>JAULJL010000048.1:4391497-5778997 GCA_030761205.1 Fremontodendron californicum | reverse complement strand
TGCTTCGGCAATTGGATCTAACGTGCATGCTATGTTGTGCACTAGACCAGATGTATCATATGCTCTGATTGTCATGAGCAGATAGAAAAGGGCAATCCTGGTGATAGTCACTAGACTATTGTGAAGAATATCCTTAAGTACTTGAGAAGCATTAAGGATATTTTCTTGGTCTATGGAAGGGCTGAACTCCAAGTTAGGGGTTATACAGATGCTGACTTCTAATCTTATTAGGATGACAGTAAATCGCAATGTAATTATATATTTACCTTGAATCTTGGTACAGTCAATTGGAAAGGTTCCAAACTAGAGATAACTGTAGATTCAACAACCATAGCCGAGTATATCTCCTTCTTTGAGGCAACGAAAAAAGTTGTTTGGATCAAGAAGTTCTTTAAAGATATTAGTTGGTTCCCAGCATTGTTGATCCAGTACCACTTTACTGTGATAACAATGGCGCCATAACGCAAGCTAAGAAACCAAGGTCTCATCGTTGATCCATACATATATTACGACAATTTCACCTGAATAGTGTAATCATTGAAAAAGGTTACCCACTAAGGTTCTGTCCCAGCAGAAACACAATCGTTACATGGAAGGACATAGGCTTAAGTACATGGGCGATTGGCTTTAGTGCTCGTGGGAGATTGTTGGAGTAAGCCCTACAAGCCAATCTAGTTGGGCTTGTAAAACACTATTTGTATATTCATGTGTTGCACATTATAGTTTGTTAATTATAATTGAGGTATTTTTTTATCCATAAATTTTGTTATAATTGTTATAAATCACTTGTGAAGATAAAGCCCATAAAACACAATGGCATTGCAAAGAAATTATAAAGAGTTACAATTTTGAGGATCATTATGCATCAATGTCGTGTTTCTAAAACTGTTCCTGGTCATTGTATTCTCAAGACAAAGCATTGACAATGCTCAAAGACTGGCATATGTTAAGCCTTCATGCATTTGATGCATGTAATCGGTCTCATAGGTTGAAAGTATAGAGATTTGGGGATAACATATGGATGCTTGTTAGTTGAACAAGTTCACTGAACATAACCCGCTATGAGAGTTTCATTTGGTATTTCACTCAAGTGTCTGAAAAATACTTTCATGTGTCAACAGTGTAAGTAATCCTTTGACTTGTGACATCAGATCATCTTGTATGTGAACTATCATACTTAGATTTAATCACGAACGAGCCCCAATCACGAAGATGCTTATAGTAGGGTGTTATTAGGTATGACATGAAGTATACGAAGATGAATGATCCAGAAAGGATTGATCACCCAAGTGATTTAGGGAACATATCTCGCATGTATCTGGCTTATATTAACTTATGAAAGTCCTTGGCCAAAGCAACACTTAAGGAGTTAATATTAAAGCTTTAGATCTAATATGGAATGAAATTAGGAGTAGACACTGAACCATGCTCTTTCCTATCTCGAGATATTTGATGAAGGGATCAAATTACACAGACATGGACACGAAAGGCTAGCCGAAGCTTAACGACTCTCTTGACATTTTGGTGGTCATGATGCATTGCTAGATGCCGCTCATGATCTATAAATATAAATTAAAAAATTCTTAATTGAATTAATTATATTTATTGCCAATATGTTAAGTGTCTAATAGGTCACACACGAAAGGTGATTAATGAAATTAAAATGAGATTGGACCAGATTAAATATTCATCAAGTGTTGTGGGCTTATTTTGAATATTTAATAATATGTATAAGGACTTTAGTTCAATTAGTCCAATAATTGGCATACACTAAACCTACTTATATATATGCTTATGTTGTAGATGCCTCCCCTATGAAGGAATACCTAAAATCGACACCTCACTCCCGTAAGTGTTTGGATTGGCCAAACATCTATAGAGAAGGGAGAATACGATTTTTTCGTTTTCTTTAGACTAACTAAGAGAAAAAAGGTTTCTCACAACCTAGACTACTAATATCGTCTTGGCAAAACATAATCTCAACCTTGTGAAGGTTTTCAAATCACCTGTGTGGATTACTGTTAGAGGTCGGACAATTGGACGACTTTAGTTTTCGACAAGCGAGCTTTGTGTACCAGAACATCAAGAATTTATCTTTGTTTTATTTAATTCCGCTGCGTTGTATAATTAACTTGTTAATTAAATTATACATTATCTCTGTTTGAGCATGATTTGAATCCTAACATTTATGCTATGCATATTCTCCGTCATATTAGGCATTAGGTCATATTATATTGTCATGCATTCATTTTGTTGTTTGTTCATGCATTTCATTTCTTTCCCACTTAATTTTTAACTTAAGCCAATCAATAGCTCAAAACCAAGCTCTCATGAGCATGCTTGTGAAAAATTAAGATTTGCACAAGTTGAATTTTCTAACTTTGTGATTTTTTTTATTAGGCAACCCTTGTCCAAATTTTTAGAAATCTTTACCAATGATTATAGGACATTAGAAAAGTCTCTAATATTTTTATTCTGATTTTTTGACCTTTTTATCAAATGTTTAAAAATATTTTTTGGTTAAGCAATTTCAACCAGTGTTCTGTCTTTCAAGAATATTTGGGTAGATCATCCTTAGTCTAAAAATTAAGTTGATATTTTTCATAGAGATCGACATGTTCCAAGTCTCCCATAATTTTTTTAGATTTTTTTGAATTTTTTTAGAAGAAAAAAAATTCACGTTTTAAAACTGATTAGAGAAGTCAGATTTGTTTTAAAGAATTAATAATTTTCTGTTTTGTTTAAGGCATTAAGCAAAAGGCTGATTTAGGACATTAGCTACTGATTTAGATTAATTTCTAAGTCATTTTACTCGTGAAATTTTATTTTATAGAAGTCGGATCAAAGGTTGTCAAACCCGAATTTTCAAAGTTAGAAAAATAAAACCTTTTTAAAAGGGGGTTTCGACCATTTTCATCCAAATTTTTCAAATTGTTTTCAATTCAATCACAAAGTATTTTTTATTTAGAAAATCTGATTTAAGTCTTTTCTTAAGATAGTCGGATATTTTTTTAGGTATACGGATGTCCTTATTTAAAAGAAAAAAATGCACTTTCATGTATTGCATTTTTTATGTTCATGGATATTCTATGATATATGATTTTTGCTATGAATATTGTATGGTGATGTTATTGTTTTGATTTATAGATTTCATGGTGTTGTCATGGTGGTTTTATGGTTAAGGATATTCTATGTTATTCAATGTTTTTTGCTTAATCATTAATTATTTTGCCATATATTTAAGGTTTATTATGTTCAAGCATTGTTTTTTTTTTCATTTACATGCATATTTTATGACAATATTATCTTATGTTTCATGTCATGTTATTAATTCTATTGCTATATCATTTAGATTATGCCTTGTCATTTAGATTATATCATGTCATTTAGATTTTGCCATATTATTTAGATTATATCATATCATTTAGATTTTATCATGTCATTTATATTATGTTATGTCATCTAGATATTGCTATGTCATCTTTTGCATATCATACATGTTCATATTCATCTTTTTAAAATGTTTTTAATAAAGATAATGATTTTCAATAAAAAATAAAAATATTCCCGAAGTTAAAATAATTCATGAGTTCTTTGCCGAATTTACTGAAAAAGATATCAATTATCATTAATAAAAGAATATCTTTCTTTCAAAAATGAAAATAATTCGCAGATTTTTCAAATATATAAAAATTTCTATATTTTATCAGATTTGCTGAAAAATATAGAAAAATTTTAAGTTAATAAAGTTCGGATCATTTTCGACTAAAAATGTTATTATTTTTCTTTAATATGGGGATTATTTTAAAATACTAGTTCAAAATCGATTTTTTATCAAGACTCGAGATAACATGATTAATAAAATACCGTTTTATACGAGCGTTGTGGAGGTGTTAATCCTTCCCCGCACGAAACCAATTTCAAAACCCGCTTCTTTGATTTCTCTGGTTTAAAAGCACAGACTTCGAAATTAGTTTTAAAAAGTGCTTTAATTAATTTTAAATTGTTTATAAAATCGATTTTAATAAGTGACCAATTACACCTAGTCAAAAAATATTGGTGACGACTATTTTTTTTTTTTGTTGAGGTTTTTCAAATCTTCATTTTATTTCAAGAGGAATTAAGTCGTCTTTTCTTCTGTTATCCCAATGTCACATTTAACGAGTAATGTCTCGCGATGAGACTTGTTATTTTTTAGGTTGCGACAAACCATTTTATGCGAATGAGATTATATGAATAAGTAAAAAACTAAAAATTATAAAAGTTAACTAAAAATTCCCTTAAAGTAAGCGAATAAACATGTGAAAAATTAATACTAGTTCATATATAATAGTTGCAAACATGCTTTTTTATTTTAGAATTAAACAAAAAAAAAAACTGCAAAAATAACTAGCAAATGCATGCTCAGAATAAGATTTATACAACGTTTAGGGTTTAAGGGATCAGCTAATTAAAGTTTTATATTTCCAAATTTCATGTGTATTTTGTACATGTCTTTTTTTATATATGAAATATGTGACTAAATTACTATGTCCAACTATATATATAACATATATAATCACAAAGGAATAAGTTAATTTACACATTCTGTTTAATACTTTGAGCTAACAGGAACAGGTAAAGTATATACAAGATATAGTCACCTAGATCTAAGCCTTTCCCGAGCTGTACGATAGAGTTGAAGTATACAAGAGGTTTGGTAGGGTAATTAGAACAGGTTTCATACGTTGTCCATTCATGTCCCCAAAACACAAAGTTTTGGTTCGAATTCTGAGGGTCCTTTAAGTTTGGCCATAGTGATTCTAAGTTTTTTAGAATTGGATTCAGCTTAGTTTTTTAAATAAGAAAAAGGCAAAATATTTTGTTAGATAACTAACAAATTAATTAATAATTTCACATAAACGAAGCTAAATTCTAAAACATTGATAAGGTGATCATGTGCGTACTTTGAGACTAGTGACAGGAGTAAGTGGGACGTTAGTACAAGGATTATTCGGATCGTAACCGAGCACTTCTATGTCATTGATATCTTGTGACTACGAACCATGGATGGTTAATTCGAGAAGGATAGTTGATTTGCAAGTGAACTTTCTAGAATTACATGTAGAATGTGGCCATTGAAGATTGAATTTGTAGAAGTTGATCTTCGACGTCGTCGGCATCGCTGCTAATGGCTGCGGTAGTCTTAATCCAAAACAAACTGAGAAATATGCCACCATCATAGCAACCATCGATAAATATTTCGACGGCATTATTACAACCAATACCAACTTTGCTTTCTACTAACACTTCAGAAATACCATATATGATTTTCTATTGTCTTTCTCAAAAGGTCAATATATATATATATATATATATATATATATATATATATATATATATATATATGCAAATAGCTAGGTGGTCATTTTTCAAATATAGGTCTCATAAGAAGTCAAGAAAAGTTATCATGGTATGCTTTTTCTTTTTCCATAAAATGAGCTTTCATAACTTGAGGAATAAGAAATCACATGGTACAGTACAAATAACAAGAGTAGCATTAACATTAAAAGCGTCCGTGATTGACGGGTTTGAAGATTGACCCCCTCACGACTCCTCTTCAGCGAAAAAAGTCTCCTACTTTTTTCACACGACTCCTCTTTAGCAGAAAGATTCTCCTACTTTTTCCACAGTCATTGTTATCAGTCTATTCGAAAACACAACTGCATTCCTTGTCAACCAAACTTTCTAGAAAAAAAAAAAAACTGAACACAATTTTTCTTGGATGCTTATTTTACATTAATTATTTTATCTTTAATTTATTAATTTTTTTACTATTTTATCCTCTATAACAATTTATTATATTTTTAATTAAAAAAATTCTTATAAATTACTATAAATAATTAACTATTTTAGGCTTTAATTATTAATGGTGCCCACACCAACACAGCACCACACCCACATGTGAAAAGCAGTGTGTAATCATGAATGTAAGAAATTAGGCATTGCTATAATGCTATCTTTTTTCAACTCGACAGTTAGGGTAAAAATGATTACTAAAATCTAAATATGAAAATTTTAAAATTAACAAAATTATTTTTATCAATGTAAAAAGGAGAAAATAAAGATGAAAAATCAAATTACTATAATAATATAATTTTAAGTGGAGACAATAAATATCTATAATTAAACATTAAACAAATTGGTGAAAAAGGAAAAAATCAAAATCAAAATAGAGAAAAAAAATAAGTTTCAATTTTTTTTAATGTTCAAGTAAGATTTCAATAATTTATTTCATAAATTTTAATTTAATTTAAATCTTTTTTTAAAGAGATAACAATTATATTATTATTAATATTAATTATATAATATAATATTATTTTAATATTTATATTAATTACATGATATATCATATACGTAAAATGCACATTTAGTTAAACTTAATAATATATAAAGATACGAATATAAAGAACGATAAAATTATATCGATTCAAAAATGAATAACAAATTCAATTTAAATTAATAAAATGGCAAAATTAGATTTTATCTTTTCTTTATATATATATATATATATATATATATATATATCCTACCTCAAGTTTTCCATTTGAAAAAACATCCTTTAGAAATAGGAACCAAAATCAATATTTTATTTTATTACACCTTATAATTATCATTTTTCTACTTAATTTTACTATTGACTTTTTTTTTTTGGTTAAATCCTGTTTTAAGTTGTCATAATATGAGACAGACAAAAGAAATATAGGCAAATAATACAAAAAAGTTAAGCCCTAATAATATAATAATACAAGAAAAAAAAAAAAGACAATATATAATTAATAGGACAAAAATAAAGAATCAAAGGCTTCGAAATTTCAAAGCTCGAATCAGGACTTTGTTGATAATATCGTTTTACTTGTTTATTAACAGCCGCGTGGACGGACATAACAGGACTGATAACAATGACTGTGAAAAAAGTAGAAGAATCTTTCCACTGAAGAGGAGTCGTGTGGAAAAAGCAGGAGAATCTTTCCACTGAAGAGGAGTTGTTGAGGAGTCAATTTTCAAACCATCAATCACGAACGCTTTTAATGTTAATGCTGCTCTTATTATTTGTACTGTACCATGTGATTTCTTATCCCTCAAGTTATGAAAGCTTTATGAGCCTGAGACAAAAGTAAAGAGAAAAAAAGAAGCAAGACTGATCTTTGCCAGAAAGTCGAGCATCTTGAATCTATAGGGACATCAAGATCAAGTCTTCCAGTAGGCGCTTAGTTTAGTGGCCAAAAAACCTCTTTTAAGAGCAAGCGTCAACTTTGGTTTCGCTGGTTAGGTTTTTTGTCTTTCTTCAACCTTGCCTTGAAACGGAAAGACTACAACTATCTCTTCTCTTTATTTGGTTGAGTCGCACGAGGGGTAAGGGATCGAGGCAAGCTAGAGGACCTAAGAGATGTAGGAATGTCGAAGAAGAGGTTTGTCAGGCTCATCAAAGGGGCAAGACAACTGAGTCGAGCCCCCCTAATAGTCAGTCGACGGTACAAGAGGCTTTAGAGATTTTATTCGAAGCCACACCTCCCAAGATACCCCCAAAATGCAGTGCAGTCGAAGGAGGAGGCGCTTTGATAATAGGGGCAGGGGCAGCTGCTGAATACGATTAAGGGGACAATGAGTGAGTCGAGCAGGGGAGGTGCATCCTTTACTCCACTCCATAGAGGTCACGGTAAACGAACGAGACAAAGTGGCCTTAGTCGACACGGGGGCATCGCACAAGTTTCAGACTCCAGTAAGCGCAACAAGGCAGTAGAACTCAAACATCTCCTGTGATTCACCCTAATCCTACAAGAGGAGTGACCTCCCAACATGATCTTGACCCACCGGACCATAGCGTAGCAAGACCTTAATCTCTCACGATTGATCCAATGGACCTATGATAACTTTTCTTGACTTTTTATGAGACCTATGTTTAAAAAATGATCATCTAAGTATTTACATATATATATATATATATATATATATATATATTGACCCTTTGAGAAAGGCAATAGAGAATCATATATAGTACTTCTCGAGTGTTAGTAGAGAGCAAAATTGGTATTGGTTGTAACAATGTCGTCGAAATATTTATCAGCGACTGCTGTGATGGTGGCATATTTCTCAGTCTGTTTTAGATTAAGACTCCTGTAGCCATTAGCGGCGATGCCAACGACGCCGAAGATCAGCTTCTACAAACTCAGTCTCCAATGGCCACCTTCTACATGTAATTCTGGCAAGTTTACTTGCAAACCAACTACCCCTCTCGAATTAACCATCAATGGTTCATGGTCACAAGATATCAATGACGTAGAAATGTCCGGTTACGATCCGAATAATCCTTGTACCAACATCCCACCTACACCTACTCCTACCACTAGTCTCAAAGTACGCACATGATCACCTTATCAATATTTTAGAATTTACTTTCGTTTATGAAAATTATTAATTAATTTATCAGTTATCTAACAAAATTTTCAACCTTTTTTTTCTTGTTTAAAAGTCTGAGCTGAATCCAATTCTAAAAGACTAAGGCTTCATATGGATTCCAACGCACTATTAGTGCGTTGGAATCTTGATACTTTATTCCCTTTTTGGAGGGGTAATTGCATCGTGAGATGCATTTGCATGCACCCCACGATACAAATAAAATCCACCGCCCCTCCAGTCCCACGATACAAATAATTTAATAATTATTTTATCTTTAATAATAATTTATTAATTTTTTTACTATTTTGTCTTCAATAATAATTTATTATTTTTAATAAAATTTTTTTATAAACTACTATAAATCATTAATTATTTTAAGTCTAATTATTAATGGTGCCCACACCAGCACCCCCCATGTGAAGCGCAGTGTACGTACCTAGTTTTCCTCTATCTTATGAATCATGCATGAAGAAATTAGGCATTGCTATAATGCTAGCTTTTTCAACATGACAAATGGGGTATAAAATAATATTTAACTTTGATTTCAATCTAAATATGAATAATTGAAGATTAATTAAATTATTTTTTATCAATGTAGAAAAAGAGAAACAAGGATTGAGAACCAGACACCCTAAACAAGTTGGTGAAAAAAGTGAAAAAATAATAATAATAGAGAAAAAAGTTTCAATTTTTTTTTAATTTTCAAGTAAAATTTAATTAATGTGTTTCATAAATTTTAATTTAATTTTAATCTCTTTTAGAGAGAGAAAATTTATATTATTATGAACATTAATTATATATTATTATTTTAATATTTATATTATTTACATGATATATCACTCATATGTAATGCATGTTTAGCTAAATCTAATAATATATAAAGGCACGAATATAAAAAATGATAAAATTATATCGATTCAAAAATGAATATATAATAGATTCACTTTAAATTAATAAAATGGAAAGTTCAAATTTTATCTTTTCTATATACTAGTCATTGTGTCACATGCGTTGCACGTGATATTACACGTTAATTATCTTATACTTATTAAATAATTTATGTTTAACAAGCCAAATGAAGGAAAAAAAAAAAACCATGAACATTTATCTATTCTTAAAAATCAGAACTCTTAACTTTGCAATTATATAATCACATGAGATTTAATTGCTTAGTAAATCTTAACTTTGCAATTATTATTTGATAAAATTCAACTAAGAGTTTTATACATAATTTAATTGTTAAAAGCACTATCTTAAATGTTCTAATAATTATTTTTTATTTTTTAAAATTATCATGATATTGAAAATTTCAATGATAAATTTTATCAATATTTATAATACAAAATCGTAAAAAAGAATGGAATAAATCTATTACTATTTATAATATAAAATATTTACATTATAAAAAACTTATTTATTTATAAAAAATTATATATTGAGTATAAAGTTACATATGACTTAACTAATCAAAATTTGCATTAACATTAAAAATTAAATTAATATAATTTTTCTATTTCTTAAGGTTAACAAAAAAGTATAATTTTGAAAATAAAATAATTCAATGTAATTTTAACTCTTTTTTATTTATTATCAAACAAATCCATTTAATTAAAATCTAGAATTAGAATTCTGATTTATAAATTGGATAAATCTGATAATAATAAACAATATTCGTAAATAAAAATGTAATAAACTTATTACTATTTATAATATAAAATATTTTATAATAAAAAACTTATTTATTTATAAAAAATTATATATTAAAGATAAAGTTACATATTACATAAATAAACAAAATTTGCATTAACAGTTAAAGTTAGATTAATATATATTTTTTATTTTTTAACGTTAATAATGAAAATTTATAATTTTGAAGATAAAATAATTCAATGTAAATTTTAACCCTTTTTTTTTTGTTTATTATCAAATAAATCCTTTTAACTAAAGTCTTTCAATAGAATTAGAATTATTATTTACAAATTGGTCTTTATTAATAATAAAAAATATTTAAAATGAAAAATTAGTAATAATGAACAATAAATTTAACTCTTTTTTTATTTATTATCAAATAATCCTTTTAACTAAAGTCTTTCAATAGATTTAAAATTCTTATTTATAAATTGATCTTTATTAATAATGAAAAATATTTAAAATGATAAATTAATAATATAATAAACAATAATGAATATTTTTTTCAATTTAAAAGATTTTTCACATTCGTGCTTTTATAGATATTATAGATATAGATATATACACTACGTCCTACCTCAAGTTTTCCATTTGAAAAAAAATCCTTCAAAATAGGAACCAAAATCAAAATTTAATTTTATTACACCCTATAATTATCGTTTTTCTATTTAATTTTACTACTCACTTTTTTTTGTTAAGTCCTGTTTTGATTGTCATAATATAAGACAAACAAAAGCAATATGTGCAAATAATACAAAAAGTTAAGCCCTAATAATGTGATAATACAAGAAAAAAAAGACAAGACGATATATTACTAATAGGACAAAAATAAAGAATCAAAGGCTTCAAAATTTCAAAGCTTGATTCAAGACAATTGTTTGGCTTTGGTTGATTTTGTAAAACTGATAATTTTAAATAAGACATAATTATACGATATAAATATAATATAAAAAATAATTAAAATAAAATCTAATATGATATGATAAAAAATACAAATATGATACAAATATAAAAATAAGGTTTTTTATTCTAATATAGCTTTTTTTATTTTTAATTTTCAAATTATTTAAATTTTTTTTTAAGTATCGAAATGCGCTTGTTTTTAAACTTGTTGAAAAATCGCCATAACCCATGACGATTTCTCAACAGGTTTTGAATTTTTTTTAAAAAATTGATCAAGGAGATCGACATGGGCCATGGCGATTTCCCTTGATCATTTAAAAAATACAAATTTATTTTACGAAGGGAAGTCACCAGCACCCAACTTCTTTTTTAATTTTTTTTTAAATATTAAATAATAAATTTTAAATAATTTATAATTTTTAAAAATAATAATTTGGATTTTCTACTAATCTCCCGCATCTGGGAAATATGAAGCCAAAAATTTCCTTACCGTGCAATTAGCCAAACTACAAAGCTACGTGAGTAAATACATCATTAGAAAAATCCAACTCTCTAATCAAGTGTAAAAGGGTTTCGGTAGCTATAGTTGACTACGTAGCTTCTCTTTTCTCCGAATAATTTATGTTTTTTCTGTTTCTAAGAAAATTTTCACCAAACTGTTTCACCCAATTTAAAATTAGAATGTCATGGAGCAACCATCTAAGCGCACCTATAATAACAGCAACAATCTTTTATGGTGCATAAATTTCAAAAAAACAATATTTAAGTATGAGAAATTCATACCATGTAATCAACGCACATTTGTCGAATCAAATCATAAGCTTCAGAGTCCCCATACACTTGATCAGCAACAGCACGGAAGAGGCAATTCCCATCTTCTAGCATCCATTTCACTTCTAAACCTTTTGCTCGTCTAATATCAATTTCAAATTGACGTTCCCTTTCCTGGACCAGATGCAAAAAAAACAGTTTCAAAAGTGAATCTCATGTCAAAAATGAAACCACAAAACTAAGCAACAACTTAAGGTCACACTTCTTCGAAAGAGTATTAAATACAAAAAGCTTGAAAGAATATTAAATACATCAAACATGTTTTATAAGTAGCAAAAGATCAAATCACTTAGTCCTAAACAAACATACATAGCAAAAGCAAGTTGTTGAAACATCACAGAATAAAGTAGATAGAGAGACAGGACCTTGCAAATTGGGTGTTGAGAGCTTTCACATGCTGCCGAGACAACTCAGCTCGCTGTGGGTCTAGTGGTGGTGTTGCATTCGGCTGCTGTTGAGATGGTTCTGCCCTTTGGGCATCAAAAGGAGATCCTGCCATTATTCTTTTATTACGGAACTGCACCACAATTGATGAATATATAAGAAGCCTCGACAACATGACTGATGCATCAGAACATCAAATGATAAAAACTGACTATTAAGTATTTCGACATGATAGCCATAATCACTTCTCCCTCCCCCCTCCCCCCTTTTCAAACAATGCATGCACACTCTTATCTTTTGACAAGTAAACTACTAGTTAAAATCATTCTTCTTTTCAGTTACTGCTTTGAATCAATTTTTCTTTTTTGGTTTCCTTCCTTCCATACATGAAATTAATTTGCTCTAGTCATTGATCGGTTGGTTTTCCCGGCTTTTCCAAACATTATTTCTGTAGCATCATCAATCTGAAAAACCGCAGCTGAAACAAAACATTAACAATGAAAGCTAAGTTCAACACTTTCAGCTTCTATCAACCTCAAGTCCATTCTTGAAAATCGAATAAGCCCACATCAAAATATTAAAGAAAACTTTCAATCTTCCTAAGATACCTGCCGGCTAACTTAAACTAAGAAACATGCAAAAGATTCCAATTTTAACATTTTTCCTTTTAGTTTACAGCTCATTAACTTCCTAATCAATAAAACTTTACAACTCAATTAAACCCAGAAAACCTTATCAACAAATCACTACTAAAAATGTCCCCTTTCTTCATTGTAACATTTAGAAGAAAAAAATAAAACAAGAACATTAAATTAGGGTTATGCTATCAATTCAGGGTAGGAAAGAATGAAGCTACAACATTTTTAAAAAATAATTAAAAATATGTGAAATTTCAGAAAACTCACAGCAGAATCATTGGCATCGGCGGCCGAGCCCAATAAGGCAAACCGTTTCGTTCCTTTTATGGCGAGATTGGGCGATTCAATGAAGATTTTTTTTTAAGAAAAGGAAAGGGGTTTTTAGGGTTCAAAAGGCAAATTTTTTGATGGCTGTTGTTTCAGGCTACGAAAAGAGAGAGGGACTTTCTTTAATTTGGGATTAATTATGGAAAACTTTTAAATCGGAATGGGGTTGATTATGACCGTCCGATCAAGTGGGGAACTAAACTTTTAATTAAGACTGTCGGATTGGTTTCTGAAGTTATCGTGGGCCAGGTGCTTGTTTAATTGTCTGAGTGGGCCCACCATGGCCTTAATAATGTCAGATGCACGTGGTCCATTTTCGTATATAAATAAATAAGACGACACGTCGTCGTGCTCTCTTACGGTGAAAAGCACTGTCTCGACCTTTCATTGCAAGTTAGGGACGTGAGTTTATACTTACTACTTCTTAATATTGAAGAAGTAGATTATTTTTTAAAATAATTTGAGAAGAAAACGGTAACATCCAACTGAAAATAATTAGTAATAGGTTGAAATTAGGATAATAGTAAATTGAATATTTATAATTTTTAAAATATTTAAATTTATTTATTATTTATATTATTATTTAAAATCACATGTAACTTAAATAATAATATCGATTTGCTAAATATCAAAATTCAGTTTATATACTACAGCCTACGACACTAGTAGCTAGTTGCTCCACCTTTCTTTTATTGAATAAAAAAAATGTTGAATTGAATATGCAAAGTGCAAACATTTGAATAGACACGAAAAAGAAAAAGGCAATCTTGACATTGCACATTGTTTACCAAAACATAGGATTTAAATAAAATGGTTGGGAGTTGGGACACGAAAAGTAAAAAAACATTATTTTATTGATTTAATTTTTTTATATTTCATTAATTAATGATTCATAAATGAATTTTTCTAAAAAAAAATATAAATCAATTTTTTTTTGAAAAACTTTTCATATCCATTGACCACTTTAATGATAAAGATGAAAAAGCTACAAAACGTTATTATTTAATTTTGATTTTTTCAAATTTTATGAATTTATATTTACTTTTATTGTAATTTATTTATTTATTTATTTGTGACTTTTGATTTTTGATTTTTTTTTTCATTTTATCTACACATAGGTTCGTTGCAATGAATGAATAATTTAGATTACTGATATTTCATTCAATGTTTCAAGGTTTTATGATATTGTTATAGTTAAATATGAGATTAATTTGTCATTTTTTTCAATTTTCTTTTGTATGCTTTTTATTACTTTTTATTCCAATAAAAATATGAGTAGTTTTAAGAAAAACTTTCAAAATTTTAAAAAGTAATGTATATATATATATATTTTTAAAAAAAATTTAACCCTGCACGAATTAAAAAACCAAATATAGTTATAAACTAAACCCGTCCATGGGCCGGGCCGTAGTTCGAAAAATTTATTTTTCTTTGCCCAAGCCCATTCGGGCCGGACCGTATAAGCCCATTTCACTCTTCAAAAATATTAAAAATTAATTTTATATTAATATTTATATATTATAATTAAATTTAAATAAAAAATTATTTTTTATTTAATAATAGTAATTCGGGCCGGGCCGGCCCGAATTACAAAATACCTTGTCCAAATCCTGCCCAATACAGGCCGGGCCTACTGGGTCGGGCAGTGATGGAGACTCAAGTAAGAGTCGTAAACCCAAGTGCAGGTTATGTTCAAGTAATAAATTCTCGGGTGTCCGAGGTCGAACCACAAGGAAGCGTATTAGTAAGTATAAGTTTATAAATATATAAGAAAAAGAAAGAAAACAAGATATTAGGGAATCAACAACAAAATAAGATAAACAAGATATTAGAGAACAAAATAAACAAAATATAAAAGAAATTAAACAAGATATAAACAACAATAAGAAAAGATGTTGAGGTTAGAGAATCCACTCTTGGTGTTATGCTAAGATTAATCTTGTTTTATTACACAATTGAAATCCACACATAAGGGAGGTTCCAATCGGAAGGTTTAGCAATTCAGTCCAAATTGTCCAACGTCCATAGCATATGATATTATGTTCATTTGGTGTCCTCAAAACTCACAAAAAGAGTCCAAGCATTCCTTATGCCAAGGTATATGTCTACAACAAATCAAGGTTATGAAACCAAGCATTTACTGTGTCATTTTCATTGTCAATAATGAATCAAGATCCCTACTTTGCAAGTATGATTTTAAACCAAAAGAAAATATTATCTATACTAGTGTTTATAAATTTTAGCTCATGTTTAAGAGACTAACCTTAGCATTTACCAAGAGCTTCACCTCATCACCTCAACAATATGATTAGCAACACATACTAGATATGAATAAAATGAAAAGAAATGTAAGAAGCATAAGTAAATAAAGAAAAAGAAAACTAGAGAAAGGAAAGAAAAAGAAAACTTAGAGAATTTTATTACAATGGCTAATATCCTACCAATGTATCCCTCTTTTCCAATACTCATCCAAGGCCCTCTATTTATACATATTTTGGAGGACTAAATGACAAGAGACAAGCTTTACAAATTTCAAAGGTAGGTATAATAGGTGGGTGCATTTTTCTAACAATTTTCGTCATATTGTATGACAATTCTGATCAGCCAGCTTGATGGTCGAGTTTGTCAATGTTGGAGGCTCGATCTGATAAAATGGTCTTCTAGAAAAATATACCCCTATCAGTTACGAATCCATAGCCGTTGGAGTCAGATCATTTGCTCATGTGGATCGGAAGATATGGTCAAAATACCAAAACGGTGCAGAACAGACGTCATTGCACATCAGCCAACTTGATGGTTGATTTCGGTAGGGAAAACGACTCCGTTTCAAGAAGTGTAAAACATGAAAAAGATAGATATGCCTCTTAACTATGCACTGTAAAATTTTCAGCCTTAATGCTTCGGTGAAACTCCAGATATAGCTGATATGGCAAAAGGTGTCGGAACTGGAACTGAATTGGATTTGCCCTTAATTCTTGATTTAACCTAGTAATCTGAAATCACTCAAAGAAACTCATAAAAAACGCCAAATTACATAAAAATATAAAAGATCATAAACACAAGTAGACTAGGCAATAATAACTCGTATTTGACACAAAACAATAATAAAACATAACTAAAAACTATATAATTATACGAGTTATCACACCCCCACACTTAGATTGTTGCTAGTCCCTAGCAACGACTCAATAAAAATAAAATAAGAAAATCTAATCTAATCCATTTTCGTTCGAAATCACGGTGGCACTTAGCATGTGACACAAGCCTTTAAACCCCTAGGTGTCCCTAGTGGACGAGTTTAGTCTCGTGAGGGTTTGCTAGAACGATACCCACAAACATTGAAAAACTAAAATATAAGTAAACTACATACACTAAAAATATTTACTCCTAATCCTTTCAATATAAATTAGAGACAATCTTTGAACAAGTCTTATAAACTAATCAATAGCTCAAAGAATTTCACAAAAATCCATGCTTGAATGTAAATAAATGAGTTAAGCCAATATTAACATAACATATTTCAATCAAAATAGTGCATATTCAACTTAATCTCAACTTCTCACTATACTCTCATGATTTTCACTCTTTAAAGTAGTGGTAAAGTGTTTACACTCAATCAATCTCATGAAAACAGTTCTACCATATGCTTGCTTGTCCACCTATTCTCCACTATTTAGATCATACAACTTCATAAATCAAGAGGTCTTTTTTCAAGGTTGTAATGGGGCCAAAGGGTTATAATGTGGTTAAAGAACAAAAGGATAAAGATATCACAAAGGTTCCAAAGAGTTCATAGAGTTTAGAGACATAATAAGATCATACGAATAAAACTTCTCAAAACTCTTATAAAGCACATAATAACATAGGCTAAATATTCATGTTGAGCCTTTGCTTCATTCTAACCAACTTTGTAACATCTTTTTCTTTACTTTAACTAGAAGTTCAAGAGAAGATTTTTTTTTTTTTTTAATATGGGAATGTATTTGACAATGATCCCTTTCTTTTTCTCTTGACTTTTGCCTTTCTCCTCCCCCACACTTATCTTTCGTTCTAACCCAAATTTTCAAAAAGTATCCCTTGTTTTTGCAATATGTCTCAAAATATATAATCTATCTTTAGAACAAGGGTAAGGATATAAGTATATTTAGGCTAGGTGTAAGTTCTGGTTACCAATAAAATAGCATATTTATTGTAGGCTCAAATTGGCTCACTAGTGGGGATGTTCTCTTAGAACATTAATAATGGATGGCTGTTTGGCTCTGGTTATAATCCTAATGCCTCTATCATATTCATGTTGTCACATGTATCAATATAGTCTCAAACGGTTTAAAGCAAATTCTAGAGAATCATGTAATCATAAGAGCACTCAAGAAAGAAATTAGATTGATTTGTATAATGCATCAATCATTATAGGCTCAAAAACTCACAAGGATGATTATACAAGTCAGATTAAGTCTAAACATGCTTCTTTCTCAATCAACATATCATATTAACATTGGCTCATAAAAAGGTTGATATCAAGCTCAATTCTCATGAAAATCTTCTCACTAATAAATCTGCTTTAGACTTATGCAATTCATATCTCATTATAGTATTGAAAGTAACTAAAAAACACACTAAGTCTAAACATGCTTTTTTTTTTTTTGAAGAAGAAGAAGAAGATTAAATCAAACTGACAAGGTATGTCTCAAGTCTCCCTTACTCAGACCTTGTTCAGAATGAATACTTCTAAATGTCTTAAAACACAACAATTTTTTTTTTTTTTAGCAAAATATGTCCCTTACCCCCTACTAAAGGTAAAATTTAGGAGATATTACCTGCAGAGGTTGCTAACCACTTATTATAACTGAGACACAACAAACAAAATGTTAGATAATGTCACAAAGACAGAGTGCAATCCACTCCTTGCTCGTCCATATCTCTTTTTCTTTTTCCGAGCGTTTGCGAAACAACCGTAGCAGATAAATACTCATAAGCTTGGAGCTTTTTGAGTAAATCTTCAATGGTTGTAGCAGAAATTATGGTTCTCCTTGCCTCTGAAAACATGAATCCATTTTCCACAGCATTATCTAAATATGAAAGCAAATTACTAAAATAACCATTAATATTAAGCAAACCAATGGGTTTCTTATTTGTGACCAAAGATGACCAAGAAGCCACGCAAGCTATTTCTTCCAATGTACCCAGACCTCCTGGTAAAGCAATGAATGCATCGGCAGAATGGTACATGATTGTCATCCGTTCAGGGATACTCCAGACTTGTATTTCTTTACCCACGGTAGGTCCACAAAAATCTGTGAATAGTTTTGGCACGATTCCTAGAACTGGACTTCCTCCGGCGTGTGCTGCTGTAGCGACTGCTCCCATTAAACCCGTACTACCGCCTCCATAAATCAACTGGATCTTTTGTTGGGCAAGTATTACTCCAACTCTTATGGCTTCATCAGCGAATATGTTATTTTTCCCTGGATAAGCACCTCCAAAGACACAAATTTTTTTAATGCGCTGGGACAAAGTACTTTCCATTTTTTTTTTCAAGTGCCTGAAAGAGAATGAGTACATGGTGTAATATATAGAGGACTGAGTAATGAATCAGACAAGAGTAATAATGTCGCCGAAAGTGTATTTGACCTGTCAGAAGAAAATGTTAACCTAACAAAAGATTTTTGAGTGATTTCAGGAAGAAAATCAAAAAGAGAAGAAAAATCAACCGTAAAAGACCAATGCAAAAAAAAAAAAAAAAAAAAAACGAGAATAATTACACAAATCTAACAACACGTAAATTAAACCGAAATGAAGTTATTGCAAATCAAACCAAAAGTTGAGAAGTCATTTATTGTAGTTGTGATTGTGGCTCACATCTTCCTCTGGTTTTACGTCCAGAAACGGCTTAAACGCCTTCTATGAGTCGAGGATATGCTTCCCATCCAGTTTTCTTACAAGCTGGCAAACAGGGTCTTTTAACATCAGATTCCCAAGATGTTGCCATTCCCTTTGGAATTGCGGCCATAAATCAAGAATTTCTCTTTGTACGTCTCCACTAGGATGCGTCTCAAGAGAAAGTTGGATATTACCCAAATTCTCCTTACTCAGTCCATCCTTAATGAATTCAATTTTATCATCTCGATTAGAGGACGGAATCCCAATAGAACGACATTTACCGTTACACGTCCATCGTGCACATTTGTGGCAATTTGAACTCATGCGCTTTGCTCGTCGCTTCTTTGCAAAAGTGCTTCTACCTGTACCTGGTAAATGCAAAACAGGAAGATATTCATCTTCACGTACCTTGGCTTCAATTATCCAACGTATGTCTTCAGGAATCCCTTTGTGCATAAGCATTCTTAATCTTTCAAATCGAACTTGGTAAAGCTTCAGTAAAATATTCCGAGAAAAAGGAGGAAATCGTTTCTGCAATCTTGTGAGAATATCATCCATCTTGAAAAAAAATGAAAAAGAAATTGAAAGAGAAATTTATATACAATATCAGTTTTGTGGGTAGCTGATGGGACCGACTTAAATAATCACGGAGTACCGTTATCCGCCATTTAACCGGGGTTAAAAAAATGTATTATTATTATTATTATTATTTTTTTTTTTTGGAAATTAGTAAAAATTATATTTACATCTAGTTATTTTCAAAATAAGGATCAGAAAGAAAAACAACCTCTTCTTGAGTAATATGATTTTCCAAAAAGAGTTTGAGTCTTTGTCCATTTACCTTGAATACGTTACCATTTTGAGGATTCTCAATGTCAACTGCTCCATAATGATACACATGCTTAACCACAAATGGGCCAGTCCATCTTGATCTCAACTTACCAGGAAATATGTGAAGTCTAGAATTATAAAGTAGAACTTTTTGCCCAACATCAAATATTTTTCTTGAAATTAACTTGTCATGAAAGGCTTTAGTTCTTTCTTTATGAATTTTAGAATTCTCATATGCATCTTTTCTGAGTTCCTCAAGTTCATTTATGACTGGAAAAGTTTCATTCTCACCCAAAAAGGAATATTTTAGCTCGGATGGCAATGGTTTTAAATCCAGCTTGGGTGGTTCAATAGTTGATGGTACAGTGACATTTGTGAGTGATGGAAGTTCCTCAAACTTTTGTTTCCAACAATGCTTAACCTGAAAAGAATTTAACAAAGAATCAGTGTGTGAAATTTCTGAAGCATTATCAAACTCACATTCAATTAAATAAGCTTCTAAAGGATCATGGAATGTGGTAGTGGTGAGATGTTCATGAACAAGTTCTTCAATGAAATCCACTTCATGTACTTCTGAATCATCACCAGGTTGCTTGCAAATGTTGAACACATTTAATTCTAAAGTCATATTTCCAAAAGAAATGTTCAACATACCATTCCTGCAATTTATCAGAGCATTAGAAGTTGCAAGAAATGGACGGCCTAATATAACAGGAATTTGAACATTTGGATTTGAAACAGGATGTGTGTCCAAAACAATAAAATCAACAGGGAAGTAAAAATTATCAATTTGAACCAAAACATCTTCAACTATCCCTCGAGGAATTTTTACAGAACGATCAGCTAGTTGAAGTGTAACAGGTGTTTCCTTGAGTTCACCTAAACCTAACTGTTGATAAACAGAAAAAGGCAAAAGATTAACACTAGCACCAAGATCAAGCAATGCACGTTCTATTCTAGTGTTTCCAATGATGCATGAGATTGTTGGACATCCAGGATCTTTGAATTTTGGTGGAGTAAGGTGTTGAATGATTGAGCTCACACTTTCCGTCAGAAATGCTTTCTTTTGTACATTATGTTTCCTTTTAACTGTGCACATGTCCTTCAAAAATTTAGCATAAGATGGAACTTGTTTGATTGCATCCAATAAAGGAATGTTAATCTTAACTTGTTTGAAAAGTTCATAAATTTCTGCATTTTGATTCAAATTCTTTATTGTTTGCAACCTTTGAGGAAAAGGAGTAGGATGCATACCTTTTTCTTTGTCCAAATTTTCAAGAAGTTCAGACTTACCATCATCCTTACCGTTACTTTTCGGAGGGGAATGAGGATCTTGGTCTTTTGATGGAATGTTTTTGTCAATTGCCTTTCCACTTCGAAGAGTTGTGATAGAACTGGCATTTTCCTGTTGAGTTTCATTGGAGCAAGAAACAAAACATTGAGTAGAAGGGTTAGGCTGAGGTTGAGCAGGAAACTTACCTTTTTCTTGAGTGCGTAATGAAGCTGTCAATGTGGACAAGGTGTTTTTGATCTCATTGATGTCCTGTGAAGTTTGGTTATTCACATTTGCTTGTGTTTGCATGAATCCTTGCAATGTCTCTTCCAAGGTTTGTACACGTGAAGGTTGATAGGAAAAAATGTTGCCCGGCTTTTGAGATTGTGGTACCTGAACATGATTATTATTCCGCCAACTGAAGTTGGGATGATCTCTCCATTCAGGGTTATACGTTTCAGAGTAAGGAGAAGGAAAAGGCTTTTTAAATGGGTTTATGGAATTTACTTGATCATGCAACGCTTCTTTAAGAATGGGAATGTTTGGACATTCAGAAGTGGGGTGTCCCATGATTTCACAAATTCCACAACTTTCTTCATTTTTAACCGTTTTGACTTCTTTTACTTCTCTAAGTTCCATGGCTTCAATCTTTCTAGCCAAATTGGCTACTTTAGCTTTTATCTCATCTTCTTGACTAAAATGATATTTACCTCTGTTAGAAACAAGATTAGATCTATTGAAACTTTCAGAGGAACTATCTGTGTGCCAGGCTTGAGAGTTATCTGCCAAATGGTCTAGGTAGTCAAAGGCTTCTTCAGGTTCTTTTTCTAGAAACTCACCGTTACACATTGTTTCAACAAATTGTTTAGTTTCGGGAATTAAACTTTCATAAAAGAAACTAATAAGACGCCATTTTTCAAAACCATGATGTGGACAAGAACTTAACAAATCTTTAAAACGCTCCCAGCACTGAAAAAATGCTTCATTTTGATTTTGATTGAAATTTTGAATCTGTCTTTTCAAAGCAGTAGTTTTATGTGCTGGGAAAAATTTCTTTAGAAACTCAGTTTGTAATTCTTGCCATGTGCCAATTGACCTTGGTTTTAAATTATGAAGCCAAATTTTTGCTTTATCTTTTAAAGAAAAAGGAAATAATTTTAGCTTGACAATTTCATTTGTACATTGTTGGTCATTAAAGGTGACACATACATCTTCGAAGTCTTTTAGAAACGAGTAAGCACTTTCCGATTCTAACCCATGGAAATTTGGAAGCAAAGCTATCATACCTGGTTTAAAACGAAAGTTGTTTGCATTGAGAGGAAAAATAAAACAAGAGGGTGATGAGCTTCGAGTTGGTTGCAAGTAGTCACGCATGGTGCGTACTTGTCTGTTCTCATCTTCAGCATGAACACTTTCATTGTCAGCCATGGTAGGAGTTGTATTAGAAAGATTACCTGAAAAATTTCACAATAAAATCTAACTAAACGACGAGATCTAAAATCACGTCGCCAAACAAGCATAAAACAAAGTTAATATACAGATTAGGCGGTATAACCAGCCAATAGAAATAAAACAAAGTTAATATACAATATAAATATAAATATATAGAAAATTAGGCGGTATAACCAGCCAATAAAAATAAATATACTTATAAACTTATATACTTAGTATTGCCTCCCCGGCAACGGCGCCAAAAACTTGATGGAGACTCAAGTAAGAGTCGTAAACCCAAGTGCAGGTTATGTTCAAGTAATAAATTCTCGGGTGTCCGAGGTCGAACCACAAGGAAGCGTATTAGTAAGTATAAGTTTATAAATATATAAGAAAAAGAAAGTAAACAAGATATTAGGGAATCAACAACAAAATAAGATAAACAAGATATTAGAGAACAAAATAAACAAAATATAAAAGAAATTAAACAAGATATAAACAACAATAAGAAAAGATGTTGAGGTTAGAGAATCCACTCTTGGTGTTATGCTAAGATTAATCTTATTTTATTACACAATTGAAATCCACACATAAGGGAGGTTCCAATCGGAAGGTTTAGCAATTCAGTCCAAATTGTCCAACGTCCATAGCATATGATATTATGTTCATTTGGTGTCCTCAAAACTCACAAAAAGAGTCCAAGCATTCCTTATGCCAAGGTATATGTCTACAACAAATCAAGGTTATGAAACCAAGCATTTACTGTGCCATTTTCATTGTCAATAATGAATCAAGATCCCTACTTTGCAAGTATGATTTTAAACCAAAAGAAAATATTATCTATACTAGTGTTTATAAATTTTAGCTCATGTTTAAGAGACTAACCTTAGCATTTACCAAGAGCTTCACCTCATCACCTCAAAAATATGATTAGCAACACATACTAGATATGAATAAAATGAAAAGAAATGTAAGAAGCATAAGTAAATAAAGAAAAAGAAAACTAGAGAAAGGAAAGAAAAAGAAAACTTAGAGAATTTTATTACAATGGCTAATATCCTACCAATGTATCCCTCTTTTCCAATACTCATCCAAGGCCCTCTATTTATACACATTTTGGAGGGCTAAATGACAAGAGACAAGCTTTACAAATTTCAAAGGTAGGTATAATAGGTGGGTGCATTTTTCTAACAATTTTCGTCATATTGTATGACAATTTTGATCAGCCAGCTTGATGGTCGAGTTTGTCAATGTTGGAGGCTCGATCTGATAAAATGGTCTTCTAGAAAAATATACCCCTATCAGTTACGAATCCATAGCCATTGGAATCAGATCATTTGCTCATGTGGATCGGAAGATATGGTCAAAATACCAAAACGGTGCAGAACAGACGTCATTGCACATCAGCCAACTTGATGGTTGATTTCGGTAGGGAAAACGACTCCGTTTCAAGAAGTGTAAAACATGAAAAAGATAGATATGCCTCTTAACTATGCACTGTAAAAATTTCAGCCTTAATGCTTCGGTGAAACTCCAGATATAGCTGATATGGCAAAAGGTGTCGGAACTGGAACTGAATTGGATTTGCCCTTAATTCTTGATTTAACCTAGTAATCTGAAATCACTCAAAGAAACTCATAAAAAACGCCAAATTACATAAAAATATAAAAGATCATAAACACAAGTAGACTAGGCAATAATAACTCGTATTTGACACAAAACAATAATAAAACATAACTAAAAACTATATAATTATACGAGTTATCAGGCAGGCTACCCGTCCTGTTGACAGGTCTATTACAAACCAATACATTATATATATAAGTATATTTTATTTTAGGATTTTATTAACAAATATCTTTAAGATATTTTTTAAGATTAATTAATATATTATTTATAATAATAATTTTTTATTAAATACAGTAATTGATAATTTTATTTATATTTTAATTTTTTTTAAATATTACTATATGTGATCATTTTAAAGAATGTCCTTAGTACACTTGTTAACAAATTTCATTTTTTTTATTACTAATATTTGTTATCACATGTATTCACATGTGAATGTTCGTTAATTTATTTACTTTTAAATATATAACTATATATTTTAAAAATAAATATAAATAATAAAATGCATATTAACTAAAATTTACATGTAAATTTTGCAAATTATATCAAATTATTATATTATTTTTAATATTAATATAAAATTAATTATGAAAATAAAAAAAAATTAATGTAAATTTTAACTTTTTACTTATATCAAATAAATTAATTCACTTTTTAAGATTAGTGAACAATTAAAACTTTTAAGATAAAGCAATTTTACATAAATTTTTTATTTTTTATTTAATATCAAATTAATTCATTTAACGAAATTATTTTAATGAAATTATATTTCTTACTTATAAATTAGATAAAAAAAATTATTTATAATGACAAAATTTAAAAACATAATTAACTGATACACTCAAAAGAGCGTATCTTTATTTAACGTTACACTAAAAATAATATCAATTGTAGAGTATAGTAGAAACAAGGGTCGAATCCACAAGGATTGGTGTCTAGTTTATAAATTACTAGTTTAAAACTTAAATTCAAGGAAAACAAAATAAAAATAAGGTTTTTGAAATCAGTTTAAACTAAAGCAAATAATAAAAGTAAGAAAGCAAGTAAATAAGAAGTAATCAAATATGCGAAATATGGCTAAAGTTTCATTCTCCACCACTAGACAATATTATGAATCAAATTCATATCTATCAATATCAATTATCTATCAAAGTTAACAACCGTAGATAACAATATCTCGTATTATCTCAATCCTTTCTTAGTTCGTCATTAAGCAGGACGAACGCCACTACCTAATCTCTAACTATCAAACAACCTAGGATAAACATCTCTAAATTTAATTTGACAGCAGCTTTATTATGAAAAAGATAGGTTGATCTAAGCAACAAAAGTATAAACATGAATTGTTTAACTTAGGTTATGTTCCACTTTGCAATTAGGGAAAACTTTAACATAATCATTAACCACAAATTGCCACTAGTGAATAAAAATCAAGATAAGCTACGTATCAAAACTCCTAAACTAGCATTAAATAATTATCAAGATATATCTAGTTTGCAACCTAAACAAATCAAGACAATATCATGAACAATTCATATAGAAGAACACAAGCAACTTTGATAGAAAACTAATGATAGATAGAATCTCATGTCTAGGGCTTTGAAATCACCCTTAACCAAAGAAAACTTTAGCCTAGCATAGGCATAGATAATATATACATAAAACTAAAAAGAAAATAAAAGAATGGAGAATAAGAAGAAAATTAATGATGATCCTTGAGTCTCTTCAAAAATGTCTAGTTTGTGGCTTAAAAGATGGTATTTATAGAGTTTTAAAACACTGAGAACAAGTCTCTACCGCACAAGTAAGCCAGGAGGCATAAAAATCAAGTTTTGGCATGTTTTCCACGATTTTTCCCAGTTTTTCGGCGCCGCGGCACCGAGCTCTCTGTCTTCATTTTTTTTGCTGCATCTTTCTTCACTTCGTCGGCTAATTTGGATGATCATTTCTTGTCCGATTTGAGCGTGTAAACTACCATTGGAAAGGTATTCAAGTCAGCTTCAAAAGTCAAGAAGGAAGTTTCTTTAAATAAGGATTTAACATCATGTTTTCCTTGAAACAAGCTCCGAAGGTCAAATCTGCCTTCTTGCTTTGCAACTAGAAATTGATCTTTTTGACTCCCAAGTCTTCTTCC
This sequence comes from Fremontodendron californicum, assembly GCA_030761205.1. Lineage (NCBI taxonomy): Eukaryota > Viridiplantae > Streptophyta > Magnoliopsida > Malvales > Malvaceae > Fremontodendron > Fremontodendron californicum. The sequence goes on along the minus strand of JAULJL010000048.1, from coordinate 5,752,608 downwards.
ATCTTGTGATTATGATTTTGTAAGTTCTTTACCATCATTATTGACATCTTTTGACTTCATTATCCTTATTGTACCTAAAATTCAAAAACATAATATAAGTAAACAAGATAAAGATCGAAAATATAACAAAAACTAAAGGTGAAAAGGCATAAAATATATTTTTTATTTTGCTAGTCCTCGAGGAAACAAAATAAAAACAAAATAAGAAAATCTAATCTAATCCACTTTCGTAGGAAATCACGGTGGCACTTAGCATGTGACACAAGCCTTTAAACCCCTAGGTGTCCCTAGTGGACGAGTTTAGTCTTGTGAGGGTTTACTAGGACAATACCCACAAACATTGAAAACATAAAAATAATAATAATTACAACTAATCTTTTTAATATAAATTGAAGAAAATCAATGGATAGATCATATACACTAATCAATAGTTCAAAGAATTTCATAAAAAATCATGCATAAATGTAAATAGTTTAAGTTAAGCCAATATTAACATAACATATTTCAAAATAGTGCATATTCAAACTTAATCTCAACTTCTCACATGGGATACTCTCATGATTTTCACTCTTCAAAGTAGTGGTAAAGTGTTTACACTGAATCAATCTCATGAAAACAGTTCTACCATATGCTTGCTTGTCCACCTATTCCCCACTATTTAGATCATATAACTTCATAAATCAAAAGGTATTTATTCAAGGTTATAATGGGGCCAAAGGGTTATAATGTGGTTAAAGAATAAAAGGATAAAGATATCACAAAGGTTCCAAAGATTTCATAGAGTTTAGAGACATAATAAGATCATACAAATAAAACTTCTCAAAATTCTTATAAAGCACATAAATATTCATGTTGAGCCTTTACTTTATTCTAACCAACTTTGTAACATCTTTTCTTTAACCAAAAGTTCAAGAGATGATTTTTTTTTTTCAATGTTCCCTTTTTTTTTTCTCATGACTTTGGCCATTCTTCCCCCCACTTATTTCTTGTTGCTAACCCAAATAGTCAATTGATCTCCTTTGCTTTATGCAATATGTCTCAAAACAATCTAATTCATCTTTAGAACAAGGGTAAGGATATAAGTATATTTAGGCTAGGTAAAAGATGTGGTTACCAAAGAAATAGTTTTTTCAATGTAGGCTCAATTGGCTCACTAAGGGGGATGTTCTCTTGGAACATCAATAATGGAATTGGCTTATTTGGCCCTGTTTATAATCCTAATGCCTCTATCATATTCATGTTGTCACATACATCAATATAGTCTCAAAAAGATTTAAAACAAGTTCTAGAGAATCATGTAATCATAAGAGCACAGAAAAAATTTGGATTGATATGTATAATGCATCAATCATATAGACTCAAAACTCACAAGGATGATTATACAAATCAATTTAAAGTCTAAACATGCTTCTTTCTCAATCAGCATATCATATTAACATTGGCTTATAAAAAAATAAAATCAAGCTTAATTCTCATGAAAATCTTCGCACTAATAAATCAGTTTTAGACCTATATAATTCATATCTCATCATTGTATTAAAATGAACTAAAACACACTAAAAATAATAATATTAAAGACTCGTAAAAAAAATAATAGCCAAAAATAAAAGAAATCCTAAATCCTCCCCCCACACTTAATTCTTACATTGTCCTCAATGTAATGCTACTAACCCAAATGAAAGAATCATGTGTAAGAGAAACGAACTAATAACATAAGAAGAGGAATAACTAAGACTCAAAACAAAACAAACTCATGCAACCTAAATAATCCTAAAATACTAAACAAAGAATTAATAAATAAACATTAACAAAAGTCAACTTTAAAAACTCAACCTTAAAAGTCAACCACTAAAAAACTCAACTCTTAGTCAAAATCAAGATTCGAAGTTGAATCGAACAATGGTGAAAGAATTTTGATAATCAGAGGTCTACAACAAAAGATAGAGAGTTTGAAAGACAAATTGCAAAATTCAGTGTAAGGAAAATACCCAATTTCGCAAATTTGGGGGAAAATGCGTAAACGATCAAATTGGACGAATTTGGAGGTTCTAAATGGATTAAGATCAAGAATATGGATGTTGAAAGGTCCAATTTTGAAGCGGAATTGAAGGGAGATGTGGTTTGAAGAGAAAAAGAAAAATAAGAATTTAATGAATAAATAGAAAATTTACAAATTTTGGGAAAACTAAGAGATGGTCCGATTTGGTGAAATTGAAGCCCCCAGTTGATAAAGAATAAATATCCCAAGTCCCAATTTGAAGTGGATCCCAAGGAAGAGCCGGTTGGAGGAAAAACAGAAAAAACGAGAAAATTCTCAATATTGAAAAAGGGGAAGACTAAATCGGAGAGGAATTCATATGTAAAAATTGCATTTTCAGACCAACTCCATTTCAATATATAACAAAGGCAGTGGAAAAAGAAAATCCGAAAATTGGGCTCGTTTTGAGTAAAACCAAGGTTTCGGGGGTTAAAGGGCAATTTTGAAAAATCTGGGAAAAATTGTTTTCTCTGGTTCAAAGCGCAGACTTCGAAATTGGTTTTAAAAAATATTTTAATTAATTTTAAAATATTTTACAAAAACCGGTTTTAATAGGTAACCGATACACCTGGCTAAAAAAGATTGGTGACGACTCCATTTCTTTTTCGAGGTTGTTTTCAAACCCTCAACCTTTATTTCAAGAGAAATTAAGTCGTATTTTCCTCTATTTTTCCAATGTCACACTTTAACGAGCCCTGTCCCGTGATGGGGATTTTCGGACTTTTAGGCGACTCCACTAGGGACGTTTAAAGAGTCAGGCCTGAAATTAGTCGTGTATTATCGAAAGTCTTGATTTTGTCAGTTTTATCATATATTTAATTGTGGTTCCCATATTTTTAATAATAAGAGTTTTTTTGAAAATAATATAATATTTTTGAATATGTTCACACTCATGTACATGCATATTATTATTATTCTCTGGTTATTTGTTGAATATTATTGATCTCTGCTTAATTAATGCCTTACCTTGTTTATTATTGTCCTTAATAAATGGTTGGGGCAGTTAGAATAAGGGTTGTAGAATAGGTAGTGAAAGGTTTGTTCGTTCTCCTCACACACTACACGTGTATTTGCATAACATGAGCCCTATACCCGGGTTCCGTCCCTTTTAGGTGGAAGCAAAGTAACTAAGCCTTCGTGATTAACAGTCCGCATGGGCTAGTGAAACGCTTCTAGAGTACTAAAGTACCTATGCCTTCGTGATTAACAATCCGCATGGATTAGGAAAATATGTTCTAACAAATTGAATCCGCTTTTATCAGGGTGCCTTACTAGCCTTCACCGGCGACAGTGAGGAACAATTTGGAGCCGATAGAACCTAAGGCAACCTCATATAGTGAACCTAGGCGAAGCCATGCCAAATTTTCATTAGAGATGCCGAAGTTAGGAACACATAGAGAGACCTTTATAACCCTTTTATCCCCTATTCTACATTCAGAATAAGATTCATAAAATCGGGCGACGATGAACGTACATCGTATCGCCCGTGATAAGTTTAATATTCCATCCCAAAGGCACTGTGATGCCTAAATAAGTTGATATTGTTGGGCAAGTGTTCATTAACTTTTTGGAAGTTATAAATAAGAAAATTCTTTTTTTTTTCAGTCATTTTGACATCTTGTACATTACATGCATTAATGCATATGTAAATAGAGCATGTACATTTATAATTGTATTTTTGATCCCACGGTGATAATAACTTCATTTGTTAATTGCATAAACATTTGTTGATTGATTAAATAAGAATTGTAGACCGGTAGTGTTGAATAAATATTTGGACATCCATGCTATAATAAGACCCACTACCCCAAAAGTTTTTAAAAATTGGTTTTGAAAAATAATATTTTGATTTTTGCGGGGAAACACATGTTTCAAAAAAAAAAATGGTGGATTAAATTTGGGGGCAAATCTTGTATAATGAGATTTTTGAATAATAAAGATTGGTGCTACCAATTTACCCTTGTAATTAATTCATTTATTCTTTACATGTATCATATTGACATCATGTTACAATCCTAACATGCATGGTCATTCATTGTAGAATACATTTGTGACATACATGGCCATTCTTTGTATATACCTTTGTAATTAATTCATTTATTCTTTACATGTATCATATTGATATCATGTTACAATCCTAACATGCATGGTCATTCATTGTAGAATACATTTGTGACATACATGGTCATTATCTGTATATACCCCGTGTATCAATTTATTCATTCTTTACATGCATCATGTTAGCATCAGGTTGCATTCATGACATATGTAGTCAGCATGATTTCTCTGTATATGCTCATGCATTAATTTGTTTATTTCTTTACATGCATCATATTAGTATCATGTTGCATTCATGACATACGTAGTCAGCATGATTTCTCTGTATATGCTCATGCATTCATTTGTTTATTTCTTTACATGTATCATGTTGGCATCAGGTTCCATTCATGACATAGGTAGTCAGCATGATTTCTCTGTATATGCTCATGCATTAATTTGTTTATTTCTTTACATGTCAAAATAAGCAAAGATGTAGATCCTAGTCTAGGCTATGAGCAAAGGAATGAAACTATTTGAAAATTTTTGAACTCTTTGCAAACTCGAACAAATGAGACATTGTTTCAGGAATCTAGATCATGGTAATTTGGTGTGTGTCAAGGTTGTGCCAAAATCATTCATAGCTTTTCTAATAATCACAAAACACCAATTGCCCAAACACCACTTCGTGATTGACACCTCAGGGCACAATGACTAGACCAGATTATCCAGGTCCTGGGGAAAATCTATTTTTGGGCCATATTTTCCTTGTCACTTCAAGTAAGCCCAAGATTGAAACTCAGCCTTTTCAATAGAGACATAGACTTGCGATGTTCCTCGTAATGATACAAATTCTCATGGTTAATCAAATTGGGGCATCATATGTGGAAATGATGAATACATGGTGAATAAGGATGGAACTAATGCATGAATCAAGGGGGCATGCGACAAAAAAAATTGTGATATTATGCATATGAGAATTCAGATGATTCTGAAGTGCAAAATGAAATTCTGATTATCTATTCCCCTTGGAGATTGCTTTTCAATGAGAATATTTGTGCTTGATATGAGAAATGGCCATCTTTCATATCCATTTCACAAAAAAAAATTATCCATAGTCACCTCTTTTGAGCCGAGCGAATTCTTTCTTCTTTGAACCCTGATCAGGGATCACCCTCTGCACTGGGGGCAAATGCGAGGAAAGATCTTCTCAAAGATCACTGAGAAATGAGTGCTAACTCGAATACAGATACAAAGCAAATTGAGCTCCCAAATAAATACGGGCTCACTCTGTCAAAATGAAAATGTAGAAAAGATGGTGAAATAAAAGTCAAGAACAAGACAAAAAGGAGAAAAAGGAAAAGATGGCAATGAAAGCCAATAAACAAAACAAAAAAGAAGAAAAAACACGCACCAAAAATGTGTGAAAAGTATGGCAAATTAAAGCTATGAACAAAAAAGAAAAGGAGCAAAAGTCAAAAAATGAAAGGAAAGTCCAAAAGAGACAAATGCTTCAAAGGAAATCCTCCTCAAGAAATGATCCTTGATCTGATTACCCTCAAACACATATTTTGGGCCTATATCCTTTCTTTCTGAACCCCGAACCTTGGCCTACATTACGTGCTTTAAAAGTCCATTTTGATCAAGCATGAATATTTAACTTGAAGGGTTTTTCCTCAGATTTTATCACATCTCATCGAATTATCATTTCACTTTGAAAGAATTTAGAATTCTAAAATGCATGATAGAACAATAAAAAAAAAAAAAAGAAAAATGGAAAGAATGAGACTCTAGGGCGAAAACCCAAAAATGGGCGGTCTAAAGAAATGGGAATTTTCGATGCCATCTATATTAGTGCTGATGCCACAAAAGAGAAGGTCATCTTGAAGAAATCAAGGAACATCTAGGAATTCTTGAACCTCCCAAATTGTCAGCTCTTATTTGGAGGATTGACTTCAAAAACTGAGACTTTTTTTCCCTCCAAAATCAACTTTCTAGTTTGAACATCTCGGTCAATCTTGACGCTTGTCAAAACGCCATAGTTTGGAAACTAAAAGAATGATGAATTTGTTTGATTCTCAAGGAATTCGTGTTTTATAAAACCTGTTCCATTGGTGAGCCTAGAACTGACATACATTTTTGTTGTGAAGTTTTCTTAGATCAACCAAAATATTGTTGTATCAAGCCTTTCAATTCAAGTTGAAAAACCCAAATTGACATTTAGGGAAATTTCTAACAGTGATCATCAGTCTTTAAGAGATTTGTATATCACACATTATAGGGTTAATATTTTTGGCTTAGCAGTTTTCATTAAATGAGCAATTTTCAAAAGAGGAAAGCAAATAAAAATATTTTTGAAATAACCATTTTTTATGTTGACATGAGACAAGGGTTTTTCTAACCCAAAGGTATGGAACTACTGGGTTGACTTTGACTTCCAGATATGAGAAGAAGAAATAGAATTCGGCAAACAGGCTTCCGTTGATAAGAGTTTAAAAACTGTCGGGGCAAGGAGATAGCCAAATACTAGAAAGAAAATGATCTCTTATGGGGCACAAGTGTTCAAGATACATTCTGATTTGAAAAGGAAAAACTAAGCCAAAATCTAGAAAAATAATCGGGGACGTTGGCTTCATTCATGAGCGCTTACCTCTTTATTGAGCTTTACATCTGCACCGTGTCAGCAAGCATTTGCATCATTCATGGGTATTTGCATTTGCACTATTGCATGAGCATCTGCATTTCACCATTACATTGACATCCTTCATGGATATTTGCATTTGCGTCATCTCAAGCAATTGCATCACCCTAGGATCATTGCATCTTCATTATTGTGTGGTAACTGCAATTACACCATTCATGGACCACTCACATGAACACGATTCATAGGGACATCTGCATCTTTTCATGAAGCATTTGCATCACTATTGATCTTTGCATTTGCATCATTTAGAAACACTTTGCTCACTGCTAATCTTTGCATTTGCACCATTCAGAAGCATTTGCACAATGTCGATGTTTGAATCATCAAGAAGCATTTGCATTAATCCAATATAGTTGCATTTGCACCATGAAGCATTTGCATCTTATTCAATATCTGCATCTACACCAAGAAGCATTTGCATCAATCCAAGTCATTTGCATTTGCATCATGAAGCATGTGCATCTTATTAAAGACATTTGCATCTGCATCATAAAGCATTTGCATCCTCTCTCAAAGCTTTCGGGTATAATTTTCAACACGTTTTCAAAAACCAATATCTAGATTTTAAAAAAATGAGCAAGTCTTTGGTGGTGATAGCCGAAACTTTTGGAAAAGACATCCAGAATTTTACAGCTTTAAAAAATGAACAAGTCTTTGGTAATGATAGCTGAAGCTTTTGGAAAAGATATCCAGAAGTTTACAGCTTTAAAAAATGAACAAGTTTTTGGCGGTGATTGCCGAAGCTTTTAGAAAAGACATCCAGAATTTTACAGTTTTAAAAGTGAACAAGTCTTTGGCAGTAATAGCCGAAGCTTTTTGGAAAAGACATCTAGAATTTTACATGTTTTAAAAATGGACAAGTCTTTGACGGTGATAGCCGAAGCTTTTAGAACAGACATCCAGAATTTTACAGTTTAAAAAAAATGAACAAGTCTTTGGTGGTGATAGTCGAAACTTTTGAAAAAGACATCCAGAATTTTACTGTTTTAGCAAAAAAAAGGATGATGAACAAGTCTTTGGTGGTGATAGCCGAAGCCTTTGGAGGAAATACCCAGAATTTTACTGTTTTAAAAATGAGTAAGTCTTTGGTGGTGATAGCTGAAGCTTTTGGAGGAGATACCAAGAATTTTACTGTTTTAAAAGAAAGAAACCAAGTCTTTGGTAATGATAGCCAAAGCTTTTGGAGGGGATACCCATAATTTAAACAAATTTCACCAAGATAAGATAAGGCCCCGGGACTTCCGCCGAGGTATTATTCTCTTGCAAATCGAACTCGTTTCCTTAAGACAGGTCGAGCCTTGATTAGTCAGGGAACTCAATTTAAGGACAAATCTTTTTATTTACAGTTTGCAAGAAAAAAAAATGATAAAAGTTCTCCTTTCTATCCTTCACATGTGACCTCATTAACCAGACAAAATTATTGTCTATTTGTCTTTGCCGTATTCTTGATCCTCAACAATAGTCAAAGAAGGGCAGCTGTAGACACTAATTTTGTCGAGGACCCCTAAACAAGGTGATTTTCTCTTTTCGACTTCCCGGAATGCAAAGAATCTTCCCTCATTCTGCTTATAGGTCTCCAAGACTTTGATTCGGAAGTCAAAGCAAAAAAGTCCATACAAACAAAGTCAACTCTGAAAAAAGTCAACCTCAAAAAGTCAACCACTAAAAAAGTCAACTCTCAATCAAAATCAAGATTCGAAATTGGATTGAACAATGGTAAAAGAATTTTGATAATCAGAGGTCTACAACGAAGGATAGAGAGTTTGAAAGACAGGTTGAAGAAATTCGGTATAGAAAAATACCTAATTTGGTAAATTTGGGAAAAAAAATCGAAAATGACCATTTTGCAAATAAAAAAAGAAAAATGGCCTGGAAAATTCCAAGCCATTTTCAGCCAGCTGATGAAGAGGGAGAGATGGGAGTATGAAAATATGATCAATGGCTAAGATTGTAGAAAAATAGATATTTTTCAAGGTGAAGGACATGAATCACCATCTAGTACCTTAGGTGGCATTTTTGGCCAATGAAAGAGCCCTCTTGGGGACTAGGACTAAGTAATAGTGTCATTGGCTAGTCAATGGCTAGCATTTTAATATGTAAGGATGAATATCCATCGGTTAGACACCATGATGTAGCCAAGTGGCAAAAAAAAAAAAAAAAAGAAAATGGACGGTGGAGCATGCAATGCATGAAAAAGGCTTAAAAAGGAAAAACTCTTTACACTATAAAGAGGCAGCCGGCCAGCCCTTGGGGGGGTCTCTTCTTCTCATTTTTTTAGCTATTCTCTACATTCTTGAAAACTCTCTACACCATTTTTTTTCTAAGGCAATTTTACTACTCTCTTAATCTGGCATCTCTTTCTTTCTTAAACGTTTCTGAAAATCAACTTGATGGTCGGATTCCTCATGGTAAACAATTCAACACATTTGGAAACGATTCATACGAAGGAAACAAGAGATTATGTGGATTTCGAGTCTCCAAAGGTTGCAACATCAATGAGCCACCACTTTCAAACTTTCTGGAAGAAGATGGTTCAAAATCAAACATTGCTTATGGCTGGAAAGTGGTGTTGATAGGTTATGGATGTGGAGTAGTGTTTGGATTGGCTATGGGATATGTTGTTTTTCAAACTGGTAAGCCAAAATGGATTGTGAACTTGGTTGAAAACCAACATCATAAGAGGCGAAGAAAGTCAAAGATTGGCAATCGCAATGGTGGAGGAAGAAGGATCTAGCAAGTGTAAATGATGTTCAAGCATTGCATAAGTATGTGTTTGTCTTTATTATTGTATCAATATCTATGTCTTTATTATTTAGTATTCTGATAGTAAACATCTTGTATTGTCTTATTTCATGACTTGAATTTCAATAATTGAGAATCTTTGCTACTGCTTTCCAGAAAAAAAAAAAAAAGAAAAAAAGAAGAGAAATGAAATGAAAATCTCTACTATTTGACAATCTTAGGCTATTATGGATAATAATTCTTGTTCAAGAATTATTTCGCAAGCTAACAGGTTGAGTTCATAGCAAAAACTATATAACTAGCAAATTAAGATGTAAGGATGAAGATTATGCAGAGAACTAATTGGATTATGAACTCATGAACTGAATATGGTCTATTGAGGTTCTGAATATATTTCTTGATTATATAGCTCTCAAATTGTAATAGAAAAAGTACAAAACAATTATCAGATTCCTTGCACTTATATATGTTTATATGGATTTCAAAGATATATCCTCTCATCTCTTCTCATTTGACACTTCAAAAGATGGAATTTTGTCTTGCTAGATTGCAGTATAACATTCAAATCTCTTTATCTTGTTTCATAAAAAAAAGAAAATTGTTCTAGAGATGTTCACTAGCAAAATTCAATGAATTGTGGTTTAGTATTTCTACCAGAAAATTCAGAATTCTTATTTATGCAGTGTCTTTGATCTTATTTCTAAGTTCAGTTTCTTCTCCATTCAGATGTATTTGTCCTTTTTTATCCAATGTCTTTCTGAATCCATCATACCATGAAATATAATGAAAATTTCTGTTAATATCTCAAGATAAATATAATGAAAATTGACTTGCTATGGAACATAAGAGATAAATCTCGTAACTTATACTGACTAATCAGAGATTATTAATTTGCATTGTTGGACTTGTTTTCCTTTAAAGCTTAAATAATTTTGGGCCTTAAACTAATCTTACTTTTGAAGGTGGAGGGTAACATTGAAAATGGTCCTAAAGCTGGAACATAGAAGTTTTTTTAGTTTCTCACTTTCTCTCAAATTCACTTTGTTACATTCTTAATAAAGTTAAACAAGCAAAAGAAAATCAGTGGAAACCCACCCTGGTTTACTTTATAATCATCTCTTGAAACTATGCATTAAAAACCAATCAATCAAAGTTGCTAAACTCATTGGGGCCGGCAATTCCTTGATCACATGTAATTTTTGCTATACTTTGTCTCATCAAAGATTTTGCTTAGTGGTATATACTTTTTACTTGGAATGAGGAACTGAACTTTGCTTGAACTCCAACTCCGGATACTTGAACTACCAAGTAAACCCAAATTTTTTTAAAACAATTCAAAAAGCTTTTGGAATACCAATTTCAGTTGCCAACTTAGCTTCACTTAATATGTTTGTTTTTTGGATTGAAAATGTGAATTTGTGGATTGGATTTGGAGTTATTTTCAATTTCAACTCATAATTAATTCAGTTGAATTGAAATTTGGAGTTTTCCGATGCCAAATGCAAATCATATTTTGTTCCAAAACTTCTTTTGGGTAAAGAAAAAGTAGACTGGTACCAAAAATTTAGTTAATTTAGGGAGGAATTGTAATTCTAAAATTTATGGGGCAAGTTTTGTCATTTCTGCTTCACTCACTTCCCACTTGCAGCGAGCAAAATCTTTCCTTCACCAAACACAAGCCTTCTCCCAAGCCTTCTCCCAAAAACCCCCTCTTGAGTAATGAAGAGACCACTCTTCCATGGGGAATTCTCTTCATCCTAATAAAACCTGAAACTCCCCTTCTTTTTCTTTTTTTCCCACTTCCATATTGTTTAAACAAGTTTTGATGTTATTGACTTATTCTTATTGATGGAAATGTCACTTGAATCCTCAATTCTTAGCCAACCAACTTTCTTTTATTCAACAAAGTCCTCATCTTTCATGCTTTTTAATCGAAATTTGAAGTACCCATCAAATTTTTTATTCAAAACTAATTACAGCCCAGCTCCCATTATCTCCAGCTTTCCCAATCCCCATATTTTTAAAGCCTTTGTATCGCCAAAAACTGGTATTTTTGGAAGTCAAGCACGTTTGGGATTGGTAAGTGATGAAAATGAAGATGTGGGAAATTATCAGAATTTAATTTTGGTGAAAAGGGGACTTTTGGTGGCAATGGTTTGTGCTGTATTGGGCTTTGGTTGTAAAAGAGTGTTTGCTGTAGAGGGAATGGTTAATGCTGGTTATGGAGTGATTGGGCAGTCCATATTGTTGATGAGGAATGCTTGGCCTAAGGTATCTATGCTTCTTGAAGTGTTCAAAGAGCAAGGTTTGGTTTTGACAGCGCTTTTGGGTCTGTCCGCCTTCTTCTCAATGGCAGAGATTGCTATAACTACATTATGGCCTTGGAAGGTATTGATTTCTTTAACCCAGGATTGGATTGCTTTTATACTCATTGAATGCATATTTCTGGTTGTTCACTTATGGAAATTAGAATGCAAGGATGTTGTTGCAAGTTGGAAAGAATGTAGATGCTTTGGCAATTTATAAATGTGGTCTTAGGAATATTTTCTTTTTCCTGATTGTGGTGCAAATTTCTTTGGTGACTTGATATATTTGGCTTAAGTTAATATAAGATTAAATTTTTATTTGCTATGTCAACTTTCCGTATAATTCCATGTTGTGTTAGTAGTTTATGGCTATGTTGCTCAGACTCTTCAGTTTTCTCGAAGTATCCGTGTCCGACACCCGTATCTGACACATATCCGGACATGAGTATGGAGATATGATCCTCCAAATACATGGAAATCTTAGAAAAAATTGAATATACCCATGTCGGACACATACCCGTGTCCGACACTCACACCCAAGTCCGAGTAACATAGGTTTATGGTGGATTGAGTTTGAGTGATATCCATCTCTTATAGATATGAGCTCAATCTAGTAATTTAGAAAAGGAACCAAATTGTTAATGGTGCGCACAAGAAGAGAAATATTATGGAGGAGAAAAGATAAAAGTATAGAAACACATTAGAGTGACAAGGGAGAAGATAGGGATCGAAAGAGGGAAAACAGTGGGAGAGAGTAGAGAAAGGCAAGCAACTTATAGAATAAGCCATAGAGAACAACAACATAAAGTATGTATCATTTCAACTGTTAAACCCTAACGCTACATATGTTATTTAGTATTGCATTTTGGTAAAGGCTTAAGACAAGTCTTTTGAAGTATAGATTGCAGTTTATTTTTCAAGTTAGAGAGAGTTGAAGTAGAAATATCAGATGCAAATTCTCTTCATTTTATACTGGTTATTCTTAGTTTGGCATGCCATCAAGCCTTTAAGAAATCTGTCATCCATTGGTCGTTTGAAGTTAATCTGTTGAAGATTTGCTCAAGTATGTAATAATGCCAAAAGAAAACGGTTTTGGCGCCAAAAGAAATGCTCTCAACTCAAGCTAACTCGATTAACCTGAGTTGAAGATTTCTTCCATTTCTATCCCATTTTTTCACCAATCTTCACCAAATTTCTTGCAAACTCACCAATTCTCTTACGAATTCATCCACTATCTTCGAATTCGCATTCACCTGCTCCTTTGATCACTAAATGGATTCCCAACAAACTCATTTGAAGCTCAATTCAGATCGGGATTTGTTGAGACCAGATTCGCAGGGCTCCGATCAACAGGGATCGGAATCTAGAAGATTGACATTTAAGCAAGTTGTTAATGGAGAATCATCCTCTCACTTCGAAACTGCCATTGTTATGGGGAGTGAAGAGGGGAAGCAGAAGAAAGCAGTTATAACTGCTTCCAATGACGTGGCATCTGTTGAGTGGAGGAAACTCTTTGCGGTTACAGAGGCCCAATCAATGCAGTTTTTCCCTCCTCAGAATCTTGGGGGGAAATCACAGTCAAACCGCCTCATGAGGTCTTCGATGAGGGCATCAAACAATGGCAACATTCTCTGGTTGCACAATTCATTGGCAGACCTCCTAACTTTAGTCTGTTCCAAAGGATGGCCAATCAACTTTGGGGGAAGGAAGGCAAGATTGAAATCAAGCCAGCAGGCGCTAACCTCTTCATCATTCAGTTCTCCACATCTGAGACAATGGAGTGGGTCTTAGAGCATGGGCCATGGCATATCCAGAATATGCCTATCATCCTCAGGAAATGGAAGCCTGGGATGCAATCGCTTACATTCAATATGGACAAGCTTCCCATTTGGGTCCATCTGGGCAATATCCCTCTAGAGCTGTACACAACAAAAGGATTGAGTTACATTGCGAGTGCATTGGGCTCACCTCTCTATATGGACAAGATCACAGCAAGTAGGCAAAGACTTGCATATGCTAAGGTCTGTGTTGAGCTGGAAGCCAAGCTGGAATTACCATGGTTCATTGAGGTTGAGTTGAATGATGGTTCTCTAGTCCAAGTCTCAGTGGAAGCCCCTTGGTTCCCTCCCAAGTGCAACACCTGCAGCATATTTGGGCACATGGACAAGAACTGCCCACGAACCACTAAGGTGACAACCAAAAAGTGGGTGCCAAAGCAAACACAGAAGGAAGAAGATAATATGGTTGGCTCATCTGATGGGCTAGCCATAGAGGAAGAAAGGCCAATTGTAAGTAAACCACCAATAGAGGTGGAAGTCCCTTCCTCAGTAAACAGATTCGCAGTGTTAGCAAATGCCTCTGAGAATGAGAATGATATTGTTACAAAAGAAGTCGAGCCACAAGAACACAGTGAAGTGGTGGAATGCAATTCCCCAAGGAAACCTAGAGCTGCAGCAGCTGGAGTTGCAGACCTGATGCGCCATATAAAAAGCAAGAAGAAAGGGCCATATGACAAAGGTAAGCTCACAGTGAAAATGAGCTCCAATGCTCTGAGTGGTCAGGCACATGGCCCCTCACACTCATGAACATCTTAGCTTGGAATGTTCGAGGACTTAAGCAGGTTGTAAATAGGATTAAAAGCCTGCGTATAGATATAGCTTGTATTGTTGAAACCAGAATAAAAATCTCCAAGATGCAGTCCACATTGGACAGATTCTTTGGAGGTTGGAGGCTGCTTCATAACTATTCAGAAGCAATAAATGGCAGAATCTGGCTTCTCTGTAAGGAGCACCTGGCTGTTGACAAAGTGATCCTCTATGATCAGTCCATTACTTGTCTGATCTCCATGAATTCCCAATCGTTTTTCTTAATAGCAGTCTATGGATCGAATGATGGAACTAGCAGGAAAAGACTCTGGTCTCATTTGAGTAATATCAGGGGATTGATTCATGGGCAAGCATGGATCCTTGCTGGAGACTTCAATGTCATTGCTAACATTTCTAAAAGCTCATGACCCTGTGGTCTTCTTCCTGACATTCAGGATTTCCAACAGTTTCTTGATCAGAACTTGCTTCATGACCATTCCTTTGTTGGTCCTTTATTCACTTGGTCCAACCACCAAAGTGATCACCTGACAAGGAAGCTTGACAGAGTACTCATCAACAGTTGGCTTCTTTCTTTTCCCCACTCTCATGTAGAGTTCATAGCACCTGAAGTATCAGACCATTGTGCAACAATGATTAAATCTGCTTTGCCACCTCACTCCCCTCCCAAGCCATTTAAATTCTTTAACTTCTGGACAAGGAACAGTGAGTTCAAGCTTGTTGTTGAGAGCTCATGGATAAGGCCTGTAGATGGCAGTCCCATGTCCATTCTATATCTGAAACTGAAAAGACTCAAATCTGTTCTTAAACAGTTTAACCAGGTGAAATTTGGGTCCATTTCTGCAAGAGTCTTGGGGAAGCGCAAGGAACTTGAAGATGTGCAGCTCTCCCTATTGAGGGATCCCAATGAGGAATCCTTGGTCACAGCTCAAACCTCACTGTCACAGGAATTTCATGAGCTGCTGAAAGCTGAGGAAAGCTTCCTTAGGCAAAAGTCTAGAATTGCTTGGCTGCAGGAAGGTGACCATAACACGAGGTTCTTCCACAGGATGGTAAGTGCAAAGCAAAGAAGAAACTCAATCAAGGTGCTCTATGATGATGCTGGGAACAGATTGGAATCCCACTCAGAAATCTCTGCAGCAGCAGTTTCCTATTTTCAGAAACTCCTTGGCTCTCCAGACCCTAACCTGTCTCCCTGCTCCCAAGAGATCTTAATGGAGCTGCTTCAAACAACTATACCAGGGGAAGTAATATCTGTCATGACCAGACCAGTTATGGGAGAAGAAATCAAAGCTGCCATGTTTGGCCAAAACAGTGACAAAGCACCTGGTCCTGATGGATACACATCACATTTCTTTAAAATCACTTGGGACATTGTTGGCAAGGAAGTGATTGAGGCAGCTCAAGAATTCTTCAGGACAGGAGTCATGTTTCCAGCTTTCAACTCCACTTGTGTTGGCCTTGTACCAAAGTGCCAAAATCCAACAACCCTCAAAGATTTCAGGCCAATTTCATGCTGCACTGTCTTCTACAAATGCATCACCAGAGTTATTGTAAACAGGCTCAAAGGTTGTCTCCCAGCTATCATTAGTAGCAATCAGAGTGCCTTTGTCCCTGGCCGATGCATAACTGACAATGTCCTGATGGCTCAAGAACTGGTAAGAGGATATGGACGATCCACCCTGTCACCTAGGTGTGCTATCAAAATTGACTTGCAGAAGGCTTTTGACTCCCTGAGTTGGGACTTCACCTTGACTGTGCTTGCAGCAGTGGGGTTCCCTAGCCAGATCATATCCTGGATTGAAGGGTGCCTCACAACTCCCAGATACTCAATTAGCATCAATGGTGGTCTGATGGGCTTCTTCAAGGGGGCTAGAGGTGTAAGGCAAGGGGATCCCCTCTCCCCATACCTCTTTGTTCTAGCCATGAATATCTTATCCAGATTGCTAGACACTGCAGCAAAGTATGGGGTATTCCAGCATCATCCCAAATGTAAGAAGATCAATCTCACACACCTCAGCTTTGCTGATGACCTATTGATATTTGCCAAAGGCAAGGTTGATTCAGTCACATGCATTCAGCAGGTCCTGAGCCATTTTTACAGCTGGTCTGGTCTACAGCTAAATAATGCTAAATGTGAATTCTACTCATCTGGCATGAGTACTGAAGAGCTGCAGGCAATTCACATAACCTCTGGGTTCCAAATCGGTAAGCTTCCTGTTAGGTACCTGGGAGTACCTCTGGTCACCAGACGACTGTCTGAGAGGGACTGTGAGCCACTGATAGCCAAGGTTCGAGCTAGAGTGAATGGATGGGCAACTAGGCTTTTGTCCTATGCAGGGAGACTTCAGCTGATCCAGTCTGTTCTGTTCAACTTACAGAATTCTGGTGCAGGCACTTCATCCTTCCCAAGCACTGCCTTAGGAAGCTTACCCAGATATGCTCGAGCTTCCTATGGAAGGGTAAGAAAGGGTCAGCTCGAGGAGCTAAGGTTAAATGGAGCCAAGTCTGTCTTCCCAAATCTGAGGAAGGGCTAGGAATCAAGGACATACTCTCCTGGAATCAAGCTTGCATCCTTAAAAACTTCTGGTCTGTGCTAATGAAGGCAGGTTCATTGTGGATTGCCTGGATAGAGATGTATGTACTCAAGGGAAGGGATATATGGCAGATCCCTATTCCCAGTGGAAGTAGTTGGAGCGGGAGGAAACTTCTGCAATTAAGGCCAATTGCCTCACAAGTCACCAGACAGCTTGATAGTGGTACTACATGGCCTTTCACTGGAGATAAATACTTTGTTGCTGCAGTATGGAGTGCACTAAGGCCAAAACAAGAGAAGGTCTCATGGCATAGACTCCTCTGGTTCAAATATTTCATTCCCAAGCACACGATCATATCCTGGATGGGAATTCTTAATAGATTGCCCACAAATGACAGATTATGCCATCAAGAGAGGGAGACAAGGAACCACTTGTTTTTCACCTGCAGATTTTCCAGGGTGATATGGCAGCAAGTGCTGGACCTTTGCAGAATAAGGAGAAGGGTTGTCAGCTGGGAAGAGGAATTGAACTGGGCTGGCAAGCTGCATGGCCGGTCCTTGATCTCAGCCATTCTGCGTATTGCTTGGAATGCTTCGATCTACTTTGTTTGGAGAGAAAGAAACAACAGACTATATGGTCAAGTTGCAGCCACTGAGGATGTGATCTTGGAAGGTATTCGTGACATTGTTGGTTTACGTTTGCATGATCTCCAGCACATTAAGCTTGATTCTGTCAACATTACTCTCTGTAATGCTTGGAAGTTGAATATCTAGCTGAATTGTAAAGCTTGTTAATGCTTAATTCAGTGAGAATTGTACTATTGTAGCAGTTTACTGCTTCTTGGATAAATGGAATTCAAACTACTTATCCAAAAAAAGAAGAATTTAATCTGTATCAAATACTTGAACTGGCTGAAAAAGAGTCTTAAGATGGTATCAAGCATGTAATTATGAACGTTTTGTCTATCCCCAAAAATATCAAACTATGTACTATGTTTCCCAAATCATGTGCACGTGTATACACAATGGGAAATAATTCCAACGTGTTTCTATATTTATTATCTTAATTATGATATTTTCCTACCAAATTGATAGTACAAGTAGTTGCTACTGAATGATAACATAATCAATTTAACATAAATGTAAAAGCATAGGGAATGATTTAAATTAAAGGCATGCAGGTTATTTTATATAATAATATTTTCATTTAGTTGTTGTATTTAATATAAAGTTATTATTATAAATAATATATTATCTATCTTTAAAAAGTGTTCAAGAGTACCTGTTAGCAAAACCTATATTAAATATAAAAAACGATAAAAAAAATGAAACCCATAGGTAACTGAGAATTAGGCAAGTTCATGTAGAGCAGTAGAGTATTTTACATGCTTTCATTTTGTTACGATTCTATTAGATGTGGACTGCTTCACTGTGATAGATACAATAGAACGATTGGGGATAAGGTTTTCCCTTTCATATGACTCTTGGCCCAATGAAATTCAGAATTTCCAATCTTGCAAAATCTCCTGGCTACTGGAATTGGTAAGGTTTTAATGTTTTATATCATCTATTGTTTGCTCAAAAGGGTGACAGAATTGGGTATTACTATTTAGCCCTAATTCTCCCAACAAGCCATAGGCCCAAAAATTTTCATGCACAACGAAAAAACTAGACAATATTTGCAATTCTAGCATCACGTTTTAAATTAGGCTTTTAATAATAGCAAAGGTTAATCGATGTTAGTGTCATTAAACACTGAATAAGGTGATATTTAAAAAAATACAAGTATAATAAATAAATTATTTTTTAATTAGTAAAAGTAATACATTAAATACAAAAAACTTTCTTAAAATAATAATTAAACAATCCTTAACCAGTGCCTATAGATACTAATTAACCCGATCTCTTTATAATTATCAAATGTCAAACATGTTGTTCACTGCTTTGCTCATAGCAGGTTCCTGCTTATTTTTGGATAAGAATTTAGCTTATTTACAATGAAAAAAAAGTCCAACAAGCCGCCTCAATTATTACAACTAACCAAAGGTCCCTACATATTATTTTTATGATTTTATTAGATGTTAAATAAGATGTAAATTTTTCAAAGGCTGCATCTTTATCTTTTACATAAATCCCTCAAAAACTGGAATTGCTTAACAACTCGAAACTTTTAAATTGAAGAAATCCAATTGCTCCTTAGTTCTAGAATCCTATTCTTCATTAACAATGGAGCTTCAATTTCCTTCCTTGTTAATCTTGCTTGCTTCCTTTCTTTTCTTGTCAGGAGTATTTAAAATAGTAAAGAAAGTGACAACCTTAGATTCAAACATCAAGCTGCCACCAGGGCCATGGAAATTACCCTTTATAGGCAACCTGCATCAGCTAGTTGGCTCACTACCTCATCACATCCTGAGAGACCTGGCCAATCAACATGGACCCCTGATGCACCTACAGCTTGGTGAAATTTCGACCATCGTTGTTTCTTCACCAGAAATTGCCAAAGAAGTCTTGATAACACAAGGTACTATCTTTGCTCAAAGACCTTATGTGAATTCTATGAATATGATTACATATGGTTCCAAGGACATTGTCATGGCACCATATGGCAATTATTGGAGACAAGTACGAAAAATTTGTACTGTGGAGCTATTAACAGCAAAAAGAGTCCAGTCGTTTGAATCAATTAGACAAGAGGAGGTCTCAGCTCTTGTGAAATCCATATCTTCAAATGAAGGATCACCAATCAATCTTAGCAAGAAAATTTTCGACTTGACATATGGGATCACGTCAAGAGCAGCTTTCGGTAGTAAATACAATGATCAGGAATCATACTCATCAATTGTCGACGAAGTAATAAAACTGGCTTCTGGATTTAGTCTTGCAGACATGTACCCATCTTTTAGGGTGTTTCAACTGATTAGTGGAATGAGACAGAAACTTGAGACTCTGCTTCAGAAGAGTGATGAGATCCTTCAAAGCATTATTAATGAACACAGAGAGAGATTGGAGAGAGGAAAAATAGGTGAAGGAGAAGCCAAGAAAGACCTGATTACTGTTCTTTTAAGGATTCAGCAACTTGGTGATCTTGAATTTCCTCTGACTGACAAGGAAATCAAAGCAATCATTTGGGTTAGTATGTCAGTTTTATTTTTTTTTTTGTTTTAGATTAGAATCTTCCAATTTCTAAAACCTAGCACAAATTAATAGCTTAAACTTTTTGTTCTGTTTAATGGAAAGCCAATTTATCTGAACTAATGTTGGCTCATAATCTCTCAGGATATCTTCAGTGGGGGGAGTGAGACATCATCAACAATTGTAGACTGGGCAATGTCAGAAATGCTGAGAAATCCAAGGGTGCTAAAAAAGGCACAAAATGAGGTAAGACAGGCCTGTTATGGAAAAGGAGATGTGGATGAAGCAAGTATTCAAGAATTAAAATACTTAACATCAGTAATCAAAGAAACCCTGAGGTTACACCCTTCGTTTCCTCTTTTACTTCCAAGAGAAAGTCGAGAGAATTGCGAAATTAATGGCTACCAAGTACCTGTCAAGACCAGAGTCTTAATCAACGCATGGGCTATGGGAAGAGATCCCAAGCACTGGAGTGAAGCTGAGAGATTTTATCCTGAAAGGTTCCTGAATAGTTCCAATGATTTTAAAGGAACAAATTTTGAGTATATCCCATTTGGTGCAGGAAGAAGGATGTGTCCAGGCATATTGTTTGCACTTCCTAACATTGAGTTGCCTCTTGCAAAATTGCTATACCATTTTGATTGGAAGCTTCCTAGCGGAATGGGGCATGAAAATTTAGATATGACTGAGGCCTTCGGTGTGACTGCGAGAAGGAAAGATGATTTAATCTTAATTCCAACCAGACATAGCCATTTATCTGTTGAATAGCATTTTTCTTTGGACCGTATACTGTTATAGAAATAAAGATGTTTTTATTGTCTCAATAATTTGTGCATTCAGGTTTTGGTCCTGAAAGCACTTGGAACATGTGAATCAGATTCCAGGCAGAACATGTTTTAGGCTGCAAAATTTTCTGTTCTGAGTTCTGATTCAATTATCTGTAAATTGTATTTCTCTGTATGAAATTGATAGTTAGTATAAGCTAATAAGTTATGCCATACAAAAGAATTAAGGTCCATATTTATATTGTCAGTGAATCACATGATGTCATCTCATATCTAATCATTAAAAATAAATCTATAAATTATCTTTAATCAATGTCTATAAGTACCATAAACATGAAGCATAAATAATTTTATGTATCGCATTTCGTTCTGAGATTAGCACCGGACTCTGATTTTGGTTCACTTATTATATATGGAGAGTGAGGCTCAAATGGCTGTTGCTGAAATTCTTAAATCAGGCGATTCATATTGGGATGGCACAGCACATGATGTATGGTTTTAGACATCTTGGACTTAGCTCAACTTCGTAAGAGGTGTCAGTCTGTCTGTCATCAACTAACAGTAAGTAACTTGTAAGAATCTAAGAGTTTTTTCAATTCATTAAAATGTCATTTTCCTTACGCAGGGTGGTCAAAGTTTTTGGCTGAATGAACCATTGCTTCTAATTTGTATATTTTATAATGGTTACCTCATGACCTTTGTGCATCGTTTGTGTATATCTGCTAGTTTTAAATTGGAAAATTGGAATTTGGAAATGTTTAGCATTCCCATATTTTTTAAGAAGTCAGAATTATTGACAGAAAAGAGCAACCCAGTCTCTATCTTAAACTGATTTTCAAGCCGTCCGGAGTTAAAATTTGTAAACATAATAATGTATTTGAGTCTTTCTTGGATGTTGGTCATCAAAGACATTTCATTTCATTGAATAGAATACAGTTTTATTAATATAATGCTGCAAAAAGTCATCTTTTCTGATTCTTTTTCTTTGATACCATTGATTTATTTTTGTTATAAGTTTAGAATAACCTGATAAGAGATGTATTAGTAGCTTTCACAAGTCAAAATCTTGGTGTAAAAGTTTCCTCCCCTGATATGAATATACAAAGCCAAAGACTAACTTGCTGCATTCATTTTCATAGGTATTTTCACATATTCAGAATCACACAATTTGTCTAGTGATTCATAAGGAAAGATGGGCTGGTTATCATGGCTCTATGGATTCATCTGCCTCCAGTTATTGCTATTGCAGTCTCAACTCATTTTTTCATTGTCTGTCTCCTCAACAAGTTCACATTTGTGCTCTAGTGGCCACAGTTCAGCATTGCTGCAGTTCAAGCAACTGTTTTCTTTTGAGAAACTTGCTTCTTCCTTGTGTAATGGGGTGGTTCCTACCTATCCAAAATTGATGTCTTGGAATGAGACTGTTGACTGTTGCTCATGGGATGGGGTTACCTGTGATAAGGTGACTGGTTATGTGATTGGCCTTGACCTCAGTTGTAGCTGGCTTCAAGGAACCATACCTCCCAACAGCAGTCTTTTCCTTCTTACTCATTTGTGAAAGCTCAACCTTGCTTACAACGACTTCAATTCCTCTCAAATTTCTTCTGATTTTGTCCAATTTGCTTTTTTGGAGCAACTTAACCTGTCTTTTGCCAGTTTTTCTGGTCAAATACCACATGAATTCTCCTCCATCTCTAAACTGGTTTTGCTTGATCTCTCTTTCAATTTTGAGTTAAAACTTGAAACTCCTTCTTTAGAAAGGATCACACAAAACTTGACCAGGTTGGAAGAACTTAATCTTGACAACATAGACATGTCATTCACTGGCCCTGGTTACTTGAATAACCTATTTTCTTCTGACATTATTGAGTCTTGTCAACTGTGGCTTGGAAGGGAACCTCCCAGTTAACATTTTCAACCTACCAAACCTGGAGACACTCAGATTAATCGCTAATTTTAACCTTACAGGTGCCTTTCCACAGCTTAACTGGAGCAGTCCTCTCAGGATTTTGGATGTTTCTTCAACAAGTTTGACAGGAGAATTACCTGTTGCAATTGGCAATTTAAAGTCCCTGCAGAGTTTGAATCTGTATGACTGCAATTTCTTCGGGTCAGTTCCATCATCACTCGGTAACCTAATACAACTCACTGATTTAGACCTCTCACATAACAATTTTAGTGGCCAGATTCCATCTTCTCTCTCAAACCTCAATCAGCTTACTCGTTTAAATTTTTCCTGGAACAATTTCATTGGTCAAATTCCAGATATTTTTGTCAACCTGACACACCTTTCTGGTATGGACTTATCAAGGAATAAATTATCAGGTTCAATTCCTTTTAGTGTAGGTGGACTTCAAAGCTTGTTTGCTCTCTACTTGAATGATAATTCATTAAACAGGAAAAATACCATCTGGGATATTTAGTTATCCATTCTTGACAGACCTGGACCTTAGTAATAACCAACTAACAGGCCTTATTGATGAATTTCAGTATAAATCACTGAGGACCGTTGATTTGAGCAGCAACAGGCTGTCTGGCTACATCCCAAGTTCCATTTTTCAACTTTTGAATCTTACTGCTCTCTCACTTTCTTGGAACAATTTTAGTGGCAGAGTAGAGCTATCCATGTTTGCAAAGCTGATAAATGAGTTTGTCTGCTTGCAACATAAATGAGTTTCCAGACATGTTAAGAACTCTTGATCAATTGATATTGTTGGACCTTTCTGACAACAATCTTCATGGTGAAATTCCTGACTAGATATGGGACATGGGAAAGGATAACTTGTCTTTTCTGAATCTTTCTCACAACTTTCAGACAAGTATAAATCAGCTTCCATGGAAGAATATTGATTATCTTGATCTGCGTTCCAACTTGATTGAAGGACCACTTATTGTTCCCCTATCTATTACAAGATTCTTTTTTATGTCTGACAACAAATTGACTGGAGAGATACCAAGTTTGATCTGCAATATGAGTATCGTTGAAGTTCTTGATCTTTCCCATAACAGCTTGAGTGGCAGCAGCATACCTGGATGTATGGGGAACTTTAGTAATAACCTCTCAGTGTTGGATTTGAGGAAGAACAAATTCAATGGCACAATTCCTGAAATATTTGCTGAAGGCAGTAATTTGAGGACTCTTAACTTGAATGACAATGAGTTGGAAGGGCCAGCCGCAATCTTTTTTTTTTTTTTTGGTGTATTAAACCCAGGGTGTCCCCCACCCCCATTTTATGGTTGATGGAAGACTAATCCCTGTCGGGCCGGGAGTGTTGGTATAGCAAAGCCCTCCCAACATTGGCGACTCCCTGGATTCGAACCTTGGTTCTCATCCAAGGGGAAGGAGCCACTAGCCACTCCTTCCAACCAAATGTTGGTACCAGCCGCAATCTTTGACAAACTGCAAAATGCTACAAGTTCTAGATATTGGAAACAACAAGATAAACGACATATTCCCAAACTGGTTGGGAACTCTTCCGTAACTTCAGGTACTTGTTCTGCATTCCAATAATTCCAAGGTCTTCTACCAGGTTCAGAGACCAACCTTTCTTTTCCAAAGTTGCGAATTCTTGATGTCTCCGACAACAATTTTAGTGGTCCTTTGCCAAGGAGGTTTTTTGAAAGTTTGAATGCCATGAAGAGTATTGGTGAAGATGAAGAAAGAGAATTGAAGTATTTGGGGGAAGAATACTATAAGGATTCTGTGAGGGTGACACTGAAAGGGATAGTGGTTGAACTGGTGAGAATCCTAACTATTTTTACTACTATTGACTTGTCAAAGAACAGTTTTCGTCAAGAGATTCCAGAAGTAATTGGAGATCTTCATGCATTGAAAGTGTTAAACTTTTCCCACAACAGCCTAACAGGACGTATTCCAACATCTATGGGTAATTTGACAGCACTTGAATCATTGGACTTATCTTCCAACAATCTAACCGGTGAGATTCCAGGGCAATTAACAAGTTTGACATTTTTATCAAGGCTAAACCTTTCAGAAAACCAGCTTGTTGGATCCATTCCTCGAGGTTATCAGTTCGATACCTTTGAAAATGATTCATATAGCGGAAACTTGG
The DNA here is from genome assembly GCA_030761205.1 of Fremontodendron californicum. NCBI lineage: Eukaryota > Viridiplantae > Streptophyta > Magnoliopsida > Malvales > Malvaceae > Fremontodendron > Fremontodendron californicum. Next base: position 5,727,652 of record JAULJL010000048.1, on the reverse strand, counting down.
GTTTGTGTGGTTGGCCATTGTCAAAGAAATGTAGCAGTGATGAGGTACCAGAAAACACCATCTTCGGAGTCTGAAGGAAATGATGATTCATTCATAGATGGATTTGGTTGGAAGGCTGTGCTGATAAGGTATGGAAGTGGAGTGGTATTTGGCATTGCTGTGGGATATATAGTATTCTTAACTGGAAAAACCTCGTTCACTTGTCAGGATAATTGAACGAAAACATCACAGAAAGATGAAAAGGACGAATCAGAGACACAGGCATACAAGAAATTGATCAATAGCGAGTATATATATAGCTCCATTTGTTGAAATAATGTGCAAATTTCTTTCTGAATTGTACCATTGTATTGTCAAACATCTTTTAAACATATCTTGTACCAGCAAAATACATGGTTTCTTCATTCTCTAATTCCTATAGTTTACAGCCAAGTAGCAGACAGTAAAAAAAAAAGGCTTAAGTATAAAAAAATAAACTAAAATTAAATAATCATCCAAGCCTTATAGTTTTATTGCAATCAATTGAGCTCTCAAATATTTATTTTATTCATTTGAGTCCTCAAACATTTATTTTCACCCAATTGAGTCCTCGATTGGATTAGAATTGATGATGGTCTTTAACCAATTTTCATCCAATTGTGACTCAAGAACTTAATTAGGTGAAAATAGATATATGAGGGTTTAATTGATTACAATAAAACATTTAATGCAGGGGCTTTTTTAAATTTAAGCCTAAAATAATAATGTAATAAAAAGTATCATTAATGTGTTTCTCATTAATTTATTTGTAATTTGTAATTTTGTTGATTTTTCTCACCTTGATATTCCTCTGTCAATAGTTTGGTCTTAGATATCCAATCTACATGGGAGCAAATGAAGCTCAAATTAAGAGATGATAAAAAAAACTCAAAATTCTTGTTTGGGATTTTAAATTAAGTAAAGCAGGCCAATGAACCAAATTTGTTATTTCTTGGTCATTGAGACTGATATAATTGCATATGTTGAAAAAACATATGCATTTCAAGTTTAGACCTTCCTGCTTATTACACCATTATTATGCAGACCCATAGGAATCGACACTTGCTCAAACACTAGTCAAGAAACGCAGATTTCTTGCTTTGATTCAAACTTATTTGTTTTCAAATTGTCGTTGGCACATTCATACAACTGACACATGAAAAAAAATTAGCAGATTTAATCTGAAATCAGTAGCATATAAAAAAATGGTCTAAATAGTATTTGCTGAAATCAGTAGGAGGCTTCATTTTGTTCCCCCTTTTCATCCTTATCAAACATCATTTTTTTTTTTAATCGGTAAATGCTCTATGCCAAAACATAAGTAGTATTTGCTTTTTGGACCAGATGGTCTGTAAATTGTTAAAAAAACTTCAAAGTTGAATTGAATGTACTATGGAGGTTCAAACTTCAGACAGTAAGAAATAGCAAAATAATAAACAAATGAAAGTAGGTGTGAATTGTGAGCATGAGGACAGACCTGGGAAGGTGATTGTTTATTTCTTACTGTATAAATATTTATCCCAACTTTCATCTTACTAATAAGCAATCACATTTAGCTTTTCCTTTCTCTTCTTTCATTAGTGAAGGAAACCTATGTTACTCGAATTCTTCATTTTTTAAAAAATATTCGTGTCCAACACATATTAGGATATAAGTATGGGTATGACTCTCCAATTATATGAAAAAACTTAGAAGAAACTGAATATACCCGTGTCGAACACATATGCGTATTCGACACTCACTCGAATCCGGGTAACATAGAAGGAAATATGGAAAGGTAAATATGGTGGTAACCTGTTCTCACTTCCCTATTATTGTTTTGCTCATCCAATTCTTCTAGTTCACTACAGTTGTGCCATCATGAGTCATGACCAGAGTTTTGCATTACTTCAAGTCTTCAACTCAAGACTCAAGAGTACATTTTCTATTAACAGCTCTACTTCTTCTTACAGATGTAACAGATATTATCCTAAGACAATCTCCTGGAAAAAGGGAACAGATTGATGTTTGTGGGATGGGGAAAGTCTTTCCAAACCCAAATTTTCTTAAGTATATTTATTCATCTTTAATATTATTAATTTAATAAATATGTGAAATAATATATTATTGTATCAATTGTTATGAGACTTTAATTGGTAATTTATTATTTTAAATTTATCATTTTTTCTATTTTTAAAAAATATTCCTTATATATTGAGCAGTTAATGTTTATGTTGTTAAAAATGACATAAATATGAAAAAAAAAAAATCTCAATTTAATATAACAATTAAAATCTTAAATGTTTTGTAGCATAAATAAAATTACAATGGCAGAATGGTGAACACTCTTAATTTTAGTGATCAAAGTTTAAGTTTTTTCGAATACAAAATTGTTGTATTAAATAAAATATATCCAAAAACAAAGATATTGATAAGGAAGTGAAAAGAAAGATTTCTTATATACAAATTAAAAAATGTAATAGTCAAGAAATTAGAATTGAAAATGATTCTACGTTAAAATTTAGCTTACCTTCCGAAATGCAAGATTCGATTTCATGATTCTTTATGACAATATATTTGAACCCTACAAAATTCAAGAAGATAAAAAGCAACACAAACATATTTGAAAGATAGTAGAGAAATAACTTTACATTAAATCAAGCTTACCTTCTCAAATGCAAGATTTGGATTTTCATGGCTCTTTTTTTACTTAATTGAAAGTGGATTTAGAGCCTACAAGATGGAATTTGATAATTCAAAACTAATATGCATCAAACGAACTTGAAAACTATTTATACACAGAAAATAATGAGAAGGAAAAAGAAGAGACAAATTAACAGAAAATTAGAATGAATTGGGAATTAATGGGTTTAAATTTGGAAAAAAAAGGAGTGAATTGAAAAAAGGAGAGAAACGTATAGAAATTAGAAAATAATGAGAAGGAAAAAGAAGAGACAAAGTAACAGGAAATTATAATGAATTTGGAATTAATGAGTTTAAATTTGGAAAAAAGAGTGAATTGAAAAAATGGAGAGAAACTTGCAAATTTAATTCCTAGCTAAAATATAAGAATTAAATCCTAGCTTTAATATTGAGTAATTAGTAGGTTGATAAGATTTAAGAATAATTTTATTTAATTAAATATCAATAAATACGATTATAAATACACAAACACTATGATTCTTGCCCTAATTTAACATACCTATTTTATCCGTTTATTCAATTTAGCATACCTATTTTGACCCTATTTACTTAGAAATGTGCAAATTTAATTCCTAGCTAAAATATAGGAATTAAATCCTAGCTTTAATATTGAGTAATTAGTAGGTTGATAAGATTTAAGAATAATTTTATTTAATTAAATATCAATAAATACGATTATAAATACACAAACAATATGATTCTTGCCTAAATTTAACATACCTATTTTATCCCTTTATTCAATTTAGCATACCTATTTTGACCCTATTTACTTATAAGGGAGCTGAAAATATAATATAATATAGATATAGATATTTCATATTATTTCTTTTTAGTGCTAATCTAAAATTTTAGATGAAAATACAAGATAATAAATGTGAATCATAAAAAAAAATCTAATTAAGATTAATCCAATATAACAAAAATTAAAGTTGTATTTTAAACCTTTATATGTTTTATCCAAACCAAACCAGAACATATTAACAAAAAAATCAAAGAATACCTAACATGTACATGGCATTATTTGACTAACAATATGGCCTTCTATTCTAGAAATATAGTTACTACTTTTCTGTTTTCGGCATTGAATTAAGGGGTTATCTTCGTTTTAAATTTTGCTTTACTGGATAATGATTAATTTTAGAAGAATATTGAATAATGAATTAATTTGCGAAAGTTTTGGGAGTAAATATATATATATATATATATATATATATATATATATATAAAGAAGTTGAGAAATGCCAAATGGGTTTTTTTTTATCAAAATATAGCTAAAAAAAAAATTATTTACCAAAATACCGTTCTTTTCAGATTATGTACCAAAAATTATTTACCAAAATATAGCTAAATTATTTTTTTATCAAAACATATAAAGATATTTACTCCTATTAGGAGTTGAAAATATAGTTAATTTCAACCTAAATAGGAGGAAAATACAAAATAATAAATACATGAAAAAAAAAAGAGTCAAAACAATTTTATTTAAAAGGTCTATCTTGACCTTATTTACTCCTATTAGGAGATGAAAATATAGTATTTACTCTTATTAGAAGCTGAAAATATAGTTAATTACTTAATTTCAACCTAAATAGGAGAAAAATACAAAACAATAAATAAATGAAAAAAAAAACTTTATATATCAAGACTCCTAAACTAGCAATAGATAATTATCAAGATCTATCTAGTTCGCGACTTGAACAAATCAAGATAATATCATGAACAATTTTTATGGAAGAACATAATCAACTTTGATAGAAAACTAATGATAGATAAATCTGAAAATCAATTACAAACTTATCTAAGGCTTTGGAATCACCCTTAACCAAATAAAAGTTTAGCCTTGCATAGGCATTGTCAACATAAACATGAATATTCAAAAGAAACTAAGAACAAAAATAAAATAAAACTAGAATAATAAGAAGAAGAAGATTGATAAATAATCAAAAGCATGTCATAGTTGGTGGCTCAAAAGATGGTATTTATAGAGCTTTAAAGTCTTGGAAATCCTTTCTTGCTCTTCAAGGAAGCTAGGAATCAAAGGAGTGCAAAATAGGCAAGATTTTCGAGTTTTGCAATTTTTTTTTTCGGATTTACGGATTTGGGAGGCAGTAAGGGTGGCGCCGCGGCGCCAAGTGGGCTGTCATGTTGAAATTTTGCTTGCTGAGTTTGGTTTCACAACTTATGCACTATCTCACATTTTGTCGGCTGATTTGGATGACCATCCGTTATCCAATTTAGGCGTGTAAACTATATTTGGAAAGGTATTCAAGTCATCTTCAAAAGTAAAGAAGGACGTTTCTTCAAATAATGAATTTAACATAATGATTTCTTAGCAACAAGCTTCGAAGGTCAAATCTGCCTGATCATCAAGCACTAAGAATTTGATCTTTTTGACTCCCAAGTCTTCTTCCATCTTTTGATTGTGACTTTATAAGCTCTTTAACATCATAATTGACATGTTTTGATTTCATCTCTTCCAAAATACCTATAATTAATAAAAATATAATAATTTGTCAAGGAACTTAAGAATTAAAGCACAAAGTATAAGGAAATAATACATGAAAATGTATGCAATTACACACTTATCAAAAACATAACATAAGTAATCAAGATAAATATCGAAAATATAACTAAAACTAAGAATAGAAAGGGCATAAAATGTATATTTTATGAGCTTATCAAATACCCCCACATTTAGCTTTTTGCTAGTCCTCGAGCAAAACAAAACAAAATAAAAATAAAATAAGAAAATCTAATCTAATCCACTTTCGTAAAAAATAACGGTGGCACTTAGCATGTGACACAAGCCTTTAAACCCCTAGGTGTCTCTAGTGAACGAGTTTAGTCTCGTGAGGGTTTACTAGGATGATACCCACAAACATTGTAAACATATAAAAAAAAAATAAAATATACTAAAATATTTACTCCTAATCATTCCAATATAAATTAGAGATAATCATTGGATAAGTCTTATAAACTAGTCAATAGTTAAAGTTTGTCACAAAAAATCATGCTTGAATTTATATGGTTTGAATTAAGCCAATATTAACATAACATATCTCAATCAAAATAGTGCAGATTCAAACTTAATCTCAACTTCTCACATGGGATACTCATTATTTTCACTCTATAAAGTAGTGGTAAGGTGTTTACACTCAATCAATCTTATGGAAGAAATTAGATTGATATGTATAATGCATCAATCATATAGGCCCAAAACTCACAAGGATGATTATACAAGTCAATATTAAGTTTAAACATGCTTCTTTCTCGTCATATTAATATTGGCTCATAAAAATTAGTATCAAACTCAATTCTCATGAAAAATCTTCTCACTTAATAAACCATATTTAGACCTATTCAATTCATATCTCATCATAGTATTGAATGTAACTAAAACATATTAAAAAAATATAAAATTTAAAGACTCAAAACAAACAAAATAACAATCTAAGTAAGAGAAATCCTAAATTCTTCCTCCCACACTTAATTCTTACATTGTCCTCAATGTTATATTATCCCCACAATAAAGAATTATGTGTAAGAAAAAAGAACTAATAACATAAAAAGAAAAATAACTAAGACTAAAAAAAAAAAACTCGTGCAACCTAAATAATTCTAAAATACTTGTAGACACCTAATTTTGTCCGGGCCCCCTAAACCGGGCCGATTCTCCCTTTCAACTTTTCGGAACGCAGAAATACTTTCACCATTTCATAGATGGGTCCCCAAGACTTTGTTTCGGAGGTTAGCACAAAAAGTCAACTCGAAAAGGTCAACTTGGAAAAAGTCAACTCTAAAAAGTCAACCCCAAAAAGTCAACCACTGAAAAAGTCAACTCCCAGTCAAAATCAAGGTTCGAAGTTGAATTGAACAATGGAGAAAGAAATTTGACAATCTGAAATCTACAACGAAAGATATAGAGTTCGGAAGATGGGTTGAGAAAATTTAGTATAGGGGAAGACCTAATCCGGCAAATTTGGGGAAAACTGCAAAGATGGCCCGATTCGGTAAAATTAAAGCCCCCAATTGATAAAGGATGTATAAAGAAAAATAGCCTAAGGCCCAGTTTGAAGTGGATCCCAAGGAAGAGCCGGTGAGAGCAAAAACGAAAAAACAAGAAAATTTCCGAGTTTGAAAAGGAGAAAACTAAACCGGAAGGGAATTTGATCGTAAAAATTGGGCGTTTTCGGACCAATTCAAATTAAATATAGGAAAAAGGAAGTGGAAAAAGAAAATCAGAAAATTGGACCCGTTTTAAATAAAACAGAGGGTTCAGAGGTTGAAAGGCATTCTCGGAAAATCCCAAAGAAAATTCTGGAAAAAATAGAAAACGAGCTCGAAAAATTATGAAAACTTCCAGATCTGAGTTTCATAATTTTTGGAAGAGATTGGCAAAGAAAAATCCAGAATGGGAGCTCATTTGAAAAAAGGCAAAGTTCGGGTGCACTAACTCGAACTTCCCAAAGATAATTCCAGAAAAAATAGCAAACGAGCTCGGAAAATTATGAAAACTTTTAGATCTGAGTTTCATAATTTTTGGAATAGATTGGTGAAGAAAAATCAACAATCGAAGCTCAAATGAAAAAGGTGAATTTCGGGTGCACTAATCCGGAAATTCCAAAAGAAAAACGAGAAAAATAGCAAACGAGTTCAAAAAATTATGAAAACTTCCAGTTCTAAATTTTATAATTTTTGGAAGAGATTGGTGAAGAAAAATCCAAAATCGAAGCTCAAATGAAAAAGATGAATTTCGGGTGCACTAAAATAGCAAACGAGCTCAAAAAATTATGAAAACTTTCAGATCTGAGTTGTATAATTTTTGGAAGAGATTGGTGAAGAAAAATCCGGAATTGGAGCTCATTTGAAAAAAGGCTAAATTTTGGAGGCACTAAATCGAAATTTTAGAGAAAAAATCCGGAAAAAATAGAGATTGGTCTCAAAAAAATGTGAAAACTTCCAGAACCAAGTTTTATATAGGATGGGATGAGTTGGAAAAGACAAATCCAAAATTGGGGTCTATTTGCAATTAAATTAAGTTCGAGGGGCTAAAAGGTAATTTTACTGAAAAAACCGAAAAATACCAATTTGCAATTAAAAAATATATATTTCTGGGATATTCTAGGCCATTGGCTGGTCAGCTCATGAATGAAAGGTGAGATTTGATTAAATTCATCCAATGGTCTCCATCAAATTACAAGATGTCATTTTTACTATCTTGAAAGTGGTCCTCCCTCATCCAATGACCTAGGTGCTTTGTAGAAGATGAGTACATCCCTCAATAGCCAAGATCAAATTGCAAGATAACATTTTTATTATCATGAAAATATCTTCTTCCAATGGCTTAGATTGTGGGAGAAAAAGATAAGCACATGTGATCCAATGGCTTAGAAGAGAGGAAGAAAAAAAAGAACACATTCTAACATTATTAAGGGTAGCCGGCCATGAGGTTTTGAAAGGGGGGTTCTGATTTTCACAAGGGCAGTAGCTAAAAGGAGAGAAAAGGGGGAGGAGAAGAGAAGGAAAAAATAAGGGATTTTCTTATTACTCTTTGATTTCGAAAGCTAAAGCAAGGTAGCTATTTTCTTTCATGCTCTCCTCCATGCTTTGTTCATATGATTTTGTTATTTCTTTATGATTTTCATTTTTATTTATTTTCTTTCATGAAATAAAATTGTTTTTCAAAACAAGTTCCAAAAAATTTCTTCATGCTTTATCAAATAACCAAGTTTGTCAAATTTTTTCTTACATGTTTCATGCTTGGCCGAATGGTGTATGATGATTTTATGCTTGTTCTTTCTTGATATCTCTTGCTTGGTTGGTTGTGGTAGGATAGATCCCCCTATTTGTTGCTTCATGTTCATGTATTAATCTCATCCCCACTTGATTTTTGACTTAAGCCAACTAATGGCTCAAAACCAAGCTCTCATGAGCATGCTTGTGGAAAAATGAAAAGTTGTGCAAGTTGGATTTTTTGATTTTTCTCACCACGCATTCCTTGTCCAAATTTTAAAAAAATTTAACCACAGGTTGTAGACCCTTTAAAGACCCTCTAGAGTTTCCGTTTTGATTTTTGGATTTTTCTATCAAAGGTTTAAAAATAGATTTTGACAAAATAGTTTTTAACTCACTGTCTTGATTTTGGGTAAAATTTGGTCATAATATCCATATCCCTAAGCTGATTTTTTCCCATAGAGGTAAACATGTCCTAGGTCTACCCTAATTTTTTTAGAATTTTCTAAAAAAATTTAGGAGGGCAAAGAATAGGTTTTCAAAACTGCCTAATAGATTTTGACAAAATAGCTTTTAACTTACTGTTTTGATTTTGGGTAAAAATCGGTCATAGTATCCATGCTCCAAAAATTAAGCTGATTTTTTACCATAGAGGTCGACAAGTTCTAAGTCTCCCATAATGTTTTCAGAAATTTTTGAAACTTTTTGGAAGGGCAAAAAAAATCGGTTTCCAAAACTACCAGTGAGAGTTAGTTTTGTTTTTAAGAAATACTAATTTTCTGTTTTGGTTAGGATATTAAGAGGGGGCTGATTTGGGGCATTAGCTACTGTCTTAGGTTAATTTCCAAGTCATTCCAATCAAAAATTTTGATTTTATAAAAGTCGGGTTAATGACGGTCAACCCGGATTTCAAAACTAGGAAAATAAGGCATTTTTAAATGAGGGGTTCGACCAATAGGCCATTTTTATCCAAAAATTCCATTTTTCTAAAACCGAGCCCAAAGTTTTTTTATTTTGAAAATCTGATTTAGGTCTCTTCCTAAGGTAGTCGGATACCTTTTTAGGTATATAGATGTCCTTACTTCAAGGAAGAAATACATCTCCATGCATTGCATTTTAAAATATTTTAAATTTTAATTCGACATAAAACATGTGTTTCGGTTTCTTAAACATTTGACGAGAATTAGTTACTAACCTTTGCCGGGTTGCCGTGGAGATTAGGAAATCATTCAACGCACGTGTTTATGAAATTGAAAGACATTGGATTTTGTTTTATTTGGAATATATAAATATCATAAGAAAGAAATATTTTCCGAGCTTTGCCGGGAAGTGCGGTAATATTTTTCGACATATGCTATTTATATGATTCCTCACATGAATAATTCATTTCAAATAATTATGTGTGCATGTAACCATGGTGTGATTATGAATATTTTATGATGATACCATTTTGTTGATTTTGCCATGTCAATCATATGCCATGTCATTCACATGCCATGTCATTCATATGCCATGTCATTCATATACCATGTCATTCATATGCCATGTCATTCATACGCCATGTCATTCATATGCCATGTCATTCATTATGCCATGTCATTCATACGCCATGTCATTCATATGCCATGTCATTCATTAAGCCATGTCGTTCATATGCCATGTCATTCATTCATTATGCCATGTCCTCCACTGACACGCCATATCATCTAGATTATGCCATGTCATCCATTCATGTGCCATGTCATTCATATGCAATGTCATCCATTCACATGTCATGCCATCTAGATTAGGCCATGTCATTCGCATGCCATGTCATTCATTTGTGCCGTGTCATTCATATGCCATGCCATGTCATTCATTCATTCATTCATTCACATGTCATGTCATGTCATTCATTCACATGCCATATCATCAAAATTTTCCATGTCATTCATATTCCATGTCATTTATCCACATGCCATGTCATTTTATGCCATGTCACCTATGCCAAGTTATCAATATAACATGTCATGTCATGCCATGCCATGTCATTTATAGTTTATGTGCATTTTCATGCCATGCCATTCATGCCATGTTATCATTTCATGCCATTTGGCCATCCACATGTCATCACCATGCAATTGGCCATTCATATGCCGTCACCATGCCATTCGGCCACATGACATTTTATTTATGATCTATGTCATTTATGCCATATCATACATATAGCCTGTCATTTGCCATGTCATTTAGTGTTTGAGCTCATTTTTAAACCATGATTAAGTATGTCATGCCATCCATGTCATTGCCATGACCATTCAGTAACCATGACATTTCATTCATGTCATTCTAGTTTCATGACACAACATTCTCATGCCATGTCACTTGGTTTGTCATGTCATTATGTTTATCTCATTTTGGGTTCGCCATGTCGATTTCATTCACATGACATTCATTACCATGCTATAGCATATTAGGCCATGTCGTTCATATGCCATGTCATTCACATGCCATGTCATTCATTCATTATGCCATGTCATTCATTTCCATGTCATTCATTTCCATGTCATTCACATGCCATGTCATTCATATGCCATGTCATTCACATGCCATGTCATTCACATGCCATGTCATTCACATGCCATGTCATTCATTATGCCATGTCATTCATATGCCATGCCATGTTATTCATTTTGTCATGTCATTCATATGTCATGTCATTCATTTGCCATGTCATTCATTATGCCATGACATTTATTATGCCATGTCATTCATTATGCCATGTCATTCATTATGCCATGACATTCATTATGCCATGTCATTCATTATGCCATGACATTCATTATGCCATGTCATTCATATGCCGTGTCATCCATATTACCATGTCATTCGCATGCCATGTCATTCATATTGCCATATCATCTATATGCTATATCATTCATATGCCATATCATCATTATGCTATGTCATTCATATGCCATGTCATTCATTCACATGTCATATCATTCATTATGCCATGTTATTCGCATGCCATGTCATCAACATATGCTATGTCATTCACATGCCATGTCATCCATACTGCCATGTCATTCACATGCCATATCATCATTATGCTATGTCATTCATATGCCATGTCATTCATTCACGTGTTATGTCATTCATTATGCCATGTCATCAAAATTTGCCATATCGTTCACGTGCCATGTCACTCATATGCCATGTCATTCATTATGTCATTTCATTCATATGCCATGTCATTTTATTTGCCATGTCGATTTCATTCACATGATATTCATTAATGTGCCATGTCATTCGTACGCCATGTCATTTAGTTTGCCATGTCGATTTCATTCACATGACATTCATATGCCATGACATTTTGTATGCCATGTCGATTTCATTCACATGACATTCATCCTTATGCCATGTCTTCAATTCATGCCACTTATTCTTTTGGTTATGTCATTTAAATTGTCATAGTAAATTGTTTGCCATGTCATGATATTTATGTATGTTACATATTCATGTTTTAATTTGTATATTCATGATTATTCAACTTTTTGAAAATTGATGTTTTCCAATAAAATATGGTTATTCCCAAGTTAGAATAATTCATGAGTTCTCTGCCGAGTTGCCGAAGAGGATATCATCAATTATCATTAACAACTGAATATCTTTCTTTCAAAAACAAGAGTGATTCAGAGATTTCTAAGTAAATAAAAATTTCTATGTTTTGTGGGGTCTGTCGGAGAATATAGAGAATTTTTGAGTTAATAAATTCTGGATCATTTTCAACTAGAAATGAGATTATTTTGTTTTAAAATGGGAATTATTTTAAAATATCAATTTCAAAATCGATTTTTTACTGAGACTCAAGATAACACATGACTAATAAGGTACCATTTTATACGGGCATTGTGGGGGTGCTAATCCTTCCCCACACGTAATCGACTCTCGAACCCACACTTGTTTTATCTGGTTCAAAGTGCAGACTTCAAAATTGGTTTTTAAAATATTTTAATTAATTTTAAAATATTTTTCAAAACCGGTTTTAATAGGTGGTTGATCACACCTAGCCAAAAAAAGATTGGTGGTGACTCCATTTCTTTTTTCGAGGTTATTTATAAACCCTCACTATATTTCAAGAGAAATTAAGTCGTCTTTTCCTTTGTTATTTTCCCCACCTCACTTGAACAGGTCCCCGCGACGGGATCACGTATCGACAATACTAAACAAACAATTAACAAATAAACATAATAAAAAGAGAAAGGGAAAGAAAGCAAATCTGAGTATGGCAGGTTGGTAATGCCTTCACCAATTGGGTTGCCTCCCAATTAGCACTTGGTTGATTGTCTTAAACCTAGCCTATACCCCTTCTTGGCATTTTAGTATCTTTGGGCTTAGACATAAAATTTCCCAAATTTGTGCTTTTTATAGGGCGGTTTCTTTGCACAACAGTGGATGCATTCTCCATCACAATTTTTATTCTATCATCCTTAATGATGCATAGCTCATCGAGGAAAGGTGAATATTTTGGTACTTGTTGATTGGCATCCACAAATAAGCTGTTTAAGGTTTCCAGCATGTGTTGTTCATGTTCCTCCTCCTTGAACTTTGCGAATCTACTAGGAAAAGGTGGAGAAAAAACATTAGTAAAAATTGGAAACCTTAAAAGTTACCTCAGATGCCAAAGTACTATTAATTGGAATTTTAGCTTCGTTATCCTCAAGAAGTGAATCCATCTTTGGTTTTGTCTCAACCTTGGGTTCCCTTGGATTTTTTTATTCATCCTCAAATTTTTTGGGAAGCATTCTCTTTTGGATCAATCATAGTTTAGGAAAATAGTTGTTCATGTAGCTCTTCAGATCTTTGTTTTACCAATTGCGCCATACCACTAACCAATTGGCTCATTTGCTTTTTCAAACTCAGGATACTTACCCTTGTTTCCTGGAGACTTTCCCTTGTTTCCTGGAGATTTTCCTTTGTTTCCTGATGAAATTTCAAAGTGTTAGTAGCAAAAGTATTGACAAGGTCTGCTAAAGAAGTACCTGAGTTTGGAGTCACATGTGGTGGCTCAAAAAGATCTTGTTGTTGAGCCCATGGTTGATTGAAGCTAGATAGATGAGTGTAATTGGCAGAGGGATCTACTTCTTGATGATGTACTGAGTAGCCATAATTAGTATGATCCCACCATTCCTCATTGTAAGTGTTTAAGAAAGAATCATATTGCTGTCCTTGGTATCCTTTATGGCCTTGACATCCTCCTAAATCATAAGCTTGTTCAAAATTATCATCTCAGAAGTATGGGCACAAATTGGTTGGATGATCCATCATAAAGCATATTCCACACTTCTTTGGTTGTTGAACATTACCCATGTCCTATTGGTGAACTATGGATGTGAGATTAGATAGTTGGTTTTGAACGTTTGATGTAGCCCATGCCATTTCTCTTTCATTAGGTAGAAAAGAAAACCTATATATACAAAAAGAAAATTAATTATAACTAGATATAAACCAAGTAACAAATAAATAAAAGAAAACAATCCCCGGCAACGGCACTAAAAACTTGATGCACTCAAAAGAGTATATCTTATTTAACCTTGCACTTAGAATAATCTGTTGTTAAGTATAGTAATTAGCAATGGTTGAGTCCACAGGGATTGGGTTTTAATTTATATGTTGTTAGTTTATAACTTTAGTTTAAAGAAAATAAAGGAAAAGAGGGTTTTTAAATAGGTGAAAGTAAAGCAAATTAGAAAAGTAAAATTCAAATAAGTAAAAGGAAATCAAATATGAGAGAAGTATGATTAAGGTTTCATTCTCCACCACTAAACAATATTAAGAATCAATATTGGACCTATCAACATCAATTATCTATCAAAATTAACAATCGTAGATAACAACCTCCCGTGTTACCCCAATCCTTCCTTAGTTCGTCGTTAAATAGGACAAACGCCACTATTTAATCTCTAACTACCAAACAACCTAGGATAAACATCTCTAAATTTAATTTGATAGAAGCTGTATGATAAGAAAGATAGGTTGATCTAAGCAACAAAAGCATAAACATGAATTGTTTAACTTAGGTTATGTTCAACTTTGCAATTAGCGAAAACTTGACCATAATCATTAATCACAAATTGCCACTATTGAATAGGAAATCAAGACAAGCTATGTATCATGTCTCTTAAACTAGCATTAGATAATTATCAAGATATATCTAGTGTGCACCCTAAACAAATCAAGACAACATCATGAACAATTTTTATGGAAGAACATAAGCAACTTTGATAGAAAACCAATAACAAATAGATTCTGAAAATTAATTACAAAACATGTCTAGGGCTTTGAAATTACCCTTAACCAAAAAGGAGTTTAGCCTTGCATAGGCATAGATAATATATACATAAAACTAAAAAGAAAATAAGAGAACGGAGAAGAAGAAGAAGAAGAAGAAGAAGAAGAATGATGATCCTTGAATCTCCTCAAAAGATGTCTAGTTTGTGGCTCAAAAGATGGTATTTATAGAGTTTTGAAATCCTAGAAACCCTTTATTGCCATACAAGTAAGAAAAAAGGATCAAATTTGAATTTTTGGGCAACTTTGGATAGCCGGCCACTGCTGGCTCTCAAAATATTTGGGCGTCGCGGCGCCAGACTTCGGCACCCCGACGGTGATTGCTGATTTTTTTGACGCACTTCCTCAGCTGATTTGGATGATCATTTCTTGTCCAATTTGGGAGCGTAAACTACCGTTGGAAAGGTATGCAAGTCAGCTTCAAAAGTCAAGTAGGAAGTTTCTTCAGACAAAGAATTTAACATCATGTTTTCCTTGCAATAAGCTCTGGAGGTCAAAACTACCTTCTTGCTTTGCAACTAGAAATTGATTATTTTGACTCCTAAGTCTTCTTCCATCTTGTGATTATAATTATGAAAGCTTTTAACATCATAATTGACATCTTTTCTCTTCATTCTTCTAAATATACCTAGAATTCAAAAATATAACATAAGTAATCAAGATAAATATCGAAAACATAACTAAAACTAAGAATAGAAAGGGTATAAAATGTATATTTTATGAGCATATTGTGGACACCTAATTTTGTCCGGACCACTCTCTTCCTAAAGTGATGTTTCAAAATTCAAAAAGGTTTTTTTTCATCCTGCAGGTGGTACTCCGAGACTTAGTTTAAGAAAGCAGGCATAAAAAGTCAATCTTGAAAAAGTCAACCTCGAAAAAATCAACATAAAAAAGTCAACTACTAAAAAAGTTAACCTACATTCAAAATCAAGATTCAAAATTCAATTGAACAATGGTGAAAGAATTTTGATAATCCAAGGTCTACAACGAAAGATATGGAGTCCGGAAGATGGGTTACGGAGATTCAGTAGAAAGAAAACCCTAGTTCAGAAAGTTTGGGGAAAAGTGCTTAAACGATCAAATTGGTCGAAATTGGAGGTTCCAAATGAAAGATAAGCAATGTCTGCGGGTAATGGAAAGGCTATTTGGAGGCAAAACTGAAGGAAAAATCAATTTGAAAGAAAACCGAGAAATAGGGTTTTTGGTGGATTTTGGTGAAATTGGGGAAAATTACAGAAATGGCCAAATTCGGTAAAACTAAAGCCCCTAGTTGATGAGGAGTGAGTAAACAAGGATAGCCCAAGGCTCAGTTTGAAGAAATTCCGATAAAAGAGCCAATTGGAGGAAAAAGGGAAAAACGAGAAAATTCTCGATAGTGAAAAAAGAAAAAATCAAATCGGAGGGGAATTTGATCATAAAAATTGGGCATTTTTGGACCAACTCCAATTCAATATATGAATAGGGCACAGAAAAAGAAAATTGGACTTGTTTTGAGCAAAATCAGGCTTTGCAGACAAAAGGGCAAAATTAGAAAATTCGGGAAAAATAGCAAATGAGCTCTAAAAATTCTGAAAATTTGCAAATTTCATTCTTAAATCATTTGGAAGAGATTGGCGAAGAAAAATCCGGATACGAAGCTAATTTGCAAAATGGTAAATCTCGAGCCCACTATGTTGAAATTCAAGAAGATAAATCCCAGAAAAATAGCAAACGAGTTTCCAAAATTCTGAAAATTTGTAGATCCCATTCTTAAATTGTTTGGAAGATATTGGTGAAAGAAAATTTGGATTCGGAGTTCGTTTGCAAAATGGCAAATTTCAGACCTATTATGTTGAAATTCAAGCAGATAAATCCCGAAAAAATAGCAAATGAGCTCCAAAAATTATGAAAACTTCCAGATCTCACGTTTAAATTATTTGGAAGAGATTGGTGAAGAAAAAGATGGATTCGAGGCTCGTTTGAAAAATGGTAAATGTTCGGGTGCACAAAGTGGGAAATTTTGGAAGAAAAATCCGAAAAAAGTAGCAAATGGGCTAGGAAAATTTTGAAAAATTCCAAAATCAATTTATTATTATTTAGGAAGTTTTGAAAAAATAAAATTTGGATTTGGCGATCATTTGCTATTTAATTAGGTTCGGGGGCCAAAAAGGTTATTTTATCGAAGAAACCGAAAATGACTTTCCTTGTAATGTTGATTGGGTTGGATTTTAAAAGGGCAATCAGCCAAGCCATGATGGAGAGTAATTTTGCTAAGCCATTTCATCTAAAGGCCAAGAGTGAATAGGAAGATAGTTATTTTTTTTATCAAGCCTTTGAATTTGCAACACATGGACCAATGGATGGAAATGGATGATGTCATATTTATGACATCATCTTCATGACATCATATTTAGGGGCTGATTATTCCAATCTAAAGGTAGGAATTTTACATAGAAAGCATCTTGGATTAAAGACCATTGGATCAAAATTGGTGGACAAAAATGACAACTTTCAAGGGGCATACCAAGGTTTATTCGGCCAAGGCATATTAGAGGGGGGATCTTTCATTTTTCACACTTCTTCTTGGCTGAATGCTCTCCATTTTTGAAAGCAAATAGAAAGTTTAGAAAGATAAAGAAAGTAAGAAGAGAAAAAAGCTTGCAAAGAGGTAGTTAAAAGCACCTTGCTCTTGCACTTTTTTAGCATTTCCATTCTTAATTTGCTGTTTTCATTTAATATTTTGTGATTTTATATTGATTTTGATTTTGAAATAAGTGTTTTTAAGCTTTCTCTTCAAGCTTCTTTCTCATGCTTTCTTGAAAAATTTTGAAAAAACAAATTCTTTTACTATGATTTTGAAGCTCGTCGAATAGTCTCATTTTGATATGTGGTTTGTGTTTGATTCTTTTTCATGTTGATTGTGATGTTTAAATATGTTTTATATTGTTTTAAAAATAACAAAAATAACAAAAAAGGAGTTTGGACATGAAATTCGAGAAGTGAAAGAACAACTCGCTAAATTCATAAAAATGTTTGAGGATATGGTTAAGGGTAAGAGGAAACTTTCTCAGGACTCTTCATCGTCTTCGGATCAACCAAAACCATTAGGTCCAAAACATACAATCCTTGCTGGATCCTGCGCTTGTCAATGCCACAAAGGTTGCAACCCTGACAAAATTATGGACAAAATCGTGAAAATGATTAAACCTGAGAGCTTGATATCGAAGATAGAAACCTTGGATCGTGTACCATACTTGTAAACTGTTCTAGGTCCAAACCAGTATCCCCACCCTACTATGGTCCAATTGTCCACTGGGATGACCACTACGGGTCCCTGAATCCCATTCCATCACCACTAATTGGCAGATATTGCTTCTCTCATCAAGCACCTTATCAAGCATTCAGGATAGGAATCTCGAACTATGTACAACCTCCAAGGGTCCTGTGTCCAAATCCATACCCTTACCATGTTGTTCCGCCACCTCTCCATGTAAACACTTCGGTTAGAACCTTAGTGGCACCACCAAGTGCCCCAACTCCTAGGCCGTGTGTGACTAAGAAACAACCCAAGAACAAGACTTAAGAGCAATATGATCCAATTCCAATCAGCTACAGGAGCTTCTCCCTATATTGGTACAAGATCACATGGTTACCGGTGTCCCGTTGAAACCCTTGTTACCATCGTATCCCAAGTGGTACAACCCAAGTGCAAGATGTGATTATCACTGCGGAATTGTTGGGCATAGCATTGAAGACTGTATAGCATTCAAAAGGAAAGTGCAGTCTCTTATAGAGGTCAAGTGGATCGATCCCACAACACTAATTGGTAGAAGGCTGGGAAAGGATAATTAGGAGTGGGAGACTTACGGTAATGATGTAGAAAGACTTTGGTCTGATATGATGTAATAGGATTTCACTTTTTCAATAGCTAGCTCTTATAGCCTTAGGGTGTTAGGAAAAATAAAATGCTTGTAAAGACAGTTTTAACCACTACTCAGATTTTGTAAACATGGTTTATACCATTGTGAACGTTGATTTGGGAATCAATTGGTTGTGCTTCAAATTTATGAGATGTTGATGATTAAGTTTCTCTGATTCTTATTTCCTTCGTGGTATCTTCCCCTTTGCATTTTGCATCCGATCAATTATTTGTCATACCATACATTCATACATGCATCTTGGTAGCATCAGGTCGTATTCATGACAAACACAGCCAGCATGATTTTTCTGTATATGTTGATGCATTAATTTGCTTATTACATACATCATGTTAGCATTAGGCCGCATTCATAACACACATGGTCGGCATGATTTTCTTTGTATATACTCCGTGTCAATCATTCATTGTTTACATGAATCATAATTGACATCGTGTTGCATTCATAGTATATATGATCATTCATTGGAAAATACACTGAAATATACATGGTCATTTATTGCATATATCCATGTGTTGATGTGTTTATTCTTTGCTTGCATCATGTTGGCATTGTGATTTCATTTATTACATATATGGTCAGCATGTCTCCACTGTATATGTCCATACATCACATTGTTTATGTTTCATAGGCATCAAATTGCATTCATGGCTCATTCATCACGATATGCATTTGAAGGGATAAAATAGAAGTTGGCTTGGTTTTAGGAGTCTTTGAAAGAATTTTCATTTCAAATGAGAGGCATAAGAAGTACTGAGTACCTTTTCAATAACAGGCTAGAGCTATGGAGAATGAACAAAGAATGGAAAGGGCACAGGAAGAATTGCTAGAAAAGTTGGCAAAATCTGAAGCAGAATCTAGAGATCAGATGACTAAAGAATTACTAGAAAGGGATACACTGAAAACTTTGCCTCCAGAGAAGGGTTAAAGGCACAAAAGAGTCAGAGTGAGGTCATGATGTTGAATGGCCATAACACAGTTAACCCCAGCAACACCCTGGACTTAAACGACCCAGCTAAACATGAAAAGTTGAAAATGGTTGTATCAAATATGGCTGAGTTGACATATTCCCAAGGAAAATATCAGTTGTTAGATGAAAGGCTCTGGGCAATAGAAAATACAGATGTATTCGGGAGTGTGGATGTGAAAGAACGATGCTTGGTCCTCGATTTAGTCATTCCTCCTAAATTCAAGGTCCCTGACTTTGTGAAATATGACGGGACGATTGATCCGTCAGCACACATCACTATGTTCTGTCGAAAGATGACGAGTCATATAGATAATGATAAGCTTTTGATCTACTGTTTTCAGGATATCCTCAGCGGGTCCGCAATTAGGTGGTATAGTCAGTTGAGTAAGGATCAGATTCGCTCTTGGAATGATTTGGCTAGGGCTTTTCTATACCAGTACAAGCATATGACCGATATGAAGCCTGGCCGTCTCACCTTGCAAAATATGGAGAAAAAGGTCACTGAGAGCTTCAAAGAGTATGCTCAGAGGTGGAAGAACATGTCCACTCAAGTACAACCGCCCCTAACTCAGAAGAAAGCCACTGTCCTTTTTATGAATACACTGCAGATCCCGTACTATGATAGACTTGTCGGCAACACCACGAAGAATTTTTCGGACATGGTAATCTTCGGGGAAATGATTGAAAATGTTATCAAGGCTGGGAAACTCGAAGAAGGTAAAACATTTAATGCAGAGAGAAACAGGACGCCCAAAAAGAAAGAGGAAGATGTCCAAGCTATGGGAGACTTTGCCCCGTATATTTCGGTTACTTCATACCAACCACCCTGTCCTTCTATGAACTATGTATCCCATGGTTCATACTTATACCCGATGGCCTCTCAGAATCCAGTAAATTTTCAACCTTTTGTCAGCCAGAGGAAACCGAAGAATATCTGAAAAAGAGATCAGTTTGAGCCACTCCCCATGTTTTACTCTGAACTATTGCCCCAGCTGGTCGAAGAGAAACTCCTCACTAAAGTTCCAGTGGAGCCTATCCAACCCCCATTTCTGAGCTGGTATGACGAGAATGAATATTGTGATTATCATGCTAGGATTCGGGGACATTCCACAGAAAATTGCTTATGTCTGAAACGGAAGGTTCAAGCACTCATCAATAAAGGACAGTTAGATGTGGGGAAGAAACAAAGGTCAGACAACATGGAGAATCTACTGAATGGGAATGATGAGACCATTGTGGATGTCATAATGGGGAAAAAGATGGAAAGGTTGAAAAGAGTACCAAGGAATAGCTAATTTGAATTAGGGAGAACATATCAAGGGGGAGTTTTTTATGCATGTAGTTTCATACCGCATGTTAAGAACACTTGTCTTATGTTAACATCCGTATAAAATAAATGAATTTTGAATGTTTTTATGGTTATTGTGTTTTAACAATAATTTGAATGTGCAAAAACAAGCATTAATAAAGTTCTAATAATGGACAGTCTCGAGAATATTGATGATCATTGTTAGAAATGACCCAATACCTTCCATCTTTTGGGGATTCCATATGTCTAAATCCCTGAAACTAAGTCCACTTGGAAAACCTAATGCTCTAAAAAATATGAATGATTAAACTTCATAAACCATTGTCATTGCAGAATAAGGAAAGATGTAAATCCTAGTCTAGGCTATGAACAAAGGAACGAAGTTTTTGAAATTTTTTCAAATTCCTTGAAATTCAAACAAATGAGACAGTCTTTCAAGAATCTAGATTTTGGTAATTCGATGTGTGTCAAGATTATGCTAAAACCATTCATGACCCTTTCCAATAACCACAAAACACCAATTGCCCAAACATCACTTCATGATTGACACCCTGGGGCACAATATTAAACTAAATTATCTCATGTCCCAGAGAAAATGCGTTTTTGGGTCATATTTTCTTTGTATCTTCAAAGAACTCAGAATTGAAAATTAATCTTTTCAAAATAAACCTAGACTTGCTATGTTCCTCGTTGATACAAATTCCCAAGGTTGATCAAATTGGGGCATCATATCTGGAAATGATGAATACATGGTGAATAAGGATGGACTAACGCATGAATCAGTGGGGCATGCGACAAAAAAAATAGCAAAAAAAAAAAGAGAAAAAAAAATTGTGTATCATGCATATGAGAATTTGGATGATTCCGAAGTGCAAAATGAAATTTTGAATATCTATTCCCCCTAAGGATTGCTTTTCAATGAGAATATTCGTGCTTGATATGATAAATGGCCATCTTTCATATCCCTTTCACAAAGAGAAAATTATCCATAGTCAACCCCTTTTGAGCTTAAGGAATTCTTTTTCTTTAAACCCTGATCAAGGATCACCCCCTACACTGGGGGGCAAATGCGAAGAAAGATCTTCTCAAAGATCACGAAAAAATGAGTCCTAGCTCAAAGACAGATACAAAGCAAATGGAGCCTCGAATAAATACGGGCTCACTCTGTCGAAGAAAAAGAAAAAGATAGCGAAATGGAAGCCAAGAACAAAACAAAAGAAAAAAAAAAGTGTGGCAAATGAAAGCCAAGAACAAGGAAGAAAAGAAGCAAAACTCAAAGTAAAAAGGAAAGAAAAGTCCAAAAGGGACAAATGCCTCAAAAGGGAATCCTCCTCAAGAAATGATCCTTGATCTAATTACCCCCAAACACATATTTTGGGCCTATATATCCTTTCTTTCTGAACCCCGAGCCATGGCCTACATTACGTGCTTTAAAAGTCCATTTTGATCAAGCATGAATATTTAACTTGAAGGTTTTTTCCTCTAATTTTATCCCATCTCATCTCATCGAATTATCATTTTACTAAGGAAAAATTTAGAATTCTCGAATGCATGGTAAAACAATGAAAAAAAAGGAAAAAAAAAGGAAAAAAAAAAAGAGAAAAAAAGGAAAGAATGGTACTCTAGGGCGAAAACCCAAAAAAAGTGGTCTAGAGTAAAATGGGAATTTTCGATGCCATATGATAGTACCGATACCACAAAAGAGAAGGTCATCTTGAAGAAGTGGTCATCGAGGAACATCTAGAAATTCCTGAACCTCCCAAATTGTCAACTCTCATTTGGAGGATTGATTTCAAAAATTGAAACTTTTTCCCTCCAAAATCAACTTTTCAGTTTAAACATCCCGACCAATCTTGTCGCTTGTCAAAATGCCTTGATATGAAACTAAAAGAATGTTGAATTTGTTTTGGTTCTCAATGAATTCATGATTTATAAAACCTGTTCCATTTGTGAGCCTAGAAGGGGCATACATTTTTGTTATGAAGTTTTCCTAGGAAAACCAGAATCTTGTTGTCCCAAGCCTTGTCAATTCAAGTTGAAAAACTCAATCGACATTCAGAAAATTTCTAACAGTGATTATCAGTCTTCAGAAGTTTTCATTAGATGAGCAAATCTTTTTTTCAGAATGGGAAAACAAGTAAAAATATTTTTGAAATACCTATTTTTGATGTTGACATGAGACAAAGGTTTTTCTAACCCAAAGGTATGGAACTACTAGGGTTAACCTTGACTTCCAAATATGAGAATAAGAAATTAGAACTCGACAAGCAGATTTCTGTCAATAAGAGTTTGAAACTGTTGGGGCAAAGAGAATAGCCGAAGATTGAAAAATGAATTAAAGATATACTCTGATTTGAAGAGGAAAAATGAATTAGAGAGGCTAAGCCAAAGTCTAGAAAAAACGATCGGAGGCATTTGCATTACTCATGAGCATTCATTTCTTTATTGAGCTTTACATCTTCATCTGCATCAAGAAGCATTTGCATCAATCCAAGACATTTGCATTTGCACCGTGAAGCATTTGCATCTTATTCTATATCATTCCAAGAAGCATTTGCATCAATCCAAGACATTTGCATTTACACCATGAAACATTTGCATCCTCTCTCTAATCCTCTAGGTTAATTTCCAGGTCATTTCCATTTCTGGTTTCATCCAGATCTTTTTCAATTTTCTGGTTTCACCCATGCCTTTTCAATCTCTGGTTTCATCCAGATCTTTTTCAATTTTCTAGTTTCACCCATGCCTTTTTAGTCTCTGGTTTCATCCAGATCTTTTTCAATTTTCTGGTTTCCCCATGCCTTTTTAATCTTTGGTTTCATCCAGATCTTTTTCAATTTTTTGGTTTCACCCATGCCTTTTTAATCTCTGGTTTCATCCAAATTTTTTTCAATTTTCTGGTTTCACCCATGTCATTTCAACTTCTGGTTTTACCCAGATCTTTTTCAATTTTCTGGTTTCACCCATGCCTTTTTAATCTCTGGTTTCATCCAGATCTTTTTCAATTTTCTGGTTTCACCCATGCCTTTTTAATCTCTGGTTTCATCCAGATCTTTTTCAATTTTCTGGTTTCATCCAGATCTTTTTCAATTTTCTGGTTTCACCCATGTCATTTCAACTTCTGGTTTTACCAAGATCTTTTTCAATTTTCTGGTTTCAACCATGCCTTTTTAATCTCTGGTTTCATCGAGATCTTTTTCAATTTTCTAGTTTCACCCATGCCTTTTTAATCTCTGGTTTTATCCAAATCTTTCTCAATTTATAGCTTTCACCCATGTTATCTCAATTTTTTGGTTTCATCCAAATCTTTCTCAATTTTTTGGTTTTACCTAAGTCATTTCAATTTTCTGGTTTCATCCAGATCTTTCTCAATTTTCTAGTTTTACCCATGTCATTTCAATTTTCTGGTTTCATCCAGATCTTTCTCAATTTTCTGGTTTTACCCATGTCATTTCAATCTCTGGTTTCATCCAGATCTTTCTCAATTTTCTGGTTTCACCCATGTCATTTCAACTTCTGGTTTTATCCAGATCTTTCTCAACTTTTTGGTTTCACCCATGTCATTTCAATCTCTGGCTTCATCTAGATCTTCCTCAATTTTTGGTTTCATCCATGCCAGTAAGGTTAGCACAAGACAGGATAAGACCCCGAGACCATCGTCGAGGTCTTTTTTTCTCTTGCAAATCGAACCCGTTTCCTTAAGACGGGTCGAGCCTTGATTAGTCAGGGAACTCAATTTAAGGACAAAATCATCTATGTTACAGCTTTTTCATAAAATTAAAAAAAAAAAGAATGAAAATGATGAATGAAAACCCCTTTCCCTTTTCTTCACATGTGATTTCACTAACCGGACAAAATTAGTGTTTGTTTATCTTTGCCTGATTCCTGATTCTTAGCAATAGCCAAAGAGGGGTAGCTGTAGACACCTAATTTTGTCCGGATCACTAAATCAGGTATGTTTTCTTCCTAAAGTGATGTTTCAAAATGCAAAAAGGTTTTTTTCATCCTGCAGGTGATACTTTGAGACTTAGTTTAAGAAATCAGGCATAAAAAGTCAATCTTCAAAAAGTCAACCCCAAAAAGTCAACTACTAAAAATGTCAACCCACATTCAAAATCAAGATTCAAAGTTTAACTGAACATTGGTGAAAGAATTTTGATAATCCGAGTTCTATAACGAAAAATATGGAGTCCAGAAGATAGGTTACGGAGATTCAGTAGAAAAAAACCCTAGTTCGAAAAGTTTAGGGAAAAGTGCTTAAACGATCAAATTGGTCGAAATTGGAGGTTCCAAATGAAAGATAAGCAATGACTACGAGTAATGGAGAGGCCATTTCGAGGCAAAACTGAAGGAAAAATCAATTTGAAAGAAAACCGAGAATTAGGGTTTTCGGTGGATTTTTGTGAAATTGGGAAAAATTGCAGAAATAGCCCGATTCGGTAAAACTAAAGTCCCTAATTGATGAGGAGTGAGTAAAAAAAGATAGCCCAAGGCTCAGTTTGAAGAAATTCTGAGAAAAGAGCCGATTGGAGGAAAAACGAAAAACGAAAAAATTCCCGATAGTGAAAAAAGAAAAATCAAATCGAAAGGGAATTTGATCGTAAAAATTTGGCATTTTTGGTCCAACTCCAATTCAATATATGAAAAAGTCACAGATAAAGAAAATCTGAAAATCAGACTTGTTTTGAGCAAAACCAGGCCTTGGAGACAAAAGGGCAAACTTGGAAAATTCAGGAAAAATAGCAAATAAGCTCCAAAAATTATAAAAATTTGCAAATCTCATTCTTAAATCATTTGGAAGAGATTAGAGAATAAAAATCAGGATTCGGAGCACATTTACAAAATGGCAAATCTCGGGCCCACTATGTTGAAATTCAAGAAGATAAATCCCGAAAAAATAGCAAATAAGTTCCAAAATTTTTAAAAATTTGCAGATCTCATTCTTAAATTATTTGGAAGAGATTGGAGAAAGAAAATCTAGATTCGGAGTTCGTTTGCAAAATGGCAAATCCCGGGCCTACTATGTTGAAATTCAAGCAGATAAATCCTGAAAAAATAGCAAATGAGCTCCAAAAATCGTGAAAACTTCTAGATCTCACTTTTAAATTACTTGGAAGAGATTGGTGAAGAAAAATCTGGATTCGGAGCTCGTTTGAAAAATGGTAAAAGTTCAAGTGCACAAAGGGGCAATTTTGGAAGAAAAATCCAAAAAAATAGCAAATGGGCTCAAAAATTTTGAAAACTTCCAGAATTTATTCATTATTATTTAGGAAGTTTTGAAAAAAAAAATTGAATTTGGAGTCAATTTTCTCTTTAATTAGGTTCGGGGGCCAAAAAGATCATTTTGTCGAAGAAACCGAAAAGGGCCTTTCTTGCAATGGAGATTGGGTTGGATTTTAAGAGGGCAATCAGCCAAGCCCATGATGGAGAGTGATTTTTCTGAGCCATTTCATCTAAAGGCCAAGAGTGAATAGGAAGGTAGTTATTTTTTTTATCAAGCCTTTGAATTTGCAACACATGGACCAATGGATGGAAAAGGATGATGTCATATTTATGACACCATCTTCATGACATCATAATTTAGGGGCTGATTATTCCAATCTAAAGATGAGAATTTTACATAGAAAGCATCTTGGATTAAAGACCATTGGATCAAAATTGGTGGAAAAAAATGACAACTTTCAAGGGGCATACGAGGGGCCATTCGGCCAAGGCATATTAGAGGGGGGATCTTTCATTTTTCACACTTCTTCTTGGCTGAATGCTTTCAATTTTTGAAAGAAAATAGAAAGTTTAGAAAGGTAAATAAAGTAAGAAGAGAAAAAAGTTTGCAAAATAGCTTTTAGAGGTAGCTAAAAGCACCTTACTCTTGCACCTTTTTTGCATTTCCATTCTTAATTTGCTGTTTTCATTTGATATTTGGTGATTTTCTATTGATTTTGAAATAAGTGTTTTTAAGCTTTCTCTTCAAGCTTCTTTCTCATGCTTTCTTGAAAATTTTTGAAAAAACAATTTTTTTTCTATGATTTTGAAGCTGGCCGAATGGCCTCATTTTGATATGTGGTTTGTGTTTGATTCTTTTTCATGTTGATTGTGATGTTTAAATATGTTTTAATTGTTTTAAAAAATAACAAAATATGGAGCTTGTTTTATATTTTTTACTTACTTACCTCTATTTTTTATTTTTATCATCTTCTTTTCATGTTTACTTTCCTTGTCTACTATTTTTTATTTTTTGTTTTCAACATGTTTGAGTTGTTCATGATTTGCATTTTACTATACTATGTGTTTGTGAAAATGTCTAGTTGTATTCATGCCTTTACTTCATATTTGCATGGTTTAGCATATTTCTTTTTTTAGCCTTGCATTTAGTATGTCACATGTTTGTATAAATGTCATGCTAGGATTTCATCATATTGAAGTAGATAACCATGCGGCTCCCCTCCCCTCCCCTCCACTCCATGCTTTGTGTGTGTATTTTCATCTTGTTGCTTGACATAGGTTTGCATTTCCATGCCATGATTTTGTGTATTTTGATTTAGTATGCTATGTGTTTGTGTTATTGCCATTCATTGTTTAGGTCTAGGTCTCATTTGCATTGCCATGCATTTCATGCATGTTTAAACCTAGGTTGTATTTATTGCCATGCAAGTTCATGTTAGGTCTAGGCCATATTCTTTATGCCATGCATTTTCCATGTCATTTAGGTTTTAAATCATGCATTTAATTTGCTGTTTGTTCATGCATATCATATCATGCCACTTGATTTTTGACTTAGGCCAATCAATAGCTCAAAGTCAAGCTCACATGAGCATACTTGTGGAAAATTAAAGAGTTGTCAAGTTGATTTATCTACCTTTGTGATTTTTTTTACTTAGGCAAATCTTGTCCATTTTTTTAAAAATTTTAGCTACTGTTTGTAGGTCCTTAGGAGAGTTCCAATATTTTTACTTTGATTTTTGAATGATTTTATCAAAGGCAAAAAAATGTGTTTTGGCAAAACAGTTTTTCACCCAGTGTTCTGACTTTTTCGATTTTTCTAGGAAGTTATCCTTAGTCAAAAAATTAAGCCAATTTTTTCCTATAGATTTTTACATGTTCTGAGTCTCCTTTACTTTTTTTATATTTTTTTGAAATTTTAAAAATAGGTTAAAAAATACGCTTTAAAACTGGACAGTAGAGTCAGATTTGAATTCAAAGAAATTTTTTTTTTTTTGGCTAAGTCATTTAGAGAAGGCTGATTAGGAACCTTAGCTACTGTCCTAGGTTGATTTCTAAGTCATTTTAACCTTTAAAATGATTTTATAAAGCTCGGGTCAAGGGTGGTCAAGTTCGGGTTTTCAAATTTAGGAAAATAGAGCCATTTCAAAAGGGAAATTTCGGTCATGGTCATTTTTTTATCCAAGATTTACAAAATTGTTTTTAAACCAATCACAAAGTATTTTGATTTTAGAAAATTTAATTTGATGTCTTTTCCTAAGATAGTCGGATATCTTTTTAGGTATACATATTTTCTTATTTAAAGGAAAAAATACACTTTCATACATTGCATTTTTCATATTCATGCATACTATATAAAATGTGATTTTTGATATGATAATTTCTATGGTAATATCATTATTTTGATTTATGTTTTATGGTGTTATATTGTTTGTTATATGATTGTGAATATTCTATGTTACTCTATGCTTTTTATTTAATCATTTATTTTTGTCACATCATTTAGCATTTACTATGTTCATGCATTATTATTTTTATTTTCATGCATATTTCATGACAATATTATTTTATGTTTCATATAATTTCATGTCACCTAGGTTATTCATTTCATTTAGAATATATTATGTCACATAGGTTAGTCATTTCATTTAAAATATATCATGTCATTTAGGTTATTCATTTCATTTAGAATATGTTATGTCACTTAGGTTATATTCATTTCATTTAGAATATATTATGACACTTAGGTTACATCATTTCGTTTAGATTATTTCATGTCATTTAGATTATACTATGTCACACATATTCATATTTATATTTTTTTAAAATGTTTTAAAAAGATAATGATTTTCAATAAAATAAAGATATTCCCGAGTTAAAATAATTCATGAGTTCTCTGTCGGGTTTGCTAGGGAGGATATCATCAATTATTATTAATAACAAACACGAAACGAATATACGAACGTACAAAAATATACATAAAACGAATTATTAATGTGTAAAAAATTATATAAATTTATAATACTTCATATAAATTATTAACATGTCAAATTTATATGAATTTATAATATTTTGAAAATACAAAAAAAATGACACAAACACATTACGAACATACAAATTCTTCTCTAAATTGAATCACAATGACAAACTATGTAAAATATGAAATGAATTGAGATGCGACACGAACACAATATAAGAAAAATAATTAAGACACAACACGAAAAATAACATGAACACGACACGAATTCATGAACGTTTAAAAATATACATAAAATGAATTATTAACATGTAAAATTTTTTATAAATTTATAATACTTTATATAAATTATTAACGTTCAAATTATTAACGGACACAAATTTTTCTCTAAATTGAATCAGTATGACAAATTATGCAAAATATGTCATGAATTGAGACACGACACGAACATACAAATTTTTTCTAAATTGAATTACAATGACAAACTATGTAAAATATGAGATGAATTGAGGCACAACACGAACACAACATAAGAAAAATAATTAAAACACAACACGAATACACGAACGTGTAAAATTTTATATAAATGTATAATACTTTAAAAACATACCAAAAAAAATGAACATGTCACGAATACACAAAATTTTATAAATTTATAATACTTTGAAAACATAAAAGAATAAAAACGAACATGTCAGGAACATACAAAATTTTCTCTAAATTGAATTACGATGACAAATTATGTTAAATATGAGAAATTGAAACACGACACGAACACAATATAAAAAAAAATAATTAAAATACAATATGAAAATAACACGAACATGATACGAATACACAAACTTGTAAAAATATATATAAAATAAATTATTAATGTGTAAAAATTTCATTACACCAAATTTGACATATAACAGCATTTTGAAGTGCTGTGAAAACTAAAAAAAACTGCTGCTGCAAGATAAAACATTATTTTTTTCATGTGTTGTATATGAGGCCGCAGCTTTATGTCTTTAGTAGCATTTTTACATATTTATAATAGCACTTATGAAAATACTGATATTTCTACTTTATAACAGTTTTTCAAGAATTTTTGCATGCATTTTTCAATTGCTGCAAAAGATCTCAATGATGGCAATTATAAGTGTTACCAAAAGCATTATTATATGATAACATATATAACAGCACATGTCAAATACTTCTAAAATTTTTAAAAACACTTTAATTATTGACCATTATAATATATAACAGAAATATGTAAAATGCTATCAAAGTGTTGCCTTTACTATTTTTAACAACATTTGAGAAATGCTATAATAAAAATGTTGTCTAAGATTAATTTTGGTGTAGTGTTTATATAAATTTATAATATTTAAAAAAAAAAACATAAATATAAAAAATATCTTTTTTTTCTCTTTCCTTGCTTTTTTTTTTTCTTTAAGAAAATGAACAGTAATAGATAACGTGGATAGTCTTCTTTTGCTCAAAAACATCCTATCTTTATCTTATGAATGGATGGATGGATATGCATGTAATACTCTGTGTTTTTCTCATACTTGTGTTAAAGATTGTTTTTTGATACGTACAATTATAAGCTTAGATTTGTTTTCAATTTACGCATGCCAAAGCCATATGTGTTTAACTAAACATCTTCAAAGTTATTATCCGAAAAAAAGAACATCTTTAAAGTTATTCTCCGGCGAATTGGATTACAAACATTCTGACTAAGGGTGAGCGTTCGATCGAATCGAGTGAAAAAAATTCGAGTTAGTCGAGTTTACGAGTCCTATTTTGTCAACCGAACTGAATTTGAAAATTTAGCAAATCGAGTCGAGTGAAAAGAAATTCGAGTCGAGTCGAATAAATTTATTCGAGTTAAAATAAATTTTCAATTATATTTAAGCATGATAAAAAAATCCTATAAATTTTCAATTATATTTAAGCATGATAAAACTAAATTTTTGGTAAATGAAATTGTTCAATTCTCTAAATCAAAATCAATGAACATGTAAGCAAATGTCAAAAGTTCAAGGCTTATGGTGAAATTTAAATTGCTTACTCAATTAAAAAAATTCAAAAATTAGATACAGATACGTGAATACATCTTATAACTAACATAATACCATATATAAATATTATTTTTCTTTATAAATTATAAAAAATTGAAAAAAAAAAATTATTTACCAAATTCATTTTAATTATTATTAATTTCAATAATTTTGGATCATATTACTCGTAAAAGAGAGATAGAGACCGAAGAGAAAGAGAAAAAAGGGGGGAAACAGAAGGGGGCACAGCAGCAAAGAGATGAGAAGAAAATTGGGTAAATTTGCAAAACATGCTGTCAATAACCAAATTATTGTTAAATGGTATAATGGATAAAAATTATTTGAAAAAAGAGAAATAAACAATTAAAAATTATTATAAAGGATATTGTAAATACAAAATTATCCTTAATGAAAAAATCTATTTTTCCTATCTCCTCCATTAAGAAAATATTATTTTTTAAAAATTTTAATTAAAAATAAATTGAAAAAATAAAATATTTAAATATTTTTTTTTTTTAAATTTAAAAAAATAAAGAAAAAATAATGTTATTTTTTAAAAAAATTTAATTAAAAAAATAAATAAATAATTTTAAATTTTAAAAATATATTTTTTAAAATTAAAAAAAAAGTTATTTTCAAAAAACTTTATTTTTAATTAAAAAATAAATTAAAAAATAAGAGAAAAAGGAAGGAGAAGGTTTTTTTTATTAAGGGTAATTTTGTCTTTACAATTTCCTTCTTAATAATTTTTTATTTTTATTTCTCTTTTTCAAATAATTTTTACTCATTATACCATTTAACAATAATTTGGTTATTGACAGCATGTTTTTCAAATTTACCCAAGAATCTAGTTCAAAACCACGTCGTTTTGGATTTTACTATTCGGATTTTCGGATAACTCGAATTGTGAAATCTAAATTCGAGCTAAATCGTATAACTCGATTTTTTTGTTCGAGTCGATCCGAAAACTCGAATAACTCGAATAATTCGAACTATTTAAATCAAAATTTGAAATTTTAATCGATTTTTTCGAATCGAGTCGGATTTTGCTCACCGAACATTTACTCAAGGAAAATTGAATGTCTTTTACTTCTTCTTTTTTTCTCTACTCTGAAATATGCTACAAGGTTCAAAGAATAGTATTAAACAGGAGAATAGTCCTATGAAAGGCTTGAGGAATATATGTCAGACATTGAAAGAAATGATTTATAACTCATGTATTTGTATCGTGTTTATGTATTTTATCATATTATAATCGTGTTTAAAATATTTTATATTTATATAAATCGTATTATATAGATTTTAAAATATTCGTGTTGTATTAATATTATTTTTTTATATCGTATTCATGTTCAATATTATTAGGTCCAAAAAGAATGTATTGTGCAGACTGTAGAATGGTGGGTCAATTTGCAAGATCTTTCGGGAATGAGCAGTCTATTGGTAGTAGCATTTAAATATCTTCATTTTTCCCACCTGAAGTTTTTACAACCAGCCTTTCATAGTGCCTTACCTGTCCGATGTTCAATGTCATGGCATCCATGGTCGAAAAAATTGAATCCGATTGATTGGTCGGGTTAATTCAATCGAAAATTGAATGTTTGTCTGATTTGGTGCTACATAAAAAATTGGGATCATTTGAACCGACCTAAAATCGGTTCAATCGATAAAAAAATTTTAAAAAAAATTGTTTTTTCTTTTTTAATTATTTTTTTCAAAAATATTTTTTGTGAGTGATGAAATTTGAATTTATAACCTCTTAGAATTATACTAAAAGTCATACCATTAAGTCAAATACATATTTTTATTAATTATTTACTATATTTAATATTAAAATTATTTAAAATTATTATTTAAATGAATCAGCCGATCCAATCAACTAAACTGGTTAAATTGAAAATCGAAAGTCACATCAATTTAATCTTCGAAACTTTGATGATGTCCATCGTCTAGAATTTTGACTTCTATTGACTTGGATCGGGGATGACCAAATATCTGTGACAAGCTTATGGGCAGTGTTATAAACTCATAGCTTACTAACACCACCATTAACACACTTAAATGACATCTAATTTAAGATGGCCATTACTGTTTGTGGTATAATTTATCTGCATAAAGAAACCTTGCATAAATTGCTTTAAAGTAATAGGGGTAATTTAAGTATTGCAAAAAGAGTTAATTGGGTTGGAATTAATGGCAATTTTTAAGGTGATAAATTAATTTACATTTTTGAGGTATGTTATTGTTAGAAAATAAATTTAATTAATTGTGTTTTTTGTCGTTACAATTGCTTTACAAAAATGCAAGTATATAAGTATGTAAATAGACCTGATAATATTAAACACAACACGATTACACGATACGAATATAATATAAAAAAATAATTAAAATACGATATGATAAAAAAATATATTAATAAAATACGAATACACAAATATACTAAAATTTATATAATATAAATTATTAACACGTAAAATATTTTAAATATAATTATAACATAAAAATATATAGCAATATAATACGAATACGCAAAGAATTAGATCTACATACAAGATATCTCACACCAGACGCAAAAACAACGAAGCTATCCATCCATCTTCTTGCAAACATGGTTTGAATACAAGGACAAGATTGTATTTTTCTTTTGCATAAAAAAGGGAAAATATGAAAAACATGCAGTGCACAGTAGAATTTTTGTCAAATGGTGTAATGAATAAAAGTTATTTGAAAAAGAGAAATGAATAAATAGAAATTGTTAAAAAGGATATTGTAAAGACAAAATTATCCTTGATAAAAAAACTTTCTCTTCTCTTTTTCTTTTATTTTTTAATTTACTTTTTAATTAAAAAGTAAATATTCTGAAAATAAAAACTTTTTAATTTTAAAAAATAAATTTTTAAATTTTTTATTTACTTTTTTTAATTAAAAAATAAAAAAAAATAAAAATAATATGCCTAAAATTAATATTTATTTATTTTTTTAAATTTTTTAAAATTTTTAAAAAAATATATATTTAAATATTTTATTTTTTAAATTTATTTTCAATTAAAATTTTTAAAAAGTAATATTTCCTTAATGAAATAAAAAAGAAAAGTAAGTTTTTTCATGAAGGGTAATTTTGTCTTTACAATATCTTTTATAATAATTTTTAATTATTCATTTCTCTTTTTCAAATAACTTTTATTCATTATACCATTTGACAATAAATCTACTGTGCACTGCATGTTTTTCATATTTTTCCTAAATTTTATTAATATTTTTTTTGTCGGCCTAGATAACGATGCAAGGCTTTTGTGTCCTTGATTTTTTTGCATGCTTTTTTGATCAAGTACATATGAACCCCATCATTTAAACCTGTCAATCGGCGGGTCAGATTAGATCATTTTGGATTGAATCAATTCGAATTTTAAAAAGATTAGGTTATTTCGAGTTTGAATTATTTTGGATTTAAGTTATTTCGCGTTCGGATCATTTTTGGGTCGGGTCATTTCGGGTTCGGGTCATCTTTGATTCGGGTCATTTTGAATTCGGGTTATTCGGGTTTGACACTGGGGTCATTCTGGTTCAGGTCGTTTCTGGTTTGACATTGGGGTTATTCTGGTTTGGATCATTTCGGGTTTGACACTTGGGTTATTCGAATTCAATTTATTAATTTTAAAAATCGAATCAGATTGAATTTAAACAAATTATTTGATCGAATCAAATTTTATTAAAATTTTCTTAAAGATAAAAAAAAAATTATATTTAAAAATAAATAAGATATTATCGTGTATCTAATATCGTTAAATGAATCTATTTAGTTATTTGAAAAATATGTAATTTTATATTTGTTGAAAGGTTCCAATCTTGATAATCCTTAATAGTAAAAGTTTTACCAAGTGAACCAATCTTAAAAGTTAAAATAATTTTCTACTAAAATTAAATTAGATGTAAGAACTTTACATAAAAGTTTAATTATAAGTGTAATGAAATATAATAATAAATACTTGTTCAAAATAAAAATATAATAATAAATGTTATGAAATTAAATTAGTTAATCATGCTAAATATTTTTAAATTTTAAACATAATGTATAAAATTAAATTAATAAAAAATTTATAATAAGCAAAGGTGCAATTCTTAACATATTGAAGTATTGATATATATATATATATATATATATAGTATTTTTATATAATGTATAATTCTTATTAAAAGAGTGGTCCACTTACACTTGTATAAAACTAAATTAGTTTACACACTTTCATAACTTTAATATTTTAACAATCCGACAGTCATATTTCATGTTCTATTCACGTAGATCATGCGCATCGAGTTTTAAGTAAATTAAAAATGTCTAACTATTTGTTCGATGTAAAAAACATTCAATCATTAAATATATATTGAAAAAGACAGTATTCTCGATCGATATGATAGAGATGTCGGATCGTTTCGAAACTTTACGTATACGACGAGTACGATTATATTTCTAAATCCAAAGGTCAGTTTGTTAAAATATTAATTTATTATATATCACATGATAAAGTATTATTATAATGTATACAAATCATTATAATAAAACACATTTCAGTGATCTTTTTTATATGTACTTTAAAATATATATATATATAATATGCATTATCATTGAACGTTTAATTCAATAATTAATGCACGTTTTTTAATTTTCAAATATTAGGATTCAAATTTTTTTTTCAAGTAAAAATATTAGTTTTTTTTTAAAAAAAAAAAACTAAATTGAGAGTGAATTACTTTAACTAGATCTATTCACAGGTTAGACTATTCGTACAAATTCAGATGTAATATTTTTTCAAGTTCAAACAAATATTTATTTTTACTTCCAGAAGTTGATTAAAAAATTCAATTCAATTCAATTTCATTCCAAATAATATAATATATTTTAAAATTATAATAACAATTCAAAAAATTTAAACTAATCACATGATAAAAAAAATTTATCATAATAGTATAATTATATATCTTGTACTATACTTGTATTGTACACGTATAGTCACTACACTATTTTACATATAAAGAAGAGAACAAATATAGGAATATGATCAATTTATATATACTAAATGATAATTGCATATTTTATCACATTTCAAAATGGTAATTACAAATTATAAAATTAAAAAAAAAATTTAATAATTTGTGGTATAGGTATTATTTTTATTAAATTAATATTTTCAAAATAAAATTATACTTAACTTAGGTTCGGGTCATTTCAGGTTAATTGTTCGGATCATTTTGGGTCGGGTCATTTCGGGTTCGGGTTATTTCGAGTTCGGGTTGGTCGGTTTCGGGTTGTTGACTTTTTTTATCAAATAGATTAGATTGGATTTGAATTCGAACGGATTAGACAAAATTTTCGGATTCGGGTTAGAATTATAGATCTACCATCATTGGATTCAAACCTTTCCCATATTTTTCTTTATGAAATTTCACTCATTTCTGCCATTCCATCGCCCCTAACAAAGCTTTAGAATCACTGCCACAAATTCATATACACACAATATTATACTATTGAACAATATACATCTTGATTACACCTACTCAAAGATCGAGTAGTCCGTTCAGCCCAATCCGTATTGAACTAGATTTGGATACAATTTTTTCGATTCGAACCGGTTCAACTCGACTCGAATTCACTGTTTAAATAATAAAAAAAATATTTTATTCAAATTTAATTATAAAAATATATAAATATTAATATAAATTTTTTTTTTAATTTTTTAATATTATTTAAACAACAAACCGGGCTGGACCTGAATAAGAGAAATAAAAGAATTTCGAGTTGCAATCCTGTCCGACCCATGAACAGGTCTAATTACAATTGATTAGAGAGTTGGATATATTGATATTTGAATTTATAGACGACTTTTTTTCGTATCATTTAGTATTTTTGAATTATGAATTAAGATTACAATTTATACGATATTGTCAATATATGATTATCAAAATTGATAATATATATAGGAAAAACAATTGCTAAGTAAAACACATAATTATTGTTGAATGTTGAGACTAGATTTGTTTATGGGTTGGGTCCAATCGTGGCCCGATTTATTTTTACATTTTTTACTCAAGCTCGGTTGGGCTCGGTCAGGATCGATTCATAAGCCCAAATCATTGTTTAAAAAATATTTTTAAGAAATATTATTATAGCAATATTTTTATATTTTTATAATTAAATTTAAATAAAAAATATTTTTTATTAATAAATAGTAATTCGGGTCGGACCAAACTGAATTAGAAAAATAGTGGCCCGATTTGTTTTTACATTTTTTACTCAAGCCCGGCCTAGGCAGCCGATTTGTAAGTCCAAATCACTGTTTAAAAAAATTTATAAAAAAATTATTTTTATAGTAATATTTATATACTTTTATAATTAAATTTAAATAAAAATAATTGTTATTAATAAATAATAATTCGGGCTGGACCAAGTCGAATTAAAAAAATTATCCAGATTCAGTTCAATACGAACTGAGTGGGTAGTCCGACTATTGAATAAGTCTAGTTGAGACTAATTGAACCAAAAAAAAAAAGTTTTGAACAATAGTGATACGAGATAATTATATCCACAGTTGTCTTGACACTGCATTCGTTAAGCCTAAAATTTTTAGATAGTTGTAGTATCTGTACACTTAGATCCAAAAATATAAAAATAACGTTCTAATTCCTAAAACTATAAAAATAACATTAAAATTGGAATTTACTTTAACAATCAATTAATCAGTTAACGTTATAGAACTTTATTAAGTTGAATATTTAGGATTCATTTGGATGCGCGATGAGATTGATTTTGGTGAGATTAAAAACAGTAGTGGAAGTGAGATTAATTACTGTAGCGGTGAGATTAAAATTAATGGTAGGATATGTGCTTAGATACAAAAACAAAATTAATGGTAGGATATGTGCTTAGATACAAAAACAACGATGACCGTGAGATAAAAAAAATGATCATTATGGACAAACTAAAAAAGTATTAATAGATAATTTCATATATTATTGTAATTATATTTAATACTTTATAAATCTTGGCACATATTAATTTGCATTAAATTCATAATTAATAAATTTTGTACTTAAAAATATTTTATCTTTAAAAGTAATAATATAAAACTACAATTTGAAGGTTTTTGGGTATTTAAAAAAAAATTAAGGGTAAAAATTGAAAAAGAAAAACAAAAATAGATAAAATTGAACGTAACTTTTAGATGTAATAAGAATATTGTAGTCACATAAATATAAATGTAAGGATAAAATAAGAACTGAAAGTGAATATTGAGGGTGATATTGTCCATAGCCATCACGATGAGTTCACTGGACATGTATTGCTCCGTGATACGATTAGGCCAAAAAGTAGGCTAATCGCACCGTGCTATTGGTCCGTTAAAATCCATATGGGGCCTTAGTCTTTAGTGTCCTATAACCGACTAAACTAAATTTATATTAAATTATTTAATTATTATTTTCGATAATTATAAAATTTTCGTTAATATTGAAATATATATAATATATTAATTTTTAATTAGTTTGTGATCTTAATTTTGCATGAAAGTCTAGTCTACCAAACCCAAAATATTCAAGATCAGCATTGAAACTAGACTTATTCAAGGATTAGGTTATTAGTCTAAGTTCGAAAATTCGTCCGATATTTGAGAGGGTTGGACAAAAATATTAAGCTTAAAATATGGGTTTGGACAAAAAAATGAGACCCGTTTAAAAAATAAACCGTGCCTTGGTTCAGACAATCCCGATCGGACCCAGCTCATTTTTCATTGATATAATATATTATTTTTATGTTTATATATATTATATAAATTATTTTTATGTTCATATAAATAATAAAAATATATATAATATTATAATGTAAATATTTAAAAATATGTTAAGTTATCCATGTTTTAGAACTTAATAAAAAAAAAGATAAAACTACTAAAAAATAAATAAAAATAAAATATTTGTTTAATTTTTTTTAAAAAAAATTATATGGACGGATCTAAATGGATTTTGATTATCTATTTACAAATATGAGATGGTTTGGTCAAAATTTGAAACTCATATTTCAAGTTGGATCAAATTTGAGTAATTATATATAATATTGATATCATACTTAGATTCGATTCGACCCATACACACCTCAGATGTATGTGACTTGAAGGAGGAAAAAAAAAACTAATTTGTACTGAGATGGACAGATGTTAATGTCAAGGAAATCGTGCTTAATTTTTTTTTACCTTTTCCGGGTATAATGATATTAAAGAATGCATTCAATTGTCATTTATTTTCTCCTAACTTTTTTATGAGTTTTTTTTTTTTACCACTATCACTTCGTTAAAAAATGCTGATTACAATTATGGGTATTAAAGGAAGAATTTATATATTTGGGTCAAGTTCGTAAGGTTTCTTATTAAAAACAAACAATCACATAAAAGTTTATTTTAAAAATCAAAAATTGTAAATTGAAATTAAATTTTGATAGTTTATTGTCATTCATTTTTCTCTTATTTTAAAATTTATGAGTTTTAAAATTTATAACTATATGAATTACATTTTATTCAGATAATAAAATATATATTTAATTAAATATACTATGACAAATTAATTTAATTTCACAGCTAAGATTTGAACACGTTTTTTAAGAAGGTAATTATATGGTTGTAAATCAAAGAATAAAAAATCGAACTAAAGATCGAACCGATCGAATTTTTGATTTTTGATTCAACCGGTTCAATCGGTTGAACGGGATCGGTTCAATATGATCAGAAAATAAAATTAATAAAAATATAATATAATTCAAAAATCATAACAATAATAAAAAAAATCTATTAAAAAAAAAAAAAAAACCCATCTCATAGCAAAAGAAAAGAAGCAAGTCAACCTGAAAATATCAAGTAATAATACTTATGAACTTCATATGACTGATCTGAGAACGAGCAGTATACAAAGATCAAGCAAGAAAGTCCATAAAAACTCAAAATGGGCTTCAGATCAATAAAGTAGGTGAAGCCTAGAGCACTCATAAAGAACTGCTTATAAAGTATCAACCACACGGCATACATTAGATAAAAAGCTAAAAAAAAAAGGGTTAATATGAGAAACATGCCCAACATTAAGAATAACTACTCAATGGTCTTATGAATAAAAATAATTTAAAAAAGAGAAATCAAAAGTTAAGAAATTGTTAAAAAGGAAATGATAAAGACCTAAATACCCTTAATTTTATCCTTCCTTCATTTTTCCTCATTCGTCCCTTTCTCTCATTTCTTCCTGTCAACATTCCTCTTTTTGTTTCTCAACCAAAAATCAACCACCATTCTCATACCTTTATCAAGAAAAGTTTGCCGCATTGTCTTGTTACTTCAAGAATCTCCTTTCTTCTGATCTCACTTCTTAAGCTTCAACTTTTTTTTTTTTCGACTCTATGGAGTGAAATTGGGATGATGACAGTCTTGCAATACCCAGAGTCTCTTCGAAATGAGCACCCAGAGCTAGTTGGATGGTATAGTTCTCTTGCAGATATGCATCAGAAGAAGCTCTGGCATCAAATCACTCTCAAGCTTGAGCAGGTTGTTGCTCTCACCATCTTTCAAGTTTCTCTCAGTTTCTCTCTATTCTTTGTTTTTGGCTTTACTGTTTGTAAATCTCTTAGATTTTGAAAGTTAGGGTTTTTGAATGGAGTTGATTAACTTTTTTTTCCTATTTTTTGTCTTTAATTGAGTTTGAGGAATTAGAATTTTGTTGTGGAATTGGGGTTTCATTTGGACAATTTTCTTTTCTTTATTTTTTTTTAATTTTAAATTAAAAACAAATAAATAAGAAAATGTTTATCACTTTGATGTTCAATAACTCAAAGATAATTAAAGAAAGTAGTTTCAATTGGATTTTTCTTTTTATTTTTTGATTGTAATGTTTTTGGTCATAGAAGAGTGTTATGAAATGAAAATTGTTGTTAACTTGTAAAATTTTTTTAGAGGAAATCTTCTGATTTCATGAGTTGCAATTTAGGATGGAAGTTAGCTAAACATTAGTTTCTAAAGCTTTGGCATATTTATTTTAGGAGTTTTTTTTTTTTTTTTTTAAATTGTAGAATGGAAAGTGTGATGAGCAAGCTTATGTTATATCTTAGCTAAATCATATGAATTACGAACCATTAGCTTCTTAAGCTTTGACGTCTTTATTTTAGTAAAAAAAAATATATATATATTTTCTTAATTGTAGAAGGAAAAATGTTAGAGGCAATCTTATGTTACATTCTCTAACCCCTCTTGTTTTTGTATGGTACATATGGAAAGTTCAATCGTGGTTTCCTATTGGTCTCTTGGATCAATCAATGTATCTTGTTTGGATAATTAGTTTGGAGTGTGGTTTAGTTAATGGTTTTCATTTTTGAAGAGTTGGCTTTATATATATATATATATATATATATATATATATATATATGTATGTATGTTTGTATGGATTCATACATACTTACATAAATAAGTTTGGTTGCTATGAATTAAGAGTACCCATGCGCTAGATGTTGGCTAGGTTATCTACCTTTTTATGATGCTTGTTTCTCTTAAATTTTAGGCTGGAGATGCATTGATACAATTGTATCATAATTTTAAATCTGACTTTGAGACCAAGATTAATCTTCTCAAGCTGGTATGTTTTTATAGGTTTATGTGTTTTCTGCCAATGCAATTGTATTATCTTGTGATACTACTGAAGCTGATCAATTTTACTCATTTATCAAGATTTGATGTTACAAACTTCTTGTTCTTCAGAGTCCCCTTTAAAAATTACTGTTTTATCAACCAATTAATGTGCAACAATGCTCTAGAAGTCTAAATTCTAGTCTTACTAGTTTGAGCCTTTTCTTTCATGCTACATCCCCTTCTCTTAGCTTCAATATCTAAAATTTTATAATAACATGGATGAAAGGAGTTGCAACTATATAATTGACAATAAAACCTGCATAAAAATGACATACCTTTATATGGAAGATAACGCTGATTGTAATATGGCTAATGTGCTTAAGTATTTCTGTTTTTCAGCCAGAAGGCTGAGGTTGTACTTACCCTTACACCCAATCCTTAAAAATAGATGGATAAATAAATAAACTAAAGAAAGTTTGCAGCTTTTATTTGGCCAACAAATATATTTATCCTTTGACTTCATTTCATTTTATTTTAATCTTTTAAATTATATAGGATTTGACATTTAATATGTCCTTTTCTTCTCTTCTAGGAGATAACATCTACAACTTTGGAGAATTGCTTGCTCATCATATTGTAAGAACATTTTTATTAAGTTTTTTAATTTCACTATATATTGCAGTGAAAATTTTTTTATAGGCAAAATAGTTTCATGTCATGATAGTTGTTTGTGCCTCTATTTAATTCAAATGATATTCATGCTTGTTATTTTGCTTGCTTGCTTGCATATATAGGACTATGAAGAAATTGTCAGTGTAAACAAAGTACATATAATTTGCAAGAATTTATATATAGTTATGCTACATGTACATATTGTCTTACTATATGTACATTTAAGTGGGCTTATTTTGTTGAAGCATTTCTCATTAATTGTGTTAGTTTGTAGTCGTTTTAAATGGAAAAAAAATGACTTCGACATTTATTATGGTTAAGAGTTTGGCTTTAGGAAGCAAGAGTCTTTTAATTTACTAGTCTTACTCATTTTATATGAATCATTATATTTTTTGTTTCATTGATCATTTTAAGGAAATGGGACATGTAATAGGTTTAATCATTGGGGTTTAGGATAGAAATTGTCATTATATAAAAACAAGTATAAATAGTTTAGAAGAATGTACATATAGTTATGTTACATGTACATTTTGTTATGCTATATGTACATATTTTTTTGTTATATGCACATATAAGTAGACTTATTTTGTTGAAGCATTTCTTATAAATTGTGTTAGTTTGTTATCGTTTTAAATGGAAAAAACGACATCGACGTTGATTGTGGTTAAGAGTTTAGCTTTTGACTTTAGGGAGCAAGAGTCTTTTAATTTACTTTTTTTTTTAATTTTCTATTAATGTTTTTTTCTTTCTTTGAGGGGTTAACATAGGATAAAAATTTATTATAATATTTTGATATGTTAACCTTTGCAGCTCGTTTCTACTCTAAGAGTCAGTCCGGAGTTCAATTTGTTATATTTCAATCCTGATGCTAAGGTAAAATCTAGCACCATCCCTACTTGTTTCATTTGGTGATTTCAATTGAATATGCATTACGATTTTTAAACATGTTTGATGATGTTGATGTGGCAGGCATTTCTTTTGAAGCTGATTTGATCATTGTCTCTTTATTGCATTGCCTGAGAAACATTTGATAATCTTTATGTGACACCTATTCATACATTTTTGTTGATGGTTATATATATGTTATGGAGTTTGATGAGTGATGAATAAAAATCTTGCAAATGAATTTATGTTTTTGCCTTTAGTTAACTAGTTTGCCTTATATTCTTTGATTTTCTGTTATGGAGTTTACCTAGATGAAATCTCTTTAAAACATCCCATGAATGTGGACCATAATTGATCATATTTCACAGTTGTTCTATATATCCACAATATTCTCATCAATCTTTTTTTTCTTGCAAGAAATTAAGAAATTTTGAAGTCTTTTTTTTCTTGCTCGAGCAATCTAACTTTTTAAAATTATTGACCGCAATGATGTGAATTTGTTGATTTTGGTGGTTCATCTTTGTATATGTCAACATTTTTTAGGAATAATTCTCATATGTACTATTTCATTTTGGTATTGCAAATGTACTTTCACTGTTTTGCTTTAGGAAATAAAAGAATAAGTTTAGTTAAATGTACATATAGTTTAGTTGAATGTACATATAATTATGTTATATGTACATACTTTTATACTTCTATGTACATATAAGAGCGCTTATTTTCCTGAAAATTTTCTTAGTAATCCCAGATCATTTAAAACTATTCTAAAATAACTGCTTTACTAAAAAATGTTTGAAGAAAATAAGCTCACTTATGTGTACATATAAGTATATCAGTATGTACATATAGCATAACTATATGTACATTCAACAAAATTATATGTACATTCCATAACAGTGACATATTCTTCCCAAAAGTACAATCAATTAAGCTATTAAGTGTACATATAACATAAAATGTCTTCATTCTTAATCTGTACATAGGTTATAATTTAAAAGTGCCAAAATCTTATAACTCAAATTTCTTAAACTCGATTATCCAAAAAAAAAAAAACAAATTTCTTAAACTTAAAACACAATGACTATCAATGTGATAATAATAATAATAATAATAATAATAATAAACATTCAAAGTTAAACTTGATATATTAACTGGATATATCAATGTCCACATATTAGTAAACATATAGTAATCATACAAGATGTTGATTAAGCTTTATTCTAAGTTATAATTGCAGGGGCTAGATTAAGCTTTATTCTAAGTGCATGTATATGGAAATCTTGTTACATAAAGGTGGTATTGCTGAGTTAAACTGGGCCCAATAGGCATGCATCTCTAAATGAATGTAGGTACATATGTTCGAAAAAACAAGGGCTACTTTCAAACTTCAGCACTAGGTCCGAAAAAGAAATTCAGAATCTAGTACTTTAAAATAGAAGCATTCAGTGATAAGTAAGATACCTTTGTCAGCCTCTGTAT
Organism: Fremontodendron californicum; assembly: GCA_030761205.1. NCBI lineage: Eukaryota > Viridiplantae > Streptophyta > Magnoliopsida > Malvales > Malvaceae > Fremontodendron > Fremontodendron californicum. The sequence goes on along the minus strand of JAULJL010000048.1, from coordinate 5,682,760 downwards.
GCATGAGGCTGCAGTTTCATGAAGAACCATTATGTCAGCTATAACTTTCAGCACACCCTCAACAAGCAAAGAATGAGAATTATTCCTAAATAAAAAAAAATAACATATACACAGATGAAATTTTTATATTTTTTATATATTTTGTAGGTTTATTAAAAAAAAAATTGGAGCTGCGGCGCCGTGTTTCTGCCCTATTTAAAATTTTTTACACTGCCACGGCTCTTCGCCACGGCGCCTAGTAAACTGCCCACTTTAATAATTTTTTAAGGCGCCACGGCGTAGGGCTGCGGCGCCAAATTTCTGTCTTTCAAATGTTTTTTGGAGCCGCGGCGAGAGCCACGGCAATAAGTTGCTGCCCATTTTAATAATTTTTCAGGGCACCGCAGCACACTGCGGCGACACCAACTTTCTGTATTTAAAAGTGTTTTTGGGCGCCGCGGCTCTAGGTTACTGTCCATTTTGAAAATTTTAGGGCATCGGCACCGTGGCTCCAATTTTTTTTTTTAATAAACCTGCAAAAAATATAAAAAAAAATAAAATTAGTAAAATAAAGTTGAAATCAAATATAAAATAAAATGTACATATTGTTTTACTAAATGTACATATAAGTTTGCAGGAATGTACATATTGTCTTGTGGCCATGTACATATAAGTTATATTTTTTATTAATTTTTTTTATTAAAATTGATGTTCTATACGTCATTTAAATGTATTGGGGATTAATTCCCAGTTGATTTAGGGTTGAATTTAGGAGAAACTAAAAATGTATATATTGTTTTGCCTAAATGTACATATAAGTATGCAAGAATGTACATATTGTCTTGTGGCCATGTACATATAAGTTATATTTTTTATTAAATTTTTTTTTTACTAAAAAATTGATGTTCTATACGTCATTTAAATGCATCCCATTTTAAGTCCTAGTTGATTTAGGGTTGAATTTAGGAGAAACAAAAAAATGTACATATTGTTTTGCCTAAATGTACATATAATTATGCAGGAATGTACATATTGTCTTGTGGCCATGTACATATAAGTGAATTTTTTTTTTACTAAAATTGATGTTCTATATGTCATTTAAATGCATTGGGGATTAATTCCCAGTTGATTTAGGGTTGAATTTAGGAGAAACTAAAAATGTACATATTGTTTTACCTAGTTGTACATATAAGCAGGAATGTACATATTGTCTTCTGGCCAAGTCAATAGCACTGCACAATAAGAAATCCAACTAATATCATAAACACAGGATTGGATACTTGATATTTTGTTTCATTCATTCCAAAAATAGGATGTTGTAGACAACACAGAAAATTACAAAGTATAGTTCTTTTTGGATTGTTTGATGATAGTTGTCTTTAGGATTTTTGCTTGTTCTATGGCATTGCTGGGTATAATGTTTTAAATTTAATCTATGGAAACTTCAAAACTTTGGGGTTTGTAATCTTTGCTTGGATATTTACTTTTGTATAGTCTTCCTTTGCAATCTTTGCTTGAATTTTTGTTAGTACATATAGTCAATGCAAGAAGCTGAGGCTGTAGGATCTTCTGGTATATCTTCCAGGTACTGTACAAAAGATGCTGCTTCCACTACCTTTTGCTCTGATGTCACAAGTGCCTCCAACAGTGATGAAATATTCCAGTAGCCAGATTTCAGGTTCTTTGGCTATCATTCTCACATTGGCGGAGCCATGCCAAGTCATGGTGGCGATATGCATGGTGGTGGGAACCTTCATCATCTTTCTGGTCTCTGCAGATAGACGATTTAACAAATTTTCATTTGAGTAGCACTGTATTTGGTGCTTTAATGAAAAAACGGTTGCTTTTCTCCCATGGAAAGTCATCCTTGCCTCTATTTAGGTTGCTGTTTAGTTTACTTCTCCTGTCATCACAAACTGTTTCAGAACCATGGATATAAAGTTGCACAAAAAGAAACATGCATAGAGAAATTGAAAGCTATCTATCTGTTCACTAGAATTGAGCCTCTTGAATCCATCAAGGACATTTGTGATCTTACTGAAGTCAATTCCAAGCTTGGGTTTCTCAAGTCTGTAGTTGGAGTTGAATAGGAATCTCTTTCATCATGGACTTGCTTTTAGATGCTTTATGAAAGTTTAATTTTGTTTTGAGATTTGTGTACTAGTAGTAATAGCAAACTTTACTATTTTGTGTTTGTGTTTTTTATTTTGAACCAAGAGTAGAGAAGCTTCGAGTGCAGGATATTGAATTTTGTATTGTATTTTGAACTATTAAGTGCAAAAACCATGTTGCTTTTGCAACTACATTTTTGTAGTAGATTCTTTGAGAAAAAAATAACATATATTAAAAATATATATATATATATATATGTACATATCTCACAATTATTTGTACATATCATGGAAGCCATATATACATATAAGAATTATATTATACGTACATATAAAGATTCATTATACGTATAACTATGTTTCACATAAATTAGAATCACGCTATAAAGTTAAGATGCAGTATTCAGACAAACACAACTTATACAACATAATAATGATGATCATATGAAGCTTTAGCATCTTGAAATATTGGTCAGACATGCATTCTTACACATGATTCTGAAACCAATACCAAGCCTGTCCATGTACATAATTCCATACATAAAACAGAGATATTTTCTCTAAAAATCTATCACACCAATTTAGGGTTGAATTTAGTAGAAACTAAAAATGTACATATTGTTTTGCTTAAATGTATATATAAGTATGCAGGAATGTACATATTGTCTTGTGGCCATGTACATATAAGTTATATCTAAATACATTACCAACAACACTCTTTCCTAATTTTTCCCCAACTTGATGCACTAATTCTTCAAAACTAGTTTTTTCATCGATCATCACACCCACTGTTCTTCCACCTCGATATTCTATAGAGTCGCCATTAACAATCAAGAGATCACCATCAATATGACAATAACAATACACTCTTTTCTTAAGGCTTGATTCACTCATTTCAACTTCATAATGATTGAACAATATGTTTCTGCAATGTATAAAGCAACAATACACTCTTACATGTGAACCTTCCTTAAAACGACCAATCAAGCAAAAATATAATATAATAATATGTACGTATAGTTCAGCAATATGTACATATTGCATACCTATATGTACATTCTTACAAATAATATGTATTTTTCCAAAATTCAATCAATTAAGATATTATGTGTTACATTTACATGTTCCATCGTAAATTAACATATGAAGCGACCAAACGATGCCCTTAAGAGTCAATTAAAACAACACCAAAACCCCATAAGAGATACAAACACATATTCAAAGCAAAGATATCAAACCAGTTAAGCACTTCTCATTCCAACATTTTCTTTCCTTCACTAAGATTCATGATACAAAAAGAAATCTGTTGAAGCATTATCAAATACCAACCACAAAGGAAAGAAAGCAAATAGCACATCACATAGAATAGAAACATTTAAAATGTACAGCCAACTATATCGCAACTAACTAAAATGAATGATTAGAATAACTTGTGGGTTCTAAGTTCATACCAAGAATAACTTGTTCATCAGTTATTTTGGGAGAAAGAAAGAGTCATAGAAATTTCAAAGCAAATTTTATGTACATTTTATAAGAGTCATAGAAATTTCAATTTTACAAGCCCCAAACAAATGTCACATAAGAAAATTTACTCCATCACTTGAGGAAAAGGGTGCAAATGGTCCATATGTTGGGAGAAAGAAATACTTTTGTCATTTACGCAACACTTGCAATTATTCACATATTATAAACATTAAAGATCAAGTTCAATTACAACTTTAATATCGCAAATACATGAGAAATACTTTGGTCATATACTTGACTATGATGGTGGACATATACAAACATGAACCACCAAAACCAATAAATTCACACCATTGCAATCAATAATTTTAAAAAGTTAGATTGCTCGAGCAAGAAAAAAAATACTTCAAAATTTCTTAATTACTTGCAAGAAAGATAAGATTGATGAGAATATTGTGGATATATAGAACAACTGTGATATAGGATCAATTATGGTCCACATTCATAGGATGTTTTAAATAGATTTCATCTAGGTAAACTCCATAACTATATGTACATATAGTAAACAATATGTACATGTAGCATAACTATATGTACATTCTTGCAAATTATATGTACTTTTTTTACACTGACAATTTCTTCATAGTCCTATATATGCAAGCAAGCAAATAACAAGCATGAATATCATTTCAATTAAATTGAGGCACAAACAACTATCATGACATGAAACTATTTTGCCTGTAAAAAAAATCAACTGCAATATATGGTGAAATTAACAAAATTAATAAAGATGTTCTTACAATATTATGAGCAAGCAATTCTCCAAAGTTGTAGATGTTATCTCCTAGAAGAGCATAAAGGAACATATTAAATGTCAAATCCTATATAATTGAAAGGATTAAAATGAAATGAAATGAAGTCAAAGGATAAATATATATGTTAGCCAAATAAAAGCTGTAAACTTTCTTTAGTTAATATCCATCTATTTTTAATGATTGGGTGTAAGGATAAGTACAGCCTCAGCCTTCTGGTTGGAAAACATAATACTTAAGCACATTAGCCATATTACCATCAGCGTTATCTTCCATACAAAGGTATGTCATTTTAATACAGGTTTTATTGTCAATTATATACTTGGCAATTCGATTCATCCATGTTATTATAAAATTTTTGATATTGATGATAAGAGAAGAGGATGTAACATGAAAGAAAAGGCTCAAACTAGTAAGACTAGAATTTAACCTTGCAGAGCATTGCTGCATATTAATTGGTTGATAAAACAGTATTTTCTAAAGGGGACTCTGAAGAACAAGAAGTTTGTAACATCAAATCTTGATAAATGAGTTTCAGCTCCAGTAGTATCACAAGATAATACAATTGCATTCGTAGAAAACACATAAACCTATAAAAACATACTAGCTTGAGAAGATTAATCTTGGTCTCAAAGTCACATTTAAAATTATCATACAATTATATCAGTGCATCTCCAGCCTGAAATTTAAGAGAAACAAACATCATAAAAAGTTAGATAACCTAGCCAACATCTACCGTATGGGTACTCTAAGTTCATAGCAAATGAACTTATTTATGTATGTATGAATTCATACAAACATATATATATATATATATATATATATAAATATAAAGCCAACTCTTCAAAAATGAAAACCATTAACTAAACCACACTCCAAACTAATTATCCGACCAAGATACACTGAATGACCCAAGAGACCAATAGGGAACCACGATTGAACTTTCCACATGTACCATACAAAAACAAGAGTGGTAAGAGAATGTAACATAAGCTTGCCTCTAACATTTTTCCTTGTAAAATTAAGATAATATTTTTTTTTTTTACTAAAATAAAGACGCCAAAGCTTAAGAAGCTAATGGTTCGTGATTTCATGATTTAGCTAAGATATAACATAAGCTTGCTCATCACACTTTCCATTCTACAATTAAAAAAAAATCCTAAAAAAAATTATGCCAAAGCTTTAGAAACTAATGTTTACCTAACTTCCATCCTACCATGTCTGACTCTACTGCAGTCCATGAACACATACTGTTTTCTCTTTTCCAAGACTCAAAAATTCTGAAACTACTGCCACCAATATAGATGTTTAGGTCAAAATTTACAATAGACAAGTAATAGAACAAAACATATATTTATAATATTGAAGCAGATCTTAAAATCAAAACAAATTAAGAGATTAAATAATAAACCCAAAAGTTAAAAATAAAGGAAAACTTACAATATCCAGAAATCAGCATGCATCTTACGTCGCAACAAAGTGGGGTCAAACTCGGAATGGGTTTGTGACACGAAATCTCTTGTTTAGCTTGCCTTCTCCTTCACAAACAATGGATTTGAGAGGAGGATTGTGGTAAGAGAAAATGAAAAGAAAAAAAGAAGAGCGAAAATGGAGGGGAGAATAACAAGCCAAACGGAAGAGGGGGGAAGAGTCTGAGATATAAACATCTTATTTCATTAAGGGTATTTAGGACTTTACAGTTTCCTTAACAAGAATTTTTCATCTTTTCATTTCCTTTCTACAAATAATTTTAAGATATTATACTCTTTAACAATAATGTTACTGTTGACAGCATGTTTCTCATATTAACCCAAAAAAAATTCCATTACATATATAACAGAAGCGGCAATGTGAAATGAAGGAGAATGAAAAAAAACAATTATTCATGCCCTAAGGGCTAAGGGTCGGCTAGGGCAGACAGTATGACCCAAATTATTGGGTTAAATTTGTAAGGCCCAAAGCCCAAAAACCATAAATAAAACAAAAAATTAGCATTTCCGGTTTTATTGGTTTTTTACCGGTTTTTTCGGTTCCCGATTTCCCTTTTTTTCGGTTCTTAACGGTTTAACATTTTTTCGATTTTACCCATGTCATTGAACCGCCGAACCTGTCGATTCCCAGTTGAACCGGCTGGTCCGGTCCGGTTTTTTAATCATTGCTGTAAATGAATAGAGCGTTTGAAGAACGATTCCTGAACAGTTTAATTTCTGTTCATTTATGTTCGCTTGTCAAGTTAAATAAACGATTATGAACATGATTCTAAGGTCCGTTTATCAAACGAACTGAACTCGAACAAGGTATTTTCAGTTCATTTATTTTCACTAACAAATTCGTTTACGAATCGTTTAATAGATCGTTTCAAACTCGTTTATTATTCGATATAATATAACCAATAATATTATTATTTGTATTTTATTTATTTATAATATAATTAATATTATTTGTGTTTTATTATTTTGTATTTAATAATAACTTTAATTTAATAATTTAATAATATTTTGTATTTTATTGTTTATATTTAATTTGTTTGTATTTATTATTATATATTTAATAATAACTTAAAATTGACTTATTTGTTTGTTTAAATTTGTTTAGATTTATTTGTTTGTTTATTATTCACGAACAGGTTTGTAATTGTTCGCGAATATGTTCGATTATATGTTCATGAACATGCATTCATTTAATGTTCGTGAACAACTTCATTTAATTTAAACAGACGAATTCGAACACACTCAATTTTAAACGAACAGAGCTCGAACACAATTTTAAAATTTTTAATGAACACGGACCGAATACATACAGACTAAAAAATAAAACAAATGAACACGAACAAAGATCCATTCATTCAAGCCCGATTCATTTACAATCCTAGATTATAATTAATAATTGATATAATTATCCAAAAAAAAAAAAATTGATCAAGAATAATATACACTCAAATTTCATTCAAGAATTAGATATATATATATATATATATTTATATATCATAGATTCGAAATAATAAATATAATTCAATGCTGGTTAGTATTTGAATTGGAAAAAAAAAAGCATTTGAAATTGGAAAAAAAAAAAAGGTAAAAAGATTATATTTATAAGGGTTATTATATGTCTTCTAGCATAGCATTTTGAAATATGCAAAAATTGAAAAAAAAATAAAATTATTTGGACTAATAAATAATTAGATATTACAAAACCTTTCTGAACAGAACACGGATTACAAAGAATTAATATTTGATGCACTGACCGTGTATAGAGTTATATACTGTCAGTTCATTTTAAGATGCCACATGTTAAAATTAAGTTATAGGGATTAGTGGTTAGTGGTTAGAGTTAGAGGTTAATAGTTAGGATTAGTGGTTAATTTTTTATGAAGTGTCAGTATAAAATTAACTGTCAATATATAGAGTTTATACACTAATAGTGCATCAAAAACAAACTCGATTACAAAACCTTAAGTAACAGGTGTCAAACATATAAAAATAGATGGCTTTTGGCTAAAGCCTAAAGGACCTCTTAGGGAATTCTTTTACTGGTTTAGATATTGATATTTGATATCTTTACATTTTGCTCCACTAGATTGAAAGAAAAGGAAAAAATAGATGGGTGAGACTTAAAAATATATATTAGCTTATTTAAAAAATAGGTATTATTTGTAAATGCTAATAAAATTTGGTTTATATATAATAATTTAACTAACGACTAACGAGTGCTTTTAAAAGTTACTAGAATTAAGCCCCCTTTTCATTGGGGGTTCTGTAATTTTTTTAATATTTTTAATTAATTAAAATAAAAAGTAATATTTTAAATAAATTTATTAAATAATAATTTTTTATTAAATATTTTATTTTATTTTAAAATTATAATAATATTAATACAATTATATTTTTTTAATTATGCAATTAAATTTATTATAATTTTCTATTTATAAATTACATAATATAAATTTATTTTCAATTGTTATTTATATGCATTTTTAAACATAGTTAGATCTTATTATATAGTGTATATTTTTATATATAAGAGGTAAAAAAGAATAAAAAATAATTTTAAATTAAATTAAATTTTATTAAATAATTATTATTTATTTATTTCTTATATTTTTTAAATTTTTTAAATTTAATAATATTAATATTAATATAAATATAATTATATTTTGTTAATTATGAAAAGTAAATTTATAATAATTTTTTATTTATAAATTAGGTAATACAAATGCATTTTTAATTGTTATTTATATGATTTTTTAAACAATTTAAATCTTATTGTACAGTGTATATTTTTATTTATATGAGATAAAATAATAATAAATAACAAAATATATTATGGTTTGTATTTTATTTTATCGTTCGGTAACCTTTTTCACATAGGTATAACTTATTTTTATATTTTATTTTGCGTATTTAACTATTCAAATAAAAAATAACTAAAATAAAATTATGGTTTATATTTAATTCTCTCGATTAATCAGTTTTCTCACTCTAGTTAACAGCAAGTTTGCTTTTTTTCTTTTTTAAACTTTTTTTGGAACGGGTTGGGTACGGATTCTAAATCAATCCGCGAGTCAATATTCGGGCCAATCCCTTTAAATACATCATTTAAAAATAATATAAATTAATATAAATTAAAAAACTAAAACTAAAAAAATAAAAAAACTAAAAATCTAAAAATCTAAAAAAAAAAAAAAAAGCTTGTCACATGTTAATTAGGGAATTTTTTCGGCTTTCTCACATTGGTTAGCAGTAAATTCATTTTTTTAAAATTTTTTCCGAGTGGGTCGGGTACGTATCCTAAACCGACTCGTGAGTCAACGTGCGGATCGATCCATTTAAATAAATCATTTAAAAATAAAATTAGTAAAAAAATAAAAAAAATAAAAAATATATAGAAAAGCTTGACACGTGTCAAGCAAAGACCCCATTAGGGATTATTTTTAATGGTTTAGTATAGATTTAATATATTACTAGAATATTTTTCCCTACTTCCTTAAGGATTTAAATTTTTTATTTAATTTTAATTATATTAATTAGTAATTATTTATTTAAATATTTTTTAATATTTTAATATATTTATATACAAAACAATTATATTTTGTAATATAAAAATTAAATATTTCAAATTACATCTTCTTCACAAATAGAAATTTTTTTATTATTAAATCCATTTTAAATAAAAAAAAAACATAAAACTATAAAATTTAAATTTTTTTTTTAAAAATCAAGTGACAAATTCATCAAAAAATAAAACTTAAGTCGAAATTTTTACTAATCAGATTCCACTTTCTTCGGTTGTGGGAGTCTAAATCGACCAATTACCTTTGCTGGTATGTTTTCTTCTTCTCAAAAGATGAAAAATAATTGCAAAATATTATTTCACATAATTTTTTTTTCTATCCCCTTATTAATAATTATTTATTATAATAATAATAATAGATAATAAATATTTTATTTGATTGATTCATTTTGTAATTTTTTCAAAACTTTTTCTACGTTTTTAGAAAATATATATAATATCAAAATATTTTTGGTTTATTAGTTTATTTTATAATTTTACCAATTTTTTTGGTCACAAATAGGGATGACAGTGGATCGGATATATGCATTTTTTTAAATATTCCAATCTGAATTCGCTTAATTTATCCAAAATTTGAATCTGTTTATTATCCGAATCTCATCCTATTTAAAGAACAATATCCACCGCATATCCGAATCCGCTAAAATCCGAATTTATTAAATTATTTTTTTAAAAAATATATTTAAAATTAAATAAAAACTAAATATGTAAATGGAGCGGAGGTTCATAAATGAAGAATAGTAAATTTAATATCCAAATTCACAAATAATCCGAATCCGTAATATCCGAATTTGAAAAAAAAACGGATCGAATCACAAAAGTAAAAAAAATTATTTTCTTAGTAACAATTATTTATTATAATGACTATAAATTATAAACATTATTTAATTGATTAATTTATTTTGTAATTTTCCTAAAACACTGTAAAAAAAAAAAAGCTATCGCTATATAATTGGAGTGGACAACGAATTCGGATATTCGACACTATTCAGATCAAAATTAAAGCAGATTCGGACAACGGATATCCAAGTGTTCATATCCGAATCCGATGAGGATAGTAAATTTAATATCCGAATCTGCGAATTTTTCAAATCAGTAATATTCAAATCTGAAAAATTGGATCGAATCACAAAATCTAAAAAGATTATATTTTCTATTACCAATTATTTATTATAATGATTATAAATATTTTTAATTGGTCAATCTATTTTGTAATTTTCCTAAAACACTGAAAACAATACTGCTATGGCTTCACTACAAACAAATTGTCATATAGTAACGGTCCAAAAAACGTTGGTAAAACTCAAAAATCCGTCGCTAAAAGTCCTAAAACCCTATACCGACGGTCAAAATGACTATTCCGACAAAAAAATTAACCGACGGTAAAACCCTCGTCGGTATAGACCTATACCGACGGAAAAGGCGACTGTCGGAATAGGATGTATAACCTATACTGACAGTTTTCGACGTCACTAATGTTACTACCGTCGGTATAGCTTATGTTGGGTTAGCCCCTTTTGCTTTTACCGATACCGACGGCTCTTCTGTCTGTTGGTATAGATATACCGATGGATTTTGTATCCGTTGGTATAGATACCGTAGATTTACATATACCGACGGTTTTTATTTTTCACGTCCGTCGGTATAGATGAAAATGTAAAATATATAATTAATCTATAGCGACGGTTTGTCGTAAATTTACCGACGGTTTACTCCGTCAGTATACTATACATTTTTTGTTGTTATATAAACTGTCAACGTCGGTAAAAATAAAATGTTATCATATTTTCAATTACTAATATTGATATATTTATAATTTAATCTAACATATTTCATATAAAAAAAAACAATCATAAGAAAGTACAAAATATTAAAAATAAAATTACAAATAAATTGTCTTAATTATATAACTTTTACAAGCTAAATAGAAGTCGCAAGCTTTCCATTTCAATGAGGAACTGTCTTCGAGTCTTCTACTTTGTTCATGCTCACCTTCTGACTTACTCTGTAACCAGAAAAAAAATCTTTTAGAAAAACACTTTATTGACTGGTTATAGAGATTATTGTGATGTAGAGACTAGTAGTCGTAGAAATTAATGAAAGGACTGATCTTTTCCTAATCAAATTAGCTTAGCTGTCTTCTAATTAAGAGCACTTCAGGGCTTTCTATGTTTTGGTCGTCTGTTGTGTTTCTAACTCAAAACTGTTTATGGAAAGGATAATTAAAGGCTTGTCTTAATAAATTCATGGTAAAAGGTATTCACCAAGCAGCCTCATTTCCACATACATGTTTCAGAACAAACACAATAATAAGTAATCTCCATCATTATATGTCAAAATACAAAAGCCAAACAGATCCTTAGGATGCCAGAATAGCTATAACATTTGTTCAAACAATTAATCATAGTAAAGCTAAATTGCATCTAAAACAATTAATCATGATTTGGTCATAAACTTTCACTACATCAAACTCTGGCATCCAAGAAGCTAAAAAAGAGTGCTAAAAAGAGTAAATCTAATATATTATCCTCAATACTGCTGAAAGTCCTTATGTATGCATGAGAAATAAATGCAAAGATCCACAATAAGTGGAAACTGAAACATCAAATCTTAGACAACCACAATATTTCCATTATTTAGACTCATAAACACATACTTAAACATGTGTATATACCAATAGAGATGTATATATAACACCACTATAACTTGAAAAGTAATGAAATCTAACCGTATGCTGAGGATTTGCAATGATTGCATCTGCCTTGAAAGGGATACCAGAATCAGGATCAGGATCTTTGCAAGCTGGAAGCAGAGAGTGGATAATTTCCTTTATTTGATTTCATTGAATAGGTATCTCAGAAGGGCCTGATGGCAAGAAGCCTTTATTTTTAACCATATCTGCTCAGAGGAAAAAAGTCAAGGGAAAGGAAATCATTAAGAGGCCCTGCAGGAAATCCAAACTTTTGACAACTAATCACATTCAATTTAATTCTCATATTGTTTTGAGCATACTTGACCATCTTCAACTTAACACCTACATATTTTATATGAAGCTGTGTTATTGACAAACTTAAAAATAACAAGAAAGTTCAGTGCTGCAAATATGCATAACACTGAAACAGAATAGAAAGTAGTACAAAAATCAAAATTTCAAAATTGAATTGAGTAATAATAGTTACTATCAGATGAGCTACCAACAAGGAAGAACTCTAAGGATATACTTGCTTTTAATCTGTTTCCATAGGATGAGTAGCTAGATTCAAACAAAGCGAAAGAATTTAAACTCTAAGGATGTAAGGTTCCAACAGATTGAATAGTTACCTACGAAGTGAATCTTGACATATAGACCACTGCAAAGCAGCTAATCCATGAAGTTCACTCTTGATATTACAGTTAATTAACGAAACTCAATGTACCATATTCCATATAAATTTGGAGATAACTTTTGTTTGTAATAGTCTATAGTATAATTCCATCTCAGGTTTCATTTCTTTATAGTATCAGTAGCATCATCTCTTAATGCATTTGGTGAACAGATTACAGATATATTGAATAACTATAACAACTCCAAATGCGACTTTTAGGCCACCCTTGAGGAACAATTTTCACTAATTTTACTTAATTAAAGTCGAAAGCAAACATAAGATTTCCAAGTACTATTAATTCCATTTGGTTTCTCAACAACCAAACCAGGGGATATAGAAAAAGGTTCAAGATGCAATTAATTATTTATTTATTAAACCCAAGTAGAGACTAAAAACTCAAAAGTCACCAAGAAAACAATAACATATATGAATATAGTCTAAAAGTCAGTTTTTCTTGTACAAGAAATCTTGATCAAGAGTCAAAAGATTTTAAAACAAAATCAAAGAAAGCAGTCAATGAATATACAGAAGAATATACAGGAAATTGCTCATTTGCCAGCTAAAACCTAATTTGATTAAAAATGCCCAAATTTCCACGAACAAGTGAAACAACCTAAGTATACCAAAATTCTAAATTTACGCACTTAACTTACTGAACTCAAACTAATTTTTAGTCTTTTCTTTCGGCAATCTCTAGCTCCAATCAATTGCAAAAAAAAGATCAAATTAATTAAATGAAAATCTGAAGCCAAAAAAAGCATAGAAACCCTACATCTGTTGCTTTAAAGGATGAGAGAGTGAAACCTGAGAAGAAGGTGGAAACGACAGAGAGTTCGACTTGGAAAGAGAGAGAAGAGAGAAAAAGAGGGAGAAAAGAATCGATGGTGTTCAAAAATAAGAAATCTGATTCCTTTTAGGTCTAGAAAACAAAAATAACAATCAAAATATTAAGTTCAAGATCTATAAACATACCGATTCGCTTGAAACAAAATCTGATGAGGAAGAGAAAGGAGAAATTTGTTGAGTTCTCTTTCAAAGCGCAAGAGAGAGGCGAAAGAGAAATGAGAGACTGATATTTGCTAAAACAAACCCTAAATATAACCTAGGCCTATACCGACGGTCATAAATAAGTGATCCGTTGTAATAGACTTATTTAATAAAAAAATTAAATAAAGGAAAACGAAAAAAATAAATTCCGTCATTTAAAAAAATGAGCTTTTTTTCAAATATACTGACGGAAAAAGAGAAGCCGTCAGTAAAAAGCATAGTTATACCGACAGTCAATGAAAAACCGTCAGCATACAAGGTATCTATACCGACGGCCAATGAACAACCGTCAGCATATGGGGAATCTATAGCGACGGACAACAAAGTGTTGATATATGTTAAACATATACTGACGGTAACAAAAATCCGTCTGAATAGATACTTTATACCGACGGATTTCTACCGTCAGTATAGGTAAGCGTCAGTAAATGACAATTTGTTTGTAGTGCTTTAAATATATAACTGAAGCGGATAACGGTTCGGATATTCAATATTATATGGACCAAAATTAAAGCGGATTTGGATAACGGATATTCAAGGGTTTATATATGAATCCTCTCTGAATCTGATGAAGATAGTAAATTCAATATCCGAATCTGCAAATTATCCTAATCCTTAATATCTGTTTCCGAAAAAAAAAAGGATCGAATAAAAAAACTTAAAAAAAATTGATATTTCCTATTAATAATTATTTATAATATTGACCCAAAATTATAAATAATTTTTATTGGTTAACCTATTTTATAATTTTACTAAAAACTAAAAAAAAAAAAAAAGGATAGCTGTTGCTGTCACAGCCCTTAGGGATAGTTTTTATATATAAGTATAGATAACGGTTCGGATAATTGATATTATCCGGATCAAAATTAAAGTGGATTTGAATAACGGATATTCAAAGGTTTATATCCGAATTCTCTCTGAATCCGATGAAAATAGTAAATTCAATATCCGAATCCGTAAATTATCCTAATCCATAATATTCGTTTTCGAAAAAAAATGGATCGAATCAAAAAAACTTTAAAATTTTGATATTTCCTATTAATAATTATTTATAATATTGACCAAAAATTATAAATAATTTTTATTGGTTAACCTATTTTATAATTTTACTAAAAACTAAAAAAAAAAAGGGCAAGCCCTTCATAATTTTATATGTAGGTATAGATTTATAATAATATTATTATATTAAATATGATAATTAATAATTTTATTTATTATTTTTAATATATTAAATAAAAATATTATTATATATAATAATTTTAAAAATACCCTTAAAACAATCATTAAAATCCTATAAAATTCTATCTTTTGTCTCATGTGTCTGTCATTTTCTCTTTCCAATTGCTGACTTGATTTTTAAAAAAGAAAAAAGGAGAAAGAATTAAGCTTAAAATATAGATGCTGGGTGAAAAGAAACTACTATTAAAAGCCCATGGTATAGAAATAGAAATTCATTTTTAACATAGCAAGCAAAGCAAGTAATTAGCAAGCAAAGCAAGTAATTCTCTCTCTGGTTGTTTTTATTTAATATTCAATTTAGGATTATTTGAGGTAATTAATTAATTTAATAAAATTTGAGATATTTAATTATTTTAAATAAATTAATTGGGTTGAATTAGGCATGAAATGATTAATGCTGATTGTCTTAGGACCATTAGACCTAATAGATTTTTTAGATTGAGTTTAAATGTTTTAAGACTATGATATTCTTATTTTTATGGATGTAATGAGTCCGTGTATTCTTGATACGGGAAAAAGAGAAACTATAGGACTTAAAATTTTTATGATTGTCTCATTTTTGTTTATTAAATCCTTTTAGTAGAATGGTATTTTATTTTTAAGCTTTGAAAATTTTTGTTGTTGTTTAATTATTTTAAATTATTTGACGACTCTCATAACGAAACACAAACACGAGTCTTCATTCTAGTATAAGATAAATTGTTGCTTCTCTAAATTTATTTTGATTTTTGATGTCATAAATAATCCTTCAAATGCAACTACTATATTACCTCCATCATATTTACCAATTCTCTTTTTCTTTTCTTTTTTTTTTTGCGAGGTAAAAATTCCTTTATTTGCTCAAAATAATTAAAAAAATTATTCACCAGCTAAAACTATCCCTGGCAGAGAAACTAACAAAATATATATATCAAAGCAAGAGGGGTCAAATCATACAACGTCCATTAATAAGAGAGGACATTCTGACCATAAAACGAAATAGATGAGGGATTTTACACCAATTTGTTGCATTTATTTAAGCTTCCATATTGGGTCTCTTTTTCTGATGTACAGATTTTATTTTTTGAAGCTGCATTAGCAGACAAAAGAAAAAGGAGCCAAGCGCGCTCTACCGTCTTGGAGTCGATTGAAAAAGGCGAATCAAAAACAGACAGCAGCAGCCGATATATCAGGATTCAGCCTTGTCCTTTAAAATTCAACTTTTCTATTTTTGGCTTGTCTGTCTCTCATTTTCTCCCAAATATCACAAAAATATGCAAGTCTTCCTAAACCCTAAAAACTTGAACTTTTTGTAACTCTACCAGTAAAGTTGTTGAATATATATTGAGCAATGCTGCCGACTACTGTTACATTTAGCAAACAAAAATTAGACTAGAGATTGAGAAACAGATAGTATGTAGCTGTTTGTTCTCTCTCTTTCTCCCCAAGTTTTTGTTTCCAAGGATTTGAAATTAAAACACATATATAGCATTGGATTGGAGAGCCAAAATGGTGTCTCCAAACAAAGACCTAGAGGCAACCGAGAGAGATCATTCTTTCCAAAACATGGAAAAAGAGCTAGAGATCTTTAGCAGTACTCAACCCATGCATCTAGAGAAAGCCATGCAAGTTGCCACTAATCTAGGCATATTCAAAATCCTCAGTACTACTGAAGTTGGTTTAAGCTTCTCAATCCCAGATGTGGCTGCCCGCTTGGGCTTGTGCTTGGGCGGCACACCCCACCATGACACCTTCAAAAATCTGCAGCTGCTCCTCAATACCCTAAGTTGCAATGGGGTTCTTACTTGCTCTAAAGATGGCTACACCTTGTCTCCTTATGACTCCCAATCAACTCAACGAGAAGTTGGTGTTTCCTCGGAGAAGAGCAGGTATATATGCTTTTACTTTTTTAAATTTGTCGCAACTCTCTCTCTGTCTCTCTCTCTCTCTCTATATATATATATATATATATATATTCATGGCATGGGTTATGTTTGCAAGTGTTTTTTTCAACAACAAAAAAAGTGTATTTCGTTTTAGGGTTTTAAAGTTTTAGGATTTGATTTGCTGTGATTTTGGTGGGTCCTTATAAGTCACTTTCAATCTTTAAGAGGTTATGGCTGAAAAAGAAAAATGAAGAAAACAGTACAGTGATAATTTGTGAGGTTGGAAAATGGTTCGTGCCACAAAGAATGACAATAGGAATTCTTGGATATATATGAATTAATTGCTAATATAATATTATAACATTTTTTTAATAATCAAGATAAATAAGATAACACTTTTCAAATTAGGAACTCATGGGAAAAACAAAGATACATTTTCTTTTATGGGAAATAAATTAAGGATATCCTGCAATTTATTATAGAAAAATTAACTTAAAAGTAAGGAGTTTAATTACTTTACACTTTAGTTTACAGATTAGGAACTCATGGCCCAATAACATGACTCAATATAGTTTGGGTTAACAAATATTGGGCCATTATGCTTTATTATCATGAGGTTTTCCATTAATTAATTACTTTATTTTCAAAAGAGTCAATAGCCATTATTTCCTCTCACATTAATTTTATTTTATTACCTCAGTATCTAGGATTAAAATTTCTCTGTCTATAAATGAGTTTCTCATCACTCACCAACACTCATGCATGAATAGATAATGTTTTACAAATCATAATATTTGATTTCAATTAAGACTAACTAGTTATAGAGCTAAACTTTAGCTCCAAAATTTTTAAAACTTCATAAATTACTTTAGTAAAAAATATCATCAGTATTTCCTTCAAAGTTCCATAGTAAATCATGATTTAATGGCATGCATTCACAGATAAAGACATTGGCAGACACAATATGATGATTGATAGCTCTTAACAAATGAAATAAAAGAGATACTGTCATATTAATTGTTAAAAGATTGATAATTTATAAAAGAAAGGTTTTAGTTAGTATACTTTCACTTGTGGTAATTTGGTTGCTTGAATTTTAAAATAGCTTGGTTAATTTTTTTAAAACATTTGTTATGTCTACGTTCTCATATAAATTGTTATAATTATTTTGCAGTGAGATGGTACACAAAAAAAGTATTTGGAATTCAAATCCTTATGGGAATGAGGTAATTACCTTTTATTCTAGTTTATCAATATATATATATATATGTATATATTAATTTAGAAAATAGAGGTAACATTCATTTATGAATTAATAGTCATTTGAGTTGGTAAATTCAATTTAAATTAAGTTTTAGGGTTTAAGATTTTATTAAATTCAATGCAACTTTAAATCTGAGCCTAATGAACTATTTAAATGCTTTGGTATCTTTGAATTTTATTCAATCAAGCTTGTGAAAAACTACATGAAAAATAATACAAAACAATCTTAGTTTTCACTTTAAAACACTAGTAATGTAGACTTCTATAGTTGTAAATGCTTTTGTTTGTAGTTATTTATAATAACTCTCTATCTATTCATCTATATTTTGTTGTATTGAATACAATATTTTGTCCTCAGTCATACTAATGTATGAAGCCAACCATTCTTTAATTTTAAAGTTGAATTTTGAAGGCAAATGTTAACTCTATAATTAATAAAAAGTGTTGAGCTTAGAGCTTGAGAATGGGGCAAAACACTTTAACATTTTATCTTTGCATTTAATATATATATTTGGTTTAAAGGTAGAAAAGGTGAAGACCGAGATATCTACTTTTGCCAATTTATATAATGTAAAACTAGACTTTTTATTATAGAATGTTTTTTAGTATTTGAATTCTTTAATGTACAAGTAGACTATTTGTATTTTTAAAAATGATTCATTTCTTTTATGAGTTTTAAGCTATACTAATTTTTTTGGTGAATGCAGGTTGTATTGGTTCAACAATCTATGTTTAGATATCAAAAATTCATTATAGATGAGCAAGAAAGAGAACACATGGAAAAGAATGAGAAAATTGAAAATCATGACAAAGCTAGACCAGTAATTGCAATTATTGATTCCGGTGTTAACGTCAATCATGAATCTTTTCAAGATAGAGATATTCCTTCTTTTATCAGTGATGATAAATGGAAAGGTGGAGAGATAAAAGTTCCCTATAAAAGGTGAAACTTTAATTCTTTGTTTAAAATTGATTTCATGCATAAATTTGTGATTTACATGATTACATAATGCAATAAGTTAATGACTTACATTTGTTACTGCAGAAAGATGTTAGCATTAAGGAATTATACTGCAACATTGAATCCTGTTGTGACATCCAATTTGACTGATTTCAATTTTGCTGAAGATCTAACGGGTCATGTGACTGCTTGCGCTTCAATTGCTGCTGCGACTTCCGTGAATCTAGAATGACTTAAAAGCATTCATGGAATTCCCAGCACAATAATCCAAGGTGCTAATCCTTGGGCACGAGTTGCTTCTTACAAAATCAAAGGTAAAAGAGTCAGGCGCGATGATGAAAAATATATTGAATTGGTGAAGGCTAGCCTACTTGATGCTATCAAGCAAGCCATTGTCGACAAGGTTGATGTGATCTCGGTAGACCCTATTCCTGATGAAGCTTATTTCTGTGATGTATTAAATTATGGTGCTTACTTAGCAATGAAGGAAAATATTGTGCTTTGCACATCTGCCGGGAATAATGGTCGTAAACTTTATACTCTAACTGGTGGTTTAGCACCTTGGGTTGTTACTATTGGATCTTGTAATTCTGGAGGCAGGTTCATTACAAATGTTGAGTTGGGAAATTCATCAAAACTTGAAGTATCTTCTATTTAACTCTTTGAGAATATGATGTTGATTAGACATGTTACTAACTTTTAGTACGTGTTATTTCTTTAGGGGTTTGATTCATTTGTTGATAAAGATGGAGATGATTATGAGCTCATTCATTGCTCTGAGTACGTGATATTGATTGTTTATCATAAACATTAAGTTATATTTTCTTTGTTCAGGTTTTAATTCTCAAATTACAGTTAGTTTAATTACTAACATGCATATATTTATATGTTGTAGATGTTTTAAAAAAAAAGTTGCAATGGAAAGAAAAGAAGCAAAGGATGGTGAAGATGCAAAACGAGGTGATCTGAAAAGAAAAGGGAAAGAGATAGCAGAAATTGATCCAAAAGGAAAAGGAAAAGTAAAAAGGATTGATGAAGAAACCCAACCATCAAATGAAGAACTGGAGATAAATAGAGAAATTGTGGAAGGAAAGATGATATTTTGTGATGGACAAAATAAATGTTCAAAAAACCAGTTCTTGAATGCAAAAGCAGCAGGGGTTTTGGTTACGGACTTTGATGATGAATTTAGAAGTTATGGCCTTGGAAAGCCTATCGTTTATGTGAACCAGAAAGATGGGAGTCAAATTCAAGCCTACATTCAAAGTTGCAGGTCAATTTTTTTTCTTAAAATTATATTTATTTGATGAATTTTGAAAGTTACATATATCCACTAATATTTTTCTTTAACTTCTTTTTCGAAGGTTATCAAATACGAAACCCACTGCAAAATTTTTTAAAAGTACTTATGATGAAAATGAAAAAAATTGTAGACTCAGTTACCAATCTTCAAGAGGTCCCAGTCTATACGATCCATACATTCTCAAGGTAGTTACTATTCTATTCTTATTGGTTCTAAAACTTTTTAGTATATAGTGTAGTTCATTAGTTCCTACTTATTATTTATTATTAATATTCTAATATTTCAAAGTATTATTATTTCATTTTAATTTTAAACCATCTTCAATAAAGCAGTTTCTACATATTGATAATTTATTTTGGTCTTGGTTTTGGTCTTGCCAACAGCCTGACATATGCGCTCCAGGAGAAAACATTTCATGTGCAAGCAAGTGGGATAAAAAAAATATGTATGCTGACTATTTTGTAATGAGTGGCACTTCAATGGCCAATGCGATAGTAGCTGGCATGATCTCAAAGATTATGTCATTTCGTAAAGAGTGGGAACCTGGTAGAATTAAATCTGCCACTACAGGTAATTTTATATTTATTGACTATCTTAAATTAAACTAAATAAAAACTTTGATTTCCAATAGCAAGATAGAGCCGTCAACTATGCAAATTTAAAATATTTGGTAGATATGTGTTGTATTTATATTAAGTTTATAACTTATAAAGCTTTTTAAATGGCAGCAATACCTATGCAGCACAAGGAAAGTAAAGATGTTTTGGGCTCTGGGGCTGGATGTATACATCCAATGAAAGCAGTGGATCCGGGCTTGGTGTATGATGTAACTTGGGATGATTTTAGAAGATACATGTTAAGCCGTAGAGTGGACAAAGAATCTTTATCTTCTTCGGGAGAAAATGTTTCAGGGGAAGTGATTTTTGCGAGGAATCTAAACTTACCTAGTTTTAGTCTGATACTAGGAACTGAAAGTCTCTATTCTTTTAATAGAACACTTACAAATGTGGGTCCTAACGCTAGATGTACTTACAAAGCAAATATTATGCCAGGTAGATGCCCATCATACGTTAAAATTGATGTTAAGCCTCCGATATTAGAATTCAACAGCATAGGTGACAAAAAGCATTTCGAGTTAACAATAAGAAGCACAAGTGCATTAGGAATAAAGGTGGCACACGCAAGGCTGATATGGACTGAACAAAGTCAAGAGCCACATACTATTTCTAGTCCCATTGTCATCATGCATCAGCGTACGAGGTTAGTAGGATCTACAGCTTAGTTAGTATTTTGATTCTTTGCGAACATTCTTTTTTTTGTTGAAGCAGAATTTTAATACAACTAATCTTATTTTATCCATCTTGTAGAATTTTGCTGGAAGAGGAAGAGTATGAACGTATGTTGCCAAAAAAGAGAGCCGCTGAGCAAGATTATGCCCAAAAATCAAAACAGAAGGCTATAAAGTTAGGCTAGACTTGTGTTTTTTTTTTTGTTTTGTTAAATGCTTGGTGCTTTATACTTTCTATATAGATATTAATCATTTTGTAATTGTACATTGTTACAATGGGAAACCGATTTTATTATCTGATTGAAGAAATAGTAAGGATTTTATTATGTGATGTTGGCTGTATTTTATTTGAAACTTGTCTATGTTGGCTTCATTGTATTTATGGCATCATATTATTATAATTTTGCGATAATTTTCTGTTGCTTTCTACTTATTCAAGTTGAATCTAAACTAAAGGTAGTAAAGTTTATGATATAGTTGTTTAACGGTAATAAAACTATAATTAAGTCTTATACTACATGATAAAGCATTTTCTGTGTTAATTTTGGGATCTGCTTTGTGCCTCCTAGGATATAGAATTAATTTCCTTTGCAGACGCTAATAGTTCTCTTGCTACTTGTTATATATAATCTCTTTTGTACCATACTGTGTCTTCTCTAGTTCCTTGTAATATTTAGGTGGAAACAAACAATTGATCATATCATTATCTCTTGTGTGACTGGATTGGAGTACTGAATTGGGGTTTGGTGTAGACTCTGATGAGAGATTGGTAATAGTTTTATCAATGGATATTCATATTATAGGCATAGAAGAAATGGTTGTTTTGCAGGTACTGAGAGTTGTAGCTTTCAGAATATTTGAAAACTAGGAAAAGAGACATGAATTCTGCTAATGTGAATAAGAGAGATGTTAATGTTCAAGCAAACCCAAGAAAATGGAGGTATCAGCTTAGAGAAAGGAGACTAGATGATGGGTTAAAAGTTCCAGCTACCTTTGCTGAGAGATTTGCACAGCTGATTCACTTAGCTGTTCCCCTTGCTCCTGCAGCCAATGTTATCTTATTCTGTTCTGCAACAGATTTATCTTGAAACTGTTGATTTTTGGCTCTCGGTACCAATTGTAGTTTTGTGCTACAGTACCGATTTGCTACAGTAACTTCCGAAAAACAACTCTTTTATTAATATGAGAAAAGACCAAATACAATTGGTGTGAACAGCAACTAACAATAGAGACAACCTCACACAAGCTTTCACTCAAATCTTTTTCTTTCTTTTTCTCTCTACACACCACACACCTATCACACAACACACATCTCTATTTATAGCTCTTCAAGTCGGTGTTGTAGCCAACTTAGAATTCTCTAGATAGCTAAGACTTTGATTATTCAATGAAGAAAACTGAAGAGATTTCTGGAACTAGAAGACTAAGGAGAAATTCTAAAGAAAAATCTAGAGAAAGAACAAAGAAGAGAAATCTAGAAAACTTGAGTAGAAGAAAGATAGAGATGATTCTAGAGATAAGAGAGAGGAGTCGGTGTAACTTTCAACACTCCCCCTCAACGACTACTCTCTCTTGATGCTCGCTTTGGTAGTCATGCCAAGTTGTCTTCTGAACTCATTGAATTTTGCACCGCTAAGTCCCTTGGTAAACAAGTCAGCTACTTGTTCTTCAGTCTTGATGTATTTCAGTTCAACATCCCGTTGAAGTACTTTTTCACGTACAAAGTGATAATGTATTTCTACGTGCTTGGTTCTGGCATGAAAGACTGGATTTTCAGCTAGGCTTATTGCTGACTGATTATCGCAATAGAGTTGTACTGGAGAGTCAATCGGTTGGTGCAGGTCCTTTAACAGCTGTATCAACCACGTGCTTTCTTGTGCTGCCATAGCTGCTGCTCTATATTCTGCTTCTGTAGTTGACAATGATACCGTAGGTTGTCTTTTGCTACACCAAGAGATTATGCCGGATCCAAGGCTAAACATGTAGCCAGTTGTTGATCGTCTTGTATCATGATCTCCACCATAATCGGCATCACAATATCCTATAACTTGGCACGGAACTCCCTTTTTGTATAGAAGTCCAAAATCAATAGTTCCTTTTACGTACCTCAAGATTCGTCGAACCGCATCTAAGTGAGGTTTCCTTGGTTTCTCCATGAATCGGCTAGCTACTCCAACAGCGAATGCAATGTCGGGTCTTGTTAATGTAAGGTAGATTAGACTACCCACTAGTTGCCTATAACTTGTTGAGTCTTCCAATTCTTTGCCTTCTTCACTACAGAGTCTTGCATTGGCTTCCATAGGCGTAGATATCGACTTGCAATCAGTCATCCTGAATTTGTGTATAAGATCTTTTGCATACTTGTGTTGACATAAGAATATTCCTTCTTTGGTACGGATTACTTCTAGCCCAAGAAAGTGATTCAGCTCTCCAAGCTCTTTCATTTGAAAACGTACTGAGAGATTGCTTCTAGTTTGTTTGATTTCTTCTTCGTTGTCTCCGGTGATGATTAGATCATCCACGTAAACCAAGACTATTGCCAACTTACCTCCTTTTTCTTTCACGAACAAGTTCGAATCTGCTGATGCAACTGAGTAACCACTTTGTATTAGGAATTCGGCAATTTTATCGTACCATGCTCTCGGTGCTTGTTTTAATCCGTA
Source organism: Fremontodendron californicum (assembly GCA_030761205.1). Classification (NCBI taxonomy): domain Eukaryota; kingdom Viridiplantae; phylum Streptophyta; class Magnoliopsida; order Malvales; family Malvaceae; genus Fremontodendron; species Fremontodendron californicum. Next base: position 5,658,330 of record JAULJL010000048.1, on the reverse strand, counting down.
GAGTGCCTTTTTCAACTTACACACATAATCCGGATGAACTTTACTTGTGAATCCTTCGGGCTGCTCCATATAAATCTCTCGATCTAGCTCTCCGTGCAAGAAGACATTTTTCACATCCATTTGCCATAACTTCCAAGATTTGCTTGCTGCAAGGGCAAGTAATACTCGTACTGTTGTAATTTTTGCAACCGGACTAAATGTCTCATCATAGTCCACCCCATACTTTTGAGAGAATCCGCGAGCCACCAATCGAGCCTTATACCTTTCTATCGATCCATCGGGTCGAGTCTTTATTTTATAAACCCATTTACATGAGATGGGTTCAATCTTCTTCGGCTTTGGCACCAACTCCCATGTCTCGTTTTGTTTCAGGGCTTGAACTTCTTCTTCCATGGCTTTTCTCCACTCCAATTTCTCAGATGCCTCTTCATAAGTTGTTGGCTCTATTTCTTCAATTAGAGCAGCATTAGCATACTTAAGATTTGGTTTGCGTTGTCGTGAAGACCTGCGCAGAAGTGGCTGAGAATCTCTTTCATCGAACTCATTTTCTCGAAATGACTTTTCCTCATCAAGGGCCTTTTCTGAATACTCGTCACTTGGTTGAGTCTTTTCAAGCTCAATTTGTTCTTCCATATTTTCTTGAAGTTTTTCTTCAATTTCTTTTGAGTCTGGCAACAGAACTGCTTGTGGTGACCACCATGACGAAGCTTCATCGAACACAACATTTATGGATACATAGCATCTGCCACTTGTTGGATCACAACATCTCCACCCTTTTCTTTGGTCGTCATAACCCACAAATATGCAACGAATTGCCTTTTTGTCGAATTTGCTGCGTAGATGATCTGGTACAAATACATAACATACGCAACCAAATACTCGAAAGTGACTCACTGTGGGTTTGATGTTCCATAGTTTCTCAAAGGGTGAGATAAAACCAAGCCTTGCTTGTGGAAGCCTATTAGTCACGTGAGCTGCAGTCTTCATGCATTCTGCCCAAAAACGAGGTGGCACATTCTTCGCATGTAACATGCTTCGACATATCTCAGCCAAATGTCGATTCTTTCTCTCGGCAACTCCATTTTGTTGTGGAGTGTTCGGACATGTCAATTGTCGGCGTATCTTGTATTCCTGTAAGAATTCTGAAAACTCCTTGGATGTGTATTCTCCCCCGTTATCTGTGCGTAGGCATTGTATCTTTCGGCCTACTTCTTTTTCCACCTTTTCTTTGAACTCTTTAAATTTAGTAAGTGCCTCTGATTTTTCTTTCATAAAATCAATCCAGACGTACCTTGAAAAATCATCAATGAAAGTTATCATGTATTGGCAACCACTGACAGAAGGTTGTTTTATCTTCCCGAACACGTCTGAGTGAATTAGCTGAAGAGGCTCCTTAGCTCTAAACTTTGACTCCTTGTATGGCAGCTGGTGAGCTTTCCCATATTGGCACCCGGCACATACTGTGTCATCTTGAATGTCTAATTGAGGAAGACCTTTGAGCATAGACTTTTTCATCATTACCTTTAACTTGAGATAACTCACGTGCCCAAGCCTTGCATGCCACAAGTCAGCTGTTTCATTCTTTCTTGTCTTGTCCACATATGCAGTCTGAGCGGACATAACGTAGACTGACTCCAGACGCTTCCCTTCCATTATTGGTGTACTTGTTGGCTTTAAGTTTGGATATACTTTCACATCATTTGGACCAAACACGACATAATTTCCTGAGGCAGTGAGTTGTGAAACCGATAGCAGATTTTTCTTCATACCTGGCACATGGAATACGTTTTGCAGCTCGATTTGGTGTGGACTAAATCGTGGCACAATAGTTGTTTGGCCGATGTGAGTAATAGGTAACCTTGAATTATTTGCAGTTACCACAACTCGTTCTCCTTTGTATGTTGAGGTATTAGTCAACTTCTCCTTATCTCCAGTCATGTGATTTGAGCATCCAGAATCAACTATCCAATCATTATTATAGTCGATTAATTTACTCACCGATGCGAGTGAACACTCTTCTTCTGACTCGGTGATACAAGCAGCTGCAAGTTCTTCGCATTCTTCAATAGCAATTGATCACTCTTTTTCGCTATTATTCTCTTCTCGTGACGAGGTTGCCGCGTTGCCTTGGACTTGCTTAAACCGACAGTCTCGAGCAAAGTGACCAGATTTTCCACAGTTGTAACACTGATTGTTTTGACGATGATACCTATTTTCATTTTTGTCTCTTTCTCGAACATGCTGGGCTCCCTCTTGCCGAAAGCTCCTTCCCCCTTGCTTTGGCCATGTTTCTTGCCTTCGAAATTTATTTTCTTCCACGCCTGGCTTTGTAACAACTTTGCTTCTTTTATTAAAGCCTCTTTTATTACTAAAGAGTGCTTTCTCGTCATCTTTTATCGAGACTTTAGACATTTGTTTATCTAAAGTCTCTTGATTGGCTAGGATATTTTCCAACTCAGTTAAAGTTGGTTCTTTGCTCCATCCACGAGTTGCAGTAACAATCCCGTTGTATTCAGATCGCAAGCCATGGATGATAATTCTTCTCATCCTCGTTTCGGTAATGGCATTTTCTGGATCTAATTTTGAAATTTCATCACAAATAGTTTTAACTTTAGAGAAATATTCGCTTACCGGCATATTTTGCTGCGAGATTGACAGGAGTTCATTCTCTAATTGTTGGAGCCTAGCATCATTTTTCCTCGCGAACAACATTGTGAGTGTGTCCCAAGCTTCATTCGGTGTCTTTGCATCCTTGACGCGTTGTAATAAACCATCCTCAATGGTGACTGATAACACGTACATGGCCTTACCGACTTTGATCTTCCATTTTCTTAGTTCTCCGGCATCAGTTGGTGGTGTTGAAGCTTCACCGTTAACAATATCCCATAAATCTTGCCCGAGCATGTAATATTGCATCCGGATGCTCCACGTATTGTAATTGTTTTCATTGAGCTTCTCGATGTTGCTAGCGGAATTAGAAATATCTGCCATAGTGTCTTGAGAGTGCCCTGCACTTACCTCAAATTTGATTCTCGTTCACTTAATTTCACAGTCCCTGACCGTGTACCGGCAGAATTTCCACGTCTCCACGAACTACGATCCTCGATCGTCTTGGTCCTAGACCAATAATCTTCACAGTCCCAGACTGTCTTTCTCCGATATGCGTACTTCGATCCCTGACCGTCTAGCTCTGATACCAATTTGTTGATTTTTGACTCTCGGTACCAATTGTAGTTTTGTGCTACAGTACCGATTTGCTACAGTAACTTCCGAAAAACAACTCTTTTATTAATATGAGAAAAGACCAAATACAATTGGTGTGAACAACAACTAACAATAGAGACAACCTCACACAAGCTTTCACTCAAATCTTTTTCTTTCTTTTTCTCTCTACACACCACACACCTATCACACAACACACATCTCTATTTATAGCTCTTCAAGTCGGTGTTGTAGCCAACTTAGAATTCTCTAGATAGCTAAGACTTTGATTATTCAATGAAGAAAACTGAAGAGATTTCTGGAACTAGAAGACTAAGGAGAAATTCTAAAGAAAAATCTAGAGAAAGAACAAAGAAGAGAAATCTAGAAAACTTGAGTAGAAGAAAGATAGAGATGATTCTAGAGATAAGAGAGAGGAGTCGGTGTAACTTTCAACAGAAACAATGTAAATTCTATTATTGTTTAGTTGCTAAGAAAAAGGAAGGGCCTCCTTAAGAAACTTTGATTGGCTGCAACCTGCAACAGCTAAGTGATAGGACAGTGGCAGTCAGATTATATATTTTCTTTCATTATCCTTTCTATCCTTCAGAAAAGAGTTAAATCTCATTGTAACTACATATATATATATATATATATATATATATATATATATATGATGAAAAGAGAAAAAAAAAGGATTCAAGCTATGATCTGTCATGTTGTTTGTTTGGTGAAGCAGGAAAAACATCTGTCAACCATGAATAATGAATTGACAGACGCGAGCAAAAGTCCCTTTATTTCCAGGATATCAAATTCATTTTTCATATTTCCTTTAACTGAAGATATATTTATCCACTGAATTCATGAAAATTGGGTTTTAATTCACCAAAATATTATTATCCATACACAATTAGAGCTTGCTGCACTCTTTGTTATGTGAACTGCCATGGATTATGTCATGTTAGTAATTAGCATATTGTTATTCTATAATTGTTCTGTGACAGTGCCGCATGCATCTATTTCTCAGTTGCTGTGGCTTGACATGGAATATATTTCACATATTGTATTGTTGTTCAAAATTCTTGGCAATCTAACTGAGAAAGAACAAAGAGGATCTGCCTGCCCTTCTTTTTATTGCTGCAGTGGAAAAAATTGACTGCAAGTTTAGGTTATTTTTGCAAGCTTTGTGTTGGTTTTATGAAGACATCATATAATGAACTGGTGCCTGGTGCTTTGATTTGTTGGTTATTCTTTGTTTTCATGTTCTGGAACACAAGATGGTTTATGAAGTCCATAACAAAGGTGATTTATATAGTTCACAAGAAAGGGTAATACTAATAGGCTGATGGATTTAGAAAGATGCTAGGTGACACCAGAAATGAGAAAGAACCTTTCATGGATGCTAATATTACACTTCCATATCTTAATTCAAACTAATTCATAATAGTATCAGTTGCATTTTTTCATGATAAACTTTTGCATTCCACTGCTGCTAGAAACATGATAAGTCTTTAATGGAGCATATCAAATTCCTCATTTAAATGTTAGCTCTTTGCCTGCAGGATGGGAATACATATATTCAACAAGCTTTTCCCAAAATAAACTACTTAAGCAACAACCATCCACCTACCTGCACAGAAAAGGAGAAAATCTGAAGATATATTACACAACAAACTGGTTCTTCAAAATGAAACAATGAATCATATGTGGCAGATACAAATGCTTATACATACATGCATAAATCTGTCATATACAAAGCTGAAAAGGAAAATGAAGTCCATGCTTTGAACTACATGGATTGTTCCAGAAACTTATTTAATGGAAAGGGAAAAAAGAAAAGAAAACCATCAATCACACAAACTGTATTGATAATAGCTTCTTTCTTAAGTCGCAGTTAGTTGAGCTGTCTAAATGGTGATCTTTCTTCAATAACGAAATCGGGTTTTTTGGTTGCTGGAGAAGGAAGAAGACTATTCTTGTTCTCTTTTAGACAGTCAAAAAGCTCATCACTACCTTTAAAGTCCGAAGGGTTATCGTCAAAAGACTGCACTATCCTTCCCAAGATTCCCATCAGCTGAGCCTGAGTGTCTTCGCTGGAGAACACACTGATCCTGTCACCTAGGCCCCCAATGAATCCAACAAAATTTCCCTCTCTGTTGACAACTTCATGATGTCTTCAACAAGATTTGCCTTTTCACTCTAATGTTCTCAGCCTAGCCTCCATCTCATCAGTCAAGTTCTTCATTTCCAGATGCTTTGCTTCCATTTCAGCTTCAACAGTCAATGCTAGTTGTTTTGAATCAGATAGGGACTTTTCTTGTGAAAACAGTTTCTCTTGTATATTATTATGAATCTCATCCTCCAACTCCACAATCATTAACTTTTTCTCTTCAATTTCTAGCTTAGCCAGAATCTCAGCTCTGGCAATCTTCTCCCAAGCTTCATGGACCAAATTAATCTGTAGCTGCTTCTCAGCATTGTAAAATCAGACAGAGGTAAGTAAACTCTCCTTTCCAGGCTCCTAGTACTTCACTGCCTTAAAAACAAAGAGCACCAATCTTTTCTCCCATTCTCACCATGTCGACAAGCAAATAAAATAACAACACTTAGAAACAGCAGAAATATTGCAACTATGATTATGTCCTTTCACTTTGTAATCAAATCAATTAATCAGTCCCATTTCTTTGTTTAAGCTAATAGAAATCCAAGACAGGATTTGGCATCTAATCTTAATCTGTTATAGATTAAGGATAATCCCAATTTTTGGCACTCATCCTGGGATGAAATCAGGCCATAGGTCCTTCCTAATAGGTGAGATAAGTCTGCACCCTATGGGTACAAAAAAAAAAAAAAAAGGACTCAATTTGATCAAGTAATCTTTCTTGTTAGAGCCTTTTCGCTAATTATCTGACTGAAAATAATTATTATATAATAAAACAAACAGAGCCAACATAAGTGTTTTTTTTTTTTTTTTTCTTTTCTTTTCAGAAGAGCTAAAAATGTCTTTTTTGGACAAGAAACAGAAATGAAAACCCCTTTGTCGAAATTTATAGCCCCATAACATCAGATGCTGACATTTCAATCCATGGCTAGCCTGCATATCTAACCCCATTCCAAAAGTTGAGATATTCAATTTTCAACCACATTTCTGAGGATTTTTGCATGAAAGGGAAGAAATTTTTTATTTTTGGAAGACAGCAGGGGAGGGGGGATGATATCAAACATTTGTCAAAGAATCAGAAGAAAGTCCAATATTCAGACACAGACTTGTTGGAAATGCATCTGAACTATTTCTTGTGGCAGAATATGGGACCTGATATACTAACAAAAAAAACCATAATTAAACTTCCCAACTCAACTGATGTTGTCTCTGGAATTAATACACCATTGATGGATTGTAAGAGCACAATATATGAATGTATCTTTAAATTCTGTCACACATTCCACCATCTCAATGCTACCAATAAGGCAATAATAAGGGATAAAACATTTCTGAAAGTTAAATTTCCAAAATTATCAAGCAAAATGACTTGCCCGACTTTCCCAAAATCTGTACAAGTAAATGTATTCTTCTAAAAACCATTCCATAAAAATGCCATTCTAGCATAAAGTATAATGGGAGCATCCAGAAGATAATAGCCAGTTATCAGATCATATTATACAATAAAAAGTTCAATACATGGCCTGAGAAGTGGCCAAAAAAATACTATTGTTCACACATGCAGCTTCCACAATGGTTAAACTCTGGTTTTATGTACAAATAGATATCAATTTCTTTGGCCAAAAAAAAGATCTCAAGTCAAAATTATGGTTTAGTCATCATCATCATTTTCTCAATCAGGATTGTCATACACAATAGAGAAATAGAAACCTACTTTTTTAAGTGTGAGGCCTGGAAGGAAACATTGTAGTTTCCCTACATCCAATGAGCTGCAAACGGGAGAAATACCTGTTTTATAAGTACCTCCTCATTCGGTTCATTTTTTTTTTTTTTCATTTTCTTTTTTCATGATAAATGATGAGTTTACTAGATAAAATCAGATTTAGGAGCAACATATGATCAATACAGTATGCACGCAAGCTAGTGACCTCAATAAATATATATGACAACCACCAACATAAAGAGTAAAGAGTGCAGCAAGCTCTAATTGTATGGATAATGAGGGTTTTTATTTTTATTTTTTTATTTTTTATGTTGGGCTATTCTTCTATTGGGTTTCTTAACATATTTCTATTTATAACACTGCAGGGCTCCAAAGTCGAACTATTTCTTTTTTCTTTTCTTCTTTTTTTTAATTAGTGAAAGGATTTCCCCCAATCTCGTTCCTGCTTCTTCTCGGATCCCCTCGGTGTTTAGCCACTGCCGCTCATTCTGGTAAAGCTTTCTTTCTTCTTTCTTTCCTTCCTTGCATTAGGAACCGATTTTCGTTTCTGTTACTATTTTACACTTTCTAAATTTTTGTTGTCAAAATGATTTTGTTTGAATCAGAAACGAAAAGGGTTTTTCGCCATTTGAGTCATCTATCTGGTGAAGCTTTCTTTTTTCTCTTTCTGAATTTTTGGTTGGATCGGAAACCCTAAATATTTATTTCGCCTCTTCCTCTAATTTTCCTTTTTTCCCTTTGGCTTTATTTGTCACCTAGTTTATTCGATTAGGAATTATTAATTTTTCTCTAACATATGAAACCCAGCTCAGTCAGACAGACGGGAAGATGCAGCCTGAAGAAAATATATCGGAAGATATCGAAAACAAAGGTATTCATCCTTGAACCTGTTTTATGTTAACCATTTATAGATTTTTTTTTCTCTTTTCCTTTTCCTTTTTCGATTTTAAATATGAATAATAGATGTTTCTCTCACATATCACATGCAATCTGAAGAAGAGATTATCAAAGATAAAGAACAGAAAGGTATTCCTTAATCCTTATTAATTTTTCTCAAATGTTTTTATTTTTTTTATTTTTTTATTTATCACCATCTCACTTAAGTAAAAGGAATTTTACTTGAATTTTCTGCTTTTCCATTTTCCTTTCAGTCCTTTTATTTAAGACTATCTCACTTAGCTATGTTGGAATGGAGAGTGTGGATTTATTTGTCATTGGTTGATTTTTTTTTTTTTTTTTTGTGGTGTTGGTTTTACAATTTAAACAGAGGATCACTGCAGCAAGGCTTCTAATGATGTCTCCAGCAAATATGAGCCATATCTTAATCCTGAGGATAATAAATACAAAAGGGTATACATTGTTGCTTTTAGTTTGTCAATTATAAATAGTTATGGCTGGCTACTTTCCCATTTTCTACTATTCAAAGTGGTAGTTGTGAAATATCATCTACTATCTCTGTCAAGAGTTTCATGGTTCGTTGTAGTAAACCTTTAACCCAATGGTATAATAGCTTCTTCTTCAAGTGTTGGCAAGTGCCTATTGAAATATAGTTTTTTTTTTTTAGATTGGATTCTTTTTTTTTTTTTTTTTTGGTGCCTTGAAGGTTGTCACGTTCTTCACTTTCCGTTCACATATTTTCAAAGACCATGTTATTGACACTGCTCTTATTGCTGTACATCATGCAACTGCAGTGGTTGAAGGTAGACTTACTAGTGCCATCACAACGTGATCAGCAGATAGCTTTTCTGCTAGATGTGCTTAAATGGTAAGCAGAAGTCTTTCTTATGCTTTACTTTTGGTTAATTGATATATAGAATTGTTTGCTATTCTATAGATATTATAAAATTTTATGCTTTCTTCAACAGTGATAAGTCTGAGGTCCATTCAATTTATCACTTCTCTGATATTTTTGGATTTTATGCTTCCCTGACCGAGGAAGAGGCAGATAAATTTTCTGGTTAGTGCCCTCATTTTGCTGCTTCCTTATTCTCCATTTTCCACTTGGAAAAAGAACCTACGCAATCAAGGTTATTCATTTTTATTTATTTGCTTTTATTTTAGAATTGGAGGAAGTTGATTTTGTTGGACCACCTGGTCGTCAATGGAGAAGGCAACAGCAAACCAAGTCTAGAAGGAAAACTTACACTGTAACAAAAATTAAGAAACGAAAACTCATCACTGGTACGCCTTGGTCTACAAGTGTGTTTGGCTTTGGTTTTATCTTGTTTTCTATTTGTTCAGAACTTAATATGTATATTATGCAAGTGGCAGGCAGCATACTCTCGGAACGGAGGAAAAACAGAGAGAAATGGAGATATAATGAAGGTATTCCTGCTGTAACTGTGAATTCTCCTTGGAGTGGTATTGAAATGTTTCATTACTCCCATGTCATTTTTGCATTCCTTGCTAATTTTGGTAGTTTCTGAACTTTAATAGGATAGAACTTTGAAATTGATAAGGGAACTATAGTCTTTTTGGCTTTTGGGTATATTAAAATAGAGATTGTCAAGAGGCAGGTTTCATAAGAAAGTTAAACTACTGATCTCTCTATTGAACATTGTTGTCACTCATTACAGTTGAGGTGCAGACGATCGTAGGATTGGAGGCTTTCTATATTGTTTAATAATATCTTTTTACTTTTATTTTTGGTATTGATGTTGAAGTACAAGTTATCTAAGATTTATTAGTCTTAGGTCTGCTCAGTTAATCATTTACAAGATTATGTTAAATTGAGTTTGAGTACAAGATTTTGTTGTCTCCATTCCACCCAGTTAACCATGATTTATTAGTTTTTTGGTGACTCAGAACCCATTGTTTATCAGTCATGGATCACAGTGAAATCATGGTCATTAGTATCAAGCTACAAACCAAACCAACCTTTAACAGTTTCATTGTAAGATGAGGTGGATACTATTACATGTTCCCAAGGCCCTTCTAAGATGAAACTCATAAATTTGTTTGAGTAATTGAGCTTAACAAGACTTATATTCTAAAACTCTCTGTCTATTACTTGCTATAAACAGATTTTGAGCTGGGCACTAAAATAGAGGAGTTAGAAGAATATTCAGGTATCATTTTCACACTCCCGTTAGAAAATTTGTTGATCCTTTTATTGTTTCTTATCTATGCCGCTTATGTTTTTTTTTTCTTTCTCCTTTTTTTTTTTTTTTTTTGGGTGTGGTTTTTGGTGGTTTTTCTACTTTAAACCACTTTTAAACTTAGCTTGTTTCTTATTGATGGTTTTTCTGGTCATGCTGTTCTACACATTGGCAGATTATTGCAGCAGTGATTCCAGTGATTCCTATGACGGTTCTGAGTTTTATCTTCCTTTTGATGAGTCTGGGAAAAGGGTTTGTGTTATTATTATTTTTGTGGCCTTTTAATCTATGAGGTATAAGTAGTTTCTTTTTAGGGTGCAAACAAGAGCATTAAGGCTCGAACCTAAAATCTCTGTCGAAATATCCCCCCACCGATACCACTTAAGTCCAGGTTGCAAGGTTTAAATAGTTTTGTCTTGTCTTCCCTATTCCTGTTCTTGAGAAGTAGTGTTTTGCCCTCCTTTTCATCTTTTTTCTCGACTTGGCAATTAATAGTTTCTTTTGGCAATTTAGAAATGGGTTGTTAAATCTCATTCTCATATGGCATCTCTGAGAACTTCTCTGAATCATTAAATAATTTATTAAGGATTCATGGTTCAATTTAGTAAAAGAAGGGTAAATAGAAGCTTCAATCCAATGCTATATGTTCTTCATCTAGAACTTCTTGCAAGTACCTCCGTGCCTATCAGTAATATATGTTGATTTGGTTGGTTTTTTTTTTTTATTGAGATTCAAACTTTGGATCGTCATTCATAGCTTGTGAGGATTTTCCTGCAATGGATTTTTCTTTACATGTTTTCATAAAGGATTTATTGACATGCAATACTATCATATATGTACATTATGCAACTGCAGTGGTACTATGTAAGCTTGGTAAATGGTAAAAGACCTGATGATCATGAACCTTTGCTGCTAGCCACGCTTGATTGGTATGCGGAAGTCTTTCTTTTATTTGATTATTATATGTAACTGATACATACATTTAATTGTTTTGTATTAGATGTATATTACAATTTTATGCTTTCTTCAACAGTGATAAGTCTGAAATCCCATCGATTTATAAGTACTATGGTGTTCATCATATGTTTAAAGCTTACATGACTGAGGAAGAGGCTGATAAAGTTGCTGGTAAAGTTCGCTCACTCGCTTATGCACTACTCTTACCATGTCCTTCTAGGAAATATGAAGTCCAGGTTAAAGTTTGTTCTCTCTTTTTCAGGGCTGGAAGAAGTTGAATTTGTGGAGCCATGTCGTCGTTTTGGTGTTTTCGGAGGGTGGGAGTAGTAGCTTTATAGGAATTTGTCGTGCAAGATTTAATGAAAGTGGCCAAGAACTTTAACTATTTAGAGTTTTTGTTTTTTATCCGATCCGATGTAAATTATGTCTTGACATGCAAAGCTGTTTGAAGATTCTCTTGGAGGTAAGACTTAAACTAACAATTTATCGGTTTAAGTATTTACATAGTCCATGTACTGTAATGAAAAAAGTAAATTAATCTCTGTACTGTAAAAATGAGTAATTTAGTTCCTCTACAATTGAAATAGGTGCAAATAAGTAAAATTGATAACAGTTTTAATGAAAAATCGTTAAAATGTTGACGTGGACTTGTAAAATCTAACAGATTTAGATATATTTCAAGTCATATTTTATTTCAAGTCATTAATTCTGTTAAATTTTACGAGTCCACATCAGCATTTTAACGGTTTTTCTTATCAATTTTATTTATTTGCACCTATATCATTTTTACAGGGATTAAATTATTCATTTTTACAATACAAGGATGTAGGTACTTAAATCCAATTTATCAAGTGATGAATGTTTTGTGAAGAACCTAGAATCCTTTGTTTTTGTAAGGCTTATTTCGGCGGATGTGAACTTTAAGACTTCAATTTAAAGAAAAAAAAAGTAATCAAACAATTAGTGTACATGATGTAGTGATAGATCTGTTTAAGAATCGAGTTATCCATTTGATTTAGAGAGGTGAGCGTTCGATTGAGTCGAGTCAAATCGAGTGAAAAAAATTCGGGTTAGTCGAGTTGACGAGTCATATTTTGTCAATCAAATTCAATTTGAAATTTTAGTAAATCGAGTCGAATTAAAATAAATTCGAGTCGAATAAATTTATTCGGGTTAAAATGTTATCTTGTAAATGTTGATTGATTAGATCATGTTACGGTTATCTTGTAAATGCATGTATATTTATAATTTTGAAATTTAGTTATTTGCAGTTACAAATATTTTTTTTGGTGTTCTATATTTTGTTATAAATATAAATATCAAAGACTTGCCATACTAAATAGATAGTCTAATATTGACCTTTAAGAAAAGAGAATTCATTATTTTTTGAATTTCATCGTTTGGTCAGTTTGGTAGTGTGCAAGATATCAATCAAAAGCTTCAATCTTTAACTGAATGAAGCATTGAGTGATAGTCTTTCTTTTTTGAAACCTAAAAAGTTCAATGTAAACTTTCAATCTAGATCCTATTGACCTTTAAGAAAAGAGAATTCATTATCTTTTGAATTTCATCGTTCGGTTAGTTTGGTAGGGTGCATGATATCAATCAAAAGCTTCAATCTTTAACTGAATGAAGGATTGAGTGATAGCTTTTCATTTTTGAAATTCAAAAAGTTTAATATAAACTTTCAATCTAGATCCTGTCAATTTCAAAGAGAAAAAAAGAATTGAATGATAAAACATTAAGACAATAAGTATGTAGTTAACAGCTCATGCGGATTTATTTTTCTACTGAATGGTGACAAACAACAAAAATAAATGATCCAAAAAAATGGGCAAAAGAGTAAAAAGAGGGAAGACGAAAGAGGGAAAATGCAAAACCCAAGCTTAGTATCAGACCCAAATGAGTAAAACGAAGTATAAAAATATATTATTCGGATTTTCGAGTTATTCGAATTGTATAAATCAAATCCTAGCTAAACTATATAACTCAAATTATTTAGTCGAGTTGATCCGAAAATCCGAAAAACTCTAATAAACCGAACTATTTAATTTGAAATTTTTTTCGATTTTTTTGAATCGAGTCGGATTTTGTTCACCCCTAATTCGATTGGATAAACCTAGTTCAAATTGGGTCGGATCTGAAAAATGATTTTAGTAATGTGTCTGAATTATTATGTATTAAATAAAAAATATTTTTTATTTAAATTTAATTATAAAATATATAATTTTAGGATTATTATCCTGTATACCGACGGTGGAGGTTTTTTAACTCCACAAGAGCGATTTATATATTTTCGTAACTTTTTATACGATTTATATTTATATAAACTGAACGTTGGATTTAACAATATAATCGTACTCGTCGTGCACGTAAAATTTCGAATCGATCCGATATCCCTATCATATTGATCGAGAATATTGTCTTTTTCGATATATATTTAACGGTTGAAAGTTTTTTTATATCGGAATGAATAGTTAAACATTTTTAATTTACTCGAAACTCGACGTGCATGATCTACGCGAATAAAACACGAAATATGATGATCGGATTAAAAAAATATAAATCGTATAAAAAATTATGGGAGCTTTTAACTGCGCTTGTGAAATTAAAAAACTACACAGTCGATGTACAGGATAGTAATTTTTTTAATATATAATTTTTTAAAATTATTTTGTGAACAATAAACTGAACTTTCGAAATTGAGCTTTCGGATTGGCTCGGACTTGAAAAAAAAAATAAAAAAATTTCAGATCACGGTCCGACCATGGACATGTATAGCACGAAATAGGTTGTATTAACTTTGGTTTATAGTTTTGCATTTCAGCAAGTAATACCAGGTTTAACTCCTAAGAATCCTGTTATTTGCATGTCTCGGACGAAACTTATTGGATCATATCTGCTATGACTTTCTTTTGTCATTAAAAAAAAAAGGTAATGCTTATTTGTTATATATAGATCTGACAATATTAAATACGATACGAATACAATACGAAAAAATAACTAAAACACGATATAAAATACGAAAAATAACACGATCATTACACGAATACACGAATGTCTCAAAATCTATATAATACGAATTATTACATCAAAAATTTATATAAATATAAAATACCTTAAACACGATTACGACACGATAAAATACACGAACACGACACAAATAGACAAATTATCAGGTTTGATTGTATATTTCCACGTTGGTTTTTTGGTTATTGGAAGGAAATATGTTTTTTTTTTTTTTTTTTTAATTTTAAATCTTAGAGGTGCAAATTTACCATTTTATTTGAATATTAATTTAATTCGATTAATTTATGCCATCGCTTTTAAGAGATGACATCCAGTTGAGATTTTCTATCTCAAGTTGTAACTTCTTTTGCATTAAAAAAACTTATCATTTTTATTTATATAGTGTTTAAATTTATTACTAATATTTCATATGGTGTAATTTATTATAATATTTTAATTATGGTACTAATTTAGGGATTCTTTGATAACGCATTGAAAATTTTCAATGCGTTGAAATTTTTTTTTTTCAATAGTTTATTTTTTTCAATATTTTTTTTGAGTCGAAACCCAAGGTATTTTCTCATTCTCATTTTATGGTTGATAGAAGAATAATCCCTGTTCGGGACGGGAAGCAATTTTTGTTCTTTTTTTTTTATATAATATTTTTGATAACTCATATTAAATATTACTTAATGAAATTTTTTAACAAAAAAATATTGAATGAGATAAATAGGTAGAGAGCTACTTATTACTTAATGTAATATATGTTAAGTCAATTTTATTTTTAAAAAAATTATATTTAAAATTTAAATTATTTTCTTTTTTAATTATAAAAAGATAAAATATTTAAATTACCCTTTTAATTTTAATCTAGACTAATATAAAATGTTACGTTAATAAATTTAAAATTATAAAATTAATAATTTTCAAAATTCAAAATTTATAATTATCAAATAATATAATTATATTCAGTATTTAGCAGTTTTTATAATACAAATTCAGTACTAAAAATTTAGTACTTAATTTTTTAGTTTATCAAACAATACCTTAATTAAAATCTTATTTATCAATATATCATATTTTATATATTTAAAATATTACAATTTCATTATTATTTTTCTAAAATAATATTTACATGAAGGAAAAATTCATAGCATTCGAATATTTACTCGCAAATGAATTTTTCTTTCTTTCTAGTTACTTTTTTCCCAGTCTCTTTTTTATGGCTTGGCCTCGAGGACCAAAAAGGGTGCCTTGACACCTGAGTATTGCATTGAACATGGGCTAATTGATACGCAACTTTGAATTTAAGGATACTGTCGCAACATTAAAAAGTCCGAAAAGCTCTATCGCGGGATATCGCTCGTTAAAATGTGATATTGAAAAAATAGAGAAAAAGACGATTTAATTTTTCTTGAAATAAAAGTTGAAGGTTTGAAAATAATCTCGGAAAAGAAATGGAGTCGTCACCAATCATTTTGGCTAAGTGTGATCTGTTACCTATTAAAATCGATTTTTGTAAAAATATTTTAAAATTAATTAAAAAAATTTTTAAAAGCAATTTCGAAGTCTGTGCTTTAAACCAGAGAAAGCAAGTGCGGGTTCAAAAGTCGGTTACGTACAGGGAAGGATTAGCACCCCCACAACGCTCGTATAAAACGGTATCTTATTAGTCATGTGTTATCTCAAGTCTCGGTGAAAGTCGGTTTTAAATTTGGTGTTTAAAAATAATTTCCTAAAAAAAAAAATCATATTTTATTTGAAAATGATCCGAAATTTATTAACATAAAATTTTTCATATTTCCCTACAAACTCGGCAAAACATGAATTTTTTATTTTTTTTTTATTTTGAAATTCTCCAAATCACTATCATTTTTGAAAAAAGATATTCCGTCATTAATGATAATTGATGATATCTACCCTGGCAGACCCAGCAGAGAACTCATGAATTATTTTAACTTAGGAATAATATTGTTAATAAAAAAAAAATTATTTATTTTTGATATATTTTAAAATCATAAAAAAATGATCATGAATAAGCAAAAATATTATTAAGATAAAAATTAAACAATATGCATATTTATATGATATGGCGTAATCTAAATGACATGGCACATGAATGAATGACATGGCATATGAATGAATGACATGATATGCTTGATATAGAAAAATCCAAATGACATGGCATATGAATGACTGACATGACATGCTTGACATGACAAAATCTAAATGACATAGCATATGTAGATGAATGACATGGCATGTGAATGAATGACATAGCATGCTCTAAATGACATGGCATATGAATGAATGACATGGCATATGAAATGAATGACATGAGATGTGATATGACACAGGTCGAGGTCGAAATGGGGTGTATGTATTGTATTTCCCTCCTCACCGTAAGCTGCCTTGTCCCCCCTCAACTATAAAAAAGATACACATACCATGGACTCTGGCCTAAGGGCCTTCGTCCCCGCGCAATTCAGCTCTTCTGTAACGGTAAGGAACCACCACTATCTTCTGGCTCTGAGGCGGAATTGGCATCGTGCTGCCAGAGGAAAGCGAATGTACGAGAGTCACTTCCAACCCCTGCTTAGAAAGCGAAAGGAAAGGAAAGAGAAGAGCATATAGAGGAAGGGAATGAGATGAAAGTACGGAAATACGGACATGAGCCCGCAGCCTCTCAGGCAAAAAGAATTGGAAATAGGCCCACCCTTTTTCTAGAACTGTTCAGAAGAACAGATAGGAGAAAGCCGATCAACAGGCTACAGACACCACTTCTCGAGATCTCGCTTAGTCTTTGAATAGAGCCGCAAACCAGATGTTGCTGTGCCGGAATGATCTTGCCATGGAAAAATCTAAATGACATAGCATATGTATGAATGACATGGCATGCTTGTCATGGCAAAATCTAAATGACATAGCATATGTATGAATGACATGGCATACTTGACATGGAAAAATCTAAATGACGTAGCATATGTATGAATGACATGGCATGCTTGACATGGCAAAATCTAAATGACATAGCATATGTATGAATGACATGACATAGAATAAATGACCTAGCATGCTTGACATGGCAAAATCTAAATGACATAGCATATGTATGAATGACATGACATAGAATAAATGACCTAGCATGCTTGACATGGCAAAAATCACAAAATGACATCATCATAAAATATTCATAATCACATCATAATCACACTAGCAACATGGATATAAAATGATATCAACATGGAATATTCATGAACATAGAATTTTCATAATTAAGATGACAAATGTAGATATCATGGAATATGCATGATTATGGAATAGATTTTTCATGTGAGGAATCACATAAAAGGTATATGTCGAAAAATTTTACCGTACTCCCCGGCAAAGCTTGAAAAATAATTCTTTCATATGACATTTACATGATTCCTAGTAAAACGAAAACCATACATTTCGATTCCATAAACAAGTGCGTTGAATAATTTCCTAACCTCCCCGGCAAACCCGACAAAGATTAGGAACTAATTCTCGCCAAATGTTTAGGAAACCGAAAAATATGTTTTTATACTAAATTAAATAAAAACATTTTAAAATATGCAATGCATGAAGATGTATTTATTCCTTTAAGTAAGGACATCCGTATACCTAAAAAGGTATCCGACTACCTTTAGAAGAAACTTAAATCGGATTTTCGAAAACCAAAAGATTTTGGGCTTGGATTAAAAAAAAATCGAATTTTGTTGATGAAAAACTCATGGTCGAATGCCTCCCCAAAAAGGCTTTATATTTCCTAGTTTTGAAATCCGGGTTGACCACTCTTGATCCGACTTTTATAAAATCAAATTTTATTCTGGAAATGACATGGAAATCACCCTAAGATAGTAACCAATGTCCTAAGTCAGCCCCCTCTTTGTATACTAATAAAAACAGAAAATTATTAGTTCTTAAAAACAAATCTGACTCTCACAACCAATTTTAAAAACTGATTTTTTTACCCTTCTAAAAAATTTCAAAAAATTCTGAAAACATTAGTGCAGACCTAGAACATGTTGATATCCATGACAAAAAATCATATTAATTTTTGGATCAAGGATACCTTTACCGAATTTTTACCAAAGTCAGAACAGTGAGTTAAAAAACTGCTTTGTCAAAAGCCATTTTTCCAAGCATGATAAAAAAAATCTAAAAATCTTGAAAAAAAATACCATGGCATCCTCTAAATGTCTACTGCATGTGGTAAGAAAATCATTTTATTTTGACCAAATATGAGTAGTGAAAAAAATCCAAAAGTCAGAATACCCAATCTAAACTATCACTCTTTCAACTAGTATAGGCAAGAGATTTTTGGCTTGAGATCATTGGTTGATCTTGGCCAAAAACTTAGTTGAAAATGTCATGAAATGAATGATTTTATAGCCCACAATCATATGACAATGAATCAACCATGAGTTAAAAATATGAACAAACAAACGAGCAAGAATGATCAAGCAAAAACAAGCACAAAAAACATCTCCTAGGTTTTGGCCAAAGCAAGAAAAGAGTAGAAAAGATTAATAGAAGAAAAACCTTTAAAATCTATTTTGAAAACATTTGTATTCAAGCAAAAAGAATTAACAAACACATGGAAAAAAAAAGAACATAATAACAAAAGAAATAATTGAAGAATAGGAGAGGGAATAGCTACCTAGCAATTACTTTCCAAATCAAGCTCTCTAAATACTCCTCCTTTCTCCCTTTTTTTTTTTTTTCTCTTCTTCTCCTTGAGAGGTTTTCTTTGCTACCTTTCATCTACTCCAAAATGTAATTAATGTTGTATCAAAAATGAATTCTCCCCCCTCCCAAATGGTGTGGCCAGCTGCCCCCTTTATTTGTGTAGAGAAGTTGCTTATTTTCTAAGCCTTGTCTCCTGTCTCTACAAAATATCTAGGTCATTTGTCAAGATCATATGGCTTACTATTTAAAATATCTTCCTAGATGGCATTTTTAATCCTACTTGACATCATCTCATGGCCTTCACATGCTCTTTACATGGCCTTCACATGGCTTTGCAATTTGGAGACCTCCCATTGGCCTAAAATGTAGGCAAAGTAGTGGAGTATCTTGTCTTCTTAAAATTGTCATCTTGCTATTCAACCTTCACCACTTGATTCAAGATGATCACACTCCCACCTTTATCCAAGGGCTGATCGAAAATGGCCTGGAATTTTTTTTTATTTGCAAAATGACCCTTTTTGGTTTCTTCGGTAAAATTGTATTTTGGCCCCAAAACTTAATTTAATTGAAAATGGACCCCAATTTTGGATTTTTCTTTACCAATTCATCCCATCCAATATAAAACTCAGTTCTTGAGGTTTTCATATTTTTTCGAGCTCAGATTCTATCCCGTATTTTTCTCTAAAGTTTCGATTTAGTGCCTTCCAAACTTTGTCTTTTTTCATTTGAGCTCCGATTCTTCATTTTTCTTATCCAATTCCCTACATAAAATATAAAATTCATATATGGAAGTTTTCATAATTTTTTGAGCTCGTTTTCCATTTTTTCGGATTTTTAACTTGGAATTTCGAATTAGTGGACCCGAACTTTGTCTTTTTTAATTTGAATTCCGATTCCAAAATTTTCTTCTCCAATCCCTTCCATAAAATATAAAATTCAGTTTTCATAATTTTTCGAGCTTGTTTTCCATTTTTCCCAGATTTTTCTCTTGGAATTTCAGATTAAAGGTCCCGAACTTTGTCTTTTTTTAATTTGAGCTCCGAATCTGTATTTTTATTCTTCAATCCCTTCCATAAAATATAAAATTCAGATTTGGAAGTTTTCATAATTTTTCGAGCTAGTTTTCCATTTTTTTCGGGTTTTTTCTCTTGAAATTTTGGATTAGTGGACTCGAACTTTGTCTTTTTTCATTTGAGCTCCGAATCCAGATTTTTATTCTTCAATACCTTCCATCAAGTATAAAACTCAGATCTGAAAGTTTTTATAATTTTTCGAGCTTGGATTTTATTTTTCCCGAATTTTTCTAAATTGTCCTTTAACCCCGAAACCTCAATTTTACTCAAAATGGGCCCAATTTTTGGATTTTGTTTTTCCACTGCCTTTGTTATATATTGAATTTGAGTTGGTCCGAAAATGCCCAATTCTTACATCCGAATTCCTCAATGATTTAGTCTTCCCCTTTTTCAATATTGAAAAATTTCTCCTTTTTTCTGTTTTTCCTCCAATCGGCTTTTCCTTTGGATCCACTTCAAATTGGAACTTGGGATATTTATCCTTTATCAACTGGGGGCTTCAATTTCACCAAATTGGGCCATCTCTGCAATTTTTCCCAAATTTGTGAATTTTCTATTTATTCATTAAATTCTTATTTTCCTTTTTCTCTTCAAACCATATCTCCCTTCAACTCCACTTCAAAATTGGACATTTCAACATCCATATTCATTGATCTTAATCCATTTGGAACCTCCAAATTCGTCCAATTTGATCGTTCACGCACTTTTTCCCAAATTTGCGAAATTAGGTATTTAAAAACCTACACTGAATTTATTTCACTAATCGGACAAAATTATTGTTTATTTATCTTTGCCTGATTCCTAATTCTCAGCAATAGCCAAAGAGGGGCAACTGTAAACACCTAATTTTTTTCGGGCCCCTAAATCAGGTAAATTTTTCCTTGTGCTTTGTTAGAATGCAGAAAATCTCTTCTCATCCTGCAGATGGTACTCCAAGACTTTGTTTAGGAGGTCACCATGAAAAGTAAACCTGAAAAAAGTCAACCCCAAAAAAGTCAACCACTAAAAAAGTCAACTCTTAATGAAAATCAAGATTTGAAGTTGAATTGAACAATGGTGAAAGAATTTTGATTATCTGAGGTCTACAATGAAAGATATGGAGTTCGAAAAAGGTATGGCGGAAATTTCAATGTAAGGGAAACCCTAATTCAATAAATTTGGACAAAAGTGCTTAAATGATCAAATTGGTCAAAATTGGAGGTTCCAAATGGAATATAATTAATGAGTACGGGTATTGAAAAGGCCCATTGGAAGCAGAACCAAAGGAAAAGTCAATTTGGAAAGAAAATCGGAAATTAGAGTTTTGGTTAAAAAGGGTGAATTTTGCAAAATTGGGGAAAACTGCAGAGATGACCCGATTCGGTAAAATTGAAGCCCCTAATTGATGAAGAGTGAGTAAACAAAGATAACCCAAGGCTCAATTTGAACTAAATCCCAAGAAAAGAGCGGGATGGAGGAAAAAGGGAAAAACGAGGAAATTCTCGATATTGGAAAAATAAAAAATCAAATCGGAGGGGAATTTGATCGTAAAATGGACGTTTTTGGACCAACTCCAATTCAATGCATAACAAAGGCAATGGAAAAAGAAAATTCAGAAATCGAACTCGTTTTGAGTAAAACCGAGGTTTCGAAAGAAAAAGGGCAATTTTGGAAAATTTAAAAAAAATAGAATTCAAGCTCGGAAAAATATGAAAACTTTCAGATCTAAATTTTATATTATATGGAAGGTATTGGTGAAGAAAAATCCTGAATCGGAGCTCAAATGAGATAGGTGAAACTTGAGAGGCACTAGTCCGAAATTCCAAGAGAAAATTCTGGGAAATATAGGAAACGAGCTCGAAATATTATGAAAACTTCTAGATCTCAATTTTATATTATTTGGAAGGTATTGGTGAAGAAAAATCTCAAATTGGAGTTGATTTGAAGAAAGGAAAAGTTCGCAGAGGCCTAATCCGCTTTTTTTAATGAAAAATCTGGGAAAATTAAAAAATGAGTTCGAGAAATTATGAAAACTTTCAGAACTGAATTTTATATTTATTTGGAGATATTGGAAAAAGAAAATCTGAATTTGGAGTCCGTTTGCTATTAAAGCAAGTTTGGGGGGCTAACAGATAATTTTACTAAAAAAAATGAATAGGGCCATTTTGTAAATTTAAAAAAAATAAGCAAGCTACTGGAAACTTCAAGGCCATTAGGCCAGCTCATGAAGAAGGGAAGGAATGGCTGTTTATTTCATCCAATGGCTAAAATTTGATAGCAAATTGACATTTTTATTGCTTGATTAATTCCTTGTGATCATGCCATGTGGCTAAGGTGATGAAAAAAGATGAGCACATTCTTGTTAGGGAATATTCAGCCAGCTCATTATGGTTAGGGGCTGATCACTTTATCCTATGGTTGCAAATTCACATGTTTATTATCTTTGATTAGTAGCCCTTGGATCTTGCTAGATAGGAAAAAAGATGACGACATTCTTACAACACCCCTTCCATTCGACCAAGCCTATAAATAGGAGCAGGTTTTTAGATTTTTAAAAAGGTTTTTTGTCATATTTATTTCATGTATGAGCAGAAACTAAAGTGGTAGAAAAGCAAATAAATTTTTTGTAGAGAAGCAAGCTTGAAAGATAGCTTTGAAAGGTAGTCTTTGGCACCAATCTCTTGCATTTTTCTTTCCTTTTCTATGCTGATTTGCTTATTTTCCATATGATTCCTTGTTCTTTTCTTATGAAATAAATGTTTTGAAAGCTTTCTTTTAAGGTTCCTAACTTTTGTTTTCATCAAAGATATCAAAAACATTTTTTTACAACATTTTTTATTAAGTGGCCGAATGCTTCCTATTACTATTATTATCTTGTGTTTGATTTTATTCCTATGTTGGTTGTGGTAGATTAGTTTGTTTTGATGATTTAGCTTTCTAAAATAATTAAAATATAGAGCTCATTTCTATTTTCTTTACTTACTCTTATTTTTCTGTTTTTATCATTCATTTTTATGTACTAATTTTAATTTTTTCTGTTTTTATTATATTAAGTCATTAATGCTTTGCATTATTGACCATGCCATATGTTTGTGTATTTGCTTTGCCATATTCTTACATTTTCAGCATTGTCCATTTGGTTGCCATGCTTCATTCTTACCTTGTGTATTTGCATTTTCATCATGATTATTTGGCTACCATGCTTTCATTCATGCTTTGCATCATTATGCCATGTGATTGTGTATTTGCTTTGCCATATTCTTGCATTGTTATTATGTTCATTCGGTCATTATATGTTCACGTCGCTTCCATGCATATTTGCATGTCATATTATTGTATTAGATAATCTTATATTGCCATGCATATCTTCTATCTCATATTAGGTTATCATTTTATGCCATGCATATTTTCATGTCATATTATTGCATTAGGTCATCTTATATTGCCATGCATATCTTCTATCTCATATTAGGTATTAGGTTATCATTTTATGCCATGCATATTTCTATTTCATATTAGGCATTAGGTCATTATTTATTGCCATGCATATTTCCATGTCATATTAGACATTAGGTCATCTTGTATGCATGTACATTTCTTATGTCATATTAGACCTTAGGTCATCTCATTTTACCATATATATTTCCCATGTCATTTAGGCATTAGGTCATACATGTGCCATGCATTTTATTTGCTGATCATTTCATGCATTCATTTCATCTTCACTTGATTTTTTACTTAAGGCAATCAATGGCTCAAAGCCAAGCTCTCTTGAACATGCTTGTGGAAAATTAATAGTCTAGATTGGGTATTCTGACTTTGTGATTTTTTTACTACTCATCCTTGATTAAAATAAATTGATTTTTTAACTATATCCAGTAGTCATTTGAGGGATGCCATGATATTTTTCTCATGATTTTTAGATTTTTTTTTATCATGGCTGAAAAAATGGATTTTGACAAAGCATTTTTTAACTCACTGTTCTGACTTTGGTAAAATTTCGGTCTTGGTTCCCATGCTCCAAAAATTAAGATGATTGTTTTCTACGCAGATAAATATGTCCTAGGTTTATCCTAATTTTTGCAAATTTTTCTGAAATTTTCTAAAAAGGCACAAAAATAGGTTTTCAATACTGCCTGTGAGAGTCAGAGTTGTTTTTTTTTTTTTTTTTTTTTTAAATTGATAACTTGCTGTTTTGGTGAATTCAGTCATAGTTCCCATGCTCCAAAAATTAAGCTGATTTTTTCCCATGCAGATAAATATGTTCTAAGTCTCCCATAATTTTTTTTTGAGTTTTTTGAATTTTTTTAGAAGGGTAAAATAATCACGTTTTAAAACTAATCAGAGGAGTCAATTTGTTTTTGAGAACTAATAATTTTTTGTTTTGTTTAAGGCATTAAGAGGGGGCTGATTTGGGACATTAGCTACTATATTAGGTTAATTTCTAAGTCATTTTAATCATAAAATTTGATTTTATAAAAGTCGGGTCAAGGGTGATCAACCCCGATTTTAAAAATTTGGAAAATAGAGTCTTTTTAAAAGAGAGTTTCGGCTATAGTGCCATTTTCATCTAAAAATTTTCAAATTGTTTTTTTATCCAATCAAAAAGTAATTTTGATTTAGAAAATCGGATTTAAGTCTTTTCCTAAGATAGTCGGATATCTTTTTAGGTATACGGGTGTCCTTATTTAAAGGAAAAAATACACTTTCATGCATTGCATTTTCTATGTTCATACATATTCTATGATATATATTTTTTTGCTATGAATATTCTATAGTGATGTCATTGCTTTGATTTAAAATTTCATGGTGTTATAATTGTTGTTATATGATTATGGATATTCTATGTTATTCTATGCTTCTTGCTTAATCATTAATTATTTTGCCATATCATCTAAGATTTATTATGTTCATGCATGGACTTTTTTATTTTCATGCATATTTTATTATAATGTTATTTTATGTTTCTTATCATGTCATGTCATTAATTCTATTACTATATTATTTAGATTATACCATGTCATTTAGATTATATCATGCCATTTAAATTTTGCCATGTCATTTAGATTTTGCCATGTTATTTAGATTATGCTATGTCATCTAGATTTTGCTATGTCATCTTTTGCCATGTCATTAAAAATGATTTGCATATTCATCTTTTTAAAATGATTTTAATAAAGATAATGATTTTCAATAAAAAATAAAGATATTCCCGAGTTAAAATAATTCATGACTTCTCTGCCGGGTTTGCTGGGAAGGATATCATCAATTATCATTAATAAAGGAATACATTTCTTTCAAAAATGAGAGTGATTCGGAGATTTTCTAAATAAATAAAAATTTCTATATTTTGCTGGATTTGCCGGAAAATATAGAAAAATTTTAATTTAATAAATTTCGGATCATTTTCGACTAAAAATGGGATTATTTTTCTTTAATATGGGAATTATTTTAAAATGCTAATTTCAAAACCAACCTTTCACCGAGACTCGAGATAACACATGATTAATAAGGTACCGTTTTATACGGGCGCTGTGGGGGTGCTAATCCTTCCCCACATGTAACCGACTCCTGAACCCCTTTTTTTGTTCTCTGGTTTAAAAGCACAGACTTCAAAATTGATTTTAATATTTTAATTAATTTTAAAATGTTTTACAAAACCGGTTTTAATAGGTGGCCGATCACACCTAGCCAGAAAAAGATTGGTGGCGACTTCATTTCTTTTTCGAGGTTGTTTTCAAACCCTCATTTTAATTCAAGAGGAATTAAGTCGTCTTTCCTCTGTTTCCCCTAATGTCACACTTAACAAGTAATGTCTCGCGATGAGACTTATTTTTTTAAAATATTTTTATGAACAATAAATTGAGCTTTCGAGTTGGTTCGGGCTTGATCCGGACTTGAGAAAAAAAATTCGGGTCACGGTCTGGTCATGGACATGTATAGCACAATGACTGAATGAAATAGGATAGGATTGTAGTAACTTTGGTTTATAATTTTGCATTTCAGCACGTAATACCAGATTTAACTCCTAAGAATCCTGTTATTTGCATGCCACGCATGAAACTTATTGGATCATATCCGCTATGACTTTCTTTTGTCATTAAAAAAAAATAAAAAAAAATAATGATTATTTGTTGTATATGGATATGATAATATTAGACACAATACGATTATACGATACAAACACGACAAGAAAAAATAATTAAAATATAACACGACACGAAAAATAACATGAATACTCGAATGTCTCAAAATCTATATAATACGAATTATTATATCAAAATTATATAAATATAAAATATTTTAAACACGATTATGACAGATAAAATACACGAACACAACACGGATACATAAATTATCAGGTCTGGTTGTATATTTTTCACGTTGGTTATTGGAAGGAAATATGTTTTTTTTTTTAAAATCTTAGAGGTGCAAATTTACCATTTTATTTGAATCTGAACTTAATCCGATTGATTCATGCAGTCACTTTTAAAATGTGACATCCAGGTGGGATTCTCTATCTCAAGTTGCAACTTATCATTTTTATTTATATAGTGTTTTAAATTTATTACTAATATTTCATCTAGTGTAATTTTATTAGATAATTATTAATGTTATGAAGATTACATCCATATTTATCCCACTTAGCTATCTTTATCTTGTAAATATATCATCTCATCATTTCTATCCTTAGCTCTAAGTTACTGCACTTATCTAGTTCTCTTCCTCACTCATTGTAATTACCAGTATATAAGGCTATCACTGCATAGCTCTAATAATATGTCTTCTCACCGAAGCATACTCTTCTTCCTCTCTACATTTGATATGGCATCAGAGCTATAATTACTATAAAGAGTTCACCTTTCGATCCTTAAGCAATTTTTTTTCCTGTGCAAATGGCCACCTCTGTCAACTCTCCCACTGTCAACACTCCAAACACAAATCAAAGATCAACCAGCCTTCCTTCTTCCACCATTATATCAACTGATCACATGCATCAGCTTGTCACTATCAATGCTCCAGCACAACTCCCCATCAAACTCACTTCTCTAAATTTTCCATCATGGCGTGGACAGTTCAATTCCCTCCTCATTGGCTACAAGCTCGTCGGATACATAGATGGATCCCCTGCTGCCAGTGAAACGGATTTTCGGCAAATTGTTGGTGCTCTACAATACCTATGTCTCACCCGTCCAGACATAAGCTTTGCAGTCAACAAGTTGTCCCAATTTATGCATAAACCATCTCACATTCACTTCACAGCGTTAAAAAGAATTCTCAGATACTTGAAAGGCACACTGTTTCATGGTTTGAACATCACCAAAGCTGCTCCTATTAAACTTTCAGTATTTACAGACTCAGATTGGGCAGGTAATGTTGATGACAGGACCTCCACATCTGCCTATCTCATTTATCTTGGAGGAACGCCCATCTCCTGGAGCTCCAAGAAACAAAAAACAGTAGCTAAGTCATCCACTGAAGCTGAGTTTCAAGCCATAGCAACAGCTGTCTCTGAACTTACTTGGATTCAGTCCTTACTATCTGAACTGCACTATCATCTCTTCTCCAAACCAACCGTGTATTGTGACAATCTTTCTGCCACCTATACCTGCAAAAATCCAGTCTTTCACTCAAGAATGAAACACTTAGCACTGGACTATTTTTTTGTTCGAGAGAAAATTGCACAAAATCACCTCTCAATCACTCACATTTCAACTGTTGATCAGCTACCAGACCTGCTCACAAAACCACTGTCCAAGGCCAGACTCCAACATCTTCTATCCAAGATTGGTGTCTTTGATGGTTCCACCATCTTGCGGGGGAATATTAGATAATTATTAATGTTATGAAGATTACATCCATATTTATCCCACTTAGCTATCTTTATCTTGTAAATATATCATCTCATCATTTCTATCCTTAGCTCTAAGTTACTGCACTTATCTAGTTATCTTCCTCACTCATTGTAATTACCAGTATATAAGGCTATCACTGCATAGCTCTAATAATATGTCTTCTCACCGAAGCATACTCTTCTTCCTCTCTACATTTGATAAATTTATTATAATATTTTAATTTTGGTACTAATTTAGGGTGTCTTTGATAACGTATTGAAAATTTTGAAATCATTGAAAAAGAAAATTTTCAACAGTTTATTTTTTTCAATATTTTTGATAACTCATTAATTATTACTTAATAGAACATTTTTAACAAAAAAAATGTTGAATGAGATAAGTAGATAGAAAATTATTTTATTTTTAAAAAATGTTAAATCAATTTTATTTTAAAAAAAATATATTTAAAATTTAAATTATTATTATTTTAGTTACAAAAAGATGAAATATTTAAATTACCCTTTTAATTTTATCCAGAATAATATAAAATATTATGTTAAAAATGTTAAAATTTGAAATTAATAATTTTCAAAATTTAACATTTACAGTATCAAATAATATAATTATATTCAGTACTTAATAGTTTTTATAATACAAATTCAGTATTACAAATTCAGTACTTAATTTTTCAGTTTATCAAACAACACCTTAATTAAGATCTTATTTATCAATATATCATATTTTAAATATTTTAAATATTACAATTTCATTATTATTTTTCTAAAATAACATTTACATGAAGGAAAATTTCATAGCATTCGAATATTTACTCGCAAATGAATTTTTCTTTCTAGTTACTTCATTCCCAGCTTTCAGATATTTAATGAATTCAGATATCTGAAGAATATTGTTCTTTACATCGGATGCGGATTCAGATTTCGGATAATTTAAGCGAATTCAGATTCGAATATTTAAAAATTTGCAAATATCAGATTCGTTGCCATCCCTAAATCCCTAGATACATCGAGCCTAATGCTGCATTAAATTATCATTGAAGATGCTGTTGCCTGTGGGCAGTGATGAAAAAATCGGACCTGACGGCCGGTTGAACCGACGACTTGTCTAATCCGGTGCATACCTTAAAATCGGACATATGTGAATTGGTAGAAAACCGGTTCAACTAGTAAAAAACCAATTTTTTGTTAATTTTATTATTTTTTATTAAAAAATATTTATAAATGATTAGATTTGAACCATTAACCTATTAATCATATAGAAAAACTAATTATTAAGCCAACAATTTTTTATTAACTAATGATTATATTTAATATTTATTTAATATTAAAGTCATATATTTAATAATTAGTTTACTTTTACATTAAATAACCCCAATTTTTGTTGTTGTTGATAGTTTGGAGGGATTGGGGTGATTCGAACGTTGCTCACCATGCACCAACCATGAGCCATAGACTCAGGTGCATAACCCCAGTTTTTTAACCATTGTCTATGGGATTAGATTTGGGTCGTTTTTTCCTTCCTATGGATCTATTATAAATTTTTATTGATTGATATTATAAAAAAAATTATTGAAAAGAAAATTAAAAATTATCAAATTAGAAGAAAGGAAACTAGAATGGTTTTTTTTTTAACCTTAATAAAACATGAAAAAAATTTCTATCCGAATCACTCTCCAACCTCTCTTCCAGACAGCAGCTAGACCTGCTCATAGTAGGGTCGTGATCCGAAAACTTTTTTTCCTTACCCAAGTCCAGTTTTGGGCAGACTTGGGTCAGTCTGCTGCTTAGGATCACTGTTCATAATAATAATAATAATAAAAAATTAAAAAATCATCTTTTATTAATATTTATATATTATAATTAATTTTTTTAAAAAAATTCTTTAATAGATGAACAATGATTCGGGCTGGACCAATCAAAATCATAAATTTTTTATACGGGCCGAACGAGTTATCCGATCATGAGCAGGCCTAGAGACAACTCATTTCTCTCTTTTTTTTTTATCTTGAGCTTTCTGCTTCTCCTTGATTCATGACCCGACAACGCATGTAGGTCCAACCCGATCATCTAACATGTATAAAATCCTTTTTGCATTTCTTCTAGATTTATGAATTACGTTTCATAATTTTGACGATGCATTTCTTCTAAATTTATTTCCCTGGTCTTCAAAGAGATGTCCCAAGTTGACGTCTCTTACAAGTAATTGCCCCTTCAAATTTTACTCCACACTTTTCTTATTACTTAATTGCAATTTTTATTTTTGGGTCATTTGAGTTTTCAATTAAAAAGCTAAAAACCATGGCATTTTATCGAGCACAAGTATCTTTTCTTGCTTACTTTGAATTTTATATTATCTTCTTCAAGAATTCTGTGAAAGTTGCTTCTTTTGAACTCTTAATTTTGATGTTTAAGTAGTTTATAGTTATTGAGAGGCTGAAGTATTTTTTTTAAAGTTCACAAGCAAATCTAAAAAGGCCTCTTGGCTTTTGCTTAGTCCATGTTCTAAGTTGATTTTAGTTTGTTTTCTTACAATTTCCCAAGCATAACAAAGAGTGCAGCATGCTCTAATATTGTATGGATAATATTTTGTTGAATTAAAACCCAATTTTCATGATGATTATTATTATAATACTGTATTCTTTGAACTCATTTTCAGTAAGTAAATTATTATTGTCAAAAAGAAGAGTGAATTAAGTTGATACATATTTTCAGTTAAAGGAAATGAAAAATAAATTTGATATCTTGGAAGAGGTGTAATTGAAGCAAATCCCGACGCCAATATCGTATCGAAAGCACTGAAGATGGTAAGTGAGTTGCCAAGGTAACTATGGCATCAGAATTCTGATGTAGATATAATTGTTAAAATATTGACGTTACTTTTGGTTCATTGGAATAAAATAAAAATAAAATAAAATAAAGATGAGTATTAATCGATTTGAATCGATTTAATCGATCGAACAGATCAAATTCGGCTAATTCAATCTGGTTTATTTGATTTTGAAATTAGTCAATTATGAAAATCGGTTTATTCGGTTAGTTAGATCTATTATCGGTTTTTAAAATTGATAACCGAATAGACAGAATTAATCGATTTTTTTTTTAATTTTATTTTATATATAATTTAAGTAAAATATATTAATATAATATAAAATATCATTTATATTATATAATAATATAATATACAATAAATAAATAAATAATTTTTTAAATAATTAAAACCGATTAAATCGATCGAATTGACTGACTTAAGTCGGTTTCGGTTTTTTTGGTTGTAGAATTTTTTGTTGGTCGGTTCGATCGATTTTATAAATTTAATCGATTGAATCGATTTTCGAAATTTTAAAATCAAACCGACCGAATACTTACTTCTATAATGAAATAACTATTCGATGAGAATAGAAAGAGATGAATAGACGTTAAATACTTTGGTTCCTTTAACAGAATAGGAGAGGAATACTATTATATTATTTAATTAAATAAAATTATATTAAAAAATAAATAAAAAATAATTATTTTACCTTTAAATTAAATAATAATACTTTATTTATAAAACTTAAATTATTTTGTAATTAACAATAAAATATTAGTAATATATGTAAAAATATGTTTTAAATTAATATTTTAAAATGTTATATTACAAATAACATTAAAAAATATATTTATAAATTTTTATATTTAAAAATTATATTTTAAAGTAATATTATATTCAAAATTATTTTAAAATAATTTTATTACATATTATATATAAAAAGTTTTAATAATAATATTTTAAATTTAACAAATTTTTTTAATTAGTGAAAGGATTTCCCCCAATCTCCTTCCTGCCTCCGACCGCTCTCTTCTCGGAGCCCCTCGGTGTTTAGCCATTGCCACTCATTCTGGTAAAGCTTTATTTTCTTGGATTATGAATCGATTTTCGTTTATGTTTCTATTTTTCACTTTCTAAATTTTGGTTGTCAAAATTTTGTTTGAATCGGAAACGAAAAGGGTTTTTCGCCATTGAGTGATCTATCTGGTGAAGCTTTATTTTTTCTCTTTCTGAATTTTTGGTTGGATTGGAAACCCTAAATATTTATTTCTCCTCTTCCTCTAATTTTCTTTTTTTCCCTTTGGCTTTATTTGTTACCTAGTTTATTCGATTAGGAATTATTTTTTTTCTCTGACATATGAAACCCAGCTTAGCCAGACAGACGGGAAGATGCAGCCTGAAGAAAATATATCGGAAGATATCGAAAACAATGGTCTTCATCCTTGAACTGTTTTTTGTTAACCATTTATAGATTTTTTTCTCTTTTTCTTTTTCGATTTTAAATATGAATAATAGATGTTTCTCTCACATATCACACGCAATCTGAAGAAGAGATTATCAAAGATAAAGAACATAAAGGTATTCCTTAATCCTTATTCTCAAATGTTTTTTTTTTTTTTTTTTCTTTTTATTTATTTATTTATCACTATCTCACTCAAGTCAAAGGAATTCCACTTGAATTTTATGCTATGTTGGAATTCAGAGTGGATTTATTTGTCATTGGTTGATGATTTTTTTTTGTTGTGGTGTTGGTTTTACAATCTAAACAGAGGATCACTGCAGCAAGGCTTCTAGTGATGTCTCCAGCAAATATGAGCCATATCTTAATCATGAGGATGACAAATACAAAATGGTATACATTGTTGCTTTTAGTCTGTCAAATATAAATAGTTATGGCTGGCTACCTTCCCATTTTATACTATTCAAAGTGGTAGTTGTGAAATATCATTTAACCCAATTGTATAATAAGCTTCTTCTACAACTGTTGGCAAGTGCCTATTGAAATATAGTTTTTTTTTTTTTAGTTTGGATTTTTTTTTTTTTTTTTGTGCCTTGAAGGTTGTCACGTTCTTTACTTTCTGTTCACATATTTTCAAAGACCATGTTATTGACAGTGCTCTTATTGCTGTACATCATGCAACTGCAGTGGTTGAAGGTAGGCTTACTAGTGCCAGCACAACGTGAGCAGCAGATAGCCTATCTGCTAGATGTGCTTAAATGGTAAGCAGAAGTCTTTCTTTTGCTTGACTTTTGGCTAAATGATATATTGAGTTGTTTGCTATTCTATGGATATTATAAGATTTTATGCTTTCTTCAACAGTGATAAGTCTGAGGTCCATTCAATTTATCAATTCTCTGATATTTTTGGATTTTATGCTTCCCTGACCGAGGAAGAGGCAGATAAAATTTCTGGTTAGTGCCCTCATTTTGCTGCTTCCCTATTCTCCATTTTCCACTTGGAAAAAAAACCTACGCAATCAAGGTTATTCATTTTTGTTTATTTGCTTTTATTTTAGAATTGGAGGAAGTTGATTTTGTTGGACCACCTAGTCGACGATGGAGAAGGCGACAGAAAACCAAGTCTAGAAGGAAAACTTACACTGCACCAAAAATTAAGAAACGAAAACTCTGCACTGGTATGCCTTACTTGGTCTACAAGTGTGTTTGGCTTTGGTTTTATCTTGTTTTCAATTTGTTCAGAACTTAATATGTATATTATGCAAGTGGCAGGCAGCATACTCTCGGAACAGAGGAAAAACAGAGAGAAATGGAGATATAATGAAGGTATTCATTTCCTGCTGTAATTCTCCTTGGAGTGGTATTGAAATGTTTCATTACTCCCATGTCATTTTTGCATTCCTTGCTAATTTTGGTAGTTTCTGAACTTTAATAGGATAGAACTTTGAAGTTGATAAGGGAACTATAGTTTTTTTGGCTTGTGGGTATATTAAAATAGAGATTGTCAAGAGGCAGGTTTTATAAGAACGTTAAACTACTGATCTCTTATTGAACATCGCTCATTACAGTTGAGGTGCAGACAATTGTAGGATTGGAGGTTTTCTATATTGTTTACTAGTATCTTTTTACTTTTATTTTTGGTGTTGATATTGCTGTTGAAGTACATGTTATCTAAGATTTATTAGTCTTAGGTCTGCTCAGTTAATCATCTACAAGATTATGTTAAATTGAGTTTTGAGTACAAGATTTTGTTGCCTCCATCCCACTCAGTTAACCATGATTTATTAGTTTTTTGTTGACTCTGAACCCATTGTTTATCAGTCTTGGATCACAGCATGGTCATTAGTATCAAGCTACAAATCAAACCAACCTTTAACAATTTCATTGTAAGATGAGGTGGACACTATTACATGTTCCCAAGGCCCTTCTAAGATAAAACTCATAAATTTGTTTGAGTAATTGAGCTTAACAAGACTAATATTCCAAAACTCTCAGTCTATTACTTGCTATAAACAGATATGGAGCTGGGCACTAAAATAGAAGAGTTAGAAGAAGAGTCAGGTATCATTTTCACTCCTGTTAGAAAATTTGTTGATCGTTTTATTGTTTCTTATCTATGCTGCTTATGTTTTTTTTTTTGCTCTCCTTTTTTTTATGAACTTAGCTTGTTGTTTTATATTGATGGTTTTTCTGGTCATGTTGTTTACACATTCGCAGAGGATTATTGCATCAGTGATTCCAGTGATTCCTTTGATGGTTCTGAGTTTTATCTTCCTTTTGATGAGTCTGGAAAAAGGGTTTGTGTTACTATTATTATTTTTGTGGCCTTTTACTTTATGAGGTGTAAGTAGTTTTCTTATTATAGTGCAAACAAGAGCATTAAGGCTCGAACCTAAAATCTCTATCGCATTATCAACCCACCGATACCACTAAAGTCCAAGTTGGAAGGTGTAAATAGTTTTGGCTTGTCTTCCCTATTCCTGTTCTTGAGAAGTAGTGTTTGCCCTCCTTTTCATCATTTTTCTCAACTTGGCAATTAATAGTTACTTTTGGCAATTTAGAAATGGGCTGTTAAATCTCATTCTCATATGGCATCTCTGAGAACTCTGAATCATTAAATAATTTGTGAAGAATTCATGGTTCAATTTAGTAAAAGAAGGGTAAATATAAGCTTCAATCCGATGCTATATGTTCTTCATCTAGAACTTCTTGCAAGTACCTCCGTGCCTATCAGTAATATATGTTGATTTGGCTGTTTTTTTATTAATATTCAAACTTTGGATCGTCATTCATAGCTTGTGAGGATTTTCCTACAATGTTTTTCTTTACATGTTTGCAAAAAGGATTTATTGACATGCCATACTATCATATATGTACATCATGCAACTGCAGTGGTACAGTGTAAGCTTGGTAAATGATGAAGGACCTGATGATCATAAAGCTTTGCTGCTAGCCACACTTGATTGGTATGCGGAAGTCTTTCTTTTATTTGATTATTATATGTAACTGATACATACATTTAATTGTTCTGTATTAGATGTATATTAAAATTTTATGCTTTCTTGAACAGTGATAAGTCTGAAATCCCATCGATTTATAAGTACTATGGTGTTCATCATATGTTTGACGCTTACATGACTGAGGAAGAGGCTGATAAAGTTGCTGGTAAAGTTCGCTCACTCGCTTACGCACTACTCTTACCATGTCCTCTAGGAAATATGAAGTCCAGGTTAAAGTTTGTTCTCTCTTTTTCAGGGCTGGAAGAAGTTGAATTTGTGGAGCCATGTAGTCGTTTTGTTGGTTTCGCAGGGTTGGATTAGTACTTTGTAGGAATTTGTCGTGCAATGTTTAATGAAAATGGCCAAGAACTTTAACTATTTAGGGTGTGTTTTTATTTTCCGATCCGATGTAAATTATGTCTTGACAGGCAAAGCTGTTTGAAGATTCTCTTGGTGTTAAGACAGACTTAAACCAACAATTTATCAAGTGATGAATGTCTTGTGAACAACCTAGAATCCTTTGTTTTGTATGTAAGGCTTATTTCGGTGGATGTGAACTTTAAGACTTCAAATTTAAAGAAAAGAAGTAATCAAACAATTAGTGCACGTGATGTTGTGGGTCAAAAGTAGGTTTAAGTATCGACAAAAATTTTGTATTATAATGAAAAGAGTAATTTAGTTTATATATTGTAAAAGTGAGTAATTTAGTTCCTGTATAATTGAAATAGACGCAAATAAGTAAAATTGATAACGATGTTAATGAAAAATCGTTAAAATGTTGATGTGGACTCGTAGAATCTAAAAGAATTAATGACTTGGAATAAAATATAACTTGAAATATATCTAAATTTGTTAGATTTTACGAGTTCACGTTAGCATTTTAACGGTTTTTCATTAAAACCGTTATCATTTTTACTTAGTTGCATCTATTTTAATTGTACAGGACTCACTTTTATAATATAGAGATTGATTTACTTTTTTCACTACAGTACAGAGATTATGTGGGTACTTAAACCGTCAAAAGTACTAGGAAAGTTTTTTTACTATATTTTTTTAGTGCAAATTAGTTTTTCTATTATAAAATTGATTTAATTTTTGTATTTTTAAAATTGAAACAAAAAGGTAAAATTACTGATTAGTGTAACAGAAACTGTTAAAAACGTTGGCGTAACATTTAATCTTTTGTTTATTTGATGACGTGGATATCAAATGCTGACGTGACATCAATAAAATATATTATTTTAAGCTGACTTGAACAAAATAACAAATTAAGTTGACAAAAATTTACATCAAATTATTTTTTGCTAACTTAATTTGTTATTTTATCTATGTCAGCTTAAAATAATATATTTTATTGATGCCACATCATCAAATAAACACAAGCTTAAATGTCACGTCAATTTTTTTAACAGTTTTTGTTACACTAGTTAGTGATTTTACCTTTTTGCTTCAATTTTAAAAGAACAGAGACTGAATTACTCAGTTTTATAGTAGAGGGACTAATTTGCATTAGTTGGTATAGTACAGAGACTTTCCAAATACTTTGATTTGATGTTGTGCATAGATCTGTTCAAGAGTCGGATTATCCGTTCGATTCGATAGGTCTTATACGAATTGGGTCGGGATTGGAAAATGATTTTAGTAATGTGTAGATTCGCTTTGAATTATTATTAATTAAATAAAAAATATTTTTATTTAAATTTAATTATAAAATATATAAATGTTTTTTTTAAATATTTTTATAAACAATAAATTGAGTTCTCGGGTTCGGGCTTGATCCAGACTTGAGAAAAAAAAAATTCGATCACGGTCACGGTCAGGCCATGGACATGTATACAACGCAGCGGAATTAAATAAAATCAAAGAGACACTGAATCCCTCCATAGGATCTGCCTATGAATTCAAAACTATCAAGCTGTCAAGAACAAATAGCAATCAAAATCTCATACCTCTTTAATGGAGATTGCCGAAACCACATCATAGATTCTTGATATTCTTGCTCTTATACACAATGCTAGCTTGTCGAAGACCAAAGTCGTCCAATTGTCCGACCTCTAACGATAATCCACACAGGTGATCTGAAAGCCTTCACAAGGTTGAGATTATGTTTTGCCAAGACGATGCTAGTGGTCTAGGTTGTGAGAAACCTTCCTCATTTTACTCTAGTTAGCCGAAAAGAAGCAGGCAAGAAGAAAACTGATTCCTTCTCCTCTTTTCTCTATGTGCCGATTCTCACTGAGAGGTGAGAGAATGCGACTACCAGGGTTTCTCTTCCTTAGGGGGAGGCGGTAACAACATAAGGCATATATATATTATCAGGTTTAGTGTATGCCAGCTCTTGGACTTATTGCACTAAAGCCCTTTTATATATATTATTAAATATTCACAATAAGCCTACAAAGCTTAATGAATATTTAATCTGGCCCAATCTCATTTTAATTTCAATAATCACTTTTTGTGTGTGACCCATTAGGCCAATAAATATAATAAATTCAATTAAGAATTTCTTCTTTATATTTATAGATCATGAGCGGCATCTAGCAATGCATCATGGCCATCTAAATGCCAAGAGAGTCATCAAGTTTCGACTAGCCTTTCGTGTACAATATGTCTGTGTAATTCGACCCCTTCATCAAATATCACGGGATAGGAAAGAGCATGGTTCAGTGTCTACTCTTAACCAGTTCCATATTAGATCTTCAGCTTTATATTAACTCCTTAAGTATTGCCTTGGCCAAGGACTTCAATAAGTTAATATAAGCCAGATACATGTGAGATATGTCCCCTTAATCACTTGGGGTGATGAATCCTCTCTGGACCACTCATTCATCTTCGTATGCTTCATGTAATACCCAATAACACCCTACTTTAAGCATCCTTGTGATTGGGACCCGTTCGTGATGAAATCTAAGTATGACAGTTCACATACAAGATGACCTGGTGTCACAAGTCAAAGGATTACTTACACTTTGACACATGAGAGTATTTACCATAGACACTTGAGTGAAATACCAAATGGAACTCTCATAACGGGTCATGTTCAGTGAACTTGTTCAACTAACAAGCACCCATATGTTATCCCCAGGTATCTCTATACTTTCAACCTATGAGATCAGTTGCATGCATCAAGTGCATGAAGGCTTAACATATGCTAGTCTTTGAGCATTGTCAATGCCCTGTCTTGACAATACAATGACCAAGAACAATTTAGAAACACGGCATTGATGCATAAGGATCCTCATAATTGTAACACCTTACAATTCCTTTGCAATGCCATTGTGTCTCATGGACTTTATCTTCACAAGTCATTTATAACAATTATAACAATACTTATGGATAAAGAAATACCTCAATTATAATTAATAAACTATAATGTGCAATACATGAATATATAAATAGTGTTTTACAAGCCTAACTAGATTGGCTTGTAGGGCTTACACCAACAATCTCCCATTAGCACTAAAGCCAATCGCCCATGTACTTAAGCCCATGTCCTTCCATGTGACGATTGTGTTTCTACTGGGATAGAAATTTAGTAAAAGGATCAGCTATATTGTCCTCTGTGGGTACCCATTCCATATATCACCTCTTTGAATTATGTCTCTAATCAAGTGATATTGCCGTAATACATGTTTGGATTTGTGATGAGACCGTGGTTCCTTAGCTTGCGCTATGGCTCCATTGTTATCACAGTAAAGTGGTACTGGATCAACAATGCTTGGAACCACACCAAGTTCAGTTATGAACTTCTTTATCCAAACAGCCTCCTTCGCTGCCTCACACGCGGAGATGTATTTAGCCTCTGTTGTTGAATCTGCAATTGTAGTCTGTTTGGAACTTTTCCAACTGACTATAGCTCCATTTAAGGTAAATACGTAACCGCTCTGCGATTTACTGTCATCCCTATTAGTTTGGAATCCAGCATCTGTATAACCCCTTACTTGGAGTTCAGCCCCTCCATTGACCAAGAAAATATCCTTAGTTCTTCTCAAGTACTTGAGGATATTCTTCACAACAGTCCAGTGAATTTCACCAGGATTGCTTTGGTATCGGCTCGTGACACTTAGAGCGTATGATACATCTGGTCTTGTGTATAACATGGCATACATGATAGATCCTATTGTCGAAGCATACGGGATCCTATCCATCCGTGTCCTTTCTTCATAAGTTTTAGGACACATCTCTTCCGAGAGTTGTAAACCATGTACCATAGGCAAGTTACGTCTTTTGGAGATATCCATGCTAAATCTCTTTAGCACCTTGTCTATGTAAACGGATTGGGATAATCCAAGCAGCTTTTTCGATCTATCTCTATAGATCTTAATTCCCAGAATATATGTTGTTTCTCCCAAATCCTTCATGGAGAACTGTTTGGAAAACCAGACCTAGGTGGTCTGAAGCATAGGTACATCGTTTCCTATGAACAATATGTCATCGACATATTGCACTAGGAACACAATTGCATGTCCGTTTACCTTCTTGTAAACACATGGTTTATCAGGATTCTTAATGAAACCAAATTCTTTAATTGTTTCATCAAACCTGATGTTCCAACTCCGAGATGCTTGCCTTAGTCCATAAATGGACTTTTGCAGCTTGCATATCTTATTAGATGTGGCCTTGGATGAAAAACCTTCAGGTTGTGTCATATACACTTTCTCTTGCAAATTCCCGTTAAGGAATGCTGTTTTTACATCCATCTGCCATATCTCATAATCATGGTATGCTGCAATAGTAAGCATAATCTTAATGGACTTTACCATGGCAACTGGTGAAAAGGTTTCTTCAAAATCAATGCCTTCAACTTGATTATAACCTTTTGCAACCAATCTAGCCTTATACTTTTGTATATTGCCATCCATGTCTGTCTTTATCTTGTAGATCCATTTACACCCTACATGTTTTATCCCTTGAGGTGGATCAACTAAAGACCAAACATGGTTAACTTCCATGGCTTCCATTTTGGATTTCATGGCTTCTAGCCATTTCTTGGAATTGATGTCCAATATCGCTTCCTCATAGGTAGCAGGTTCATTATCAATGGGCAAACCATCTCTTTCCAAAAGAAATCCATATCTTATTGGAGTTTTCCTCTCCCTACTAGACCTTCGGAGTATTTGTGTTTCTTGAGCATTAGTCCGAGCATCCAATGCCTCGACCAATGGCTTAGGTTCCGAGGGAATGTTAGGTTGTGGTTCTTGAACTTCTTCAAGATCTATTTTACTCCCACTGAATCCTTCTAGTCGAAACTCTTTCTCTAGAAAAGCAGCGTGTTTTGACACAAACACCTTTTGATTAGTAAGACTGTAAAAGTAATATCCAGCAGTCTCTTTAGGATACCCCACAAACTTACATTTTTCTGATCTAGCTCTCAGCTTATCAGAAGCTACTTGCTTCACATAAGCAGTACATCCCCAAATCTTTAGATAAGATAAGTATGCCTTTTTGCCATTCCATATCTCATATGGTACCTTATCTACCGATTTGCTTGGAACCCTATTTAGAAGGTAAGCTGCAGTTTCTAAGGCATATCCCCAAAAGGATATCGGAAGGTCAGCCTTAGACATCATGGATCAAACCATGTCCAACAAGGTTCGATTTCTCCTCTCGGATACTCCGTTATGTTGAGGAGTTCCAGGTGGAGTCCATTGCGACAGAATTCCATTATCTGTCAAATGATCCAAGAAATCATGAGTTAAATATTCTCCTCCTCGATCCGATCTAAGAGCTAGAAAATTTTTCCTAGCTGTTTCTCTACTTCAGCTCTGAACTCTTTGAACTTTTCAAAAGCTTTAGACTTGTATCTCATCAGATAAACATAACCATATCTAGAATGATCATCGATAAAGGTTATGAAGTATGAGTAATGGCCCACATACATCTGAATGTATTAAACCTAATAAAACACCAGCTCTCTCACCCTTTCCAGTAAAGGGAGTCTTGATCATCTTGCCAAGGAGACAACATTCACAAGTCCCATATGATTCATAATCAAAGGGTTCCAAATAACCATGTTTATGTAATTTGGAAATCCTTGTCTCATTGATATGACCAAGTCTACAGTGCCAGATGTAAGTCTTACTTGGATCATCATTAATTGCTTTCTTGACATTTATATTTACAATAGGCATCTCTGGATCCAAAACATATAATCCATTATGTAATGTTGCCGATCCATAGTGAAT
The DNA here is from genome assembly GCA_030761205.1 of Fremontodendron californicum. Classification (NCBI taxonomy): domain Eukaryota; kingdom Viridiplantae; phylum Streptophyta; class Magnoliopsida; order Malvales; family Malvaceae; genus Fremontodendron; species Fremontodendron californicum. The sequence goes on along the minus strand of JAULJL010000048.1, from coordinate 5,617,113 downwards.
GTCTTTAAGAATGATGGAGCAACTATTGCCCTTCATCCTTATCTCGAAACCATCATTAATAGTGAGGTATAAAACCGAAATGATGTTTCTAGACAATACTGGAACAAAGTAACAATCTTTCAGTTCCAATTTCATGCCAGACGGCAAGGATAAAGTACATGTTCCAACGACCAATACTGCAACTTTTGCACCATTGCCTACTCTAAGAACTACTTCATCTTTGCTCAACTTTCTACTTCCTTTCAACATCCTTATGTCATTACATAGATGTGAACCGCATCCTGAATCAATTATCCAGGAATTGGATTTAACAGTAGAAAGATTCAGTTCAATCACAAACACAGTCAACCCAGAAACTTCTATAAGTTCTTCTTGTCTTGTCAAGTGAGCAACCTTCCTTTCATTGAGAACGCTTCTTAATCTCATGTACCAATCCAAACATTTTGGACTAATGGCATTCATAATGCCGTGCAGTACAGTTAAAGTATTAACCATTTTCAACAACCTAATATGGAAAAAGTATATATCAGTTATATTCATGCATTTATACCAATTCAAGATGAGGTATTAAATCTCTTATTGGTTCTCCCACTAATTTTTTGAGATAATAGCCCTCACTATTATTCGAAAATCTCATCAAGGTATTTATAGTGGGCTGGGATCCCTTCCAACATGTTGAAACCTTGAGTGACTCAACAAATTACAACAAGCCTAGTTGGGTAGATAACATAGCTTATCAATTGCATCTCTATGCAACTCCCAGATCAGTTAGGTGACAACTCTTTGTCTAAGCACATCATATGTACTTCGCCTAACTTTGCCTCTAACACCATGCGTTCAAGTTTGACGCATCCGGACAATATGGCATTAGTTGAGTAAGACCCAACTTCATAACTCAAACATATTCGTACAGTAGTTTGACCTTGAGTGACTCAACAAGCCTCCTACTGGAAGAACTCTGGTTATCTTGTTATGACGATGGAAGGCAAATTCATCATGCGAAACATGCGACTCAATATTATAAAGTGGAATTTCCTTTTCTTTAAGTCTCATCATAACATTCATAGCATTTATAATATCGCATAAAATAAATCTATAACATGCTTTCTATGTGGATGATTATGGACTTTCTAATCTAATTTTCTTGAGCCATCAAAGGAAATTAGTTGGTCAAATTCCTAGGTGGTTACATACATAGTCTTCAAAGCTTGCTTGTAATCTCCTTATCTTCATGGCACCTTTCTTTATCTTCAAGTTACAAAAATTATTCCTAACTAATCCTAATTTTACACTTTGATGTAACTAATTACATTTGTAATAAAGAAACCTCAAGTTACATTTGAGGGGAGTTAGGTGAGGAAATAATTTTTACAACTCCAGAAAATGAGAGATCAGGTAGGGCACGTAGTCCCTATTTAATTTAATAAAAACCATAAAATTAAATTCAACCATCCACAATCATATTGGGTCTTAGTCCATAATCATCCCATACATTCAAAAGTAATTTATGAACATATAAATCATGCTTTAATCTCTAATTACCATCATTGATTATATTGATTCATAATTTAATTCAAAGAAAATAATAAATATTTATTCTAATCTCATTAGAATAAATCCTAATCCAATTAGGATTATTTTCATTAATTAAATTATTATCCAATTAAATGATTTAATTGAATATTCACGTAAATTCTTATTTTGTTGATTTATTTAATTTAACAATATTACTATAATTACTAATTTTCAATGTTGTATCTCTACTAGGATACTACAACACTAGTAACTTAATATTGCTAAAATTCATAAGCTGTGAGAATCTGATAGAACCAAAAAACCCTAGCAAGAGAGGCGCAGGCATTGGTTACTAAGAGTAGCCGCCGCCCCTTACCTCCCTAAAGGCTGTCTATCCCCTTTTCACAGCTTCTAACTTTTCAATGCTAAATCAGTTTTATGATTTTTCAGGCTTGCCAAGAATAATTCTAAGCAATTTTGAATCCTAAAAATCATTGATAACTCGTATAATTATATAGTTTTTAGTTATGTTTTATTATTGTTTTGTGTCAAATACGAGTTATTTGTTTATGATCTTTTATATTTTTATGTAATTTGGTGTTTTTCACGAGTTTCTTTGAGTGATTTCAGATTACTAGGTTAAATCAAGAATTAAGGGCAAATCCAATTCAGTTCCAGTTCCGACACCTTTTGCCATATCAGCTATATCTGGAGTTTCACTGAAGCATTAAGGCTGAAATTTTTACAGTGCATAGTTAAGAGGCATATCTATCTTTTTCATGTTTTACACTTCTTGAAACGAAGTCGTTTTCCCTAGCGAAATCGACCATCAAGTTGGCTGATGTGCAATGACGTCTGTGCTGACCTGTTTTGGTATTTTGACCATATCTTCCGATCCACATGAGCATATGATCTGATTCCAACGGCTATGGATCCGTAACTGATAGGGGTATATTTTTCTAGAAGACCATTTGATCAGATCGAGCCTCCAACATTGACAAAATCGACCATCAAGCTGGCTGATCAGAATTGTCATACAATATGACGAAAATTGTTAGAAAAATGCACCCACCTATTATACCTACCTTTGAAATTTATAAAGCTTGTCTCTTGTCATTTAGCTCTCCAAAATGTGTATAAATAGAGGGCCTTGGATGAGTAATATGGTAGATTGGTAGGATATTAGCCATTGTAATAAAATTCTCTAAGTTTTCTTCTTCTTTCCTTTCTCTAGTTTTCTTTTTCTTTATTTACTTATGCTTCTTACATTTCTTTTCATTTTATTCATATCTAGTATGTGTTGCTAATCATATTGTTGAGGTGATGAGGTGAAGCTCTTGGTAAATGCTAAGGTTAGTCTCTTAAACATGAGCTAAAATGAATCATCATTTATAAACACTAGTATAGATAATATTTTCTTTTGGTTTAAAATTATACTTACAAAGTAGGGATCTTGATTCATTATTGATAAGGAAAATGGCACAGTAAATGCTTGGTTTCATAACCTTGATTTGTTGTAGACATATACCTTGGCATAAGGAATGCTTGGACTCTTTTTATGAGTTTTGAGGACACCAAATGAACATAATATCATATGCTATGGACGTTGGACAATTTGGACTGAATTGCTAAACCTTCCGATTGGAACCTCCTTTATGTGTGGATTTCAATTGTGTAATAAAACAAGATTAATCTTAGCATAACACCAAGAGTGGATTCTCTAACCTCAACATCTTTTCTTATTGTTTTTTTATATCTTGTTTAATTTCTTTTATATTTTGTTTATTTTGTTCTCTAATATCTTGTTTATCCTATTTTGTTGTTGATTCCCTAATATCTTGTTTACTTTCTTTGTCTTATATATTTATAAACTTATACTTACTAATACGCTTCCCTGTGGTTCGACCTCGGACACCCGAGAATTTATTACTTGAACATAACCTGCACTTGGGTTTACAACTCTTAATTGAGTCTCCATCAAGTTTTTTGGCGCCGTTGCCGGGGAAGCAATACTAAGTATATAAGTTTATAAGTATATTTATTTTTATTGGCTGGTTATACCGCCTAATCTGTATATTAACTTTATTTTATTTTTATTGGCTGGTTATACCGCCTAATCTGTATATTAACTTTGTTTTATGCTTGTTTGGCGACGTGATTTTAGATCTCGTCGTTTAGTTAGATTTTATTGTGAAACTTTTTCAGGTAATCTTTCTAATACAACTCCTACCATGGCTGACAATGAAAGTGTTCATGCTGAAGATGAGAACAGACAAGTACGCACCATGCGTGACTACTTGCAACCAACTCGAAGCTCATCACCCTCTTGTTTTATTTTTCCTCTCAATGCAAACAACTTTCGTTTTAAACCAGGTATGATAGCTTTGCTTCCAAATTTCCATGGGTTAGAATCGGAAAGTGCTTACTCGTTTCTAAAAGACTTCGAAGATGTATGTGTCACCTTTAATGACCAACAATGTACAAATGAAATTGTCAAGCTAAAATTATTTCCTTTTTCTTTAAAAGATAAAGCAAAAATTTGGCTTCATAATTTAAAACCAAGGTCAATTGGCACATGGCAAGAATTACAAACTGAGTTTCTAAAGAAATTTTTCCCAGCACATAAAACTACTGCTTTGAAAAGACAGATTCAAAATTTCAATCAAAATCAAAATGAAGCATTTTTTCAGTGCTGGGAGCGTTTTAAAGATTTGTTAAGTTCTTGTCCACATCATGGTTTTGAAAAATGGCGTCTTATTAGTTTCTTTTATGAAAGTTTAACTCCTGAAACTAAACAATTTGTTGAAACAATGTGTAACGGTGAGTTTCTAGAAAAAGAACCTGAAGAAGCCTTTGACTACCTAGACCATTTGGCAGATAACTTTCAAGCCTGGCACATAGATAATTCCTCTGAAAGTTCCAATAGATCTAATCTTGTTTCTAAAAGAGGTAAATATCATTTTAGTCAAGAAGATGAGATAAAAGCTAAAGTAGCTAATTTGGCTAGAAAGATTGAAGCCATGGAACTTAGAGAAGTAAAAGAAGTCAAAACGGTTAAAAATGAAGAAAGTTGTGGAATTTGTGAAATCATGGGACACCCCACTTCTGAATGTCCAAACATTCCCATTCTTAAAGAAGTGTTGCATGATCAAGTAAATTCCATAAACACATTTAAAAAGCCTTTTCCTTCTCCTTACTCTGAAACGTATAACCCTGAATGGAGAAATCATCCCAACTTCAGTTGGCGGAATAATAATCATGTTCAGGTACCACAATCTCAAAAGCCGGGCAACACTTTTTCCTATCAACCTTCACGTGTACAAACCTTGGAAGAGACATTGCAAGCATTCATGCAAACACAAGCAAATGTGAATAACCAAACTTTACAGGACATCAATGAGATCAAAAACACCTTGTCCACATTGACAGCTTCATTACGCACTCAAGAAAAAGGTAAGTTTCCTGCTCAACCTCAGCCTAACCCTTCTACTCAATGTTTTGTTTCTTGCTCCAATGAAACTCAACAGGAAAATGCCAGCTCTATCACAACTCTTCGAAGTGGAAAGGCAATTGACAAAAACATTCCATCAAAAGACCAAGATCCTCCTTCCCCTCCGAAAAGTAACGGTAAGGATGATGGTAAGTCTGAACTTCTTGAAAATTTGGACAAAGAAAAAGGTATGCATCCTGCTCCTTTTCCTCAAAGGTTGCAAACAATAAAGAATTTGAATCAAAATGCAAAAATTTATGAACTTTTCAAACAAGTTAAGTTTAATATTCCTTTATTGGATGCAATCAAACAAGTTCCATCTTATGCTAAATTTTTGAAGGACATGTGCACATTTAAAAGGAAACATAATGTACAAAAGAAAGCATTTCTGACGGAAAGTGTGAGCTCAATCATTCAGCACCTTACTCCACCAAAATTCAAAGATCCTGGATGTCCAACAATCTCATGCATCATTGGAAACACTAGAATAGAACGTGCATTGCTTGATCTTGGTGCTAGTGTTAATCTTTTGCCTTTTTCTGTTTATCAACAGTTAGGTTTAGGTGAACTCAAGGAAACACCTGTTACACTTCAACTAGCTGATCGTTCTGTAAAAATTCCTCGAGGGATAGTTGAAGATGTTTTGGTTCAAATTGATAATTTTTACTTCCCTGTTGATTTTATTGTTTTGGACACACATCCTGTTTCAAATCCAAATGTTCAAATTCCTGTTATATTAGGCCGTCCATTTCTTGCAACTTCTAATGCTCTGATAAATTGCAGGAATGGCATTTTGAACATTTCTTTTGGAAATATGACTTTAGAATTAAATGTGTTCAACATTTGCAAGCAACCTGGTGATGATTCAGAAGTACATGAAGTGGATTTCATTGAAGAACTTGTTCATGAACATCTCACCACTACCACATTCCATGATCCTTTAGAAGCTTATTTAATTAAATGTGAGTTTGATAATGCTTCAGAAATTTCACACACTGATTCTTTGTTAAATTCTTTTCAGGATAAGCATCGTTGGAAACAAAAGTTTGAGGAACTCCCATCACTCACAAATGTCACTGTGCCATCAACTATTGAACCGCCCAAGCTGGATTTAAAACCATTGCCATCCGAGCTAAAATATTCCTTTTTGGGAAAAATTCCTTCTCAATGGAGCCCCCAAGATAAAAGGAAGTTTCTGAATGAGGTAAAGAAGTTCTACTGGGATGACCCTTACTTGTTCAAATATTGTCCTGATCAAATTTTTCGAAGATGCATTCCCGACAATGAGGTAAGTAGTGTAATTAAGTTTTGTCATTCTGAGGCATGTGGTGGTCATTTTTCATCAAAGAAAACTGCTGCAAAAATTTTACAGTGTGGATTTTACTGGCCAACTTTATTCAAAGATGTACATGAGAATTCTAAAATTCATAAAGAAAGAACTAAAGCCTTTCATGACAAGTTAATTTCAAGAAAAACATTTGATGTTGGGAAAAAAGTTCTACTTTATAATTCTAGACTTCACATATTTCCTGGTAACTTGAGATCAAGATGGACTGGCCCATTTGTGGTTAAGCATGTGTATCATTATGGAGCAGTTGACATTGAGAATCCTAGAAATGGTAATGTATTCAAGGTAAATGGACAAAGACTCAAACTCTTTTTGGAAAATCATGTTACTCAAGAAGAGGTTGTCTTTCTTTCTGATCCTTGTTTTGAAAATAACTAGATGTAAATATAATTTTTACTAATCTTCAAAAAAAAAAAAAATACATTTTTTTAACCCCGGTTAAATGGCGGATAACGGTACTCCGTGATTATTTAAGTCGGTTCCATCAGCTACCCACAAAACTGATATTGTATATAAATTTCTCTTTCAATTTCTCTTTCATTTTATTTTATTTTATTTTTTTCAGGATGGATGATATTCTCACAAGATTGCAGAAACGATTTCCTCCTTTTTCCTCGAAATATTTTACTGAAGCTTTACCAAGTTCGATTTGAAAGATTAAGAATGCTTATGCACAAAGGGATTCCTGAAGACATACGTTGGATAATTGAAGCCAAGGTACGTGAAGATGAATATCTTCCTGTTTTGCATTTACCAGGTACAGGTAGAAGCACTTTTGCAAAGAAGCGACGAGCAAAGTGCATGAGTTCAAATTGCCACAAATGTGCACGATGGACGTGTAACGGTAAATATCGTTCTATTGGGATTTCGTCCTCTAATCGAGATGATAAAATTGAATTCATTAAGGATGGACTGAGTAAGGAGAATTTGGGTAATATCCAACTTTCTCTTGAGACGCATCCTAGTGGAGACGTACAAAGAGAAATTCTTGATTTATGGCCGCAATTCCAAAGGGAATGGCAACATCTTGGGAATCTGATGTTAAAAGACCCTGTTTGCCAGCTTGTAAGAAAACTGGATGGGAAGCATATCCTCGACTCATAGAAGGCGTTTAAGCCGTTTCTGGACGTAAAACCAGAGGAAGATGTGAGCCACAATCACAACTACAATAAATGACTTCTCAACTTTTGGTTTGATTTGCAATAACTTCATTTTGGTTTAGTTTATGTGTTGTTAGATTTGTGTAATTATTCTCGTTTTTTTTTTTGCATTGGTCTTTTACGGTTGATTTTTCTTCTCTTTTTGATTTTCTTCCTGAAATCACGCAAAAATCTTTTGTTAGGTTAACATTTTCTTCTGACAGGTCAAATACACTTTCGGCGACATTATTACTCTTGTCTGATTCATTACTCAGTCCTCTATATATTACACCATGTACTCATTCTCTTTCAGGCACTTGAAAAAAAAAATGGAAAGTACTTCGTCCCAGCGCATTAAAAAAAATTTGTGTCTTTGGAGGTGCTTATCCAGGGAAAAATAACATATTCGCTGATGAAGCCATAAGAGTTGGAGTAATACTTGCCCAACAAAAGATCCAGTTGATTTATGGAGGTGGTAGTACGGGTTTAATGGGAGCAGTCGCTACATCAGCACACGCCGGAGGAAGTCCAATTCTAGGAATCGTGCCAAAACTAATCACAGGTTTTTGTGGACCTACCGTGGGTAAGAAAATACAAGTCTGGAGTATCCCTGAACGGATAACAATCATGTACCATTCTGTCGATGCATTCATTGCTTTACCAGGAGGTCTGGGTACATTGGAAGAAATAGCTTGCGTGGCTTCTTGGTCATCTTTGGTCACAAATAAGAAACCCATTGGTTTGCTTAATATTAATGGTTATTTTAGTAATTTGCTTTCATATTTAGATAATGCTGTGGATAATGGATTCATGTTTTCAGAGGCAAGGAGAACCATAATTTCTGCTACAACCATTGAAGATTTACTCAAAAAGCTCCAAGCTTATGAGTATTTATCTACTACGGTTGCTTCGCAAACGCTCGGAAAAAGAAAAAGAGATATGGACGAGCAAGGAGTGGATTGCACTCTGTCTTTGTGACATTATCTAACATTTTGTTTGTTGTGTCTCAGTTATAATAAGTGGTTAGCAACCTCTGCAGGTAATATCTCCTAAATTCTACCTTTAGTAGGGGGTAAGGGACATATTTTGCTAATTTTTAAAATAAAAAAAATTTGATGTGTTTTAAGCCATTTAGAAGTATTCATTCTGAACAAGGTCTGAGTAAAGGAGACTTGAGACATACCTTGTCAGTTTGATTTCTTCTTTCAAAAAAAAAAAAAAAGGTTTGTTGTGTTTTAAGCAATTTAGAAGTATTCATTCTGAACAAGGTCTGAGTAAGGGAGACTTGAGACATACCTTGTCAGTTTGATTTTAATCTTTTTATGTTTACTTGTTAATTTTTGTTTAGTATTTTAGGATTATTTAGGTTGCATGAGTTTGTTTTGTTTTGAGTCTTAGTTATTCCTATTCTTATGTTATTAGTTCTTTTCTCTTACACATGATTCTTTCATTTGGGTTAATAGACTTACATTGAGGACAATGTAAGAATTAAGTGTGGGGGGAACGATTTAGGATTTCTTTTATTTTTGTTTACTATTTTTTTTATGAGTCTTTATTATTATTATTATTTTTTTAATGTGTTCTAGTTCCTTTTTAATACAATGATGAGATATGAATTGCATAAGTCTAAAACAGATTTATTAGTGAGAAGATTTTCATGAGAATTGAGCTTGATGTCAACCTTTTTATGAGCCAATGTTAATATGATATGTTGATTGAGAAAGAAGCATGTTTAGACTTAATCTGACTTGTATAATCATCCTTGTGAGTTTTTGAGCCTATAATGATTGATGCATTATACAAATCAATCTAATTTCTTTCTTGAGTGCTCTTATGATTACATGATTCTCTAGAACTTGCTTTAAACCGTTTGAGACTATATTGATACATGTGACAACATGAATATGATAGAGGCATTAGGATTATAACCAGAGCCAAACAGCCATCCATTATTAATGTTCTAAGAGAACATCCCCACTAGTGAGCCAATTTGAGCCTACATTAAATATGCTATTTTATTGGTAACCAGAACTTACACCTAGCCTAAATATACTTATATCCTTACCCTTGTTCTAAAGATGGATTATATATTTTGAGACATATTGCAAAAACAAGGGATACTTTTTGAAAATTTGGGTTAGAACGAAAGATAAGTGTGGGGGAGGAGAGAAGCAAAAGTCAAGAGAAAAAGAAAGGGATCATTGTCAAATACATTCCCATATTAAAAAAAAAAAAAAATCTTCTCTTGAACTTCTAGTTAAAGTAAAGAAAAAGATGTTACAAAGTTGGTTAGAATGAAGCAAAGGCTCAACATGAATATTTAGCCTATGTTATTATGTGCTTTATAAGAGTTTTGAGAAGTTTTATTTGTATGATCTTATTATGTCTCTAAACTCTATGAACTCTTTGGAACCTTTGTGATATCTTTATCCTTTTGTTCTTTAACCACATTATAACCCTTTGGCCCCATTACAACCTTGAAAAAAAGACCTCTTGATTTATGAAGTTGTATGATCTAAATAGTGGAGAATAGGTGGACAAGCAAGCATATGGTAGAACTGTTTTCATGAGATTGATTGATTGTAAACACTTTACCACTACTTTAAAGAGTGAAAATCATGAGAGTATAGTGAGAAGTTGAGATTAAGTTGAATATGCACTATTTTAATTGAAATATGTTATGTTAATATTGGCTTAACTCATTTATTTACATTCAAGCATGAATTTTTGTGAAATTCTTTGAGCTATTGATTAGTTTATAAGACTTGTTCAAAGATTGTCTCTAATTTATATTGAAAGGATTAGGAGTAAATATTTTTAGTGTATGTAGTTTACTTATATTTTAGTCTTTCAATGTTTGTGGGTATCGTTCTAGCAAACCCTCACGAGACTAAACTCGTCCACTAGGGACACCTAGGGGTTTAAAGGCTTGTGTCACATGCTAAGTGCCACCGTGATTTCCAACGAAAATGGATTAGATTAGATTTTCTTATTTTATTTTTATTGAGTCGTTGCTAGGGACTAGCAACAATCTAAGTGTGGGGGTGTGATAACTCGTATAATTATATAGTTTTTAGTTATGTTTTATTATTGTTTTGTGTCAAATACGAGTTATTTGTTTATGATCTTTTATATTTTTATGTAATTTGGTGTTTTTCACGAGTTTCTTTGAGTGATTTCAGATTAGTAGGTTAAATCAAGAATTAAGGGCAAATCCAATTCAGTTCCAGTTCCGACACCTTTTGCCATATCAGCTATATCTGGAGTTTCACTGAAGCATTAAGGCTGAAATTTTTACAGTGCATAGTTAAGAGGCATATCTATCTTTTTCATGTTTTACACTTCTTGAAACGGAGTCGTTTTCCCTAGCGAAATCGACCATCAAGTTGGCTGATGTACAATGACGTCTATGCTGACCTGTTTTGGTATTTTGACCATATCTTCCGATCCACATGAGAATATGATCTGATTCCAACGGCTATGGATCCGTAACTGATAGAGGTATATTTGTCTAGAAGACCATTTGATCAGATCGAGCCTCCAACATTGACAAAATCGACCATCAAGCTGGCTGATCAGAATTGTCATACAATATGACGAAAATTGTTAGAAAAATGCACCCACCTATTATACCTACCTTTGAAATTTATAAAGCTTGTCTCTTGTCATTTAGCTCTCCAAAATGTGTATAAATAGAGGGCCTTGGATGAGTAATATGGTATATTGGTAGGATATTAGCCATTGTAATAAAATTCTCTAAGTTTTCTTCTTCTTTCCTTTCTCTAGTTTTCTTTTTCTTTATTTACTTATGCTTCTTACATTTCTTTTCATTTTATTCATATCTAGTATGTGTTGCTAATCATATTGTTGAGGTGATGAGGTGAAGCTCTTGGTAAATGCTAAGGTTAGTCTCTTAAACATGAGCTAAAATGAATCATCATTTATAAACACTAGTATAGATAATATTTTCTTTTGGTTTAAAATCATACTTACAAAGTAGGGATCTTGATTCATTATTGACAAGGAAAATGGCACAGTAAATGCTTGGTTTCATAACCTTGATTTGTTGTAGACATATACCTTGGCATAAGGAATGCTTGGACTCTTTTTATGAGTTTTGAGGATACCAAATGAACATAATATCATATGCTATGGACGTTGGACAATTTGGACTGAATTGCTAAACCTTCCGATTGGAACCTCCTTTATGTGTGGATTTCAATTGTGTAATAAAACAAGATTAATCTTAGCATAACACCAAGAGTGGATTCTCTAACCTCAACATCTTTTCTTATTTTTTTTTATATCTTGTTTAATTTCTTTTATATTTTGTTTATTTTGTTCTCTAATATCTTGTTTATCTTATTTTGTTGTTGATTCCCTAATATCTTGTTTACTTTCTTTGTCTTATATATTTATAAACTTATACTTACTAATACGCTTCCCTGTGGTTCGACCTCGGACACCCGAGAATTTATTACTTGAACATAACCTGCACTTGGGTTTACAACTCTTAATTGAGTCTCCATCAATCATTAAAACATGCATTAAAAATCAGCCAAGAAAAATCTACAAGTTTTTCTCACTAAAATCACCAAATTTGTGCAAAGCAGGCTTAACAGTTTTCAATTGCTGCCAAACATTCGCCAGTTGCATTAATCAGTTTAAAACAATTTTAAACCAATTAATCAACAAGAATTCACCATGATTAACTGCTGCCTTCACTAAAACACTACAAGTGAATTTCTTACAAATTCGATTAGTTACAACCGGATCAAAATAACTCAAAGAACAAAACAATTTTGTTAAAGGTAACAATCAAAGCATAGATCGTATAGGAATAACATAAGAAAGGCTCTGATACCACTGTTGGGATTCGGCTGATGCTCAAACAGAGATAGTGTATAATTTAATCAACAAGTTAAATATACAACGCAGCGAAATTAAATAAAATCAAAGAGACACCGAATCCCTCCATAGGATCTGCCTATGAATTCAAAACGATCAAGCTATCAAGAACAGATAACATTCAAAATCTCATACCTCTGTAATGGAGATTGCCGAAACAACATCATAGATTCTTGATGTTCTTGCTCTTGTACACAATGCTTGCTTGTCGAAGACCAAAGTTGTTCAATTGTTCGACCTCTAACGGTAATCCACACAGGTATCTGAAAGCCTTCACAAGGTTGAGATTATGTTTTGCCAAGACGATGCTAGTGGTCTAGGTTGTGAGAAACCTTCATCCTCTTACTCTAGTTAGCCAGAAAAAAGCAGGCAAGAAGAAAACTGATTCTTCCTCATCTTTTCTCTATACGTCAATTCTCACAGGGAGGTGAGAGAATACGGCTACCAGGGTTTCTCTTCCTTAGGGGGAGGCGGCAACAACATAAGGCATATATATATATATTATCAAGTTTAGTGTATGCCAACTCTTGGACTTATTGCACTAAAGCCCTTATACATATATTATTAAATATTCACAATAAGCCCACAACACTTAATGAATATTTAATCTGGCCCAATCTCATTTTAATTTCAATAATCACCTTTTGTGTATGACCCGTTAGTCCCTTAATATGTTGGCAATAAATATAATAAATTCAATTAAGAATTTCTTCTTTATATTTATAGATCATGAGCGACATCTAGCAATGCATCATGACCACCCAAATGTCAAGAGAGTCATCAAGCTTCGACTAACCTTTCGCGTACAATATGTTTGTGTAATTCGATCCCTTCATCAAATATGTCGGGATTGGAAAGAGCATGGTTCAGTGCCTACTCTTAACCCATTCCATATTAGATCTGCAGCTTTATATTAACTCCTTAAGTATTGCCTTGGCCAAGGACTTCAATAAGTTAATATAAGCCAGATAACATGTGAGATATGTCCCTTTAATCACTAAGGGTGATGAATCCTCTCTAGATCACTCATTCATCTTCGTATGCTTCATGTCATACCCAATAACACCCTACTTTAAGCATCCTTGTGATTGGGACCCATTCATGATGAAATCTAAGTATGACAGTTCACATACAAGATGACCTGGTGTCACAAGTCAAAGGATTACTTACACTATTGACACATGAGAGTATTTACCAAAGACACTTGAGTGAAATACCAAATAGAACTCTCATAGCGGGTCATGTTCAGTGAACTTGTTCAACTAACAAGCACCCATATGTTATCCCCAAGTATCTCTATACTTTCAACCTATGAGATCAGTTGCATGCATCAAGTGCATGAAGGCTTAACATATGCCAGTCTTTGAGCATTGTCAATGCCCTGTCTTGACAATACAATGACCAGGAACAATTTAGAAACACAACATTGATGCATAAGGATCCTCATAATTGTAACACCTTACAATTCCTTTGCAATGCCATTGTGTCTCATGGACTTTATCTTCACAAGTCATTTATAACAATTATAACAATACTTATGGATAAAGAAATACCTCTATTATAATTAATAAACTTAATGTGCAATACATGAATATATAAATAGTGTTTTACAAGCCTAACTAGATTGGCTTGTAAGGCTTACACCAACAAAAAGAAGAGTAAAGAGAAAGAGAAAACTAAGGTTTGTTAGGTCTTCGGTCTTCTAGTCTCCGAAACCTCTCTTAGCTCTTTGCAAATTTGTGGTGGTTGCTCTCCCTTTAAGAAAACTAGGTTATTTACAAGCTAAAAAGTTAAGAAGGTAAAAACTTAAGTCCTAAAAGGTTCCTATTTATAGATCTTTAAAAGCCTGAAGAAGGAAAACTTTGTGGCCAAGTAATAGCTTCCAGCTTTGACTTTCCATATATGAACTAATTCTCTCCTTCTTGCTTTAGGACTCTACAAAAATACAAAAGATATTAAATTAATAAATAATTTAAACATAAAATAAATAAATAAAAATAATCTAAAACTAATTAGAAAATAATTAATTAATAGTTTAAACTATAAGGACTTAGCTAATTTAAATGCACAAAATATGGTAAAATAACTCTATTTCATAGAGTTATCAAGAACCAAATGAAAATTTCATGGATAATAAAGATTGATCCTATGTGACAGGGATCGATCCTTTTATGGATAGAATCAAATGGAAATTCTGATTAAGTAAAGGATTGATCCTTTGTAAGACATATAACTTATGGATCCTTTGTATTTTTTATTTTCTTTCCTCTCACTTTTCAACTTTGTCAAGCAATAGAGAGAAGGAAAATATGTTTTCTACCCACTTTTCTATATTTCCTACCAAGCATACATATGAGAAGAAAAAAATATGTTTTCTATCTTTTCAGTTTTCTCCTCCTCCATTTTTCATCTTTTCAATTTTCTTTTCACCCTACTAAGCAAAGCCTTAAGGTATGCTTGGTTGAGTGGAAAAGTAGAAGGACGAAAAAGTGGAAAGAAAATGAATTTTGAGTGTGCTTGGTAGGAAAGAAAAGTGAGAGAAAAATGTAGACACCTAATTTTGTCTGGGCCCTTAAATTAGGCAAATTCTCCTTTCATCTTCTCGGAACGCAAAAAGACTTCCACCGTTCCGCAGATGAGTACCCAAGACTTTGATTCGGAGGTCAACATAAAAAGTCAACTCAAAAAGGTCAACCCTAAAAAGTCAACCATTGAAAAAGTTAACTTCCAGTCAAAATCAAGATCCAAAGTTGAATTGCACAAGGGCGAAAGACTTTTGATAATCCTAGGTCTACAACGAAAGATATAGAGTTCGGAAGATGGGTTACGGAAATTCAGTGTAGGGGAATATATAATTCGACAAATTAGGAAAAAAGTGCATAAACGATCAAATCGAACGAAATTGGAGGTCCTAAATGGAACAAGATCAGTAACTACGGATATTGGAAACCAACTTTGGAAACGAAGTTGAAGGAAGATACGATTTGGAGGAAAATAAAGATTTAATAAGAAATTACGGATTTAGGGAAAACTACAAAGATGGCCCGATTTAGTGAAATTGAAGCCCCCAGTTGATAAAGAATGAATAAAAAAAATAGCCTAAGGCCCAGTTTGAAGTGGATCCCAAGGAAGAGCCAGTTAGAGGAAAAACAGAAAAAATGAGAAAATTCCTAGTATTGAAAAGAGGAAAACTAAATCGGAGGGGAATTTGGTCGTAAAAATTGGGCATTTTTGGACCAACTCAAATCCAATACATAACATAGGTAGTGGAAAATGAAAATCCTAAAATCGGACCCTATTTGAGTAAAATCGAGGTTTCGAAGGTTAAAGGGCAATGTTGGAAAATCCAGGAAAAATAGGTCACGAGCTCAGAAAATTATGAAAACTTTCAGATTTGAATTTCATATCATATGGAAGGGATCAGTGAAGAAAAATTCAGAATATGAGCTTTAATGGAAAAAAAGACAAAGTTCGGGTGCACTAACCCAAAAAATCCCAAAGAAAATTCCGGAAAAAATAGCAAATGAGCTCGAAAAATTATAAAAAATTCTAGATCTGAGTTTCATATTTTTTTGGAAGATATTAGTGAATAAAAATCCAGAATCGGAGCTCGAATGAAAAAGGCGAAGTTCGAGCACACTAACCCGAAAAATCCCAAAGAAAATTCAGAGAAAAATAGCAAATAAGCTCGGAAAATTATAAAAACTTCCAGATCTGAGTTTTACATTTTTTTGGAAGGGATTGGAGAAAGAAAATTCGGAATCGGAGTTCAAATGAAAAAGGGCAAAGTTCAGGTGCACTAACCTGAAATTCCAAAAGATAATTCCGAGAAAAGTAGCAAACGAGCTCGAAAAATTATGAAAACTTCCAGATTTGAGTTTTATAATTTTTGAAAGATATTGGTGAATAAAAATATGGAATTGGAGCTCAAATGGAAAAGGCTAAATTTGGAAGGCACTAAACCAAAACTTTAGAGAGAAATCTGGAAAAATAGAGAATGAGCTCGAAAAAATGTCAAAACCTCCAGAACCAAGTTTTATATTGGATGGGATGAGTTGGAAAAGAAAATTTAGAGATTGGGGTCCATTAGCAATTAAAATAAATTTGGGGGCCAAAATGCAATTTTACCAAAGAAATCGAAAAGGGCCAATTTGCAAGTAAAAAAGTTGAATGGCCTGGAAATTTCCAGGCCATTTTCGGCCAGCAGCTGATGCAAAGGGGGAGTGTGATCATCATGGATCAAATGGCTAAGGATGGATAGAAAGATGACATTTTTACAAGGACAAGATTCTCCACTACTTTGCCTACATGGCATTTTAAGCCAATAAGAAGGCTCCAATTTGCATGGCCATATGAAGAGCATGTGAAGTTAATAAGTTGATGCCAAATAGGATAAATAATGCCATGTAGGAGGATATTTTTGTAGTAGCCTCCATGATCTTGACAATTGGCAAAGATATTTTATAAGAGATAGGAGACACAAATGGTTGAGATGGCATTTGTTAGCTAATGGGAGGCTAAGATTCCCTATTTTTAAGGGAAGCACCATGCAAATAGGGGACAAGCTCTCTATTTTTAAGGGAAATAGGCATTTGGGGGGAACATTTTTGGCCATGTGGCAAAGGATAACAAGGGTAAAAAAATAAATGCACACACACTCACTCTATTATACAAAAGGGTCGACCACTCTAGAGAAAAAAGGAGGAGGTTCATTTTTTTTTCTTTAAGGCATTTCATTCTTGAGAGAAAAGGGAGGAGAGAAAGACAAGAGAAGAGAAAATTTTTGACAACTTTGATTTGAAAAGCAAAAGCTAGGTAGCTATCTCTTCCTTTCTTCTTCTTTAATGTTTTTCTTTGATGTTGTGATTCTTTTTTCTCCTCTTTTTGTTCATGTGATTTGTAAACTTTTTGATGAATAAAAAGGTTTTCAAAAATAAATTTAAAAGGTTTTCTATCCTTTATTCTTCATGCTTTATCAAATAACCAAGTTTTGACAATTTTTTCTACATTCCTTTGCATTAGCCGAACCTACCTAGGGGATTTTATGCTTGTTCTTGCTTGATATTGCTTGGTTGGTTGATTGTGTTCATCTCTTGACTCATAATTTATCTATTGTCATATGATTGTGGGCTGTAAAATGATGCATTTCATGACATTTCAACTAGGATTTTGGCCAAGATCAACCAATGATCTCAAGCCAAAAATCACTTACCTCTACTAGTTGAGAGATTGATATCCTAGATTCGATATTTTGACATTGTGATTTTTTTTTTAACTACTCATCCATAGTCAAAATAAATTGATTTTTTTACCACATGCAGTAGCTATTTAGGGGATGCCATGGTATTTTTCTCATGATTTTTAGATTTTTTTTTTATCATGATTGAAAAAAATAGATTCTGACAAAGCAGTTTTTAACTCACTGTCTTGATTTTGGTAAAATTCGGTCATAGTATCCATGCTCCAAAAATTAAGCTGATTTTTTCCCATAGAGATCAATATGTTAGGTCTGCCCTAATTTTTTCAGATTTTTCTTAAATATTTTAGAAGGGTAAAAAAATAAAATTTTAAAACTGCCAGTGAGAGTCAGATTTGTTTTTTAAGAAATAATAATTTTCTGTTTTTGTTTGGGTACAAAGAGGGGGCTGATTTGGGACCTTAGCTACGGTTTTAGGTTAATTTCCAAGTCATTTCAATCATAAAATTTGATTTTATAAAAGTCAGGTCGAGGGTGGTCAACTCGGATTTCAAAAATAGGAAAATAGAGCCTTTTAAAAATGGGCGGGGTTCGGCCATGAGGCCATTTTCATCCAAAAATTCCAAATTTTTTAAATTTGAGCCCAAAGTCTTTCGATTTTAAAAATCCGATTTAAGTCTCTTCTAAAGGTAGTCGGATACCTTTTTAGATATACAGATGTCCTTACTCTAAGGAAGAAATACATCTCCATGCATTGCATTTTTAAAATGTTTTAAATTTTAATTTGACATGAAACGTGTGTTTCGATTTCCTAAACAGTTGGCGATAATTAGTTCTTAATCTTTGCCAGGTTGACGGGGAGGTTAGAAAATTCTTCAACGCACGTGTTTATGGAATTGAAAGATATTAGGTTTTGTTTTATTCGAAATCATATAAATATCATAAGAAAGAAATATTTTTCGAGCTTTGTTGGAGAGTGTGGTAATATTTTCTGATGTATGCTATTTGTATGATTCCTTACATAAAAAATTAATTCCATGATCATGCATGTTCCATGATATTTACATTTGTCATTTTAATTATGAAAATTCCATGTTCATGTCATTTTATGTTCATTGTTGCCTTAATTAGATTTTACCATGTCTAGCATGCCATGTCATTCATTCATGTGCTAGGTCACTAATTCACATGCCATGTCATCTATATTATGCCATGTCATTTATTTACATGCTATGTCATCTAGATTATGCCATGTCATTCATTCGCAATGTCATGTCATTCATTCACATGCCATGTCATTCATATGCCATATCATTCACTTACATGCCATATCATTCATTGTCATGCCATATCATTCATGTGCCATGTTACTCACATGCCATGTCATCTAGATTATGCCATGTCATCCATTTACATGTCATGTCGCTCATATGCCTTGTCATCCATTTACATGCCATATCATTCATGTGCCATGTTACTCACATGCCATATCATTTATTCACATGTCATGTCATTTAGTTTATGCCATGCTATTCATTTAGTATGCCATGTCATTCGACCATGTCACTATCTGCTCATGCCATGTCATTTGCTCCATGTCATCCATAGATTAGGTCATGTATATGTTATTTCATTCATGTTCATGCTATGTCATCCTTATGCCATGTCATTCATATGCCATGCCATTTTGTTTGCCATGTCGATTTCATTCACATGACATTCATTCATGTGCCATGTCATCATGTCTTTTTTTTTGCCTTGCCGATTTCATTCACTTGACATTCATTCATGTCCCATGGCATTCATATGCCATGACATTTTGTATGCCATGTCAATTTCATTCACATGACATTTATTCTTATGCCATGTCATTTATTCTTTTGGCTATGTCATTTAAATTTTGTCATGTCATAATAACTTGCTTGCTATGCCATGTTAATCATGCATGTTATACCTTCAAGTTTTAATTTTCACATTCTTGATCATCCAACTTTTTGAAAATTGATATTTTTTAATAAAATAAGGCAATATCCCTGAGTTATTATAATTCATGAATTCTCCTCTGAGTTGCAGATGATTCTTCATCAACTATATTAATGAAGGAATACCCTTTTAAAAAGAGTATGATGCAGAGATTTCTAAAAGCAATAAAAAAAATCTATATTTTACTAGTTTGTCGAGGAATATATAAAATTTTTTGCTATAACAAATTCCGGATCATTCTCGAACAAAAATGGGATTGTTTTAAAAATGGGAATTATTTTCAAATGCCAAATCTAAAACCGACTTTTCACCAAGACTCGAGATAACACATGACTAATAAGGTACCGTATTATATGGGTGTTGTGGGGGTGCTAATCCTTCCAACACGTAACCAACTCCCGAACTTGCTTTTTGTTTTCTCTGGTTTAAAAGCGCAGACTAAGAAATTGATTTTAAAAATTATTTTAATTAATTTTAAAATGTTTTATAAAAACCGATTTTAATAGGTGGCCGATCACACCTAGCCAAAAAAGATTGGTAGCCAAAAAAGATTGGTGGCGACTCTATTTGTTTTTTCAAAGGTTGTTTTCAAAACCTCCCATTTTTAACTTGAGAGGAATTAAGTCGTCTTTTCCTCTGTCTTTTTTTTCCTCCCCTCACTCGAACGGGTCCCCGCGACGGGATCACATATCGACAAAAAGAAAATAGGAAAGATGACTATTTTTCACCCTAATGCATAAAAACAAATCATTCCAAATTAGAATGATAAGAAGAGAGAAAATGAGATAGATGAGCATTAAGTGTGCAATATTTACAAGATTATCCATCATTTTTAAATTTATATCTTTTTATCTTAATTTACAAAGGGTATAATGGTAAAATAATATAGTTTTTATTTTACTTTATCTCATTTTAAACTCTAACAAACAATGAGTGGAAAAATTTTATTTTTTCTTTTCATTTTTTTTCTTTCCTATCAAGTACATCAATGAAAAGAAAAAATATGTTTTCAATCTTTTCACTTTTCTCATCCAATTTTCTTTCCATCCTACCAAGCAAAGCCTTAGCATATGCCTATATAATCTGTTACAACTATAAGCTTTGCTTGGTAGGATGGAAAGAAAATTGAAAAGATGAAAAATTGGAGGAGGAGAAAAATGGGAAGATAAATATATTTTTTCTTTCGATTGGTGTGCTTTGTAAGAAAGATGAAAAAGTGAAAAGAAAAAGTAATTTTCTTTTCACTCATTGCTTGGTAGAGTTGAAAAATTAGAGGAAAGAATATATTATTTGTAAATTAAGATAAAAATTTAAAATTTAAAAAATGATGGATAATCTTGTAAATATGCACACTTAACTCACATCTCTCTCATTTTCTCTCCTCTTATCATTCCAATTTGGAATAATTTATTTTTATGCATTAGGGTGAAAAATAGTTATCTTTCTTATTTTCTTTCTTCTCATTTTTCTCTCCTACCAAACACACTCAAAATTCACTTTCTTTCCACTTTTCCATCCTCCTCTATCCTTCCATTTTTTCACTCTACCAAGCACATACTTTTACATATGGGAAACTATCCCTATATAATTGATACACAAAATAATGTATCTATTAAATCCTTGCACTAAATTATGATTGCAATTGTGTATAGTAGTAAGCAAGGGTCAATCAACAAAGATTGTTCTTAATTTATATATTAATTGATTCTGTTAGCTCAAGTGTAGAGATTAACCAAGAGGGGGGTGAATTGGTTTTTAAAAATTTCACAAGTAAATTTGATTTTTAATTTATGGAAATTAAGTAATCAAACTTAATATAAAATAAATGAACAATATGAGTAGCTAAAATAAAGAGTAAGAGAAAGGAGAGCAAACAATCGATGTATAGAGGTTCGGCACTTCCACTTGGCGCCTACATTCTCTTTTCTTGGCACTTCCTTGCCAAAATGCTTCACCAATCCACTAGTGAAAAATTACCTTTGAGGTTAAGGTATAACCTTACAATCCTTATATTTTGAAGCTTAGATAAAAACCACTTGACCCCTTAAGAATTCTACCCAAATCCTTAAGAACAAGTCACTCAAAATCTCAAACCCCTTTAGAAATTGAAGGTTTATTTGCAAAATAAAATGAACCTCTGATAGGAAAGTGTTTGCTGACTTTAAGCACAATATTTGAAGACACAACTATAATAAAAAGATGGATACAATGTGAAATAAAGCTTAAGCACAATGAACACTTGAAAGCTAGAGAAAATATGAAAATTCTTGCTTTGATTTGCTTCTCTTGGAGTCTCTTGCTATTGGAAGTGTTAGGGAGACCTTTCTATACCTCTCACATTAAATATGTGTTAGGAGTGGTTAGAGGTGGAATAGAGCCGTTCTTTCTTCAGAAAATCGTACTTGAAAGTCAGTGCAGTGCGCCAGGGATTGATCCCCTCCTTGTTCCATTTAAAAATCTGACCCTTGGAGCCAATGGGATCGATCCTCTCCTTGTGAGAATTGATCCCCTACTGTCCTGCAAAGTTCAAAACGCTACTGACTTGCATGGGCTCGGTCCTAGTGAAATTTCTTCACTAGGGGATCGATCCTCTATCTTAGGGGATCGATCCTCTCTTCATAAAATTGTTTTCTTTGATTTTCAAAAGAGGTCAACTTGTCTCAAAATATTTTAAACATATATATATTTAAGAACATGTATTTTTGAGAAATCTAAGGAGTTTAAAATATTTTCAACATTTTCCAAAATATTTTCAAAAAGTCAAAGAAAAATGCTAGAATGAAAACATTTAATCTCAAGCTAATTAAACTTAAGAGTTTGTCATTTCAAAATTAAGATCAATTCAAAACTAATATAGCTAACAATCTCCCCTTTTTGATATGACAAAACTTAAGATAAATTTGCTTATAAAAACTCCCCCTTAATTAAAGAAATAAAGATTTTCAATAAAAATTCCCCATTAATTAAAACATTCTTTTCAACTTTGCAAAAACAAATAAAGAACAAGTAAGGATACTCTCAATCCACAATGTCAACAAGAATTTAAGCACAATATCCAACATAATTCATATTCATAAAATAGAAACATTTAAGCACATATGAAAATTTTCTCACTTTTTTCTTTTTCATTTTTGTTCACTTAAAGCAAATTTGTTAATATGAACTTTCTCCCCCTTTTTTGTTATATCAAAAATAATATCAATTCAAAGCTAAGGGAAATGCAAGATATCAATCCAATATCAATATACTAAAAGAGTATAACAATTCAATATCAATATATCAAAAAAAAAAAATCAATCCAACAACAATGCAATATACACAAAGTCTCAATATCATGAATATATATATGAAAAATATAGCTTTAAGTTCAAAGATAAAACATGAGAAATACCGAAATTATATAGATAATGTCCAAAGGAAAAACACAAAAGCATTGAAGTTTAAATACATATAGTAATGTTTGAAACCCAAAATGAAACCTAAACACATCTATGCTAAAGCTCGAAATACCCTATGGATCATCGTGATCGGAGGTGCAAAGAATGAAGGCATGTCCCGAAGCCGGGTGTCCATGTTGTTGACAATGCCCCACATGGTTTGTACATTATTGTGCACATTCGTCATCCTCGTATCGACATTATCCATCTTTGTATCGACATGGTGTCGAAGAGAAGCAAATTGGTCATCAAAATGTGTTTGAAGCGAGTCAAACTTGCCCATGAGAGCGTTGATAATGGCTTGAGTGTTTGGAGGCACGAACAAGGAGAAAGAAGCACCATCGAGGGTGGCACTTGTTGAGCATCTGATGCACCAACATTGCTCATCTACATGTTCTTCATGAACCTGGACCTATTCGCCATTGGCGTTTTGGTGATAACCCATCTTGTGAACCGTTTGGAGTGCAGGATGCCCGAATCACAAGAGACATCGATCCCGATCGCCTTGATGTAATAACTCAAGGCCATACCAAAAACTAAAGTGTGCTCCGTGCCTTTGATGACGCGAAGGAGATCGATGAAGATAAAGTGGCAAGGTTGAGCTTTTGATGAGAACGGAACATGTTGATCCTCTAATAGTCAATGTTGTGGAGGGTGGAGTATTTGGTGCCAAATGGTCGAAAGATGTGGGAGATGATAATATGGAGTAGCTGGTCATGTAATGGAAAGAAGGGAGGTAGAGTTTTTCGGTGTGCACATAGTCTCGGGAAAGAATCATTCCTCATGGGTTTCACCCTCATTCGTAAGTTCGAACACTCGTGCTAGGGATTCTTGTGAAATGATGATTTTGCAACCCATTAGATAGGTCTTGATCTCAAGAACAATGCCAACATCGATGTCATCATCCTCACGGTGTTATGTGGCATTACTAAGGAATGCACCGACTAAGTTCTCATGTACGGGGCAGTTTAATTGAAGGAATTGAAACCACTCGAACTCCTCAAATAATGTGAGATATTCAAAGTTGAACACCCGAAGAAAGTTCACATCGATCACCCGACTCTTTTTAACAGGCGTTTTAGTAAATGAAGCATTGAACTTGTCTCGAGCCCGGGGGTCGGGAAGCACGAGTAAAAAAAGGATGGTGCAAAAGGTGCAGCTTGCTTGGAGAAGGAGGATGCCTCGGCCGTTTGTTTGCGTTTACCAGCTAAGGTTTTCACTTTGGGGGCCATTGGAGGTGTTGAAATGGTATAGGCAGTGGTTGAGGAATTTTGTCAAACACTTGGTGGGTGTCAAATTTTGGTGGTGTTTTTGAAGAAATTGTCGAGTGTAATTTGTTCCAAAGGATAAGAGGAGCTGTTTTGAGGTGAACGAACACGAAAAAAAATGGATTTAAAGTGGATTTAGAGGTGAGGGCAAAAAAGGGGGGTGTAGGAATTTGGTTAAGGCCTTTTCTCAAACATTTGGTGCTTGGCACTTTTTAAAGGTGGTTTTGAGTAAATTAGATAAAAAAGTGATGGAAGAGATGAATTTAGGTAAAAATTGGTGAGAAAACGGAAAGAAAATAAGGATTTTTTGGTTTGGGTATGAAAACAAATGGGTTAGGGTTTGGTTTGGGGATTTTCGAATTTTGGAGAAAATGGAGAGATTTGGGTGTTGTAATGATGATTGTGATGAAGAGAATATGAATTTTTGATGCTTGGATGTGTTTGAATGAAGAAATTATAAGGAAAATGAGTGTTTTGAAGGTGTTGGAGGGTTTGGGTGGTTGTTGTTGGATTTACCACGCAAGTGCACGTATCGCAAACAAGTAATACAATGAGAAGTAGAGTGTCGAACCCAGGAGAAATTGTTATTAAAATCGTTAAGTACTAAAATTAACACAACCTAATCTTATCTAAACAAATAATTAAAGATGGTAATCAAACTTAAAAGCTAAAAATAAAAGCAAGCAAATTAAAAAGATTGAATTCAATTAATTATAAAAGCCTAGGATTACAACTTCCCTCAACACTTCACTTGAATCTCTCTCTACCTCTTTACTTGATTAATGATCGTGAGTTGTTAACCTAGAGTTCTAATCTATTTATAAGCATCTATCGATGGTCTTATAAAAATATTTCTCCTAACCAATTAACTATATGTCTATGATAATTGAATTAAAGAAAAACTCATTAAGCTTAGGCTCTAATAATGGTTACACATGACAAGTAAGTGTATTTCTACCCTACCCGCAGATCAATACATCCTAATAAATGAATATGAAACATGTGTCATTCAATCCATGTCTAACACTAAACTCCTTATGTCTAGTTGTATTTAGATTAACAAATCAATCTAATTGGTAGCTAAGCAATTAGAAGCATTAAGAACAAGATTGAACAAACAACTCAACAAACCATTAAATCAAGATACAGAGAGAAAGTAAATTCAAACTATGTGTTGAGTTCTATTGAAATCCTAGTAAAAGATATTTAGTTCATGATAATTAATGAAAACAAATATTTAAATAGTTTCACCATCATCAACTACACAAGAAAAATAAATAAGAGAAAAGAGAAAAGAAGAAAGAAGAAACTAAGAGTTGTCAGTTCTTGAGTCTTCAATCTTCAAGCTTCCAATCTTCTTGAGAGAAGTTGATGGTGGCTATCTTCTTTTTAGAGAGAATTAGGTTTCTAGGTGTCCAATCCTCTTTATTTTGACCTAAAAAAGTCCTATTTAAAGTGTCCAAGGCCTCCTGGAGTCCCAAACTTTGCCGCAGCCCTAACTTTCGGTCCGTTTCCTGCAGGTTTTATCTCATTTTCAAACTTCGGAAGCTATTTTAACTAGGTAAATCTTGTCTGATTTTGATGCGCTTTATACCATTGGAAAGGTATGGAAGTCAGATTCAAAAGTTAAGAGGGGATTTTTCTTATTTGAAGTCTTTAAGACCGAGTTTTTCTTGAAATAAGCTCCCGAGGTCAAATCTGCCTGCTCATTGGTTTGCACTGATTTTTGTCGTTTTGCACCACGAAGCTCCAGATCACCTTGGACCTATAAAAACACAAAAATAACAACTAAATAACTTATTTTAAACATAAAATGGATAATTAAAATAAATATAAAATATCTAAAACTAATCAAATCCTAATAAAATCCTCAAGAACTTAGCCGATTCAAAAGCATAAAAGGTGACAAAATAACTATATTTCCTAGAGTTATCAGTGGTGGGAGAGTCGAAGAAGAGAGGAGAAAGTGAGCCAGGGAAGGGGCTGGTCACGCATGATATACGCATGCAGGCAAGAGGGGATCAATCCTCTCTTTATGAGATCGATCTCTCATTCAAAGGGGATCGATCCGTACCTAGAAAAATCTGGGTTTCATCTTTTAATTTTGCAATTTTGAGCAAAGGGATCCATTCCATACATATGGGATCGATCCCATATGCAATTGCAGTAAAAAACACCTTTGAACTTGTGATTTTTCATTTCAAAACTTATAATTTTCAAAACTTGGACATTATTTATGCAATTTTGTAATTCTAAATGTATATTTAATTGTCCAAAATGAATGAAGTAATCAAACATACTCATTAAATACACATATAACACATAAATATTAGCTCAAGTCCAACATGTGCATCAATTCAAACAATAAATCAAACTTTGAAACATTAAACCATGCATTTAATGTTCAAACATCATTGAGACAAGTTTATAGACAAAATCAAATATCATCAAACTTGCTCATATCATTTAAGACCAAAACATTGAAGATAATCATTTTCTTTTATTCATCCAAGTTCACCTCTAATAGGGCAAAATCTATCTCTATCTAGTGGCTTTGTGAATATATCCGCTAATTGATGCAAGGTATCAACAAATTCAAGTACAATATCTCCTTTTTTTAATATGATCTCTAATGAAATGGTGTCTTATCTCTATATGCTTAGTCCTTGAATGTTGAATAGGATTTTTAGTAAGACTAATAGCACTAGTATTATCACATTTAATAGGTCCAAAATCCTCCATTTGTTGTTTGATCCACAAGATTTGAGCACAACAACTACTCGCGGATACATATTCTGCCTCGGCTATGGATAAAGCAACATTATTTTGTTTCTTAGAGAACCATGATATGAGCATATTCCCAAGAAATTGACAAGTATCGGAAGTGCTTTTTCTATCAATTTTACAACCACCAAAATCTGCATCCGAATAAGCATGCAAAACAAAAGAAGACCTTTTTGGGTACCATAAGCCTAGACTAGGTGTGTCCTTAAGGTAACGAAATATTTGCTTAACGGCAAGTAAATGTGACTCCCTAGGTGATGATTGACATCTAGCACATAAGCATACGCTAAACATAATATCGGGTCTACTTGCGGTAAGATAAAGCAATGCCGAATCATAGACCTATAAAGTTTAGTGTCAACACATTTACCTCCTTCATCTTTATCAAGCTTAATTGAAGTGCTCATAGGTGTTGAGTAGGGTTTTGAATCATTCATGCCAAACCTCTTGAGCAAGTCCTTTATGTATTTTTCTTGATTGATAAAGATGCCATCTTTAGTTTGCTTAACTTGTAATTCCAAAAAGAAAGTAAGCTCCCCCATCATGCTCATCTCAAATTCACCTTGCATAAGCTTAGAAAATTCTTGACAAAGAGATTCATTAGTGGAACCAAATATGATATCATCAACATAAACTTGAATTATTGGAATGTCTTTACCTTGAATCTTTATAAAAAGAGTAGTATCAACTTTACCTCTATTAAAACCTTTTTCAATAAAATTTTTTGAAAGTCTCTCATACCAAGCTCTAGGAGCTTGTTTCAAACCATACAAAGCTTTTGATAATTTAAAAACATGATTAGGAAAATAAGGATTCTCAAAACTGGGAGGTTGTTCAACATATACTTCCTCATCAATAAAACCATTAAGAAAAGAACTTTTAACATCCATTTGAAAAAGTTTGAAATCTTTAAAGCAAACAAAGGCCAAAAGCATCTTAATAGCTTCTAATCTAGCTACCAGGGCATAGGTTTCATCATAGTCAATTCTTTCTTCTTGAGTATATTCTTGAGCAACTAACCTAGCCTTGTTTCTAACAATATTGCCATTTCATCAAGTTTGTTTCTAAAGACTCATTTGGTACCTATAGTTGGATAATCACTCTGTCTTTCCACTAAGTTCCAAACTTTGCTTCCTTCAAATTGATTTAACTCTTCTTGCATAGACTTATTCCAATAATCATCTTCTAAGGCCTCATCAATGTTTTTAGGCTCAATTTGAGAAGGAAAAGCAACATAATTACAAGTATTTCTAAGAGAAGATCTAGTTATTACCCCTTGAGTTGGATCACCAAAGATCTCACTATCTTTGACATAGCTTTATTCTCCTGGATAGCTTGCTTCATTTTTAACTTGTATGGGTTCAAGAAAGTCATCTTCTTTTGTAAGTTCTTGATCCACTTCAACTTGATTTTGCTCCTTTGATAATGATGCATCATCTATATTTTCTTGAAATATGCCTACATCATCATCATCATCATCAAAAGATACCTTTCTCAAAAGTGGACTAGTTTCAGCAAATATAACATGAATAGATTCTTCTACAACTAGAGTTCTCTTATTAAAGACTCTAAAGGCTTTGGAACTATGGAATAACCAAGAAAAATAGCTTCATCACTTTTTGCATCAAATTTACCAAGGTTATCCTTTCTATTATTTAAAACAAAATATTTGCAACCAAAAGGATGAAAGTAGCTTATGTTAGACCTTCTACCTTTAAAAAGTTCATATGGTGTTTTCTTCAAAATTGGCTTAATCATAGCTCTATTTATGATATAACAAGAAGTATTTATGGCTTCCGCCCAAAGATATCTTGGTAACTTATTTTCACAAAGCATAGTCCTAGCCATTTCTTCTAAGGTTTTATTTTTTCTATCTACTACTCTATTTTGTTAAGGGATTCTAAGTGCCGAAAAGTTAACTAATACCATTTTCATTACAAAACTTGTCAAAACCAAGATTTTCAAATTCTTTTCCATAATTACTTCTTATGCTAAAAATAAAATAACCTTTTTTATTTTGAACAATTTTACAAAAAATGATGAACTTTTCCAAAACTTCATCTTTAGAATTTAAGAAAAGAACCCATGTGTACCTAAAGAAATCATCAACCAAAACAAAACCATATTATTTACCACCCAAGCTTAATGTCCTTGTTGAACCAAAAAGATCAATATGAATCATTTGCAATACTCTAGTAGTTGAAACAACATTTTTAGGTTTAAAGGAAGCTCTTCTATGTTTACCTTTAGCACAAGCATCACATACTGTCATTTTCAAATTTCAATTTTGGTAAGCCAACAACTAAGTCTTTTTGAGAAGTTTGGAAATAACATGCATACTAGCATGACCTAGTCTTCTGTGCCAAATCCAAGAATTATTTTCATCTTTAGCCATAAGACAAACATTTTGTGAAGACAAATCATTCAAATAAACAACATAAATATTCCCTTATCTATGACCAATAAAAACAAGTTTATTTGTATTGATGTTTATCACTTGACAACCTATAGATTCATATATGACTCTTAAACTTTTGTCACACAATTGACTAATGCTAAGTAAATTATGCTTAAGACCTTTAACAAAAAGAACATTTTCAATATTAGTTAAGGAGTTGTTACCAATAGAACCAATGCCTTCAATTTGTCCTTTAAAATTATCTCCAAAGGTAACATCTCCATCACCTTTGGACTTTAAATCCAAGAATTGACTTTTGTCTCCCATCATGTGTCTTGAGCATCCAATATCAAGGTATAAAGGATTTTTTGTTGTTGAATTTACCTTGAAACAATGCTCATCCACCTATAAATACAAAGTCAAGTTTTAGTTTTGGATACCCAAATTTTCTTGGGTCCTTGAGCATTAGTATTCACAATTCTTGTGCATTTAGGGATCCACTTCATTTTAGTAATCTCATCTTGAGATGTGCTAACTCCTTTAGGAATCCATACACTCCTAGTGAGTTTACTTCTATAAGTGACAACCTTCAAAAGACAAGATTGGATTGAATGACCCAATTTATGAAAATATGTGCACATGCTAGATACTTCATATGAGTTACTTGGTTTAACAAAGAAATTTTTGAAATGAGTTTCCTTTTCATCACCATCAAAACCCAAACCATTTTTGTCAAAGAAAATCCTTTGAGTTTCAAGCATGTCATTAAGCTTTTGATGTCCCATATAGAATATAGAAAAAGAGTTATGCAAGTTTGCATTCTTTTTTGTCAAATCATCAATTTCAATTTTCAAATCATCAACTTTGTTTTCAAAATCATTCTTGGCTTTAATCAAAAAGTCATTTTCATCTTTCAACTTTGAAATTATTTTCTTATATTTTAGACTCATTGACTCAAATTCAAAAGCCAAATCATCAAAGGCATCTTGCAATTCATCAAAAGTATATGAACTCAAATTAGTAGAGTTAGAAGATACATTGGGCTCTTTAAGAGCCATGAGACATAGGTTGGCCACTTCATCATCATATGACTCATCATTGTCGGATGTGTCACTATCACTCCATGTAGCCACCAAAGCTTTCTTCATTGGCTTCTTTGAGCTTTGATTCTTCCATAAAGGACATTCAAATTTGATGTGACCCGGTTTCTTACATTCATAGCATATGATTTGGTCATTTTCCCTTTTACTTGATTCACCTCTCACCATATCTCTTATTTGAGGTCTTCTTCCTTTGTTCATCCTCATGAACTTTTTGAATCTTTTTGCAAACATAGTTATTTCTTTATCTTCAACTTCATCTTCATCAACATTTTCACTATCTTCATTATATTCATCTTGAATGGTTGATTTGAAGGCAACACCAAATTTCTTTGTTGACTCTTGCCCATGCTTGATCTTCATCTCATAGGTTAAGAGAGAACCAATGAGTTCATCTAAGGAAAGAGTATTAGGATCCTTGGATTCTTCAATGGTAGTCACTTTAGCTTCCCAATATTTTGGAAGACTATTTAACAACTTCTTGACCATCTCTTTGTTGGGATATGTCTTACCAAGGCCCTTCAAGCTATTGATGGCATCCGTAAAGTGATCAAACATCTCTTTTATACTTTCCTTCGATTTCATCTTGAATAGTTCATAATCAAAAGTAAGAAAGCTAATCTTTGATTCTTTCACTTGGTTTGTCCCTTCATAAGCGATTGCCAATTTGTCCCAAACTTGTTTAGGATTGTCACAAAGAGAAACCTTATTGTATTCACTTGGACCCAAAGCACAAAAGAGAGTGTGCATTGCTTGCATTCAATTGAGCCATCTTGATGTCTACCTCATCCCATTCATCGTCATCCTTAAGCACTTGTATATCTCCAATTTTCTTTTTTGGAATGAGTTCACCATTCATGATGACCTTCCAAACTTTATAATCATTTGCTTGAACAAAGAGCTTCATCTTTATTCTCCAATAAGAATAGTTTTCACCATTGAAGAGAGATGGTCTCATAGTGGAGTGACCTTCAAGACCCATAGGTGTAGCATTGGATTCAAAGGCCATAAGACAAACTTCATGTTGAAATTCATCATTTTTCTCTTTGTCTTTATGGATTTCCTCAAGCCTTTCTCAAATCTCCTTGGAGGTAGCACATGTAGAGACTACGTTGAAATTGTGATATCAAGTGCTCCATAAAGAAAATCCATTGCCTTTGCATCATCTTGTAGTTTCCTCATGAATTCCTCATCATTAGAATATGCTCCAAGACCATTTTCAACCATAAACCAAGCTTCCATATCATGAGCTACAATAAAGGTCTTCATTCTCAATTTCCATGCCCAAAATAGGTACTTTACCAATTTAGGAACCATTTTCTCTTTCTCCCAAACTTGAAACATCTTTGAACTTAGAAAAGATCTTTTCTCAAGGTTGTTAGACCTACAAAAGAGACCAAATGCTTTGATACCAATTATTAGCTCAAGTATAGAGATTAACCAAAAAGGGGGTGAATTGGTTTTTAAAAATTTTACAAGTAAATTTGATTTTTAATTTATGGAAATTAAGAAATAAAACTTAATATAAATAAAAGAAAAATATGAGTAGCTAAAATAAAGAGTAAGAGAAAGGAGAGCAAACAATCGATGTATAGAGGTTCGGCATTTCCACTTGGTGCCTACATCCTCTCTTCTTGACACTTCCTTGCCAAGATGCTTCACCAATCCACTAGTGAAAAATTACCTTTGAGGTTAAGGTATAACCTTACAATCCCTATCTTTTGAGGCTTAGATAGAAACCTCTTGACCCCTTAAGAATTCTACCTAAATCCTTAAGAACAAGTCACTCAAAATCTCAAACCCCTTTAAAAATTGAAGGTTTATTTGCAAACTAAAATGAACCTCTAATAGGAAAGTGTTTGCTTACTTTAAGCACAATATTTGAAGAGACAATTACAATGAAAAGATGGATACAATGTGAAATAAAGCTTAAGCACAATGAACACTTGAAAGCTAGAGAAAATATGAAAATTCTTGCTTTGATTTGCTTCTCTTGGAGTCTTTTGCTATTGGAAGTGTTAGGAAGACCCTTCTATACCTCTCATATCAAATATGAATGGTGGGAGTGGTTAAAGGTGGAATAGAGCTGTTCTTTCTATAGAAAATCGTACTAGGAAGTCAGTACAGTGCGCCAGGGATTGATCCCCTCCTTGTTCCATTTAAAAATCTGTCCGTTAGAGCCTATGGGATCGATCCTCTCCTTTTAGGGATCAATCCCTTACTGTCTTGCAAAGTTCAAAATGCTACTGACTTGCATGGGATCGGTCCGGGACCGATCCTAGTGAAATTTCTTCACTAGTGGATCGATCCTCTCTTCATAAAATTGTTTTCTTTGATTTTCAAAAGAGATCAACTTGTCTCAAAAATATTTTAAACATATATATATATTTAAGAACATGTATTTTTGAGAATCTAAGGAGTTTAATATATTTTCAACATTTTCCAAAATATTTTCAAAATGATTCAAAGAAAAAAACTAGAATGAAAACATTTAATCTCAAGCTAATTAAACTTAAGAGTTTGTCATTTCAAAATTAAGATCAATTCAAAGATAATATAGCTAACAGATTCTAATACCTAAACTAAATTTGTGGGATTTTGTTTTAAAGATGAAAATAAAATAAGAAAACTAAAATTTAAAACTAGGAATTAAAGAAACATGAATTTAAATATATCAAATAACAATAATAATGAAAAGTATGGTTAAGGAGTCATTCGCCACCACTAAGCATGAAATATAGTAAATAATCAGAATTATCTTTCACTTTCTCTTCTAAATTAAATAATTCTAAGACAACACACAAGCGGTAATGTTCTTGAATCTTTCCTTACTATGTTGTTGGGAAAAAGAACAAGCGCTTTTACCCAATCGTTTTTCAATGAACAACCTAGGATAAGATCTCTAAATTTAATTCAATGAAAGCATTCACTCTAGAAAGATAGATTAAATCAAGCAACAAACACACACATGCGAGGTTCATTTAACTTGAGCCATACTCTACATTGTATCGAACGAAAATGTCCCATAATTATTGATAACAATTTTCTACTTATGTTTAGGAATCTTGACAATTACGAATCAAAACCCTAAACTAGCAATCAAATCACTATAATATTCATCTAGTTGGCCACCTAAATAAACAAGATAGCAATTTATGACATGCATATAGTAGAATATAACAAATTCACATGAGAGTTAAAAGACAATATGAAATTTATTAACAAACAATCATGTCTAGGGCTTTGAAATCACCCTTAACCAAAAGAAAGTTTATCCTATAATAGGCAACGATAACATAAAAATAAACTAAAAAGAGAATAAAAGAATGGAGAAGAAGAAGAAGAAGATTAATAAAGACCAAAACATGTCTAGTTTGTGGCTCAAAAGATGGTATTTATAAAGTTTCAAAACCCTGAGAATCTTTTCTTACAGCACAAGTAAGTTTAGGAGGCAAAATTTGTGGTTTTTTTAAGTTTGGAAAGCTTGCCCAGCACTGCGGCACTGGGCTCTCGACATATTTTAGGGGCTTGGGAGCTGCGGCACCGGGCTCTCGGCCAGCCCTCTTTTGCTACTGCATTTTCTTGCATTTTCTCGACTGATTTGGATGACCATTTTTTATCCGATTTGGACGCATGATATACCATTGGAAAGGTATTCAAGTAATATTAAAAAGTCAAGAAGGAAGTTTCTTTGAATAAAGAATTTAACGTCATGTTTTATTAGTAACAATCTCTAGAGGTTAAATCTGTTTTCTTGCTTTGCACCAAGAATTTGATCTTTTTGACTCTCAAGTCTTCTTCCATCTTGTGATTGTGATTTTATAAGCTTTTTTAACATCATAATTGATCTGTTTTCACTTCATTCTCCTAAATATACTTGAAATTCAAAAACATAATATAATTAACCAAAATAAGATAGAAAACATAACGAAAGCTAAGAATAGAAAAAGCATAAAATGTGTATTTTATGAACTTATCAATAATTTGTTACAACTTTTTTTTTTTATGATAGACAATTATGAATTAAAATTGGAATTAGTTAATGAAAATATAATAATAAATAAAACATTGACAAATTATGAACAAAATAAACATAAAAGTTGAAAGAATATTACATAGGCATTGGATTAGCCCAATTGAATTGAAAGTTAATTGTAGAACATAGTAAAAAGTACTGCTATTTTATAGAGAAACTTTATATAATAGTATATGTTATTTTTAACTTTTATTATTATTAAAAAATCATAAGAAAAACAACATTAAAGTAATAAGTTAAAAATAATAATAGATGATCACAAAAGAATATCTAATTATTTCCCTATGATTTGTTATTACTATATAATAACCTAAAATCTTATTTACAGTTCGTTTACTATTTATTTCTAATTTTAAGAATTTGTTATTTACAATTAATAGATTCTAATTTTATGTAATTGTTATTTCTAATACCAAATAAAAATCATCACTTTGTATTTTAATTTTAAGGAATTGTTATTTCTAATACCAAATAATCATCATTACTCAACAATTGCTACCAAATAGTGAAAGAGAAAATTAAAGACAACAATTGAGAATTAGTCAAAGACGAAGAAGAAACTCAATGACGGATGAGCAAAGAGAGGCTACTCTTGCAAGGAGACGAGCGGCCTATCATGCAAGAAAAAACATAAATTTGAACAATTCTTCAAATCAAAATTTATAAAAGGGAACAATAAGACGGGAAGATAATGTTGTAGCATGGGTTAAATTAGAAACAATGAATAGTCAGTTCTCAAGAAACTTTAACTTCTTATTACAATTTTAACTATGGTCCCTTGAATGCCATAGAAAATAATGACATTCATTGTAAGTTCTAAATTCCTATAATATGTATAATCACTCACACACATGCATGTACAATTTTAATGCT
Organism: Fremontodendron californicum; assembly: GCA_030761205.1. NCBI lineage: Eukaryota > Viridiplantae > Streptophyta > Magnoliopsida > Malvales > Malvaceae > Fremontodendron > Fremontodendron californicum. Next base: position 5,581,637 of record JAULJL010000048.1, on the reverse strand, counting down.
TATTTTCAAAATTATAATAAAGATCGATATTCTTACGTATATACATACATACATACATATTTATTGTTTATTATTAGAATTAAATAAATGTGTTAAAGCTCAAGAATATCAATGTAGACTTCCTAACTGCAATGGAATAGCAATTGGAGGTTACTCATAAGAACAACAAGGGCAACAGTCTAAGGATACACACCTTACTAGATTCCTTGGTAATATATATTTTATTTCTATTATAGAAATTTTACATATTGCACAATCTTGATAATAATTATAGTTTTCTTTCACTTTATTACTCATGATAATATTTTTATTAGAAAATTATTGAAACTAAATTAACTACTGATCTTAATAATGAATGGGTACAAAATCTTTCAGAAATAAGTGAAATGTTGCTTGATCTGAACTTCAACCAACCATCTACTTCGCTCTTTAGAACAGGACATAAAAAATTATGCTTTAGATTATGATGAATCAAAGGAAATTACAAGATCAATATTACCAACACCAAGACGATACTCTTACTATTTTACAAAACTTTTCTTCCATGAAACTTTTGATATGTGTTGCTTGAATAGAAAAATAAAAATGCAACCGATACCTGTACCCTAAAAAATGTTGAATTAGACAACACATATGATCATACAATCACCATTTCTCTTTCACTTCAATGGGAGTACATTTAGATCAATCACTATCATGTGGAAATCATGGAATTTATGTGTTTCGTACTCAAGGAACTACATGTCACAAAATTTGTTCTCTTTAACCAAGTAGCAGTGATAGACCACATTATGTGCAAATGTACGTATACGACACTGAGCACGAAATTAAGAATTGAATCCTAGAAAATGAAACACTTGATATAAATTTGATGGAGAAGATCAAACACATATTGGACAAATATAATTCATTTGTGAAAATGTTTCGACAACTGTTCTGCCGAGAAGATCTTCAAAATTGTAGCCTTATAATCAAAGAACAAGTTGTTGATCGCCCTCTATATACTTTACCAACTGCATCTTAAGTTGCTGCAGTCAAGTTGCTGCAAGATGGAAAAAATATCCTGGTTGAGACAACAAGTGGGTCATCTTATAATTGTAAAAGATACTGGAGATTATTATGATCCTTTGTAGTATCCTCTATTGTTTCCATGTGGAACATATTCGAAAACAAGCTGAAATGTTGTTTGTTTTATTCATATGTGCTACAAGTAAATATATTTGTATCATTTACTAAAAAATTCCAAATAAAAATTTCTTTATTAAATTACTAATAAGTATTAAATTTATAGATTCGTCCTGGAACTCAATCACTCCTCTTATGGGGAGGACATTTGTTGCAACAATACTTCGTAGATAACTTCACTAAAATACGGTCAGGAAGATTGAGATGGATAACCAATAATCAATCTTCGATTAGAACAGAATTCTATCAAGGACTACAAGATTCTCTAAATTCAGGAGAAATGATACAAGTAAGATTTCTAATTCTTAAACCATATATTAGTAATATTTCTAGAGTACTAATATGAAAAGTTTTTCTTAATAATACTAATTATAGGTAACGTGAGGCGTAAGACAGTGTCACCATCATCTTTTGTTGGAAGCCCACGGGATATAAATCAAAGATATCAAGATGCCATGGCATTAGTTCAGAAGTTTGGAAAGCCGAATTATTTTATTATCATGACGTGTAATCCTTCTTGGCAAGAAATTTAAAATGAACTACTACCTGGTCAAACACCTCAAGATCGTCAGGACTTTCTCATTAGGTTTTTTCGTTCTAAATTTGAAGAATTGAAGGCTGGTATCATTAGTAAGGATGGTCATGTATGTTTATGTCATTGAGTTTCAAAAATGAGATTTGCCTCATACACATATGTTAATTGTTGTGGATAAAGATGACAAGTTAAATACATCGGATGAATATGATCGTGTTTTTAGGGTTGAAATCTCAAATTAAGAACAAGAGCCTCAATTGTTTCAATCAGTCATCAAACATATGATTCATGGTTCGTGTGAACACTCAACCTGCAAGCTTATTGCATGAAGAATGGTAGTTGTAAGAGAAATTATCCCAAGCAATTTGTAACTGTCACTGTTCATGGAAATTACTCTTATCCAATCTACAGAAGAAAAGATCTTGGAAGTATACAAATTGACCAATACGACAATACTTTTGTAGATAATAGTTGGGGTCGTATATTATAATCCTTGGTTGCTCCTCAAATATGATTACCATATTAATTTGTAGATTTACAGTAGTGTAAAATGTGTAAAATATTTATACAAATATGCATACAAGGAAGCAGATCGAGTGATTATGCAATTGTGTTCTGCATCTAATTACGATGAAAGTGAAATCGTTTTTAGATGCCAGATGGTATGTGCACCAGAAGCATTATGGAGAATTTTTAAATTTGAAATGAATGAATGCATCCTTTTGTGGAACGATTGCATATACACTTGCCAAACATGCAGCAAGTCCGTTTTAATGAGAACGAGACTATTGATGATGTTTTAGCAAATGGGTTTACCTCATTAACTATGCTTACATAATATTTTACCATGAATTGCATAGATCCAAAAGCAAGGCAACACCTTTATCGTGAGTATCCTGAACACTATAGATGGATTCATTCTGAAAAGCTATGGCAAAAAGAGGAATCACATAGGAAAGTAATAGGGTATATACCGTATCGCCTTTTTAAAGGGATAAATTTTACCTTCGTGTACTTTTAAATCATGTTAGAGGATCAAATTCATTTGAAGATTTATTAACCAGTAATAGATTTCTTCATCGAACATTTAAGAAGGCAGTAGAAAGTCATGATTTGCAAGAAAATGACAACAGTGCTTACTTAAACCAACGACGTTTCGAGTTCATGTGCTTTAAGTAGATTCTTTGTGACACTTTTGGTGTATTGTCAACCGATAGGTGAAAGGAAATTGTGGGACGAATTTTACCCATACATGATCGAGGATTATCTATCCTCAAGTAATTGTAGAAGTGGCTTCATTAAAAACAAACTCTTGCATGAGCTAAATGCAATTTTTATACATCATGGAAAACGACTATATGATTATGATTTGCCAAGAATGTTTGTCAATCTTCATCGTGCAGAAATACCAAAAATAATTGAAGATGAGCTATTAATACAAGTATCAGTTGATGACTTGTATATTGTTCATATGTTAAATGGAGTTTAACAAATTTCTTATGACTTGATTATTTCAATTGTCATTGAAGGAAAGGCTACACCAATCTTCATAAATGGTTCAGGTGGTACTAGAAAGACTTTTTTGTGTCAATCTATTTTGGCGACAATAAGAACTGTTGGTTGCATAACATTAGCATCTGCAACATCTGGTATAGCAACAACTCTTTTTCCAGGTTGTCAGAAGCTCATTCAAGGTTTAAATTACCTTTGAATCCAGAACCTTCAGTAGTTTCTTCAATTGACTGATTTAGCAGATCTTATAAGAAGGGCATCTATAATGATATGGGATGAAGCACCAATGGTGCATTGACATGTCGTGGAAGCTCTCGACAGAACCTTGAAAGATATCATAGGGAATGTTATGCTATTTGGAGGCAAAGTAATGATATTGGGAGGAGAGTTTAGACAAACGCTGCTTGTCGTTCCAAAAGAAATGAAATCAGAAACAATAGATGCTTGCTTGGTGAAATCATATTTGTGGGAGAATGTAACTTTGTTGTGATTAAAGCAAAATATGAGATTTGTAAATGATTAGTGACTTAATAAATTCTTGTTACGGGTTGGGGATGGAAGTGAAACAATGATAAATCAAGACTTGATTGAAATTTCATCGGTGATGGCAATATCGTGGGAGATGATCAATCTGTTGATTGATTAATTGAAGCTGTGTTTTCAAATTTTAGTAACCTTATAAATGATGCAAATTATATGGTGGATAGAGCTTTACTTACTTTACGTAATGTTAAGGTAGACAAGCTTAATGAGAAGATTATTAATAAATATCATGGGATTGAGCACACTTACTATTCATTTGATTCAATTGAAGATGATCCACACAACTTCCACTAAGAAGAGTTCTTGAATTCTCTTTCCCCAAATGACTTTCCACCATATATACTAACTTTGATAAAAAGATGCTACAATCATGTTTTTAAGGAATATAGACCCAAAAGTTGGGTTATATAATGGAAAAAAGATTAATCTATCATGGTTATTTAGACAGATAGATGCTTAAGTCATGACTAGGCAATTTGTAGGAACTCAAGTATTTTTACATTGCATCCCTTTGATGCAAACTACAAATGTAAATCTTCCATTTTAGTGTCTAGAATACAATTCCCTTTTCGTTTGAGTTTCACTCTCATAATTAATAAATCTCAAAGACAAACAATTTCAAATGTTGGAATTTTCCTTCCAAATCATGTTTTCAATCATGAGCAATTATATGTAGCACTGTTAAGAGGAATCTCTATGTCAACAACTAAGATTTTGGTAAAAAAATGAACACAGAATGAGAAAAATGTTGTTTGTATAAAAAATATTGTTTACAAAGATGTTTTGATAAATGTAAATTAGGTGTATATATATATATATATATATATATATATATATATATATATCCTTGTCATTTTAATATTTATTATATCAATTTCATTATCTTTTTGTATTAGTTTAAAAAGTAATCTACAATATGATGTATTGACTTCGCAAAGTTGAAGATCCTATCAAAGTATAACGAGTTGCTGAAAATCATACATGAAATAAAGCAATCGAACAATGAAGTTGAAAAATACAAAAGATACTGGGATATATGTATTGAATTTAAATTTATTAGTGATAAAATTACACTATTAATATGAAATTTTTGTTTATACAAGTTTCACTTTAAAGACAATGTCAAATGGATTTATGAAAAGATGAAATTTTGCTACACCAATGAAATAAAAAATATATATCACTCGGTCTGAAATAAGTAATAATTTTATTACATTACAATTTATTTTAAAATTTAATAAAATTGTATTCTTTAACAAATCTAACCCAACTAGACCTTTCAATTTTGACCCGAACCCAAAAAACCGATCAACCCACCCGAATTCAAACCCGATTTGACTAGAAACGTCAACAACTCGAACCCGATCCAACCCGAAACCAAAAAGGATCTAAACCCGAAATGACCCGAATCTAATTTGAATAGAACCCGAATTGACCCGAACAATTAACCCGAAATGAGCAGAACTTAAATTAAGTATACTTTTATTTTAAAAACGTTAATTTAATAAAAATAATAACTATAACTATAACATAAATTATTAATTTATTTTAATTTTATAACTTGTAATTATCATTTTTTTAGTATAATAAAGTATGCACTATGCAGGCAGTGACTGTAGGGAAAATTTGAAATTGAAAAAGAAGCTTGATATTATTATTATTTAGTATTAAGTTGTTACAAATTAAAATTTTAATCAATCAATTGTAAATCAATCTCAATATTTTTATTTAAATCAAACCCTTGGATTGGATAAATATTAAGTTTGTTGTATTTTTTTATTAGTAAGTTTGTTATAATATTTCCATAATAACCTTCTTAAATTGATCGATCAAAACTTCAAGTTAATTGTTCAAAGACTAAAATAGTCTTTTAAATACAGTAAAACCTCGATAAATAAATATTCGATAAATTAATAATCTCGGTTAATTAATAAAATTTTGGAGTCCCGACCCGGACCAGTGTATTAAAATAATAACCTTGCTAAATGCATAAGATAATAATTTTTTTATAATTCTTTAGTGCCAACAAATATATAAATTAATAATTCCTATAAAAAAAAAAAAAAAAAACATATCAAATTTCATTTAATACAATAAGAAAATTTTCACTTAACAATTTTTACCTTCTCATTTAAGCTCTTTCTCAAAATATATATTTAAAGCTGTTTGTTTTTTCTTTGTACCTAAACCAAACTAAACCCCATCCTTAATTTTTTACAATGCACATACCACATTTGATACATTCTTTTCATGTTGTAATAAATAATTATTTAATATGACTATTACTTGAAATATCTCTTTTGGAGAAACAATTAGTAACACACAACTCCCTTCAATCCTTCATCTTCTAGAGCAGTAAACTGTAAACGAATATTCAGTGCATGTATAACAATGCACTTATTAATTATTATCTATGTACATATTAACTTTTGACGTTCTATATATATGTAAATATTAATTTTTGATTCTACCTAATATATTTTTATTTATAAGTCATTTCTATATTTTAGTAAAAAATATATATATACATGTATAAGTATTGAAAACATGAAATTCTTTATAAATGAATAAATATTAACTCATCGATAAATAAATAATCTATTCATTTTTTGATAATTAAATAATTTCTTTAAAATAATATTTTTTTTCTTAGTCTCAATAATTTTATTTTATAAGGGTTTTACTATATATAATAATCTCTTAAACAAATAATAAAATGTTAGATCAATTATGATAATCTTATAATAAGATTTAAAATAATTATATATTTTAATTATCATGGATATACTTATGATAATCTTATAACATTTTTTTATTGTTATACATATTATTTAAAATAAAGATATTATTTTTATTTTAAAATTATAATTCATTTTCATGTAATTTAGAATGAAGTACATAAAATAGGTCATTAACAATGATACGTGTATTTTATAATAATGATTTGAACGTTATGTTATAATAACATCTTATTATGTAATTAGATCAAATTATATAATCTCTTATTATTGTACACGTGATTTTTAGGGTAAATGTACTGCTTTTATTTTAAATGTATAATCTCTTAAGTCTTATCATGTGATTTTCTAAAAGTATATAAAATAGGTTATTGATATGTGTATTGTATTATAATGATTTGTACATTTCGTTATAACAATATATTTAGAAATATGTAAATGGATTGGGATAACGATTTCAGGTAACAATAATAGTCGTTTAAGTAAAACAAATACTCGAATTTGAAAATTTACCAGATTATGCTCGAATTAAAAAAAAATCGAGTTAGATATATATTTATTTTTAAATTAAAAATTACAATGTCTATATATATATATATATATATATGATTTATTACTTACCTTCTATATTTCAATAAAATTCTAAAATTAAAAAAAAAAATGGAACCTGGATGACCTGAACCCGAATAACCCGAGTGTCAAACCTAAATGACACAAACTCGAAATGACCCGACCAGAATAACCCAAGTGTCAAACCTGAATGATCCGAATCTGAAATGACCAGAACCCGAATTGATCTAAACTTGAAATAATCCGAACCCGAATTGATCCAACCCAAAATGACCCAACCCACCCAATTGACAAGTCTATACCTAACTTATATATGTACATGCAGCTTTAGTTGGAGTAAAATAGTATGGGCTGATAAAACTCATTTATGGAATATATATGATTAAGAGTCGAGAGAGAAATATTGGCTCAAAAGGCAAAATGGTAATAACTATACTAATTCTATTATGTTTTTTAGTTTTAAAATAATAATATATTTATTAAAACTTTATCGTTTGAATAGAAATGACAATGTAACAAAGTTTGAATATGATGTTAAAGAGGTATAACACATGCCGATTCATTTTCTTATAACCACAAAAAATATGTACACTATATCAAATAATTAATTTTATTTAAAATTACAGTTAAATCGAAATTATCGAAGAAATTTCAAGAAAAAGCCATGGTTGCATACTAATATTGTACATACAAGGTATAGCCAACGAAATTAAGTTTCCTCAAAAAATCCTACATTACAAGTAATGTATTCTAATTTAGGGTCTGCTTAACTTAATTGATGCCTATAGACAACAATCAAGAATTATTTATTTATTATTTTGAGAATTTTTTTTTTTTTTTTGCATTTAATACATTAGTTTTAGTGAATTCAAGAAAAAGTAATGCATTAATCATAATTTTCTTTCTATATATATCACCTTAACCAATACCACTAGACATTGGTTAACATTTTCCTTTAATTTGATATTTTATTTATTTTTATAGACGCAAAAATCATATTAAGGAGGAAATCTATATGTTGAAGGTAAGAAGAGAAAAAATTATAAAATATTATATCGGGTATTTATTTAAATTACAACTTTTATGTTTTTGAAAATATTAATGTAGTTTTTCAAACAACATGAAAATATAAAGAAGACGACATATGAACAATTGTTTAAAATTATTTTCTTTTCCTCAAATAGGAAAATTTCAATGCAAGGACGAAAGCAACTGAAGTGAAGATGAATTATGTACCTATAATTTTGAATAACAATTTAATCAATTTGTAATTATTATACTTTTGTAAATATCACATATTTCACATTGTTATTACTTATAATCTCTATCTAAAATTGTCACTTTTGTTGTATTGTATTTTAATATATATATATATATATATATATATATATTTGCTAAGTCAAATAATTTTTATTAATAACCAAAAGGTTACAATGCTTTTCAGTTTTCACTTAAACTAACATTAAATTCATCAAAACGAGAAGCACCTAAAGGATGAAGCTTGACAAGGAACCCCAGCTAAAAGATCTTAAAAGCAAATAGAAACCAAAGAAAATAATCAGCTCCAACTACTGATATCAAACTACAAGGGATCACAAGCCAAGAGTAATCCCTGATAAAGCCAAACAAAAACAGGTGAGAAAAACAGCTAATCCACAAGCCATAAACTTCAGGATATCAACCAAAAATCTGAAACTTCCATGAGACATGAATTTACTTAGCCAATTTACTTCTCTTTTCATCATTGCCAAGCCAGGTAAACTTTTCCAGAATAGGGATATCAATTAGCTACAATCATTGAAAAATTCATTGAAAACATTCATGCCCACGCCATCATGGATGCAACCATTTTTTTTCCTGATGCAGTACTCACAGTATTGAAATCTTCCACAACAAAACCAGTTTCAATCCACTTCAACTTTCAACTTCCTTAATTCATCCACTAATCTTTTCAGCCATCATTGTCAGAGGGGGCATAAACATTGGTGATAACACACTCGAAATTTGAATATGTCCATAGGCACTCCACTATAATCACCTTGTTCCTAATTATTCTTTTTTTTTTTTGCATACTATATGATTTTTGCTCCCAATGGAAATTAAACCAACAGATCATTTTACTTGCTGAGGAGATAGCCCAATTACAAATTCTATCATACTACAAATTAAAAATCTGGACCTACTCAATGTAGCTTAACATAAATTCTTACAATAAAACCAAATCAGCTTATCGGAACTGAATCAATTTTTCAACACGGTTCACTTTTCATGACTTCCAAAGCCCCTTAAATTCCAACAGATTATTCTCATGTAACAATAAAAAAATCACCTCAAGTAGCAGAGTAATATCATTCACAAAAAACAACCTCAAGTAGCAAAGTAATACTATTCACAATTGCTGTCAGGCCACATCATCTGAATTAAGGATTCAGTGATTGTTTCAATTTTTGTTACCTCATTATTGGTATTTAGAAGAGATTGCAGACCATCCACGATCCCTCTCCTCCAATTCCTTAAGTTTGTCCAAGATAGCTTCCTCGTTGCATGTATCCGATAATCCCACCATTTTGCCACCTCCCATGTAGATATTGCCGCTTCTTCAATTGTTTCTTCTCTACTGATTCTTGATTCTCCTTTTTTGTAACTTCTCTTTTCACATTTGCCCGAGCCGAACTTGTTTTTCCTTACAAGTTGGAATTTTGTAGCTTTTTTTCTTTTATTGCTTCTCTTTGTCTGTAGCTTTTCCAGGAACACTTCTTCAATCTCCTCTAGAGTTTTAGACTTCTTCGTATTTCTTTTCAGAATTTCACCTTGTCTAATTTCACTGGAGTTGGATGACTTAGGCCTCGTTTAGCATTGCTTCTGGCACAGCTTTTGAGGTCAAAAGCTGCTTTTCACCGCAAACGCAATGCTAAACAAATAAAAAAATTAGTTTCTGCTGTTGAAACCATGGTTTGAAAAGCCAAACCAAAAAGCCAAAAAATATAGCTTTTGGGCTTTAAAAGCTGACTTTTGAATAAAATGACTTTATTATCCTCACATCTCTACACTTTTATTATTTTAAACTTATCTTTTTTTGACATTTCAATTTCCAACAACACTTTTTCACATCAATGCTAAACACTTAAAAGTTTTTAAACCACACTTTTTCACCACACTTTATAAACACACTTTTTCCAACTCGAATTTTTCCCAACCCAAGCTTTTTCCAACAGCAATGCTAAACTAGCCCTTAGATAACCCAAGTTTTTTTTTTGACAATCTTCTGTATTTTCAATAAAATAAAGCCCAACAGTGGATTTATCAACTGGGCCAGGAGTCCTTTTATTAGGAAGCTCAATATCATCGCTAGGCTGCATAACCTGGTACACGTTAATATTTAAAACCATCTCACCTGCATATTTCCTTCACATTCCCCACTGCTCGCCTTGTCCTGCGGCTGTTCATCGTTCAACTGCTTTTCATCCATATTGTTGGTACTAAGATTGGAATCAGAATGAACATGATTCCGAATGGTAATGGGTTCTTTATCGATCTTGTATCTGTTACAGTTGCAATTGAAAAGAGAGATCATGTTAGATCCAACTTCAGTTACTCTGACGGGGAAATAGGTTCCGCCACATTGAACGTTGACAAACTCATCAATTCTGGCCAATTCGTTTGTCATGATCAACATAGCCCCTCTGCTGAAGTCTTGGAATTTTAAAGTCTTGCCATCCAAGCTCAATAATTCTCCCCACAAATTTGCTATGTTTTTAAATGTGTTATAATTCCACGCATGGATAGGAACCCCAAAGCAAGTTACCCATGTGGTTCTGTACTTGAACTGAAATTCGTCTGACCATGGTTCAATATCATCAAACCATTCTCTTAGCCCAAGACCAGTTCAGATTTTGCATTGTTGCCATTGTATCTTCATCTTCGAATTCAATCAAGAATTGCTTGCCCGAATTTTTTTTTAACCGAGACCTCCATTACCCCTTGCATTTTGAAATTTTCCATTAGTATTGTTTTGAACACACCAAAAAATATGTTTTTTTTTTTTATTGATCATAATATTGTTTTGAACACACCAAAAAATAACATTAGTATTGTTATTTTTTCGTATTTGTGTTATTTTTTTTTTACTTGTTCTTAAATTTTCCATTAGTCAAATTATTTTTTGATATTCGTGTTTTTTCTTTTGTGTGTTCAAAACAATGCCTCCTAATATCCTCTCGCTGTCCCTATCATGCAGCTCTCCAGCTTGTGTAATACCTCATCCTTTACATTTCCTTTACACGACTTTAGGCCAGATTCCCCACTTTCTATGTAATCTCCCTTCATCTCGCAGGATTCTTTGTTTTCATCATCTTCTGAATATACAGACTTGTTTTGCACAAGACCTGTAAATATGTTTTCTTTCCCTTATCATCTTGAGTTAAGCCATTCGGCCTTGTTGAATCTCTTTCACCAGAATTGTCTGTTCTGTTCCTATCAACATACGAAGCTCCTGTATGTCTCGCTTCCTCCTGCTTTGGTTTTGGTGTGATTTGTCTCCAGAAGAAGATCTGGTGTTGAACCTTGCTAGATTCACCCTAATGCGATGATCCACCAACCACGCGCCATTGAGTCTATTGACAGCATTTCTTGCCTCATTCATATTAGCAAAACGAACAAAGCCATATTTTCTCCCACTCGTGCTTCTTTTCTTAGGTAGAAACACATCCACTACCTGTCCAAAATTCTGAAAAATACTCCTTAACCATCTCCAGTTTACTGATGGAGGGATGTTATTAACAAACACTGTTGTAACCATCTGGATCTCTTAGCTCTGCTGATGAGTCTCTTTGTATTTTAATATAGTACAAGAACACGAAAACCCAAATTTATATTTTTTTTGTCTTTTTTTATTTTATTTTATTTTATTTTTTTTCTTTTCTCTTTCTTTCCTTTCAAAAAAAATTGACATGTCTCACCACCTAAAAAAATTGTATAGTCAATATTATAGTATTCTTTTGAACACACCAAAAAATAACACGAATATTAACATGTCACGGACAAACAAAATTTTTTCTAAATTGAATCATTATGACAAACTATGCAAAATATGAAATGAATTGAGACACGACACGAACACAACATAGGAAAAATAATTAAAATGCAATACATAATATGAACATGACATGAATACACGAATGTGTCAAAAAAATAAATAAAGCTAATTATTAACATATAAAAATTTATATAAATTTCTAATATTTTAAACACACGAAAAATTAACACGAACAAAATATGAGATGAATTAAGACACGACACAAAGACAACATGAAAAAATAATTAAAACACGACACGAATACACGAATGTGTCAAAATCTATATAAAATGAATTATTAACGTGTAAAAATTTATATAAATTTATAATACTTTGAAAAAAAACAAAAACACGAATACATCATGAACACATAAAAATTTTTCTAAATTGAATTATTATGACAAATTATGCAAAATATATCATGAACTGAGACACGACACAAATACACAATTTTTTTTTCTAAATTGAATCACAATGACAAACTATACAAAATATGAAATGAATTGAGATATAACAGGAACACAGCATAGAAAAAATAATTAAAACACAACATGAAATATAACATGTACACTACACGAATACATGGATGTGTCAAAATATACATAAAATGAATTATTAATGTGTAAAAATTTATATAAATTTATAATACTTTAAACATACGAAAAAATAACATGAATATGAACACAATTTTTTCATTTTTCTTTCTTTTCATTTCCTCACTCTTTCTTTTCTTTCTCTTTTCTTTTCTTTTCTTTTCTTTCTTTTTCTTTCTTTTTCTTATTTTCTTTTCTTTAAAAAAAAAAAAAAGACATGTGTCAACACTTCATCAATTTATGTAGTTAATTTTATATTTATGTTAGATAAATAGATATTTTTTATTGTACCTAAAAATAAACAAACTTTAATAAATATTTTGAAATTTTAAATATTTATCATCTGTTCAATGACTAATAAATAACAATTTTTTTTTTTATAAAAAAATTATCTTTTTCACCAACTGATTATCCAATTTAAATTTAGTGACGTCGCTTGAGAAGAACAATACCTCATTACAACCCTTTGAGAAGTGTTATATAAGGAGTTGATGGCAGAAGAGTCCAAAAATTAATCTGCAATCATTTTGATATTTATTTATGTTCATAGGACACATAATTTATAAACCACATGATTTTTTATTTTTGTTTTTGTCTGATTTTTATGCAAATTTAAAAAAGTATTTTCTTTAAAAGATTATATAATTTTTGTTATTGGTTTAGTAAGAGGATTTAAATTTAACTCAAAACACATACATATGCACTTAACAAAAATATCGGATGTTAAATAAATCCAAAAAAAAAAAAAAACATAAACAAAAAAGTGGGGGCAAAAGAGAGTACAATTTAATAATGTGTCGCTGATGTTTCAACATCATAGATTTACTTAGATTTACTTATATCAATACAAAATTAATTTAATTTTATATATATTTTTATATTTACTTAATCTGACTGTTTTATTTTCATGTTCTATTCACTTAAATCATGTACGTCAAATTTCGATATAAAAAATATAATCATTAAATATATATAAAAAATACAATATTCTTAATCGATATGATATAAATATTGGATCAATTAAAAATTTAAATTTACATGCACGACTAGTGCGATTATATTCTTAAATTTAACAATCTATTTGTTAAAATATCAATCATACATAAAATTATAAAAATATATAAAATTAATTAATTTTATATCAGTGTAATATATATATATATATATATATATATATATATATATATATATCCTTGTAGTTTAGAAATAAAACTTGTATTGTGGGAATCCCTAGCAAAAATATAAGTTTATTCCAACCAGCTGTATCCTGTCAATGGATTCATCTGATTTCTGCAAGTCAGTGCTAGATCAGCTTCCTAAGCAAAGCTTTTGGGACATCCCTTTGTATCAATGGGATGGGTTTTGGTACAGAGCTTATCATCTTGAAGCAGCACTGGCACTTCGTTCTCAATTCACACCACGCCATGACGACATTATCTTGGCTTCCCCCATGAAAACAGGTACGACATGGCTCAAAGCCCTTTGCTTTTGCATTGTCCAAAGGCAACAAAATAAGATCGATGAAGAAACTCAGGCCAAGACTGATGAAGATGATCACCATGATCCGCAACGAAATCCACGATCGCGATTTAAAACTATGGATCCGCTTGTGCAGAACCATCCCGCCGTCTATGTTCAGACCTTGGAAGTTCAGGTTTTCACAGCAAAGCCGCCTCCCGATGTTTCAGCTATGAAGTCTCCAAGACTTTTTCACACTCACTTGCCTTACACAGCATTGCCTGATTCCATTAAAAACTCAAACTGCAAGATTGTTTACATTGCAAGAAACCCTAAGGACACGTTGGTTTCAATGTGGCACTTCTTCAACAAACTCAGAACACCTGAACAAGGTCCATATCCCTTTGAGAAAGCATTTGAGTGTTTCTGCAATGGGATTTCTCATTTCGGTCCATTTTTTGACCATGTTTTACAATATTGGAATGAAAGCTTGAAAGCCCCTGATAAGGTACTGTTTTTGAAGTATGAAGACCTTAAAAGAGACCCAAAAGGACAGGTTAAAAACCTAGCTTTATTCCTTGAAAAACCTTTCACTAAAGAGAAAGAAGTTGAAGAAATAATCTGGAGGTGCAGCTTGGAAAGGCTCAAGAACTTAGAGGTAAACAAGAATGGAGTTGATCCTTGGGTTGGGATGCAAAACAGTGCCTTTTTCAGGACTGGCATTGTTGGAGATTGGAAAAATATGTTCACTGCGGAGATGAGTGAGCGTCTGGATCAAATCACCTTGCAGAAGATGAAGGGATCTGGCCTTGAACTTGAGATTTGATGCTCTCTACACCATTTCTTTTTGCTGGTCCAGATCTGAATAAGATCCTTTGTTAGCTTCCAAAATGGAATAAAAATAGTATTTTTTTTTCTCTATATTTTGTACTCTTCTTCCTATTCCTATAAGAAACAAAACTATGTTTGGCTGAAACCGGAACCCGAATTTAATACTAAAAATAAAAATAAACAAATTGCAATTATTTTTTTTTTACAAAGCAATAACTTTAATTATTAATTTTATTCTAATTCTTTTTAATAATTTAATTAAAATTTAAAATTTAATATATTATATATATATGATGAAATAATAATTTTATCAAAAAGTAAATTATATTTTGTACTTATAAGTTATAACTTTAACGTCTCATATCATGATGAATTTACAATCTAAATATTTTAAATTCTTGAAAATTTTAAAGATGTGAAAAAAAATTTGACAATAATTCAATTAATCTATAAGGGTAAAAAAATTGACAATAATTCAATTATTTTGGCCTTTTGGGTTATACTTAGACCTGCTCACGGGCCGGGCCTGGGCAGGATATTTTGTGTTCCGGGCCGGCCCGGCCCGGAACAGTAATTTTTATTATAATATTATTTTATTTAATTTTAATTATAAAAAAATAAAAAAATAAAAAAATAAAAAAATTATTTTTTTATTCCAATGTACAGTGTTTTCGGGCCTAAACGGGCGGGCCGGGCCGACCCAGGGCCAGGCCTGGGCAGAGAAAATAAAAAAAAACTGGGCCGCGGCCCATAAGCAGCTCTAGTTATACTTATGCGGTTAGGTTAGGGTGGGTTTAATTGGATTATGGCTTTCATGTGATTTTATTTTAGCGGGTGGATTTAATGGGGTTTTGGGTTTTATGGCCTTTTGGTTTTGGGTATATTTATTATATATTAATAAATAATCATATTAATTATATATTTATTACGTATAATTTAAATATAAATTATATTTTTTAGTACTACTTTATAATTTATACTTTATACTGATGAAAAAAATATAAGTACTCGATATATATATATATATATATATCTTGACTATAAACATAAATTTTTTGCATTTTATAAGTATATAAACGAATAGATGAAGGCCAGATTTATTTTTAAAAGTTTTTTATTTTATAGTGAATATAAATTATAATGTATTTATATTTTGAAATTCGAGCTCATCAAATCAATTATTTTAAATATCAATATATTAATTTATAATATATCATATTTTTTATAATAAATTATTTCAAAATTTGATTTTATATAACAAATTAATTTCTTATTCTTTTGGTGCTAACAAATATTAATTTTAAAAAATAAATATAATTAAAAATATCATATAATAGCAAAAGTATAAAAATAAAAATAATAATAATAATAAATTAATAATTTGTTTTTAGATATAAATATTTAAATTACGTAAAAATGATTACATCTAATATAAAATAAAATAATGTAAAACATACCCGTACCCAGATCGAACCCGAACCCAGACCGAACCCGAACTCGAACCCGAATGGGCCCGAACCCGAATGAGCCCGAACCCGAATGGGCCTGAACCCGAATGGGCCCGAACCCGAATGAGCCCGAACCCGAATGAGCCCGAACCCGAATGGACCCGAACCCGAATGAGCCCGAACCCGGATGGACCCGAACCCGAATGAGCCCGAATCCGAATGAGCCCGAACCCGAATAAACCCGAACCCGAATGAACCCGACCCGAACCCGCCCGAACCCGCCCGAACCCGCCCAATTGCCACCTCTACTTTTGAACACCCTAGCACTTTTACTTTCTTATATTTTCGTTAAATTTTTTTTTTTTTTTAACTTTCAGACATAAACCATTTAATATCAACATTATATAAAAGAAAACAATTACAATATCAATAGAAGATAAAATTTAAATTGATGCAACAATTTAAATGTAGATAAGACTAAAGCTATACAAGAACAGCAAGAAGAACCCGTGGTCTAGTATTAGTATAGTACCCTGCCACGGTACAGACCCGGGTTCGATTCCCGGCTGGTGCAGTTCTTGAAGCAATGAGGATAACTGCGCTCTTGTGATGGAAGGGTCCATCATGTCTTCTGATCCAACGATTAGAAAATGCGCATCTGAGCTCTCTTCACTTTTTTTTTTTCTTCTATTTCTAAACAAAAGAATTAATTAATTAATTAATTTTTAATGTTTTTTCCTCTATTACAAGTACTTATAAGAAAAAAATCATATGAATGTATATATTTTCTCCTGGTAATATATATATATATATATATATATATTAGAAAATGCGCATCTGAGCTCTCTCCACTTTTTTTTTTTTTCCTTCTATTTCTAAACAAAAGAACTAATTTATTTATTTTTAATGTTTTTTTCCTCTATTACAATTACTTATAAGAAAAAAAATCATATGAATGTATATATTTTCTCCTGGTAATGCATGTAGCATATATATATATTCTTTTATTTCTAAACAAAAGAATTAATTAATTTATTTATTTTTAATGTTTTTTCCTCTATTACAATTACTTATAAGAAAAAAAAATCATATGAATGTATATATTTTCTCCTGGTAATGCATGTAGTAATTTTTTTAATTTGATTTTTTTTAATTTAAAAAAAAAAAGAGCATAAATTAAATTCCATAATACACATTAAGACCTTTATAAAATATGATGAAGGCCCATTTTGATATTTTTATTATCTATTACAATAGATTAAAACGATCCTTTCAATTTGAGGAGAATCGCTTCAATATGGCTTGTCACATGGTAATTCATATTTCTTTTTTTTTATTAAAAAAAAAAAAGAGAAAGAGAAGAGAAAGATTTGTGTATTCGTATTGTGTTCGTGTTATTTTTTTGTATGTCATAATCGAATTCAAGGTATTATATATTTATATAAATTTTGACACGTTCATAATTCGTTTTATGTATATTTTGACATGTTCGTGTTTTTATGTCTTGTTTATGTTATCTTTCGTGTAATATTTGTTTGAAATTGTCAGGTCTAACTGATCTTATTCAAATAACTCCTAATTTTGTGTCACATGTCATCGTGTTCGTGTTACTTTTTCGTGTCATAATATATCGTATTCAAGGTATTATATATTTATATAAATTTTGACATATTAATAATTCGTTTTATGTAGATTTTGACACGTTCGTCTATTTTTGTCGTGTTCATATTATTTTTTGTGTCGTGTTTTAATTATTTTTTCTAAGTTGTGTTAATGTCGTATAATCATGTTATATCTAAAATTATCAGATCTAATTGACACTATTCAAATAACTCACAATTCTATGTCATATATCGTATAATGATTGAGAGTTATTGTTTGTCTAGATTAAATTTGGTAATTTTATATATTTATATCTTACTTTAAAAGTCGTTCTCAAGTGGTGATATTTTACATAGTTTGTCATAGTGATTCAATTTAAACTCCAAGTTCATTGACTTAAAAATTGAATTGCATTTGCATTTGCCATACATTAATATAAATATTATGTTCAAAACTTATTTATTGGACATATTTATATATATATATATATAATATTAAAGTAAGAACCAATTTAAGGCTATAAGCTTGCCGTGTGTGGGGGGCAAGTTTTTATTTTTTTTAATGAAAATAAAAAGAAAATAAAATAGAAAGGAAAAAGAAAGAGAGAAAAAGAAAGAGGGAAGAAGGGAAGAGAAGGAAAGGAAAAAAAAATTGTGTATTCATATCATGTTCAAGTTATTTTTTGTATTACAATTGTATTTAAGGTATTATATATTTATATAAATTTTTGACATGTTAATAATTCGTTTTATATAGATTTTGACACGTTTGTATATTCGTGTCATGTTCATGTTAGTTTTTCGTGTCACGTTGTATTTTTCCCGTGTTATATCCAAAATTGTCGGATCTAATTGGCACTATTCAAATAACTCTTAATTTTGTGTTACATGTCGTATAATGATTGGTTCTTTAATCATTTTGAAAAATAAGAATTAGGGCTGTAAATGAACAGAGCGTTCGATAAACAGTTCATGAACAGTTCGATTTATTTTCATTTATATCCGTTTATCAAGCTAAATAAACGATTATGAACAAGATGTTGAAGTTCTTTTATTAAACGAACCGAACTTGAACATAGTATGTTCAGTTCATCTATGTTCACGAATAAGTTCTTTATGAATCGTTTAAAGCTCGTTTAATAAATTGTTTAAAGTTTGTTTAAAACTCGCTTATTGTTCGATTATAATATAATTATTATTTGTGTTTTATTTTATTTATTTATAATATAATTAATAATTTTTTTATTATTATTTTATATCTAAAACTAAGAAACATGTTTATTTGTTTAGATTTGCATTTTATTATTCATGAATATATTTTTAATTGTTCGTGAACATGTTCGATTATATGTTCATGAACTTGTTCGTTTAATATTCGCAAATAAGTTCATTTAATTTAAACGAACTAACTCGAACACACCTAATTTTAAATGAACCGAGCTTGTAATTTTAAAAATTTTAACAAATATAAACCGAACACAAACAGGCTAAAAAATAAAAGAACGAACATGAATAGAAATTTTTTCTTTCAAGCTCGATTCATTTACAGCCCTAAATAAGATCATATTAATTTTATGATTTTTATATTATTGAATTAAAATTTTTTCTTGGGTTTTTTTTACTTTAGGTATTGAATCAAAAGAAAACTATTATGATGGTTAAATGGTAAAAGAATTATGTTAAATGATGTTATAAGTTATTAAATTTATATTGTTATTATATTATTATGCATGTCTTTAACAAAGAATTTGATTTCAATTTAAATATTTTGATCAATTAATTAAAAATAATTAAAGATAAATACTTATTTTAAGAAAAGATAATTAAAATTATTTTTAAAAATTTTAATAATACAATATTTTTAAAATTTATAATCATTTGAAATAATGAAAAAATATAATAAAACTCTTTAATCAATTATTTTTTAAAAATAATTAAAAATAAATTAATGTTTCATAACGTGAGAATTTATTTTTAAAATTTAAATATTTTCATGATTTTTATAAATACAATAATGATGATATTAAAAATTAAATTAAATTATAATTATATTGTTCATTTAAAATGATCCCCTTTTTCGTAATGATCTTTTAATTATTTCTTGAAAAAATTTAAAATTCATAATAATAAATATATTTATTAATATAATATACTTGAAAATACTGTTTTATTATTTTTTACTATTAGTATATAGTTTATCCTGTGAAATGACTTGGGGGAGTTTGTCCACTTAGTATTTGATGTATTACTAAACAAAGAAAAAAAAAAGAATATAATATAATATAATAAGAAAGTGTTTCTCAAGTAAGTCGAGTGTAGTTAAAAGGATGGTTTTTCACGTAATTTTAGCATGGGAGGTAATGGAATTCTTTACCTTAGTTAATTCGTGTGTACGTGTAGACCAGTTTGACAGTCGGGTTATCCGTTCAAGTCTGAAAATTCGTTTATATTTTGAAAGGTTTGGACAAAAATATTAAGTTTAAAATATGGACTTTAACAAAAAAAAAAAAATGAGATCCATTTAGAAAATGGGCAGGGCTTCGGTTCCAACAATCAAGACCCGAACTCGGCCCGACCCGTTTTTCATTTATATAATATATTATTTTTATATTTTATATATTATGTAATTTATATCATATAAAAAATAAATATATATAATATTATAGTGTAAATATTTAAAAATATGCTAAGTTATTCATGTTTTAAAACTTAATAAATGAAAAAAAATTAAATTACTAAAAATTAAATAATAAAAAAATATTTGTTTAAACTTTTTTTTAAAAAAATAATATGGACGGGGTTAAATGGGTTTCGACTATTCATTTACAAATATGGACGGGCTTCGACAAAATTTGAGACCCATATTCCGAGCCGGGCCGGGCTTGGGCAAGTATATATACTGTTGATACCATACCTAAACCCGATCCAAACCTGGCCCGGCCCGGTCCATGAGCATCTCAATGTATGTGTTATGTTTTGTGATTTTTTATATCAATTGAGTAAATATGAATACAACATAAATTATTAAATATGAATACGCTAAGTGTATCAAACGTGTTATATTCGTATCGTATTTTTATATCGTGTCCAAAATTATCGAATTTTTGAAGATTTCTTTCAACTAAAAAAGTGGGTTTATCATCCTCTCTTTGTCATTGCTTGGTGGGGATATCATTACAGGTTGCAAAGGTTTCCAAATAAGTGAAATTTAATTGGAGTAACTAGGATGAGATTCCCGTTACATTGGGTATTGTTTTTATAAAATAATATATCCACTTAAATTAAGTAAAATAATTGAAGGTATTTGATCATTATTTTTTAAAAAAGGAAAAAATATATATAAAAATAAAAAGAAAATAATATTATAATTTAGTATTAAGTATCCTTAATATTAATATAATAGTCCACCATTTCTGCAGTGAGGAAGAGGAGGCAAATTAGGAAACAGCTGAGAGTGATCTGCGATAATGTTAGTTGCGAGGACCTAAACCACCTTGAACTATCTGTTTCGGATAGTGACATCAGATCAAGGAATAAGAATATCTTGAAGGAGGCTGAGGCGACATGGCTAGTTAGCACTGAGCTGGGGATCGAATTCCATGGGGAGAAGTAGGATATCATCGATGGTTTTGCTCAACTGGAAAAGGAAGATCGTGAGGCAAAGGAGTAACAGTCCACTGCGTTTTTGGTTCGCTTTCAGGTGTGTTTCTTTTCTTAATGAAGATTATTTCTTGGAATGTTAGGGGATTGGGAGGTAGTAATAAGGTTATGGCCTTGAGGAATTTGGTTTTGAATTGGAGGCCAGAGATGGTTTTTATTCAGGAATCAAAGCTTCAGTCTATTGATTCAAAGTTTATTAGAAAGGTCTGGGGATGCTCCCCTGTTGAGATGGAATTCTCGGCGTCGGTGGGTTCCGCTGGGGGTCTCATTATCTTCTGGCGGAAGGACTTCTTCTTAGTTGAGTCGAAAATTATTTCACCTCGTTTCATTCTTCTGATTGGCTCGTTAAAGGCGAACAATATAAGATGTGGGTTCGTGAATATCTATGCCCCAAATGAGGATGGTGAAAGAGCTGCATTTTGGGATGAGCTTGTGGGTGTGTTACAGGGTTATGACTGTCTATGGTGTCTAGGGGGTGATTTCAATGTGGTTAGAAGCCCTGATGAGAAAATCGGATCAGTGTTCAGCACTACTCCTATGTTGCTATTTTCAAACTTTATTAATCAAGCTGAACTCATGGATCTGCCGATGTCAGGAGATAAATACACTTGGACCAGTAATAGGGCCGTTCCGTCTTTCAGCAGATTGGATAGGTTCCTTTTATCGCCTGGTCTGGTTGCTTTATGGCCTTCAATCAAACAAAAGGCTCTTCCCCATTCTCTTTCCGATCATAATCCAGTGTTGATTGTTGAAGAGAGCGTCAATTGGGGGCCAAAACCTTTTCGGTTCTTGAATAACTGGTTGGAAGATAGGAGCTTTCATTCTGTTATCCAGAATGCTTGGAATTCTACAGGATATTCTCGGCCTTCGGGTTGGGGTTTATGGTTCAAGTTGAAAAATCTCAAACCAGCCATTAAAGACTGGTCTGTTAGGCACCATAAGGCCGGTTTCTACAACATCGTGGAACTTGAAAAGGAGATTGCTGGCCTCGAACAGAGTGTACAACAGGGGCAGATGGGAAACCAGCTGCGAGAAGAGTTATGGAATAAGAAGGCTGATTTATGGTCACTGTATCGTATCGAAGAACAAACTTGGCTCCAGAAATCGAGATTAAAATGGGCACAAGAGGGTGATAGGAATACTAAATTTTTCCATATTGTCGCCACAGCTAGAGTCGAAAGAACCACATTGGGAATTTGTTGATTGATGGGAAGGTGTTCGATGAACCTAGGGTTCTCAAGAAGGCCATTGGGTCGTATTTCAAAAACCGTTTCAACTCTACAAAGGTAGCCAGGCTCAAAGATCTCAAGTGCAGTTTTAAGTCATTATCTGCGCAAAGTTCGTCTAATCTTGAGCAGCATTTCTCGGAGGAAGAGGTTTGGGGAGCCATCCAAGGCTACGATGGCAACAAAGCTCCGGGGCCGGATGGTTTTAATCTGAATTTCTTTAAGTCCTTCTGGGTCACGGTGAAGGGTGAGGTTATGTCGTTCATGAATAATTTACATAGCACTGGTTGTATTGATAACTGTTTAAATGCGTCTTTTATTTCTCTTATACCTAAATGTGACTCTCCGTGCTCCATTAGTGATTACCGTCCTATCAGCTTGGTGGGCAGTGTTTATAAAATTCTAGCCAAAGTTCTTGCCAATCGCCTGAGGCAATCGGTGGGGGAAATTGTTGGGCAAAACCAGTTCGCGTTCATCCCGGGGCGTCAAATTCTGGACTGCTCCTTAATTGCCAATGAGGTTATCCATTCTATGAAGACTAATGGAGAGGGTGGTATGATATTTAAGGTAGATTTCGAAAAAGCCTATGATTGTGTGGATTGGTCCTTTCTTGATTTTGTTATGGGTAGAATGGGCTTTGGGGATAAGTGGAGGTCTTGGATTCAGTCGTGTTTATCTTCAGCTTCATTATCAGTCCTAGTTAATGGGGTGCCAACGGAACAGTTCAGGATGAGCAGAGGGTTGAGACAAGGCTGTCCCCTCTCCCCCTTACTGTTTAATCTGGTTGCTGAAGTTTTGAGCTTATTTCTTAATAAGGCTACTTCCATTGGCCTTTTCAGGGGTATGGTTATTGATCAAGGGTCTGTGTCCTTATCTCATCTTCAGTTTGCGGATGACACAATTATTTTCTGTGAGCCTTTGGAGGAGCAGGTTAGGAATGTTAAAAGAATTCTAAAGTGCTTTCAGTTGTTATCAGGCCTCAAAGTTAATTTCAAAAAGAGCAGTCTTTTTGGAATTGGGGTGGAGCAAAGTGTCACTGATCGGTGGGCTTCGAATATCCGTTGTCTGAGTAGTCGTCTCCCCTCCCTTTATCTCGGTCTCCCCTTGGGGCACGGAGCGAACTCTATCTCATTGTGGAGTCCTATCATTGAGAAATTCAATAAGAGGCTTGCCGGCTGGAAAGGTAATTTACTCTCCATTGGGGGCAGATTGACCCTTATTAAATCGGTGTTGTCTTCTCTGCCCATTTATTATATGTCTCTACTTCAAATCCCTCGTACTGTATCTGATGAGCTGGATAGAATGGTCAGAAGTTTCCTTTGGGGTGGTTCTTCGTCGGTGAAAAAGATGCATATGGTTAATTGGAAGTCTGTCTGTAATACCAAGGAATTTGGAGGACTCGGTCTAGTTGATTTAAGGCTTAAGAATAGAGCGATGCTCAATAAATGGATCTGGAGATTTGGGAATGAGCGTTTCTCTTTATGGAGGTCAGTCATAGCCGGGAAATATGAGTCATCGGTGGGAAATTTGCTTCCTTCATGCAGCTGGTATCGGAAAATGTCCCCAACCTGGAGAAACATTATTCGACCCCTTATGCCTTCAAATCATTTTCATCCTTTTTTGTCTGTCGGGTTGTGTTTTCTTCCAGGTGATGGCAGCTCCATTAATTTTTGGCAGGATGAATGGATCGAAGGCGTTATCCTTAAAGAGCAGTTTCCAAGAGTCTTCGCGGTAGCTGTTTCTAAAAGCGGGAAAGTAGCGGATTTTGGCAAATGGCTTAATAATCAATGGCATTGGGAGGTTAACCTACGAAGAAGATTGTTCGATTGGGAGCTTCAGCAGTGGGAATCCCTGTTGGATCTGCTGGGAAATCAAGTGCTCTTCAGAAACTCCTTTGATTCAGTTGTTTGGAAACACACCTGCAGTGGCGTTTACTCGTCTAATTCTTTCTGCCATTCTGTGTTGAGTGAGTCCTCACTTAAATGGGATCATTGGAAATTTATATGGGCCGGTTATGCGCCTCCGAAGGTGGAAATATTTTGCTGGCAAGTTTTGAGAGGCAGCGTTGCTACCAAAGTTGAACTCAGCAAGAGAGGTCTTATTGTTAATGGTCTGATTCTGTGTCCACTATGCAATCTGATGCCTGAAACTACAGAGCATATGTTTTTTACATGCAGAGTCTCATGGTTTGTGTGGGCTCATTGCTGTCTTTCTTGGGGTATTTCTTGGTCCACGCCAAGGAGTGCCGTGGGTTTTTTTCTTGCGTGGCAGCATGCGCTCCCAGCAAATCATTGCAGCAAATTGTTGGAGAATGTGTTTTTTTGTTGCACTTTGGTCTATTTGGCTGCACAGGAATGATATTGTTTTTAATAGGAAAAATGTTGCTGTTTGGCAGTTACTGGACTCTATTAGACTTAGACTCGCTTTATGGTCCAAGGCTAAATGGCCTTGTGAGGAAGGGCTGCTTTCGCAGTCCAAGTGGTCACCTGATATTTGTCGAATGAAGAGGGAAATGAAAGTTGGTGCTGATGTGACTTGGAGTAAGCCATTTGCCGGCTGCCTTAAGTTCAACGTCGATGGTTCGGCGCATGGTAACCCCGGTCCTGCGGGGATTGGCGGTATTTTGCGCGACAATCAAGGTATGGTGAAAGTAGTTTTTTCTAAATCTATCGGTTCTGCTAAGGCATTTGAGGCTGAATTAAGGGCCGTCAAAGAAGCCTTCCTCATCTTTGGTGCTTCGTCTTGGGTGCTATCGCATAAACTTATAATTGAATGTGATTGCCAGATGGTTGTTGCTTGGGTTAGGAATCCGAGTAGAGCCCCATGGCGGATTTTGAGAATTATAAGATCTATAGAGTTTGTTCGAACTGCGGTTCAAAACTGGGAAATTGTTCATATTTTGAGGGAGGCTAATGGTGAGGCTGATAAGCTAGCCAAATCTGGTGTTAATAGGGTGTCAGATTTGTTGTTTTATAGTCCTTAGTTTTGTTTTGCAGCATGCTGTTTTGCTGGTTTGTAAAAAGGACATCTTTTTTGCAATAAATCATGCTTTTCAAAAAAAAAATATTAATATAATAGTTTACGTTAATTATAAAAATTAAAAATGTAAAAGTTATTTATTTATAAATTATATAATAGAAGTTAATTATATTTTTACGTAATATTGGATTGTTGGGGATTGGAAAAATATGTTTACTGCGAAGATGAGTGAGCGTCTGGATCAAATCACCTTGCAGAAGTTAAAGGGATCTGGCCTTGAACTTGAGATTTGATGCTCTCTACACCATTTTTTTTGGCTGGTCCAGATCTGAATAAGATCCTTTGTTAGCTTCCAAAATGGAATAAAATAGTGTTTTTTTCTATATTTTGTACTCTTCTTCCTATGCCTATAAGAAACAAAACTATGTTTGGCTGAAATTGGTGAAATAGTTAAACAAAATAGAGGCTGAGGCAGCAAAATAATTAAAGCCATCATCAGAAGCATTGATTGAAATTTAATCTGGAAGCGTTGAAAGGTTGCAATCAAATGATTCAAATCTTAAATATATTTATAATCTGCCAACAATTGGTCCAGACTTAGCTATTTGTGCCTCTGCCTTGCTAGCTATTTACTATTTAGTTATTTACAAAAAGACAACTATTTTTTTTATTTTATATTATCCGGATTTGAGGTGTTGGATACGAGTATTTTTTTATATGAGTATACTTGATGTTTTCTAATTTTTTTTTAAAAAATATATTTGGAGGATTATATCTCAATACTCATATTCAAATTTATATCGAACACAGAAATCAAACATAATTTTTCTTTTTTATAATTTCCCTCAACATTTCGCTTGAACCTCTCCCACCCTCTTAACTTAATTAATGACTTTGAGTTGTTATCCTAGAGTTCTAATTTATTTATAAGGATCTTCTGATTGTCCTATAAAAATATCTCTCTTAACCAATTAACTATATTCCTATGATAATTGAATTGAAGAGAAACCCATTAAGCTTAGGCTCTAACAATGGTTACACATGACACGTAAGTATATTTTTACCTTACATGTAGTCATTCAATCCATGTCTAACACTAAACTCCCTTTTTCAAGTTGTATTTAGGTTACCAAATCAATCTAATTGGTGGCCAATCAACTAGAAGCATCCTAGGCTTTTCTCAATTGATTTAATCCATCTTTTTAATTTACTTGCTTTTATTATTAGTTTCTTTTAATTAGTTTGATTATCATCTTTAATTATTTGTTTAGATAAGATTAGGTTGTTTTACTTTTAGTACTTAGCAAATCTAGTGACAATTCCTCGTGGGTTCGACTCTTTACTTTAAACTATATTACTTGTTACGACATGTGCACTTACGTGGTGAAAATCGACAACACATATTTCAAGGAAAGGTTTAGTGGAGACCTCTTAATTATCTCTATATCTGATCCACCAAGCCAAGTTCTTCAGAACGTCCCAATAGTGAAATTAACCCAAGAATCTTGTCATATTCTGGGGTTATTTTCACTTTTTCTGCTTTGGTGAAATAGTATAAGGTAGAACATTTTTTGTAGGATAATCTTAGATGGAGGTGTCTTTTCCATTAAAGTGTTGTTATGTGAATGAACTGTTCCATGAAGGAGCTATTCTGAACGTTATCTGCTCTGAATATGAACTGTTCTGAATAAGAGTTATTTCGAACAGGAGTTGTTCTGAACATGATCTGCTCCGAACATGAGCTTTCCAGTGAAAGAACTTTTAGTGAAGCAATCTTCAGTGAAGATACATTGTTAGTTGTTCTAGATTACCTTTGCTATATTGTACGCGAAAGCATTTTTCTGTAAAACAACTTTATTTTTCTCTAAGATGAGATAACATAGTAGTAGCCAAAATCAAGTTTCTACATTTTACGCCTTGCTTGAGAATTCTTAGTAGAAGAAGTTCTCATGCAATAGTAATATAGTGAAAAGTAAAAGATGAAATGTATAAAAAATAGTGATAGAGTAATCATAATCTCATAATTCAGAAATAGATGATGTGAGTCATTTCACCAAAGAAAACATGAGAGGCAATAAAAAGAATTTTTTTTTTTTGTTTTTTTAACTTTACTGCACCTGCATGGAAAATCCTTTGGTAAAATTCAAGGAGTATTCTATGCATGAAATCAAAATAGAAAAGAATATCGTAAACAGGAGTGTTCTACAAAGAAGTGATATATTGTGCAAGATTTTATGCAATATATTTATTGTTCACGTAACCACTCTTATTGTTTAGGTAAATTTGCCTGAAACATTTTGTAGAGTAGTATAAAATGAAAGACACTTATTGACATGTTTCACAAAAAGTATTTTTCATTAAGAAAGTTACACAAGAGACTACAATAATCAACTTTTCCTTGGGAAGAACTTATGTAACAAGTGACGAATGTGATGCATGAGACAACGACGATCAGTTTTTCATTGCAAGAATTTGTCTATGAGATTGATGGAAGTGGTGTATGAGACCATAATAATCGATTTCTCTTTAATGAACAATTTGTATGTGAGAGTGACAGAAGAGGTGCATGTGACCACAATGATCAACTTCTCTTTTGAGAATGATTTGTATATGAAAGTGACGGAAGTGGTGCATGTGACCACAACGATCAACTTCTCTATTGAAAGAATTTATATGCAAGAGTGACGAAAGTGGTGCATGTGACCACAACGAGCAAATTCTCCACTACAATAACTTGTATATGGGATTGACGAAAGTAGTGCACAAGACCACAACGACCGACTTCTCCATTGGAAGAGTTTGTATATGTGAGAGTGACATAAGTGGTGCATATGACCACAAGGGTTGACTTCGATTAGAAGAATTTATATATGGGAGTGACAAAAGTAATGCATAAGACTACAACGACCGACTTCTTCATTGGAAGAGTTTGTATATGTGAGAGTGACGGAAGTGGTGCATGTGACCACAACAGTCAACTTCTCCTTTGGAAGAATTTATATATGGGAGTGATGGAAGTAGTGCATAAGACTACAACAATCGACTTCTTCATTGGAAGAGTTTGTATATGTGAGAGTGATGGAAATGGTGCATGTGACCACAACAATCAACTTCTCCATTGGAAGAATTTATATGTAAGAGTGACGGAAGTGGTGCATGTGACCACAACAGCCAACTTCTTCACTAGAAGAACTTGTATATGGGAGTGACCAAGTAGTGCATAAGACTACAATGACCGGCTTCTCCATTGGAGGAGTTTGTATATGTGAGGGTGATGGGAGTGGTGCATGTGACCACAATAGTCAATTTTTCATTCGAAGAAATGCAAGAGTGACGGAGGTGGTGCATGTGATCACAATGGCTGATTTTTTCACTAGAAGAACTTGTATATGGGAGTGACAGAAGTAGTGCATAAGACTACAATGATGGAGGTGCCTTTTCCATGGAAGTGTTGTTATGTGAATGAACTATTCCATGAAAGAGCTGTTCTGAACAACAGGTATTCAGAACAAAAGCTGTTCTGAACAAGAGTTGTTCCGAACATGAGTTGTTCTGAACAGGAACTGTTCCGAACATGAGTTGTTCCGAACATGAGCTGTTCTAAACCAGAGTTGTTATGAACAAGAACTGTTATGAACAAGAGTTGTTCCGAACATGAGCTTTCCAATGAAAGAACTTTCAGTGAAGCAACCTTCAATGAAGCGACGTTGTTGTTTGTTCTGGATTACCTTTGTTATTGTACGGGAAAGTGCAATTTCCCATAAAATAACTTTATTTTTCTCTAAGAAGAGATAACATATTAGTAGCCAAAATGCAAGTTGTTGATACGTGATCCGTCCGTCGCCGGGGGACTCGTTCGAGTGTGGGGGAAAACAACAAGCAGAGGAAAAGATGACTTAATTCCTCTTGAAATATAATGAGGGTTTATAAACAACCTCGAAAAAGAAATGGAGTCGTCACCAATCTTTTTTTGGCTAGGTGTGATCGGCCACCTATTAAAACCGGTTTTGTAAAACATTTTAAAAAAAAAAAAACAATTTTGAAATCTGCGCTTTAAACCAGAGAAAATCAAAAAGAGGGGTCAAAAGTCGGTTAGGCGCGGGGAAGGATTAGCACCCCCGCAACGCTCGTGTAAAACGGTACCTTGTTAATTGTGTGTTATCTCGAGCCTCGGTAAAAGTCGATTTTGAAATTGGTATTTAAAAATAATTCCAGTTTTAAAGAAAAATAATTCCACTTGATTTGAAAGTTATCTGGAATTTATTAATTCAAAATTTTCCTACATTCCCCGGCAGACCCGGCTAAATATAAAATTTTTTATTTATTTGAAAAGTTTTTCGAATCATTCTCATTTTGAAAAAAAAAGATATTTCGTTATTAATGATAATTGATGATGTCCTCACGGAAGGTCGGAGGAGAACTCATGAATTATTTTAACTCGGGAATAACTTTATTTTATTGAAAATCATTATTTTTATTGTATTAAAAAACATTTAAAAGAGATAGTTAAGAATATGCAAATTACTACTAATGACATGGCATATGAGTGAATGACATGGCATATGGATTAATGACATGACATGCTTGACATGGCAAAATCTGGATGACATGACATAATCTAAATGACCTGATAGAATCTAAATGACATGTCAATGATCTAATTAAAATGACAAGAATTAATGATATGATAAAACCTAGATGACATATTAGAAATCTATATGACATAACAAAAATCTAACTTAAATGGCAAGAATTAATGACATGATAAAGCCTAGATGACATATTAGAAATCCATATGACATAGCAAAAATCTAAATTAAATGGCAAGAATTAATGACATGATAAAACCTAGATGACATATTAGAAATCCATATGACATAGCATAAAAAATCTAAATTAAATGGCAAACATTAGCATAAAATATTCATAATTATGCCATCGTCAAAATGACAACATAAAATCTAAATCAAAGCAATAACATCACTATGGAATATTCATATATTTATATATATATATAACCAAAATAGCAAAAATTAAATGTCATAAAATATGCATGAATATGAAAAATGCAAATGCATGGAAATGTATTTCTCCCACAAAATAAGGATATTCGTATATCTAAAAAGACATCCGACTACCTTTGGAAGAGACCTAAGTTGGATTTTCTAACTCGGATTTTGGACTTGGATTAAAAAAATGGGATTTTTTAGTAAAAAAAAAAAAGTTTGGCCGAACCCACCCTTTTAAAGCTCTAGTTTTTCCTAGCTTTGAAACCGGGGTTGACCACCCTTGATCGACTTTTAAAAAATAAATTTTATGATTGAAATGACTTGGAAATTGACCTAAGACAGCAACTAGTGTCCCAAATCAGCCCCCTCTTAATGGCTTAAACAAAGCATAAAATTATTAGTTCTTAAAATCAAATATGACTTTTCTGACCGGTTTTGAAACCCAATTTTTTTACCCTTCTAAACAATTTCAAAAAATTCTGAAACAATTAGGATAAACCTAGAACATATTGATCTCTATGGGAAAAAATCAACTTAACTTTTAGACTAAGGATGATCTACCGAAAATTCATGAAAGACAGAACAGTGGGTAAGAAACTGCTTAACCAAAAAATATTTTTAAACCTTTGATAAAAAGGTTCAAAAATAAGAATAAAAATTTTAGAGACTCCACTAAGGTCCTACAAATAGTAGTAAAAATTATAAAAATTTAGACAAGGTCTGTCTAGTGAAAAAAATCATAAAGTTAGAAAATCCAACTTGTACAAATTTTAATTTTCCACAAGCATGCTCATGAGAGCTTGGCTTTGAGCCATTGATTGGCTTAAGTCAAAAATCAAGTGGAAAAATGCAATAATGCATGATATAAATGACATGGAATATGCATGACCTAGTGTCTAAATGATATGGAATGATGAAAACGGCCTAGTGCCTAAATGACATGAAAAATGGCATAGCATATGAAAATGGCCTAATGCTTAAATGACATGTAAAATGACATGGAATAATAAAAATGACGTAATGCTTAAATGACATGGCATATGAAAATGACCTAAAGTTTAAATGACATGGAAAATGACATGGAATAATAAAAAATGACCTAAATGTCTAAGTGACATGGAATAATAAAAATGACCTAAATGTCTAAGTGACATGGAAAATGACCTAAATGCCTAAATGACATGGAAAATGACATGGCATAATAAAAATGGCCTAAAAGTCTAAATGACATGGCATATGAAAATGGCCTAAAGCTTAAATGACATGGCATATGAAAATGGCCTAAAACTTAAATGGCATGTGAAATGACATGGCATAATTAAAATGACCTAAAAGCTTAAATGCAATGTAAAATGACATGGCATATGAAAATGACCTAAAGCTTAAATGACATGGCATATGAAAATGGCCTAAAGCTTAAATGACATGGAATAATAAAAACTGACCTAAATGTCTAAAAGACATGTAAAATGACATAGCATAATAAAAATGACCTAGAAGCCTAAAAAAAACCTACATGGCCGAATGGTCTAGAAGCCAAAATGTTGTGAGAATGTCATGAAAAATGACCTAGCTAAATGATATGGAAAATGATATGAAAAATAAAAAATGACCTAAACTATATGACAATAGCCACAAGATGCAAAAGTATGTCATAAATCAAAAGAACAAAATATTTAGCAAGAATATAAATATACATAAAAATAAATAATAATAGAAATAAGCAAGTTAAAGTAAGCAAATAAAAAAAATATGGAAATGAGCTCCATGGTTGGTAAATTGGACAAAGCCTACCCTAACCATTATCACTTGATTCTTATCAAGATCATGAAGCCTAACCTTTGCTTTGTTTAATTTTGAGAAAGCAAGAACAATAAGAAAGCTTTCATAAAACCTTTCTTAAGCAAAGAAAATGGTAGGAAATCACATGGAAAAATAAAGAATAACATGAAGATGAAGAAAGAAAATAATGTAAGAACCAAAGAGGAATGGCTACCTTAGCAAAAGCTTTCTTTATTTTCTTTCAAAAAAAAAATTCTAAGGTTTTAGCTACTGCCTTAAGACTCAAAATCAACCAACCTCCCCTTGAAAAAAAATGAAAAAAAACCCTCCCTTGAATAGCCTTGGCCGGCTGCCCTATGCTTTTGGTGAAGGGTAGAGATAATTCATTTAATTATCCTACCCAATCTATGCCCTTGGATCCAAGATATTTTCATGACAACAAAAATTCCATCTTGAAAATTGATCTTAGCCATTCAAGGATGTACTCATCTTTTCATAAGGTGCCTAAGCCATTGGATGAGCAAGGATATTTTATTTGGCTACATGCATTTCCAACCATTGGATGACTAGTTCTCATTTTTCTTCCACCAATATTGGCCATTGGATGAAGATATTTTCATGACAATAAAAATCTCATCTCGCAATTTGATCTTGGTCATTCAAGAATGTACTCATCTTTTCATAAGGTACTTAGGCCATTGGATGAGTAAGGACATTTCAAGATAGTAAAAATCACATCTTGCCATTAGATAGTGACTATTGGATGAAATGAATTCAATCCCCACCATTCCCCTATGCATTACCGGCCAAGGGTCTGGTATGTTCTAGAATTTTCTTCATTTTTTCACCTTTTAATTTTGTAAAATTGGCCTTTTTCGGTTTCTTCGGTAGAATTGTATTTTGGCCCCTAAACTTCATTTTATTGCAAACGGACCCCAAATACGGTTTTTCGTTTTCCAATCCATCCAAATAAATATAATATTGAGACCTAGAGATTTTCAAAAATTTTCGAGCTCGTTTGCTATTTTTTCCGGAATTATCTTTTGAAATTTCGGGTTAGTGCACCCGAAATTTGCCATTTTTCAAATGAGCTCCCATTCTGGATTTTTCTTCACCAATCTCTTCCAAAAATTATGAAACTTAGATTTGAAAGTTTTTAGAATTTTCCGAGCTCGTTTGCTATTTTTCTCGAAATTATCTTTTGGAATTTCGGGTTAGTGCACCCGAACTTTGCCATTTTTCAAATGAGCTCCAATTTCATATTTTTCTTCACCAATATCTTTCAAAAATTATGAAACTCATGTCTGGAAGTTTTCATAATTTGTCGAGCTCGTTTGCTATTTTTCCCGAAATTATCTTTCAAAATTTCAGGTTAGTGCACCTGAACTTTACCATTTTTCAAATGAGCTCCGATTTTTGATTTTTCTTTGCCAATCCCTTCCAAAAATTATGAAACTCAGATCTGGAAGTTTTCATAATTTTTCAAGCTCGTTTACTATTTTTCCCAGAATTATCTTCTAGAGTTTCGGCTGAGTGCACCCGAACTTTGCCATTTTTCAAATGAGCTTCGATTCTGAATTTTTCTTCACCGATCTCTTCCAAAAATTATGAAACTCAGATATGAAAGTTTTCATAATTTTTCGAGCTCGTTTGCTATTTTTTCAAAATTTTCTTTGGGATTTGTTGGTACTGCCCTTTAACCTCCAAAACCTCGTTTTACTCAAAACAGGTCCGATTTTCGGATTTTCTTTTTATACTGCCTTTTTCATATATTGAATTTGAGTTGGTCCAAAAATGACCAATTTTTCCAATCAAATTCCCCTCCGATTTTGTTTTTCGTATTCCAAATTCGGGAATTTTCTTGCTTTTTTGTTTTTGCCCTAAACGGCTCTTCCTTGGGATCCACTTCAAACTGGGTCTTGGACTATCCTTTTTTACTCATTCTTTTATCAAATGGGGCTTCAATTTCATCGAATTGGGCCATCTTTGCAGTTTTTCCTAAATTTGCAAAATTCACCCTTTTTAACCAAAACCCTAATTTTCGATTTTTCTTCCAAATTGACTCTTCCTTTGGTTCTGCTTCCAATTGGCCCTTCCAATACCTATAGACATTAATTTTATTCCATTTGGAACCTCCAATTTCGACCAATATTATCGTTTAAGCACTTTTCCATAAATTTGGCGAATTAGGGCTTCCTTTACATTGAAATTTTTGCAATCCCTCTTTCGAACTCCATATCTTTCGTTGTAGACCTCGGATTATCAAAATTCTTTCACCAGTGTTCAATTCAACTTCAAATCTTGATTTTTACTAAGGGTTGACTTTTTAGTGGTTGACTTTTTGAGGTTGACTTTTTGGAGTTGATTTTTTCCGGATTGACTTTTCATGCTGAACTCCGAATCACAAGTCTTAGAGGATCATCTACAAGATGAGAAGAGATTTTTTGCATTCTAAAAAAGTACAAGGAAGAATTTACTTGGTTTACGGGGGCCTGGACAAAATTAGGTGTCTACACAAGTCTCTACAATTATCTATGTATTCTTTCTCTTGTTCCCTTTTACATTTTCTAATTACATGATCTGCAGTTTATCTTGTTCATGTGGTGAGATTCAGCTAGCTGGGATATACATGTCTCTTTGACTGACTTTAGGATGCTTTTCGTTAGCTTAGCAACTTTGTTCATGCTTTAATTATCTTATGCTTCTTTTTTTTAAAGAATGATCGATCTTTTTTTAAAAAAAGGTCGATTTTTTTAAAAGACATCGATACTTGGATCGATCCTTTTGTGTGAGAATTTGGGAGGGCATGGGCAGTGTTTTTATATACTGGGTCGGGTTTGGGCATAAAATTATGTCTATATTTCGGGTTAAGCTAGGTTTGGACAGTCACAAAATTTCTTAATACCTTGTCTAGGCTTGACTTGAACTCGGTTCGACCTGACACGTTCTATGGATAGGTCTAACTATGAATAGTTGTAATAAAATTTTAAAATTTAGTAGATTTAATATTGTAGTTTTTATGGATTTTAATTCTATGTTTATTATCTTAAATGAAGATAATTAGTTTTTTTTTTCTTTATGGATTTGTATTATTGAATTTTATTAATAAATGTGCATAGCTAAATGGAAGCACAAATTTAATATCATCAATGGTTAATGCTTCTAAAATTATTTTATGGGGACGATTGACATCCCTAATACATTATTATTAGATATATATCTTAGTTTTCTCATTTATAATACTAGATATTGCACACCCACAATGTAAATGAAAAAAAAAATATAGTGAATTAAAAAAAATTTTATTGAAATAAAAAATTTATCTAATGATCTAAGATGTGGATAGTTTTGATAAGCTCATAAAATACACATTTTATACCCTTTCTATTATTAGTTTTAGTTATGTCTTATATCTTTATTTTGATTAATTATATTATATTTTTGAATTCTAGGTATATTTAAGAGAATGAAGTGAAAAGATGTCAATAATGATGGTAAAAAGCTTACAAAATCATAATCACAAGATGGAAGAAGACTTGAGAGTAAAAAGATCAATTTCTGGTTGCTAAGAAAGAAGCCAGATTTGACCTCCAGAGCTTGTTGCTAAGAAATAATTATGTTAAAGTCCTTATTTGAAGAAAGATTATACTTGACTTTTGAAGCTGACTTGAATAACTTTCTAACGGTACTTTGCACGCCCAAATCAGACAAGAAATGGTCATCCAAATTAGCCGAGGAAGTCCGACAAAGTGAGTCAGAAAAATTAGAGACCAGCGCCTCGGGGTCTGAGTCTGGCGTTGCAGCGCCCAAAAGACAGAAAGTCAGCACTGTAGCACTGGCCGCTGGCACTGCAGTGCTGGCTGGGTTGCCTAAAATCGAACAAATACGCAAAAAATCTAAAAATTGCCAAATTTTCATTATTTTGCCTCCTAGCTTCCTTGACCAGCAAGAAAAGGTTTCCAAGGTTTTAAAGCTCTATAAATACCATCTTTTGAGGAGACTCAAGGATCATCATCATTATTCTTCTTTTTCTCCATTCTTTTTATTTTATTTTCTTTTAGTTTTATATATATATTATCTATGCCAAAGCTAGGTTGAACTTCTCTTTGGTTAAGGGTGATTTCAAAGTCCTAGACATGTTTTGTAATTGATTTTCAGATTCTATCTATCATTAATTTTTTATCAAAGTTGATTATGTTCTTCCATAAGAATTGTTTATGAACTTTGTCTTGATTTGTTTAGGTGTACAACTAGATATATCTTGATAATTATCTATTGCTAGTTTAGGAGTCTTGATCCGTGTAATTGTCTTGATTTCCTATTCATAAGTGGCAATTTGTGGTTAATGATTATGTTAGAGTTTTCGCTAATTGCAAAATGGAACATACATATGTTAAACAATCCGAGCTTATGTGTTTGTTTCCTAGATCAACCTATCTTTCTCATCAGAAAGCTGTCATTACATTAAATCTAGAGAGCTTATTCTAGGTTGTCTAGTGGTTAGAGATTAAATAGAGAGCTTGTTCTATTTAACGACGAACTAAGGAAAGATTGGGGTAACAGAGCTTGTTGTTATCTACGGTTGATAATTTTGATAGTTAATTGATGTTGATAGATTTGATTATTAATTCTTAATGATGTCTAGTGGTGGAGAATGAACCTTTAGCCATATTTCTCACATCTAATTATTTCTTGTTTACTCGCTTTCTTATTTTTATTTGTTTGCTTAAGTTTAAAACTCTTTCAAAACCCCCATTTTCTTTTATTGTTCTTGAATTTAAGTTTTAAAACTAGTAATTTATAAACTAAAAATCAATCTCTGTGGATTTGACCCTTGCATGCTACTTTACTATAATTGATCATATTAATTGCAAGGTTTAATATAGATACATTCTTTTGGGTTCATCAAATTTTTGGCACCGTTGTCGGGGATTGCTTTCTTTAGTTTATTCTTTACTTGGTTTATTCTTATTTTCAGTTGTAATTAATTTTATTTTTCTTATACATACAATTTTTTGTTTTCAAATTTCAAGTAAGAAGAGATGGCAGGTGCTAGATCAAAATTTCAGAACCTTCAGAATCAACTAGACAATCTCATCTCCATAGTTCAACAAGTGGCCATAAGTAAGATTCAACAATCAAGGCAGTGTGAAGTGAACTTCATGATGGATCATCCAACCAATTGGTGCCCATACTACCGAAAAGATAATTTTGAACCAGCCTATGATGTTGAAGGATACCAAAGCCATCAAGGGTTCCAAGGACAACAGTGTAATGCTTTTCCAAACACTTATAATGAGGGATGGTGGAATCATACTAATTATGGCTACTTGAGAAATTATCAAGAAGTAGATCATTATGCCAATTACACTCATCCATCTAGCCTCAATCAATCATGGTCTCAAGAACCAGATCTTTTGCAGCCCCCACCTCAAAGTTCAGGTACTTCTTTAGAAGACCTTGTCAATACTTTTGCTACTAATAATTTACAATTTCAATAGGAAACATGGGAAAACATTCAGGAAACAAGGACAAGTCTTTAGGTAAGTACCAGAATTTGGAAACACAAATGAGCCAATTGGCTAGTGGTGTGGCGCGATAGGTAGAAGAAGGATTTGAGGAACTACATGAACAATTCTTTTCCCAAACTTTGATTGATCCCTGGGAGAATGCTAGTCCCAAACAACTTGAGGATGAATCAGAAAGTCCAAGGGAACCCGAGGATGAGAAAGAACTTGAGATGGATTTACTTCTGGAAGATAATGAAGCTTCAATTCCAAATGAGAGTATTTCGGCATCTAAGGTAACGTTTAAGGTTCCACTTTTTACTAATGTTTCTTCTCCATCTTTTCCTAGTAGATTCACAAATTTCAAGGAGGAGGAAAATGAACAACACATGCTGGAAACCTTAAATAGCTTGTTTGTGGATGCCATTCAACAAGTACCAAAATCTACCCCATTCCTCGATGAGATATGCACCACAAATGATGATGGAATAATACATATAATGGAGAATGCATCCACTGTTGTGCAAAGAAAGCTTCCTATCAAACGCACAAATTTGGGAAGTTTCATATATGAGCCTAACAAGCCTAAAAAGCTAAGAAGGGATGTTGGTTAGGTTGGACATATTAAATCAAGTGCTAATTGGGAGGTAGCCTAATTAATGAAGAAATTGTCAATCTGCCATAATAAATTTGTTTTCTTTTTCTTTCTTGCTTCGTTTTAATTTTTTAGGTTTATTTAAGTTTCATTAGTTTGCTTTGTTTTGAGTTTTTAATAATTGTGTTTGTTTTTTGTGTTTCAGTAAGTCAGGCTAAGGACAATAAACCAAGTGCTTATTGGGAGGCAACCCAATTGGATGGAGAGCACACATTATAATCAGATTTGCTATTTCTTACTCTCCATCCCTCTATCTTTTATATTTTCTTTAGTTATTTTTCTTCTTTTATTTAGTAGTTATTTTCTCTTACATATAATTTTTGCATATAGGGTGATAGTATTACATTTAGGACAATGTAAGAATTAAGTGTGGGGGGAAGAATTTAGGATTTATTTATTTATTATTATTATTATTTTAGTGTGTTTTAGTTTCTTTCAATACAATGATGAGATATGAATTGTATAAGTCTAAAACTGGTTATTAGTGAGAAGATTTTCATAAGAATTAAACTTGAAATCATTTTTTATGAGCTATTGTTAATATGATATGTTGATTGAGAAAGAAGCATGTTTAGACTTAATATCAACTTGTATAATCATCCTTGTGAGTTTTGAGCCTATGTGATTGATGCATTATACATATCAATCTAATTTCTTTCTTGAGTGCTTTTATGATTACATGATTCTTTAGAACTTGCTTTAAACCTTTTTGAGACTATATTGATGTATGTGACAACATGAATATGATAGATGCATTAGGATTATAACCAGGGCCAAACAGCCATCCATTATTGATGTCCCAAGAGAACATCCCCCTTAGTGAACCAATTTGAGCCTATATTGAATAAGCTATTTCTTTGGTAACCATATCTTTTCCCTAGCCTAAATGTACTTATATCCTTACCCTTGTTCTGAAGATTGATTACATATTTTGAGACATATTGCAAAACTAGGGATACTTATTGAAAATTTGGGTTGGAAACAAAAGATAAGTGTGGGGGAAGAAAAAAAAAAGTCAAGAAAAAAAGAAAGGGATCATTGTCAAATACATTCCCATATTGAAAGAAAAAAAAAATGAATCATCTCTTGAACTTTTGGTTAAAGAAAAAGATGTTACAAAGTTGGTTAGAATGAAGCAAAGGCTCAACATGAATATTTAGCCTATGTTATTATGTGCTTTATAAAAGTTTTGAAAAGTTTTATTTGTATGATCTTATTATGTCTCTAAACTCTATGAAATCTTTGGAACCTTTGTGATATTTTTATCCTTTTATTCTTTAACCAAATTACAACCCCTTGGCCTCATTGCAACCTTGAATAAAGATCTCTTGATTTATGAAGTTGCATGATCTAAATAATGGAGAATAGGTGGACAAGCAAGCATATGGTATAACTGTTTTCATGAGATTGATTGAGTGTAAACACTTTACCACTACTTTAAAGATTGAAAATCATGAGAGTATCCCATGTGAGAAATTGAGATTAAGTTTGAATATGCACTATTTTGATTGAAATATGTTATGTTAATATTGGCTTAACTCAACTATTTTCATTTAAGCATGATTTTTTGTGAAATTCTTTAAGCTATTGATTAGTTTATAAGACTTGTTCAAAGATTGTCTCTAATTTATATTGAAAGAATTAGGAGTAACTATTTTTAGTGTATGTTAGTTTATTTTTATTTTAGTTTTTCAATGTTTGTGGGTATCGTTCTAGTAAACCCTCAAAAGACTAAACTCGTCCACTAGGGACACCTAGGGGTTTCAAGGCTTGTGTCACATGCTAAGTGCCAACGTGATTTCCTACAAAAGTGGATTAGATTAGATTTTCTTATTTTATTTTTATTTTTTTTTGCTCAAGGACTTGCAAAAAGTTAAGTGTGAGGGTATTTGATAAGCTCATAAAATACACATTTTATGCCCTTTCTATTCTTAGTTTTAGTTATGTCTTATATCTTTATT
This sequence comes from Fremontodendron californicum, assembly GCA_030761205.1. Taxonomy (NCBI): domain Eukaryota; kingdom Viridiplantae; phylum Streptophyta; class Magnoliopsida; order Malvales; family Malvaceae; genus Fremontodendron; species Fremontodendron californicum. Next base: position 5,540,770 of record JAULJL010000048.1, on the reverse strand, counting down.
TTGATCAATTATATTATGTTTTTGAATTCTATGTATATTTAAGAGAATGAAGTGAAAAGATGTCAATAATGATGGTAAAGAGCTTACAAAATCATAATCACAAGATGGAAGAAGACTTGGGAGTCAAAAAGATCAATTTCGGTTGCAAAGCAAGAAGGCTGATTTGAGCTCCGGAGCTTGTTGCTAAGAGATCATGATGTTAAATTCCTTATTTGAAGAAACTTTCTCTTGACTTTTGAATCTGACTTGAATACCTTTCCAACGGTAGTTTACACGCCTAAATCGGATAAGAATTGGTCATCCAAATCAGCCGAGGAAGTGCAAGAAAGTGCGTCAAAAAAATCAGTGACCAGCGCTGCAGCGTCGAAGTCTGGCACCGCAATGCCCAAAAGACCAAAAGTCAGAGCTGCAGCGCTGGCTTCTGGCACTGCAGCACTGGCCGGGTTGCCTAAAATCGGACAAATATGCAAAATTTCCAAATTTGCACTATTTTGCCTCCTAGCTTCCTTGATAAGCAAGAAAGGATTTCCAAAATTTTAAAACTCTATAAATACCATCATTTGAGGAGACTCAAGGATCATCATCATTATTCTTCTTCTTCTCTATTCTTTTTATTTTCTTTTAGTTTTATGTATATTATTATCTATGCCTAAGCTAGGTTGAACTTGTCTTTGGTTAAGGGTGATTTCAAAGCCCTAAACATATTTTGTAATTGATTTTCAGATTCTATCTATCATTAATTTTCTATCAAAGTTGATTATGTCCTTCCATAAGAATTGTTTATGATCTTTTTCTTGATTTTTTTAGGTGTACAACTAGATAGATCTTGATAATTATCTATTGCTAGTTTAGGAGTCTTGATCCGTGTGATTGTCTTGATTTTCTATTCATAAGTGGCAATTTGTGGTTAATGATTATGTTAGAGTTTTCGCTAATTGCAAAGTAGAACATAACATAGGTTAAACAATCCGAGCTTATGTGTTTGTTGCCTAGATCGACCTATCTTTCTTATCATAAAGCTGTAATTACATTAAATCTAGAGAGCTTATTCTAGGTTGTCTAGTGGTTAGAGATTAGATAGAGAGCTTGTTCTATTTAACGACAAACTAAAGAAAGATTGGGGTAACAGAGCTTGTTGTTATCTACAGTTGATAATTTTGATAGTTAATTGATGTTGATAGATCTAATTATTGATTCTTAATGATGTCTAGTGGTGGAGAATTAACCTTTAGCTATATTTCTCACATCTGATTATTTCTTGTTTACTTGCTTTCTTATTTTTATTTGTTTGCTTAAGTTTAAAACTCTTTCAAAAACCTCATTTTGTTTTATTATTCTTGAATTTAAGTTTTAAATTAGTAATTTATAAACTAAAGATCAATCTTTGTGGATTCGATCCTTGCATGATATTTTACTGTAATTGATCATATTAATTGCAAGGTTTAATAAAGATGCACTCTTTTGAGTGCATAAAGTTTTTAAAAGTAAAGAAGTTATCTAATGATGTCACATGCTTTTAGTTAAGAAAAATACATAAACATCCTTAATTGCATTGAATATTATCTTTATTAGATTCTTTAGTAAATTTATCAATTGAGTTGGTATCATTTGATTTAGTGACATCAAACTTAGTCAATCATTTTATTAATAATATAGATGATTGAGATGTCGGTTTCTCCAATACACAATATTTGGGGACGTCTCTCATCCTTAAAGAGAAATGCCAATGCCTAACCACATGCTCTTTTGGGATGTTAATTGTCCTTAAGGTAACGTTTGGTACACTTAATGAAATAGAGGGGGAATGAAATAATTATTCTGTGGGAATGGAATAGAAGAAGAATTGGTATTATATAGTTAGTTTGGTTGAATGGAATAAAGGAGAAATATTATTACTTTGTTTGGTTGGTTAAAATGATATTAAGGAATATGTAAGGAATAGATATAAACGGATCATTTTATCCTCAATTTAAATAAATAATATTTTATTTATAAAATTAAACTTATTCTTTAATCATATTTTATATAATATTATTAATGTATAAAATAAATTATATATAGTAATATATTATAAAATAAAAATAATAAAATTATTTAAAAATTAATATTAATAAAAATAATATTATAAATTAAATTTAAAAATCATATTTAAAATTATTTTAAAAATTATATTTTTAAAAATAACTTAAGCATATAATATTTAATATTCTAAAAAATAATATTTTAAATATTATTTAAATAATAATTTATATAATTTTTTTATATTTCGAAATATATAAATAGTTTTTTTTTTTTTCAATTTTAACTTTTTTCTCTTTTATTGAGTTTCTTAATCTCGCTTTAACCTATCTCTCTCTCCTCAATTTAACCACATCGCTGGAAACTTTATAATTACATAAATTTCGGCTAGTCGTCGCTGCCACCGGTCGCAGCTAGAGGTGTAAATGAGACATCTGTACTCGCAAACTATTCGAGTTCGATTCGAAAAAAAACTCGAATTGATTCGATCATTATCGAGCCGAGCTCGAGCTATCAAGCGAGCCGAGTTCGAGTATCTTAATACTCGATTCGAGTGACTCGCAAGCCTAATCGACCTTTTTATTTTGTAATATATATTTAATATTTTTTAATATTAATTTACTATTTTACCATTAATATATCTTAAAACCCCAAAATCTTTTTTTTTTCTTGTTTTCCTCTCAGCCGCACCGCCTTCTCTTCCTCAGTCTCACCTTATCTCCCTCACAAGTTTTTCTACTCACTCCCATCAAAATCTTCTGGATCTCTTTTTCATCGTGCATATTGTGTATAAATAGCTACTTCACAAGTTCCGTGTTGTTTCATCGTCTTTTCTCCTTCTGGGATCTCTACACTTGAACAACCCCTCTTCCTTCGACTGCTGCTTCCTTTTCTGTCGTTGGTGCATGGAAATTTCGTGGATCCATCTCTAGGGCAGGATTTTCTTACAGATTCATAACTAATGGCTTCGTGGGTCAAAGTCGCCAAAGGTGAGGCTCTTCTCTTTCAATTATTTCAACCTACATTTTTTTTGTTTTTGTTTTTTAAACTTTAAAATTTTTAATTGAATTTCACTATCTTAATTGCTGCTCTAGGCAATGCCGACCTCCATCAGTAAAAACAGCATTCCTGTTTCTTTTTTATTGATTTGATAATAATTGAAGGTAAAATACTATTTTGGACCAGATTTATTTGAAGTTGTAGATCGAAGAGCAAAACTGGTTGCTAATGAACTGTCAGAGGAGCAATCTGATTCTCGGTCACAAGTTAAGGATTTCAAAATCAATTTGGTTATTTGGATGTATAAATCAACGTAACTACTTATACACAATTTATCTTTATTTTTTTATATATAATTTTTCTTTATTTCTTGTTAATATTTGAATTTAGAAAATTTTGGATTTGATTGTTGTGTAAGTTTTTTTTTTTTTATCATTATATCATTTTTAAAAATTTTATTATTTAAATGTAAAAACTTTGTATATGAAACCAGTTGGAGCTCGAACTCGAACTCGAGTATGTAAATTGAGTAAACGAGCTTAATCGAGCTGAGCTCGAATAGTTCGATTTTATCTCAAGCCGAGCTCGAGCTTAAAAAATAGTATTCGATCGAGTTCGAGCGGAGTTTCGAGCAGCGAGTATCGAATCGAGCTCGAGCTTCTCACTATTCGAGCTCGGCTCGATTACACAGACCTAGTCGTAGCTGCCTCTGCCAGCCATCGCCATCTACCAACCCAAAAATCCTCCAAATTTCACCTGAATCATCCTCTCAACACCTTTTTTCCATTTTTCAACTTGGTTTTTTCCTTAAAATCACCGAAAAAGTCTAGATCTACACCCAAAAAAAAAAGGCAACGACTTCCACCATTTTTCGCTGTCTAAAAGCCACCAAATTTTTATATGTTCGTCCTTGTTATGTCATCTTCCTTCTCCTCAAATTTAAAGTCCCAAAACCCCCTATAAGTATCGTTACCCGAAAACTTATATTTTTCTTTTTCTTTTTTTTATGATTTTTTGTTCAGCCTTGAGTTTTTGTGGTTATAATGGTGTTGAAGTTGCCAGCCATGTCGTGGGAAAAGGAGTCAAGGGTAATATGTAATCTAAGAATTGATGAAATGTTGAAAGGTATTTTGGGAAGCAAAATTTTTGGGTTATTCCTTGTCACCACCGAATAACTATTGGTTGATTTTGCATAATATAGTTTGAATGGGTATAACGTGGAATACCCATTCTTTGAACCAAGCAAAGACATGGGAGGAGGAAACCAAATGCAACGTGATTCGATTGGCTATTACAACCAACCAAACACACTGTAAATGTAAATTCATTTGAGAGATACGAGCCCACCTGCAAGTCGTGTTTGGGAATGTTAATCGTTTTCAATACATTAAGACGTCTATAGCTTTCAATTACTTATAGGGACGCTAGTCGTCACCAATACATCATATTTAGGGGCGTCCATCATCCTTAAAGATAAACCTAATCACATGCCTTTTTGGAGACGTTTGTCGTCCCCTATACATATTGAGGACTTCTATCGTCCTTGAAAATGAAATCTTTTTCAGAGATATGAGCCTACTTGCAAGTTGTGTTTGGAACAACTAACGTCCCAAAGATATTAACATATTCTATTGTTGGTATGCCTAACGTCCCTAATACATCATATTTGGGGACATCTGTCATCCTTAGAAAAAAATTTATATTTCTAACTACATGTCTTTTTTAGGACGTTTGTCATCCCCAATACATATCGAGGATGTCAATCATTCTTAAAAATGAATTCATTTGAAGATATGGGTTAGACATGTTTGGGGAGTCTCTAAAGAATAGTAATTTAGAGATGAAAAACGTCCCCAAAGAGTTATGCAATAAGTTATGGGTTTTGGGATGATTGTCCTACCCAAAGCTTTGGGGATGAATGCCTTTTTTTGATTTTAGGGACAATTTTTAAAAATTTATCAATTTTAGAGGATGATTGTTGGGGTCGACTGACCTAAGAAATTTTTGAAAACGATTTTTGATCGTCTCCAATTCTTCCAAATTTTTTAATTGCATTGGAAAATATATTATTTAATATAATAATTTTAAAGAATGTTCTTAAAATATTTGTTCGCAAAATCCTTTGAATAGTATTTTATTGTCGAGTATCCTAAAAGTATTTATTAAAATTAACATATTAGATAAATTATAATACATTAAAACTCATCAGTTAACTATTAATTATCATATTTAATATAAAAATTACTATAACTAATAGTTTAAGTAATTTTGAAAAATATCAAAATTCAAATAAATATTAACATGAATTTCTTATTCAAATTCTTTTACCATTTCCCAGTAATACTACCCTATGACTACGGTAATCGCTTTCCAATGGTGTTTGCTTTTGGATCTCTGCTCAATACTAGTCATGGATTTAAAATTCGAACCCGATCGGTTGGTTGAATCGGATAAATCGACAATTAAAGGTTTAATTGGTCCGGCATATTATATAAAATCAAGTATTAGTTGAACCGATAAAAAATCGGTTTAATTGATAAAAAATCGATAAAAATCTAAAAAAAAATCAATAAAAAACAGTTTGATATATATTTTTTATTTTTATTTTCAATTTTTTTTTTGGTAATTGAAGAGATTTGAACTTTTAACCTTTTCGTTATATATTAAAGATCATATCATTATTTAAATAAATATTTTTATTAATTATTAATTATATTTAATTTTAATTTAATATTAAATTTTTTAAAAATATTTAAAATTTTATTTAAATGAATCGATGAATTCAATTAATTGAATCGATTGTATTGAAAATTGAAGGTTTAATTCGATTTTTTTAACTCTGATACTAGTAATCTCTGGAGCAGATGCAGAAATTATTATTGGCTGCAAGTTGTTGGCAAGAGACTGAGAGAGAAAACAGAACATTTATTAGTTATAAAAAAAAAGAGAATAGAACATTTAATTATCAAAAAAAAAAAAAACAGAACATTTAATTATCAAAAAAAAAAAGAAAAAGAAAAAACAGAACATTTATTACCAAACTATGGAAGATGTTAAAGCCTTGGGCTATCATGTCTCATTCACTTCAATGCCTCGGGAGGCAGATATGGCAGCTCATTTAATGTTACAAGCCGATAATTTTATACGCAACAAAAATAATTGAAATATATATATGAATATATAAATATGTTAAAAATTTTATAATAAAAATTAATAGCGAATCAAAATTTTTATTAAATATATAATATTTTATATTAGAAATAATAATACTAATATATGAATTACAAGTTCTAATAACAAAACGACACATCATCCTAGTTAAAACCTCTTTCCATCTCAAAACCAAATGATCTCAAGCAATACTTTCTTTGAAGTGGGTTTTCAATGAGGTTCAAAAATGTTAGGCCTGCAGCTTTAGTGGGTTGATCCTATCCAACTTGAACTAAATAACCTGGGGCAGGCTTGGGCTTGAATATATTGCCCCATCAAAGTCCGAGTTCTAAGAATATAGGCATAATAAAGCATCAGGTCTACATTATTTTCAGCTAAAAATTATGAAAATCCTAAAAATCTAGGCATTTCCACTCAAGTCTCAAACACATGTTGGCTGCAGACGGAGTGTCACGCTTAACACCAATTTATAAGATATTGTTTGTTTTGATTCATTGGATCTCACGATTTTATTCACAAAAGATGTCTCACAAGTTAAAGATTGTTTTATACTTATATACTTACTTGAACTCTAGTACACAGTCGATGTGAGATTTATGCCTCTTCTCTAGGATCATAACATTATCCCCACTCCAACGATGACCCATTGTCCTCAGTGGCGCATCGTTAATACTCTCAGAATCGGCTCTAATATCAAATATCACGGTCCACATCAATCTGCAAGGTATTATCCGCTTCGGCCCATTAGGACTTACGATTTTGTCCATAAAAAATGCTTTACAGATTGAAGATGGTGTGAACACTTATATACTCAATCAAACTCTTGTACACAATCAATGTGAAATTCATAACTCCTTTTTAAAACGATATGATCGAGGCTGATATGAAGAAGGATTTGGTTTTGGCATCATATAAACTCATGGAACGTGAAGATTGTAGGTAGATAAAGCACATGAATTTAGCAACTTTGGGTACCCAGATTTAAACAGTAAGGCTGATAATAAAAAGAGAGATGGAGAGTCGATTCGAATTGTAAATAGTGTTTGATTTGGTTCGATTTTTAATTGAACTCAATTTAATTTCGGTTTAAGTAATAATCAGACTTATTTGATTTAATTTTTAATTCACAAACCGAATCGATCCAAATTATTGGAATCGATTCAGATTGATTCGATTAAAAATATTATTTGATTCGATTTTAATTTTTAAACCATAATTTTTATTTAAAATCAAATTGAACCGCTACCATCTTTGCTTAACAGGGCCTTAGTTAAGTGCTAGGGGTCCTTTCTCCTTCCTTAAAGAATTTATTGACAATTTTCAACTGTGCACTTCTATTAATGTTACAACTAGTTAGATTTAATATTTGCAATTTTTCTACCAATATATAGAGAGAGAGAGAGGTTCCACTTGTACTAGAATAAAATTAATTAATTTTAAACCATTTTATATGATAACAAATCAACCGATGATTTTAACAACATACTCATATCCATCATGCACATAAAATTTTAAATCAATCAAATATATTTTTCATATCGATCGAAAATGCTATCTATTTCAATAAATATTAAACGGCTATTTATATTATATCAAACAAATAGTTAAATATGTTTAATTAATTTGACATATAAGATTTACATGAATAGATATGAATTACAATAACTTTGAATCAAACATATATTAATTATATAAAAAATTATAAAAAATATAAAATTTATCTTAATATATATATATATATATATATTCAATTCAAGTGATGCTACTTTGTCCCAACATTATATTAATTGCTAATTTTATAATTTCTTATAGAGTTCACATAAATTTTTATTCATTATAAAAATAATAATTCCATTTTTAATAAATAATACTTTTAATCCTGTTCTTTTATTTAAATTTAAGATAAATAGCCTTGTTTTATTCTCTCTCACACCTATTTATGTTTTCTTCGAGATGTTTGTTCGTATATCATATATACGTGATTAAATTTGTTCATGAATCGAATTTCTCATTTATCCTGCAAACTTGACTTGACTTTAGATCTTGAACAAAATTTTTTAAGTCCAAACTCGATTCGAAATGTTTTTTTTTAATTTAATTTAAATTTTAATATACATTTAAAAATTTTAGATACAGAAATGTTCTCTTCAGTACTTTTTTCGAATTTTTGTTTTTTTTAAAAAAAAATTATTCTTAAATAAAGTCACTAGCTTGATTAAAAATAAAATAAAAAATAGTCACTAGCAAGTAGCTAAACAGAAAACAACTAAAGATTTTAAAATCATGTAAAACTGTCTTCCAGGCAACATCATATTTGGTAATACGCCGTTATATATTTTCTTTTTTCGGAAAAAATTTTAAATAAGGAAAGGTTATTTCAGTTTAAGATCAGGATATAATACAGGCTTCGAAGAGGACTAACATTAATATTTACAAATCACCAATTAAGTGAGATTGCTCATAAAAATCAAACTCTAATACTTATCAAGAGGTTAATAAATATTCGAGCAACTGAATCAATTCACGTTGACTATGTCGTTATATAATTAACTAACCTATTCTAATATATATAAAGAATTAAAACGTTGAATATATAAATATTATCAAAGGAACACTACAAACAAATTGCCATATACTGACGGTTATCTATACCGACGGTCGAAATCCGTCGGTAAAAAGTATCTATTCCGACGGATTTTTTTAACCGTCAGAATATACATAACATATACCGACGCCCCACTAGTCCGTTGCTATAGGTATACCTATACCGACGGTCAATGAAAAACCGTTGGTATATACTACAAACAAATGGTAAAATACTGACACTCATCTATAACGACGGTAGCTATCCGTAGGTAAAAAGTTTCTATTCCGACGGATTCTTTTAACCGTCAGAATATACATAACATTTACCGACGCCCAAATTATCCGTTGCTATAGGTATACCTGTACCGACGGTCAGTAGAAAACCGTTGGTATATACACCACAAGCAAATTTAGGGTTTATACTGACACTCATATATACCGACGGTCCGTTCCGTAGGTAAAAAGTGTCTATTCCGACGGATTTTTGTCACCGTCAGAATATACGTACCATATACCGACGCACAAAATCTCCGTTGCTATAGATATATATATTTTAATTTTTTTTTTTTTTTTTTGTTCATAAAAAGATGATCTATAGAAGCGGGCTGCCTGTTGCTATAGGTCATCTAAATTTTATTGAAGGAATTGATAATCAAAACCCCTCACAGCCTCACCTTCTCTCCCACTCAGCCACTCTCACCGAAGGCTTCCTTCATTCTTTCCAGAAATCACCTCTTAGCTCTTAGCCATGCCTCTTCTTCCTCAACTCGATTACAGCCTAGTCAGCACCTTCTCTTTTCCTTCGTCGACTCTTTTCGCTGCCGGCTCAAGTCACGCGCCACAGTCGCCGATCATTCTCTCAATTTTAACCGAGACATAAATTTTCAGGTTTGCCTCTTTTTCAAAAAATTCAATCTTTTCTCTTTTCATTATTTTTTTTTTCAATTTTAAGTTTCCACTTGATTTCTTTTATATATGTCTGTGTAGATCTACGTTGTTGATTCCTTGGACCGGGAGAGGATTGGGAAAGCTAAACAAGAATTTCAAGTTTTAAATTTAGAATGTACACAAACTTGTTAGACATTTGGGCTTAACATTGTCTCATTTTTCTATGAATGTTCTTTCAGGCTATCATCAATGACCCATTTATGCGCAATAGTGTCATCTTGGTGTTTGCCAACAAGAAGGACACGGTATGTTTTCTGTTAGAGGTTTTAGACCTGCGTCTTCGGTGTATATTGCAAAATGCAAATGGTATCTACTAGATGAATTATTGAGAACACAGGCATGCTAATTTTGAGTATTCTGACATAACAGCCTCTTGGATATTTTAGTGTTGGAAAGGGATTCTTGTTTTTCCATATGCTGCTATTGTGCTTCTTATGGATCCTCATTATTCTCTTGGTTAGGTAAGAAGTGTCTTTCCGTAACAGAGTCCATCCTTCCTTTGTTACTTGTAATGCTTTGTTATATTTGTTATCAGAACTTGGCTTTTCCAATTTTAAGTTTAAATTAAATGTAATGTATCCATCTTAGCTTGGAATTTGATAGGTTTGGGTAGTCTTTGATTATTCGATCCAGAATTTCCTTTAATTTGGCAGTGTGGTTCTACTTCTACTTACATGAAGATGACAATAAGGTTGCTAGATGTTTTATATTCCCTCAGTAGCTCTTGTTGCTAGATGTTACAATATATTGCAGAGTATTTCATGAGAGTATTTCTCTTGTACATATCATGTATATATTTGTTCATTTCTTAGTTTCTACTTAAGAATAGATTAGATGTAGCAACTGATGGACTCTGGATTGTGGGGGTTTTTTTTGGGGACTGAATTGATAACTTCTGACCACAAAGTCTATTTTCCAAGACAATTATTGAGGGCCTAATTTATGAACACTTTATGTATTGAATTTTTTTGTAGAAGATGTTAATATTGTTTGTTCTTTCATAAAACTGTTTGATATTGTTTCTTTATTATCAAAAAGAAAACTAATAATAGATGTTGTAGCTGATTGTGAATAATTCAATGCTTAATTCTGTTTTTATGCATATTTTGGATCGAGGGGAGAAGATTGAACTTCTTGTGGACAAAACAGAAAACTTACAGTTCCAAGTTGGTGCTATAATTTCTCATTGATTGAACCTTTTCGTTGCTTTTGATTAGTGTTGCCTAAATATTGCTTGGATGTATTTGATATTTGACCGCATGTTTCTATCATTTTCTTCTTATTTAAACCATGCTTATTTTGTTTAAATTATCATTTGGATTTTCTATCATTTTCTTACGCTTTCACCATGCTTAATTTGTTTTTTTTTCTTTTTCCAATAAAAAATTAGAGATTTTGCTTCTAATCATGGAGATTAATATTGTCTAATGCTAGAGAATAACAAAGAGAGAGAGATTGAAAGGAAATTTTTGATATATTAGAAAAGATTAAAAAAAATATGGCCTAATCTGGAGTACCTTAAAAGGAAATTATAGAAAAGAAGAATTAGAAATTTCTCTTTATTGACTTGCATTTTTCTTGGAGATAGAAGATTTTAGTTTGAAATTTGACCATTGTTCTTTAAGATTAAATATTCTTGGCCTTGTGAAAATGTCTATAAAAACAATAGCCCATGAACTTGAGCTATGTTTCAGTGTTTAGCTGGTTTTATTTCCTTTTTGGTTATGTCTTTTTAATGTTTGTGAAAATGTCAGTGAAGTTGTAGGTGATTGTTTGGGCTTTGACTTTTGATGCTTAGTGTGGGTTTTGTAGTGATATTGTTAGAATTTGATGAAATGTTCGATGTTATATTGGTAGTTCTATTATGTTCTGATAACAAGTGAGCTTGAGTTATGAGTAAAAAGAGGAAATTCCAAGATCCTTGCACTTCTATATTGGATATCAGTAGACACTGGAAAAGGGAAATGGATTTGCTCTTTAGACAATATGTGTCATTTTGTTCAAATCCTTTTTCAGTGGCAGAGTTCTATAAAAAGTTGAAGTTACTGTGACTAATGTGAAACTGATATGGAATTATAGTTGCAAGGGAAACTATCATTTATGGTAGACTTTAGTTGTGTATAAGATGAGTCCGTTGTCTTTTATATTCCAAATACTAATAATCACAGGTAATTGGCTTGACAAGGAGGTCCTTTTTTTGTTTGTATACAAGCAACCATGAAACTCATCATAGCTCTGTTTCTTCACAGGTACTTCTTCTATAAATTTCCTGATTAATATTATACAGTGATTTTTGGGTCCAAAATGAGAAGATTATGATTGGGACTGACTTGGGTTTTATTTGGAAAAAATTTAAAAGCAAAGGAGCATATCAGTTCAGACCTATCAAGATGAGAAGCTGGGAGGGGTAGCAAGAGAAGTTAAGGAAAGATTAGATGGAAGGCTGAGATCACAAAGAAAATCATAATCCAAAAGGTACTAAATGGAAGAATATTTATTTATATTAAGGCTCATGTTTGAAATTGTTATGCTACTTGCTAACATGAACCTTAATTAGATTTTAGTTTTTGCACTTATTCCCCTGTTTTGGGCATTGAAATAAATCATTTAGGCACAATAGCAAAGAAAGTTTGAAGTGCGTGGATGGGAGATGTTTGATTCAAGGAGAGTTACAGAAGTGTTTGGATCAAAGAAGAGTGGTCAAAAGAGGTTCAGTTGGACCAAGTTGAGTTGGAAGGCCTCGGATCAGGAAGAGTGTGCCATTTGCTTGGAAGGGTTCAAGGCTGGTGAGACCCTGGTTCATCCCCGTGCCCACATCAGTTTCATTCAAGGTGTCTGGTCCTGTGGCTAGAGAATAATGCTCATTGCCCATGTTGTAGAATGGGAATCCTATCTTGAAGAAATATTATTGTTCTTTCTTCCCAATTCCCATCCTATCAATTTTCTTGTTTTGGTAGAATGCGAATGCCAGAGAATTGTTGTAGGGTTGGCAGACTTCTATTTAATTTGTAAAAATTATATAATTAAGATAATTTTTTTGTAATTTTATTTTTAATATAATTAAATATTTTATACTTTCTTATAATGCTTTTTTTATATGAAATATATTGGATTAAATTATAAATAAATCAATATTAATAATTGAAATTATGATAAAATTTGGTAGTTAACAAAAAATGTATAGTATACTGATGGAGTAATCCGTCAGTAAATTTACGACAAACTGTCGCTATAGGTTAATTGTATATTTTACATTTTAATCTATACCGACGGACGCAAAAAAAAAAAAAATCGTCGGTATATGTATATCAATGGTATCTATACCGACGGAAACAAAATCCGTCGGTATAGATACGGTATCTATACCAACGGATACAAAATCTGTCGGTATAGGTCAAAGCAAAAGGGGCTACCCCAACATAGGCTATACCGACGGTAGTATAATTAGTGACGCTTAAAACCGTCGGTATAGGTTATACATCCTATTCCGACGGTCACCTTTTCCGTCGATATAGGTCTATACCGACGAGGGTTTTACCGTCGCTTGATTTTTTGTCGGAATAGTCATTTTGACCGTCGGTATAGGGTTTTAGGACTTTTAGCGACGGATTTTGGAGTTTTACCAACGCTTTTTGGATCGTCACTATATGGCAATTTGTTTGTAGTGGAAGTAGTAGTACATTTCTATTTTATTGCAAAATACATTAAGTTTTCTTTCCACCTTTTATCCCGTTTGTAAGTAGATTTGATAATTTGTAAATATATATAATGTTTTATTTTTTTATGTAAGTTATGTAAATATAAATATAATTAAATTATTAAATATGTTAAATATGTTAAAATTTTAAATTTAAATACGATACGTGTATTAAACATATCTTGCTAATCGTATTTAAACTTATTGTGTTATGTTTAAAATATTATTTTTATATTTATTAAATATGTTATGTTCGTATAATATTTTAGGTCGTGTTAAAAATTATCAGTTTTATTTATAAGTTTGACAATTAAAGCTTCCATTTCTTTTTCATTATGTCAAGGGGTTAGCAGGTTTCCTTAAAACTGCACTCTTTCTCCATAGTTCTCCATCCAACGGTCTAAATTTCTGCAATCCAACGCTCAGGATTGGTTGGATCTCGTTTACAGAAACCTTATTGTAGTCGTTGCCAATGACACCACTATATCACAACTTTTTGTATAATTAGAATGGAATCCGCGCTTCCTGCGGTGCTTAGGAAATTTAAAATATGTACTTACATAGTCCAACATACTAACTAATAATTTTGATTTTAAATTAGCAACATAATAATATTAAAAATAAGGAATAAAAATGATTAGTAATTATACATCACAAATAAAAAATATCACTTTTTGGATAAAAATTTAAATCAATTTTGAGTTTGAATAGATCTGACAATTTTAAACACGACACGAAAAAAATAATTAAAATACGATACGACATAAAAAATATATAAACACGATATAAATAAACGAATATCTCAATATATATATATATAACACAAATTATTAACATGTCAAAATTTATTTAAATATATAACATTTTAAATACGATTATAACACGTAAAAGTAATACAAACACGAATGTTGTCATATCTAAATTTAATCAAGAATGTTAAAATTAAAGAGCTCAACAATTGGATTTGTTTGGTTGTTGACTTCATATATAGGCTAGCAGCATAATCTTTCTTTCCTTATCGTTTGCTACAGTTGTTAGCCCAAACTTCACATGTAGCTAACTCCATTGCATGATAAATTCTAGAAAAAGAATATTTAAATTTTTATTATTACTAAATTATGACACATCCGTTCTGTGGATGGATGAGAAAAAATGAATAAAAAATATGTTTAAAAAAAAATTGATTAATGGGTATTTTTTTTAGATTTAAAAGACATAATTATCTCCAATTTTATATCATTGTTAATACTTTTTTAAAGTTTTTAAGTAATTTTTTTGACTGAATTGATTTCTGATTAATTTATTATATAACTCAGTCAAAAATTTTAATATTAATATATATTTGCTCAAATTTTAGTTAAAGCGTGTTTGTTTCACTACAAGCTTTTTTCAAAAAATATTTTGGGATATTCTCATGTTTGTTTTGGGGAAAAGAGAATTGATTAACGTAAAAAGTTTTATGGGTCAATGGAAAATGCCCATGTTTTATGTAAAATGTCCTGTCCTTTTGAAAAAGACAAGATTACAAGAGCCAGCAAACCTAACCATATGCTTGTGTTGCTTTGACCCATCAAAGGGAAATCGTTTTCGCTCCATTCTTGCTTTCTTCTTTCTTTTTCCACCCTCTCTTTTTTTTCCACCGATCCCTACTTCAATCAACAAAAAAAAAAAAAATTCTTAATCTTCTTAGCTGTTGTGACAATTCATTCCAAATCCGAGTTTTCCTGCTTCATCCTCGGCCAACAAGGTATGTTTTCTTCCCCTTTTGCTCGTTTATTTCTTGCTTTATATTGTGCTTTTTTCACTTCAATAAGTTTGTTTGAGAATAACACAACTTCTGTTAGATTTTGCTTATTTTGGTATAAATTATGTGATAAACTTATAAAATTGTTTGAAATTTCTAGACTGTGGGTTCCAAATCCCTCTTGCTGTTGTGAAATTTTTGGATTTAGTTCCCAAATGGGTTTTCTGGATTTTGATTCTTGCCAAATAGTTGGATTGTGGAGCAGCTTCACTCCATCATCATCCCACTTGGATTGTGGAGTAGTTGCTCCAGCATTAATAGCCTGCATCAAAAGTTATTTGTTTAGATATACAACATGAGAATGATAAATAACAGAATATGGTGCATCTAGTCCCAACATGCTATGCAACTAGTGTTAATAGAAAAACAGAAGGTGGTTTTAGCAAAAACTATTATATAAAAGGCATCATGTAAGTCCTCACAACAAAATAAAGCATATAACTATTTTAGCATGAGTTCTTAACCGAATTTTAGCATGTGTTCTTAACTATTTTAGCATGAGATGTTAACCATATAACTATATATACTATATATATATCATTTTAACATGAGTTCTTAACCAAATTTGTTGAAAAACAATGATGCAACCCACATGTTTCATTAAAAAATAAATTCTCAGAAGAAAAATAAACAAGTTACTTATGTGTGCTGTGTTGTGGCCTAAAATAGAAAGACAAGGATACAAAAATCATTGGACCTTTGTATATACTATCTCCTTGTAAATATAGTAAACATTTTATATATTTGATATACTATCTCCTTATGTGTGTTGTGGCCTAAATATTTTATATAACACTTTTAATGAATGTTATTTTTTAGTTAAATATCCTTTGTATATGGATGATAAATTAGTTTATGTTTTATCTTGAATTTGAAAGTTTACCTAAGTTTGTTGAGCAATATATTTATAAAGAGTAATAATTTTTTTTGTAGATGGATCATAATTCTATATGCGTTTCATTTATGGCCGCAGCTTCTTCAATATTAGCTTTTGGTATTATTGTTGTTGATAGATTTGGATCTAGAAACCGAATAGCCTGTCAACCTCGTATGAATCGAGATTATGGAAGAGAGAGTTATATTAATAGTATATGAAGGTGATCAGAATTGTATTAATATAATAAGGATGCGACCAATTGCATTTTTTAATTTGTATGACCTTCTTACTAGGAACAATTTGTTACAATCAACTAGATCGATGAATGTTAGGGAGTAGCTGATAATTTTTTTACATCTAGTTGGCCACAATGTAAGGTTTCGAGTGGTTGGATCAAGATATTATAGATCAATTGAGACAGTTCACCGTTACTTTAGAATTTTGTTGAGAGTAATTTTGAAATTATACAAAATTCTCATTAGATTACCTGATGAGTGAACTCCTCCTAAAATAAGAAACAACTCTAGGTTTTACCTTTACTTTAAAGATTGTGTGGGAGCATTAGATGAAACTCATGTTCGTGCATTTGTTCCATTTGACATTCAAGGAAGATTTCGTAGCCGTAAAAGGGGAATGACACAAAATGTATTAGCGGCCATCACTTTTGATTTGAAACTTTCCTATGTACTAGCTAGTTGAGAAGGTGGTGCACACGATTCTAGTATTTTAAATGATGCACTTGAACGTCCAAGAGGATTTAAAAT
Organism: Fremontodendron californicum; assembly: GCA_030761205.1. Classification (NCBI taxonomy): domain Eukaryota; kingdom Viridiplantae; phylum Streptophyta; class Magnoliopsida; order Malvales; family Malvaceae; genus Fremontodendron; species Fremontodendron californicum. Next base: position 5,523,905 of record JAULJL010000048.1, on the reverse strand, counting down.
TTCAGAAAGTAACAATTAGCATTAATGATTCATTTTGTAGGCATATATTACCTTGCTGGTACTGCAGATGGCATCCTTAATGGAATTATTTCTCCATATCGTGGTGTTCAATATCATTTGAAAGAATTTAGTGATCATTGTCCAAAAAATGCAAAATAATTTTTTAATCTTCGTCACTCATCATTGCGACTGTTGAACAAGTCTTTGGGATTTTAAATAAACTTTTTCATGTGTTAGATGCTGAACCATTTTGGGATTTTCAAAAACAAGTACATATAGTTTTAGCATGTTATATTATTCATAACCATATAATGGGAGTTGATCCTAATGATTCAATCAATCAAGGATCACTTGAGGAACCCGAGTCTGGTTGTATAAGATCAACTCTTACAGCGCGAGAAGAGAGAGAAGAAACTAGAGAATAAACTGCCAAGAGAAAGGAAATTGCATAAACTATGTGGAATGAGTATATGGCTAGAAGCATTAATTTGGTTTAGGGTTTAGTATTTCAATGTTAAATGTTGTTATGTTTCAAGACTTTCTAATATTTTGTATTTGTTGGATGTAGAAATTGTTTTGACATTTGAATTAATTGTTAAGTTAAATGTTATGTTCCAAGACCTTCTACTATTTACTTTGTTGTTGTTTATATATTTCCTTCTTTTAATATAAATACTATTATAGCAACGGGTAAATTAAAGAAAGAACTGAGCACATCAAAGCAATTCAAGTGGACAAAACCAATGGAGCGTATTTTTCTCGAAATACTTATAAAGGAGGCTAAAAAGAAAATAAGCCATCTAATACTTTCAAAACAGCTGCACTTAATCGAGTCACTGCATCTATTTCTGAGAAATTCAAAGTTGCATGTGAGACTAATCATGTAAAAAAATCATCTGAGTACATTAAAAAATACATGGCAAATTATATGCAAAATTGGATGGGATAGGATGAGATAGGATGGGATGGGATGACAATTTGAAGATTATAACGTATGATAATAGAACGTGTGATATTGTAAGATTATATTATTATGTGTTGAATCTATAATTGTGTTTAATGATTGTTTAATGCATGTGAACAACCTTTCAAACTTGGACCCCCAGTGACCATCTGAACAGCTTCAGATGTCATTTGTACCCTATAGGCATCATTCAATGGCTTTGCTATCTAGTTTAAATCAATTGCAACTGCTTACAAATTTTGTTCTTTTTCATCAATTAAGAAATTGGCCCCGTTACGTTTATTTTCATTTACACAAGCTTTTAGATTCCTTAATTTTTGAATATGGTTCCTGTTTTTAAGAGAATTAATTGCATGTCTTGAATCATTCCCAATCCTACATAGTGTTTTCATTTTCTTTTGCAGTGAAGAACAAAGGATCGATCCCCTTATTTTGGGGATCGATCATTTTTTTACAAATACAGATTGTTTAGAAAATCTGTCAAGCAACGAAAAATATTTTACGCAGAATCATTCAAACAATAGAAAATATCAACTTTTCTAGAAAAATAAGTCCATTTTACAAAAATCATTTTCCGAAAGCTATTTTCACGAAACAAAAGGACCTGAAATGTTTAAACGAAAGTTAAAATAAACTTACGAGTTTCGTGCATAAAACCTTCGACATGATTCACTGATATAAAATAAGATTATACATATGGATATTGTTTAGTTTTCCACTACCTAAATCTTCAATTTACATTGAATTTTTGAATAGGCATCCAACATAAAATCATGTTCTTGTTATGTTTTTAATTCAAAACTTTTTGGTTATTTTACTATTTTTTTTATGATTTCCTGTCCCCTAATGCTTTTTTCTAATTTAGTTTTCTTTTAGTGTTTCCATGAACTTTTAGGTAGGGATGTACACAACTCGTTAAAATCAAATTAATCCATCATATCATATTAGTTTGATTGTTTGGTCAGTGATCGAAGTTATCTCGATGGATTATCTAAAGAGCATCTTTTTCATATTTCGATTTGGTTAATTGAAAATAACCGAATTATCCTAAATGAGGCAGAATTGATGAAATGACAAATGTTTGTATTGTTTACTCTCATGCTATTTTAAAAAAAAATCATTAAAAAGGGAAATCTTAAACTCTAACAAGTAACAACCCTCACTCTACTCAAGCTCCTTCCCTCCCTAGTCCTTCCAACTCTCACTCTAGCCTCAGCCCACACTCACAATCCATTCCCCCCTCAGCGATCTTAGTGCAATCTGTTGGTCGTGCTCTTCTCTGGCTTCATTCAATGCCTTTGCTATCTAGTTTAAATCAATTGCAACTGCTTACAAATTTTGTTCTTTTTCATCAGTTAAGAAATTTTCCCCATTATGCTTGTTTTCATTTTCATTTACACAAGCATTTAGATTCTTCAATTTTTTTAATATGGTTCCTGTTTTTAAGAGAATTAATTGCATGTCTTGAATCATTCCTAATCCTACACGGTGTTTTCATTTTCTTTTGTAGTGAAGAACAAAGCATCGATCCCCTTATTTTGGGGATTAATCTTTTTTTTTTTTACAAAAACAGATTGTTTAGAAAATCTCGCAAGCAACAAAAAATATTTTACGCAAAATCATTCAAACAATAGTAAATATCAACATTTCTAAAAAAATAAGTTTGTTTTACAAAAATAATTTTTCGAAAGCCATTTTCATGAAACAAACGAACTCGAAAGTTTTAAACGAAAGTTAAAATAAACTTACGAGTTTCGTGCGTAAAACCTTCGACATGATTCACTAATATAAAATAATATCATACATATGGATATTTTTTAGTTTTCCACTACCTAAATCTTCAATTTACATTGAATTTTTGAATAGGCATCCAACCTAAAATCATGTTTTTGTTATGTTTTTAATTCGAAACTTTTTGGTTATTTTACGATTTTTTTATGATTTCCTATCCCCTAATGCTTTTCTCTAATTTAGTTTTGTTTTAGTGATTCCATGAACTTTTAGGTAGGGGTGTACACAATTTGTTAAAATCAAATTAATCCATCATATCAGATTAGTTTGGTTATTTGGTCAGTGATCGAAGTTATCTCAATGGATTATCTAAAGAACATCTTTTTCATATTTCGATTTGGTTAATTGAAAATAACCGAATTATCCAAAATGTACCTAAATTGATGAAATGACAAATGTTTGTATCGTTTACTCTTATGCTATTTAAAAATAAATAAAAAAATCATTAAAAAAAGGAAATCTTAAACTCTAACAAGTAACAACCCTCACTATATTCTTTCTATTCTCTAATAGTCGTATGCACTCTGCTCAAGCTCCTTCCCTCCCTAGTCCCTCCAGCTCTCACTTTAACCTCAGCCCGCACTCACAACCCATCCCTCCCTCAGCGATCTTACTGCTATCTGTTGGTCGTGCTGTTATCTGGCTTCATTGCTAGTTGCTGACCCTTATACGGACCTCCAATAATTCCCCAAGCCTAAAATTGCCTCTGTCATGCTCTTCCCCTCCCTTTTTCCTCTCCATAATTCCCTAAGCTTAAAGCTGGACTTTGCTTAATTTATTAGAAAGAGTCATCAATTTGTAAATTACAATTAAATACAAATTAATTAAAATTTAATCAAAATATAATATTATATTCCTTCAGACTTTGCTTGGTGTTAGTGTCATATTTTGTACCCTTAAAGTTGGAATTCAGTAAACCAATTTTAACTTAAAAAAATTAGTGAAAAATTGCACAAAAAGCCATTCTAGAAGAGTCAGTATGTGCCGATCGACACTACCTTGTATCGATCAACACATATGCATGTTGTCGATCAATACTTTGCTTAATTCATAAGCAAGAGCATAATCATGTGTCGATCTTAACAGATTTTGTCAATGTCCTTTGTTGACAAAGCATTGACTAGGAACATTATGGAATATAGCTTTAATACAATAATGATCTCATAATTACAACTTGTTTATAATTTTCTTGCAAAACTTGTATATTCCAAGGATTTTATCATAAAGCAATAATAATAAAATAAAAAAAAGCTTATAAATAAATAAAAGATCTTTATTAGATATAAAATCCATAATATAACAATGTATATTTACACAAATTCGATTGGCCTCTAAGGCATATACTAACAATCTCCCACTTAAACTAAAGTTGATCACCAATCTATCTAATACCAAATCAAAGTACATGTTTATCATGCTTTTGCTGGGAGAACAGTTTAGTAAAGGGATCAACTATCTTATCCTCTGTGGGTACTCGTTCAATCTTAATACATGTTTGGATCGTTGATGAGACATTGGTTCTTTTGCTTGAGCAATTTCTCCATTGTTATCATAATAAATTGTTATTGGATTAACAAATTAATGATGGGAACCACACCTAGTTTTATGAACTTCCTGATTCAAACAACCTCTTTCGCAACCTTAGACGCTTGCTGTTGTGGCTTATTTTGAAATTTTCCAACTAGTCGCACCACCATTAAAAGTAAAAGCAGCCACTTTCATATCTACTATCATCCTTGTCGAATTGAAAATTAGCACACAATAACCCTCAACTTGGAGTTCGGCTCCTCCATAGACTAGAAAAAACATCCTTAGTTCTTATTAAGTACTTAAGGACAATCTTTACAGCCACCCAATGATGATCACTTGTATTAGCTTGGTAACAGCTTGTTATGCTTAAGGCATAAGACACATCATTTCTAGTGCAAAGCATTGTATAGATGATAGATCTAATTGCCGAAGCGTATGAAATCTTATTCATGCGATCTCTCTCTTCTTGTGTTTTAGGATACATTTTCTCAGAGAGATTAATGCCATGCGACATAGGCAAGTATTTTTAGGAATTGGTCGTTCATATATAGAGCTAAGAGCAGTGGAATTTTTAAATTTTAAACTCAATTTCCAAACTATAGGATCAACGTTAATCAAATTATGCAACACAAGAGAGACTTGTAGCAAGAACCTTACCTTAGTGTTTGGTGTACGGCAAGATTTGTCCTCTAAGAATACCAAGCTAGGTTACACCAAACCATTAGTTGTCCAAGTTTCCACCCTCTAATGATAGTCCACACGAACAAAGAGTGAAAGACCTTTACCAAGGTAGGGTAGAAACTTTGCCAAAATTCTATGTTAGTAAAATCTTCGAATGCTCTCTCTATTTTTTTTTTTTTTTTTGGTCTCAAGAGTTCTAAAAACATGACAAAATAATAAGAATAAAGTATTTATCATGAGAGGGGGTGGCATAAGCTTATTTAAATAGAGGGTGTGGTTGCATCCTACTCCAAATAGGATTAGGTATTTGGCCAACCCCTAAAAGACTTTTAATTGGTTTCAATTATTCCTTTATGTTTAACTTAATTCAAACCCAATTTTATCTTTCACAAGCCACATTATTTATGTGTTTGACTTATTAGATTTCTTAATATGTTGGTAATAAATATAAGTATTGTAATATAATAATTAATTTGGATTAGATTAATCAAACTCTTTTTGAATTCACCATTAATTCTCTAATTAATCAATCTTATATTTGTCCTAACGATTTTCGTCCTAGTTAGGATTCAACCACTAAACGGAAAAAAAAAAAAAAAAAAGTAGCCAGTGGCCACCAATCTTTTTTGACTAGGTGTGATTAACCACAAATAAAAATTGATATCTTTAATAAAATTTTAAAATTAATTAAAATCTGTCAAAAAGATAATCTTTTAGGTTCGCGAATATATAAAACCAGAATGAGTTTGGGTGTATAGTTATGCTTGGGGAAGGTATTAGTAGGGATGTAAACGAGACACTAGTACTCGTAAGCTAGTCGAGTTCAGCTCGAAAAAACTCGAATTCGACTCAGTTATTTTCGGGAGCTCAAGCTATCGAGCGAGCCAAATTCGAGTACCTTTAATGTTTGACTTAAATAGCTCGCAAGCCTAATCGAGCATTTTTAATATATTATATATTTTTATTATTTTAAATAATATTGAAAAATCTCAATGCGAACTCGAGCTCAAACACAAATGATCGAGTTTGAAGTCGAGCATGGGAATCGAGCTCTTTTTTTACTAGGTAAACTAGCGTAATCGAGAGAGCTCGAGTAGTTCGATTTTTATCTAATCGAGCTCAAGCTTTAAAAATAAAACTCAATCGAGCTTGAGCCAAGTTTTGAACCGTGAGTTTTGAATCGAGCTCGAGCTTCTTACTACTTGAGTTCGACTCGGCTCGATTACACTCTTAGGTACTAGTAACGTCCTTCTAAAAATGATACCAATTAATCACGTGTTATCCTTTTAATCTTGAAAAGAATGATTTTAGTTTCAATATTTAAAACTAACTAGAAATAGACCTGCGCTATACTGCGGACGAATATATTTACATTTTATTTTAAGTTTTTTAATTAAAAAATAATTTTACTTTATATTAACAATGATAATATCATAATGAAATATGCAAACAATGAAATAATGTTAAAAATTAGAAAATAATATTGCTTACTTGAATACCTAACATATGTTTGTCCATTTCAATTCGACATGAACACAACACGAACACAACATAAGAAAAATAATTAAAAACAAAACGAAAAATAACATGAACACAACACGAATACATGAACATGTAAAAATTTACATAAAACGAATTATTAACGTGTAAAAATTTATATAAATTTATAATACTTTATAAAATTATTAACGTGTAAAACTAACTATTAACATGTAAAAATTTATATAAATTTGAAAATACAAAAAAATAACACGTCACAAACACACAAATTTTTCTCTAAATTGAATCACTTTGACAAATTATGCAAAATAAGCCATAATTCAAGACACGACATGAACACACAAATTTATCTCTAAATTGAACCACAATGACAAACTATGTAAAATGTGAAACGAATTGAGACACGACACGAATACAGTATAGAAAAAATAATTAAAATACAACACGAAAAATAACATGAACACGACACGAATACACGAACGTGTAAAGATATACATAAAATAAATGATTAACGTGTAAAAAATTATATAAAATTATAATATTTTATATAAATTATTAACATAAAAAATTAATGATTAACGTATAAAAAATTATATAAGTTTATAATACTTTGAAAACACAAACACAAATACGTCACGAACACACATATTTTTCCTCTAAATTGAATCACAATGACAGACTATGTAAAATATGAGAAGAATTGAGACACGATACGAACACAACATATAAAAAATAAGTAAAACACAACACGAAAAGTAACATGAACACAATACGAGTACACGAATGTGTAAAAATATACATAAAATAAATTATTAACGTGTAAAATTATATAAATTTATAATACTTTATATACATTATTAACGTGTAAAAATTTATAATACTTTGAAAACATAAAAGAACAACACGAATACGAAAACGTCATGAACACACAAATTTTTCTCTAAATTGATTCACTATTACAAATTGTACAAAATATATCATGATTTGAGACACTACACGAACACACAAATTTTTTTCAAAATTGAATCAAATGACAAACTATGTAAAATATGAGAGGAATTGAGACACAACACGAACATAATATATGAAAAATAATTAAAACACAATACGAAAAATAACATGAACACGACACGGATATACGAACGTGTAAAGTTATACATAAAATAAATTATTAACGTGTAAAATTATATAAATTTATAATACTTTATATAAATTATTAATGTGTAAAACTAATTATTAACGTGTAAAAATTTATATAAATTTATAATATTTTGAAAACACAAAAGAATAACACAAACCCGAATACGTCATGAACACTCAAATTTTTCTCTAAATTGAATTACTATTACAAATTATGCAAAATATGTTATGAATCGAGACACGACACAAACATACAAATTTTCTCTAAAATGAATCAAAATAACAAATTATGTAAAATATGAGATGAATTGAGATACGACACGAACACAACATAACACAAGAAAAATAATTAAAAGACAACACGAAAAATAACATGAACACGTCATGAATACACGAACGTGCCAAAATATACTTAAAACAAATGATTAACGTATAAAAATTTATATAAATTTATAATATTTTAAATACACAAAAAAATAACACGAACACACAAAATTTTCATTTTTTTTCTCTTTCTTTTTTTTTTCCTCTTTCTTTTCTTTTTTTTTTTTCTCTCTCCTTCCTTATTTCTCTCTCCTTGCCTTCTTAAAAAAAATGAAGGGTGCCATGTGGACACCCTCTCTGATCTCCAAAATGTTGTATATTTATATATATATATATATATAGGAGGATATATTTTTTTCTATTTTTTAACGTTTCTCTCGTTCTAATTTTATATCTTTCTATTTTTGTATATAATCAACCAAAAAAATCCTTAGAATCGAGACAAAAACAAATGCTATTTATATCCAAGGACCAAAATAGGTAGGACGTCCGAAGATAATATTCAACATCAAACAATCCAATCCTCTCCCTCATGTTCCATGGCTAATGGCTTCCTCAAGCCAGCAAACGGTTCATCATTTCCTTCTTGTCCCCCTAATGTCCCAAAGCCATCTCATCCCCTTCACGGACATGGCCAAAGCACTTGCACACCATGGCCAAGAAGTTACCATTGTGATGACACCCCTTAATGCAGCCCGGTTTAGTAATGCAACCATTGACTATGCCATGAATTTCAACCTCAAAATTCAGTTTCTGTCATTATGTTTTCCTGGCCAAGAAGCTGGATTGCCTAAAGGGTGCGAAAATATGGACTCACTTCCTTCTCTAGACCTAGCAACAAATTTCTTCCAAGCTAGCAATATGCTACGAGAACCTTTGGAGAAAAGGCTTAAGGATTTAGAGTCGCTTCCCAGTTGTATAATTTCTGACATTTGTCTTCCTTGGACTTCAGATCTCGCTCTTAAATTCAAAATTCCAAGGGTTGTGTTCCATACAGTTTCTTGCTTTACTCTCCTTTGCTCTCATAATATTATGCCCTACAAGGTCACATCTGATTCTGAGCCTGTTTTGGTGCCTGATGTGCCAGATAGAATTGAATTCACCAAGACCCAGTTGCCTGAATCCGAAAAACAAATTAGTTCGGATGATTTGAACAATCTTGTAAACCAGTTTAAAGAAGCTGAAGTTTCGGCAAGTGCGGTGCTGGTGAATTCTTTCGAAGAGATGGAATCAGAGTATGTGAAAGCATACCAGAAATTCGTAAACAAGCTTTGGTGTGTCGGACCGCTTTCTTTATGTAATGAAACAACGTGGAGCAAGACTTCCATTGATGAACATGAGAGCTTAATTTGGCTTAACTCCCAGAAGCCAAGGTCTGTAATTTATGTTTGCTTTGGTAGTCTTTCTCCTATGTTGCATCCACAATTAATAGAGCTTGGGTTGGGTTTAGAAGCCTCAAATTGTCCTTTCATTTGGATAATCAGAAAAGGAGATTATACACCAGAGCTAGACAAATGGTTCAAGGAGCAAAGATTTGAAGAGAGGCTTAAAGGGAGAGGTCTCATAATCCGAGGATGGGCACCTCAAGTTCAAATATTGTCACAACCAGCAATAGGAGGTTTCTTAACACACTGTGGTTGGAATTCAACACTCGAGGGAGTAAGCGCAGGTTTGCCAATGATAACTTGGCCGATGATTGCTGAACAATTTTACAATGAGCAGTTTATAGTGCAAGTACTGAAGATTGGAGTCAAGATTGGGGTTGATGTACCCATGAAGGCGGAGGTGTTGGTGAAAAGGGAAGACGTAAAGAAGGCTATAAAGCAGCTGGTCGATGGAGGAGAGGAAGGAGAAGAGAGAAGGAAAAGAGCCAAAAAACTTGGAGAGATGGCAAAAAGGGCAGTTGAAAATGGAGGTTCTTCTTACTTGAACGTAACATTGTTGATCGAACATGTAAGTTATATCGTACATTGCATGGATACGGATACAATACCGGTACTCGGTACGAATATAGGTACGAGATACGGTAATTTTTAAAAAAAATTAGGGTACGGGTACGTTAATATTATAAAAATATTTTATTTATCAAATTTATTGTTAATTATTATCAATTTTAAATAATTTTAATTCATTTATACAATAATTTAAAATAAAATATAGCTTAAAATATAATAATTTTATTGTTTCGAGTTAAATTTATACATTTAATTTTATTTAAACAATTACAAATATTTTGGGTTTATAATTTTTTGGGCTTATAATTTTATTTAAACAACTACCAGATGATTAAAAATACATTTAATTATCACATACCCTAAATTTGTTTTTTTTTTTTTTGGCAGAGCCGCATCTTTCCTTCTTCCTTTCTTTTTTTCAATGTTAAACAAAACAGACGGGAGGTCGAACCGATCAGACTTTTAGTTTTTGGTCCAACCGGTTGGACCGGCCGTTTGATTAAACTCTTTTTTCTAATATTTAAACACTAAATTATATTAAATAAATATTAAATATAGTTAATAATTAACAAAAAAAATAAATTTGACTTGATGGTATGATCTTTAATATAATATTAAGAGGTTAAAAGTTCAAATCTTATTAATTACAAATAAAATTTAAAAAATAATAAAAAAATACATTGAAAATCGATTTTTTATCGGTTCAATCCGGTTTTTTACCGGTTGAACCGGTTCTTTACCAGTTTGATGAAAATCCGGTTCTAGTAATATTCCGGATCGGACAAGCCACCGATTCTCGGTTCAACTGGTCCGACTGGTCGATCTGGTCCGATTTTTTAGTCACTGCTTTTTTTTGCTGCTGCAGCTTCTCTTCTTATTCTTTCTAAACTTCCGCCTCATCATTTCTTCTTCTTCTTCTCTCTGAACTTTTGCCTCATCCTTTCTTCTTCTTCTTCTTCTTCTTCTTCTTCTTCTTCTTCTTCTTCTTCTTCTTCTTCTTCTTCTTCTTCTTCTTCTTCTTCTTTCTTTCTTTCTTTCTTTCATTTTTTTGCCGCTGCAGCTTCTCTTCTTCTTCTCTATGGGAAATATGCTTTAGGGCATTAAAATGCTGAGTTGTAATGTAAAATTTGGCCAAGCCGTACCCAACCCACACCGAGCCGTACCCAAGTCATACACAAGCCGTACCCATTCTTATTTTAAAAAAAAATCGATAATACCTGGTACGTACCCAGCCATACCTGAGATTTACCCGTACCAAGTACATATCAGGTACGGGTACTCTTTCACTTTCAGCGTACCCATGCTTCGAAGTTATATCAGAGGTGATATCAACCCAAAATGATCATTGCTACTTAGAAAAGCAAAGCATAATTTTATCACTAAACTTTGCAAATTCCTACGTATTATGGCATTGGCATCTATGCATGCATGTAAAATGTAAATTACTTCATTTGGTGATGATTAAAGATGAAAGGGTAATTAACCCTTAATTATCTTGCTACTTGTTTTGAAAAAAAATTGATGTGTATTTTGTTTTAGAGTTCGTCTTTAGGGTTAACATATTATCACATGTATTTTTTTTAATTGTTTTTAATTATTTTAAATATATTGTAAGAGTTATGTGTTATTCTACTAATTTGACTTGTAGAATTTAAAAACTCTACTTACAGTGGATGAGATAAAAAAAAATTATGTCAAAAAGTTAAAAAATGAAAAATTAATTTGGAAAATAAAAAAAGAAAAGGTATCATAATTTTGAAATTATCTGAAAAATAAAAAAGTGGAAATTAATATATAACCTTATAAAATATCATTTAGATATAAATTAAAATAAACATGTTTGGCAACCAAAGTAGTAAATAAATATATTTTAAACGTTTTCCAATATACAAACATGATTTTATAAATTAAACTCCATGTAATTATAACTTTTTGTTATTCTTGCTTTGCTTCTTCAACAATTATTATGAAATTAGAAGGAAAAAAAAAATCGCTTCTCCAGGGTAATTTTAAATTGTTTTAATTAATTAATAATAATAAATAATAATTATCTATAATATATATAAAACCACGAATGTGGAGAATCTTTTGGATTAACTAAAAGAGTCATCGTTGTTCATCATATTTCTAAATTGCCATTATAAATATTTTTTATTATTAATAAAATTTATCTAATTTATAAGTAAGAAGTTTAATTTCATTAAAACACTTTCGTTAAATGAATTAATTTGATAATAAATTAAAAATTTATATAAAATTGTTTTATCTTAAAAGTTTTAATATTTTATTAATCTTAAAAACTTAATTAATTTATTTGATATAAATAAAAAATTAAAATTTACATTAAATTTTTTTATCTTCATAATTAATTTTGCATGAATATTAAAAATAATATAATAATTTGATATAATTTGTACATGAAAGAAATTTTCATGCAAATTTTAGTTAATATACATTTTTTATTTTTATTTATTTTTAAAATATATAATTATATATTCAAAAATAAATAAACCAACAAGAATCCACATGCGAATGCATGTGATAACAAATGCTAATTTATGTAAATGTTTTATTTTTAAATTGTAATAATATTGATAATTATTTATTTATAAATTACGTAATATAAATGCATTTCTAAATATTATTTATATGTCTCGTAGGATAGATTGTTGAAAATAAAATTGTGGTTTGTATTTTTATTTATAGGAGGTAAAAACTAATAAATGAAAAATAAGAAAATAAAATTATGGTTTGTATTTTATTTTCTCGTAAGATCAATTTTTTCACATAGGTTAGCAGCAAGTTCTTCTTTTTTCTTTTGTTTTTCGAGCGGGTCGGGTACGGATCCTAAATCACCTGCGAGTCAACGTGCGTACCAACCCCTTTAAATACATCATTTAAAATTAAAATAAAATAATTAATAAAATAACTTTTTTAACTTTTTTCCCGAGCCGATCAGATACGGATTCTAAATCCATCCGCGAGTCAATGTGCGGACTAACCTTTTTAAATACATTATCCAAAAATAAAATAAAAGAACTAATTAATAAATTATAAAAAACTAATTAATAAATTTATTTTTTTAACTTTTTTTTTCGTGCAGGTCTGGTACGGATCATAAATCGACCCACGAGTCACTGTGGGGACCAACCCCTTTAAATGCGTCATTTAAAAATAAAATTAAATTAAAAAAACTAAAAATAATTATTTTTTTTCTTGAGCGGATCAAGTACGGATCTTAAATCGACTTGCGAATGTACTTGCGGGCCAACCCTTTAAATAAATTATTTAAAAATAAAATAAAAGTAATTAATAAAATACATTTCTTTTTTTAACTTTTTTTCTCTAGCGGATCGGTTACGGATTTTAAATCGACATGCGAGTCAACGTGCAGAGTGTAGATCAATCTCTTTAAATACATCATTTAAAAATAAAAAAAAAATAAAAAAATTTAATTTTTTTTCCCAAGCAGGTTGAGTATGGATCCTAAATCGATCTACGAGTCAACATACGGACCAACCCCTTTAAATACATTATTTTAAAATAAAATAAAATAAAATAAAATAATAAAATAAATATTTTAACTTTTTACCATGCGGGTCGGGTATGGATCCTAAATTGACACTAGTCAATGTGTAGACCAACTACTTTAAATACAACATTTAAAAATAAAATAAAAAATTATTAATAAAATTATTTTTTTCAAACGGGTAGGATAAGGATTTTAAATAGACTTATAAGTGCAGACCAACCTTTTAAATACATCGTTTAAAAATAAATTTTAAAAAAATATATGTTATATGGTAGGACAAAAATGTCCCTAAAATATTTAAAAAATACCTCATGAGTCCCATGGACTCAAAAATAATTATTAGTAGATTCTCTTAATTTCATTTACTTTAACAAAGCATTTTTTATTCGTGAAAAACAAGTCACTTTATTTAAGAATGAACTGAGAATCATCATCACGATAAATTCTTCTAATAATTTGGCGAAATTTAGAATAGATTTTTTCATTTAAGAATGTTCATGTCGTTCATTGAAACTAAAGGTGATATTGCTTTGTAAAGAGTAATTGGTGGAACTCCTCCAACAACTTGAAATGGATTCAAGAATTATTTATTAAATCACAAAAAGATATTATTTATTTATATTTATTATTAAAATAGTATTATGATAATATTTGTTTTTAAAACAATCATATGATTATATTTGTAATTAAAATATTACAAATAGTACACATTAATATTTAAAAAATTTACTGTTAAAAAATAATTAAATTAAAAATATGAGAAAATATTTATATTATGAAAAGCTATTATTAAATAGTAATATTGTTATATTAAATTATATTTATTACTCTCTCCGTCTCAATAAAATTGTCACATTTTGACTTCAAATTTTTTTTTTATAACTTTGACCTCTTATTATTTTATATTTATTATGGACAAAATTTGAAAAATATACTCTAAGAACTTTGAATGAAGTTCTAAATTATATATTTTGTAAATTTTAATTAATTAAAATATTTAAAATAATAGAGGTCAAAGTTAAAAATAAAAATAAAAAAAGTCAATTATGACCATTCAACTGGAATAGAGAGAAAACTAAAACAACAAATAAAAAATTTACTTATTATAATAATGATGATTATTTATTATTAAACTAATAATATAATACTATTTTTTATTAAATATGAAAAATATTTATTGTTAATAATATAACAATATTTAGTATTAATAATATTCAAAATATTAAGAATATTTTAAATTACTATTTAAATATATATTTTTAATTAAAATTAAATAAATATTTTTATTAATATGTTAAGTCTAGTTGAGCTAGGTCTGAGCTTAAACAAATCATGTCCAACAATCAATCCAATCTAATTGATAATAGCCCAACTCATGAACATATCTTTTTGAAAATTGTCTTTCTGTTTTCTAAGTGAAAGACAATTTTTAATTTTTGTATTGTTTGTCAATATTTTTTGATCATCAATTAATTTTTTGCTAATCAAATATAAAAAAAAAAAAACGATTTACTTGAAGTTAATTTCTAAGAAACAAACAAAAGTAACATATATTTTTTAGACTGATAAAATAACCAAATGATTAATCCACCTCAGCATGCCAAGTCATCACGAAAACACCACATCATCAAGTTAAACACAAATTTTTAACACCATTATCAAAGTATTTAAAATTGATTTTTATTAAAAATGTAAAGATTGAATTCATTAAAATTAAAATAAAGTACTAAAATTACCTAATTAAAATAGTAAAAACACTAAATTAAAACTTGGACCCAACAAATTAGTGCAAACACTATCTTAAACTTAAGTTAATTTAAATTAAAAAAAAAAAAAAATCAACAACTCACTTCGAAAATGGTCAAAAATGAAATAACTCAAACCAGACTGGCACAAAATCTAGTGCTTGTCATTGGCATAAAGGTCTCATTGACTTTTGCTACTTAATCTTAATAAACTAAAAATATATTTAAATCCAATATAATTTTACTAATAAAAAAGTTTTTCATCCAATATAATTTTACGAGTCAAATAAGATCAATTTAAGTAAAAAAATTATCAAAATAAATTAAAAAATATTATAATAATATGAAATCAAAGATGTCTATATCTTTTTAAATTTTTAATAAAACATATTTTTACTTAAAAAATGCAAAAATTATGCACTTATACATAAAAAAAAAAATACTAAATAATTGCTCTTTTTAAAAAAAAATAAATAAAAAAAAAATAAAACATCCACTCACAATAGACATGTTCAAGGGTCGGGTGAGTCCAACTCGTATTGGACCGAGCCTGGACATGGATTTTTCTAATTCAGATCAATTAAGCTCAACTCGAATTATTGTTCATCAATAAAAAAACTATTTTTTATTTAAATTTAATTATATATGTTAATATAAAAATATTATTTTAATATTATTTAAACTTATACATAAAACATTTACTTAAATAATTGCTCTTTTCAAAATTATATTTAAAAAACAAATAAAATAAAACAACCACCCACACTAGACCTGTTCAAGGATTAGATGACCTGTTCAAGGATTAGACGAGTATAGGCCTGGTCCGTATCGAATAAGGGCTGGACAAAGATTTTTTTTAAATTCCAACCAATCCAACTCGGTTCGAATTACTATTCATCAATTAAAAACTATTTTTTATTTAAATTTAATTATAAATATTAAAATAATATTTTATTTTTATTTTGAACAGTGATATAGACTTTCAAGTCGGCCCGAACTCAATCCGATCTGAGCTTGGATAAAAAAATAAAAAAATTTGAACTGCGGCTCGACCCATGAACTAGTCTAACCCATGAGTGTATCAATTCTAGTACGATTTTAATTGGCTCCTTAAAGATTAAAAAAGAAAATGAAAGAGAAATTTCATTCCCCATGGCATAACTAACATAGTATAATTACAATTAAAAAAGCTTGGTGGGAAGGAGCAAATGGGAGATCATTGCCACACCAAACAAAGAAGAAGCAAAAGGCAAATTCTTTAACCATAATGCTTTTTTCTCCACTCCTCTCTATGCCTACCTTCCTTTCCAACTTTTGAAGAAAACTTTTTTCAAAACCCAGAAAAAAATAAAAATAAAAGGGTCACTACTACCATATTCAATGGTGATCCAATTTCTGTACAAAAGCCAAAGGCATATGGATGGGGGGGGATTCATTAATTTAATCAAATTACCCCCACATGGCAACATCCTTCTTTCTCCACTCCCAAAGGCCAAAAAGGTTCCTTCCATGTTTCTTCTTCAACCTGAAAATATTGACAACAATAATCAGATTAAAAAAATGTACCGAAAGTTGAAAATTTTAAGTTATCGATTGAATCGATTTAAATTAAAAAAATAATTAAATTAATTTTTATTAGTTTAATATAATTTTTATTAATTTAATTGATTTTTGCCTGTTTGTTAAAAATTAAGTTGTATAGTACATACTGGACCGAACATATTTCCGATTTTTGATTAAACCAATTGGTAGGTTCAGTTTTCGAACATTGCAATGCAATCAATCACATGAATACCATATTTTATAATAATGTTTTGAATCAGATCTGAGGAAACAAACTGAATAATTAATTACATTACCCTAGCTGTGAAATGTGATTTAGACTTGCTTCATGTGAACATCAATATTCTGAACTATACAAAGAATGCTACCATTATACAATCTTAAAATATAAAAAAAGTAGATTATGTCTTTGTTCGTAGGAGGACGGAAGGTGTGAAGATGGAAAAGAGAAAGGATGAAAAGTTCTTTAATCAAATGGTTGGAATTCATAACCACATTTGTTACTTAGTAGTTCACCCTTGATTAAAACTTTTTTCTTCCTTTATCCTTTTCATTCTTCCTATCTATAATCAAAAATGATTTTATACTATGTTACCAAGACTTGGGTCGATTGTTAGATACGGATATGCATTCGATACGGGTATATTCAACTTTTCTAGATTTTTCTATATATTTGAAGGATCATACCTCTATACTAATATCCAAATATGTGTCGTATATAGATGTTAAATACGAATATTTTAGAGAAAATGAAAAGTTCTGATAACATATATTTAATATGAGTTATGCAAAATAACTCAATTTTTCTCACAACAAATGTCTTTTAGTTAAAAAGGATGGACATAATTTAAGAATAGTGTTCAACATTTGCCTTAAATTAAATTGTGATCAAATGGGTGAGAACTGAGAAGTGGTTCTGTAAACAATTATTAATATATTAAACAAGCACTATATGCCATTACTACCAACATTTAGATTAAAAAAACAAAAGCATATTAATGTATTACAACACTAAACAAACAGCCACCCCATCCCCAATACCATAAATTGATTACAAATACTTTAAGAGTTCGTTTTTATCCATTAATATTGAAATTTTTTAATCTTATAAGTGAAATTAAAAGATTATCATATATCTTATTTTTCAAATTAATTTTTTAATATAATTTCTCATATATTAAACTCTATGTTTACAAGATCTAGATTTAAATTGTGAAATTCTGCCTTTGACTAGTGCTACTTAGATTCACTATTAGGCTGACCAAACCCAAAGGTGATAAGGACCACAATCAAAACGTGACATGTAAAAACCAGCAAAAGGACAGAAGAAATCTTAAGCAAGCTTTTTGTTGTGTCGGTGAAGTTCATTATATAAATCAAACAAATTTAACTAAAATTATGTGTTAATTAATACCAAACCAAACAATGATCTAAACATAGGTAAGCAAAATTAATACCAAACCAAACAATTCATGTCTGAATACCTAACTAAACTAAACAAAATTCTGCCATAAAGCAAAAGGTGTTGAATTAACCGAAAGCAAAATGCAAGTTGTTTACTTTTACTTGATTGGAATTGAGTAACTCCAAATTAATGCTGACCCAAATTAGCAATTATAGCCTGAAATCCTGGGGAGTTGTTATCCAAAACAGATCAGTACAATCAGAAACGGAAATTAATTTGATAGACTCACTAAACTCAGTTCTGTAACTTTATCTGCTCAAACGAGTTAACTCAGACTAATTCTAAGCTCTAATTCAATGAGAAAAGAGTGACCCAAGTGATTAAAAAACTTACCCAATTCACTTCAATCTCTGAAAATGACATCCTCGGCGATAGCCATCAAGGGTTTCAAGCAACCCCGCGAGAACTTTCGAGCAAACAAATAGGAATAACTGGAATTGGATTTCCTCAATGTATGTAAAAGCTCCGGCGACACTTCTGGGGCGTTGTAGGTATGAGGATGGCCATCGACACTGTCAGTCCAATTAACTCTGGTTAATGTGTAATGGCTGCATCCTTTTGGATCCTCCATTGATAACAATGTAGGAAAATAATGTTCTTCAGGGTAGCAAGAATCCAAGTCTTTACATGGGAGCTTAAATTTTCTCCACAACTTCCTTTCTTTCAATACAAGTAAAGAGTGTCTTTTTGAAAGCACGAAAAACTGAGATCCAACCCTGAATCGATCGAATGATAATTCAGGGAGCATCACATTTTCCCCTCGAGCAACATAGCGGTTGTGCAAATGCGGGTCGTCGGATAAAATCTCGATGTAGCTTTTGTGAGAAGGTTGAGTTAAAAAGGCTTTGGATTCGGTGATTGGGTTCCCGAGAAGGGAAATGTAAATGGATTTGAAAGAATGGAGAGGAATACAATGTTGGGATAACAAGGCAAAGTAAAGATTGAATGGATCGTCGATGATGGCGTTGGCGAGGAGTCTACGGGCGGCGGAGATGAGTGTTGCGCCGCCGCGTTCGGTTCTCTTGGCTTCGATGAAATTGGCTTTTATTGACCACTCGGGGATCGATAATTTTGTCGACGGATCGGCATGGACATAAACATTGAACAAATGATCGTTCCCCTGGAAAAAACGTTGCCATAAAGGAGCAAAGACGAGATCCGAGTTTGTAAGAAAAAGGAAAGCGATTTTAGGCTTGGGATTAGTAGTACTTAGATGGGAAATCTTGGAAAAGCTAGGGGATGAAGCGAGAGTGGCAACCTGGAAGAGATGAAGATCGTGGAGTTCATCCTGGAGAGAGATTGGGGATTGTTGATGTTTCCTGAGAGGGAGGATTTGAGGGGCAAAAAGAAAAAGAAGGAAAAGAGAAAGGAAAAGGGTAAGAGAGTAGACAAATGGAGATGATGAAGATAACATTGTTTTTTTTTTGGTGTTTCAAGTCTTTGATTATGGCAGCTGTAGGTAAGAATTTTGCCTACAAAAAAAAAAAAAGAAAGAAACAAGGAAAAGAAAGGGAATGGTGAAAAAGATGAAGGCAGAGAAAGGGGATAAAGAGAGCAGAACAGAAGATTTAGTTTTGATGGTGAAAAAGAAGGTGAGAAGTGAGGTAATAAACGGATTGGAGGATTATTGTTTTTACTGATAAATGAGCCAAAGGATATAATAATAAAGGGTTTTTGCTAATCTGAGCCCTTAGGGGTTTATTTAAGTTAATTAATATAGTATTTATAATAATAATATTATATTAAATGTAAAAATTGATAAATTTATTTATTATTTTTAATGTATTAAATAAAAATATTATTATATCTAATAATTTTAAATAGTGCCTTTAAAATACTTGTTAACAAAATCTAATAATAAAATAAAAGAAATAGTGGTTTGGTGGTGGTAGAGTGGATAATATTTTAAAAAATGACATGACATGACATGAAGAAAAAAATACAAACACGATAAGAATATACGAATATGTTAAAATTTATATAACATAAATTATTAATACGTCAAAATTTATATAAACACAATTATGACATGAGAAAATACACAAACACAACACGAATACACGAATTGCCAAGTGATGGGCGGCAGTCTCTCATAATTATGACACAAAAAAATATACAAACACAACACGAATATATGAATTGCCAAGTGATGGAAGCAGTGTTATCGGTATCGTACCGGCCGATGCGTACAGTTTTTAAGGTAAACCGAAACGGTACAAGTCTCGTTCCGTTTCAGTTTTGGTACCGACCGTACCGATCGTATCGGCCTGTATCGGTTTGTACCGGTCAGTATCGATACGTATCGATTGGTACAAAATTTTGATTTTTTTAATTTAAAAATTCACTTATTTGAATTTTTAAACCAATTTCAATATTTTTTGTGTCATGATCATTTTTATTTTTTTCATAATTATATTTAAAATATATATATATGTTCATTAAATTAGATTATTGGACATAATTAATAATAATTTATTATATTTCTTTAATATTTTAATATTTATTTTATCTATTTGATGTTTAAAAATTTGAGATATTTAACATTTATATTTGTATTTGTATAAAAACACACATATATATATATATGCGCATATAATGGATGTATATTTACATGTGTATATAATATATATTTTATTGAAAAACTTGAAAATAGGCTATACATATTGATATATGAAAAAAAAATATTTGAAAAATATCGGTAAATTCGAAACGATATATCAAAACACATCGATATTAAAACGTATCAATATTAAAATAAAAATGATACGTCTTCCAATACGATACTGCTTTGGATGGACAGCAGTCTCTCGATTTAGACCTTTTATCAATTCATTCATATGAGATGAGATGGAATGGAATGGAATGGAATGGGATGGGATGGAATGAAATGGAATGGAATGAGTGGGATATATATTCATCTAATTTAAGCTGATAAATAAACATCGCAACTCTATTATGGGTTGTCTAGTTATTGGATCGGTTCAGGCAAGGTTGAGTTTCAACTAAATTTATTGGGTTCGTTTTTTTATTCGAAAGTTAAGTTCAGCTTGACCCGATTCATGCATTTAATGATTATATTGTATTATTTATATCTATAATATATAAAATATTTGATTGAATTAATGTTATAAATCAAGTAAAATATCAATTGATCAGTTGATGAAGTTACTTTAAAATTAAAATAAAATAATAATAAAATATGTAAATAGGGATATTTAAGTATTTTTTAATTTTTGTTTCATGAGTATTTAAAAAAAAACAATTCACTACTCATCAATTAACTTTTTCATTTGTTAATTTTTTTTAAAAATTTTTGACTGAGTTGGTGTCACAAATTAACAAGATACCAATTTAGTTAATAAAATTACTAATTAAATTGATAACATTAAGATCGCTTATGTACTTTCATATTTAAAAAACTACTCAAAAATCTAAAAAAATTATCCATTTTTTCTTAACAAACTATCCAATTTAACTTTTTTTCCCTTCTAAAACATTTTTCGCATCATATTTTTTCTTCCACCCACGTAATGATAGGAAAGAAAAAAATGAAAAGAAAAAAAAAAAAGGAAGGGAAAGGAAAGGAAAGGAAAGGAAAGGGAAAAAAATAATAAAAATGATAAAACATGTTATTTGAAAAAAAAATTAATGAAAAATTGTAATTGATATTTTTTAAAAAATCTATTAACTTTAATTATTTAAGTAAATTAATAATAATTTTATTTAAAAAAATGAATAAATTAGAAAACCATATCAATAATAAAACAATTAATATGAATAAAAAAAATTCAATTAATATTATTGTTAGTATACGAATATTATGAATATAATTTTAAATCTTATATACATTATGTACAATGTTACAAATAACAAATGAATAATTTGATATAGATATTAATATATCTTTTGAGAACAAAAATATCAATATACACATATTAATTATTAATATTATAATATTACAATCTATAACTTACTATAAAAATTATCCCCATATTCAATAGGATTGCTAAATTAAGATTTTAAAGGCTTTGCTTTAATGACACTTAAGCTTAGGTATTAATTATAATTTGAGGGTTAATTAAGGAATCTACTAATACTTATTTTTAGTTCATGGGACTCAAGTGATATTTTTGAATTAGATTAGGGATAATTTTGTCTTTCTTTATAACAAAAAATATTATTTTTGTAAGTTTTTTAGATTTTTATTTTTAAATGATGTATTTAAAGGTGTTGATCTTCATTTTGACTCGCGGGTTGATTTAGGATTCGTACTCGACCCATACGAAAAAAAATTCAAATTTTTTTTTATTTTAAATGATATATTTAAAGAGGTTGATCTGCACGTTTACTCGCGGGTCGATTTAGAATTCGTACTCGATCCTCTAGGAAAAAAATATAAAAAGTTTTATTTTATTTAATTTTTAAATAATGTATTTAAAGAGATTGGTCCGCATGTTGACTCGCGTATCGATTTAGGATCTGTATCTGACCGTCTCAGGAAAAAAATTAAAAATTAAAAATATAAAATTTATTAATTATTTTTATTTTAGTTTTAATTTTAAATGATGTATTTGAAGGGGTTGGTTCGCATGTTGACTTGCGGGTCGATTTAGGATTCGTACTCGATCCGCTCGGAAAATTAAAAAAAAAATTATTTTATTATTATTTTTTAAAAATTTTAAATGATGTATTTAAAGGAATTGGTCCACATGTTGACTCGCGAGTTGATTTAAGATCCGTGACCCAACCCGCTCGGGAAAAGTAAATAAATAAATTATTTTAATTTTTATTAATTTTTGTGGGGAAAGAAAGAGAAATAGAGGAGGAAAAAGAAGGAAAAGGAAAGAAGAAGGAAAGAGAAAAAAAGATGAAAAAGATTTGTGTATTTGTATCGTGTTCGTATTATTTTTCATGTTCTTGTAATTTTTGTGTGTGTTCAAAGTATGCGTTCGTGTCGTGTTCTTATTATTTTTCGTGTTCGTATTATTTTTATGTGTGTTCAAAGTATTATAAATTTTTACATGTTAATAATTCAGTTTATGTAGATTTTGATACGTTCGTGTATTTGTGTTGTGTTCATGTTATTTTCTTGTTGTGTCGTATTTTAATTATTTTTCCATGTATTCGTGTCGTGTTTCAATTCATCCAAATATTTTGCATAGTTTATCATGGTGATCCAATTTAGAGAAAATTTTGTGTGTTCGTGTCGTGTCTCAATTCATCTCATATTTTGCATAATTTGTTATAATGATTCAACTTAGAGAAAAATTGTATATCCGTAACATGTTCGTGTTATTTTATCGTGTGTTTAAAATATTATAAATTTATATAAATTTTTACACGTTAATAATTTATATTATGTAGATTTTGATACGTTTGTGTATTTGTGTAGTGTTCATGTTATTTTTCGTATCATGTTTTAATTATTTTTTCCATGTTGTGCTCGAGTCGTATAATCATGTTATGTCCGAAATTGCCAAGTCTAATTAATACTATTCAAATAACTCACAATTTTGTGTCACGCGTTATCATGTTCATGTTATTTTTTCTGTTATAATCGTATTCAAGTTAGTATATATTTGTATCAATTTTGTAGATTTTGACACGTTCGTGTATTTGTGTCATGTTCATGTTATTTTTCTATCATATCATGTTTTAGTTATTTTTTCTATGTTATGTTTGTATCGTATAATTATGTTGTGTTTGAAATTATCGGATATAATTGACCATATTCAAATAACTCTCAATTTTATATCAGATGTTATATAAGAATAGAAAATATTATTTTTTTTTTAAAATTATTATCTTTACTATTCTTATTTTTTTATTTTTTAAATTTATTATAAAATATTAATTCAAATTCGATAATATTCGACAACGAAACGTGAGCATTTTTTTATTATATTAAAGTTGACTCCACCCAAGTGGGGACAACTTCAATTGAGTACTTAATTGAATAATTGAGTTGCCCTATAGCTTTCCACATGTGTGGCAAGCTTTTTTTTATTATTACTAGGATGTTTCCTTGCTTCGCTAGTTATTTATATTTTTTATATATAATTTTAATTATATTAAATAATAATTATTTATTTAAATATTTTTAAAATATTTTAATATATATTTATATATTAAAATAATTAGATTTTTAATATAAAAATTAAATATTTTAAATCAATTTTTCTCACAAATAAAAAAATTCATCATTAAATCAATTTTAAATAAAAAATATAAAACTGTAAGATTTAGTGTTTTCTTAAACCAAGTGACAAAATTCATCAAAAGTTAAAACTTAAGTCGATTTCACTTTATTTGGTTGTGAAAGTTCAAACCGACTAATCACTCCTGTTAGTATATTTTTCTTCTCAAAGATAAAAAATAATTACAAAATCTTATTTTCACATTTTTTTATTTTCTTA
Organism: Fremontodendron californicum; assembly: GCA_030761205.1. Taxonomy (NCBI): domain Eukaryota; kingdom Viridiplantae; phylum Streptophyta; class Magnoliopsida; order Malvales; family Malvaceae; genus Fremontodendron; species Fremontodendron californicum. The sequence continues at coordinate 5,499,299 of JAULJL010000048.1, read as the reverse complement.
TTAATAATTATTTATTATTAATAATAATAAATAAATAATATTTTTAATTAATTGGTTCATTTTGTAATTCTTTTAAAATTTTTCTCTCTTGATTACACAGTTTTCAAGAAAAACTAATATATAATATCAAAATACTTTTTGTTTATTAGTTAATTTTGTAATTTTTTCAAGAAACTTTAGTCCCAAATAGAGATGACAATAGATTAAATATCTACACTTTTTTAAATATTCGAATTCAAATACGCTTAATTTATTCTAAATCCGAATCTGTTAACTATCCGCTTACTATCCGAATATCACTATCAGAATCCATATCTAATTTAAATAGTCATATTTGTCGAACATCTGAATCTGCTAAATATCTGAATTTATTAAATTATTTTTTAAATAAAAATATAAAATTAAATAAGAACTCAATATGTAAATGGAGCGGAAAATGGATTCGGATATCCAACACTATCCGAACCAAAATTAAAGCGGATTTGGATAACGGATATTTAAAGATTCATATCCGAATCCGCTACGAATAGTAAATTCAATACCCGAATCCTCAAATTATTCGAATCCGTAAAAAACGGATCGAATCACATAAGCTAAAAAAAATTTATTTCCTTGTTAATAATTATTTATTATACTGATTATAACTTATAAATATTTTTAATTGATCAACCCATTTTATACTTTTCCTAAAACACTAAAGGAAAAAAAAAAAAAAAAAAAAGACATTTGTTTTTGTAAATTAGACTTGTTCAAGAGTCGGGCTACCCGCCCAAACCCAAAGGTTAGCCTATATTTAGAAGGGCATGGAAAAAAAATATTAGGCCCGAAAAATGGGTTTGGGCAAAAAAATGAGGTCCTTTAAAAAATGGGCTGGGCCTTGGCTCCAACATTCAAGACCCGGACCCGGCCCATTTTCCAATTATATAATATAATATAATATTTTTATTTTTATATATTATGAAATTTATATTATATAAAGATTATATATATACATATATAATATTATAGTGTAAACATTAAAAAATATGTTAAGTTGTCCATGTTTAAAAACTTAATAAAAGAAAAAAAATATATAAAATTATTAAAGATTAAATAAACAAATATTTAAAAAAAATAAAAAAAAAATAACATGAGCTGGCCTAAATGGGTTTAGACTGTCTATTTACAAATATGGACGGGATTGGACAAAACTTGAGGCCCATATTTCAGGCCGAGTCGGGCTTGGGCAAACAAATATAGTGTTGATACCATACATAGGCCTGACCCGGCCCATGGACACCTCTACTGTAAATATGTAAATGGAGCGGATAACGGATTCAAATATTTGATATTATTCGAACCAAAATTAAAGCGGATTTGGATAACAGATATCTAAGGGTTTATATCCGAATTACAAATCTGCTTCGAATCCGTTACGGAAAATAAATTCAATATTCTAATAACGTAAATTATGTAAATCTATAATATATGAATCCGAAAAAAATGGATCGAATCACAAAAGCTAAAAAAAATTATTTCCTTATTAGTAATTATTTACTATAATAATTCTAAATTATAAATAATTTGAAGTGATTAACCTATTTTGTAATCTATACCTATTATATTAAAAGAATCCCATGAGATAGTACTGTAGCAAAACCAAACAAAAAATAATTTAAAATTCAAATAAACGGATAATGGATTTGGATATCTGAATCTGTAAAAGTAAGCGGATTCGAATAGCGAATTCGGATATCCGAATCAGTTATCCGTATAAATAATGCGGATTCGGATAATATATACCGGAGATTTCATATCCGTATCCGCTATGGATAGTAACTATAATATCAAAATATGAATTTTATCTGAATCAACAATATCTGAATCCGTAAAAAATAGATTGAATAATTATAAATATCTGAATCCGCATTATTCATTACTATCCTTAACTGGCAACTATTGGCTGGGCTGAGACTGGGGAGGGAGAAGTGGGTGCCATTCTCTAATAATGCAAAGCCCAAAGGCTGCCTTATAGATTGCAATATACAGTAAAAGATTAGCCAACATTATTCTATTCGATTTTTGTGTATTTAGTTATTCTAAATTTGAATTATTTTTAAATTCAAATATTAGATTTATTATTTATAACGGATTTGAAATGTATTCATATAGAAATTTTTGGATATTTAATATCCAAATCCGTTTTGATTTTGATAATGTTATTATCCAAATCTGCTTTACTTGTACAGATAATATATTCAGATATTCAAATCTAATTTTCGATGAAATATTTAATTCTTTTTTAATTTATATTTTATTTTAAAAAATTTTATTTGAATTCAAATATTTAACGGATTCGGATAGCCAACGGATATTGCTATCTAAATTGGATTCGGATATTAACGAATTCATATATCATATAAATTAAACGAATTAAAATTCAAATATTTTAAAAATACAGATATTCAATATGCTATCATCCTACTAATACTACAAAACTCTTTACTTGCAAATATATATCATGTTTTGATCACCTTTGCGTCTGCCCATTGGTTTTTCATGCTCCCCCTTAACTCCAAAGCATCTTCTATTCTACCTCCAAAAAAAATTCCTCCACTTTCATTCCCACAAAATGAAAAAGAAAATGATAAGAGAATCCATGATTGAAAGAGCAAAAATAAATAAAATAAATAACAGTGTAGATAATATAAAATTAAAAACTTTAAAAACAAAAATTTCATGTTTTATTCAGATTATTTGAATATCATATGCAATATAAGAAATTTCATATCTATTTTATAATTTTTCTAAAAACTGAAAAAAAAAAAAAAAAAGGACAGCCGTCAATTTCCAGCTTTGGTTTTGCTACAGTACTATCTCATAGAATTCTTTTAATATAATAGGTATAGATTTTGATGGAGAAAGAAAAGAAAAGAAAAGAGAAAGAAAGAAAGAAAGAAAGAAATGAAAAAAGGGGGAGAAAAGGAAGGAAAGGAAAAGAAGGAGGAAAAAGAAAAAAATAAATAATAAAAATGATAAAAATTGTTATTTGAAATTTTAAAAAATATATTTTTTTAGAAAAATTGTAACTGATACTTTTTAAAAAAATCATATTAACTTTGATTATTTAAATAAATAAAATAATTATTTTATTGAAAAAATAATGAATAAATAAGAAAATAATATCAATAATAATACAATTAATATGAATAAAAATAAAAATAAAAATATTCAATTATTGTTAATTGTTAGTATACGAATATTATGAACATAATTTTAAATCCTATATACGTTATGTATAATGTTACAAATATAATATACTTATATATAGTCACTTAAAAAAGAGTAAATAAAGTATGATACGAACGAATAATTTTGATATAAACATTAATATATTTTTTAGAACAAGAATATCAATATACACACATTAGTTATTAATAAAAATAAATATTGATATTTAATAAAATATATCAATTTTGCCTGCAAGTATATTCATGATATTAATTATATAGTTTATGAATAATCACTTTAAATATATTTAATTTTTAATTTTAATTATTACTAGAATTATCATTATTAATAGAATCATCGTTATTATAACGAAATTATATTGATATTCGCATATATTAAAATTTACAGAATAATATAATATTTTCAAATTTTTATGTGATATTTGAAAGAAGGTTAGTAGATTCATAGGATTGGTTCCGAGATGAAACTTTCATATGATAGTTTGATTCATTTTAACAATGCTATTATGAGTATGTATTCTAGATAGAGATGGCAAAATGAACATGAACCCGAAAATCCGTCCAAATTCGATTTGATCAAAAAAGCCAAAAACCCGAACTTGAGAAAACCCGAACCTGAAATGGCTTGAGCCCGAAATAATCCAAACTCGAAAAAACCCAAAAAGACCCGAACCCGAGACCAACCCGATCATAAAGCCGAAGTTAATACAAAAAATACGAATGATCGAATTGTAATTAAATAATTATTTATAATACAAAAACTTTAATTATCAATTTTATTTTAATCTCTTTTTATTGATTCATTTAAAAATTAAAAATTAATATATATTAAAATAATAATTTTATCAAAATATTGTATTTTCTACTTGTAATTTTAACCTCCCATGTCTTGGTGAATCCACCATCTAAATGAATATGTCTATTGACTAATTGTCAATAATTAATTTTAAAATTAAACCGTCTTCAAATAATAATATAAGAAAAATTAACTTATGTGTAGATAATTGAGTTGTGAACAAAATATAAATATTTTTCTTAGAACTGTAATTAATAAGATTATTTTTAAAAAATCATCTAAAAGAAACTTTTTAGGATAAAATCAAAAGTATCTAAAATGGTGATTATTTTTTATATATTTCACTGTTCTTAAATTTTAATGTAACATTTTATTTATTTATTTTCTCCCATATATTTGCATATGTGATATGTCTAAAAGTTGTTTAAAATAATATATTAAAAGTTATAGTATTAGCTAATGAGTTACAAGCCTACAAACAATCATACTAATAATTTTATATAAGATAATGAAATAAATAAATTAATTAAGAATTCAAAAACTCAATTAGTATGAGATCCAAAACATGATACTTATATAGTTATATTACTAATTGTTTGCTTTTCTCTTATGCCTAGACTTAATTAGTTTATTCATATTTTCTATTCTTTTAGAATTCACAATTTTTTTTAAGTAATTATTTTTTCTTTAATCACAATCTAATTAATTAATAAGATCATGATATTATCTTATATATCCCTTGTCATTCAAGTGTCATATAATCGTACCGTGTCTAAAATTATCATGTCTACAAATTATTATATCATCTCATCTTCATTGATCATTACTATTTAGGGCTAGTTTAACATTGTTGTTGGAAAAAGTTTGGATTGGAAAAAGCTTGGATTGAAAAAAGTATGTTTAAAAAGTGCAGTGAAAAAGTGTGGTTTAAAAACTTCTAAGTGTTTGGCATTGCTGTGAAAAAGTATTGTAGGGAATTGAAATGTCAGAAAAATATATGTTTAAAATAATAAAAGTGTAAAGATTTGAGGATAATAAAGTCATTTTATCCAAAAGCCAGCTTTTAAAGCCCAGAAGCTATATTTTTTGGCTTTTTTGGTTGGCTTTTCAAACCATGGTTTCAACAGCAAAAGCTATTTTTTTTTACCTGTTTAGCATTGCGTTTGCGATGAAAAGCAGTTTTTGACTTCAAAAGTTGTGCCAGAAGCAATGCTAATTAATGCCTTAATATTTATCATTCAAATGGTAAATTATTAAAATATTTAAATATATACTATATATATCAAGTAATTTTTAATAATGATTTCTTAAAAAAATTAGTTTTAAGTTAAGATTAGATCATTAAGACAAATAATTAAGCAATAACTAATAATAGTTTTTTTTTTGCATTCTCGTACCAGCTCTGAAACTTTAATCTTATTTCTTCTTCAAATATAGTCATTTGTCCATTTTGATTTAATTATTAGTGTGTACAATTATATTTATATGTATATATGATATAAATCATAATGTATGTTGCATATTCGAGTTCATCGAATCAATTGTTTTAAATATCAATATGATAACATATTTTCTATAATCAATTATGTAACAAATTGATTCTATATAACAAATTAATTTTATATCATTTTGGTGTTAACAAATATTGATATTAATATATAAATATAATTAAAAAAATATCATATTATACAAAATCTTACTTTAATAAATAATAAGAATTTATTTTTGGATTTAGATATTTAAATTATGTAATAATGATTACATCTTACAAAAATAAAAAATAACGTAAAACCCGAACCTGAGCCCAAAGCCGAAAGGCCAGAACTCGAAAAGGATCGAACCCGAAAAACTCAAACCTGAAAAGGCCCAAACTCGAAAAGGCTCGAACCTGAAAAACCCGAACCTGAAAAAATCTGAACCCGAAAAGATTCGTACCTGATAAATCCAAAATGACCCCACCCGAATCCGCACAATTGTCACATCTAATTCTAGATATGAAAATAAAGTAGTTTTGGTAGGAATGGAGTGTTTGCCGAAATTCATGCTAGTAGTTTTGGTTTCATAAACCTCACCCTCATCTTCTCAAGACCATTGGCCAAATGCTTCATTAATAAAGGAGGAAGAAAACAAATTTCTCTCCACAAGGTAAGGTGCAGCACACAGGGAAAGGAAGCTAGGTCATTATTCTCAATATGACGGGCGGCAAGCACTAGGTATTTATACTTAGGGCTATAACACAACTCTTGTAGTATTTGCTCTTAAGTCATTCCACTTAATTAAACCATTTAATTAAGCCCTTATTTATAAATTGTTAATTTAATCAATTAGATCAATTTAATTTTAATTTCTTAAATTCATCTTATTGTGTGTGACCCATTAGGCTTATAATATGTTGGCAATAATTATAAATTAAAGCCCAAATATAAATAAGGATAATTAATTTATATTCATAGATCATGAGCGATATCTACTAATGCATCATAACCAGCCAATTACTGGAGAGTCAAGGTAGTCTCACATAATCTTTCAGTGTTCAGTCTATCAGTCTAGTTCAATCCTTTCACCATATATCCTGAAAAGACCATGAGCGTGGTGCTGTGTCTACTTATGAAATCTTTTCATATTAGTTCTTGCAACCTTATGAACTTAGAGAAACGATTTCTCCTAAATTCATCTTCCTCTGGTCAGAGTCTTTATCTAGTTAACTTAAGCCAATAACAAATGGGATATGTCTCTTCATTATCACTTGGAGTAGTGAATCCTCTCTCTAGACTACTCATTTATCTTTCCATGCTTCATGCTATACCCAAAATTATCCTACCATAGGTGTTAGCTATATTAGCTTTGAATTGATCTTAATTTTGAAATGACAAACTCTTAAGCTTAATTAGCTTGAGATTAAGTATTTTCAATTTAGCATTTTTCGTTGAATCATTTTGAAGATATTTTGGAAAATGTTAAAATACTTTAAACTCCTTAATTTTCTCAAAAATACATGTTCTTAAATATATGTATATATTTAAAATATTTTTGAGACAAATTGACCTCTCTTCAAAAGCAAAGAAAACTTTTAATGAAGAGGGGATCGATCCCCTATAGTAAGGGATCGATCCCATGGTGAAAAATTTCTCCCGGATTGATCTCATGAGAGACAATAGCGTTTTGAGCTTTGTAGGACAATAGGGGATTGATCCCCCCAAGGTGAGGATCGATCCCATGGCCTCCAACAGTCATATTTTGAGTTGGAACAAGTAGGGGATCGATCCCCTCATGTAAGGGATCGATCCCATGCCTGCTGGGCAGTTTTTCAAGTACGATTTTTGAGGCTCCAACGACTCTTTTCCATCCCAATCAATTCCAAACGGTCATAAATCTTATCCAAGGTATTAAAGAGACTCTCCAACACTTCCAAGAGTAAGAGACACCAAGAGAGAAATATCAAAGCCATATATTTCATCTCTCTCAAGCTTTCAAGTAGTTTTCTTTGTTCTAAGCTAAATCCTTTCAATCCTTATTCTCTTGTAAAAACACCATTGTATAGTCTCTATTTGTTGAGCTTAACCTTGTAAACACCTAGCCTACTAGAGGTTCATCTTGTTTACACAAAATCCTTTGTAAAATGGGAGGTTTCTACTTTAGCCTTAAAGGTAGAGAGGTTCTATTTTGTTTACACAAAATCCTTTGTAAATGGGAGGTTTCTATTTTAGCCTTAAAGGTAGAGAGGTTCTATCTAAGCCTTGGAAAGATAGGGGAAGAGGTTTCTATCTAAGCCTACATAAAAGATAGGGATTGTGAAGGTTATACATTGTCCTTGAAAAGGTAGCAATTCAAGTTAGTGGATTGGAAACTCCTTGGCAAGTGAGGCTAAGGGAGAGGACGTAGGCACGAGACCGAACCTCTATAAACCTATTGTGTTTGATCTTCTTTCCCTACTCATTTACTTGCTTTATTTATTTATTTACTTGCCAAATTGAGTATATTGTTTAAATTTTTCAATATTATTATTTGTGCTTTAATTCCGTAATTATTTTTAAGTAATCAATTCACCCCCTCTTAATTTAATTACCACTAAAAGCTAACAATATGCATCGCTTCTTGGGACCCGTTCGAATGAAATCAAAGTATGATAATTCATATACAAGATAACTTAGCACCACAAGTCAAAGGATTACTTACACAATTGACACATGAGAACATTTCTTAGACACTTAAGTGAGCTACCAAATAAAGTTCTCATAGCGAGCCATGTTCAGCGAACTTGTTCTCACAACAAGCACCCACATGCTATCCCTAAGTATCTCTATACTTCAAACTATAAGATCGATTGCTTATTTCCCAAGTAAGGAGGCTTAACATGTACCAGTCTTTGAGCATTTTCAATTCCCTATCTTGACAATATAATAACCTGGAACAGTTTTACAAACATGACTTTGATGTATAAGAATTTCATAATTATAACCATTTATAATTTCTTTGCAATGCCTTTATGTTCCATAGGCTTCATCCGATTAATACATACATAATAACTCTTTATTTTGTTTACTAATGATGAAGGAAAACTTTTATCACTCATTGTATAAGTGATTAGTATGCATTATTGATCGTATATTCCTGTCCAATCCAATTGGCTCTAGGGCATACTACAACACTTAGATATCCTCATTTTCACTCAAACTGCCCTTTTGGGTTTTCAATTTGAGTCCTCCATTTTTTCATCTTTTTCGTTTTTGTTTTTGTTTTCTTTCTCATGTCTCAATTTTGTTTTTTGTTTTTTTCATCTTTTTTTTTTCTTTTTTTAAGCAAAGTACTTTTTCACAACATCTAAGTTTCCTCGAGTTTGACAAATCATCACCATCCATTTCTATCAAAATTAATACTTCACTAAAATGCTTTTTGCACAACATATGGACTGTCTCAAATTGGTGTCCATTTTTCCTGATTATCATGTTGGCTTGAGAGAATTTTCTTCAAAAACCAACTCTCATTCTCGAAAACGACGAGGATTTTTTTTTTTTTTTTTATCATGTGCATGCATCATTCTTCTTTAGTACAACTGGCCCTAGCAAAGTGCACTGGCCCTAGCAAAGTGCTTTAAGCATTTTATTTTTCATGAGATTCAACTGTTCATAACGATCCCAATCCCAATCTGCTTCTTCTAATTCAATCTCCATCAGGACTCTCAAAGAATGAATCTTTATCTTAATGGACGACATGGCTTCCATTTCATATGACTCCAATAGATGTGTGCATAAGCATGCAAAGTAAAAGACAACTTGTCATGCCAATTTTTGTATACATCAATCATTTTCTCCACAATTTTCTTAATGTTTTTACTACTGTCTCATTCATCTTTGGATGATATGATGCTAAATTATAGTTCTTGATCTTAAACTAAGCATGAATCTCTTCCATCATTTTATTATTCAAATTACGAGTATTATTTGAGATGATCCTTTTTTTGAATCTATACCGACGTATTATTTCTTTTTTTTTTTTTATAAACTTGCAAACAATTACTCGTGTTCACATTGAAAAAATATTCGAACTTGAACTCGAATCTGTACGAATCGTTTGTCATTTTTAACATCAAATGAGAATTTGATGAAATAAATAATGTCTAACATAAGTATCCTAGATATAATCGGCTTCAACTAGTAAAGTTCATTAAGAAGGAAAAAAGAAAAAAAATAAAAAACTGAAAATGACTTAAAAAAAATAAGCTGGTCCTTCAATTCTTTACCAAGAAACTCCCCCACCCACATTTGTTTTACATACAACAGTACCAAATGGACCAAATCAACGGCCCAGATTGGGCCTCAATCGACGACAACTGGCGAGAATTCTAGATCCTTCTATAATTTCATGTGCAATTGTTAATGAAAACACCTACCTTCCATCTACCACTCAAAGTGTTTCAACTTTAGATCTGGACCGTCCATTTTTCCACTATAACCCAATCTCTAACCTTACGTATATCCCTCTCTCTATTTCTGTCTCTCTCGCCGTCTCGCGTGCGCTCTTGTGGCTGTCTTCACCCCTCGCATATCTATGAAAGATCTGTTAGTTCTTCTCTTTTAAATCTCAAAAAACCTTTTTTTATGATCTGAATTTTGTGGGTTTTTATTGTTATTCGTTTTTTTTTCTTCTGATTTTAGGATCTGATCTGATCAGATAAAAATAGAAAAAAGATGTTTGGGAGAGCACCAAAGAAAAGCGATAATACCAAATACTATGAGATATTGGGAGTATCGAAAAACGCCTCCCAAGATGATTTGAAGAAGGCTTATAGAAAAGCTGCTATTAAGAACCATCCTGATAAGGGTGGTGACCCTGAAAAGGTTAGTCTTTTTCTTTTGTTTTTTCGATTAATTAGGTGTTTTAGTCAACTGGGATTTCCTTGTTTTGTTGATTCTGTTTGTTGATCGGAGCGAATTATGAACTGATCTGTTATTTTTTGCATATGCTTTGATTTTTGTACTATTTGAATTAATGTTATTTGAATAAAAGATATATAGAATAAAGTAATTGGTCATCGATTGGGTTGAAAGGCTGATAAAATTGAAGTCCCATTACTTCCAGAATGGTGAAAATTTTGGGTTTAGAATTTGTTGGTTCTTATGTTATTCGGACTCGGGTGTTAGTGTATTTGGGTGTGAGTTTCAGACGAGTATGTTCAATTTTTTTTTAGAAGTTTTTCATGTATTTGGAGGGTTATATACCCATACCCGTGTCGAACACGGGTACTTTAGAGTCGGAGCAATATAGGTTGGTTTGTGTTGTTCACTTGTCTAGAAATTAGCTTGTTTGATTATGGTTGTGTTGGAATTCAGTTTAAAGAGTTGGCTCAAGCTTATGAGGTGCTGAGTGACCCGGAGAAGCGTGAGATTTATGATCAGTATGGCGAAGACGCCCTTAAAGAAGGAATGGGTGGAGGTGGTGGCGGCCATGACCCATTTGATATCTTCCAATCCTTCTTTGGTGGTAGCCCTTTTGGTGGTAAGACTTTGAATTGAAACTTGTTGTTTACATTTTGGTGATTAAAATGTTTTCTTTTTAATCAATTTGACCCTTAAACTTGGTTGCCTGTGCAGCTGGTGGAAGCAGCAGAGGCCGAAGACAAAGAAGGGGAGAGGATGTAATCCACCCCCTCAAAGTGTCTTTGGAAGATCTCTACAATGGAACGGCAAAAAAGCTCTCTCTCTCACGCAACGTAATTTGCTCCAAGTGCAAGGGGTTAGTATTTGAATTGAGTAATGTTTGTGGCATTGATAGCGGTTGGACTGCTTCTTTCTTTGGTCTATGTTAACAGAAATTATTTTACATGAAAAATTTTGCAGTAAAGGGTCTAAGTCAGGTGCATCGATGAAATGTTCCGGTTGTCAAGGTTCTGGAATGAAAGTTTCCATCCGGCACCTTGGTCCTTCCATGATCCAACAGATGCAGCATCCTTGCAATGAATGTAAGGGTACTGGTGAGACCATCAATGACAAGGATCGCTGCCCACAATGCAAAGGCGAGAAGGTTGTGCAGGAGAAGAAAGTCTTGGAGGTTATTGTTGAAAAGGGTATGCAGAACGGACAAAGGATTACTTTCCCTGGAGAAGCAGATGAAGCAGTAAGGCTGATCATCTTTTAAATATAATTGCAATTTTGTAATGAACTTGCCATTTTGTTGTATATCTTTGAATCCAGCTTTCTTGCTGTTGCTAACTTGGTTGTTTGCGAACAATTTCTATTTTGCAGCCTGATACAAGCACTGGGGACATTGTATTTGTCCTACAACAGAAAGATCATCCCAAATTTAAACGAAAGGGTGATGACTTATTTGTAGAGCATACATTGACACTTACCGAGGGCCTTTGCGGCTTCCAGTTTATACTGACCCACTTAGATGGCAGACAACTCCTTATTAAAACACAACCTGGGGAAGTGATTAAGCCTGGTAAGTGGGGATTTTCTGCCAACTTGTATAAACTTCACCATTCTTTTTATGATAAACGTCTTTACACCTTTGTTAATTTTTGGGTTATATCATTAGCTGTTGATTTTGTTGATTTACGATGACCCCTCTTCATGTGTAAGTTGGTATTAATCTTTCTAATTGGTGTTCATTTAACGATCGCTCTTTATCTGTTAGTGGATATTGATCTTTCCAATTGGTGTTGCATAATGGGTAAAAGCTGTTTTATCCTATTTTACTCGGACTCAAAGGTGAGTGTCGGATACAGATATGTGTCCGACACGAATATACTTAATTTTTTTAAAGTTTCATATATTTGGAGGATCATACTTCTATACCGTTGTTCGAATATGTGTCGGATACGGATATTTTATGAAAAATTAAGAGTTGGAGTAACATAGGTTTTATTTGCATTTTATTCTAATATTTGGTTTCTCTTTGTTTAACATAGATCAATTCAAGGTTATAAATGATGAAGGGATGCCAATTTATCAGAGGCCATTCATGAGAGGTAAAATGTACATTCACTTCACCGTCGACTTCCCCGACTCCTTGACCCCCGACCAGTGCAAGGCACTAGAGGCTGTACTACCTCCCAAAACCTCAGTCCAGCTGACTGACATGGAGCTGGATGAGTGCGAGGAAACAACTCTGCACGATGTTAATAACATCGAGGAAGAGATTCGTCGGAAGCAGGCACAACAGGCTCAAGAGGCTTACGAGGAAGACGAGGACATGCATGGTGGCGCGCAGAGGGTACAATGCGCTCAGCAATGATAAAACAAATGTAGGCAGACGGTGGTTTGGCTGAGGAAATGGCCTGAAGTGAGAAGGGATGGAATGCATTATGGTTTAACAAAAATTATTTGAGAATAAGATTCTCAACATTGTTGTGGTTTGGTAGTCTTTTTTATAGAGTGCAAGTTTTTGGTAATGGAATTCGTGTTATATTTTATGCTTTGAAACAGATAATGTATGGAAAGATTTAGCTTTGGAACTTTACCTTCTTGTTACGGTATACGACCTTTTGGTTGTTGTGATGTTGGAAGTTTTTTATTATTTCTCTATTTAAATTTTAGAAAATTATTTAGGATTATTCTCCCAGCCATTGAATTTGGACTTCAAAAACTCCCAGGATAAAAATTAGTGATATAACACAATGAATAAGGAGGTTAAATAGGTGAACCAAGAATTCGATATTAAATAATTATTAAATATAATAATTAGTTAAAAAAATTATGTATTTGAATTAGTAGTATGGTCTCTAATATATGTTTTAATAAGATCAAAAGTTTAAATCTTATAATTTATATAAAAAAAAATTTGAATAAAAAATTAACAAAATATTAGTTTTTTATTAGTTTAATTTGATTTTTTATCAGTTAAATCGATTTTTTATCGATTCATCAAAGTCTCAATTCTAGTTGAATCAATTCGATTGACCGATCCGATTCGATTTTTTTAACACTCATCTCACATGTGGAGGTAAATTTTCTTTCTTTAATTTTTATTTTGAACTTAAGAATAAATATGATCAATGCCAATGTTAAAAAAATCGGATCGGAGGTCGAACAGGTCAGAACTCCGATTTTTGGTTTAACTGGTTCAACTGATTGGATCGGCCGGTTCGATAAAACTCTTTTTTTAAATATTTAAATACTAAATAAATATTAAATATAGTTAATAATCAACAAAAAAAATGAATTTGGTTTAATGCTATGGTCTTTAATCTAATACTAAGAGGTTAGAGGTTCAAATCTTATTAATTATAAATAAAATTTTGAAAAAAAAGTAAAAAATTACATATAAAAATCGGTTTTTTATCGGTTCAATCCGATTTTTTACCCGTTTTTAACCGGTTGAATCGGTTCTTTATCGGTTCAATAAAAATCAGGTTTTAATATGTCTTTCGAACTGAACTGATCACTGATTCTTGATTCAATTGGTTCGACCGACCGATCCGGTCTGATTTTTTAATCAATGATCTACGCTAGTATTTGTCTTATGACCAATGGATGATTATTTTTCACTCTTGTATATATATAAAAAAATAAATCATTTCAAATTAGAATATTTGAAATGATAGAAAAAATGTGATTTAAGTGTGTATATTTACAGGATTATCTTTTATTTTTTAAAATTTTATCTTTCTTATTTTAACTTTTAAAGTATAATGATAAAATAATATAATTTGTATATTTTTCTCTCATTTTTCAACTCTACCTATAATGGATGGAAAGTAATAGAAGTGTCCATGGGCTAGACCGCTTTCGAGCTGGGCTTAAGTATGATAATCAATACAACATATACTTGTCAAAGTCCGGCTCAATTCGAAATATGGATATCAAATTTTGTTCAAACCTGTCCATATATTTGTAAATGAATAATCCAAGTCTGTTTAGTAATTAAAAAATTAAAAAAAATTATTTTCTATTTAATTATTAGTAATTTTATCTTTTTTTTTTCCCTTTTATTTAGTCCTAAAATATGAATAACTTAACATATTTTTAATGTTTATACTATAATATTATATATATTTACTTTTTATATGATATAAATTACATAATATATATTTAAAAATAATATATTATATAAATAAAAACGGGTCGAACATGGCTCGGGTCTTGAATGTTGGAACCAAAACCCGACCTATTTTTTAAACCGGTCTCTTTTTTTTTTTTTTTTTTTTTATCCAAACGCATATTTTAGGCATAATATTTTTGTCCAAACCCTCTCAAATATCAGATTTGAACGAATAACTCAATTTTTGGATAGATTAAAATAATTATTCTTTGTTTTTATTTTCATTTTTCCTAGCAAATATACTATGAATATACCAGGCCTTTCCTAAATGTAATCATATACTATCGCTGCTCTTCTGTTTGGACTATTTCAAACAATATGTTAAACTAATTTCTTAATTCTTAAAATATTCAGTAAGACAAATAATTGAAAATTATGTTGAAGTATGGTCTATCAGCTTACCAAAATTATAGATTTCAGTCCCTCTTCTTTTATTTTCAGGATTTTCATCCCCATACTTCTATTTAATGTGAATTTTGGTCTTTCTGTCAATAATCACCGTTAAAATTCGCCATGTACTTTGTTAAAATTTTGAAATGGTTTTTCTTTTTTTTTTAGGTAGTTACATGACATTTTTATTATTTCTCTTTGATTATATTTTTTCTTTTCAATTTTATTTGATTTATATTTTTAAGGTCAAATTATGCATTTGGTCCCTCTACCATATTCAAATTTGGAATTTAGTCCATATACAACGTTTTTTTTTTATTATTTATTTTTATTTTTAAAATAAGTAAAAAATTTATTTTCTAACCTTAATTAATAAGTTTTTTGGAGAAAAAAGAAAATAAATTTATTAGTCAAAAAACTTGTTTTGGGTTTAGGGAAAACAAATTTAGGGATTTTGTTGAATAAAGGCAGGCAAAAAATTAAGGATTTTGATGTTCTTTTGGGCATTAGGAGAATCGAGAGAGAGTATTCGAAAATTGGATTCGGTCTCTGTTACATCTTGAAGTAAGTAATCGGAAGAGTTTGAACTGTTGAAGACAATCGCATCCTGAAGGGAGAGAACCAATCCGAATCGGAAGAGTAAAAGACAATCACAGGTGATTTATTCGATTTCTTGTCTTTTTTTTTTTTTTTTTTATAAAATTATTGGTTGGATGTTTGTGTTTGAATTGTTGCATGTGGTCCTGTGTTTGTTTCGATAGTGGTGTTTGTTTGGCCCTTTGTGTTTACTTTTGTCTCCTACTAAGTCTGCCAGTAAACAATTGTTTTTAGGGTTTTTAGTCTATTTGAACTTTTACTTGACTAATCATGCTATTGTTGAATTGTTAATACCTATCTCAAACATGATATTGATTAATTTTTTATTTTATCTTATGTAGTATGAGTTGGGAAGTATGCAAACTAAGGTACCATCATGGGGGAACATTGTCACGAACCCCAAAAATTAGATATCTAAATGGATTAGTAGCAGAATTTGATGAGGATGTTGATAAAATCTGTTATTGAATTATATTAGGAACAGTGAAGGCATTAGGTTATAATTTTGTCAAAGTCAATTAGAATATACTATGTTGAGGGTGGGGATACATTGAATATAGGATTGAAACTGTTAGGTGATGATGCATTGGATATTTATTTAGAACATTTGGATAGAATTGTTAGTACTACCTCTTGTTGACCCATCCTATTTCTCATCTCCTCCAACACCAATTTTGACCGTTCAGATTCTCGTTGCATAGCATGCAACATAAAGGATAAGCTATCCACCTTCTTCTTAGGTGTTGAGTCACTCTTGTGATACATCTTTGAAGTTGCTACCAAATAAATTGTTAGTGATAAAAAAAAACTCACACACTCCTTTATGGTTTACACTCAAATATGATATCATTTCAACTCTTGTTTGCACTCTTTTAGGCTTTTTCTTTAATAAACTTACTTACTCTTGCCTTTTACCACTCTATTTCCTCTTCAGGTTCTTTAGGAACTAAAAGAACTCTTCAAGAACTCCCCTTGCTTAATTCTACCTAGCAAAAAGACTCAAGAAACAAGAAATCCAATTAGTAAGAAGGTCAAGATTACCAAGAGTTCAAATCTTTCCTATTTCCCTTGATCTTTTTTCGAATCTTTTATTCTTTTTCTTGTTGTTCGAACACTTTTCTTATTTTTTTTCAAGAACGAGACTTCTTGATTTTCTTGAAATCTCGGATGAACTTTTTTTCTTTCTGGGGATTGTTCGAATGCCCCTCTAAATTCTTGATATTTTTTTCAAGATTCGGATCAAGAATCAACAAGAAGAAAGTTTAATAGTCAAGAATTCAAGAAACGGAATCTTGATCTAAACCACTTTTCAAGACTGAACCCCAAAACTAGATTGCCTAAAAACTATAACCTAAAGCTATAACCCCAAGACAAATATTTTTGAAACCCCAAAATCTTGTTAGTGAGAATCTAGACAAAAAACCTGATTGGAACCTGAGCTTTGAATACCAACTGATGTGAACCTGTGGGGGTTAAACCCTTTGAACCCACTAACAAATTGAATTACCCTAACCCCAAGAAAGCCAAAATTTAGGCAATGAAACTTAAACCCGTAGAAATCTTGTTTCAAAGAACCTATATTAGCTAAGCTAACTAAACCCCAATAACACTTGTTTCTAGAACCTAAGTTTGATAGGAAGAACGCCACAAAGAAAAGATTTCTTTGATAAGTTCACTATTTCTGTCAAGAACTAAAATGAGTGAAACACTCACTTGAATAAAATCAACTCAATAGATTAATAATGGTTGCTGAAGTAGATGGCTAAACAAAGGTATTTATAGCCTCCCTACTAACCCTAATTAAACTAGCCTAAGAACTCCTAGTACAAATGAAACTCTTTGGCAGCCAAGGCTTACTACTTACATAATTAAATGAAAGCTTAACTATGGGTTGAACAAGCTCGAGCCCAATACTAATTAAATTTAAAAGATGTCTAATAGTTTAATAATGGTAGTCCCCACAAGCTTGTTGGACATGTTACACAAGTTAGGCCTAAAAGCCTAAACTAAATAAAAACTTAACACAAGCCCAAATATTCATTTATAGGTGCCACATAGTTTAATGAATTGGTCCCCACCCTTGCCATTTCATTTAATGAACAGGTCCACTTCATTAAGCCTTATGCCGCCACCTTGCATTCTTCTAAGGCACATCTTGTGAAGCTTGGATCACATGGACCAAGTCTTGTTCTTCCTCATTCAAGCAGCCCAACTTAAATGCCTTGACATTGCTTAAAAGACTTGTAGATTCTGCCCAAGTCCTTTGCTAGCATTTCTTCCTTGATTCAGCCCAAGTAGAAGCCTTGCTTAGCTTCTTGAAAACTTGATGGATCTTGGATCCCATCAGTTAATGAGAATGACATGCCAGATTATCTCCTACTACCAGTTGAGGTAGGTGGAGCATTAAATGGCAGAAATGAAAATGTTGTCGAGATTGCTACTAGTGTTAATGATGATAGTGAATGAACAATTAGCTCTTACTCCTCCTACACCTGCATTTGAAGATTTTTAGTGATTTGGTAGGGAAAAATGTGAATGTGATTGAAGTCAATGTAGTTAATAAAAATGATAATGGTGAGAAACAAATGCCTGAAGTCAATGTAGTTAATGAAAATGATAATGGTGAGAAACAAATACCTTATGTGACTGAAGTCAATGAAGTGGATGCATGTGAAAGAAATGACAATGATATTGGAACTTATTCAATTGGGGATTATGAAGAGAGGTTAGTAGAAGTTGAATTAGGAGTTGCTAGAAAAAATGTAATGGAGTATGTTGAAAGGAAAACAGTTAGGCAACAATGATTTTGATACTGATTTTGATGCTGGTTCTGAATTTGAAACGGATTCTGGGTCTGATAGTGATTCTGATGATGATGAGGCAAATGGAGTTAATGTTCCCGTTGATCATGTAAGAGTTGCATCTGAAGCTTGTAGGCCTAGTTTTGATACTGTCAAAGTAGATGGGTACACAAGTGAGTACTTTGATTCATCTGATCCAGGCAGTTTTAGGGACACTAGTGATGGGTCAGACAAAGATGATGCACAAAGAGTGAAGTCTACCAATGAATATTATAATAGTAAAGTTCCATTTGATGATTTTGTACTTGGAATGAGGTTTCAAGATTTGAAGGTTTTTAAAACTGTTCTTGCTGACTTTTCCACAAAGAAAAGATTTGAATTTAAGTTTTTGAAGAATGATAAAGTAAGGGTTAGAGTTATATGTACTGCCAAGGGATGCAATTTGAAAATTCTTTGCTCTTGGTGTAATGGTAAGAAGGCTTACATTATCAAAACATATGATAAGGAGTACTTATGTCAGCCCACATCAAAAAATAAAAAGGTGACAACATAAGTGATTGCAAGAAAATATAGGGAGGAGATTAGTGTTATGCCTTTCATTAAGACTAGGCATTTAAGGGCACTTGTGAGAAATGATTTAGGAGTGATTGTGTCTGATAGTGTATGTAGAGCAATACAACCAAATATAATGTTTTGAATGATTATGCTAAGGAACTAAAAGCAACAAATCCTGGAAGCACTGTCTTGGTTATATCTCACAAAGCAACACCTGATGCAGTACCTGTTTTTGAAAAGATGTATGTATGTTTTGAAGCTTTGAAATAAGATTTCCTAGAAGGTTGCAGAAGGCTAATTGGACTTGATGGTTGTTTTCTGAAAGGACTAGTGAAAGGGCAATTACTTGTGGCTGTAGGAAGGCATGGGAAAAATCAAATGTTTCCAATTGCATGGACAGTGGCGGAAAAGGAGAATAAAGACAGCTGGACATGGTTCATACAGCAATTATGTGCTGATTTAGATACTGGAGATGGTCTTGGATGGGCAGTCATCAGTGACATGCAAAAGGTATGTTTTATTGACTTTTACTATAAACAATTGCATTTAATAAATAACTTTTATTATGTAGTGCTAAATATTTTTTAATTGTAGAATTATAACATTCTTATTTGTTCATGTTTTAGGGTTAATAAAATCCGTTAGGGAGTTGTTGCCTTTAGTGGAGCAAAGAATGTGTACTAGGCATATTTATGCTAGATGTGGAATGACACATAGGGGTAAGGAGTTGCAACTGCAGTTCTGGACTTGTGCTAGGTCTCCAAACCAGCCTGAGTTGAATAAACAATTAGAAAAGATGATAGGTTTGGCTGGTGGATTTAGTGCAAAAGAATCATTGTTAGAAAAATGGTCTGTTCAAGGTTGGTGTCAAGCTTTTTTCTGTGAACTCATTAAGTGTGATGTCATTGATAATAACATGTGTGAAACATTTAATGGGGTGATTTTAGAAGCTAGGTGCAAGCCTATCATTAGCATGCTTGAAGATATAAGAATATATATGATGAAAAAGCTGGTGCAAAAGAGGGAATATGTGAGAAAGTGGAAAACATATTATGGACCCACAGTTCTTGAAAGACTTGAGAAGTCAAGGAGATTTAGTGCTAAGTGTGAGGTTGAATGGAATGGTGGTGCCAAACATGAAATTTATTGGGATAATTTAGATAAACAGGTCAGGGAGAGTTACACTATTATTTTACAACAACATTCATGTAGTTGTAGAAAGTGGGATATAAGTGGAGTACATGTGAACATGCTTTGAGTGCCATTATGTATGAAGGTTCAAACTCTCTTGATTATCTATCTTCATGGTTCAAGAAAGACACATATTAGTTTGCATATAAGTACTTGCTCAACCCAGTCAAAGGAAGATTGTTTTGGCCCAAAGCATAGCTGGGCCAATTCTGCCTCCTTTGGTGAAAAGAATGCTTGGTAGGCCTTCGAAAAAAAGGAAGAGGGAACCGCTTGAAGGAAAGAACAAAGGCAGACTTTCTAAGGTTGGGAAAGTGATGAGATGTAGTTACTACTATGAGGAAGGTCATAATAAGCTCTGATGTCCAAAAAGATCTGAATTTGTAAGAATACTACTATATGTATAAATATCATTTTCATTCCATTACTTATCATTGTTATTAATTAAAATAATATTTTTCATTATTTTTGTATTTATAGACAATTCCTGCACAGGAAAAACCTCGGAAGGTAAGAAAAAACCCATATAATGAGGTCCATAATCAGTCCAAGGTATCAATGTAATTGAATAAATAATAATGCAATATTGTATCAATGTTAATTATTCTATTTTGCAGGTTACTAACAAAAGTGGTGACACTTCAACCAGAATGAAGAAGGATAAAGCACTCCAACATGATGACACTAAAATATCTATATTAAATGTAATTATTTGAATATTTTCCATTGTTATTAATCATAGTCTATACCTAATAATTCTTTTTCTTTGTTTATTTCAAATAGCTCAGTACTACTGGAGGATTGATTGTAGGCAGGGGAGTCAACAAGTCTACTTCATGCATAACCTTAAACCAATTGTTGGTAAAACTTACACCAAAATTACTATCATAATACCAAATAACATTATACATTTGTTTCTAATAAAATTTTCTTTTTCTTCATATAGGTTGAAAGGAACAATACTTGCTACAACACAGAAAGATATAATTGAGGCATCTACAAGATTATCTGCAACAATCTCAACACAACTTAGTGTTGCATCAACATCAAGGAAAAGAAAAGAAAAAGCTTGAAAATGTTAACAACTTGAAGATTATCATAGTTTTTAGGTTTTTTTTTTTTTTTTTTTCATTTTGTTCTTTTGACAAAATGTTTTCTTCAGCTTTTGACAGACTGTGTTTATGATAATGTATGTGATGGGAACCATGTTTTTCCTAAAGAACATGATACTATCATTTGGAGTAATATGAAAGAAGTATTATATTTTGACAAGATAATGCAGAATCATTCTGTTATGTTTGTTACCTATTGCAATACTGCAAAACCATTATGTTATTATGACATTGACTATTTTGCCAAATCCACATATGTAATTCTTCATCTATCTCATATCATGGGAATAAGAGTGTATGATAAACCAAGTGTCGTAACGTGATCCCGTCAAGTGACGTGTTAAAAAAATGGGGAAGAGGAAAAGAAAATTATTCCTCGTAAATAAAATAAGGGTTTGAAAACAACCTCGAATAAATGGGAGTCGCCACCGATCTTTTTTTGGCTAGGTGTGATCGGTCACCTATTAAAATCGGTTTTTGTAAAACATTTTAAAATTAATCAAAATATTTTTTAAAAAGCCAATTTTGAGACCTGCGCTTTTAACTAGAGAAAAACAAAAGCTGGTTCGAGTCGGTTACGTCACGGGGAAGGATTAACACCTCCACAACGCCCGTATAAAACAATACCTTATTAATCATGTGTTATCAATAGTCTTGGTAAAAGTCGATTTTATATTTGATATTTAAAAATAATTTCCTAAAAAATGGTCATGTTATTTCGAAGATGATCTGGAATTTATTATTGCAGAAATTTTCTATGTTCCCTGGCAAATCGGCAAAACATAGAATTTTATTATTTTGAAATTTCCGTATCATCCTCCTATTTAGAAGGGTATTCCTTTGTTAATAATGATTTATGAAAGCTCCCCGGCAACCCGACAGAGTATTCATGAACTATATTAACTCGAGGATATTGTCTTATTTATTAAAAATAAATCAATTTTCAAATATTTAAATGATCATGAATATGCAAATTATCACTAAGGCATAAATATAAATAATGTAACATGTATAATTATCATGGCAAGCATTTTATTATGACATGAAAAATAAATCACGTCATGGCACATACTTTATT
Source organism: Fremontodendron californicum (assembly GCA_030761205.1). Lineage (NCBI taxonomy): Eukaryota > Viridiplantae > Streptophyta > Magnoliopsida > Malvales > Malvaceae > Fremontodendron > Fremontodendron californicum. The sequence continues at coordinate 5,477,010 of JAULJL010000048.1, read as the reverse complement.
ATGATATGGCACATAATTTAATACATGGCAAAATTCACTATGACATGACATATAATTAAACACATGGATTTTCATGGATTAAATTAAATGACATCATCATAGAATATGCATGAACATAGAATATGCACACATCATTGTTTTAAAATTATTTTTCATGGATTTTCTTTGTGAAATTACATCAATGTAACATGTCGGAAAAATGTTACCGTACTCCTCGGCAAACCCGGCAAAGCTTGGAAAATAATTCTTTCATGTGACATTTATATAATTCCAAGTAAAACAAAAGCTGTACTTTATGATTTCATAAACACGTGCCTTGAATAATTTCCTAACTTCCCTGGCCACCCGACGAAGATTAAGAAATAATTCTCGCCAAATGCTTACTAAACCGGAAAAACACTTTTTTATTCTAAATAAATAAAAGCAATTTTAAAATATGAAATGCATGAAAACGGAATGTGTTTCTCTCTTGAAGAGAGGATATCCGAACACCTAAAAAGATGTCCAACTACCTTTGAAAGAAACTTAAATTGGATTTTTAAATTGAGATATTTTGGGCAATGAAATTTTGCTCGGACTAAGGGGCATCCGAATGCCATTATTTGAAATCCTAATACCTCTAAACGAGTCTTGATGCAAATATTTTGAAAACCAAAATAAGTAAAAAATGATGCAATTTTCCAGGAAAAAACCAAGGTGGCCGAATGGTGTGAGAACCCAAGTTTTATTCGATTTTGAAGCTCGTTTTGTCTACCCATGGCCCGATTTTATCAAAAAAAAATTTTAAACTTTAAAAGGCTATAAAAACAACCTTAAAACAGTAACCATATGTTTTTGCCAGCCCCTCCCCTTTGGTGAAAAAAGAGAGAAGACCTTTGCTAGTTTTAAAATTTGTTTTAGCCACCCAAACCCAATTTTAGTTAGCTATTTTTTACCCCTTATAAAAAATTCAAAAAATATGAAAAAATAGATTTAGGTTCAAAAAATGATGAACTAAATGAGGTAGAAACATTTTTTTATTTGGACCAAAAATGCATATGAAAAATGTTGCCCGTAATCAACAAATCCAACTTGCAAAACATTATTTTTTCCAACTAGTTTGAAAAATAGGTTTTGGCTATGGATCATTGGTTGATCCTAACCAAAACCATGCTGGAAGTAGTTTAAAAACATGATTTACAACAAGCAAAAATGATTGGCTTAAGGTAGCCCCTTGGATGTTAATCCGGCTATAGCCATCACTTGGTAAAAACCAAGATCATGAAGCTCAAAATCATTTTTTTCTAAGAGAAATAAACAATATAAATCACACAATCAGAAATATATATATATAAATATATATCAAAATGACAACATATGAGCAAGGAAAATATAAACAAACAAGAAAACTAAGGTTAGCTCAAGGCTAGCCCCATGGATACTAAATCCGGCTATAGCCATCACTTGGTGAAAACCAAGATCATCAAGCTCAAAAGCCTTTTTATTTATTTTTTTAAAAAGGAAAACCAAAGTTAACAAGAGGCAATAAAAGAGAAATGAGGACTACATGTTTCGGCCATGAAGGGAAAATGAAGAAAAAATATTCTGTAAACCTATTTTTTTTTTGTAAAGGAGAAAGAGAGAAAGAAGAAAAGCTTTTAATGACACTCTTAAAAACCTTGAGATTTTAAGAAAAATACAAGACATAAAGCTTGAAAATAATAAGAAAATAGTAATGAAAAAGATGAAGGAAAGCAAGCTACCTTAGTAAGCTTCCTAAAACAAAAACCTTAAACCTTTTTTTTTCCTCATTTCCTCTCTTCCTTTCCCTTTCTCCTTAGGCTTTTTTTTTTAGAATGCTCCTTGTCTGAATGCTTGCTGTAGCTACTACCCTCCCTTTTTAGCCTAGCCGAATGGTCACCAAAAATGGCCTAAGTCATGCTTTCTTCATTTCTCATTTCCTACATGCCCCTAATGGTCCCCCTCCAAAATATCATCTTTCAAATGGTCCCCTCTCCAAGTGGCCATCTTTCTTATTTTTAAGGTCTAAGTATTATTCTTATTGGACTAAAATGCCATGTCATGTACTTTTGTCCCCTCTCTCTATCCTATTCATCTATTTATTTACAACAATATCACCTTGTGTTTTCTTCAAAATTGCCTCACTTCTCCATTTTACTACACATTTGCCTTGGGTTATTTCCATATACTTCCCCCAACTTTCATTTATTTATTTTTCACCCCTCCATCATTTCCAAATTGCCACTAACAGACCTTGGTTTAATTGCTCATTTTTCCTCCATACTTTATTTCATTTCCACCCTTCCATTAATTTCTTTCTTTTCCATTTGGCCCGTTTACTCTCATTTCCATTTTTATTTTACTCCTCATCTTTATTTTATTCATTTCCCCTTTTTGGATTGACCAAAATTTGAATTTTCCTAATTTTTCAAAAATTACAATTTAGTCCCACGGATTTAGCCTATTTGCATTTTGACTTCAATTTTGGGTTTCTCTCTCTCTCTCTTTTTCGTTTTTCCATCCTAAAATTCAGTTCTGGAAAGTTTCGCAATTTTTTGAGCTTGAATTTCATTTTTCCCAATTTTTTTCAAAATTTGCATTTTAGCCCCCGAATTTAGCCTATTTTCATTTTGACCCTAATTTTGGGTTTTTCTCTCTCTTTTCCTTCTTTCCATCCTAAAATTCAATTATGGAAAGTTTCGTAATTTTTCGAGCTCGAATTCCATTTTTTCCCGATTTTTTCCAAAATTGTAGTTTAGTCCCTGAAATCTCGTATTTGCTCGAACTTGGCCAATTTTCCAGATTTTCTTTTTCCATCCTCTTTAGCCCATATTGAATTGGGTTTGAGCCCATTTTACCCAATTTTTATATCCGAATTCCTTTCCAATTTGATCTTCCACCATTCAACTGATTTTCAGTTTCCTATTTTCCCATCTTCAGAGCTTGATATTGACTTGATAATTTTAATTCCTCCCTTTCATGACCCATACTTGACTTATTGAATCCGAATTTTTATTTTTATGACTCAATTTTAATATTCCAATTTTAATCTTGAGCTTTCCTTAACTTGACTTCTTAAGACGGCTTATTCGACCTTAATCTAGACATCTTCAGTCACAACTATGACTCACCTGACCTTGCTAATACTTTTTCATAACTCGAATTTGTTTTGCCGATTCTCAATTTTGTCCAATTTTGATTTTTCCCAATTTGGTTTTTCAATTTTGACTTTAAACTGTTGACTTTTCAAATTCGAGTTTGACTTCATAATTCTAGCTTTATTAAAACTCATTTTTGCTCAACCATGACTTTTTGGTCTTGATTTTAAACAAATATGATTTTTTGACTTTTATTTTTGATATTTTGAACTTTTTTACTTTGACTTTCTCGATTGACTTTTTTTTTAACTTTTGATTTTCTTGACTCCAACCTTAATCTAAACACACTCTAACCTAGATGTCAGTGTATCGGGTCATGAAATTGAAGGAAATTTCCAAAAAAATCGAGAAAAATAAACCTTTTAGGGGGTCCAGACAAAATTAGGTGTCTACACCAAGTAATATAAATCATTAAGCATTTTATACAATCATATAGGTTCTAATACAAAATGATGGCCAAAATCAAATCTAATATGGAAGACCTAATAATTCATCCCTATCATATCATTGCTGTCATGACCTAATACCAAATACAACAATAGAAACCAAGTGACTATCAAAGCTAATTTGTAAAGCTTCTTTGATTGTGCTTCATTTCTTGCATCTACCATTACAATGTTAAGTTTTTCTTGTACCACCTCAATTTCAGCTTTTAATATAGAAATTTCATCACATAACTCATCATTACTGGATGTAGAAGACTTATTCTTAGACATTCTTCTTCACTATTCAACTCAAGTATCATTCTTGTTAATTTTTAATTCTCTTCCATCACCGTAGAAATCTCTTGTCTTAAACCTTTATTAGCATTTCTTAACTCAATGATCATTGCTTTTGCACGTTCATTGATTGGGCTATCATGCCAAAGGAAAACTTTACAACATTTCACCTGTAGGCATAAAACAAGAATATGCTTAATAAAGCACAATTCAAGACCTATCACACTATCAAATATGCTTTAAATTTCAGCATCAAGTTAGATCTAGCCAAACCATATTTAACTCATTATACATTTTTTTTTTGTATAAATAAAATCAAAATAACTTTCAACCTTCATTCTTACAATAGAAGTAGACACTAACAAAGATAAAGAGCATTTTAAACATGATTGAAAACCAGAAAATGTTCTAATTGGGAAAACATTTTTTTATTCACTATTACATTAACAGAAAAAAGGATGAGAAAATTTGCAAGGTTCTAGTTAAAAGTTACACTACAACATCCAATTTCTACATCCATTAGCCTAAACTTTCATTTTATTGTCTTTTTTAATATTAGTTTTTTCTTAAACCTACATTCTTTACTCAAATTGGTAATTTTACATTATGCAAGCAAAAGATAAAGAAGACAATCTCAATCAGTTATATGATTAAATGAGGATTTTAACAAATCAACTTGTGTATTCACAGGTTAAATATATTTCAAAAATGACCAAACACAAGCAAGCAATGCTTCTGGAGACTAGAGTAGTCCACTTGCCATAAGTAAGATTTGGATTTATAGAGTAAAGCTTCTCTACAACCTCCAATATTGTGTTAAAAAAAGAAACATAACCAATATAACCTGTTAATAAACTCATTATACCTGATAGTTGCTCAGCCAAAGAATCGCCTACCAGGATTGTCATCACTTATTGATGTAACTAAATAAGCTTTAACTCCACAATAGCAATATACAGGATTACCTTCATACTCGTACGGATTGTAGGCATGTTCTGTTCATAAAAGAAATAAGAAAGTTTTGTTCGATTTTTAGCAAATCATCAACAAAACTCAACAATCAATTACCTGCAGGCATAAAAAAATACATACCCAGCAAAAACCCAACATTCCATTCAGTGAAAAATCATCAACAAGAAGTATTATATCTAATTTTATTTTCAGAAAAATATGGCAAAACTTACCCAAATTTCTAATCTACACACAAAATTACAAAACTTACCCATATTTCAAACAAAATAACTAGAACACTTACCCAAATCCTTGCCTTTTTTCGAAGATTCATTGCTTATCTTCAACATTTGAAATTCTTGCCCCTCAAATTTGGTATTATTCTTCAGTTTTTTAGCAAAATATTTGGCAATTTCAATATCATTTCAAACCCGAACCCCGATTATTCTACCATTACCTCCCATCGATTTTATTACGAGATTGGAATTGGTGCAGATTTCCCATCCCCTTTTTACATTTGTGTTAAAGGTTAGGAAATATTCAAATTATTTCTTACATTGGGGTTAAACGTGAAAAAAGGGTTTATTTCTTGCATCTTACCAGCCAACGTGGAATAAAATATGCCAGGTCATGTAAAAAAAATCCACGTCATAAAGATAACAGGAGTTTATAAACACTCTTAACGATTTGACTCAATTTTGACATTAATAAAAGTATAGGGATTCAATGTTGGCAAATTATTATATAGGGACTAAATCCCAAATTTGAATATGGTAGAGGGACCAAATGCATAATTTGACCATATTTTTAATCTAAAATATAACCACATCTACCAAAAATGATATATAACTTACCATTAGACTTATTCATTGATCGAGATGAACCAAACCCAATTGGCCATTCGAAAACACAATCAAAGTCTGGCTCGACTCGGCCTTTAGGCCGAGAAGGCCCATTTAAAATTTTTTTTAAATATATTTTAAAATTAAAATTAAAAAAATTATTTTTTAATTAAATAATATTTCAACCTGATTCGGGACAAAATTGATCATTTTGGGAAGTACATAGGTCAAACTTGTTTTTTATACCTTAAAAATTATATTTTCAAATTATTGATTGGAATTTGGAACAGACAAGATTATAATGTCACTAAAAAAAATTCAAGTCAAATGCTGCATTTTTGCTTCAACATTTGGGAATTATAGAAATGTTTAATTTTCAAGTACGAGGATGATCAAGTTACATTGGTGTAATACGTTTTTTTAATATATGAGTAATATTTTAATAAATCGATCGTTGGATTTAATAACATAATCATATCTGTCATGCATGTAAAATTTTGAATTGATAAGATATTTGTATCATATATATTAATAATACTGTTTTTACAATATATATTTAATGACTTAAGATTTTTTTATATTAAACAAATAGTTAGACAGTTTTAAATAACTCGAAATTCGACGTGTATGATTGATAACTCTAGGAAATATAGTTATTTTACCACTTTTTATGCATTTAAATCGGCTAAGTCCCTGAGGCTTTTATTAGGATTTGATTAGGTTTAGATGTTTTTAGAATTTTCATTTCATGTTTAAAATAGTTATTTAGTTATTATTTATGTGTTTTTATAGGTCCAAGGTGATATGGAGTTTCGAGGTGCAAAACGATGAAAAACAGTGCAAAGCAATGAGCAGGCAGATTCGACCTCCGGAGCTTCTTTCAAGAAAAACTTGATCTTAAAGGCTTCATTTGAGAAAACTCCTTGACTTTTGAAGCTAATTTCATACCTTTCCAACGATCTAAGACTTGTCAAAATCGGACGAGGTTTTCCTAGTCAAAACAGCTAACGAAGTATGAGAAAATGGTGGAACCAACCCAGGGCAGACAGAGAGTTGGCATCGCGGTGCCACAGGGTCAGAGGCAGTGGCACTGCGGCGCTGATTGTGAACAGTAAAACACATAAAAAAATAAAAAGAAAGCCTATTCTTACCTGTTTGCTTGTGCGCAAAGTTTCGGACTCCAGGAGGCCTTGGACATTTTGAATAAAACTCTTTTAGGTCAGAATAAAGGGGAATTGGATACCTAGAAACCTAATTCTCTGAAGAGGATAGTTGCCATCAAAAGCTCTCAAGAAGATTGAAGATTCAAGAATTGACAACTCGTAGTTTTCTCTTTTCTCTTCTTTATTTTTCTTGTGTTGTTGATGATGGTGAAACTATTTGAATATTTCTTTTCATTAATTATCATGAACTAATTTTCTTTTACCAGAATTTTCAATGGAACTCAACATGTAGTTTGAATTTACTTTCTCTCTCTAGCTTGATTTAATGGTTTGTTGAGTTGTTTGTTCAATCTTGTTCTTAATTCTTCTAATTGCTTGATCACCAATTACATTGATTTGTTAACCTAAATACAACTAGACATAGGGAGTTTAGTGTTAGACATGGATTGAATGACACATGTTTCATATTCATTTATTAGGATGAATGATCTGTAGGTAGGGTAGGAATACACTTACTTGTCATGTGTAACCATTGTTAGAGCCTAAGCTTAATGAGTTCTTCTTTAAATCAATTTTCATAGTTGGTTAGTTAATTGGTTAAGAAGGATATTTTTATGAGACCATCGGAAGATCCTTATAAATAAGATAGAACTCTAGGTTAACAATTCAGGATCATTACTCAAGTTAAGAGGTAGAGAGAGATTCAAGCGAAGTGTTGAGGGATGTTGTAATCCTAGGCTTTTATAATTAATTGAATTAATCCTTTTTAATTTACTTTCTTTCAGTATTAATTTCTTTTATTTTAGTTTTGAATTATCATATTTAATTAGTTGTTTAGATAAGATTAAGTTGTGTTAATTTTAGTACTCAATGAATTTAATAGCAATTCCTCGTCGGTTCGACACTTTACTTCCACTTTATTGCTTGTTTGCAATACGAGCACTTGCGTAGTGAAATCTGACAACAAGTTTTTGGCGCCGTTGCCGGGGAATTGTTGATTATTTTGTTAACATTAATACCAAGCAACCTTAGTCTTAATTTAAACTTTTTTTTTCTTTCTTATTTTTAGGTACAATGGCTGAAGCTAACGATACAAAGACTTTGCGAGAGTATGGGGTTCCTCTCATGCAAGACCTTCAAATTAGTATTCGGAGGCCTGCTATCTAGGCAAATACTTTCGAGATAAAGTCGGCCATCCTTCAGATGATCCAAACATCAGTTCAGTTTGGCGGCTTACCGAACGATGATCCGAATTCTCACATCGTGAATTTCCTAGAGGTTTGAGATCTTTTCAAACAAAATGGTGTTTCTGATGATGCCATTAGACTGAGACTCTTTCCTTTCTCACTTCGAGATAAGGCCAAGAGTTGGCTGAACTCCCTTCCTGCTGGCTCCATTACTACTTGGGCTGATCTGGCCCAAAACTTTCTTGCCAAATATTTTCCTCCTTCCAAGACAGCTAAGATGCGGAATGATATCACATCTTTTATGTAGTATGACTCAGAATCATTATATGAAGCTTGGAAAAAAGTACAAAGATCTACTCCGACGATGTCTTCATCATGAGATACCTGACTGGCTTCAAGTAAACACCTTCTATAATGGGTTAATGGATCCTACTAGAAGTTCTATAGATGCTGCAGCAGGTGGGGCACTCATGGGAAAAGAAATTGATGAGGCTTATAATTTAATTGAGGAGATGGCATCCAATAATTATCAATATTCCACTGAGCGAATTTTGCCAAAGAAAGCTTCAAGCGTTTATTAGTTGGATGAGATCAGTGCCTTATCTGCACAAATGGCTGCTTTATCCAAGAAATTTGACACCATGAGTGTACATTCAGTCCAAAGCCCATTTGTAACATGTGAATCTTGTGGGGAAGGACACACCAGTGATAGATGCCCAACAAAGGCTTCACTACTCAATATGTGGGAAACTATAATAGGCAGCAGAACAACCCATATCCAAACGACTATAATCCAGGTTGGAAAAATCAGCAAAACTTTTCTTGGAACAACCAAGGGCCATCATCACAAGCTAAGCAAGTAGTCCCTCCTGGTTTTCAAGCACAAGCCAAAGCTCTTATCCAAGAAAAGAAGACATCTGGAAGAGATGTTTACGCAATTCATGGCAAGAACTGATAATCTCATTCAGAATCACTCAGAATCATTTCAGGAGCATAAAACATCACTTCAAAGTCAAGCTAAAATACTTCAAGGTCAAGCTGATTACTTCAAATTCAAACAGCATCACTTAAGAATCTTGAGACACAAGTGTGCCAACTTGCTAATGCGATTAACAATCGCCCAAGGCGATCTTTTCCAAGCGATACTTTGACAAATCCTAAGAGCCATGGGAAAGAGCAATGCAATGCCATTACATTAAGGAGTGAGAAAGAAGTAGAAGTGGGTAACAAGAAGCATAATGAGAAAATTCAAGAGAAGACACCTCCAGTCTACTACCACCACCCTTTCCTCAACGTCTTCAAAAGAAAGTGCTAGAATTACCACCCAAGCCTCTTGAAGTGGAAAATTTGGGGGAAAAAGAAATTGAAAAGGCTCAAGAAGAAGCCCAGCACCACCTTTTCCTCAGCGACTTCAAAAGAAAAAACTTGACAAGCAGTTTCAGAAGTTTCTTGAGGTATTTAAAAAGCTCCATATTAATATACCTTTTGCTGAAGATTTAGAATAAATGCCTAAGTATGTCAAGTTTATGAAAGAAATTTTATCTAAGAAGAGGAAATTGGATGAGATTGAGACAGTTGCACTTACTGAAGAGTGCAGCGCTATCCTTCAAAAGAAACTCCTACCCAAACTCAAAGATTTGGGAAGCTTCGCCATTCCATGCACCATTGTTAATAAAATTTTTGGTAAAGCTTTATGTGATTTGGGGGTTAGTATAAATTCGATGCCTCTATCTATTACAAGTTTGGTTTGGGGGAAATAAAGCCCACTACAATGATGTTGCAACTAGCCGATAGATCCATCAAGCATCCAAGAGGCATGGTTGAAGATGTGCTAGTCAAGGTTGACAAATTTTTCTTTCCTACTGATTTTATTGTGCTTGACATGGAGGAGGATAGTGAAATACCCATAATTCTTGGGAGACCATTCTTAGCCACCGGTAGAACTCTCATTGATGTGCAAAAAGGAGAACTTACCATGAGAGTTCTAGACCAACAGGTAACTTTTAAAGTTTTTAAGGCTATGAAGTTTTCTAACGAATTTGATGAATGCATGGCAGTTAAAGTGGTGAACAGTGATTCCAAAGAAGCATTCAATGAAAATTGTTCCACTACACCACTTGAGACCGTTTCACTTTATACTTCCAAGATGCATGGATGCCACAATTTTGTGAATGCCAATCTTCATAAAGCAAAGAAAAATGGAGGGCAATGGTTCCAGTGGAAGGATGCCGACTAATGGGAATGAGATAGTCAAGCCGATGACTATAAATCAAGCGCTTCTTGGGAGACAACCTAAGTTCTAAATTTTTTTTTTCTTTTTCTTTTAATTTTTAGAGTATTTTTATTATTATTAATTTCTTTTTACTTTCTTTTCTTTTGTAGTGACTACTCACCCAACTTGGACAAGCATGATGAAGTTTAAGAGGAAAACTAAAGATTCTCCTACGTTGCTTTCATCGATAGGGGAGTTTTCTTGTTCTTACTCTTTTTATTTCCAAACATTGAGGACAATGTTTGTTTTAAGTTTGGGGGTGTGTCTTTAGATTTATTTTAGTTTGTGTGATTGTCTAAGTTTATTAGGAGTCTAAAAAAAAAATTAGTTTTTACTTGAGATATATAGCACTTATTATGATGGAATCCTTATCCAATGATGAATTTTAGTTATTGATTTATCTTGATTCTTGGGAAAACATTGGCATGAGAAGAATTTGTGTTAAATTCTTTTGTTAGTTTCATGTTAGGATGTGATTTTCAACAAATTGAGCACTTGATCTTTTGCTTAGATTTGCATTGCTTATTTAAAGACTGATTATGTTGACATGAATTGCAATTATGTCTAGAACCTAGAATTTGTTTAATTCTCTCTCGAGGCGAAATCCTAGACAACACTAAGTTGAGGAAGTGATTTAGGCCATCTTTGGATCGTTTGAGCCTTTCAAGCTTACCTTTATATATGATTATCCTTAGTCTACCTCTTTGTGCCTAATTGATATATCTATTTTCTTTGATTGTCACATCTTTTAGCCTAGCCAAATAAGAAAACCATGATTAACCCTCACTACATAGGCATGTGTATGACATACAAGAAAAAATTATGAGCCATGTCAAATTTGGGTGAAATGGTGATATAAAAAAAAGTTTATGGTTATTCAAAAACGAAGAACAGAAAGAAAGAAAAAAAAAAGAATAAATTGGTGAATAAAAAAGAAAGTGTATTCAAAGAATGGAGAATGTAATTTGAGGAAAAAACTATGGCTCTCAAAAATCCTGGAAAAAATGTAAAGTGTCTATGGGTGAATTTAAACCGAAATATATCTTTATTCTACCTTGACCCTAGCCTTACATTACAAGCTTAATAAAGACCTACTTGATCCTTGATGAAGTGTTAGTCTACATTAGTGGAGAGAGAGATGAAAAGCAAACATATGAGAATCTAGTACTAATTCGCATTTTTTGTATTGATATAAACTTATTTAGATTGCATGTGATGATTTGTAAAGAGATTATACACATACACACTGAAAATCCATTCAAGCATGAAGTTTACGATTGAATTGAATCATAGATTTGGATTATGTTTATGTTCTACTTTGAATCAGGATTTGGAGGTAACTTTTGAGGAAAATTAAGAAATTATTGTTTGAGTGCATTTATCTTGAGTGGTGTTTTGTGTCAGGTTATTTAGTTAGTTTGTTTAGTTTTGTTTTGCTCGAGGACTAGCAAAATCTTAAGTTTGGGGGTGTGATAACTCTAGGAAATATAGTTATTTTACCATCTTTTATGCATTTAAATCGGCTAAGTCCTTGGGATTTTTATTAGGATTTGATTAGTTTTAGATGTTTTTAGAATTTCCATTTCATGTTTAAAATAGTTATTTAGTTATTATTTATGTGTTTTTATAGGTCCAAGGTGATATGGAGTTTCAAGGTGCAAAACGATGAAAAATGGTGCAAAGCAATGAGCAGGCAGATTCAACCTCCGGAGCTTCTTTCAAGAAAAACTTGATCTTAAAGGCTTCATTTGAGAAAACTCCCTTCTTGACTTTTGAAGCTGAATTCCATATCTTTCCAACGGTCTAAGACTCGTCAAAATAAAACAAGGTTTTCCCAGTCAAAACAGCTGACGAAGTACAAGAAAATGGCAGAACCAACCCAGGGCAGACAGAGAGTTGGTGCCGCGGCGCCATAGGGTCATAGGCAGTGGCGCCGATCATGAACAGTAAAACACGTAAAAAAAAAAAAGAAAACCTATACTTACCTGTTTGCTTATGCACAAAGTTTCGGACTCTAGGAGGCCTTGGGCACTTTAAATAGGACTCTTTTAGGTCTTAATAAAGGGGATTGGATACCTAGAAACCTAATTCTCTGAAGAGGATAGTTGCCATCAAAAGCTCTCAAGAAGATTGGAAGATTTGTGAAGATTGAAGATTCAAGAATTGAGAACTCTTAGTTTTCTCTTTTCTCTCCTTTATTTTTCTTGTGTTGTTGATGATGGTGAAACCATTGAATATTTGTTTTCATTAATTATTATGAACTAATTTTCTTTTACCAAGATTTCAATGGAACTCAACATATAGTTTGAATTTTCTTTCTCTCTCTAGCTTGATTTAATGGTTTGTTGAGTTATTTGTTCAATCTTGTTCTTAATGCTTCTAATTGCTTGATCACCAATTAGATTGATTTGTTAATCTAAATGCAACTAGGCATAGGAGTTTAGTGTTAGACATGGATTGAATTACACATGTTTCATATTCATTTATTAGGATGAATTGTTTTGTAGGTAGGGTAGGAATACACTTACTTGTCATGTGTAACCATTGTTAGAGCCTAAGCTTAATGAGTTCTTCTTAAATCAATTTTCATAGTTGGTTAGTTAATTGGTTAAGAAGGATATTTTTATGAGACCATCGGAAGATCCTTATAAATAAGATAGAACTCTAGGTTAACAATTCAGGATCATTAATCAAGTTAAGAGGTAGAGAGAGATTCAAGCGAAGTGTTGGGAGAAGTTGTAATCCTAGGCTTTTATAATTAATTGAATTTATCCTTTTTAATTTACTTGCTTTCAGTCTTTTAATTTAGTTTTTAATTATCATATTTAATTAGTTGTTTAGATAAGATTAAGTTGTGTTGATTTTAGTACTTAACGAATTTAATAGCAATTCCTCGTGGGTTCGACACTTTAGTTCCACTTTATTATTTGTTTGCGATATGTACACTTGCGTAGTGAAATTTGACAATAATGATTTACTTGAATAAAATATAAAATACAACGATCACATTAAATAAATATAAATCATATAAAAAATTATAAAATTAAATTAATTTTATAATAGATCACTTCTCTTCAAACATTGTTAACACCCTTTTGCATGCCTTCTTTGGAAATGAATAAACTCCAACATTTTTTTGGACAACTTAATTGGGATGAACCATATCCTTTCATTTTATTCCACAATAAATTTAGGTTTACTCGGTAGTTGAGATCGGGAAGAATAAATTAACATAAGGTAGGTTAATTTTACAACCCAAACTTAGACCTGACAATATTGAACACGACATGAAAAAAATAACTAAAACATGACACGAAATGTTAATATATCTATATAACATAAATTATTAACACGTCAAAATTTATACAAATATAAAACACTTTCAACATGATTATGACACAAAAAAAATACACGAATTACCAGATTCCATAACAAACAAAGAGAGCATAGCCTACAGTTTCTTCATTATATATATGTGTTTGTATTTGATTGACTGCGGTGTATAAATCTATATACTATCAGTGAACCAGAGGATGCTACCTTATTAAAAGTTTGTAAAAATAAATGCAGATAATTTTATTTTTAATGAAATGACATCATTTAGTTTACTGACAGTGTATAGATTTATACACTGACAATGCATCAAATATAATTATATATATATATATTCATCTCAAACTACGGAATAAACTTTCCCGGCGGCTTCCATGTACCAATTACTTGACAATCACCGGATTTTCCATTACGCATGCACGTTACTGGAGCTTCGTCAGGGTATTTAGGTGGGAAAGGGTCTTCTTTACCATTGTGAAACATGCGATCCTCTGTAGCAATATTACAAATAGTTGGCAGGCACTCGTCAAGAAATTATAAACGGTAAATACAATTAATTAATTTTTTTTATGGGATCATATGAACAAATAGAAATTATAATTACAGTAAAACAATCTTAAATATGTATACATCACAGACTATTAGAAAAGTATAAGAAAATAATAAACAAACGAAATCATGAAATTAGTATATAGTTAAACAAATCTAATATAAAGTTGAACTAAATCCGACGAGTTCAGTTATATAATAATAAGTGTAATTTTATAACTCAATATCGGATTTAACTTTTTTTTTTTGTTGCTTTCTTATCAAAAGGAACCAATCTCCGACGTGTGTTTCCTCAACGTTTTTAATGATGCTTTTGCAATGTCGCTGATAATTTAGCAGCATTTATAAGCGCAATTAAATTTAAAAAAAAAACGCAACGAAAACAATATTTAAATATAATCATGTAATCGGTTGGTAGAATGTTGAACTTTCAGTTTCAATAATCAGAGATCAAATTCTGACAATTTCAAATATCGAAAACAATAACTTTAAATTCATTGTTCAAGAAAACAAGAACACTTATCAAATAATCGGGCGAAAAAAGATGAGCACGGACATAAAAAATACGATCACATAGAATCAAAGGAAGCAAAACGGAACAGCTAAAGCCTAGGAAAATTGAAGTCCAAGGTTCAAATCTCCCGTTCTCCCTTGTACTTTCCATATGGTAAAAAAAAAAAAAAAAAAGAAAAACTATAGCAGGAAAAGGATAAGGAATATAGTTATCTTACTGTTTGCAATTGGAACCAGAAATTGTCGTGCAGAAAAGGAAAAAGGAAGGAAAATAAGAGAAACCAGGAGCATGCATCCAATAAGAGAAGTCTTCATTTCTCAGAAACCATGCATTTATGATAAGCTTTCATTTTACTTACTGCACTTGTGTATATATATATATACAAACGGTGTATCTGATAATAATCCATATATATATATACAAATGGTGGGCTCACTTGCGTTGGCACAAAGTTTATTAAGTTCCCGTTTAACATTGTTATTGACACAATTTTTTAGGTCAAAAGTTGTATTTTAGCGTAACACCAATGTTAAACGAGTAAAAAATTTTAGTTTCTGCGGTTAAAATCATGGTTTGCCAATCCAAACCAAGAAAATAGAGCTTTTACGATTTAAAAGCTAACTTTTGGATAAATTGATTTGATTATTTTCATATTTTTAAACTTTTATTACTTTAAACATATCTATTTTTACATTTCAATTGCTTACAATACTTTTTCAAAGCAATACCAAACATTTAAAAAATTTTAAACCATATTTTTTCGTCACACTTTTTTCAATCAAAGGTTTTTCCAACAATAATGATAAACTAACCCTAAGAGATATACCTTTTACAGGTAAAACTTAAATTCCCAAATCCTCTTATTAAAAAATATTTGTACGGACGGTGAGATTGATTTTAATAAAATTGAAAACAAAGGTGGCAGTGAGATTAAGTACTGTAGTAGTAAAATTAAAATCAACGGTGAGATATGAGTTTAGATAACAAAATAACGGTGTTGATGATGTGAGAATAAAAAATGATCATTAAGGATATTAATCTAAGAATGTATTAATAAATTATTTTATGTATATTTTAATAAAATTTAACATTTTAACACATATTATTTTATATATTTATTTACATATTTTGATTAACTAATTATTATATAAATATATTTATTACATTAAATGAATAAAAAATTTAAAAATAAACTAACAAAATAAAAATAGAATAATTAAAAAATAAATAATTTAAAGACTTTTAAATAAAAAACTAATAAAATAAAATAAAAAATTGAAAAAAAGGGAAAGATAAAAGGGGATTTTTTTTTCCACCGCAAAGTCTAGTTGTCCACCTAGACCTTGGTTCCTCCAGTCCCCAACTTATTTTTTCGAAGGTGGAGTCTTTTTTTTTTCTTAGTAAAAAGGAGGTCGTACATCAAGAATAGGAAATGGAGTTACAAATTTAAATCTATTAAATATCACTTTTTAAAAATAATTATATATATCAATTGAATTAAACTTAATTTAAAAAAAAAAATACAGGGCTTTGCTTGCCTTTTTTCTGAAGTGATTTGCTTTCTAAAGTATTATTGTTTTTTTTTTTTTTTTTTTTTTTTACTTTCTAGAAAAAATGCATAAATTCAAAAAGTATAGATTATACGTCTCTCGTGGTTAGATCTGTATTACATCTGTATCCCTCCTTTGTCAATTTCGCTTTAGGAAACTTAGACAGTGACGTGGTCCTTTACGCGTTGATGATCACTCGGTTTTTCAATAACCAGCTAGCTTGTTATTGTCCACAATGCGTTGCACGTGTAATTTTTTGTTTTGAAAAAAATAATATTGAAATAACTTTTGATTTCAATTCGGATCGGTTTAATTCGGTCAAAATCACTGTTTATTTAATAAAAAAATTATTTTTTATTTAAATTTAATTATAAAAATATAAATATGAAAAATGATTTTTTAAAAATATTTTTAAACAATAAAACATGCGTACGGATGATTTGACTCGACACATGAACATGTCTACGTTTAATAAACCATTGTTTAATGTTTACAATGCATTTTGATAACTTGTTTAGAAATTACTTTAAAGGAAGAGCTTTTCAATGAAAAAGTTATAAAAATATTAAGTAGTTCAAAGCTACTTAATGAATTTAATCATCCTTATTTAAGAAATTTTTAAAGTATAAAAGCGATTAAAACTGCTTAAATAACAGAGGATGTAGGCATTACAATACATAATAAACCATCTTGCATAAACCTAAACAAAGCATTAGGAAGATTATGTAAATTCACCAAATCAAAGCTGCTAGCATGTGCCATACTTGCAAGAAGTTATTGGCACTAAAATTAGCTTTTCTCTATGTGTAGACAACCTGAACATGCTAATCTCTTGCCAACTGTTCCTAACAAATAAACAGCTTCCTAAAAAAGTTTTTTTTTTTTTCACGCCCCAAATTCGAGCCATAACAGACGCTAAACACTTGTAAGATATAACCCTATAAACATGCAAAAGACATTAAAAGTTTTGGCGAAAATCTAAATTAGTCCAAAATGCCTAAAATTGAAAAGTTTGTAATCTGAAATATCTATTGAAATTTAGTATATCATCTACTTAAACAAGGTTACGAAATAAAGTATTTAAAAGAAATCCATAAAACCCAAAACATAAGCTCAAAGTAGCTTATTCAAGAGTTGGATAGTCCGTCCGACCAGACTCATACTGGATAGGAACTTAGTAGAGTTTTTGATGCGTGTATAAGAATAACAACCAAGAAGTTAAGGTAGTTAGTTGCAGTTAGCAGTTAAGGCAGTTAGTTGCAATCAGCTGATGTGGCAGTAGTCAATCTGTTAGTTTGTTAGTTTGTTAAACCAGAATGAATATAGAAATGATTCTATTGCTTAGTATAAATTGTACAATTGTAAAAGATTACAATCATCAATGAATTCAGTACAGTTTCACTCTATCTCTATTCTTTCTTTCTCTTCTCTGCATTCCCTTTGCCAGGTTACTCTCGAGAATTGTGTTGCTTCTTCTCAATTCTCCTGAATTCTTGGATTAGATCATTACAGCGTGCATCAAGTGGTATCAGAGCTTCCTTCTTGGCACCTGAAAATGGCAGACAACACCAGATCACAAGACTTTAAGAAGTTTGAAGAGGCTGTCAAAGATTCTTTGAAAGAAATCTCAGCCAAGATCCATGGTCAAGAACTCAGTCAGGAACGGATCATTGCTGCATTGAGACAGGATATCTCTGCTCTCAACCTCCAACAGAACCTCATTATGAGCCAATTTCAAGGGGCAGAATCCGGGGCACCTGCTACAACAACTTCTCAAAGGAGGGGTCAGTACATGGCCACTCGACAGGCCAAAGTGGATTTTCCCAGGTTTACAGGGGATGATCTAGGGGGTTGGATTTACAGATCCCAACAATTCTTTGAAGTAGATGGAACTCCAGAAGCAGCCAAAGTCAAGTTGGCAGTAATCAATTTGGAAGGTAGGGCATTGCAATGGCACCAAAATTGGACCAGATACAAGGGAGGCAATGCAGTCGTTTCTTGGGAAGATTACATCCAAGCTTTGGAGGCACGTTTTTGGGGATAAGCTGTATGGAGACCCTATGATCGAGCTCTTCAGCTGTAAACAAACTGGTACTGTCTCTCAATTCCATGATCATTTTGAATTTTTGCTTGGTAGAGTTGATTTCTCTGAAGAGTATGCCATTAGTTTTTTTTTTTGAAAGGACTTAAAGATACCATATAGAAACCTGTTAGGATGTTTATGCCTAAGACTTTACAACATGCCTTTGCCTTAGCTCAGTTACAAGAATCTACCCTAGAAACCTTACAGCATGAGTTCACTACCTTACCCAAGAAACAACCTTCAGCAACCCCTCCTGCTTCCTTCAGCAAACCACCACCCCTACTACCAATTCCCAACTATCCCCAGAAACCACCACCAAGAAACCAACCATTACCAACACATATTGCCAGACCAAATCACAATATGCCCAGAAACCAGAATCCACCATATAAGCCTACCAACCTCAGAACCAGTACAAATTTTGATGAAAAACGAGCAAAAGGATTATGTTTCTGGTGTGATGAAAAATATGACTAGGGGCATAAGTGTCAACACAGACAGTTGTACCAGATTGAACTCAATGAGGTGAAAGAAGAATCACTAGTTGAGGACAGTACTGAGATTGCAGAATGGGAAGAAGAAAATCCCCAGATTTCTGTCCATGCTATGAATGGCCATGTTGACAAGGGTTATAAAACCATGAGTCACTATTTTTGTTAAGAAGAAACCCCTCCATATCTTGATTGATTCAGGAAGTACCCACAACTTCCTGGATGTGGCAGTAGCCAAGAAATTGGGGTGTCAAATCATGGGCATTAGTCCCCTTAAGGTAGATGTAGCAGATGGCAACAATGTGCATTGTAAGGCTGCATGTAAGGGATTGTCATGGACACTACAGGGAACCATTTTCACCACAGATATGCTATTGCTACCACTGAGTAACTGTGGTATGGTACTGGGAATACAGTGGTTAGAAACATTGGGCGTTATACAATGGGATTTCAAACAACTAAGGATGGAATTTACTGTTGATGGGAAGAAACATGTTCTCAGAGGTGGTTAACCTCAACCAACTATCAAAATTGTTACCAGTAAACAGATGGGCAAGCTGTTACCCCATTCTTCACAATGTTCACTAATACAACTGTGTTGCATGATGATCAAACCAGAATCTGATAGTACACTACAAGCGATCAGCCCTACTGTGGATGAGGAAACGACTATTCCCCAGAAGATTCAACAACTTTTACTCAAATATGCTGGTCTATTTGAAGAACCCAGGGAGCTTCCTCCTCACAGAGGACATGACCACCAGATCTTACTAAAGGAGGGTATTGCAGCAGTAAACTTGAGGCCCTATAGACATTCTACACTTCAAAAGGACGTGATAGAACAGATGACCCAGGAGATATTGACAGCAGACGTCATTTAGCATAGTAACAGTCCTTTTTCCTCCCCTGTAGTTCTAGTCAAGAAGAAAGATGGCACTTGGAGGATGTGTATTGACTATAGGGAACTGAATAGAAGGACTATTAAAGACAAATACCCTATTTCCATAATTGAGGAGTTATTGGAAGAGCTTCATAGAGCTGCTTGGTTCTCCAAAATTGACTTGAGGTCCGGATATCATTAGATTAGAATGCACCATCCTGATGTACATAAAATAGTATTCAGAACCCATGATGGCCACTATGAGTTCTTAGTCATGCCTTTCGGCCTCACAAATGCTCCTTCTACCTTTCAGAGCTTGATGAATGATATTTTCAGACCATACTTGAGGAAATTCACCTTGGTATTCTTTGATGACATCTTGGTGTATAGCAAGGACCTCACTGAACATGTGCAGCACCTCGAGATGGTTTTCTTGAAGCTGCAACAAAACTCCCTACTGGCCAAGAGGAGTAAATATTACTTTGCGCAACCCAAGGTAGAATATTTGGGACACTTCATCTCTGCTGCATGAGTCTCCACTGACCCCAAAAAGATTGCAGCAGTGCAACAATGGCCAATTCCTAGGAATGTAAAACAGTTGAGAGGATTTTTGGGTCTAACAGGGTACTACAGGAGATTTGTGAAGAATTATGGGCTTATTAGTAAGCCACTCATAGAATTATTGAAGAAGGACCAATTTGTTTGGAATGACCAGGCTACTGCAGCTTTCCAAGAGCTCAAATTAGCCATGACTTCTTCACCTGTGTTAATCTTGCTTGATTTTTCCCACCCCTTTGTCATCGAGACTGATGCATCTGGTAATGGCATTGGGGCAGTGTTGATGCAGCAAGGGCATCCAATTGCTTACATTAGCAAGACACTTTCCCTTAGGCATCAAGGGCTCTTAGTTTATGAAAAGGAACTTTTGGCCATTGTGTATGCAGTAACAAAATGGCACCATTACCTGGTGGGAAAATGTTTCAGTATTAAGACCGATCATCAGAGTCTGAAACACTTGTTGCAACAGAGGATCACCAACCCTGGACAACATGCTTGGCTAACCAAGTTAATGGGGTACGATTATGAGATCAATTATAAAAAGGGAAAGGAAAATATAGCAGCCGGTGCCTTTTCCAGGGTCCAATCCCATGAATTAATGCTTATGGCTATCACCAGTGTTTCATTAGAGTTATGGCCCTTAATACAAGCTAGTTGGAGGGATGATCCTGACTTGAGTAGGGTGATTCAGCAGTTACAGCTCCAAACACTTCTAGAGACCACTTATACATGGATAGATGGATAGTTGAGAAGAAAAGGACGATTGGTGATAGGTAAGGATCCTGCACTGCACACCCAAATCATCCAGCTGTATCACACTGGGGGAATTGGAGGTCACTATAGTATGCAAGCTACCACAAAAAGACTCACGGCAATGTTCTACTGGAAGGGTTTAGCTAAGCATGTGAGGCAATTCATTCGAGAATGTGATGTATGCTAGAGATTTAAATATGACCCTAGTGCTTCCCCAGGTTTGCTTCAACCTCTCCCAATACCTGCGGAAGCATGTTCACAGGTGAGCATGATTTCATCGAAGGACTACCCAATTCCTTTGGTAAAGATGTCATCTTCGTAGTAGTTGACCGTTTAACTAAATATGCTCACTTCATAAGCATGGCTCATCCTTACACAGCAATAATAGTGGCCCAAGCTTATATGGATTTTGTATTCAAACTCCATGGTCTTCCTAATGTCATTATCAGTGACAGGGATCCCATCTTTCTCAGCCATTTCTGGCAAGAACTCTTTAAGATCCAAGGGGTCTTTTTACACATGTCCACTACTTACCACCCTAAAACTGACGGTCAAACGGAGGTAGTTAACCGTTGCCTGGAAACTTACCTGCGATGTGTATCTAGGGAGCAGCCTAAAGCCTGGAGCAAGTCGTTACCTCTAGCTGAATGGTGGTATAACACCAACCATCGCTCAGCTATCAACATCACTCCTTTTGAAGCACTTTATGGGTATCCTCCCCCATTGCATGTTCCCTATTTTCCTGGAGATTCTCTGGTGCATTCAGTTGATACCAGTTTGTAGGCCAGAGAGGACATGATGCAGCTCTTGAAACATCATTTACTTTGAGCTCAACAGAGAATGAAAGTACAAGCTGATAGACATAGAAGTGACAGACAGTTCCAAATAGGGGACTTGGTCTATTTGAAATTGCAGCCCTACAGACAAAATTCTTTGAATGATAGGCAATTTCAGAAGCTAGCTCCAAGGTATTTTGGTACTTATCAGATTGTAGACAGGATAGGGTTGGTGGCTTACAGGTTAGCTCTACCTGACAGTGCAAAAATACATCCTGTCTTCCATGTTTCTCAGTTGAAGAAAAAGGTAGGTACTAGTCATATGGTACACTCCCAACTCCCGTTGCCTGGTCCTTCTCCCACTCTCGAACCTTTAGCTATTTTGGAAAGGCGAATGGTAAAACGAGGGCAGCGAGCTGCAACTCAGGTTCTGGTTCATTGGTCCAATTCCTTTCCTGAGGATGCTACTTGGGAATACCTGTATGATCTACAACAGAAGTTCCCCGCTTTCCAACCTTGAGGTCAAGGTTTTTGTTATGGGAAGAGGATTGATGCATGTATAAGAATAACAACCAAGAAGTTAAGGCAGTCAAGGTAGTTAGTTGCAGTTAGTAGTTAAGGCAATTAATTGCAGTCAGCTGATGTGGCAGTAGTCAATCTGTTAGTTTGTTAAACCATAATGAATACAGAAATGATTCTATTGCTTAGTATAAATTGTACAATTGTAAAGGATTACAATCATCAATGAATTCAGTACAGTTTCACTCTATCTCTATTCTTTTCTTTCTCTTCTCTGCATTCCCTTTGCCAGGTTACTCTCGAGAATTGTTCTTGCTTCTTCTCAATTCTCCTGAATTCTTGGATTAGATCATTACAGCGTGCATCAGTTTTTTTTTTTAATTCGGGTCGGCCCGACCTGAATCATTGTTATATAATAAAAATTTATTTTTTATTTAAATTTAATTATAAAAATATATAAATATTAATTGAAGAGTCTTGAATAACAAATTGAAGAGAAGTTTTGAAATCTAAGTATTAAAAACAACCATAAAGGTCTTAAAAAACATATACTAAATTCTAAAATGCCACTCTCATAAATTTGTACGTGCATGACCAAAATCAGAACCTGCAAATATTAAAGAAAAGAGAGAGTACAACTACTCATCAACTAACATTCTCTCAGCTAGGTTAAGTAAGATCATAACATTTCCACCAAAATAACAAAATTAAATTCCATTTGCAAAATTTTGTATCATATAATTGTAAATAACCTTGTTGTAAAATCAGATATCAAGATGACAAAAATAAACAAATATAAAAAAAATTTAATTTCTTAAATTTGTTACCTTATACAAAAAACTTTAATGCATCAATGTATCTCGTTTTTTTTAATTGAAACAGAGCATGCCTTATACAAAAAATAGATTTCAGAAACCTATTTCTAACACCACAAATCATGTAATAAAATCGAAGTCATGAAGATAAACATATTGGGTGACCAAATAATTTTCATATTCTAAACAAAAGAACTATAACTTCCATACTTAACTCGGTTTAACAAAACAAGGGACAAAATATTATTTATAACATACATTAAAAATCTTTAAAGTTGATTTTTTGGACAAAACACCAAAAAAATGTCAAATCACTTACATGATTTACTAAATTGATACTTAGGCAGCAAATCAAAAAAATTCTCCTAGTTGCCTAATAATTCAAGAACATTAAAAAATCAGAAATTAATATAACAAATAAGCTCTACTAGTTACAACTTTCTGCTGACTATCCTAAGGCATTTAGGATGAGTGACAACCTTCCTTGCAAACCTAAAATATTTGGAAGTATTTTCTATATCAAAGAAATTTTGCTTTAATGTAAGAAAAATATCAAAGGATTAGTAAAATTTGAAATTAAAGTTTAAAAACTTAAAAGTTAGTAGTTATTTGATTTTTGATAGGATTTAATCATAACATTAAATACATATGATTTTTTTGTAAGTTTGTAATTAATCAAATAGGTTTTAAGCAACGTTGCCAACATGAAAGTAATTTTATAAAAATATATCTATATACGTAAAATCTAACTAAAAATGATATAACTGAAATTCCTGTAATTTTTAAAATAATTAAAAATGTAAATTTTCAAATTCTGAAATTTCAACATTCTATGATCATTTAGCTTGTTTTGAGCCATCTAATCTCCCAAATCCCGTAGGCTCTAGTGATAAATTAAGCACCAATTTAAAGTAAGAACATAGTACTATAACTAAGAATTTTGTTTCGACCAAAACGATTACAAGAACCCTAAGTTTTGGGCCAAAACATTGTAAATTATCACTGAATTGTCAGAGTTTTGGGTTTCAGCTTCCGTAGTTTCACTTTTAAACCTCAAATCTTTCATTTCAATTAACCCCAAAATAATCCATTACAACCAAAATATAGAACACATATAATACTTCAAAAAACACCTAAAGTTCGACCAATATGGCCAACGAAAGATAAAATTCCGATGATCCAAATATGAGTAACCAAAAATATTAAGAATCCAAAACTAACAACAAAAATTCTTGAGAAATGCTAGGGGTAGTCGCACTTACTCACTTGAGCTCTTAAAGAGTCACGTCTTAAAATTCATGCTTTTTCTTTTTTGGTGTAAACCCAAGGTGTCCCCCATCCTCATTTTATGGTTGATGGAAGCCTAATCCCTGTCGAGTCGGAAGTATAATAGTAAGCCCTCCCAACATTAGAGACTCCCAGGATTTGAACCTTGATTCTCATATAGGGGGTTGGAGCCAGGGGCGAAGCTAGAAATATTGACGAGGGGGGCCGAAATTAGACCTGTTCAAGGATCGGGCAGCTCGCCAGGCCCGACTCGTACTGGGTCGGGCCTGAGCAGGGAATTTTGTGTTTCGGGCCTACCCAGATCACTGTTTTACTAATAAAATAATATTATTTTATTTAAATTTAATTATAAAAAATAAAAAATATTAATAAAAAATATATTTTTTATTTTTTAAAATAGAGTGAAAAATAACATCGAGCCCGCGGGCCGGGCCTGGGTAAGGATGAAGAAAAATTCCAGGCCACGGCTCGGCCTTTAAGCACCTCTAGCCGAAATATACATATAAATATTTAAAGTAAAAAATAAAAATCGTGTATGAAATAAACCTGTCCAAGGATAAGGTTATTCGGCGGCTTGAACCGGGCCGGGCCTTGAACAAGTAAGATTTTTTGCTATGTGAGTTTGACTCGACCTAGTCCATGGAGAACTTTAGTATAAAAATATTAAATTTAAATATTATATATGATATTAAATTTTCTAACAATTTATAAATTTCTTATAATGAAATAATTTTTTTTAAAATTTTTTAAATATTATAATTCATGTTACATATGAAAAAAAATTAATAAGAAATAAAGTCTCAACGTAAAAAAAAATATATTGTCTAATTAAAATATGTATAAAATTATTTGATATTATAAAAGAAAATCATAAGATTATATGTGTTGATGTCTTTTTGTGTTGTGGTGGGCTCCTGAGGTCCTTGGTGGTCTGAGGTCCTGAGAATAAGGAGAAATAGGTCAGAAGGCACCGAAGATTGAACTCCGGGACACACTCCGATGGTTAAGTCAGTGTTTGGAAGAAGGAAAAGGATATCAAAGAGAGAAAAAACAAGTAGTCTTAAGAGAGAGAAAGAGAGCTTAACCATGAGTAGCCTTGAGAAAGGCTATATATAATATAGGTTGGGCGAGCTGGTGCTCACCCTACTAGTTCCACGTGCCCGACTCTGATAGGTCTTTTGATGTAAGCAGTCTTGGGGGGCCTTGTAGAGGAGACGGCTGCATTTAATGTCCGTCGCCTGTAGACTGTTGCATTTAATGCCTTGCACTGCCTCAGGTGGGCGTCGAGGTGACCAGGGATGTGACCTCTGGGAGAAGGGGAGAAGCCCACATGTCTCAGGCCTCTGTTCTTGGTGATTGTTGGGCTTGTCTGGTTGGGCTGTTTAGCTGGGCCTTGTGCTTGGCGGACTGGGCCCACTCTTCGTGGACCGAGTGGTTTCAATAATTGCCCTCCAGGCAAGGTGGAGGTTATAAAGTGACCGCCGACGAGCTTGTGGATAGAAGGTACCTCGTGCTGCAAGGGTTGCCTTGTGCTGGTGATGAGTAAGAGGCTTCAAAATTTTTTTTGGGGTTTTTTGACTAAATTAGATGTGGCGACCCTATTTGTTTGGAGTGTGTCGGAGAGTAGTGTGTTGAAGTGACCTAGGTGTGGGCGAGCGAGATTGGGCGAGGAGATGCTCTGCACTTATTGCTGTCCTTTGGTTGGTAGGAAATGACGTTTGACATGCCTGTCTCTTAATGACAGCCTTAAAAGCTGAGCGGGCCATTCAAAAATGTACACGTGTCCAGCGTTGTGTGGTGCGCTGGACGGCCCTCGGGGTTCTTCTTTGGCTATAAATAGGGGTGCCCGGGTCAGTTTCCTCTGTTGGCTTGTCGTTTCTACTGTCGAAGTACTGCCTATTTTGTTGTCGGAGGTTCGATCTGCTTGCACTGTTCTCTGTTCTGGTGGTGGATTGCTCCGTTGTGCTTGTTCGTCAGTTTGAGAAGGTTGATTCGTGTCTGGAGAGGTACTTTCGGAGTTTGCTTTTGACTTTTTGTTTATTTTTTGCTGTTTGTGGTGGTTTATGGGATGGGTTCGAGTGATAGTGGTGGCTCCGATATGCTGGAGAGGATGAAAAGTCTATCCTACGCTGATGGTCGGAGCATCAATAAGGTGTGTGCTGATTTGGACCGTGAAATCGAGGAGGAGGCTAGAGTGGCTGCTAGTTCTGGGGTTGGGACCAGCGGTGGGGGTGGAGTTGTTGTTGGTGGTGCTTCGAGGGTAGACCAGACGTCTTCTGGGGATAATGAGGAAAGTGGAGGAAGTGGGGAGAGTGAAGGGGTTACTGGGGATGCTGGCGTCCAGTTTTACGATAATATTCGCTGCACTATGACTGACGAGCAGGTTGGCGCCCTGATGCTGACCCGTGGTATCTTCATCCCCAATTACCGCTATGACTTCTATGTGCCCGAAGCAGGATGGCGTCCTAGTCAGTTTAGGCGAGGTGGGAAAGTTGTGATCTTCTTCAAGCATATGTTCAAGGGGGGTTTCACCTACCGTTGCACCCTTTCTTCGCCACTTGCCTCGAAAGATTTGGGATTGCTGCTGCCCAGCTGACAAGTTCCTCTTGGTCTGTTATGGTGGCGTACTTCCTGGATTGTAAGAAGAGGAACGTGGAGCCTCTGTTCGTCGTTTTTCATAATCTTTATCATTTAAAGGTGAAGTAGGACAAGTTCTGCTATCTTAATCCTCGCCATCGACTGGTCGTGGAGAATGCTCCTTGCAATAATCACATTAGGAGATCGCTTTTTTTTTTTTTGCAGTAAAGCTGAAATTGAAGGACAATTGGGGCTTCCCCGTGAAGTGGTGTGAACCCCCGAAGGATCCATAGAAGGTTGCGTTTCCCATGGACGATCTAGAGAAAAATTAGTTCAACCATTATATGTTGAACAAGATCGATTGGGAAAAGGCTGTGTCGGACTGTCTCATTTATAGGCATTGTTTGGAGAATATTAGTCTGAACAGGGTGGCCGCCAAGTTCACTGGTCTGGTCCCTCCTTCCAAAGTAAAGAATGACCCGTGGACGGGATTGATTATTACGCCGAGGTTTTGATGGGCATTATTGAGCCTAAGAAGAAGAAGAAAAGGAGCAGGAAGACGGATACCTCTCCTCGCTATGGGGCTTCTCCTTCGGGAAAGGCAAGTGCTGCCTCTTCTAGTGAGGTGGTTTCTGAAGAAGCGGTTAGCGTCGATGAAGGTAATGATCCTGGATCGTCCATCCATACGCTTGCTTTGGTGCCTTGGGTTCCTGAGCCTACCTCCCTCGCTTCAAACCCCGCTGTGATAAAACTGCCAACCTCCCCCAGTTTGCCTGAGAGTGAAGGTGGTGATGGTGTAAGAGCTAGACAAAGGCCAATTGAAGTTATTATTGTGGATGATGACAGTGATGAGAAGATGGAGTTTTACGTGGGGGATTCTATGAGCTACGATAGTTCTGATAGCTCCGTCAATGAAGATGGTGTTTGGCATGGTAGTTCTACTGCGGCGGAATTGTTTTTAGATCTTTGGCGAGCTTGTATACTTAATATGCTTCCTTTGCAGACTCTTTGATGAATTCTCATCTTGAACATTGTCTTCTGCGCAGGGATATCAAGTGATGCTATTGCTGAGAGGATTCGCCAAGCAGCGAAAAAGAATAAAGCCTAGAGTTTAAGCATGGGGCCTGTCGTACCACCTACTCAGGATCCTCCCGCCAAAAAGCATAAGCGGGACAGTTTGCCCGTCGAACCTGCTTCTAAGAAGACGAAGGTCGGCGAGGACCCAAAAAAATAGAAGTCCATCATTTCCTTGTCTGCGAAGCAAGCAAGCCTTGGCATGGGCACGCAAAAAGTGGGTCAAGGCTCCCAACAGCCATTAGCTGGGACGAGAACAGAGGTCGCCCCAATCGATGTGGCTCCTCCACCCAAGAAGACCTCAGATCCTCCTAGAGATGGTAAAACTCTGCCCCTTATACCAGCCTCGCCAGGTAGGGATGGCTCTTCTTCCACATACGACGACGCCGTGAGCATTTACATGGTTATTTTTATATGCATGGTTTTGAATTGAATCACTCCTCTCATCTCTTTTTATGTTCCATCTTTCTTTCTTTTGTGTCTTTTGTGTTAACTGGAAGATGAATCGTGTCATGATTACTTAAATAAATTAACTATTCTATATATCTAATTAAAATCAATTTAACATTAAGTAAAAGATTTAGCATTAGTTAATGCACTTGACATTTATGTTGGCAATTCGGATACGTGTTCGTATACTTTTAAGTGTCATAATCGTGTTTAAGATATTTTTATTTGTATGTATATTTGTATGTATATAATCGTGTTTAAATCAAAAATCCTCCAAATATAATAAAACTTTAAAAAAAAAATATATCCAACTATCGAACATGTATCTCTATCCGACGTCGGGTCCTTGCTTGGTGATGTCAACTCGTGCATCAGCTGGGCTCGCAGCTATCTTCAAACCACCCTTAAGCTCTCCAACGAGGGCATTTTAGGGCACAGAGGGTCAAAGCCCTAAAGAGGGTTCTCAATGGCCCCAAAGTTAATTTCCCTACAGTCAAGGGGCTCGTAAAACAGTTGGACCCCAATAAGGGTGATCGCCCAGAACTCATTGACCATTCCAAGGGCCACTTCGACCACCTCACCCTCCTTGGCCTCTAAGGCCTTCTGCAGCTCGAGAGCATGCTTCTCTTTCTTAGCCTCCATAGCCTTAGCCATAGCCTCGGCCACAGCAGCCTCCTTCTCCTTGTCCTTCACAGCCAAATCCTGCTTCAGCCGTTGGTTCAACAATATGTATTTAGAAAAAATAAAATAAGTTAAATGCACAATTCGTATTAGATATTGTAATTGTTTAACTTTATTTATTTTTTCCTTATAAGTATAGAATGAAAAAAAATTAAACAAAATAATTAATGTAAATGTATCTAGTTAATTGATTGAAAAAGTAAATAGAGAGAATTAAACTAATAATAATGAATGAGGTTTAAACTAAAAAAATTACCAAATTTATTATATCAAATAAATTCTATAAATGGGGCTAAATTGAAAGGTCAAACAAATTTTTGAGGGGCCAAACATAATTTTATTTTATTTCAAAAATCTTTAAAAAATTAAGGGGGGCCAAATTGAAAACCAAACAAAATTTGAAGGGTTCAAAGATAATTTTACCCTTATTTAGAAAAAGTTTAAAAAAATTTAAGGGCCCCTACCTACCCCTGCATTTGCCCCTGATTGGAGCCATTAACCACTCCAATGAATCAAATGTTGATAAAATTCATGCTTTTTCGTTCGTTGAAAATGCTGAGTTGGTGGACGTCATGAGATGTTAAAATTTTGAATATGGATAAATGCCTTGTTGGGTAGTCCAATATACGGGAAAGGTGGGATGTTAGTGGGTTGGGCAAAGGTGGGAGTTTAAGGGAAAGGAAGATGAATCTATTGCATTTGATAATGAGGTGGTGTTGGAGTCCGATGCTGCTTGCATGTGTCTTAGATCTGTCAATTTTGATTTGAATTCGAAAATTAATTTGATCGATTTGAATACGAATCTGATTTTGATCATAAAAATTCAACAATCAGAACTTGCTCAATCCGAACCCAAAATGATCCAAACCCGAAATATCCGAACCTAAATTAAAGTATAATTTTATTTTTTTAAAATATTAATTTAATAAAATAAATAAATATGACAAGATTATTGATTTATTTTAATTTGATAACTTAAATTATTTTTTAATTTTTTTCTTTACTATTACAATTTTATATATATTTTAAATAATTATAATTAAAAATAAATTATTTTATTATTATGATTGAATTTAATATTTATATTTATTAGTATATATTATAAATAAAGTTCTTTATTTTTTTACTTTGATAAACTAATTAAATAGATTGATAATTATTATTTTAAAACAAAAAATAATTAACAATAATTCAATAAAATTATATGTTATATTACTTATGATAATTTTATAATATAATTTAATTTTAAACAAATTAATATATGATATATTACTTATGATAATCTAATAATATGATTTAGTATAAATTAATATTTTTATTCTCATGGGTATACATATGATTTATAATTAATTATATAATATTTGTTCCAATATGCCAAATCCTAAGATTCGATCGTTAGACACCTCCTCGATCTTTCGGCTAAACTAGATTTCCAAAAATAATCCTAAAATCTCCTAAATCTAAGTTTGAAAATAAGATCTGTCGTCACTTTTTTGTTTCCAAAACACCGAAATCTCTTTTCTTTTCCTTCGATTTAGAAAATCCACAAAGAAATAACTGCAAAACATCCTTAAACCAAAAACCCAAAAAGAAATCCCAAAGATTCTCACAAAACCGAAAACCACAAAAATTTCTCTTTGCAAATCTATGTTTCCCTTCGTGATTGTTTTTTTGATGATGATTGTTGTGTGTTTAAATAGGAATTAGAATAAAAACTTTAAGTTTTGTTAAATTTGTTTTTTTTTTTTTCAAATCCAATTAATAACTTTAAAAGAAGTATTTTCATATCAGATTTAAAGATTGTTTTTCATTTAAAAATTTGTTTTCCTTTTTTTTTTGGTCTTTTATTTTTATTTTTTTATCTTTTTAGGATTTTTTGAAAATTATATAAATAATAAAGGAAATAAAAATAAAATTAAGAAAATGAATAGAAAAGAAATGAAAAATAAAAAAGAAAGAAAAATAAAAAAAAATAAAATGGATATGGCTCAAATTGGGTCCAAAACCCAAGTCTAAAACCTAAAAATATTATTGGGTCTAAAAAGCAATATTGGACTCAAAACCCAAAGTAAAATTTAAGTAATAATTTCAAACCCAAAACACATCGAAGTCCCAAAGTCATTCGGAATATGATCAATTTATAAAAAAATATGGCTATAAATCTAAAAATCAACTTTAATTTTGAATTTAATTTAGACAATATTTGATCAAGATTAAGATATTTCGAGTAAGATTAATCTAACATTCAAACACGGTTTAAATTAGATTATCCCGAATAATGCTTTAAAAGATCCTAGACAAAATTGGGTGTCTACAATATTATATAGTTATACATATTATTTAAAGTAAATGTATTATTTTTAATTTTAAAAGTATAACATCTTCTCATGCAATGTAAAATAAAATATATAAAAAAGTCATTGATAATGGTAATGTTATTTTATCTTAATGATTGTTACATTACGTTAATAATCTCTTATCATGTTATTTAAATTAAAGTAGATAATTTCTTATTAATATACATATTTTTTGGAATAAATGTGTTGTTTTTAATTTAAAATGTATAATCTCTTAAGTCTTATCATGTAATTTTTAAAAAATATATATAAAATAGATCATTGATATATGTATTTTATTACAATAATTTGTATACATTATAATAATATCTTATCATGTGATATATAATAAATTAATTTCTTATCGTTATACATGTTATTTAGAATAAATGTGTTATTTTTAACTTCAAATTTATAAACTCTTATCATATGATTTAGATTAGTTTCGTCTATAGTCATAGTATTAGTTTGTTTAACGATACTTGCTACTAAGTTCATAAAGAATAGATAATTCTTTATTTTATTGTAAAGAACTACAAAGAGAATTATATACACGTATATAATCATGTATATATTAATATAATAAAAATTATATATTATAAACAAATATTATATATGTGTCAATGTTAAAAATTGCATCTTTACTTATAAAATTTTTATAATTTAATTTTATACATTATATTTAGAATTTAAAAATATTTAGTGAGCCAGGAAGGTATTCCTGCAGCCATGGTTCTATGGCAGTCAATCCAATCAAGCAGGTTTGGGATGTCGACAATAATGAAATTGTTACTATTTTCATCGATAATCTCTAGGGTTCAGTTTAATCTTCTTTTGGATTATTTTGAGAGAGTGGTGAAAGTGTACGACTTGTTTATCTCTAGGAAGAGGAGACCTCGTCGGGTTGATCTCTTCGGATTCATTCGCATTGTTGGAGCAGATGCAAGATGACTGATAATCAAGTGTGATGGTGAGTTCATCTTGGGAAGAAGGTTAGTTCTGTCTAGGGCTAGATTTAGACCAGAAAAGAGATCAAACAGGGTTAATATTTCTGAGGTAGGGTTTCCAAAAAAGAAGCGTGTGCAGAAGAAAGTCTTAAGGGCTGCTGTTAGAGACGAGAGAACATATGCATAAGTTGTGGGGAATAGGGCTGGCGAAAAAGATGAAAAGAGATTAGAAAAAGGGTGTTTCGATGGAAACAGGAGACTTGTTGATGGCAAACAGGAAGAGATGAATGATGCCAGGCAGGAGAAACAAGCAAATAAACAAGGGGGAGACGGACGGTAATCAAGGTTTTTTAGAAGAAAGGCAATCAAACAACCAACCTTTACGATCAGAATCTCTGCAGGTTCGAGGTTCAGGAACAGCAACCAAAACTGGGTTGGTACAAACCCTTACGGAGGGTAGGGTTTTGCCTATGAAAAATAGTTTCAGAACTGCTGTTTCGGATCAGGCTTTGCAAGTTCGCTCAAAGGGAAGTTACAGTGCAGATATTGTGCAATTCAGATCTACAGGTCACGGTCGTCCCGCAAATAATAGAGGAGATACGGTGGCTGTGCATTCTAACAGCTGTTTATCGAACCTGTCAGGTAGTCTCATCACAGTCTGTGGCTGTAAATCAGAGAGTTTCAGCTCATACTATTGGTAGGAGAGAAGCAGCACAAAACCTTCTCTCACAAAGGGCATCACTCCTTTTTCCCGATCAGAATTGC
The DNA here is from genome assembly GCA_030761205.1 of Fremontodendron californicum. Taxonomy (NCBI): domain Eukaryota; kingdom Viridiplantae; phylum Streptophyta; class Magnoliopsida; order Malvales; family Malvaceae; genus Fremontodendron; species Fremontodendron californicum. Next base: position 5,443,780 of record JAULJL010000048.1, on the reverse strand, counting down.
TAGATTTTGAGCAGTTTTGGAAGGTCGAACAGATGAATACAGCGAAGGGAGCAAATCGCCTCCAACCAGCCATTCACATGGCCGAACTGGTGAGTATTTCTAAACCAGCTGCATACTCTATTGATTTAGGAGAAGTAGTCAAATCCGACGAATGGTTAAAATCATCAGTTGTTTGTGTGTTGCATGACTTGACTAATCCAAAAATTCTTGAGGATTTTTTCGGTGGACAAGGGTATCTGGGATACAAGGTGGCCATTATTAATCACAAGAGAGTGCTTATCTCTTTTGAAAATGAGGGAGATCAAACCAAATTTCTAGAAGAAAAGCACAAATAGAGAGGAGACTGGTTCTAAGAGGTTCGTACATGGCAACCCCACGATGTTGCATAGGATTATTTTGTATGGATCAGGGTAGAGAGAGTACCGTTAATTTACTGGAATCTGGATTTTTTTAGATTACTTGCAGAACACTGGGGGACGTTCATTGCGGTTGATAAGAAGACTTTATCGAGAGAAAGATTCGATGTAGCTAGACTTGATCTCATGCTCAAAACCATTCTCCTTTAATGTGTGTTCTTGTGCTATCAATGGACAGATAATCTTTTACAGATATCGGGAGATTTCTCTTCACCGTTAAAGTATCCGGACAATTTCAAACAGTATTCGGAGGCCAGTGACAGTGCTAACAGTGGTGATACAGATAAGGAAGTGAGGAATAGTGAAGCTGAAGCAATGGTCTCTAGAAATTCTTCTCCAAATCAGGGCTTTAAAGATGTGCAAAATGATGATTGTGGGATGGAACAAGATGATAGTAGTGAAGCAGGGGATAAAGAATTCAGTACTCAGCAAATAGAGAAGATAAATGGTCGAGAAAAATAGCTTTATATGGAAAACCGCAGTGAGGATGCCGCTGGCGCAGGCTGTGGGGAGGAAGATCAAAATGAGTTGCTAATCACTCCCAAGAAACGTGGTAGGCCTAAGGTTATTGACTTTGAATTTAGAGAACAGAAACTATCCGAGAACTCGCTCTAGGGGTTTTTTGATAACGAAGACAGAGAATTGAGGGTTTCTGTGAACAAAGTTTTGGGTTTATTGAGTGTTTCAAGAGTTGTGTTTCTCTTAATGAAGGACAATTAACATGGCTACAAGGACAGAAAATGGGTCTACAAAGTAATGGGAATGACAGTGAGATAACAAGAAGGTTAACAGCAATGGAAGAGAGGGATGTAGAGGTAGTTCGAGAATGGAGGGCAGCCTAATCGAGAGAAGCGTATTATATAGGGTGATTATTAGTTTTTATGAAGATTATATCTTTTAATGATAGGGGATTGGCCAAAAAAGAGAAGGTGAGAATAGTGAGGCGCCTATCCATTAAAAATAAGCCTTGGTTACTTCTATTGCAGGATAATAAGTTGGAGATTGTGGAACAAAGTATGTTGAGACTGATTTGGTATGATGGTAATGGATCGATGGAGACAGTGGCTTGAGAATGCACTTTGGGTGGTTTGATAATTTTTGCGATGATAGAGTTTTTACGGTGTCCGAGAAGATAAAAAGTTTTAGATTCATGATTTTGATAGGGACATTTATCCAATCAAACACAAAGGTGGCTATTGTCAATATCTATGCACCTAATAATGATGAGGGGAAGAGGGATCTATGGGGTAAACTGATAAGTATGATGGTTAATTTTTCAGGTCCATGGTTATTTGGGGGCGATTTTAATGCAATTCTTCACATTGATGAACACACAGGCAGGCACTGTAATATGAGAGCGATGGTAGACTTTCAAAGCTTTGCGGCTCAAGCTGGGTTAATTGAGGTCCCTATGAGAGGAGGTAATTTCACATACTGTTCTATTAGGGAGATAATGTCATGGAGCAAATTGGACAGGTTTCTTTTCACTCCTGACTTATTGCACCATTTTTCGGACATCTCCCTATTGAGACTGCCAAACTACCTATCGGATTATAATGTAATTTTCTTGATGTCTGAGAGCACAGATTGGGGTCCTCTTATCGTTTCGCTTTTATGATCATTGGTTCCTGGAAGAGAGTTTTGATAAGGTCGTTATGGAAGCCTGGGAAAAGGAAAAAAAGGATAGCTCATGGGCAAAATTTAGAAATCTGAAGAGAGTTATTAAAGATTGGCAAAGCAACAAGAGAATAACCTTGGAGGATAGAATTAGAACTGTAGAGAAAGAACTTGGGGAGATAGACGCTAAGTAGGTTCAGGGAGTAGTGACAGGCGCTGATAAAGACAGTAAGATCCTTTTAACTTCTAAGCTATGGATGTTGTTCAGAATGGAGGAGATGCAATGGAAACAGAAGTCGAGGTTGACGTGGTTCCATTATGGGTGGTTCCATTGTGGGGACAAAAGTACAAAATTTTTCCATGCAACCGCAAAAATAAGGAAGAGGCAAAATAATATGGAAAAATTATTGCACAATGGCCGCATGGTATCCGACACACAAGATCTTCGGCAGGTAGTATTTGATCATTTCTCTACTCATTTTAGTGATTGCTTAACAAATATGCAAATTACAATGCCAAGTTGCAACTTCAACATGTTATCCTCTTCGAGTCGTTGTTTTTTGGAAAGTGAAGTAACAGAAGAAGAGGTGTTATCGGCAATTGAGGACTGTGGAAGTTCGAAGGCGCCTAGACCTGATGGTTTCAACTTGGGCTTCATCAAACGAAAATGGGAAATTTTGAAAGGTGATATTTTAAACTTGGTTTTTGATTTTTGGAGGATAGGTGTTATGCCTAGATGTGTAAAGGCATCATTTATTGCATTGATTCCGAAAACGCAATCCGCTATAGTGGTGTTTGATTTTCGACCAATATGTCTAGTGGGGTGCTTATACAAGATAATAGCTAAGATTTTGGCTAACAGGCTCAGACAGGTAATGCCAGAAGTTGTTAGACAGTCACAATCTGCTTTTATAGGTGGGCGACAGATTATTGACAGTGTGTTGATAGCAAATGAAACAGTTGATTGGGCAAGGAAAGAGAAACAGAGAGTTTGTGTTTTGCAATTAGATTTCGCCAAAGCTTATGAATGTGTGTAGTGGGATTTTCTTGACTATGTAATGGGTAGAATGGGTTTTGGTGACAAATGGAGAAGTTGGATTAAAGGGTGTATCCACTTAGTGCTGCTGTCTGTTTTGGTTAACGAATCACCTACAGCTCAGTTTTATATGAAGAGAGGCTTACTACAGGGATGTCCATTATCTCATTTTCTTTTCAACATGGTGGCGGAAAGTCTCAATTTGTTACTATGTAAAGCTAATGAGTTGAATTTATTCAGAGGGCTAGTGGTTGGAGTTCAAGGAATAGAAATAACCCATTTAAAGTTTGATGATGACACGATGATGTTCTGTGAGGCAGTGAGTACATCGTTGTGGAACATAAAGTGCACTCTCAGGTGTTTTGAATTAATGTCGGGCCTACAAATAAACTTTACAAAAAGTTGCATAGCAGGCATAAATGTTGATTCTAAGGATTTAAAGGAGTAGGAAGACATGCTTGCTTGTCGAATAGTGGATTGGCCACTAAAGTATCTTGGTCTATCGTTAGGGGTTGATACGAGAAATACTACTATGTGGGATTCGATGATCAAAAGGATAGAGACAAGATTGGGACATTGGAAGAAGAGATACTTATCAACGGGCGAAAGATTGACGTTGATTAAGTCGGTGATGGCTAGTATGCCATTATATTTCTCTAGCTGTTTAAAGCACCGGTATCTGTCATTAAGAAAATTGGGAAGCTACAGAGAGATTTTTTTTGGGATATAAACAAGGATAGGCATAAACTACATTTGGTGAATTGGCCCACGGTATGCAGGAGTGTTAGAAATAGAGGGTTGGGTATAATCCCGATTGAGGTTCAAAACCAAGCCCTGCTTAATAAATGGATATTTCAATTCTCGAAGGAAAATGATAACAGTTGGAAAAGGGTCATCTGTGCTAAGTACAGAATGGATGCTAGCGAAATCATCCCAAGACATCAGCCACGGATTAGTGTATCTACAATATGGAAAGATATTACTGATCCTCTCAGAGATAGAGGAAAATTTCAGGCTTGTTTTTCTGCTAATGTAAGGATGCTTTTGGGGGATGGTGGATCTATTTTGTTTTGGGAGGACAGGTGGGTAAATGAAGAGGTGTTACAAGAAAATTTCTCGATAATATATGCTCTATCCATTATAAAAAATGCAGTGGTGAATAAGTTTGGGTGGTAGGATGGAGACATGTAGAGATGGAGGATTGCACTGTGTAGGAATATTTTCGATTAGGAATCAGCACAATGGCAGCAATTGGTAGATTTACTAAGTAGTGTCCAGTTGGATGTTAATAGAAAGGATAGGTTGATTTGAAGGACTTCATTGGACGGACACTACAAATCGAAATGGTTCAGAAAAGCAGTTGAAGGAGTTATACTGAAGGAAAGGTCTTTTGATATGTACAAATGGCGTGGTCTTACCCCACCAAAAGTGGAGATCTTTTTATGGGCTCTTTTTCGAAACATGCTTCCTATTTATATGTATTTGTTCAGATGTAATATTGTGACAGGTGATAATCTCAAATGCCCGCTATGTAAGTCCTATGAAGAAACAGTTGATCATCTTTTTTTTTTTGCAGATGTGCATTGATAATTTGGATGTTTGTTTGCGCATGGTGTTAGATAAATATGGTGCAGCCAAACTCAATCAATGATTGGTTCGTACAGTGGATAGAGCTGATTCCTAGTTCAACAAATGAGAAGGTATGGTTCATGTTATTCGCAGATATTCTATGGACTATATGGTTGTGGCGAAATGGTATGGTTTTTAATGATAAGAATATAGATGTCAGCTCTCTACTATTCATGATTAAAAGTAGGCTTGCTTGTGGTGTTGGGCAAAATGGCCATGTGATTTTCAGTCAACGGATGAGTTCATTCATAATCTTAGATCATTCTTAGGCCCAAGAAAAAAAGACAGTTAAAATTTCATTACAATGGACAGTTCCTGAAGTAAACTGGTGGAAATTCAATGTGGATGCTTCGGCGGTAGGGAAATCGGGACCAGCTGGGATATGAGGGGTTTTAAAAAACGATGAAGGTATAGTACTGGCTATGTTCTCTAAGTCAGCAGGGGTGATGGACTCAAACAAGACGGTGATGAGAGCAATAAAAGAAGCTTTTGAGTTTATTCAATCAAAACAGCTCTCAACAATTAGTTTGGAAGTGGAAAGTGACTCAACGTCTGCAGTTGCTTGGTGCAAGTCAAGAGAGACTAGGCCATGGCGTCTTACCTCATTATTTATGGTGATAGATCGCATAATGGGAAAATTAAAAGGATGTAGAATGATTCATAAGGGGCGTTCGGCAAACTCTTTTGCGGATAATCTTGCACGCCAAGGTGTTAGTAGAGACACAAATTTTGTGGCATGGATTAATGAGTAACAAATTCTGAGACTGTGCGGAGGAAGGTTATTGATGGCCACATAGTAGGAGTTTTAACTGACATTTTGTTTGTTTTTGTAGGTACAAGTGACTTTTTTGATTTCGGTAGTTTTCTTCAAATTTTTATCAATGTTATGGCCAAGTCTGAATTGGGGGACCAAGGGAGCTCTTGTATGTTTTTTACAAGAAAGGTAGCATACCATAGGCATTTGTTTCAATTATTGTCTTTTCTGGGGTTGTTTGGGTGATTAGCACAGTTATGCCAATCGGGTAGATTAATAGTAGGTTTCTTTTTTTGTTGCAACTGGCCATAAAGTTAGCATAGATATGGGTTAGAGGATGTTGGGGATAAAAATTTTAATTACAGATTGAAGGGTGAAACATGTTCATTTAAATGTTTTTTAAATGGTGTCAGATTGATCTTTGGAATTGTGGATCTCTTTGTTTTTTGGTAAACAAATTTTACCTTTGTGTCAGGTGGCTATTTGTACCATTACCAGGATCGGATCAATCAACATAGAAAACTCGACGCCTGGGCGATATCTGCCTACGCTGCAGCGGCTGAGGACAGTAGCTTGGTAGCGCCAGGCCATTTTTTCCGAAGGCTTGTTATTATCAGCTTTAACATAGGGTTTCTTCAGTGATCGTCTCAGGTTTCGAATTGTGGAGTTATACAGTACAAACATGAGGAAGCCATAGTTTCGTTTACTGCTAAATATTCTCTTGAAGACAGCTTGAAGGTTAGTTTTTTAGGTCAATTTCATTAAGGGATCAAGGCCTCTTTTTGGAGATGTTATATCATTTATCTTTTTGTAAGGGTTAAATAGGGTTTGAGCATAGTGCTCGAAGGGTAGCTTCATATTTTAAGGTTTGGTTTAATGTTGGATGATCGAAACGTTGTCTTTTTTTTTTTTTTTAATTTCAATAAAACAACATTGCGGTTAAAAAAATAACTAATTTAATTTCATAATTAATTTATTGTTATATTTTTATTTTGAATAACCATTTATTATTATATTCATTACACTTGATAATTATATTTTTAAGTAAAGTTCTTAAATATAATTTAATTTTAGTAGCAAATTATTTCAAGTTCCAAAATTGGTTCATTTGGTAAAACTTTTAGTATTAAGGGTTACTTATCAATGTTCAAACCTTTCAACAAATATAGAATTTTACATATTTTACAAATATCTAAATAGATTCAGGTAACGATTTCAGATATACGATAATATCCTATTTATTTTTATTTTTCAATAAAATTCTAACAAAATCCGATTCAATCAAATAATCTTTTTAAATTTAATCTGATTTGATTTTAAAAATTAATAAATTGAATTCAAAATGAACTAAATCCAAATAATCCGAATTACCCGAACCCAAAATGACCTGAACCAGAATGACCCGAATCCGAATAACCCAAGTGTCAAACCCGAATGACCCGAATCCAAAATAACTTGAACCCAAAATGACACGAACCAGAAGTGGCCCGAACCATAAGTGACTCGAACTTGAAGCCAAAATGATCCGAACTTGAAATCGACCCAATTTTTTTAAGACTCAAATTGACCCGACCAAATACAACCCTACTCGTCGAAATAAAAGGTCTAGTCTTGATAATAGAGTTAATTAATTCAAGGGTAACATTGTTGAAGATGAGACAACAAATGGTGTTGATAGTCTGTATATTAGTGGAAAATTTATCATGTGGTGTAATTGGTTATGGTGGAAGGTATGAATGGTCTCCAAATTATATAAGATCAATGAATAAATTGGTTCTGGTGGATGATATGGAGTTAGGGGAACCATCCAATTATTTTCAAGTTCTTATGGTTAATGGGGGTGTTGGCTCATCAAATAAATCAATTGATGTGCCAGTTGGCAAAATGAAATGTCGAGCTCAATCCCCTAGGTTGTCTAGAGTTCTAAACGAATAAGGTAATATTGGCCCAAGGATGAAATGTGTGAAAATTGTTAAAGAAAGAAAAAACAAAATTTTGAAAGAATTAGAAGAGAAGTTGTTGGGAGAGCTTTCAAAGGAAAAAAAAAAAAAAAAACAGAGGGGAAAAAATGGAGTAAATTGAAGAAGTATTTCAACTGAAGTCTCATGATACCAAAATAGCTACTGCCTCACTTCGGATGGTGACTTTCAGAATATGATGAGATTATTATGTAATAAGCAAGCTAAATCAACTTGGAAGATTGGAAAATTACTAAGATTATCTACAAAGGGAGATGAAAGGGTGATTGTGGAGAAATTGAAACAACTGGAGGTTAGGGATCAATAATTTTTCTTTTCTCATGTGCTTATTGCTATTTTTTTCTGTGATTGGGTAAGGAATTGCTTTAGTTTTGTTTCGTTGAGTGTTGATGAGGGGTGAGTGATTGGTGTCCTTTGATTTTTTTCACTCGACCAAGTTGTGATGAGCTCCTCTTCTTCCAGTTCAATAGATTGGTAATTGTTTTGGTTGTGATGAAAAAGAGTCTATGAAAAGTTAAGGTTCCTAGTTGAATGTAATTTGCAAAAAGTGAATTGATGGTATTTAAAGGATTGCCCATATGAATGATTCTATATTAGGTTTCCTTATTACGATCTGGACTGCAATCTAGGACCCTAGTATTCTCTTTTATAGTGCTTACAGTGGTATATTGGCTTGGTTTGTAGTGAGCCTTGTGCGTGATATAAGTATCTTATGGGAAGTCAATGTTCCCTAATACTCCATTCCCATAGTCTTGTATGACTTTTATCCTACTAGCTAGATTTGGAAGACTTCAACAGATTAGACCAAGGATAATTCAAATATGGTTTGTTGATTGTTACACTTGGCTTAAGTTGGGATGTTTTCTTTGGTGATGCTGCAATCATAGTGTGTTTTATGGTGACAGAGACTCTATTAAGATTTGACAAGAGTGGTTGCTAGTGGAAATTTGTGCATTCTGTTTTCAGGGATTTAAGTAGCTAGTAAGGATTTCAAAGGTCCCATAATTGGTGTTTGCCCTGAAGTTATAGTGTTCTTGTCCTTAATTTTATTCCAATGGACTCCTCTCTGTTATTGGCTGAAGTTTTCATCAACTATGAGCTTCTTTATTAAGATTTGGTTCATTTTACGAATGTTTTTTTTTTTTTGCATGTTGGTTGTTTAGTTCTGGGGGTGGTGTGGTTGATGGGATTCGCTCTCATGCTCAAGCAAGAAACAATTTAATGTAGAACATCAACGCAGCGAAATAAATAAACAAAAAGATAGCCGAATCTTCAAGGATCATACTTGTAAAATTTTAATGTAATCTAGCAATTATAAAGCATGCATATGATCAAGAATCATACCTTAACTCAAAGATTTAGATCTTGAGTTTCCAAACAGCCCATGCATCTTAAACACCAAGAAGGAATCTCGAGACTTTAAGCTACCCAAGTGTTTGGCCTCTAACGGTAATCCACACAAGATGATCAAGAGAACCTTATTCAAGGTAGGAATGGAGTCCTGCCGAAATCCATGCTAGTGGATTAGGTTTCATAAACCTAACCCCAACAAGAACAACCGTGGTCGAATGCTTCATAAGCATTAAGAAGGAGGAAAAGGTTTTTCTATCTTCCACAGGGTTTGGTGCATTAATCAAAGGGAAGATCTTGATCTTCTTTCTTTTCACTCTAAGCCTTTGCTTTCTTGAGAGAAACTTTTTCTCTCTAACAATCCACTAAGAGGCATGGAGGAAGAAAGAAGAAGAAGACACCAAACAAAGCATATCAAATATGTAGCCAAGCCATTAGGGAAGATGATGCCTATGTTTGTTCATATAGGAGGCGGCAACATCCAAGACTAAGGCTTAGGGTTATAACATAGCACTTATGTTATTTGCTCTTAAGTCTCTCCACTTAATTAAATAATTCAATTAATTTCTAATTGATTAAATTATCAATTTAATCAATTAGGTCCATTCCATTTTAATCTCTTAATTCACCTTTATGTATGAGACCCATTAGGCTTCCAATATGCTGGCAATGAAAGACAAATAATTTACGTTCATAGATCATGAGCAGGCTCTAGCAAGCCATCATGACCACCCAAATATTGGAGAGTCAAGTTAGTCTCGACATAACCTTTCAGTGTCCAGTCCATTAGTGTAATTCGATCCTTTCACCAAATATCTAGGAAAGACCATGAGCATGGTGCAGTGTCTACTCATGTAATCAATCTATGTTAGTTCTTGCAACTTATTCTTAACCTTATGAACTTTAGGGAAATGATTTCTCCTAAATTCATATTGCTCTGGCCAGAGACTTCATCAAGTTAACCGAAGCCATGAACAGATGAGATATATCTCCCAATGTCACTTGGAGTGGTGAATCCTCTCTGGATCACTCATCCACCTTCGTATGCTTCATGTCATACTCAAAATCACTCTACCATAGGCATCTTTTTTGGGACCCGATCGTGAATCAAAATATGACATTCCACATACAAGATGAACTGGTATCACAAGTCAGAGAATTATTTACATGAGTGGCACGTGAGAACATTTCCATAGACACTAGAGTGACAATACCAAATGGAGTTCTCATAACGGGCCATGTTCAGTGAACTTGTTCTCTAACAAGCACCTACATGTTATCCGAAGTATACCATATACTTCAACCCATGAGATCAGTTGCTTACTTCACAAATAAGAAGGCTTAAAATGTACCAGTCTTTGAGCATTGCCAATGCCCCGTCTTGGCAATACAATCACTAGGAACAATTTAAAAACATGGTTTTGATGCATAAGGACCTCATAATTATAACTCTTTATAATTCCTTTGCAAGACCCTATATGTTCCATGGGCTTCATCCAATTAATACTTTAATAACTATTATTATCGTACTAACATGAAAGAAAACCTTGTATCACTAAAGAATAGTGATGGGTTTGCATTATTAATTGTATATTCCTTGTCCAATTTGATTGGCTCTAAGGTTCGTTTAATCTTCTTGGTTGCTTGTTGTTTCAGATTTGAAATTTTGGTAGTTTGAGTTTGTTCTTATAATGCTTTTTTCCTTTCTTATGTCCTTGGAAAGTTTGTGTGTTTGGTTGGGGTTATGAGAGCTTTTTGTATTTCCTTTTGGGCGGGTGTTTAATTAGGTTTTTTTGAACCCTTGTTCTTTGCGTTTACTAGCTTGTCTAGTTGTGTAACCATTTGGTTGATTATTATTACATTTATTTTGATTTAGCCAAAAAAAAACAAAATAGATACTAGTAAAAAAAAAAAAATTTTAAAATGAAATGTGAAAAGTAAAAGTCCAGGTGTGATAGACAATGAAGTCATATTTTACGTAAAAGAAATCCTTGTATATAAAACATTCTCAGGGAATTCTTCTCAAAATCGTCTTTGATGAGTTCTTCTCAAAACTTTGATTCTCTTTCTGGGAGTTGTAGCTGGGTACACTCAACTCCACAGGTTTGTTCTTTTTTCTTTAATTTCAGAGTTTATCGGTTCTTTTTTTTTTTTTTTTTTTTTTTTGAACTTTTTTGAACTTTTTTCTTAGAAAAATCTTTTTTTTTATTCATTCTTGAGAGGTTAGCTACTGCATTGACTTGAGTTTAAGTTTGTACTTTCATTTACATTTTTTCTTTTGAGGCTGCAGTACAAAACATTTTACTAGATTTTCTTTTCTTTTTTTCATTATTCATAGCTTAGTGCATGATTCTACATGAAGTGTTTTGGAATGGGCAGTTTTATCATGCATGTTATTTTTTAGGTTCATTGTTTCCTTTTCATTTAATTTAGATGATTAATTTTTTTTTTTAGAATTTATGTGTATAAATTTTTTTTTTTTTTTGGTAAAGCAAAATGATTAAAGAGGCATTTTTCATTAATTTTTCCTTTTTCAAATGTTTATTTTGATCTTAAAATAAAGCTTTTTTTTTATTTTCTTATTTGAAATAACTTTTATAAACAAACATGGAAATAACTATTTTTATATATACTAGTTATGTGCTTACTATATATTTTCTATGATGGAGTTGACATGTAGCACATTTATTTCCAAAAAATGGTATAGATTTGGCGGAAGCTTGAATTGGCTTTTGAATTATTTATAACTTAAAAAAAAAAAAAAAAAAAAAAGTGGCACATGAAATTTTTTTCCATTATCCTTCAAATCTGTCAATAAAAAAGGATAGATATATTGGTTTTCACTTACTATTTATTTAGAGGCAAATTCATTTTTTATTTTCAAATTATTATGATGCATGTACGTTAACTTGATGAAAGGTAACGAACTTTGTTTCATTTCTTGGTTAGCTTTTCTATTGAATTATGATTCTACAAGCAATATATGTTTTTTATTGCTTAGAAGTTATCAATTCCATTGCTTAGATTTGGCTCATGGCATGTATAATCAATTATCTGCTTACTTTGCAACTAAGGATATATACAAAAAAAAAAGAAAAAGTTTCACATTATAATAAATGGTTGAAATGTCTATGTAGAAGGTACCAAGAAATGAAGGTGACTTGATAGCAAAGTGTTATTTTGCTAAAAGAAAGTTTGTCTGAGGATTTTTAAAAAAATGGTTTGAAAGGCAAGATCAAAATCCAGTGATTATTGTCCTTGAAAGTAGTCATGTAAGAAGATTAGCTAGGAAGTACGGATACGGACACGTAATACGATACAATAAGGACACGACGACACAACATTTAAAATAAATAAAGATACAAATACGTCAAAACACGATAATAAAAAATATAAAAATATTCAATACAAATATAAATAATGATCTTTTTCATTCACATATAATAATTTGTTTTCACAAAATTCAATTAGCATTAAATTCTTTTTACCACCAAAAGGAAGTTCAAACTTCAAAATTCAATTTGTCAGTCCAAAAGTATAAGTGTATAGGTCAAATGCCCAATACAAAAGAGAGCCTAAATTATATCAATCCATATTCACAAGCTTGCATGGGGTATAACATGCGCTAGTAGGAACAGGAAAGTGAGAAGAAATAGGCATGGTGCCAAGAACAAATCTGCTATTTCTGAAGTTGTAAATGATTCGCTTATCGTTAGGGATTTCGAAAAATAAGAAGGAATTTGCGTGAAGAAGCAATGAAAACATGTGAATTCGGGAAAATGCTAGGTCTGTTAGCGAGATGTGTTGATAAGGAAGTTGTGAAAAAATTGATGGAGTTGGAGAGTAGAGACTGGAGAAATACCTAATGGTCTCGGTAAAGTTGCTTATTTTTTAAGAAGAGATATTGAAAGTGCTTTAATTGTTGTAGAGTTATATTTGTTAGAAGTTTTATGAAAAGGGCTCTTGAAATACAACAAATTTGTGTAGTGGTGTGAAAGGATTAAGGATAAGATAAGGATTTGAAATGTTTGAGTGATTGGGGGGTTTCGTGGCTTTGACTCTGTTGTTAAGGTTCTTGGCTTTGGGTTTTGTGTGGTGGAACAAATTAAATAGTGGTGGTCAAGGATTTAAATTGCGGTTGCGGATGTGTTTTCGGTCGCATCGTATTTATTACAGTTGCGGACGTAATGAATGTTATTGCGGTCAATTGCGGTAAATATCGACCGTGAATATTAATGACGGAGAAAACCAAAACCGCTTTTGTGTGGTTTGAGGTTGAAATTCACGTGGCTTTCTGTCTTCTAAGGGATCATTATGAGAGTATTCTTTTTCAATGTTGTTGGCTTGGTGATCTTATGTTGTCTAATGTTCGCTCTTTATCTCCAAGTACCTGTTTTGTTTTTATGTGCTAATGTCTCTTATTTGTTAAGTTACTAGATGAATGTTATTACAGATGAGTGTCGGTTGCATTCTTTGGAGCAGTTATATTTAAGTGATGTTCTGATGGTGTTAGACAAATAAATTATTTGGCTTAGTAAAAAAAGAAAGTGTAACTTTTACATCAGCCAAGTAATAACTTTAAAACTTGGCAACAAAAAACAAAAAAAAAAGTAATAATTTTATAAAGTTAAAAAGGAAAAAATGAAAACTAATTTCTAAAAGAAAGTGAAGGGGAACTTCTACAAAAGAAACACACAAAAGAGAAAGAAGAAATTGTAAGTTGTTGATGATTTTACATAATTCTTAGACTGCCTTTGAAGAGGAGAAGATTCACAGTCTAGCATTGATTCCATGGAGGCTACATCGTCCGTGGTCTTTTTCTTTTTATGTGGTTTCTTTTCTTGATTTAATATTTTTTTGATTCAAAATATTTAATTTAATGATGGGTTGTCTCGGTTTATGCTATGATTGTGGATTTCTTTTTTTTTTTCTAAGTCAAAATTGTCTATTTCAAATTTAGAACAAAAAATGAAAGAAAAAAAACCCTTTCATTCGTGTCTTGACCATGTTCGAAGATGTGTTGATTGTGTCTGACGCGTGTCCAACCTTTTTTTTTTTTTTGTGCTCAGAAGTGTGGACATGTTTTCCGCTCAGTTGAAAGTATATTCGTGTCGGACACATATTCGACACGTAAGTGGCGTGTCAGTGCTTCGAAAAAAAAAAAAAAAAAGCTTGGAATTCTTAAAATTGAGGTAAATTAATTTTCAAGATATCGATAGTTTACATTTAATTGGATATATTGCTTCTTTTTATTTGGATTTTTGTAATAATGTGGTGAGACATTGTGTTGTTAAACCAACCTCCTTCATTTCATTTCACCATGAGATTGATCCACAACCAAGCAAGCACACTCAATAGAGAATGATCTCAGACTTTATTGGAGGACAAACTCTTACTTCCAGGTTTTGCATCACAGCTGTTTTGAAAATCTTGTTGTTACTTATTGTACTACTTCACACAATATTTTCTTTAAATTTACTTTAAAGTTAATGAAGAGTACGAAATTATGTGATATACATTTGTGTTTAAAAGCTCTGCTGCCTTTTTTATTTACTACTAGGAATAAGCCTCCGAAACACTGCAGGGTCTTTTTTTTTCTAATAAAAATTTGTAAAAATTATTATTATTTTTGATTTGTATTACTATATGTGAATTTTAGTACACATTACTATTAATATAATTAAATTTGTTAGTTGTAGCAATGCGTTCGAAAAATAAAAGAATTATTATAAATATAATTTTGAAATCGTTTCTCAACAAATCAATGCATAACTTGTGTGTGAAAGTAGATTATAATTAATTTTAATAGAAGGCATATTAATGATAAAATTTTTAAGTTTTGAAATTAATATATCAACTAACACTTTTCACTTAAATATCAATAATAGGATTATATTATGGGTTACAAGTTACAACTTATAGGTATATGATTAGTTTAATTGTTTCTCAAGAAAATAAAAATAATAAATTTTTTAATTCAATAATAATCTTATTTGAATATTTTTTTAACTTTATTTTAATGGTCTTAAAATATCTCTTATACACTCTAATAGTAGTAAAAAAAAAAAATCATGAATCAATTTTGTGTCGTGGTTTGCATAATAATAGCAAAATTTTATATTTATGAGTATTTAATTATATAATCTACAATAATGTTTTTCCTCATATTTTCCTAATTAGCTTCTTTTTTTTTTTTTTTTTTGCATTGATTTCTCTCGTTCTTTTCTTTTTTAATTTCTTTCCATTTTCTCTAATTTTGAATATTTATTACTATTTTTTAAAATTATATTATAATAATTCAATTGATTCTCAAAAAATATTTAAATAATATGACTACTTTCTTTGTTATATATAAGAATTTTAAAAAAATAAAAATGAGAAATTTTAGGTTGAGTTTATTCTAATTTTTTCTTTTTTTTTTTAAATATTTCATGAAAAATATTTATCTAAAAAAGAAAGGAAAAATAAAAACGAAAATATGAAAAAAAATATTAGCTTTATTTTATTTTCTTTCATTTTTTTTGTTTCGAAAATATCCTTTTTCTTTTACTTTGTTAAAAGTGAAAATATATCATTGTCTTCATAAATGGCAGTCATTGGACTATCAAGTGTCAACAATTAAACCTCCAAACCTTTTTTAATATATAGTTATATAGATTATATGATTTTTTTTTTCTTTCTAGTAACTGAATACATTTCATCTGATATCAACCTTTTCTTTTTCTTACTTAATTTCTTCATTTCAAACATACAATTTTATGATCATTGTGATGTATTTTTAGGAGGAACCACCTTGAATTTTTCTTCTAAACCCTTGATAAACCCCTTAAAAATCTTTTAATATGCGACAACTGGTTGTTTCAATTGGACCAACAAAGTTATCCAATTTCAAAGTTTCCATACTTTCAAGAACATACATATGAAATTAATTTTTCTTTTAACTTTAGTGGACAATGGTCACATATCAATCTAGAGTAGTAACAATTTTCATTCTCAACTGTCTCTACACATTATCTTTTTCATCACTTTCAAACATAAAAAAATCTATCAATGTAAAGATTTTTATTACTTTCAATCCGAATCTTTTCGTTTTAGACTTTAGTTAATATTGCAAACTAATACTATTTTTTTTTTTCACTTTTAGTGCGTTACTATGATATAGTTATTGATTTTTCATGATAGATGAGCACATCAACAATCAAATGCCACTTCTTGTAACAAAGGATAACAATGTTACAAATATTTTAATTACAAATTGTAGGAATGACTTTTACTGCTACTTTGACCACTAGGTGAATTCAACAATTTCTTTTCGAAACAATCATATATATGGGCTTATATTTAAGAAAATATAAAAAATAAAATCGAAATAATAGTGCCTACCAGCTTCCAAGTACATTCAATAATAGTGTTTTTCAAAAACTTGAAAAGCACCAAACAAGATTTCAAATACTAAATGACTTTCAAAATATGAAAAGGATGGCAAAATGAAAGTAAAGGACAAAGAAAAAAGAAGCAAAAGTCAAAGGCAAAAAAGAGAAGTCCGAGAGTCCTCATGAAATGATCCTTGATTTGATTACCTTCAAACACACTTTGGGCCTATTTGCCCTTTCTTTTTGGAACCCCGAACCTTGGCCTACGTTACGTGCTTTAAAAGTTCATTTTGATCAAGCATGGATATTTAACTTGAAGAGTTCTCCTTAGATTTTATCCCATCTTTTTAGATTATCATTTCATTAAGAAAGAATTAAGAATTCTCAGATGTATGGTGGAACAATAAAAAAAGAAAAAAGAAACAATGAGGCTCTAGGGTGAAAACCCAAAAACGGGCAATCTAAGGCAGAATGAGAAAAAATTTTGATGCCACTCATGGTATTGCCGAAGCCATGACAAAAGAGGAAATCATTTTGAAGAAATCAAGGAACATCAAGAAACTCCTAGATATCCCACAGCTCTTTTCGAGAATTAACTTTGAAAGCTAAACTCGTTTTTCTATCCAAAATGACCTTCCAACGTTGACGATATTACGGCTAAGGTTAACACCCATCAAGACGCCATATTTAGAGATTGGAAGATTGTTGAGATTTAATTGTACTTTAAAGCTTTTTTCGAAAAAGGTTTGGTTTTAAAGAATTCATGTTTTGAGAAAACTTACTCGTGAGCTGAGATAAAGGGGCATTCACCTTCTTTTCCTTGTCAAGTTGGGAAGCTTCTTTAGATGAATCTGGACCTTATTGCATCAGTCCATTGACTTTGTTGCATCAAATTACTCAAAAAAAAGGGGGGGTTGTTTTCTCACCTCACTTAGAAATGTCTTTAATGGTGATCACCAATTTTTTAAGACTTCAATTTCATATGTTTTGGAAGAAATGAAATTGACAAGTTTTGAGAAGAACAAACTTAAATTGAGATATGGATATGCTTTGGGAAAAATAAATAAATAAATAAAGTTTACATTCTACAGGGGTACGAAATTTTGAATTCTTACTTACATAAAGTTTGACTATGTGTTTTGATCTTGACCAGGAAACCGAAAAGAAAGAATTCGTCGGGGCAAGGAAAATGTTGGAAATATAAAAATCATGTGATTTCTTCAACAAGATGGTAAGGAGTGAGGAAACTTTACCAGGACACGAGGAAAAAAGGAGATGATCAACTCTCTCAACATTTTCTTCATGTGAAATGATGTCATGCATCTCCATGAGCATTCACGCATCATATAATGAACATTTGCATCTGCATCTTTGTAGGTTGCACCGATATAGTTGATCATTGTATTTGTTAATTCTGCAAGCATGGAAAAGATGAGGGGAAAAAGAAGACAGGTTTTTGAAGACAAAGAAGTTGAAAGTTGAGGAAAAGAAGAAAAAAGGATGAAAGGTTGGCTTTAGGATTAGAAGAAAGAGTCTGTCAAAGTGAAAGCAAAGAAAAAAAGGATGTTCTAAAGAAAAGAAATGAGTAATGAGAAATTTTCGAAACGATGAAATGGAAAACTGTTGAGAATTTTTGAATATGACGAAAAGAGAAAATAGAAATGAATATTTCAAAGTATTGAGACTTTTGTGAATGAGAAAATTTTAAAATTGTGGAGCCTTGAATGAGGAGCTTTTAACTTTTAAAGTTGTAGAGCCTCGAAGGAGGAGTTTTTAATTTTTGAAGTTGTAGAGCCTCAAAGGAGGAGTTTTTCAAAAGAAAGGATTATTAAGCCCAATGTAAACTTGTAGTTGTGAAGTAAGCCCAGTGAAGTTGGCATCTTAGTTGGTTAAGCCCAACGTAAGCTGGCACAGTTATGGTGTAAGCCCAGTTGAAGTTGGCATCTTAGTTGGTCAAGCCCAATATAAGCTGGCAGTTGTGAAGTAAGCCCAGTGAAGTTAGCATCTTAGTTGGTTAAGCCCAACGTAAGCTGGCATAGTTATGTTGTAAGCCCAGTTGAAGTTGGCATCTTAGTTGGTCAAGCCCAATGTAAGCTGGCACAATTATGGTGTAAGCCCAGTTGAAGTTGACATCTTAGTTGGTCAAGCCCAATGTAAGCTGGCACAGTCATGGTGTAAGCCCAGTTGAAGTTGGCATCTTAGTTGGTCAAGCCCAACATAAGCTGGCAGTTGTGAAGTAAGCCCAGTAAAGTTGGCATCTTAGTTGGTTAAGCCCAACGTAAGCTGGCACATTTATGGTGTAAGCCCAGATGAAGTTGGCATCTTAGTTGGTCAAGCCCAATGTAAGCTAGCACAGTTCTGGTGTAAGCCCAGTTGAAGTTGGCATCTTAGTTGGTCAAGCCCAATAGAAGCTGACACAGTTATGGTGTAAGCCCAGTTGAAGTTGGCATCTTAGTTGGTCAAGCCCAATGTAAGCTGGCACAGATATGGTGTAAGCCAATTGAAGTTGGCATCTTAGTTGATCAAGCACAACACAAGCTGGCAGTTGTGAAGTAAGCCCAGTGAAGTTGGCATCTTAGGCCTTGTTTAGCATTGCTTTTGGCACAGCTTTTGAGGTCAAAAGCTGCTTTTTACCGCAAACGCAATGCTAAACAGATAAAAAAATTTGATTCTGGTGTTGAAACCATGGTTTGAAAAGCCAAACCAAAAAGCCAAAAAATATAGCTTTTGAACTTTAAAAGTTGGCTTTTGAATAAAATGACTGTATTATTCTCACATCTCTACACTTTTATTATTTTAAACATATCTTTTTTTGACATTTCAATTTCCTACAACACTGTTTCACAGTAATGCTAAACACTTAGGCCTCGTTTAGCATTGCTTTTGGCACAGCTTTTGAGGTCAAAAGCTGCTTTTCACAGCAAACGCAATGCTAAACAGATAAAAAAAATTAGCTTTTGCGGTTGAAACCATGGTTTGAAAAGCCAAACCAAAAAGCCAAAAAATATAGTTTTTGGGTTTTAGAAGTTGGCTTTTGGATAAAATGACTTTATTATCCTCACATCTCTACACTTTTATTATTTTAAAAGTTTTTTTTTTTTTTTTGACATTTCAATTCCCCACCACACTTTTTCACAGCAATGCCAAACACTTAAAAGTTCTTAAACCACAGTTTTTCACTATACTTTTTAAACACACTTTTTTCAACCCAAGCTTTTTTCAACTGCAATGCTAAACTATCCCTTAGTTGGTTAAGCCCAACGTAAGCTGGCAGTTGTGAAGGAAGCCCAGTGAAGTTGGCATCTTAGTTGGTTAAGCCCAACGTAAGCTGGCAGTTGTGAAGTAAGCCCAGTGAAGTTGGCATCTCAGTTGGTTAAGCCAAACATAAGCTGACACAATTATGGTGTAAGCCCAGTTGAAGTTGGCATCTTAGTTGATTAAGCCCAATGTAAGTTGGCACAGAAATGATTTAAGCTCAGCGAAGTTGGCATTTAGATATGGTTAAGCCCAATGTAAGTTGGCACCAAGAGGAAATAAGCCCAGTGAAGTTGGCATTTAGATGAGTTTAAGCTCGATGTAGCTGGCATCAAGAGGAAGTAAGCTCAGTGAAGTTGGCGTTTAGATGAGTTTAAGCCCGATGTAGTTGGCACCAAGAGGAAGTAAGCCCAGTGAAGTTGGCAAAATCGAACTCGTTTCCTTAAGACAGGTCGAGCCTTGGTATAGTCAAGGAAATCAATTGAAGGCAAATCCTTTATTTTACAGTCTATATGAAAAAATGAAAAAAAAAAAGAGTTTTGTATGGATCCATGATCCCGGAAATAATTGTTACTTATATCTTTGCCCTATTTTCGATTCTAAAAATATGCAAAGAGGGGCAGCTGTAGTAACCTAATTTTGTTCAGGTCGTGCTCGGATTAAATCCAAACCACGTCTTGTGTTCAAAAATTCGAATAAGGACCGGATTCATGAATTTTGGCCACTTAGTAATTTTTACCATTTTATTTAGCTTTTATTTTATGTTTTATTTACCTTTTATTTATTTATTTTTAGCTACTATTTCTATTTATTTTATTTTCTTATCGGGCCTGTAGGCCCAGAATGCATATGGGCCTGCTAGGCAGGCAGGCTGCTCGGGCCTGCTGGCTAAGCAGGCCCATAATGCCCAACCAGCCCAGGCAGCCTATCTTGCTGCCTACACCCTGGCTACCAAAACCCTACCCCTAGCCAGCCACCATCCTACCCAAACCCTACTCATACACCACCCTCTGCCACAACCCTAGCCCCTACAACCAAGCCCCATACTCCAGCCAAACCCTACTCACATGCCACCCCCTCTGCCACAACCCTAGCCCCTGCAACCAAGCCCCACACTCCACCCAAACCCACACACGCCACCACCCCAAGCAACCCCCCATGAAACTACAAGAAAAAATAGATCGGAAGATGAAACCCCCAAGCCAAACCCCACCACTCTCGACCTATTCCCCTCAGCAAAAAAAAAAACCCTCACGAAGACCCTTGCACTCACCACCACCAAAAGATCAATCCATATCCGAGACCATCACCATCATTTTCCAAACCCATAACCAAACACACACAACACACAAAGCCACAGACAAAACCACAAAAAACAAAACAAAAAACAAAACAAAAAACAAAAGTTGGCATGGGTTTCGAGACCTAGATCTACAAGTTTCGATTAGGATTTGGGCAAAACGGAGCCCAAATCCGAGAAAAAGGGGTCGAAACCACCTCGGGTGTGAAGTATGGAGACCATCAGCAGCTGACGAGCGGCGACCGACGCGGTGGGCCGGCGCCGATTTTTGGGCATTTGGGGGGTTTCTATTTTTTTAGAGAGAGGGAAAAGAGAATAAGGTATAGAGAGAGAGAGAGAGGGAAGGCTGAGAATGATTTAAAAAAAGGATTTATAGGGTTCTTATAACAGACGAAAACGGCATCGTTTTGGGGGGAAGAGGGTCCGCACATGGACTCGGATCCGACCCAGGATCCGCGTGCCTGACCCGCAGGCAGGGGGAAAGAAGAAAAGAAAAGAAAAGAAGAAAAAAAGAAGACCCGATCCGACCCGGGCCCAACTAGACCCGACCCACGCCTTTTGCATCAACCTAGGCCCAACGGCCCACCTGCTCACCCAGCCACTTCCTGAGCCCAAGTGTAGCCACTATTTTGGGGCAAGCCCAAATTTGTTTTTGGTATTTCCTTTTATTTGTTTTATCTACTTTGTTTTATATATTTTTGTCTTCATTTTTGCTTAATTAATTTATTTATTTATTTAAAAACCTCTAGAAGATACCAAATATTTTTAAGACTTAAATATTAAAACAAAAAAATTATTATTATTAAAAAATGTATAAATAAATGAAATTTGGGATTAAACTAGTTGAAAAAAATAATTCTCTCTAAAAAGAATTTGTTCTCTAAGAAAGTTAAATTAGTGTTCCAAAATTTATTTTTACATAGATGATTTTTTTTTAAATATAAATAATCATTTAAGATACGAGCAAATTTAAATAAAAGAAATCAAATCAGGCTTGTACAAAAATAATAAAGAATGAATTTTCAAGATAAATTAATTTCATGCACCTTGTATTTTTATTTGTTCGCATCACGTGCATCCATATAATAAAAAAGGGTGAATACGGTTTTACCGACAATGAAATTCGAAAGACGTCATAGTGATGATTCCTAAGATATCCCGAGGTGAGAGAATTTCGTTAAATATCTCCACGAGTGGTGGGAGTATTTAGCGATATCCTTAATACAAAAAATATCGTTTTCATTTCAAAAATGGAAATAATCAAAAAAAAAAAAGAATAAAGAATGAATATTTACATGCTTGATATTTTGCCATGCTCGTGTTTTTTTAAAGTATTATGCTTCGTATGTTTAATCGTGTAATTATGTATTTAATTACATGTCTTATATGCTTAACTGTGTGCATTCCATGTTTAAATATCCGCATCATACGCATTCAAAAAAAATGTATGTAAATTACCGACGACGGAATTCGAAGGACGTCATAGTGATAATTCCTAAGATATCTCGAGGTGAGAGGATCTCGTTAAATACCACCAAGAGTGTTGGAAATATTTAATGATTGTTCTCGATAATAGATTTACGTTCACTTTCATTTCAAAAAAAATAATAACAATTCTAAAAAAAATAAACATGTTTTAGAAAAGAAATAAAAAGAGAAATAATTTTAAATACCGCTATTGAGCCATTAAATCGAGGCTTGGGATAACACAAGAATAAATGGTACCGTTTTCTAAACGAGCGTCGTGGGGGTGCTAATCCTTCTCCGCACGTAACTGACTCTCGAACCCAATTTTGTTTTCTCTCTGGTTTAAAGCGTAGACTTCGAAATTGGTTTTAGAAAATGTTTTTATTAATTTTAAAATATTTTACTAAAATGGATTTTAATATGTGACCAATCACACCTAAACAAAAAAGATTGGTAACGACTCCATATGTATGTTTTAAAATCGTCTGGCGATTCGAAAAACCGTTATGACAATTATATCTTGATAACTTTTTTTTTTGTTGTTTTGAAACCACTTTGCACTAGTCAACAGGGGCATAGGCAAGGGGGCGCAGGCAGAGGCCTTGGCCCCCCTAAATGTTTTAAGATTTTTAAAATACCTTCTAAAATTATTTGAAAATAAAGGTATTTTTATGTTTGCCCCCCTTTAATTTTTTAAGTTTTTTGAAATACTTTGTATCATTATTTGAAAATAAGGTATTTTTATGTTTGACCCCCCTTTAATTTTTTAAGTTTCTTGAAATACTTTGTATCATTATTTGAAAATCAGGTATATTTATGTTTGGCCCTCCAAATTTTTTTAATTTGATCCCTTGTAAAATTTGTAATTTGATTTGATAAATTTGATAATATTTTTTGTTTAAAACTCATTTATTATTATTAATTTTATTCTCTCTCGTTACCTTTTCAATCAATCAAATAAGTATTTATGTTAATTATTGAGTTAATATTTTTCATTCCATGCTTATAAGGGGAAAAAAAAAAGAAGAAGATGAACAATTACAATATTAATTACAAATTATACATTTCACTTATTTTACTTTTTTTAAATGTAATCTTATATTTTTCTTTTATAATATTAAATAATTCTATGCATAGACTATAATTTTATTTTACATTGAGACTTTAATTTTTATTAAATTTTTTACATATGCAACATGAATTATAATATTTGAAAATTAAAAATTTTTATTTATTATAAAAAATTTATATATTTTTTGTAATTTTAATATTATATATAATATTTAAATTTAATATTTTCATACTAAAATTGTTTATGAATAGACTTAGGCCAAACTCATATAGCAAAAAAATTTGCTTGCCTAAAACCCACTCCAATCCATCTAGCCTTTAAGTCCTTTTTTTAATATTAAAAAATAAATTTTTTATTTTTTATTTTTTAAAATATTTTATAATTAAAATTAAATAAAAATATTTTTAAAATAAAAAATGAACCCGAGTGGGACGCAAATTTTAAAAGTATATTCGGGCCGGACCTATCGAGCCAAACGAATAACTCGGCTTTTGAATAGATCTATTTCATTATAATTTTTATTTTACTTTAAATCTTATATATATCTCTTGACCCCCCTGAAAAGTATTTCTGGCTTCGCCCCTGAGAGTCAACCCTTCATTTAAAAAAAATATTTATAATAAATTCTTAAATTAAATAATGTGATGATAAATAATAATACTTATTCAAAAAATTAATAGTAATAATAGTAAAATAATTTTTTAAAAATAAAACCATAATATAAAATAATGTTAATTAAAAATGAATAAATTGATAATTTTAAAATTTTCATTACAATTAAATGTTATAATCAACTATAATCTCTATGAAAAAATTACATAAATAGTATGCAAATTTGCTTATTTGTATAACAATAATTAGTTTTAATAAAAATTTCATTTTCACTATAAAAAAAGGTAAAAAATTACATTTGACAAAATGTCATTTTGACCTAATAAAAAAAAAAAGGAAGCAAAAAGAATCAAGCCATTCAAAAAATACATATTATCCCGTCCTTACATCCCAAAATTCCAAAGAAAAAAAATACTCACCCATCACTTTTCTTTTTCTATCTCAAAAAAAAAAAAAAAAAAAAAGAAAGAAAAACTTGATTTTCTCTCTCCCTTAAATCCCACTTACAAATAAAAAAAATTTGTTAACCAGGCGTCAATTAAGATAATATATAGAAAAATAATATATTAAATATAAAAAAAAACCTTTTTAAAATTAATAATTAAATAATCGATAACTAATGCATGTGGGCACCGATTAAGCGTAGTCTAAACACAATCTCAAAACACAAACTAAAGGAAACTAGCAGCATAGCACAAAGCACTTCACAAAATAAATTTTTTTTTTTTAAAATCACATATTAAGCTCCATGAATCACATGACAAACAAATATATAGGGTATTATAGCAAATTATATTTTTCATTTTATTATATTTAAACTAAAAACAAATAAATTAGCTAAAAAAAACAAATAAAAATACTTATAGATTAAAAAAATGGTCACATGAATAAAAAATAAATAATATTTAATTATATTATAGTTATTATTTTTTGTTTTCTTTTTTGTATTTTATAGTATCTAAATAAAATTAATACTTTTAAAATAATAATAAAAACAAAAAAACAAAAACTGACATATTTCAGATTATAGCTAACATGTGGCAGCTAAGTAGATGGCGGCCTCGTTTAGCATTGCTTCTGGCACAGCTTTTGAGGTCAAAAGCTGCTTTTCACCGCAAATGCAATGCTAAACAGATAAAAAAATTTGACTTATGCTGTTGAAACCATGATTTGAAAAGCCAAACCAAAAAGCCAAAAAATATAGCTTTTGAGCTTTAAAAGCTGGCTTTTGGATAAAATGACTTTATTATCCTCACATCTCTACACTTTTATTATTTTAAACATATCTTTTTTTGACATTTCAATTTCCTACAATACTTTCTCACAGCAATGCTAAACACTTAAAAGTTTTTAAACCACACTTTTTCACCACATTTTATAAACACACTTTTTTCAACTCGAGCTTTTTTCAACCCAAGCTTTTTTCAACAGCAATACTAAACTAGCTCGGCGTGTTCTACGGTGCATTCGTGTAGTTACTTTTATATATAGTTAGATGATTTCTTTTGAAATATATTAACTAATTTAATTGGTAAAGCCTTTTAGAGTACTAAGGATTTTAAACTTAATCTCGTTTCTACTGTAAAACATGAGGATAAGGGAAAAAATAGATACGTTCATGAGTTGATCTGATCGTGATTTGATTTTTTTTTATTTAAATTTGGGTCGGTCTGTAAACTCGTTTTACAATTCATAAATATGAAAATATTTAAAAAATTATTTTTATATTAGAATTTATATATTTTTATAATTAAGTTTAAATAAAAAATAATTTTTTATTGAATAGAAAGTAATTCGGGCAGGACCGAGCCTACTCGAATTGAAAATTTTTTGTCCAGATCTGATCTAATTCAAATCGATCTATCAAGCCGAGCGAGTAACTCAACCCTTAGACAGATCTGCAAAAAATGGAGGTGTTTTTAATTAATTCTTATTAGAAAAGTACCATGCTACAGGACAAAATCTATAATTATTAAAAAAAATGTAATTTTTTGAATTAATATTAAAAAATACTAAATTTTTTCTTTTTATAAATTTTTAATTAAATGAATAATCATAAATAAATTTAAGTTAAATCATATTAAATAATTATTATTTATTAAAATAAATTTTTATGTTTTAATATTTTAACTAAACGAATTTAGAGTTAAAATCGAATCAGTATCACAAATTATGCAAAATATGGGATGAATTGAGACACGATATAATACAACATGAAAAAATAATTAAAACACGACACGAAAAATAACATGAACATGACATGAATAGACGGACGTGTCAAAATCTATATAAAACGAATTATTAAATCGTAAAAATTTATATAAATTTATAATACTTTGAAAACACTAAAAAATAACACGAACGCGTCACGAGCACACAATTTTTTCTCTAAATTGAATCCTTACGACAAATTATGCAAAATATGTCATGAATTGAGATACAACACGAACACACAAATTTTTTTTTTTTTTAAATTGAATCACAATGATAAACTATACAAAGTATGAAATGAATTGAGCACGAAACGAACACAACATAGAAAAAATAATTAAAACACAACACGAAAAATAACATAAACACGACACGAATACACGAACGTGTTAAAATCTATATAAAACGAATTATTAACGCGTAAAATTTTATATAAATTTATAATATTTTGAAAACACCAAAAGATAACACGAACACGTAATTTTCTCTAAATTGAATCACTGTGACAAATTATGCAAAATATGTCATGAATTGATACACGACACGAATACACGAATTTTTCTTTAAATTGAATCATAATGTCAAACTATGCAAATTATATGAAATAAGTTGAGACACGACATAAATACAACATAGAAAAAATAATTAAAACACAACATAAAAAATAACATGAACACGACACTAATACACGAACGTGTCAAAATATAAATAAAACGAATTATTAACTTGTAAAAATTTATATAAATTTATAATACTTTAAACACACAAAAATAACACGAACACGTCACAAATATTCAAATTTTTTTCTAAATTAAATCACTATGACAAATTATGCAATATAAATCATGAATTGAGACACGACACGAACACACAATTTTTTTTTCTAAATTGAGTCACAATGACAAACTATGCAAAATATGAAATAAATTGAGATACGACACTAACACAGTATAAAAAATAATTAAAACACAACACGAAAAATAATATGAATATTATACGAATACAGAAACATGTCAAAATATATATATAATAAACTATTAACGTGTAAACTTTTATATTTATAATATTTTAAATACACGAAAAAATAATACGAACACAAACATATAAAAAAAATTCTCTTTTCTTTCTTTCTTTCTTTCTTTCTTTCTTTCTTTTCTTTTTCTTTATTTTCTTTCCTGCCCAAAAAAAAATGCTACATGTCAGCCCCAGGTGAATTCATATTGTCAATTTTATATGTTGTGGTAGCATCTATATTTTTTTTGTTAAATGCTTAATAAATGTATATTTTAAAATTAAATCAATTTATATAAAAAAAGTAAAAATACTAATATCTTACTATTAGGTTATCTGACTATGCCAGAGTTATAATTTTCTTTTATTTAAAAACTATAAATAATTTCTTTATGTCATTACTCTCTATTTTTATTATTCTTTATATACTTAATAATTATTTTAACATAAAAATAATAAATAATTTTTCATGGAAGACGTGACAGGATAATATCAAGATTACAAAAAGACAAAACGCAAATATTTAAACTTAATATATAATAAATTGAGATTATGTTTTAGTTTTTGGCTATTCGTGTACAACTGTACATGGAGTATTTCATTTTTTTTTTTTTTTTTGGTGATTGGATTGAGAAATTTTAAGGTACTATGGGGTTTAATTTCTTTAAAAAATTTATTATAATATTTGCTGCTTGTGATTATAATATTTGCAATTATTGATAATTTTGTAATTTTATAATTTTCAATTTTTTTATAATTTTAAAATAGATGAAAATATCTTTAGATTAGAGATGTTTATGCGTCGGGTCAAGTCTAAGTATGATATCAACACCACATATAATTATTCAAGCTCGGCCCAACCTGAAGTATGGGTCTCAAATTCTATTCAAGCTCGCCCATATTTGTAAATGTATAGTCAACATTCATTTAGACTCGTCCATATTTTTTTTTAATATTTAAACAAATATGTTATTTTTTATTTAATTTTTAATAATTTTATCTCTTTTTTTATTAAGTTCTAAAACATGAATAACTTAACATATTTTTAAATGTTTACACTATAATATTATATATATTTATTATTTATATGATATAAATTACATAATATATAAATATAAAAATATAAATTATATAATATAAATAAAAAATTGACCGTACTCATACTTTGATTATTGGATCCAAAACCCAATTCATTTTCTAAACGGGCTTCATTTTTAACCAAACTCATATTTCGGGCTTAATATTTTTATCTAAATACTCTTAAATATCGAGAGACCTTTCGAATTTGAACGAATAATCCGACCCTTAAACAGGTATACTTTAGACACTCAATAGGTACTTTGATAATTTTTCATGTACCTAGAAATCTCTAAAATGCCCTTAAAAGCCCTTTACCCTATCGAGGTATGCTTTGGTATTTTCCTTATACTTTGAAATTCTTAAAGTACCCCTAAAAACCTTCTCCTACGAAG
Source organism: Fremontodendron californicum (assembly GCA_030761205.1). Taxonomy (NCBI): domain Eukaryota; kingdom Viridiplantae; phylum Streptophyta; class Magnoliopsida; order Malvales; family Malvaceae; genus Fremontodendron; species Fremontodendron californicum. Next base: position 5,415,226 of record JAULJL010000048.1, on the reverse strand, counting down.
GGCACTTTAATAATTACTTATGTACGTAGGATTCATATTGCTTTATAGACTATATAGTCCGGTCATTGGGAAAAGAGAAAAAAAAAAAAAAGGAAAATATGAAAAACATGCACTCCATAAAGAATTATTGTGAAATGGTATAAAGAATAAACGTTATTTGAAAAGGAGAAATAAATAATTAAAAATTATTATAAAAGATATTGTAAAGATAAAATTACCCTTAGTGAAAAAATTACTTTTCCTTTTTCTTTCATTAAGGAAATATTTTTTTAAAAAAATTTTAATTTAAAATAAATTAAAAAAATAAAATATTTAAATATATATTTTTAAAAATTTAAAAAAAATTTAAAAAAATAAAGAAAAATTAATTATTAAACATATTATTTTTATTTTTTAAAATTTTTTAATTAAAAAAAAGTAAATAAAAAATTTAAAAATTTATTTTTTAAAATTAAAAAATTTTATTTTCAGAATATTTATTTTTTAATTAAAAAGTAAATTAAAAAGAAAAAGGGAGGAGAAAGTTTTTTTATCAAGAATAATTTTGTCTTTACAATATCTTTTATAACAATTTTTAATTATTCATTTCTCTTTTTCAAATAACTTTTATTTATTATACCATTTCACAATAATTCCTTATGGAGTGCATGTTTTTCATATTAACCCTAAAAAAAAACTAAAGAGGGTTTTTGTTCTTTGTATGCGAGAAAGTAGAAATGCATATAAAAGCTTATTCTTTCATAACTTAAATAAATAAATAAAAATAACGTCTGTATTATATTACTTTTTTCACTTTGATATTTAAAAAAAATTTTGATCCTAATTGGGTACCTGTACTATAATTTCGTCAAATAAATTGGTATCTGATACTAACACAGTTAAATAAATACTGATATGACAAATAACATCCAATGAGGACGTGAAACGTAGCTAAAATGTCACATCAATACCAGTTTTACGATGCCACATCATCATTAAGAAAATTATAAAAAATAAAATAAAAAAAATCTTAAATATATATAAAAATTAAAAACTGAAAATTTATATATACTTTTAAAAATAAGTAAACAAGAAAATTAAAAATAAAAAAAAGAAATATGAAAAAAAAAAAAGAGGAAGAGAAAGGAAAGGAAAAGAGAGGAAAGGAAGAAAAGAGAGGAAAGGGAGACGGGAGGGGCGGTGGAAGGGTCGATCGGCGTCGATTAGCCTCGGTCCAGTGAGATCGACGATTGCCAAGCCAAAAAAGAAGGGGGAATCGGGAGAGAGAGGGAGAGAAGAGCAAGAGGAGGTCGGCTAGCCGCAGCCTGGCCCACCCGAGGCAAATCCGGCTCTGATCTGCCCCTGGCTAGCCAGGTTGTGGTCGGCCGGCCTTCCCCCTCCCTCCTCTCTCTGTATTTGTTTTAGAAAAAAATTCAAAATTTTTTTCAGATTTTTTAGAAAAATTCAAAAAAACTCAGAATTTTTAATTTTATAAATGTTTCATATTTTTTATTATATATATTTTAAAGAATTTCAGATTTTAAAAAAAATCATTTTTATTTTTATCAATTTTTTTTTTTGTTTTTTATTTTGAATTTTTATAACTTTTTCTATTTTTTTGAATTTTTATAATTTTTCTGTTTTTTGTGAATATTTTTTTAATTTTTTTATTAATAATGATGTGGCTAGCATTGATGTAGCATTTTTTTGCCACATGTCATGACCTAATTGGATGTTAATGCCAAATCATCCATTTACTTAATGGCATTAGTGCGAAGTACCAACTTGTTTGACGGAATTATAGCATAGATACCCAATCAAGAACAAAAATTCTATATGTACCAAAGTGGGAAAAGTGATATAGTTCGAGGGTCAATTTTATATTTAAGCCAAAAAAATATAGCAAAATGCCTGAGGCACGTGCAAATGTCACGGCCTGCGTGCCCGTACGACCGCGTGGTTTGTTAGGTTAAAGTTTCGAGTATGTGATATAAGAATCTAAATCGTGGACAATGCTATTTGACATAAGCATTTTTTTTTTATCAACAATCATGTGACTTGTTGATAAAATATTAGATTCTTAATTTCAATATCAAAAATCAATCTCTGACAATTTTAAATATAAAAAAAAATCTTATATATTATGTCAAATGAAGTCAATGATTCCAAAAGAAATCATCAATTTGGCCTCTATTCATACCCTCAATATTAATTTGACACATAAATTGATTAAATTAGTATGGAGTATTTAGATTTGTTTGTGTACAAGTGAACTCGTATTTAATGTTGATCAGATAAAAAATATTTGGCGAAATGTTTAAGGATTTTCCTTCTATTTATGCATATAAAATGTTAATGAATCAAAACAAATACGTGTAAAATGATCGATTAATAATTATCAACATTTTTGTAAGAAAATTTTGAAACATTCGATAAATTTAAACACATGTGTACATATCAAAGTGGATTTGTATTTAAGCCATTGGAAGTGTGAAGTCTAAACCATGTGGTTCATGGGAGTGGGAAGTCTAAAGCAGGATTGGTCTTCAATCTTCATTTTACATAAAATTGTAACGCCTAGTTTTACTTCCATTCCATAAAACCGTTGGGAGTGGTAAGTCTAAACTAGGTGGTTCGTGGTTGATCTTATTCTTCTTTACTTGAAAAAGATTGGTGTTGGTTCTTGCTGTAATGACTATATTTTTCATGGTATCAGGTCATTCTGGATTGGATTTTAAAAAGCTAAACTCACTTGCCACGTGGCTATTTTATTGGATATTTCTCCCTTTCCGCAATATTTGTTGTGTTTAGCGCTCTCCTCTAAAGTTTAAGCCAATTTTTAGTATAATTTTAGTTAAAATAGAGTACAAATTGATTGCTTAAGAAGTTAAATCAAAACACAAGGAAAGAAAGGAAGGCTTATGTATGTTTGTATTGAATTTGAAATATAGCGGCGACAATTGGGTGATGGCGATCATATGATATGGATTTTGATTGGTGCCACCTACATTGCTATTAATTTACTTTGTATTTACATTACTCTCATTTTTTCTCCAATCCTGTGGGTGGGTGTTGAATTTGTATGCCTAGCTTATCTCCAACCTAAATAAAATAATAAGAGACAATCAAGAATGCATCTTAATTAACTATCTTTTTATGCTATTAGCACAAAATTATTGAAATATATAATTTAGGTATTGACGCAAATAAAAAAAAAAAAAAATTGTTCTAGTTTGCTTAGTATAAAATTGTTTATAAGTTTTCAAAAAAAGTTTACTTCTAATATTTATTTTTTGTTGCAGGTTAACTTTGTTCGGGTTTTTAGATATTACTTGCTCTGTCTTGAAATTTTTTAAAACATTTTCTTTCTTGTACTATTACAAGAATTTATCACTAATGGTGGAGATCATGGAAACTCTAATTTTAATTTACTACAGTTATAATAAAGTCAAAATATAATTTATAACATGCAAATAAAATGAATGCTGAAACTTTCTAATTGCATTTATTAAAATTGGGTTATGGAAAATAAAACCAATTATTTGTTTATTTTGTAATTGAGGATATATACAAAAATATAAATAATTTATATATTTGAAATGTATTTACGAATGTATTAAAAAACGAAAGTTAGTTGATAAAAAAGTGATATTTTGCTAAAATAAAATTAGTTTGTAAATTTTTATGTAAGATTGAAATTTAGTGGTATGATATCTTGTTTTTCAAAGTTCTTATACAGGAAGATTATACTCCAATTTTCAAATTTAGATAAAATATTTTTCAACCTATTATATTAATAAATTTATTATTTAATATTAATCAGAGTTATTAATTTGATAATATAATATATTTAAAAATAATTAAGATATAATTTATATTAAAAAATTTCATCAAAAATACATATATATATATATATAAAAATTTTGGGATGGGTCAGATCGAATTTAATGCAGATTATATATATAATTCGGGTCGGGGTCAAATATTAAATAAATAATTCGATATTAGAGTCGAGTTTAATATATACCAAATGAAGTCGAATTCGGGTGGGACAAAAATCGACCCGACCCGACCTGACCTGTTGTCATCCCTAATTAAGAGGTAAGAATTAAATGAGTTTATTTTTGTTTTAATTTGGATTTTTATATTAATGTGTTAAGATTTTACAATTTATTTTCATAGCTATAAAACTAAAAAAAAAAGTTAAGTCAAATTTTACTTGAGAAGACTAAAGAAAAAAAAAATTAAGAATAGTAAATGAAATTTAAGTTGTTTAAGTTGTTTTTAATATACATGCTTTTATACCTTTTAGAAGTTTTATGATTGAAATAAGTGGCATCATCTCATGAAGTGATATTCTATAAATGTTGTGAATTAAATAAGTTTCACTTTCATGAATAATAAGTGTTCACTAGATAGTGAGGAATAATCTTAAATTAATTAAACACCATAGTATTGGACTAACAGAATACTCTAGAAAACTCATTTTTATCTTCATTAGATAAGTTAGAAATGTATTATAGTAATTTAGTCAATTTAGGCACGTTTAATTTAAATTTATATTGAAATAATAAAAATATTTTATATTAATATTTTTAAAATTAAAACTATATAAAAAATATTTAATATTAAAGACATTTTAATGGGTTTGGTCAAGCTACGAACTTAGAAAATTTTGTTCAAAACTTGTTCTGGATAAGTTCAAGCCTCTCGACCGTTAGATTTGTTCAAAGATTGGGTCTTGATAGGGTTTTTTCAATTCGAGCTAGTCTGATTTGAATTATTGTTCATTTAATTAAAAAAATTAAATTAATTATTAAATATATAAATATTAATATAAAAAATAAATTTTTTTATATTTTAATATTTATGAATAATAAAATGAGTTTACAGACCAACCCGGACCAAACTTGAATAAAAACAAAAATTTCGAACCTCAACCCGATATATGCACAAGTCTATCGGCAGTTTAGCTCGTAGATAGATCTAATGCGGATAATAAGATAAAGATTGGAACCAAAAAGTATGGTGTTGAGGTAATATAAAGACCTCAAACATATGGGACTAAGCAAAAAGTAGTCAATACTAAAAGACTAATTTAATGAACAAACTAGAAAGAAACCCCGCTTATTTTTTTTAAAAAAAAAATTAATTTAATTTTTTTAATAATAATAATTTAAATTTTATTAAATAATAATTATTTTTTTAAAATGTTTTATTTTTAAATTGTAATAATATTAATATTATAATATTTTTTAATTATAAAAATTAAATTTATGATAATTATTTATTTATAAATTACATAATACAAATGCATTTTTAAATGTTAATTATATGTATTTTTGAAAATATTTAGACTTTATTGTATAAGGTATATTTTTATTTATAAGAAGTAAAAAATAATAAATGAAAAATAAGAAAATAAAATTGTGGTTTGTATTTTATCTTCTCGTAGTATCGATTTTCTCACATAGTTTAGCAGCAAGTTCGTTTTTTCTTTCTTTTTTTTAATTTTTTCCCAAGCTGTCGAGTACGGATCCTAAATCGACCATCGAGTCAACATGCTGATCAACCCCTTTAAATACATTACTTAAAATAAAAATAAGTAATAAAATAAATTTATTTATTTACTTTTTACAGAGCGGGTCGGGTCACGGATCCTAAATCAATCCGCGAATCAACGTGCGAATCAATTCTTTTAAATACATCATTTAAAATAAAAAAAAAAAAAAATTAATGTGTTTTTGTGTATCATTAGGTTCCATGGGATTGGATTCGATGAGTCTTTACATTATGAATTCCGATTCTCTACTGTTACGGGACAGACGAGATTTCGGTGGTATCTTGTCCAGAATTAGGGACACTGCTTTGTGGTAGTGAACAGGGTTCAGTTCAAAATATATATCATCAAAGACATATTGTTTTCTGATGGAGTCAGTTTATGGGTGGTTTCATTGTTTTACTACAGATGGTTTAGAACGGGTTTTTAATTTCATATGTTTATGTTTAAGAATTCTCAGGCTTATTTAGAGTTATGTTTTACGCCACATAAAGGTTGGTGATTGATGTTGCTTTTAGGAGATTTTGTAATCAGTGGGTTTATAGGGATCAAGATTTGTGCTTGAAGGGTAGATTTTGTATTAGGGATCTTGGATCTTTATTGCAGATTCTTACTCTTGTTTGATTTATTCTTATTCAATAAAAGATGCATTGTTGTTCAAACAAAAAAAAAATCATATTTTTTTCAATTTTTTTCGAGTGGGTCGATTACGGATCCTAAATCGATTTGCGAGTCAACGTGCAGATCAACCCCTTCAAATACATTATTTAAAATTAAAATAAAATAAAATAATAAAATAATTTTTAAAAAAAAAAAATCCCGAGACGATCGGATACGGATTCTAAGTCTACACGCGAGTCAACGTACGAACCAACCTCTTTAAATACATCATTTTAAAATAAAATAATTAATAAAAAACTAAAAATAATTAATAAAATATATATTTTTTTATTTTTTTCCCGAGCGGGTCGGGTACGGATCTTAGATCGACCCGCGAGTCAACGTGCGGACCAATTCCTTTAAATACATCATTTAAAATTAAAATAATTAATAAAATAAATTTCTATTTTTAATTTTTTTTCCCGAGACGGTCGGGTACGGATTCTAAATTGACCCGCAAGTCAACATGCGAACCAACATCTTTAAATACATCATTTAAAAATAAAATTAAAAAAAAAAACTAAAATTAATTAATAAAATTTTATTTTATTTTATTTCCCGAGCAGGTCAGGTACGGATCCTAAATCGACCTGCGAGTCAATGTACGGACCAACCCCTTTAAATACATCATTTAAAATTAAAATAAAAATAATTAATAAAATATATATTTTTAATTTTTTCTCAAGATGGTCGGGTACGGATCTTAAATCGACCCACAAGTCAACGTGCAGATCAACCTTTTTAAATATATCATTTAAAAATAAAATAAAAAACAAAAAATAACTAATAAAATAAATTTTTTTCGAGCGGGTTAGGTACGGATCCTAAATAAACCCGCGAGTCAATGTACAGACCAACCGCTTTAATTACGTCATTGAAATTAAAATATCCTCGAGTCAACGTGCGGATCAATCTTTTTAAATACATAATTTGGCTTTAAATATATAACTGGAGCGGATAACAGATTCAGATATTCAATACTATCCGAATTAAAATTAAAGCGGATTCGGATAACGGATATCCAAGGGTTTATATCCGAATCCTCTCTGAATCCGATGAAGATAGTAAATTCAATATCTGAATCCGCAAATTATCCTAATCCGTAATATCCGTTTTCGGAAAAAACGCATCGAATAAAAAAAAATCATATTTCCTAATTAATAATTATTTATAATATTAACCAAAAATTATAAATAATTTTTATTTATGAACCTATTTTATAATTTTACTAAGAAATTGGAGGGGGGAAAAAAAAAAGAAGCGTTGCTGTCACAAATTAGGGATAGTTTTTATATATAGGTATAGATAGTGTATAGATATTATTAATTTACTATATAATTGTTTATATAAATTAAAAAAGATAAAATTATTAATATATATATATATATATATATATATATATAAGAAAGTGATATCTACTGTATATTATTTTTGAGTCTTTAAAATTCAAGAGTCTTTTTTGAAATATCCTAGGGACAATTTTGTTCTATTCTATAATATATATATATATATATATATATATATATATATATAATGGGTGGGTCTTGCTCTTTTTTAGATTTTTAATTTTATTTTTAAATGATGTATTTAAGGGGTTAGTTTGCATGATAACTCACAGGTCGATTTGAGATCAGTACCCGATCAGTTCGAGAAAACAAATTAAAAAAAAATATTTTATTAATTGTTTTTAATTTTATTTTTAAAGGATGTATTTAAAATGGTTAGTCCGCACGTTGATTTGCGAGTCGATTTAGGATCCATACTCGACCCGCTAGGGAAAAAATAAAAAAAGAAATTTATTTTATTAATTATTAATTTTTTAATTTTTACTTTTAAATGACGTATTTAAAGAGGTTGGTTCGTATGTTGACTCGCGAGTCGATTTAGAATTCGTACAAGACCAGCACGGGAAAAAAGTTAAAGAAAGAAAAAATATATATTAATTATTTTTTATTTTTAAATGATGTATTTAAAGGAGTTGGTCCGCATGTTAACTCGCAGGTCAATTTAGGATCCATACCTAACCCGATCGGGAAAAAATAAAATAAAAAATTATTTTATTAATTATTTTTAGTTTTTTATTTTTTTAAATGATGTATTTAAAGGGGATGGTCTACACGTTGACTCGTTCGATTTAGGATCTCTACCCGATGCACTCGAGAAAAAAAAGTTAAAATAAGAAAATTATTTTATTAATTAATTTTATTTTAATTTTAAATAGCCCATATATTCACTCACAAGTCGATTTAAGATTTGTAATCGACCAGCTTGAAAAACAATTATAAAAAATTTATTTTATTAATTATTTTTAGTTTTTATTTTATTTTTAAATGATATATTTAAAGGAGTTGATCCATACATTAACTCGCGGGTCGGTTTAGGACCCATATCCAACCCGCACGGAAAAAAGTTTTAAAATAAATTATTCTATTAATTATTTTTTTTTATTTTATTTTTAAATAATGTATTTAAAAGGGTTAGTTTGCATATTGTCTCGAAGGTCGATTTAGGATCCATACCCGACCGACTCGATAAAAAATTAAATAATATATTTTTTAAATTATTTTTATTTTTATTTTAAATGATGTATTTAAAGGAGTTGATCCATACGTTGATTTGCAAGCCGATTTAGGATCCGTACCCGACCGACTCAAGAAAAAAGTTAAAAAATATATTTTATTAATTATTTTTATTTTAAATAATGTATTTAAAGGGGTAGGTCCGCACGTTGAGTCGCAGGTCGATTTAGGATCCGTACCAATCTGATCAGGAAAAAAAGTAAAAAAAAAAAAAACAAATTTACTGCTAACCTATGTGAGAAAATCATTTTTACGAGATAATAAAATACAAACACAATTTATTTTCTTATATATTATTTATTATTTTTTACCTCTTATAAATAAAAATATATAGCATGCAATAAAGTTTAAATATTTTTAAATATATATATAAATAACATTGAAAATGCATTTATATTACGGAATTTATAAATAAACAATTATCATAAACTTAATTTTCATAATTAACAAAAAAAATTATATTAATATTATTATAATTAAAAAAAATTATTAATTAATAAAATTAATTTAAAATTAATTTATTTTTATTAATTAATTAAAAGTTTTATTAAAAAAATTAAAAATACCCCGACAAAGAAGGGTCTTTTATCTAGTTTTAACTTAAGTTCAAGAGTCTTAAATATAATTTATTTATTGCTTAATCAAAACAAAAATTGTTTTATGTATTAATGCGTAATGAGTATAATAATAATTTTATTTTTTATTAATAAAAATTATTCACATATTAAATTTCATTAATAGAGATTGCCTACTTAAATCCATTAAAGTAGAAATATAGTATAAGTCGAACTAGTTAAACCAAGGAAAAAAAAAAAACTAACATAGAAAATAAAAGCATAAACTGCTAAAAGTTTTACTCTTGTCACCTATTTAAACTTGCTAATTGTATTGAAAAGTTTAATCTCCTTAAATTCAACTAATATTGGATTGAAAATATATGGATATGATCAAGTTAGAAGTATTTTTAAAATCATGTCTGTCGATAGACTTGATCATCCATGGTGTGTAATTATTCTAATATAAGAAATTAAGACAAATGAAAAATAAAATTTGACAAATCAAGTAAAAGTATTTTATTTCTAGTCATTCTTTTTTGCTACTTATCTATAAGAATTTATAAAAGTTATCCCCAAAAACAATCTCCAGCCAGAATTTGAAGATTTGAAACATGAATTTAGCTCCACCTAAGCTATGTCTCTAACCAATTTTTTAAGGTTATTTTAGGTATTTAATTATATAGTTGAATGGATTAGTAAGCAATGTTTCTAACCATTTTTACATTTTTAAGGGTTATTTTAGGTATTTAATAATTAGATAGTTGGGTGAATTTTAGGCTTAGAGAGATGTACCGTATATGTCTCTAACTAATTTTTTAGGATTATTTTAGGTATTTAATTATCTATAATCTATTAGTTATTATAAAAACTATCTCTATAATGCATGACAGAAGAGAATTGAGAATTTTAAATTCATGCTTAGTTGACAATTAAGCCATGGGTATTAAGGGGGGTGGGGGTTAGTTTGGGTATTTTTTAATTATTTTTTTTTATTAAGAAGAAATGAAATGAAATGAAAAAAATGAGAAAAAATTATCTGTTCGTGTCGTTTTTTTTCGTGTTATTTTTTGTGTTCAAAATATTATAAATTTTTTATACAATTTTTACACGTTAATAATTCATTTTTATATAATTGTTTTAGAAAATAAATCTTCTCATGTGCTTTATTTGACTAAAGATATTGCTCTTTCAAAGAAAAATGTATTAAGCTCTAATAAAAGAAAGTTCAAACAAAATTACTTTGCAAATACTTATTCTTGAACTTGAAAATTATCTTGAAAATCTTACAATATTTGTTTCAACATTTTGGACTTAAATATTATCTAAAAAATACATGTTTTAAAGGGACAATATTGATCAAAATGATTTTTAGTTAAAGGATCCATCCCTGCTATCAAAAGATCAATCCCTATCGGTAAAGGATCGATCCTCTGGCTTCCAAGGATCAAATATTTGCGATTAAAGTACTTAGGAGGTCCATGTACTATATCATCTAGTGCAAATTAGTCCCTCTATTATAAAATTGATAATTTAATCCTTGTTCTTTTAAAATTGAAGTAAAAAGATAAAATCATTAAATAAACCGTTAAAAAAATTGACTTGGTATTTAACCTGTGTTTAATTGATGACGTGGATGTCAAATGCTGACATGGTATTAATAAAATATATTATTTTAAGATGACGTGGACAAAATAAATAACCAAATTGTTGAAAATGCCATATCAAATGTTGAAAATATATTATTTATTTTGTCCATGTTGTCATAAATAATATATTTTATTGGTGTCACATCAACATTTGACATCCACGTCATCAATTAAACACATGTTAAATGTCACGTCAGCTTTTTAAACGGTTCACGTTACACCAGTTAGTGATTTTACCCTTTTGCTTCAATTTTAAAAGAATAAAGACTAACTTACCCACTTATATAGTAAAAGGACTAATCTGCATTAAATGATAGTACAGGGGCCTCCTAATTACTTTGATCAATATTTGCAATTTGGCTTGAGAGGATCGTTCCCCTTGGTAAAATGATCGATCCCCTATGTCCTAGCTTTCTAACAGCTAGTTTTTTTAAATGCTTGGCTTAAAGAATCGGTCCCTTAAACTCATGCAGCTTACAAACAACTAGTTTCAAGTGTTTTCAACGGCTCTTTTCACACTCTAATAAATTACAACAGCTTCAAAGGCTCTCCCACTATAAATAACGCATCTCAAACACCTTTGATGAAATAAGACATCAATTGCAAGATCTATTCATCAAATCATTGAAGCAATCAAAAGCTTTTAAGTGAGTTAGAGCTTTAATTCTTCAAATTCTTATATCCAACCTTCATTAGTCTCTCATTGTACTAAATTAGCAAATACCCAATCTTTGAGAGATTTATTTGTTTGCAACATTCTTTGTAAAATCTTAGAGCTTATTTGAGATCAAAAGGTGAGGCTATTGAGTAATTTTTTAAGGTTTGGAAAGAAACTCACTTTGTGATTTAGAGGTTGCTACCTTAGGCTTGAAAAGTAGGGATTTAGAGGTTGCTACCTTAGCCTTGAAGCTAGTGAGATAAAGGTTCTATCTTAGCATTGAAATGTAGAGATTTAGAGGTTATATCTCAGGTTTAAAATTAGTGATTGTAAAGGTTATACTTATGTCTTGAAATGTAATTGCAAAACTTGAAGAAAATAGTGGATTGAACTCCTTGACAAAGAAGGCTAAGGGAGAAGACATAGGTGCCTTGAGGATGGACCAAACCTCTATAAATCATTGTATTTAAATTCTCTATCCCTTATCCTTTAGTTAATTTCAAATTCATTTGTGCTTTAATTTCTATATATTTATTATATTGTCATTTCCCTCTTACATTTATCAAAATTTAATTTTGGGATGAATTTAGAGACAATCCAATTCATCCCCCTCTTGGTTGTTTATCTATATTTGAGCTAACAATTCATACGTATGTGTTGACTATGTCTGACGCCGTGTTCAACTTGTTTCTTTTTTTAATTTTTGTCGTGTTCGGGAGTGTGGACACATATTCCACTGTTGTCGGATTTACCACACAAGTGCACGTATCGTTAACAAGTAATATAATGAAGATTAGAGTATCGATCCCACGAGGAATTATCACTAAATTTGCTAAGTACTAAAATTAACACAACTTAATCTTATTCAAATAAACGATTAGAGATTGTAAATTAAAAAACTAAATAAAATAATAAACAAAGAAAATAAATTAAAATATATGTAGACACCTAATTTTGTCCGGGCCACTAAACAGGTATGTTTTCTTCCTATATTGATGTTTCCGAGTATAAAAAGACTGTTTTCATCCTGCAGGTGGTACTCCGAGATTTAGTTTAAGAGGGCGAGCACAAAAAGTCAAACTTGAAAAAAAGTCAACCCCAAAAAAGTCAACCCCGAAAAAGTCAACCCCATAAAGTCAACTACTGAAAAAGTCAACCCACTTTCAAAATCAAGATTTTAAGTTCAATTGAAAAATGGCGAAGGAATTTTGATAATCCGAGTTCTACATTGAAAGATATGGAGTTCGGAAGTTGGGATTTGGAGATTCAGTAGAAAAGAAACCCTAATCCGAGAAATTTGGGGAAAAGTGCTTAAACGATCAAACTGGTCGAAATTGAAGGTTCCAAATGAAAGATAAGCACTGACTACGGGTAATGGAGAAGTCACTTGCAAGAAAAACCGAAAGAAAAGTCAATCCGGGAGAAAACCGAGAATTAGAGTTTTTAGTGGATTTCGGTGAAATCGGGAAGAATCACAGAAATGGCCCGAATTGGTAAGACCAAAGCCCCCAATGGATGAGGAATGATTAAAAAGGATGGTGCAAGGCTCAGATTGAAGAAAATCTGAAAATCGGACTTGTTTTGAGCAAAACCGGGTTTCGGAGGTTAAAGGGCAAAATTGGAAAAATTTGGGAAAAATAGCAAATGGACTCCAAAAATTCTGAAAAATTTGTCAATCTCATTCTTAAATCATTTGAAAGATATTGGCGAAAGAAAATCTTGATTCCGAGTTCGTTTGCAAAATGGCCAAATCCCGGGCTTCTAATGCAGTAATTCAAAAAGATAAATCCCGGAAAAATAGCAAATGGACTCCGAAAATTCTGAAATTTGGCAAATCTCATTTTTAAATTATTTGGAAGAGATTGGTGAAAGAAAATCTTGACTCCGAGTTCGTTTGCAAAATGGCCAAATCTCGGGCCTCCTATGCAGTAATTCAAGCCGATAAATCCCGAAAAAATACCAAATGAGCTCCAAAAATTATGAAAACTTCCAGATCACACTTTTTAATTATTTTGAAGAGATTGGTGAAGAAAAATCTTGATTTGGAGCTCGTTTAAAAAATGGTAAAAAGTAGGGGCATAAAAGGATATTTTGGGAAGAAAAAATCCAAATAAATAGCAAACGGACTCGGATAATTTTGAAAACTTCCAGAACTCAATATTTTATTATTTTGGAAGAATTAAAAAAAGAAAAATTGAATTTGGAGTCCGTTTGATATTTATTTTGCATCCGGGGGGCAAAATGGTCGTTTCACCCAAGCAACCGAAAAGGGCTTCTTTGGGCCTTGCAAAAATCAGAGCTGGGCTGGAAAAGAGAAGTGCTGGCCTGCCCAAGCCCAAAGGAAGGAGGAAGCTTAGGATTTTTTCAATCAAGTGATTAAAAATCAAGAGTTAAGTTAGAGATTTTCATTTTTGAGCCTAAGTCCCAATCCCACATCCCTTTGTAATGTCAAGCCAAGGAGGTGCTCACCTTATAAATAAGGAGTCTTGGCCTTTGGTTGAAATCACCCACTACCCCTTGTGAGATAGTCTATACACTTGTATTAGGATTATCCGGGTGGTGAGTCATAGTGTTTTACTCTGAGGGTTCGTAGCTTAATCCGTTCAAAAGCTACTCTGAGGGTTTGTAGCTTAATCCGTTCAAAAGCTACTCTGAGGGTTTGTAGCTTAATCCGTTCAAAAGCTACTCTGAGGGTTTGTAGCTTAATCCGTTCAAAAGCTACTCTGAGGGTTCGTAGCTTAATCCGTTCAAAAGCTACTCTGAGGGTTCGTAGCTTAATCCGTTCAAAAGCTACTCTGAGGGTTTATAGCTTAATCCGTTCAAAAGCTACTTGGTGAGTTTTCATTTTAAAATAATGTTTCTTGTTCTTCCTTCATTTCCTTTCTTAAGTATATTTTTCTTACATTTGTTTTTACAATAAACTCACCATGGCCAAATGGCCTACATTATTTATTTTAAGTTGTGTTTTTGATTCATTTTATCATATTGTTTATGCTATTTTCTTTATTTTTGATGTTTTAAATATTATGTTATTTCATGTTCTTAAGTTATATTTAATTTGGTTGCTTTGTTTGTTGCCATTTATGTCTTAGATATCATGTTTTTGCATTTTTAATTTTCTGTTTTCATGTTGTTTAAATTTGAGCATGTTTTAGAGTTAGCATATTAAGTGTTTGTGAAAATGCTTGTGTGATTCTTTGTATGATTCTTGTTTTATATCTTAGTGAGCATGTTTTAGATTTGGTATATTAGGTGTTTGTGAAAATGCTTGTGTGATTTTTGTGTTATGACTTAGTTTTTCATGCTAGCATACCAAGTGTTTGTGAAAATGCCATGCTTGTTGAAGCTTGGGGCCATTTGGCTACTCCATGTGTTTTGCATTGTGTGTTGTATTTTTGTCATGCTAGTTGCTAGGTTTTTGCATTTGCATGATATTTGGTTGGATTTTTGAATTAAGCATGCCTTGTGTTTGTGAAAATGCCATGCATGTCTTAGGTCTAGGTTACATTAAATGCCATGCAAGTTCATGTTAGGTCTAGGCCATATTATTTGTGTCATGCATTTTCCTTACATTTAGGTTTAGATCCATGCATTTCATGCATTATGTTTGCTGCATTGTTTCATGCATTTCATGTTCATGCCACTTGAATAATGACTTGAGCCAATTAATGGTTCAAAGTCATGCTCTCTTGAGCACACTTGTGGAAAATTAAGTTTGTCAAATTGATTATTCTACCTTTGTGATTTTTTTATTTAGCCAATTTTTATCTAACTTTCAAAGAGTCCTAGCTACTGCTTTCAAGTCATTTTATGAGTTTCAAATATTTTTACTTTGGTTTTTAAATGATTTTATCAAAAGCAAAAATGTGTTGGCAAAGCAGTTTTTTTTTCTCCTCCGAAAACTCGTACATCTCTGATTTTTCTGGGAATTCATCTTTGATCAGAAAATTAAGCCGATTTGTTTTCGTGCAGTTTTACATGTCCTGAGTCTCCAGTAATTTTTTCAGAATTTTTGGAATTTTTAAAAATAGGGTAAAAAATCGTGGATTAAAACTGGACAGTGGAGTCAGAATTGAATTTAAAGAAAAACAAAGCAGTTTTTTTTTCTCCTCCGAAAACTCGTACATCTCTGATTTTTCTGGGAATTCATCTTTGATCAGAAAATTAAGACGATTTGTTTTCGTGTAGTTTTACATGTCCTGAGTCTCCAGTATTTTTTTCAGAATTTTTGGAATTTTTAAAAATAGGGTAAAAAATCGTGGATTAAAACTGGACAGTGGAGTCAGAATTGAATTTAAAGAAAAACAAAGCAGTTTTTTCTCCTCCAAAAAACTCGTACATCTATGATTTTTCTGGGAATTCATCTTTGATCCGAAAATTAAACTGATTTGTTTTTGTGTAGTTTTACATGTCCTGAGTCTCCAGTATTTTTTTCAAAATTTTTGGGAATTTTTAAAAATAGGTTAAAAATCATGGAATAAAACTGGACAGTGGAGTCAGAATTGAATTTAAAGAAAAACCATTTTTCTGTTTTGGTTAATTTACTTAGAGTGGGCTGATTAGGAGGGTTAGCTACTGACTTAGGGTGATTTCTAAGCCTTTTTAAATTCTAAAAATGGTTTTTCAAGTCCCGGGTTAAGGGTAGTCAAGTCCGGATTTTTTAAACTTAGGAAATTAGAGCCTTTTTAAAAAAAATTAGCCCAGTTTTTATTTTTAATTCAAGCTTTTCAAAATTGTTTTCAAACAATCACAAAGTATTTTGGTTTTAGAATATTTAATTTGACATATTTTCCTAAGGTAGCCGGATATCTTGTTAGATATACGGATTTCCTTAATTAAAGGAAAAAAATACATTTCATGCATTGCATTTTTATATTCATGCATTTTATATAATATGTGATTCTTGCCATAATAATTTCTATGATATTGTTGTTATTTTGATTTATATTTTTTTGATGTTACATGGTTTATTATATGGTTTTTGAATATTTCATGATATCCTATGCTTTTATTTAGTTATTTTTATTTGGTATATACTATGTCATGCATGTACGTATTCATATCTTTTAAAATGTTTTCAAAAGGATAATGATTTTTCAATAAAAAAATAAAGATATTCCCGAGTTAAAATAATTCATGAGTTCTCTACCGGGTTTGCTGGAGGGAATATCATCAATTATTATTAATAAAGGAATATCTTTCTTTCAAAAAAGAGAATGATTTGGAAAGTTTTCCAAAACTAATAAAAATTTCTATATTTTGCCACGTTTGTTGGGGAATATAGGAAAATTTTGAATTTATAAATTCCGGATCATTTTCAATAAAAAAAATGAAATTATTTTTCTTTAAATTGGGAATTAACTTGAAATACTAAATTTAAAACCAACTTTTTACCGAGACTTGAGATAACACACGATTAATAAGGTACCGATTTATACGGGCGTTGTGGGGGTGCTAATCCTTCCCCACACGTAACCGACTCCCGAACCCGCTTCTTTGATTTCTCTGGTTTAAAACGCAGACTTGAAATTGGTTTTTAAAATGTTTTAATTAATTTTTAAAATATTTTATAAAACCGGTTTTAATAGGTGGCCGATCACACCTAGCTAAAAAAGATTGGTGGCGACTCCATGTCTTTTTTAAGGTCATTTTCAAAACCTTCATTTTTCTAGAGGAATTAAGTCGACTTTTCCTCGTTTTTTTTTAAATGTCACGCTTAACGAATAATAAAGTCTTGCGATGAGACTCGTCGTTATTTTTTAGGTTGCGACAGCTTGGCGACTCCACTGGGGACATATTAGAGAGTCAGGCCTAGAATTAGACGTGTGTTACCAAAGTCTCGGTTTTGTTGGTTTAATTGGTATTAAATTTTAATTCCCACATTTTTTTTAATAAGGAGAATTTTGAAAATAATAAAATGTTTTTAAATATGTTCATACTCATGTGCATGCATTTTATTTTTGTTCTCTAGTTATTTAAGGTTGTATATTATAATTGCTTGTCGGTTAATGCGTTACACTATTCTTGAATGTTTTAATTGTTAGGGCATTTAGAATAAGGTTTGTAGAATAGGTAGTGAAAGGTTTGATATTCCTCCACACACACTACACGTGCATTTGCATAACATGAATCCTCTACCCGGATTCCGTCTTTTTAAGTGGAAGTAAAGTAACTACGCCTTCGTGATTGATCCTCCGTATGGGCTAGTGAAACACTTTCGGAGTATAAAGTACCTAATGCCTTCGTGATAATCCTCCGTACGGGCATAGGAAAATATACTCTAACGAATTGAACCCACTTTTATCGGGGTGCCTTACTAGCCTTCACCGGCGACAGTGAGGAACAATTCGGGGCCTTAGAACCGATTCACCTTCATATAGTGAACCTAGACGAAGCCATCCCGAATTTCCGTTAGATATACCGAAAATAGGAACACATGGAGGGACATTTCTAAACTTTTTGTTACCTGTTTTACACTCCGAATAAGTGTGGTAGATCGGGCAACGATGTACGTACATCGCCCGTAATAAATGTGATACTCCGCCTCGAAGGCATCGTGATGCCTAAATAAGCAGATATTGCTGGGGCAGATGTTCATTAGCTGTTTTTTTTTTTTTTTTTTTAAAAAAAATCCTTTTTCAAGCATTTTTGCATGTGGCACATTTCATGCATGTGTAAATAAAGCATGTACATTTTTGGTTGTATTATTGATCTCATTCTTTGCAATAAACAGTTGGTAATTGAATTTGATGATTTCATAAAACCGGTAGTGTCACATGAGCATTTGCATATTGTACCATAGTAAGATCCACCCTGAAATTCTTTTGAAAATGATGTGATTGGTTTATCAAAAAAAAAAAATCAACAAAAAAAAAATTTGGAGGCAAATCCTGCATAATGAGATTTTTGAATAGTCCCACCAATTTCGTGTAATCATTGATTTCTTTGTATATACCTTTGTGTTAATTCATTTATTTTTGCATGTATCATTTTGACATCATATTATAGTCATAGCATGCATGGTCATTCATTGTAAGATACGTTTATGACATGCACAGTCATTATCTGTATATACCTAGCATTAGATTGCATCCATAGCATACATAGTCATCATAATTTCTCTGTATATGTTCATGCATTAATCATCAGTTTATTCATGCACATAGGAATAGAGCATGTACATTCATAATTGTATTCCTAATCTCATGACATTTTCATTTGCATGAAAGGGATTCGAGATATGAGGAATGAATCGGAGGAACGATTGGGTGCTTTGGAACGCAATCAAGAGGAATATGGACATGAAATCCGAAAGGTGAAGGAACAACTTGCCAAATTGCTGAAAATGGTTGAGGATATGGGTAACAGTAAAGGTGAACTTTCTCAGGGCTTCGCATCATCTTCGGATCAACCAAAACCATTAGGCCCAGAACACATAATCCTTGCTGGATCCTGCGCTTGTCAATGCCACAAAGGTTGCAATCATGATGAAATTATGGACAAAATCGTGAAAATGATTAAACCTGAGAGCCTGATACCAAAGATAGAAACCTTGGATCCTGTACCATACCTGCAAACTGTTCGAGGTCCAAGCCAGTATCCCCACCCTACCATGGTCCAATCGTCCATTGGGATGACCACTACGGGATTCCTGAATCCCACTCCATCACCAACAACTACCAGTTCATACTATTTCCCTCATCAACCACCTTATCCAGCATCTGGGATAGGAACCTCGAGCTATGTACAACCTCCAAAGGCCCCGTATCCGAATCCATACCCTCACCATGCTGTTCCGCCACATCTCCATGTAAACACTCTGGTTCGGACCTTAGTGCCACCACCAAGTGCCCCAACTCCTAGGCCATGTGTAACTAAGAAACGACCCCAGGATAAGACCCAAATGCCTTTTGATCCCATTCCAATCAGCTACCAAGAGCTCCTCCCTATACTGATCCAAAATCACATGGTTGCCTGTGTCCCATTGAAACCCCTGTTACCACCATATCCAAGGTGGTATAATCCAAATGCAAAATGTGATTATCATTGTGGAATTGTTGGCCATAACATTGAAGACTGTATGGCATTCAAAAAGAAAGTGCAAACTCTTATAAATGCCAAGTGGTTGGATCCCACGACACTGATTGATAGAGGACTAGGAAAGCGTCATTAGGATTGGGAGATTTACATCATTGAGGTGGAAAGACTTCGGTCTTATATGATGTAATAGGATTTCACTTTTTCAGTAGCCGGCTCTTATAGCCTTAGGATGTTAGGAAGAATAAAGTGCTTGTAAGGACAGTCTTAACCACTGTTCAAATTTTGTAAAACATGGTTTATACCATTGTGAATGTTGATGTGGGAATGAATTGATTATGTTTCAAATTAATGAGAGGTTGATGATTAAGTTCCTCCGATTCTTATTTCCTCCGTGATATCTCCCCCTTTGCATTTTGCATCCCATCAATTATTTGTCAGGTTGCATTCATGCATTCGTAATCAGCATGATTTTTCTGTATATATCTATGCATTAATTTGCTTATTACATACATCATGATTAGCATTAGGTCACATTCATGACACACATGGTTAGTATGATTTTCTTTGTATATACTCTGTATCAATCATTCATTGTTTGCATGTATCATAATTGACACCATGTTGCATTCATAGAACATATGAACATTCATTGGGAAATATGCTGAAATGCACATGATCAGTCATTGCATATATCCATGTGTTGATTTGTTTATTCTTTGTTTGCAACATGTTGGCATTGTGATTGCATTTATTTCATATATGGTCAGCATGTTTCCATTATACATGTCCATACATCATATTGTTTAGGCTTCACATGCATCAAATTGCATTCATGGCTCATTCATCATGACATACATTTCGGGGAAAATAGAATAGAAGTTGGCTTGGCTTTAGGAGTCTTTGAAAGAATTTCCATTTCAAATCAGAAGAAGTACTGAGTACACTTTTAATACAGGCTAGTGCTATGGAGGATGAACATGTTGCCCGAATGGAAAAAATGGAAAGAGAACAGAGAGAATTGCGAGAACAGCTAGCAAAATCTCAAGCAGAATCTAAAGGTCAGATGACTAAATTGATGGAGCTAATGTCTGCCGTAATCAAAGGAAAAGGATACACCGAAAAAGTTATCGCCAGAGAAGGGTTAGAGGCACAAAAGGGCCAGGATGAGGTCATAATAAGTGATGCCCAGAACACTGTTAACCTCGTCAATGTCCTAAACTCAGATGATCTAGCTGAACAGGCAAAGTTGAAAAGGGTTGCAGTAAATGAGGTTGAGTTGGCAGATTCCCAAGGGAAATATCAGTTGTTAGATGAAAGGCTCCTGGCAATAGAAAGAACAGATGTATTCGGGAGTGTGGAGGCGAAAGAACGATGCTTGGTCCTCGATTTAGTCATTCCTCCTAAGTTCAAGATCCCTGACTTTGTGAAATATGACGGGACGACCGATCCATCATCCCACATCACTATGTTCTGCCGGAAGATGACGAGTCATATAGGTAATGATAAGCTTTTGATTCACTGTTTTCAGGATAGCCTCAGCGGGTCCACAATTAGGTGGTATAGTCAGTTGAGCAAGGACCAGATACGCTCTTGGAATGATTTGGCTAGGGCTTTTCTAAACCAGTACAAGCATATGACCGACATGGCGCCTGACCGTCTCACATTGCAAAATATGAAGAAAAGAGCTACTGAGAGCTTCAAAGAATATGCGCAACGGTGGATGAGCCTGGTCGTCCAAGTACAACCGCCTTTAACTCAGAAGGAAACCACTGTCCTTTTTGTGAATACACTACAGGCCCCATACTACGATAGACTTGTCGGCAACACCATGAAGAATTTTTCGGACATGGTAATTTCAGGGGAGATGATTGAGAATGCTATCAAGGTTGGGAAAATTGAAGGAGAAAGAACATCCAATACCAAGAACAGGGAATCTGAAAATAAAAAGGAAGATACCCAAGTCGTGGAAGACTTTGCCCCATCTCCCCAATTCTCCTCGTATCAGCCATTTAACTCTACCCTGAACAATGTCTCTCAAGGTTTTTATCCCTACCAACCAATGACTGCAACTACACCAGAATTTACATCTGTCTATCAATCGAACATCCTCGGGAATAATCGAAGGGGGCATAAAAAGCGAAAAATAAATCAGGTTGACCCGATTCCTGTGACATACAGTGAGCTACTACCTCAACTCATCCAGAATCACCTTGTGACACCCATGCAAATAGCGCCTCTGAAGCCCCCTTATCCGAGCTGGTATGATGATAATGAGTGTTGTGGGTACCATTCTGGCAATCAAGGTCACTCAACAGAGAACTGCCCCGCTTTGAAGTACAAGGTCAGAGATCTCATCAAGGCTGGTTCGATAAGTTTTGAAGATGGGGAAGCCAAGTGTCACAAGAAACATTGTGCATGATCATATTAGGTTTTTGACACATGTAGTTCTATACACTGTGATGATGAAAGCACTTGTCTCATGTTAACATCTACATGAATTAAATAAATTTTGAATTTTAAATGCTTTGTGTTTGTTGTGTTTCAACAATAACTTGAATTTGCAAAAACAAGCATTAAGGAATTTTTAGTGATGGATAGTCTCAAGAAGATTGATGATCAGTGTTACAAATGACCCAATACCTTCTCCATTCTCTTTAGGTTTTCCTAAGCCTAAATCTCTTAAACCAAGAGCACTTGAAAGACCTAATGCTTCAAGGGATATGAATGATTTGACTTCATAGAAGTATTGTCATTGCAGAATAAGCAAGGATGTAAATCCTAGTCTAGCCTATAAACAAAGGAATAAACTTTTTTAAAATTTTCGAATTCCTTGAAATTCAAACAAATGAGACATTCTTTCAAGAGTCTAGATTTTGATAATTTGGTGTGTGTCAAGATTGTGCTAAAACCATTCATGACCTTTCCCAATAACCACAAAACACTAATTGCCCAAACATCATGATTGACATCCTGGGGCACAATGATTAAACTAGATTATCCCTTGTCCCAGAGAAAACCCGTTTTTGGGTCATATTTTCCTTGTCTCTTCAAAGAACTCAGATTGGAAACTCAGCCTTTTCAAAATAGACCTAGACTTGCTATGTTCCTCGTTGATACAAATTCTCAAGGTTAATCAAATTGGGGCATCATATGTGGAAATGATGGATACATGGTGAATAAGGATGGATTAAACGCATGAATCGTTGGGGCATGCGATGAAAAATGAAAAATGAAAAAATTTGTGATATCATGCATATGAGAATTCGGATGATTCCAAAGTGCAAAATGAAATTCTGAATATCTATTTCCCCTGGGGATTGCTTTTCAAAGTGAATATTCGTGCTTGACATGAGGAATGGCCATCTTTCATATCCCTTCACACAAAAAAGAAATCATCCATAGCCACCCCTTTTGAGCCAAAAGAATTCTTTCTTGTTTGAACCTTGATCAAGGATCACCCTCTACACTAGGGGGCAAATGCAAGGAAAGATTTTTTTAAAGATCATTGAGAAATGTGTCCTAGCTCAAAGACAGATGCAAAGCAAATGGAGCCTCGAATAAAGACGGGCTCACTCCGTTGAAAAAGAATGGGGGCAAAATGAAAAAAGAAAAAAAGGAAAAATGTGTGAAAGATATGGCAAATTGAAAGCCAAAAGCAAAGAAGAAAAAAAAGCAAAGTCAAAAGGAAAGAAATGTCCAAGAAGGAACAAATGCTTCAAAGAGAATCCTCCTCAAAAAAATAGATCCTTGATCTGATTACCCTCAAACACATATTTTGGGCCTATTTATCCTTTCTTTCTGAACCCTAAGCCATGGCCTACGTTACGTGCTTTAAAAGTCCATTTTGATCAAGCATGAATATTTAATTTGAAAGTTTTTTCCTCAGATTTTATCCCATTTCATCGAATTATCATTTCACTAAGGAAGAATTTAGAATTCTCAAGTGTATGGTAAAAATGAAAAAAAAAATGGAAAGAATGGGACTCTAGGGCGAAAACCTAAAAACGGGCGGTCTAGAGTAAATTTGGAAATTTTCGATGCCATCTATGCCGATACCCAAAAAAAAAAAAAAAAAAGAAGGTCATCTTAAAAAAAGGTGGTCATCGAGGAACATCTAGGAATTCCTGAACCCCCCAAATTGTCAGCTCTCATTCGGAGGATTGTCTTCAAAAAACTGAAACTTTTTTCCTCCAAGATCAAACTTTCCGATTTAAACATCCCAGCCAATCTTGACGCTTGTCAAAAAGCCTTGATATGGAAACTAAAAGAATGTTGAATTTGCTTGGTTCTCAATGAATTCATGATTTATAAAACCTGTTCCATTTGTGAGCCTAGAAAGGACATACATTTTTGTTGTGAAGTTTTCCTGGAAAAGCCAGAATCTTGTTATACCAAGCCTTGCCAATCCCAGTTGAAAAAACCCAGATTAATACTTAGAGAATTTTCTAACAGTGATCATCAGTCATCAAAAGATTTGTACATCATACATTGTGGAGTTAAAATTTTTGGCTTAGAAGTTTTCCTTAAATAAGCAAAATTGTTTTTCAAAAAGGGAAAATAAAAATATTTTTGAAATACCCATTTTTGATGTTGACATGAGACAAGGATTTTTCTAACCCAAAGATATAGAACTGCCAGGATAGGTCCTGACTTCCAGATATGAGAAGAAGATATCGAACCCAGTTCAGATCTCTGTTGATGAAAGTTTGAAAACTGTTGAGGCAAAGAGAATAGCCAAAATGAATTGAAGATATACTCTGATTTGAAGAGGAAAAATGAATTTGAAAGGCTAAGCCAAAGTCTAGAAAAACAACCGGGGGCATTTGCATCACTCATAAGCACTCATCTCTTTATCGAGCTTTTGCATCTGCACAGTGTCGGCAAGCATTTGCATCATTCATGGGTATTTGCATTGGCATTATTCCATAAGCATCTGCATTTTACCTTTACATTTACATTCTTCATGGAATTCGTATTTGTGTCATCTCAAACAATTGCATCATTTCTAGAATCATTGCATTTTCATTAATGTAAGGTAATTGTAGTTACACCATTCATAAACCAGTTACATGAACACAATTAGTAGGGGCATCTGCATCATGAAACATGGGCATCAATCCAAGTCATTTACATTTGTATTAAAGACATTTGCACCAGTTTAAGTCATTTCGTATCTTATTCAACATATGCATTTGCATCAAAAAGCATTCGCATCTTCTCAAAATCTTTAGGTTAATTTTCAACAATTCTTCAGCACCATTTTTAAGACCTCCGGGCATAATTCATAGGTAAGACCTCCAGGCAACATCTTTAAGACCTCCGGGCATAACTTTTTTCAGGGGTAAGGCCTCCGGGCACTATTCTTAAGACCTCCGGGCATCATTTTTAAAGTCGCATACAGCGCATTTTTTTCAAATCACGGGTAAGGCCTCCGGGCACCATTCTTAAGACCTCCGGGCATCATTTTTAAAGTCGCATACAGCGCATTTCTTCCAAATTATGGGTAAGACCTCCGGGCACCATTCTTAAGACCTCCAGGCATCATTTTTAAAGTCGCATACAGCGCATTTCTTCCAAATTATGGGTAAGACCTCCGGGCACCATTCTTAAGACCTCCGGGCATCATTTTTAAAGTCGCATACAGCGCATTTCTTCCAAATTATGGGTAAGGCCTCCGGGCACCATTCTTAAGACCTCCGGGCATCATTTTTAAAGTCGCATACAGCGCATTTTTTTCAAATCACGGGTAAGGCCTCCGGGCACCATTCTTAAGACCTCCGGGCATCATTTTTAAAGTCGCATACAGCGCATTTCTTCCAAATTATGGGTAAGACCTCCGGGCACCATTCTTAAGACCTCCGGGCATCATTTTTAAAGTCGCATACAGCGCATTTCTTCCAAATTATGGGTAAGACCTCCGGGCACCATTCTTAAGACATCCGGGCATCATTTTTAAAGTCGCATACAGCTCATTTCTTCCAAATTATGGGTAAGGCCTCCGGGCACCATTCTTAAGACCTCCGGGCATCATTTTTAAAGTCGCATACAGCGCATTTCTTCCAAATTATGGGTAAGGCCTCCGGGCACCATTCTTAAGACCTCCGGGCATCATTTTTAAAGTCGCATACAGCGCATTTCTTCCAAATCACGGGTAAATCCTCCGGGCACCATTCTTAAAACCTCCGGGCATCATTTTTAAAGTCGCATACAGCGCATTTTTTTCAAATCACAGGTAAGACCTCCGGGCACCAATTTTTAAGACCTCCGGGCACCATTTTAAGACCTCCGGGCATAATTTTTCAAATCACAAGTAAGACCTCCGGGCAACATCTTTAAGACCTCCGGGCATAACTTTTTTTTTCAGGGGTAAGGCTTATGGGCACCATTTTTAAGACCTCCGGGCATAATTTTTCAAATCACAGGTAAGACCTCCGGGCAACATCTTTAAGACCTCCGGGCATTATTTTTTTAGGGGTAAGACCTCCGGGCACTAATTTTTAAGACCTCCGGGCATAATTTTTTTCAAATCATAGGTAAGACCTCCGGGCATAACTTTTTCAGGGGTAAGGCCGCCGGGCACCAATTTTTAAGACCTCCGGGTACTAGTTTTTTAAGACCTCCGGGCACCAATTTTAAAGACTTTCGGGCATAAATTTTTCTTTTGAAAATCGAATTCGTTTTCTTAAGACGAATCGAGCCTTGTTTAGGCAGGGAATTCAATTTAAGGACAGAATCTTCAATTTATTATTTTTAAAAAAAATCAAAAAAAAATTGAAAAATTGAAAAATTGAAAAATAGAAAAAATAGAAAAAAAAAAAGAAAAAAAGAGAAGGAAAAAAAGTAGAAAATGAAAAATGAAAAATGCAAAAATGAATGAAGAAATGAAAAAGAAAACCCCTTTCCTTTCCATGTGATTTCAAATGACCGTACAAAATTAGTGTTGGTTTATCTTTGCCTGATTCCTGATTCTCAGCAATAGCCAAAGCATGAGCACCTTGTTAAAAGACATGTGCATCTGCATCATTTCTCAAAGCTTCTGGTGGGGATATCCAGAGTTTTACAGTTTTAAAAGTGAACAAGTCTTCGGTGGTGATAGCTGAAGCCTCTGGTGGAGATATCCAGAGTTTTAAAATCCTTTGAAAAGGTAAAAAGTCTTCGGTGGTGATAGCTGAAGCTTCTGGTGGTGATACCTAGAATTTTACAGTTTTAAAAATGAGCAAGACTTCGGTGGTGATAGCTGAAGCCTCTGGTGGAGATATCCAGAGTTTTAAAATCCTTTGAAAAGATAGAAAGTCTTCAGTGGTGATAGCTGAAGCTTCTGGAGTTGATACCCAGAATTTTTACATTTAAAAAAAAAATGAGCAAGACTTTGGTGGTGATAGCCGAAGCTTCTGGAGGAGATATCCAGAATTTTAAACACAGCTGAGAACAAGACAGGTTAAGGCCCCGAGACCATCGTCGAGGTCATTTCCTTTCTTGCAAATCGAATTTGTTTCCTTAAGACGAATCGAGCCTTGTTTAGGCAGGGAATTCAATTTAAGGACAAATCTTCAATTTACTGTTTTAAAAAAAAAAAAAAAATTGAAAAAAAAATGAAAAAAGAGAAAAAATGAAAAAAATAGAAAATGAAAAAAGAAAATAAAAAATGCAAAATGCAAAAATGAATGAAGAAATGAAAAAGAAAACCCCTTTCTTTTCCATGTGATTTCACTGACCGTACAAAATTAGTGTTGGTTTATCTTTGCCTGATTCCTGATTCTCAGCAATAGCCAAAGAGGGGCAGCTGTAGACACCTAATTTTGTCCGGGCCACTAAACAGGTATGTTTTCTTCCTATATTGATGTTTCCGAGTATAAAAAGACTGTTTTCATCCTGCAGGTGGTACTCCGAGATTTAGTTTAAGAGGGCGAGCACAAAAAGTCAAACTTGAAAAAAAGTCAACCCCGAAAAAGTCAACCCCGAAAAAGTCAACCCCATAAAGTCAACTACTGAAAAAGTCAACCCACTTTCAAAATCAAGATTTTAAGTTCAATTGAAAAATGGCGAAGGAATTTTGATAATCCGAGTTCTACATTGAAAGATATGGAGTTCGGAAGTTGGGATTTGGAGATTCAGTAGAAAAGAAACCCTAATCCGAGAAATTTGGGGAAAAGTGCTTAAACGATCAAACTGGTCGAAATTGAAGGTTCCAAATGAAAGATAAGCACTGACTACGGGTAATGGAGAAGTCACTTGCAAGAAAAACCGAAAGAAAAGTCAATCCGGGAGAAAACCGAGAATTAGAGTTTTTAGTGGATTTCGGTGAAATCGGGAAGAATCACAGAAATGGCCCGAATTGGTAAGACCAAAGCCCCCAATGGATGAGGAATGATTAAAAAGGATGGTGCAAGGCTTAGATTGAAGAAAATCTGAAAATCGGACTTGTTTTGAGCAAAACCGGGTTTCGGAGGTTAAAGGGCAAAATTGGAAAAATTTGGGAAAAATAGCAAATGGACTCCAAAAATTCTGAAAAATTTGTCAATCTCATTCTTAAATCATTTGAAAGATATTGGCGAAAGAAAATCTTGATTCCGAGTTCGTTTGCAAAATGGCCAAATCCCGGGCTTCTAATGCAGTAATTCAAAAAGATAAATCCCGGAAAAATAGCAAATGGACTCCGAAAATTCTGAAATTTGGCAAATCTCATTTTTAAATTATTTGGAAGAGATTGGTGAAAGAAAATCTTGACTCCGAGTTCGTTTGCAAAATGGCCAAATCTCGGGCCTCCTATGCAGTAATTCAAGCCGATAAATCCCGAAAAAATACCAAATGAGCTCCAAAAATTATGAAAACTTCCAGATCACACTTTTTAATTATTTTGAAGAGATTGGTGAAGAAAAATCTTGATTTGGAGCTCGTTTAAAAAATGGTAAAAAGTAGGGGCATAAAAGGATATTTTGGGAAGAAAAAATCCAAATAAATAGCAAACGGACTCGGATAATTTTGAAAACTTCCAGAACTCAATATTTTATTATTTTGGAAGAATTAAAAAAAGAAAAATTGAATTTGGAGTCCGTTTGATATTTATTTTGCATCCGGGGGGCAAAATGGTCGTTTCACCCAAGCAACCGAAAAGGGCTTCTTTGGGCCTTGCAAAAATCAGAGCTGGGCTGGAAAAGAGAAGTGCTGGCCTGCCCAAGCCCAAAGGAAGGAGGAAGCTTAGGATTTTTTCAATCAAGTGATTAAAAATCAAGAGTTAAGTTAGAGATTTTCATTTTTGAGCCTAAGTCCCAATCCCACATCCCTTTGTAATGTCAAGCCAAGGAGGTGCTCACCTTATAAATAAGGAGTCTTGGCCTTTGGTTGAAATCACCCACTACCCCTTGTGAGATAGTCTATACACTTGTATTAGGATTATCCGGGTGGTGAGTCATAGTGTTTTACTCTGAGGGTTCGTAGCTTAATCCGTTCAAAAGCTACTCTGAGGGTTTGTAGCTTAATCCGTTCAAAAGCTACTCTGAGGGTTTGTAGCTTAATCCGTTCAAAAGCTACTCTGAGGGTTTGTAGCTTAATCCGTTCAAAAGCTACTCTGAGGGTTCGTAGCTTAATCCGTTCAAAAGCTACTCTGAGGGTTCGTAGCTTAATCCGTTCAAAAGCTACTCTGAGGGTTTATAGCTTAATCCGTTCAAAAGCTACTTGGTGAGTTTTCATTTTAAAATAATGTTTCTTGTTCTTCCTTCATTTCCTTTCTTAAGTATATTTTTCTTACATTTGTTTTTACAATAAACTCACCATGGCCAAATGGCCTACATTATTTATTTTAAGTTGTGTTTTTGATTCATTTTATCATATTGTTTATGCTATTTTCTTTATTTTTGATGTTTTAAATATTATGTTATTTCATGTTCTTAAGTTATATTTAATTTGGTTGCTTTGTTTGTTGCCATTTATGTCTTAGATATCATGTTTTTGCATTTTTAATTTTCTGTTTTCATGTTGTTTAAATTTGAGCATGTTTTAGAGTTAGCATATTAAGTGTTTGTGAAAATGCTTGTGTGATTCTTTGTATGATTCTTGTTTTATATCTTAGTGAGCATGTTTTAGATTTGGTATATTAGGTGTTTGTGAAAATGCTTGTGTGATTTTTGTGTTATGACTTAGTTTTTCATGCTAGCATACCAAGTGTTTGTGAAAATGCCATGCTTGTTGAAGCTTGGGGCCATTTGGCTACTCCATGTGTTTTGCATTGTGTGTTGTATTTTTGTCATGCTAGTTGCTAGGTTTTTGCATTTGCATGATATTTGGTTGGATTTTTGAATTAAGCATGCCTTGTGTTTGTGAAAATGCCATGCATGTCTTAGGTCTAGGTTACATTAAATGCCATGCAAGTTCATGTTAGGTCTAGGCCATATTATTTGTGTCATGCATTTTCCTTACATTTAGGTTTAGATCCATGCATTTCATGCATTATGTTTGCTGCATTGTTTCATGCATTTCATGTTCATGCCACTTGAATAATGACTTGAGCCAATTAATGGTTCAAAGTCATGCTCTCTTGAGCACACTTGTGGAAAATTAAGTTTGTCAAATTGATTATTCTACCTTTGTGATTTTTTTATTTAGCCAATTTTTATCTAACTTTCAAAGAGTCCTAGCTACTGCTTTCAAGTCATTTTATGAGTTTCAAATATTTTTACTTTGGTTTTTAAATGATTTTATCAAAAGCAAAAATGTGTTGGCAAAGCAGTTTTTTTTTCTCCTCCGAAAACTCGTACATCTCTGATTTTTCTGGGAATTCATCTTTGATCAGAAAATTAAGCCGATTTGTTTTCGTGTAGTTTTACATGTCCTGAGTCTCCAGTAATGTTTTCAGAATTTTTGGAATTTTTAAAAATAGGGTAAAAAATCGTGGATTAAAACTGGACAGTGGAGTCAGAATTGAATTTAAAGAAAAACAAAGCAGTTTTTTTTTTTCCTCCGAAAACTCGTACATCTCTGATTTTTCTGGGAATTCATCTTTGATCAGAAAATTAAGACGATTTGTTTTCGTGTAGTTTTACATGTCCTGAGTCTCCAGTATTTTTTTCAGAATTTTTGGAATTTTTAAAAATAGGGTAAAAAATCGTGGATTAAAACTGGACAGTGGAGTCAGAATTGAATTTAAAGAAAAACAAAGCAGTTTTTTCTCCTCCAAAAAACTCGTACATCTATGATTTTTCTGGGAATTCATCTTTGATTCGAAAATTAAACTGATTTGTTTTTGTGTAGTTTTACATGTCCTGAGTCTCCAGTATTTTTTTCAAAATTTTTGGGAATTTTTAAAAATAGGTTAAAAATCGTGGAATAAAACTGGACAGTGGAGTCAGAATTGAATTTAAAGAAAAACCATTTTTCTGTTTTGGTTAATTTACTTAGAGTGGGCTGATTAGGAGGGTTAGCTACTGACTTAGGGTGATTTCTAAGCCTTTTTAAATTCTAAAAATGGTTTTTCAAGTCCCGGGTTAAGGGTAGTCAAGTCCGGATTTTTTAAACTTAGGAAATTAGAGCCTTTTTAAAAAAAATTAGCCCAGTTTTTATTTTTAATTCAAGCTTTTCAAAATTGTTTTCAAACAATCACAAAGTATTTTGGTTTTAGAATATTTAATTTGACATATTTTCCTAAGGTAGCCGGATATCTTGTTAGATATACGGATTTCCTTAATTAAAGGAAAAAAATACATTTCATGCATTGCATTTTTATATTCATGCATTTTATATAATATGTGATTCTTGCCATAATAATTTCTATGATATTGTTGTTATTTTGATTTATATTTTTTTGATGTTACATGGTTTATTATATGGTTTTTGAATATTTCATGATATCCTATGCTTTTATTTAGTTATTTTTATTTGGTATATACTATGTCATGCATGTACGTATTCATATCTTTTAAAATGTTTTCAAAAGGATAATGATTTTTCAATAAAAAAATAAAGATATTCCCGAGTTAAAATAATTCATGAGTTCTCTACCGGGTTTGCTGGAGGGAATATCATCAATTATTATTAATAAAGGAATATCTTTCTTTCAAAAAAGAGAATGATTTGGAAAGTTTTCCAAAACTAATAAAAATTTCTATATTTTGCCACGTTTGTTGGGGAATATAGGAAAATTTTGAATTTATAAATTCCGGATCATTTTCAATAAAAAAAATGAAATTATTTTTCTTTAAATTGGGAATTAACTTGAAATACTAAATTTAAAACCAACTTTTTACCGAGACTTGAGATAACACACGATTAATAAGGTACCGATTTATACGGGCGTTGTGGGGGTGCTAATCCTTCCCCACACGTAACCGACTCCCGAACCCGCTTCTTTGATTTCTCTGGTTTAAAACGCAGACTTGAAATTGGTTTTTAAAATGTTTTAATTAATTTTTAAAATATTTTATAAAACCGGTTTTAATAGGTGGCCGATCACACCTAGCTAAAAAAGATTGGTGGCGACTCCATGTCTTTTTTAAGGTCATTTTCAAAACCTTCATTTTTCTAGAGGAATTAAGTCGACTTTTCCTCGTTTTTTTTTAAATGTCACGCTTAACGAATAATAAAGTCTTGCGATGAGACTCGTCGTTATTTTTTAGGTTGCGACAATATAGATTAACTATTTAAGAAAAGCTTAGGATTACAATTTCCCTCAACACTTCGTATGAACCTCTCCTACTCTCTTAACTTGATTAATGACAATGAGTTATTAACCTAGAGTTCTAATCTATTTATAAGGATCTTCTGATGGTTTTATAAAAATATCTCTCTTAACCAATTAACTATATTCCTATGATAATTGAAATAAAGAGAAACTCATTAAGCTTAAACTCTAAAATTGGTTACACATGACACGTAAGTGTATTCCTACCCTACATACAGATCAATTCATCATAATAAATGAATATGAAACATATGTTATTCAATCCATGTTCACTAAACTCCTTTTTCCAAGTTGTATCTAGGTTACCAAATCAATCTAATTGGTAGCTAAACAATTAGAAGCATTAAGCACAAGATTGAATAAACAACATCAAATATCAATAAATCTAGAAAGATAGTAAAATAATTCAAACTACATGTTGAGTTCCATTGTCATCCTAGAAGGAGAAATTAGTTCATGCTAATTAATAAAAATATAAAACAAAGGAGTTTCACCATCATAAATATTACAAGAAAGATAAAGAAGATAAGGGATAAGAGAAAACTAAAGGGTTGTCAGAACTTCAGTCGTTAATCCTTCAAAATCTCTATTGCTCCTTGCAAATCTTTGGTAACTGCTCTCCTCTAAAGAAAATTAGGTTATTTACAAGCTAAGTAGTGGAGAAGGTAGGGAGAACTCCTAAGGGTTCCTATTTATAGAGCTCTTAAAAGCATGAAGAAGGAAAACTTTGTGGCCAAGTAACTGCTTCCAGCTTGGACTTTCCAATTTTCATATATGAGCAAATTCACTCCTTCTTACTTTAGGACTCTACAAAAATATAAAAGATATTAAATTAATAACTAATTTAAATATAAAATAAATAAATAAAAATAATCTAAAAACAACTAAAAATAATTAAATAAAAGTTTAAACAACAAGGACTTAGCTAATTTAAATATATAAAATATGGTAAAATAACTCTATTTCATAGAGTTATCACATCCCTAAACTTAAGATTTTGCTAGTCCTCGAGCAAAATAAAACAAACTAAACAAAACGAAACGAAACAAAGCATAGCTAGATATGAATGCACTTAAACAATGATTCCCTTAATAGTCCTCAAAAGTTATCTTAAAATCACAACTCAAAGTAGAACATAAACATAATCCAAATTTATGATTCAATTCAATCGTATACCTCATGCTCAAACGGATTTTCAGTGTGTTTGTGAATATTCTCTTTACAAATCATTACATGCAATCTAAATAAGTTTATGCTAATGCAAACTACGAATTAGTACTAGATTCTCATATGTTTGCTTTTCATCTCTCTCTCCACTAATGTAGACTAACACTTCATCAAAGATCAAGTAGGTATTTATTAAGCTTGTAACAAAAGGCTAGGATCAAGGTAGGATAAAGGATATATTTCTGTTCAAGTCACCCATAGAAACTTTTCATATTTGTTTTTTTCAGGATTTCTCAAGAGTCATAGTCTTTTCCTCAATTTACATACTTCATTCTTTGAATGCACTTCCTTTTAACTCACCACTTTATTCTTTCATTTTTTTTCTTTTACCTGGTCTTCATTTTCGAAGAACCATATCTTTTTTTTTTAGAGAAATTTCATTCACATCACCATTACACCCAAATTAGACATGGCTCATAATTTTTTTCCTGTATGTCATACACATGCTTATGTAGTGAGGGTTAATTATGGTTTTTCTTATTTGGCTAGGCTAAAAGATATGGCAATCAAATAAAATATGATATATCTATTAGGCATAAAGAGGTAGACTAAGGATATTAATATATAAAAGTAGGCTAGAAAAGCTCAAACGATTCAAAGATGGCCTAAATCACTTCCTCAACGTAGTGTTGTCTAAGATTTCGCGTCGAGAGAGAATCAAACAAATTCTAGGCTCTAGACATAATTTCAATTCATACAACATAAGCAGCCTCTAAATAAGCAATGCAAATCTAAGCAAGAGATGTGGTGCTCAATTTATTGAAAATCACATCTTAGCAATGAGACTAACAAAAGAATTTGACATAAAATCAAATCATACCTATGTTGTTTTCAAGATTCAAGATAAATCAATAACTAAAATTTTATCATTGGATAAGGGCCTAATCATATTAAGTGCAAAATATCTCAATTTTTTTTAATAATAAAGACTCCTAATAAAAACAATTAAAAAAAAACACACAAAACGAACTAAAAATAAAAAATCGCATAAATCAAAAGAAAGCTAATAAACTAAAGACCAACACCCCAAACTTAAAACAAATATTATCCTCAATGTGTAGAAATAAAAAAAATAGTAAGAACAAGAAAACTCCCCTATTGTTGCAAGCAAAGGAGGAGAAGCTTTAGTTTTCCTCTTAGACCTCATTATGCTTGTCCAAGTTGGGTGAATGGTCACTACAAAAGAAAATAAAGCAAAAATAAATTAAAAATAGTAACCCTAAAAAATTAGAATTAAAAATATGAAAAATAATAATAATAATAAAAGAAATTAAACATTTGTAAAAAAAAAAATAATAAAGAAATAAGTAAAGGAAAGGAAAGGAAAAATAATTGAAAAATAATTTCTTTTTAAGGGGCGTCGTGACGCCACACTCTCGGGTTTTTTTTTCTGTATGTGCTCGGCGCTGCGGCGCCGGGCACAATTTTTTTTTTTTTTTTTTTTTGTAAATTAAAATTTTAAAATAGGATAAAAAATAATAAAAAATAATAATTAGAAACAAGATAAAATAAAATAGAAAATCAAAAAATTAAAATCAAAAAGTAAAAAGTAAAAAATAAAAAGCTTGGGTTGCCTCCCAAGAAGCGCTTGATTTATAGTCATCGGTTGGACTATCTCCTTATCATCCTGTATCCAACCACTTGATGATTTTTGATTCATGCCATTTGCCTGTCCTTTCTTTGAACAACTTCGCTTTCTTGTAGGCTTGAAAACGAAATTCATCCCTTTTAGTGGTAGAATTCAATAATGCCTTAAGCGGATCAATGGGATAAATTTCTAAAAACTCTTCTTGAATAAGACTTTCTACCATATCGACTAGCTTAGGCTGTTGGATGCATTGAGGAACAGGTGGTGGTGGTGGGTCACACTGAATCTCCTCTATTCGCACTTTTTCAACTTCTTTTTCACCCACTAATTCTTTTTCAATAGGCTTATTTGATGGTGGTCACATTGAATCTCCTCTTCTTGAACCTTTTCATATTCTTGCTCCATCACAATTTCTTTTTCAATAGGCTCAGTTGGCAATTCAGGGTTCTTGCTATCCTCTTCTATCTATATTTCAAACCTAAGTGTGTTGGCGTTACAATGCTCTATTCACCTGGTATGGCATTAGTTTCAGTATCACTTGAAAGTGTTTCTTGAGGTTGGTTATTAATGGCGGTAACAAGTTGGCTTATATGTGTCTCAAGATTTCTGATTGATGCATCGTTTTCCACCACGTATTGCAACATCATCTCTTCCAATGATGGCTTTTTTTTTTCTGGGACTAGAGTTTGAGCTTACAATGGAAACCCAGGATGATATGCTTGATTTTCGGAAGAAGAGGATCATTGATTGTTGCTCCAGGAAAAATTTTGGTGATCTCCCCAACCCGGATTGTAGTCGTTGGAATAAAAATTATTTTGATGCATATTGTAGTTTCCAACATATTGGCAACAATCACTATGATGTCTTTCCCCACATAATTCACAAATCACAAACGAACTTTGGATGACATGTATACCCAAATTGTCAAGTTTCTTGTTAAGTGCAGCCACCTGAGCAAATATAGCAGTGATTGCATCTTGTTCATGATCCCACATAGTGCACCCCTTTTGCATTCAAGGATCAATAAAAACTGAAAAGAAAAATAAATTAAATTAAATAAATAAAGAAAGAAAAAAAGTTTGAATTAAGACTAAGATTGCTTGGTATTCATATTAACAAAAATAGTAAAACAATTTCCCGGCAATAGCGCCAAAAACTTGTTGTCGGATTTACCACGCAAGTGCACGTATCGTTAACAAGTAATATAATTAAGAGTAGAGTATCGATCCCACGAGGAATTGTCACTAAATTCGCTAAGTACTAAAATTAACACAACTTAATCTTATTCAAACAAACGATTCGAGATTGTAAATTAAAAAACTAAATAAAATAATAAACAAAGAAAATAAATTAA
This sequence comes from Fremontodendron californicum, assembly GCA_030761205.1. Lineage (NCBI taxonomy): Eukaryota > Viridiplantae > Streptophyta > Magnoliopsida > Malvales > Malvaceae > Fremontodendron > Fremontodendron californicum. Next base: position 5,378,705 of record JAULJL010000048.1, on the reverse strand, counting down.
AAGATAGATTAATTATTTAAGAAAAGCCTAGGATTACAATATGCCTCAACACTTCGTATGAAACTCTCCTACCCTCTTAACTTGATTAATGACAATGAGTTATTAAACTAGAGTTCTAATCTATTTATAAGGATCTTCCGATGGTCTTATAAAAATATCTCTCTTAACCAATTAACTATATTCCTATGATAATTGAAATAAAGAGAAACTCATTAAACTTAGACTCTAAAATTGGTTATACATGACACGTAAGTGTATTCTTACCCTACATTCAAATTAATTCATCATAATAAATGAATATGAAACATATGTTATCCAATCCATGTCTAACATTAAACTCCCTTTTCCAAGTTGTATCTAGGTTACCAAATCAATCTAATTGGTAGCTAAGCAATTAGAAGTATTAAGCACAAGATTGAATAAACAACATCAAATATCAATAAATCTAGAAAGATAGTAAAATAATTCAAACTACATATTGAGTTCCATTGCAATCCTAGAAAGAGAACTTAGTTCATGCTAATTAATAAAATATAAAATCAAGGAGTTTCACCATCATAAATATTACAAGAAAGATAAAGAAGACAAGGGATAAGAGAAAACTAAAGGGTTGTCAGATCTTCAGTCTTCAATCCTTCAAAATCTCTATTGCTCCTTGCAAATTTTTGGTGGCTGCTCTCCTCTAAAGAAAATTAGATTATTTACAAGCTAAGTAGTGTAGAAGGTAGGGAGAAGTCCTAAGGGTTCCTATTTATAGAACTCTTAAAAGTCTGAATAATGAAAACTTTGTGGCCAAGTAACTACTTCCAGCTTGGACTTTCCAATTTCCATATATTAGCATATTCACTCCTTCTTCCTTTAAGACTCTACAAAAATATAAAAGATATTAAATTAATAACTAATTTAAATATAAAATAAATAAATAAAAATAATCTAAAAACAACAAAAAATAATTAAATAAAAGTTTAAACTACAAGGACTTATCTAATTTAAATATATAAAATATGGTAAAATAACTTTATTTCATAGAGTTATCATCCACCATGTTGGAAGCTTGTCTGTGTCAGACAAGTATCCGACACCGGTATGCAAAGGTAAATGGCGTGTCAATGCTTCACAAAAAGTCAGCTTGGAATTCTTGAAATTGAGGTTAAATAATTTTCAAGATATCGATAGTTAAGATTTAATGGAATATGTTGCTTCTTTTGATTTGGATTTTGTTAATAATCTGGTGAAACATTGTGCAGTTAAACCAACCTCCTTCATTTCATTTTCACCATCAGATTGATCCTCAACCAAGGAAGCACACTTAATGGAGAATGGTCTCAGACTTCACTAGAGAACAAGCTTCTATTTTCTGGCTTTGCATCACTATTGTTTTGAAAATCTTGTTGTTACTTATTGTACTACATCACACAATATTTTTTTTTTTAAAATTTACTTTAAGGTTAATGAAGAGTACCAAATTATGTGATATACATTTGTTTTTAAAAACTCTGTTGCCTTTTTATTTACTACTAAAAATGAGCCTCCGCAACACTGCATGGTTTTTTTTTCTAATAAAAATTTGTATGCATGAAAGTAGAAATGCATATAAAAACTTGTTCCTTCATAAGAAAAAATAAAGGAAAATGTCTAAGTGGAGGCACGTGCAACAATCCAAATCATGGCCAGTGCTATTTGATAGAAGTTTTTTTTTTTTTTGTCAACAATCATGTAATCTATTGATAAATGTTGGATTTTTAATTTCAGTAATTAAAAATTAATCTCTGACAACTTTAAAAATGGAAAAATATATATATTTTTCCTTATACATTATGTCAAATGAAGTCGATGAATCTAAAAGAAATCATCAGTTTGACCTCTATTCATACCTGCAATATCAATTTGACACATCTAAATTGAGTATGTAGTACTTAGATTTATTGTGCACGAGTGAACACGTTATCATAACGTGTCAAATATGAATTCGTCCGCTACATGCAAATAAAGAGTCGCCACTAAATTTTTTTATTTGCTAGGTGTGATTAATTACCTATATGAATCTATCCAGTTTAATGAAATCCTAAGATTGACGAAGGCTCTTAAAAATGATAGGTTCTAATCTACTTTACCAGAACTAAGTTTGGGAGTACGGTTACGAGTGGGAAAGGATTAGCACCCTCACAATTCCTATCCAAGGATAGTACCTAATTAGCCTAATGTTATCCTATATGTTCTAAAATTTAATGGTTTTTATTTCTTAGTTTAATATTTAAATATTGGAAAAAAATTTCGAGGAATTCTCCATCTTGCTGGTGGAATTTCGAGGAAGATCTCCTCACCTCAAGAGTATTCGAGAGAAACTGTTTGCTCTCTTGAAGAGGCTCCATCGTTGAATTTATTTTAACGTTTTATGGAAGGAAAGCAAGCTGTTCAGATTCTATATTAAATTTCTAGTTAATTTTATCCCAATAAATCATTTGAAATAAATTTTGATCCGTAATATTGAAATCTCCACTTAAACTCTCCATCATGCTGGTGGAATTTAGAAAAAATTTCTCACCTAAAAAATTCTTAAAAGTTCAACCATTTGCAAGAGTTCTATCGTTGGAAGATCTTGATTTATTTTCAATTTTTAATTCAATGCATTTTATTCCTAATCATTTTTACTACGAATCATTGTATCAATTAGATATAAATTTCGATCCATAATATTGAAATTTTTACTTAAACTCTCCATCATACTAGTGAAATTTAGGATATTTTTCTCACCTAAAAAATTCTTACAAGTCAACCATTTGTGACTCCTTAAAATTTCATCGTCGGAAGATCTTGATTTATTTCCAATTTTTAATTTGATGCCTAATTTTCTTAATTTTTCAATTCATCATTAATACCAAAGAAACGTTTTTATCTGAATAAATAAATGTTTAATGTTTTAGGTAGACCTACTCATGGTTCGGGCCAGGCCTAGACGGAATAATAATGATATCTGTCTGTCCAGATCCGGCCCGACTCATAATATGGGTAGGTTTTTATGACTAAGCCCGGCCCATATTCTTAAATGAATACCTAAGTCCGATCGGCCCGCCCAAAAGTTAAAAAAAAATAATAATAATAATAGGATGTAAGAGGAAGGGGGAATGGTTTTGAAAGTCGTGCATTTAGAGTAAGACAATAGTTGCAAGAAAAGATGAGAGGTGGGTCCAGCCATAAATTTTCAATCAAAGCTCACTGGAGCTAAGTAATAGGGGGCGAAAATTCTAAAAAAAGTTTCTTAGCGTACGCTTCATATAAGCTTAGAGAAATTTAACCCGTTAGATGTTAAAATATTCATCTCAGCCGTTGAAAAACAACAACAACAAAAAAAATTGCAATAACCGGTTAACTGGGTCAATTGCAAATGAAAAACATCTAAATCCCTCGTCTCTCCCTTAAACCGAGTTCTTCTAAAAAATTCAAAACCCTAAATTTGTAAAACAATCACCCACTCCATATAAAAGAAATATCCTTTGTTTTCATCTTCTCTCCCACGATTCAACATCACAACAAAAGCAATGTATCCTTTTTTCGATTTCTTAAGAAAAAAAAAAAGCAAAATCTCCTCGTCTTTTTTTTCGACTTTCTCAAACCCAGCGATTTGTGTCATGGCTTAAGGAGACTTCAACTTTTTAGAAGACATGGTATTTTCATTAAACATTTCTCTTTCTTTTTTTTTTTTCTATTGTTGGGTAATCAAATTTTCAATTTTTCTTTTTTTTTGAAATTGCTAATTGATCTTCTTTCTTTTTTGTTGAGTGTAATTTGAAGGTTAAAGAAGAAGTTCAGAGGCTGAAATACTTGGCATTCGTGCAAGTAACCGCTGTCCACGTGATTTTGTGCTTCGATGGTAGAGGAATTGGTTCAAGGATGGAGTAACTTTTCTCTAACAGAGGAGAAGAAGGAGTGGGTGGAAATTGACCCAGATCAGGAAACCCAAGGAAATTTGGAGACAGGGAACTAGATGGTGGGCACACTCAGGACAACTAGAGATTTTAATAAAGATGCTATGATCAGCCATTGGAGATCTACAGGTGAGTGAATACAATCAAATTCCTTTAAATTTGAAGCTTAAGCATAAATATACTAAGCACTGCTAGCATAGACCCAGGAAGTAATTGCTGATTCACTTGTTTTTTCTTTTTATTTCTTTTAAAGGCTATGCCTTTTTATAGGACAAGTGTCAATGAAGTATGCTATGTGTTATATTCAGAAACTGTTATCTAATTAAGCAATATCTCTTGAATAACTGTTGAAACTTTGCTCTTTGATGCATATAATTGTTTTAAACTTTTATAAACTATATTCCTTGTAGACGTATTAATCCAAATTGGAACTTAGGTAGTAATTCTTTGCTTTATCTTTATATTTCTCCCAAACAAAATTAAATTGCTTTTGTAGCATCAAGAAGCTCTATTTTGTATTTCTTATTAGTATGAGATTAATTATCATTTCAATATATTTGATGATTCTTTGCCCCTCAGTTAATTTACGAATGAAAAGATATCTTATTCATTTTCAAAATCAAGTGATTGTCATAATCCTAACTTGAGTGACCTTCTTAGGCATTTTATAAAGCTTCAAAGCAGAGATTTGATGCTGCATTTAAGGAGAGAGCTCGACAGGCAGTGGTGCGCCTTTAGGTAAAATTTTACCTTGTTAAGTATTTGTGGGTTTTTTCTTTTCTCTGAATGCACTTGGATTTGTTAATACCTAATTTCGCTTTGCGCCATTTGCTTTTGTTCTACTCATTTCAGGGTGGAGAAGACAAATATCGCAGGGCATGGGCACAAATATGTGAATCAGCCGGACTGAATTTCATAAGGTTTATCAACGGCTTGGAGTTCTTCTAGAGGAAAAGGTAAGTCCTATGCCTCAAGCTCTATATATTGATGATACTTGACCAGCGTAGGTGATTTTTCAGGTGCACCTCTATGTGAAATTCTCTGTATGACATTCAGGGATCTTTGGAAATCTCTTTATTTCTGATTTACCTTTAACTTGTCTTTATATTTTGGACCCATTTGTATAATCATCTTCAATCTTGTACAAACTATAAATATACATGTTTATTGACTTTAACATTTATATAATCCAGAAATCTTACACTTGCAATTATACATGATTGAATGACTTTGATGACTTTCTACTGAGCTAGTGATAGTGAAGGAATTATGTCTTTTTGCTGAATGCAAGATTTCTATAACCTCATTAAATTTGTGTAAACTTGCTAGTGTTGTTTATAGTCAAATGATGCTCCAGATTTTTATGTTAATGACTATTTCCTTGTTGACAGGGGAGAGCATTTATAATCCATACATTCCCGGGGTTATAGAGGCCTTGACTAAACAAGGATTAGTTGAGGAAAGTCGGGGAGCTCGTGTGATCTTTATTGAAGGCATTAATATACCTCTTATTGTGGTGAAGAGTGATGGTGGTTTCAACTATGCATCGACTGATCTCACTGCTCTTTGGTAAGTTAACTTCCATGAATATGATGTTATGAGTCTCTTTTGTTGTTTTGATTTTCTTGCAGAATATGCTCAACAGAGAAGGGGGGTTTGGCTTGCTTTTCCATGTTTTTGGGGGTTCTTCTTTGAGAGATTAAAATTACAAAGGGGAATGTCATCAATTGCCTACAAACGTTGCTGTCGAAGTAGGTAGTGTTCTGGAGCTTGCCTGGACACCACACAAAAAACACACTGGTCAAAACATCCAATGCCAAAAGAGACAGAGAGAGCCTGCCACTAGAGAACCCCTGTTGCCCCTGCTGTTAGCCCGACCAGGCCTTTAACCAAGTTCACGACGAACCTTGCCGTCCTTTTATGCTAATCGAATTCAAATAATAAGAGTTTCGAACTCAATCTTGATTTGTAACTCAATCATGTTTTATTTTTAAAATTTAAATTCAATTCGAAATAAAAATTGAATTATTCAACCTCATTCGATTAAACTTGTTTACTTAATAAAAAACAAACGCAATTTTAATGCTCGACTTCAAATTAGATTATTTATGTTTGAACTTGAGCTCAAATTAAGATTTTTTTTAATACTAATTAAAAATAATAAATATATATTAAAAAAATTATTAAACTCGCAAGTTACTCGAGTCCAACATTAAAATACTCGAACTTGGCTCGCTCAATAACTCGAGCTACTCGAGCTTAAACTCGGCTTGACAATATCCAAATCGAATTCAAATTCTTTTTCAAGCCAAACTCGAGTAACTTGCAAACACAAATGTCTCATTTAGAGTCTACTACAACGTGCCTCTACACTAAATTACCAGACCGCAGTGAGTAGATAAAAGAGGTTCCATGCACCTCTGTTGGAGACTTGGGTTTGAATTGCTTTAGATTCAGATATGATCAGATCATTTTGTGTCTTCAAAATATTTTTCTACAAATCTGTATTAGTGAAACTTTAGACTAATTGAAACAATATAGATTTTATACACAAACTTACACGACATTTACAATTTATACAATTCTGAGCCAAAAAATATGGAATGGCAACAATTAAATTAAAAAAATTTGTGCATCTAAGCCTTCAGAATTTCCATGTTTACATAACCCATTAATCACAAACTTAAGTACATAACCAAGATGACTACGATTCACTAGCACTAATAAAAGCATGTACAATGATTCTACTTATATGTTAGTGAAGTGAGAATATGGAGCTGTCCCTAGCCAAAGTTACAAAAAAAATACCTGTTGATCCCAAAACTACATCGGGTGACAGAATTCATGAATCACTTCCGGTTGCTTGCTAGAGAAAAGGAAAAGTATCATCACCACAATAAAAAATGGCGCTATAAGGGCTATCGACGATCATGCTTGATGTTGGAAGATTTCATCTTCTCCAGCATCTTAACTTTGTCAAGCAACTCTTGGATGGTATTAGATGCGTCCATTCCCATCTCCACCATCCACTGCTTTAGGAAATTCCTGACATTCTTGTCCTCTTTTATTCCAATTTGAGGGTGAATACAATTTGTCAAGTTCATATGTAATTTGTCAAGTTGATATGTAATTCGTCAAGTTCATATGTAATTTGTCATGTTCATATGTAATTCGTGAATTTGTCAAGTTCATATGTAATTTCTCATGTTTATATGTAATTCGTCAAGTTTATATGTAATTTGTCATGTTCATATGTAATTCGTGAATTTGTCAAGTTCATATGTAATTTGTCAAGTTGATATGTAATTCGTCAAGTTCATATGTAATTTGTCATGTTCATATGTAATTCGTGAATTTGTCAAGTTCATATGTAATTTGTCAAGTTGATATGTAATTCGTCAAGTTTATATGTAATTTGTCATGTTCATATGTAATTCGTGAATTTGTCAAGTTCATATGTAATTTCTCATGTTTATATGTAATTCGTCAAGTTCATATGTAATTTGTCATGTTCATATGTAATTCGTGAATTTGTCAAGTTCATATGTAATTTGTCAAGTTGATATGTAATTCGTCAAGTTCATATGTAATTTTTCATGTTCATATGTAATTCGTGAATTTGTCAAGTTCATATGTAATACGTCAAGTTGATATGTAATTTGTCATGTTCATATGTAATTCGTGAATTTGTCAAGTTGATATGTAATTTGTCAAGTTCATATGTAATTCGTCAAGTTGATATGTAATTTGTCATGTTCATATGTAATTCGTGAATTTGTCAAGTTCATATGTAATTTGTCAAGTTCATATGTAATTCGTCAAGTTGAAATGTAGTTTGTCATGTTCATATGTAATTCGTGAATTTGTCAAGTTCATATGTAATTTGTCAAGTTCATATGTAATTCGTCAAGTTGATATGTAATTTGTCATGTTCATATGTAATTCGTGAATTTGTCAAGTTCATATGTAATTTGTCAAGTTGATATGTAATTCGTCAAGTTCATATGTAATATGTCATGTTCATATGTAATTCGTGAATTTGTCAAGTTGATATGTAATTTGTCAAGTTCATATGTAATTCGTCAAGTTCATATGTAATTTGTAATGTTCATATGTAATTTGTGAATTTGTCAAGTTGATATGTAATTTGTCAAGTTCATATGTAATTCGTCAAGTTCATATGTAATTTGTCATGTTCATATGTAATTTGTGAATTTGTCAAGTTCATATGTAATTTGTCAAGTTCATATGTAATTCGTCAAGTTCATATGTAATTTGTCATGTTCATATGTAATTCGTGAATTTGTCAAGTTGATATGTAATTTGTCAAGTTCATATGTAATTCGTCAAGTTGATATGTAATTTGTCATGTTCATATGTAATTCGTGAATTTGTCAAGTTGATATATAATTTGTCAAGTTCATATGTAATTCGTCAAGTTGATATGTAATTTGTCATTTTCATATGTAATTCGTGAATTTGTCAAGTTCATATGTAATTTGTCAAGTTCATATGTAATTCGTCAAGTTGATATGTAATTGGTCATGTTCATATGTAATTCGTGAATTTGTCAAGTTGATATGTAATTTGTCAAGTTGATATGTAATTCGTCAAGTTCATATGTAATTTATCATGTTCATATGTAATTCGTGAATTTGTCAAGTTCATATGTAATTTGTCAAGTTGATATGTAATTCGTCAAGTTGATATGTAATTTGTCATGTTCATATGTAATTTTTCAATTTGTCAAGTTTATATGTAATTTGTCATGTTTTATATGTAATTCGTCAAGTTGATATGTAATTTGTCATGTTCATATGTAATTTTTCAATTTGTCAAGTTTATATGTAATTTGTCATGTTTTATATGTAATTCGTCAAGTTGATATGTAATTTGTCATGTTCATATGTAAAAAATGGTGATCTGGTAACCTGCTACTCAGGTTTCCTAATTTGGAGCTTACCAAAACCTTACCGTAAGGAACTTAAAGTAGAACTTCCCAATAGGGGGCCTTTTCTCTTTTTGACAAAAGGTTTTGTCTGCTGATTATTTGTACAATTGGATTTTAACATTATTATTAAATATAAATATAAAATTATAATAATATAGTATTCGGGTTGGGCCATAGCCTAATTTTTATTACTTAAAACCCGATCCGTTTAAAAAATGAGTTTTATATTTTGTCCAGACTTATTTTTCGAGTTTATTTTTTTGTTCAAGTCTTTTCAAATATCCGATCGACTTCGGATTTGGATAGATAGTCAAACCATGAGCAGGTCTAGGTGAATCTTAATCCAAAAGTAAATTAGTTAAAATAAATCACGCATGAAAACTTGCGTGATAACAAAGAAGATAAATAAATTAATCATATAAAAAGAATAACAATAATTATAATAATAAACAATTAAAATAGAAAAGAAATAAAAAGAAAAGAAAAGGAAAACTAATGCATACGGGTCGAGTCAGGCATGGACCCGGACGTGTCACGCCTGATGCGACTGAGCTGTTTTAAATACCATTAAATTTTTTTTTTTACCCATTTTGTTACGTGCTCAGAAAAAAAAAAGCCTTGCTCTCTCCCTATATCCGGTAAAATGCCACCGACTATTCTTACATAACTAGAAACCGGCCACCTGCCGTCGTGTCCTCCGTCGTACATCATCACTTCCACCGTCGGTGAACCCAGAAACTCCTAAAAATACACCAAAACCTTCCTTTCAACCTCCCGCACTCCAATATCACATTGGATTTTCCAAAATCAATGTTAAAGAGCCTAAACCTAAACGTAAATGCCGCGACTTTCCCCCTTCAATCTCCTCCGACAATCGTCGATGACCATCAAAATTTGATCGGTTCCTCCTCTAGTCCTCTACTAGGTTTTGACCGTTGGGATCTTCCAACTAATGATCCGAACACCAAAATCCAAGAAACTCAAGACACCAAAGAAGAAGTTTGCCTAAATTGTTTTGATTTTTGCTACTGATTTTTTTTTTTTTTTTGTGTGTTTCCGTTTGATTGTGTTTCTCATTCGGATCCCCCCTTGTGTCGTGTGATTGTTCGATATTTATGAGGTAATTCAAAAAGATCTAGCCCTCATCTCATCCAAGTTTTGAATTTGATTTGTTTCTTTCTTTTTAAATCTGTTATCCATAATTCATTTTTGAATCTAGATTCGTTGCTTAAACCCCAATCTAATTGGATTTATTATTTCATTTCATGATTTCCAAAGGATTCGGCTTAGTTTGGTTTTTGAATTGAAACCGAGAATGTAAGAGAGAAAGGATAGAACAAATTTAAATTAAAAGCTAAAAAGAAAATAGAAAATTGGATAAAAATAAATAAATAATAAAATAGAAAATCGGGTGAGAACAAGTGATAGGAGAAACTGAAAATGTGGGACCTTCTATTATCGGGTACCAAACCCAAATCAAAATTGGGCTTACAACCCAAAAGAGTTAATACCAATGGGCCAATAGTGGATTTGACAATCCAAATCAATATCCGAGAATCGAGTTAGGAGTCCCCAACAAAAATCGGGTGTCTACACACGTATTTAATATTGATCAGATATAATTAATATCTATAATTAATAAAAGAAATATTTGGCGAAATACTTAGGGATTTTTGTTCTATGTATGTACATAAAATTTTAACGAATCAAACAAACACGTGTAAAATGATCGACTACTGATTATCAACATTTTTGTAAGAGAATTTAGAAACATTCGATAAATTTAAGTACATGCATGCATATTAAAGTACATGTCAAAAAATTTTGCAATTAAACTAGAGTTCAAATTTAATATTCGAGTGAAAGCGTGTATGTGATGCTCATATATAATTAATATTTGTGATTATGACAAATATTTGCCGAAATGTTAGGAGATGTTAGGAGATTCTCACTCTATTTATGCACGTGAAATGTTAATGAATCAAAACAATATGGGCAAAACAATCAATGATTAAGAACATTTTATTATTATTATTATATAATTTTAAAGGCAAATGAATAAAGAAAATGAAAGAATTGAATAGTGTATATTTGATGATTAGTCTTAAGTCATTATCCAATTCTTAATAAATGTTATCTGTACAAAAGGTTTGAAATATGTGATTTAGGTAGTGATAAAAATAAAATAATAATTAAGAAACAAAATTATCTTGCTCATGTGTTTAGCCTACAAAGTGTCTCTGAATTTTCAAGAAAATATATACTTTTAATATTCATTGTTTGTTGCAGGTTAACTTTGTTTGGGCTTTTCAGATATTACTTGTTCTTGACTTGAAAATTTTTTTAAAACATTTTCTTTCTTGTACAAGTTACAACTATAGCAAAGTCAAAAAAAAAAAAAAATTATAACATTCAAATTTGAAAACATTTATATTTTCGTTTCTTAAAATTGGGTTATGACAGGTGAAACTAATTATCTACTTACTTTGTTATTAATATATAGACAACTATAAAAATAAAAAAAAAATTATTATTCTAATAAATATTTGAAATGTTTTTATAGAATATATCAAAAAATGAAATTTATTTTATAAGAAAGTGATATTTTGTTAAGAGAAAATTGGTTCAAAAATTTTTAGAAAATTATTTGAAATTCAAGATTGAAATCCCGTGGTATAATATATTGTCATTGAAGATCTTATACACCATCAGTTTCTAATTTTCAAATTGAGATAAAATATGTTTTAAACTATTATATTAATAAATTTTTTATTTAATACTAATTAGAGTAATTAATGTGATTATATAATAAATTTAAAAATAATTAAGATATAATTTATATTAAAAATAAATTTTTATCAAAATAAATTATAAATATATAAATTTAAATTTAAGGATCATTTGGATCGGATGCAAATTATATATATAATTTGGCTCGAGGTTAAATATTAAAATATAATTTGATATCAAGTCGAGTTTAATATATATCAAATCGAATCAGGTACGGATGGCAAAATTTTACCCAACCCAATCCGACCTGTTTCTATCCCTAATTAATTAAAAATTAAATGAGTTTATTTTTTATTTTAATTTAGATTTTTATAATAATGTTAAGTTTTTGCAATTTATTTTCATAATTATAAAACTAAAAAAAAAAAGTAACCCTCAAAATTTACTTGAGTAGATTGAGGGAAAAAAAAGTTAAGAATAGTAAAATGAAACTTAAGCTGTTTTTTAATAGAGATGCTTTTATACTTTTTAAAAGTTTTATGATTGAAATAAGTGGTATGAATAATCTTAAACACCATAGTATTGGACTAAAAAATGCTCTAGAAAACTCATTTTTTATCTTCATTAGATACGTTACAAATGTATTATAGTAATTATTAAAAAACACCAAAGCTATGTGGATCAGAGGTGTTAACCTGGTTGACATCTTTAAAAGTTTATTAAGATTCAGCCCAACTCGCCTTTCATAATTTAGTCAATTTAGGCACGTTTGATTTAAGATTTATTATTGAGATATTAAAAATATTTTTATATTAATATTTAAAAATATATCTTAAAATTAAAATCAGATAAAAAATATTTAATTTTGAAGACATTTTAAAGAGTTTGACAAGTTGGATTCGAGCTTAAAAATTATTGTTCAAAATCAATCCTAAATCGGTTCAGGTCTTTCAATCGCTTGACGTGTAAATAAGTCTAATGTCGATAATAAGATAAAGAATGGACTCAAAAAGTATGGTGTTGAGGTAATATAAAGACCTCAAAATATATGGGACTAAGCAAAAGAGTATATGACCTTCAACAGACTAATTTAATGAGCATATATGTCTAGTAATGTCAATTCTTTTTGTTTTTTACTTTATATTAGAAAATAAAGATAGGACATTATGAGTTTGGAAATGACACATTAATTCAATTTGAAGTGAAAAAATTTAGCTTTAAAATCCTAATTAAAATAGGAATAATATATATTAAACTAAATAAATTACATGGATTTATTTATATAAATTGATAATTTTCTACATATATTCATTGTTTTGTTAAGTAAAAAAAAAGCAATGGCGTAAACATTGAAAAGATGGTAATAAGTTTCCGAAATCAGCCCCCAAATAACATGATTACTTGACAAAAAAGTTTCTGCCCCAATTCTTTTCCTAATCGGAAAAGGATTTTGATTCCCATCTCTCTCTCTCTATATATAAACCTAGCTAGCTTTCTCAGGTTCTTGCATTGTTACTTCTTCTTCAAGACAGTTCATTGAGAGAGAGTTGAGACTTAAAAAGTGCTGAGGTTGGCGATTGAGAGAGCTTCGTATTTGTTTTTCCATCAAATAATAGGGTTGGGTTTTATGAGTAGAAGCTTGTTTCCTTCAACAATGGCTGAAAAGTCCTTTTTTGTTGCACGGGGTTTGTTCCCTCCACGAAACAATAGTAGCCCTAAAGAAAAAGACTGTATCGTCGGTGAAGAGATAAGCAATGTTTCATTGGAATCGTCTCTTTCGTTTGATAATAATATGTCCACTGCCACTGCATCTGAAGGTCTTTCTTCGGAATTTAGCCATGTTTCATTGGAATTGTCTCTTTCAATTTCAAAGGATTATATTTGTTCGTCAAAAGGAAAGACTGATCCTGGAACTGATAAATTAGGGAACAACTGGCTGAAGCCGAAGGAGGGAGGCCTTTCTTTGGATCTGAATTTGGGTTTTGAAGATAATTGCAGTACTTCCAAGAAAAGACAAAGAAGATCAGTTTGGTCGTGCAGAAACAAGACAAGTAAAGCTGATGAAGATAAGGTAGTTTTGAGGCTTGGAGTTGGCCATGAATTACATGATCCATGGTGCATTAAAAAGCAGTTGTCTGAAAGTGATCTGGGCAACATGTCAAGGCTGATGTTGCCATCGGACAGCTTGGAGTCTCATGTTTTTCCATTATGGAACGATGATGAACTGGCAAGAATTAAGGAAGGTTTAGCAGTTTGGGTGTGGGATTGTGACACAAAAACAGAACATGAGATGGTGTTCAAGCAGTGGAACAAAGGGGCCAATGTGCTTATCAAGAACTGGGTTAAGAAGTTTGTGAAGAGGAGGGAACTAAAGCTGGGTGATGAAATTGGTCTTTACTGGGATAAATGCACTTCAAGATTCAACTTTTCTGTTCTTAGCCGAGCTTCAAGCCATTAACTTTTTTCTTCTATTCATCAAGTTTTGTTTTTGTTTGGTAATCTGATACAGTTTGTTGATTTAATATATAAAATTACTCAATTCTTAGTTAAGTTTAGTTAAAAATATAGATCAGTATTGTTCATCCTTTGAAGACTTTGATCATGATTTTTGAGACCAAAAATTGTGAAGCTATTTTGATAAGTATACCCCAAATCTGATAGTAAGATGGTATACTACTGCAGCACTCAGCATGCATTCATGAGATTTATGAGGCTATGGTACTCGGATTTTTTTATTTTTCATAAAGTATTTGCGTCCGACATCTATGTTCGGCACATATTCGGATATGGATATGGAGTATCATCATCTAAATATATGGAAAAAGTTGAAAATTTTGAGGATATTCGTGTCGGATTTATATCCGTATTTGATACTCATTTCCGAATCCGGGTAACATAGGTATGAGGGTCTTGTAAGATAGAAATTTCTTCTGTACATTGATCTTTAATAGAAACCTTAACAATAACTTGTTCTTCCCTGAATAATTTATGCTGATTTATTTACCTTTAAACAAAATATTTGATGCTTCCAAATTCCAAATCAAGTCCAGAACCAGAAGGGCCAAAGCCCCGAAGGGATCGAACATCAATTGCAACTATTAAATAATATTGGGATAGATATAACTAAATAATATTCCCTAAAAATATACAAAAAGTTTTTTGTTCATATGGCTTAAAAAAAATAATTAAAATTATCTTTATGTATGGAATTATAATGTCAAAAAATCCATAAACCAACAAATCAATTAGACATTTAAAAGACAGAACAGTTACTATAAGACACAAAGAAATTAAGCATAAATGTGAACAGATAATCTATTAATTAAGATTCAAGATAAACATATCTATATCTGCAATCATTATGTATTTTAGTTGGTTGTAAAAGTTTTTGAAACTCACCCGATATGTAAATTTCATAAATATTTAAACCTTTTTAATGATCCATTTTATTAATTATTTCTTTCGTCCCCAATTTAAGGAAAAAAAATTGACTTTAGTGTATTTAATATTAACATTTAATATTTTATAAAATTGATTGTTCATGATTTTTAATGTGAAAAAATAAAAATTCATAAAAAAATAATTTTAGAATATAAGAAAGTAAGAGTTTTAGGTGTTTAAAAAAGAAAACAAAAATAGTCTTCCCAATCTCTGTAACTGTGGAAGGAGTTTCTCTTCCAGTCTTGTCTTGTACAACTTGTAAGGGCCACAATATAACGGAAATTAAGATATTCGCATTGCATTTTAATCGTTACGTAACGTCCGTGACACTATCAAATTCTTTGAAACACTATCAAATTCTTTGAAACAATATCAAATTCATGTCCGCGACAACCGCGACACGTTAAGTAACGCTTGCGACACCCGCAACTTTGACACCGCAACTGCATCCATGATAAAATCCGCGATCGCGATTTAAAACTATGCGTACAGGTGTTTACTTCCCAAGGTTTGCTTGAGGTGATCTTTGGGATTAGTTTATTTTGTTTAGTTTGCTAGTGGCATTGGTCTGGATGAAATGGAGGAAGACTTAGTAGACTGTTGGCGTAATCTAAATCTTAAAGAGGAGGAAAAATATTATATGCATAGATACACATGAAAACAATTTCCTCCATGGTACTAAGAATTTAAGCTATAACTATAAGTTTATTGACATCGATGGTGAACAGGAGAGCATATACATGGTGACCAATGATAACTGGATGGTTGGTAAATTACTCACCACAAGACCATTCAACAGAGATTTGATGGTTTACTTGGCAAATTCCTATATTTAGTGTAAATTAATTTTTATATTAAAATTGTGAGTAATTTAATTTTTTTGCTTTTGATTTTGAAGGAAAAATGTAAAATTGTTAACAGATTTAACATCAATCGTGTTAAAACCTAGACGTGACGTTTTGACTTCTGACAATTTTTTGACATGGTCGTTAAAATGCTAACATGAAATTTATAAATTTATTCTTTTTGCTGACATGGAATGTTTTTAACCAAATTAAAAAAATAATAATAATAATTTTTAAAAAATAACTAAATTTATTTTAAATTAAGAATTGTGATTAAGTAATTGTCTAAAAAATATTGTAATTAAGTATTAACTAAGGATTTAAAAAGTAAAAAAGGGATAATTCTCATCCATTATCAGCAACCAAAACTCACCACCACCAAACCACTACATAAAAAAAAAACAACTATATCCAAAAATTATATAAAAAATACACACAAAAAAAAAGAGACAAACAACAACCTAAATCTACAGCAAAAACCAAAAAGAAAAAGAATCAGAGGTGGTTGGAATTCACACGTGCCACCCCTCAACTTTTGGATCAAGAATGGTAAACCTAGCAGTCTCAAATCTCAATTGATCATTGGTGTTCAATTGTTTAAACTAATGTTCCTAAGGAAAAACTTACCTTTATATCATTATGTTTGGACACATCAATTTTATGTTTAAATTAAACATAACAAACAACAAAAAGCTCACAAATAATGGAAAAAGAAATTTTCTTTCTCTTAGGATTTTCGAGTTAAGGTAGTAAGAGGGTTTCGAGGGGTTAAAAATAAGTAGAGAATGAAGGGGGGACAATGGGGAAGGACATATTGGATGATGGAGGTGAAAGGATAGATCTAGGCTTTTCGGGTTAGATTAATTTAGAGAAATTAATTGGAGAAACGAAAAGCGGAGAGCAAGGGATCATTTCGTGTAATTTGGAGTCAAACCAACGCCGATGAGCGACGACCGACGACGAAGTGGCGACGACGCATGTGATGAATTTTGGTTTAATTTGGTGAGAGAGTTTGAGAGGATAGAGAAGAAGGAAAATTAGAGAGAGAGAGAGAGAGAGAGAGGAAGAGAGAAACGTGGTAAAAGAAAAATATTTAGAATATATACTAGGCTCATACTACGTAGTTCTGAGGGTAACGGTTAGGGAAGAAAGAAAGAAATAAAGAAGAAAGGAGAAGAAAAAAAGAAAAAATAAAAAAAGTAATTGTCCATAATAACATCACTCCTCGTTATACTGTTAATTTATCAAGTTGACTATTTTTTTCACTCAATTGTTAAAGAAAAATAAAGAAAGCCATTGTCCATAATAACATTTCACTCCTCATTATATTGTTAATTTATCAAGTTGACAATTCTTTTTACTCAATTGTTAAAGATTCAAGATAAAAAATAAAATACAATCAGAACATAAGGTTTAACCCAGTTGGTTCATACAATCACTTTTAAGATGTAACATGAATCTCAGCATTTATAATCATTTTCTCTATTTTCAGGCTACGACAAAAATTTTAAATAACGATCGCAACAAGATCGTTATTTTGTGATTTCAACTCGTTCCGCCGTTCATGTTATACTTGCATGTTCAGACTCTAGGTTGGCAAAGAATGTGTCTACATCTTTTTGAGTCGGCTCTTCAAGCAGATTTTTCTTAGCTCTATTGTCTGCAAACCAAAAAAGAAAAATAAAGAGAGTCACTCTCTATAATAACATTTCACTCCTCGTTATACTGTTAATTTTTATCAAGTTGACTATTTTCTTCACTCAATTCTTAAAGATTTTTTATGATTTTTCCAATGATCCCCACCTCTGATTCATTTAATAATTGACATTGCACTTTGATGACAAATAAAATACAATTAAAATCCAAAATTTTATTCAATTGATTCATACAATATTTAAGAGAAGACATTCAGCAGATCTAAAATTCGAATCTTAAGATTTATAATATCTTTCCCTATTTTTAGATTGCGATTTTTTTTTTTGGTACCAAAAAAAATACAATCAAGTAACTTGTTTCTTCAAAATATATAGAAATTGTTTTCTCCCATAAGAGTTAAAGAAACATGATAGAATGCTAAAAATTGATATACTTGAGTTGAGGTACCTTTTAGTTCTTAGCTAGGCCGAAAACTTAACAGGAAAAATGTATGTCGGGTTTGTGATAACTCGTATATTATATAGTTTTTAATTATGTTTTATTATTGTTTTGTGTCAAATACGAGTTATTATTGCTTAGTCTACTTGTGTTTATGATATTTTATATTTTTATGTAATTTGGTGTTTTTCATGAGTTTCTTTGAGTGATTTCAGATTACTAGAATTAAGGGCAAATCCAGTTCAGTTCCAGTTCCGACACCGTTTGCCATATCAGCTATATCTCGAGTTTCACTGAAGCAATAAGGCTGAAATTTGTAGCCGTGCAAAGCTAAGAGGCATATCTATCTTTTTCATGTTTTACACTTCTTGAAACGGAGTCGTTTTCCCTAGCGAAATCGACCATCAAGTTGGCTGATGTGCAATGACGTCTGTGCTGACCTGTTTTCGTATTTTGCCCATATCTTCTTATCCACATCAGTAAATGAGCTGATTCCAACGGCTATGGATCCGTAACTGATAGGGGTATATTTTTCTAGAAGACAATTTTATCAAATCGAGCCTCCAACATTGACAAAATCGACCATCAAGCTGGCTGATCAGAATTGTCATACAATATGACGAAAATTGTTAGAAAAATGCACCCACCTATTATACCTACCTTTGAAATTTGTAAAGTTTGTCTCTTGTCATTTAGCCCTCCAAAATGTGTATAAATAGAGGGCCTTGGATGAGTATTGGGATACATTGATACATTGGTAGGATATTAGCCATTGTAATAAAATTCTCTAAGTTTTCTTCTTCTTTCCTTTCTCTAGTTTTCTTTTTCTTTACTTATGTTTCTTACATTCCTTTTCATTTTATTCATATCTAGTATGTGTTGCTAATCATATTGTTGAGGTGATGAGGTGAAGCTTTTGGTAAATGCTAAGGTTAGTCTCTTAAACTTGAGCTAAAATGAATCATCATTTATAAACATTAGTATAGATAATATTTTCTTTTGGTTTAAAATCATACTTGCAAAGTAGAGATCTTGATTCGTTATTGACAAGGAAAATGGCACAGTAAATGCTTGGTTTCTTAACCTTGATTTGTTGTAGACATATACCTTGGCATAAGGAATGCTTGGACTCTTTTTATGAGTTTTGAGGACACCAAATGAACATAATATCATATGCTATGGACGTTGGACAATTTGGATTGAATTGCTAAACCTTCCGATTGGAACCTCCCTTATGTGTGGATTTCAATTGTGTAATAAAACAAGATTAATCTTAGCATAACACCAAGAGTGGATTCTCTAACCTCAACATCTTTTCTTATTGTTTTTTTATATCTTGTTTAATTTCTTTTATATTTTGTTTATTTTGTTCTCTAATATCTTGTTTACTTTCTTTGTTATTGATTCCCTAATATCTTGTTTATTTTATTTTTCTTATATATTTATAAACTTATACTTACTAATACGCTTCCCTGTGGTTCGACCTCGGACACCCGAGAATTTATTACTTGAACATAACCTGCACTTGGGTTTACAACTCTTAATTGAGTTACCATCAAGTTTTTGGCGCCGTTGCCGGGGAAGCAATACTAAGTATATAAGTTTATAAGTATATTTATTTTTATTGGCTGGTTATACCGCCTATATTTATTTTTATTGGCTGGTTATACCGTCTAATTTTCTATATATTTATATTTATATTGTATATTAGCTTTGTTTTATATCTATTGGCTGGTTATACCGCCTAATCTGTATATTAACTTTGTTTTATGCTTGTTTGGCGACGTGATTTTAGATCTCGTCGTTTAGTTAGATTTTAGTGTGAAACTTTTTCAGGTAATCTTTCTAATACAACTCCTACCATGGCTGACAATGAAAGTGTTCATGCTGAAGATGAGAACAGACAAGTACGCACCATGCGTGACTACTTGCAACCAACTCGAAGCTCATCACCCTCTTGTTTTATTTTTCCTCTCAATGCAAACAACTTTCGTTTTAAACCAGGTATGATAGCTTTGCTTCCAAATTTCCATGGGTTAGAATCGGAAAGTGCTTACTCGTTTCTAAAAGACTTTGAAGATGTATGTGTCACCTTTAATGACCAACAATGTACAAATGAAATTGTCAAGCTAAAATTATTTCCTTTTTCTTTAAAAGATAAAGCAAAAATTTGGCTTCATAATTTAAAACCAAGGTCAATTGGCACATGGCAAGAATTACAAACTGAGTTTCTAAAGAAATTTTTCCCAGCACATAAAACTACTGCTTTGAAAAGACAGATTCAAAATTTCAATCAAAATCAAAATGAAGCATTTTTTCAGTGCTGGGAGCGTTTTAAAGATTTGTTAAGTTCTTGTCCACATCATGGTTTTGAAAAATGGCGTCTTATTAGTTTCTTTTATGAAAGTTTAACTCCCGAAACTAAACAATTTGTTGAAACAATGTGTAACGGTGAGTTTCTAGAAAAAGAACCTGAAGAAGCCTTTGACTACCTAGACCATTTGGCAGATAACTCTCAAGCCTGGCACAGAGATAATTCCTCTGAAAGTTTCAATAGATCTAATCTTGTTTCTAACAGAGGTAAATATCATTTTAGTCAAGAAGATGAGATAAAAGCTAAAGTAGCTAATTTGGCTAGAAAGATTGAAGCCATGGAACTTAGAGAAGTAAACGAAGTAAAAACGGTTAAAAATGAAGAAAGTTGTGGAATTTGTGAAATCATGGGACACCCCACTTCTGAATGTCCAAACATTCCCATTCTTAAAGAAGTGTTGCATGATCAAGTAAATTCTATAAACACATTTAAAAAGCCTTTTCCTTCTCCTTACTCTGAAACGTATAACCCTGAATGGAGAAATCATCCCAACTTCAGTTGGCAGAATAATAATCATGTTCAGGTACCACAATCTCAAAAGCCGGGCAACACTTTTTCCTATCAACCTTCACGTGTACAAACCTTGGAAGAGACATTGCAAGCATTCATGCAAACACAAGCAAATGTGAATAACCAAACTTCACAGGACATCAATGAGATCAAAAACACCTTGTCCACATTGACAGCTTCATTACGCACTCAAGAAAAAGGTAAGTTTCCTGCTCAACCTCAGCCTAACCCTTCTACTCAATGTCTTGTTTCTTGCTCCAATGAAACTCAACAGGAAAATGCCAGTTCTATCACAACTCTTCGAAGTGGAAAGGCAATTGACAAAAAGATTCCATCAAAAGACCAAGATCCTCCTTCCCCTCCGAAAAGTATTGCTAAGGATGATGGTAAGTCTGAACTTCTTGAAAATTTGGACAAAGAAAAAGGTATGCATCCTGCTCCTTTTCCTCAAAGGTTGCAAACAATAAAGAATTTGAATCAAAATGCAGAAATTTATGAACTTTTCAAACAAGTTAAGATTAACATTCCTTTATTGGATGCAATCAAACAAGTTCCATCTTATGCTAAAATTTTGAAGGACATGTGCACAGTTAAAAGGAAACATAATGTACAAAAGAAAGCATTTCTGACGGAAAGTGTGAGCTCAATCATTCAGCACCTTACTCCACCAAAATTCAAAGATCCTGGATGTCCAACAATCTCATGCATCATTGGAAACACTAGAATAGAACGTGCATTGCTTGATCTTGGTGCTAGTGTTAATCTTTTGCCTTTTTCTGTTTATCAACAGTTAGGTTTAGGTGAACTCAAGGAAACACCTGTTACACTTCAACTAGCTGATCGTTCTGTAAAAATTCCTCGAGGGATAGTTGAAGATGTTTTGGTTCAAATTGATAATTTTTACTTCCCTGTTGATTTTATTGTTTTGGACACACATCCTGTTTCAAATCCAAATGTTCAAATTCCTGTTATATTAGGCCGTCCATTTCTTCCAACTTCTAATGCTCTGATAAATTGCAGGAATGGTATGTTGAACATTTCTTTTGGAAATATGACTTTAGAATTAAATGTGTTCAACACTTGCAAGCAACCTGGTGATGATTCAGAAGTACATGAAGTGAATTTCATTGAAGAACTTTTTCATAAACATCTCACCACTACCACATT
Source organism: Fremontodendron californicum (assembly GCA_030761205.1). NCBI lineage: Eukaryota > Viridiplantae > Streptophyta > Magnoliopsida > Malvales > Malvaceae > Fremontodendron > Fremontodendron californicum. Next base: position 5,356,667 of record JAULJL010000048.1, on the reverse strand, counting down.
CCATGATCCTTTAGAAGCTTATTTAATTGAATGTGAGTTTTATAATGCTTCAAAAATTTCACACACTGATTCTTTGTTAAATTCTTTTCAGGTTAAGCATTGTTGGAAACAAAAGTTTGAGGAACTTCCATCACTCACAAATGTCACTGTACCATCAACTATTGAACCACCCAAGCTGGATTTAAAACCATTGCCATCCGAGCTAAAATATTCCTTTTTGGGTGAGAATGAAACTTTTCCAGTCATAAATGAACTTGAGGAACTCAGAAATGATGCATATGAGAATTCTAAAATTCATAAAGAAAGAACTAAAGCCTTTCATGACAAGTTAATTTCAAGAAAAACATTTGATGTTGGGCAAAAAGTTCTACTTTATAATTCTAGACTTCACATATTTCCTGGTAAGTTGAGATCAAGATGGACTGGCCCATTTGTGGTTAAGCATGTGTATCATTATGGAGCAGTTGACATTGAGAATCCTCAAAATGGTAACGTATTCAAGGTAAATGGACAAAGACTCAAACTCTTTTTGGAAAATCATGTTACTCAAGAAGAGGTTGTTTTTCTTTCTGATCCTTGTTTTGAAAATAACTAGATGTAAATATAATTTTTACTAATCTTCAAAACAAAAAAAAATACATTTTTTAAACCCCGGTTAAATGGCGGATAACGGTACTCCGTGATTATTTAAGTCGGTTCCATCAGCTACCCACAAAACTGATATTGTATATAAATTTCTCTTTCAATTTCTCTTTCATTTTATTTTATTTTATTTTTTTTAAGGATGGATGATATTCTCACAAGATTGCAGAAACGATTTCCTCCTTTTCCTCGAAATATTTTACTGAAGCTTTACCAAGTTCGATTTGAAAGATTAAGAATGCTTATGCACAAAGGGATTCCTGAAGACATAAGTTGGATAATTGAAGCCAAGGTACGTGAAGATGAATATCTTCCTGTTTTGCATTTACCAGGTACAGGTAGAAGCACTTTTGCAAAGAAGCGACGAGCAAAGCGCATGAGTTCAAATTGCCACAAGTGTGCACGATGGACGTGTAACGGTAAATGTCGTTCTATTGGGATTCCGTCCTCTAATCGAGATAATAAAATTGAATTCATTAAGGATGGACTGAGTAAGGAGAATTTGGGTAATATCCAACTTTCTCTTGAGACGCATCCTAGTGGAGACGTACAGAGAGAAATTCTTGATTTATGGCCGCAATTCCAAAGGGAATGGCAATATCTTGGGAATCTGATGATAAAAGACCCTGTTTGCCAGCTTGTAAGAAAACTGGATGGGAAGCATATCCTCGACTCATAGAAGGCGTTTAAGCCGTTTCTGGACGTAAAACCAGAGGAAGATGTGAGCCACAATCACAACTACAATAAATGACTTCTCAGCTTTTGGTTTGATTTGAAATAACTTTATTTCGGTTTAATTTACGTGTTGTTAGATTTGTGTAATTATTCTCGTTTTTTTTTTCTTTTTTTTTTTTTTTTTTGCATTGGTCTTTTACGGTTGATTTTTCTTCTCTTTTTGATTTTCTTCCTGAAATCACGCAAAAATCTTTTGTTAGGTTAACATTTTCTTCTGACAGGTCAAATACACTTTCGGCGACATTATTACTCTTGTCTGATTCACTACTCAGTCCTCTATATATTACACCACGTACTCATTCTCTTTCAGGCACTCGAAAAAAAATGGAAAGTACTTCGTCCCAGCGCATTGAAAAAATTTGTGTCTTTGGAGGTGCTTATCCAGGGAAAAATAAAATATTCGCTGATGAAGCCATAAGAGTTGGAGTAATACTTGCCCAACAAAAGATCCAGTTGATTTATGGAGGCGGTAGTACGGGTTTAATGGGAGCAGTCGCTACATCAGCACACGCCAGAGGAAGTCCAGTTCTAGGAATCGTGCCAAAACTATTCACAGGTTTTTGTGGACCTACCGTGGGTAAGGAAATACAAGTCTGGAGTATCCCTGAACGGATAACAATCATGTACCATTCTGCCGATGCATTCATTGCTTTACCAGGAGGTCTGGGTACATTGGAAGAAATAGCTTGCGTGGCTTCTTTGTCATCTTTGGTCACAAATAAGAAACCCATTGGTTTGCTTAATATTAATGGTTATTTTAGTAATTTGCTTTCATATTTAGATAATGCTGTGGATAATGGATTCATGTTTTCAGAGGCAAGGAGAACCATAATTTCTGCTACAACCATTGAAGATTTACTCAAAAAGCTCCAAGCTTATGAGTATTTATCTGCTACGGTTGTTTCGCAAACGCTCGGAAAAAGAAAAAGAGATATGGACGAGCAAGGAGTGGATTGCACTCTGTCTTTGTGACATTATCTAACATTTTGTTTGTTGTGTCTCAGTTATAATAAGTGGTTAGCAACCTCTGCAGGTAATATCTCCTAAATTCTACCTTTAGTAGGAGGTAAGGGACATATTTTGCTAATTTAAAAAAAAAAAAAAAAAAATTTGTTGTGTTTTAAGCAATTTAGAAGTATTCATTCTGAACAAGGTCTGAGTAAGGGAGACTTGAGACATACCTTGTCAGTTTGATTTTAATCTTTTTATGTTTACTTGTTAATTTTTGTTTAGTATTTTAGGATTAATTAGGTTGCATGAGTTTGTTTTGTTTTGAGTCTTAGTTATTCCTATTCTTATGTTATTAGTTCTTTTCTCTTACACATGATTCTTTCATTTGGGTTAATAGACTTACATTGAGGACAATGTAAGAATTAAGTGTGGGGGGAACGATTTAGGATTTCTTTTATTTTTGTCTACTATATATATATTTTTTTTATGAGTCTTTATTATTATTATTATTATTTTTAATGTGTTCTAGTTCCTTTTTAATACAATGATGAGATATGAATTGCATAAGTCTAAAACAGATTTATTAGTGAGAAGATTTTCATGAGAATTGAGCTTGATGTCAACCTTTTTATGAGCCAATGTTAATATGATATGTTGATTGAGAAAGAAGCATGTTTAGACTTAATCTGACTTGTATAATCATCCTTGTGAGTTTTTGAGCCTATAATGATTGATGCATTATACAAATCAATCTAATTTCTTTCTTGAGTGCTCTTATGATTACATGATTCTCTAGAACTTGCTTTAAACCGTTTGAGACTATATTGATACATGTGACAACATGAATATGATAGAGGCATTAGGATTATAACCAGAGCCAAACAGCCATCCCTTATTAATGTTCTAAGAGAACATCCCCACTAGTGAACCAATTTGAGCCTACATTGAATATGCTGTTTTATTGGTAACCACAACTTACACCTAGCCTAAATATACTTATATCCTTACCCTTGTTCTAAAGATGGATTTTTTGAGACATATTGCAAAAAAACAAGGGATATTTTTAGTTGAAAATTTGGGTTAGAAACAAAAGATAAGTGTGGGGAAAGAAAAGAAAAGAAAAAGTCAAGAGAAAAAGAAAGGGATCATTGTCAAATACATTCCCATATTAAAAAAAAAAAGAATCTTCTCTTGAACTTCTAGAAAAAGATGTTACAAAGTTGGTTAGAATGATGCAAAGGCTCAACATGAATATTTAGCCTATGTTATTATGTGCTTTATAAGAGTTTTGAGAAGTTTTATTTGTATGATCTTATTATGTCTCTAAAATCTATGAACTCTTTGGAACCTTTGTGATATCTTTATCCTTTTGTTCTTTAACCACATTATAATCCTTTGGCCCCATTACAACCTTGAATAAAGACCTCTTGATTTATGAAGTTGTACGATCTAAATAGTGGAGAATAGGTGGACAAGCAAGCATATGGTAGAAGTGTTTTCATGAGATTGATTGAGTGTAAACACTTTACCACTACTTTAAAGAGTGAAAATCAAGAGAGTATCCCATGTGAGAGGTTGAGATTAAGTTGAATATGCACTATTTTGATTGAAATATGTTATGTTAATATTGGCTTAACTCATTTATTTACATTCAAGCAAGATTTTTTGTGAATTTCTTTAAGCTATTGATTAGTTTTTAAGACTTGTCCAATGATTATCTCTAATTTATATTGGAAGGATTAGTTATAATTATTATTTTTAGTTTTTCTTATGTCTTCAATGTTTGTGGGTATCGTCCTAGTAAACCCTCACGAGACTAAACTCGTCCACTAGGGACACCTAGGGGTTTAAAGGCTTGTGTCACATGCTAAGTGCCACCGTGATTTCCTACGAAAATGGATTAGATTAGATTTTCTTATTTTATTTTTATTGAGTCGTTGCTAGGGACTAGCAACAATCTAAGTGTGGGGGTGTGATAACTCGTATAATTATATAGTTTTTAATTATGTTTTATTATTGTTTTGTGTCAAATACGAGTTATTATTGCTTAGTCTACTTGTGTTTATGATATTTTATATTTTTATGTAATTTGGTGTTTTTCATGAGTTTCTTTGAGTGATTTCAGATTACTAGAATTAAGGGCAAATCCAGTTCAGTTCCAGTTCCGACACCGTTTGCCATATCAGCTATATCTCGAGTTTCACTGAAGCAATAAGGCTGAAATTTGTAGCCGTGCAAAGCTAAGAGGCATATCTATCTTTTTCATGTTTTACACTTCTTGAAACGGAGTCGTTTTCCCTAGCGAAATCGACCATCAAGTTGGCTGATATGCAATGACGTCTGTGCTGACCTGTTTTCGTATTTTGCCCATATCTTCTTATCCACATCAGCAAATGAGCTGATTCCAACGGCTATGGATCCGTAACTGATAGGGGTATATTTTTCTAGAAGACAATTTTATCAGATCGAGCCTCCAACATTGACAAAATCGACCATCAAGCTGGCTGATCAGAATTGTCATACAATATGACGAAAATTGTTAGAAAAATGCACCCACCTATTATACCTACCTTTGAAATTTGTAAAGCTTGTCTCTTGTCATTTAGCCCTCCAAAATGTGTATAAATAGAGGGCCTTGGATGAGTATTGGGATACATTGATACATTGGTAGGATATTAGCCATTGTAATAAAATTCTCTAAGTTTTCTTCTTCTTTCCTTTCTCTAGTTTTCTTTTTCTTTACTTATGTTTCTTACATTCCTTTTCATTTTATTCATATCTAGTATGTGTTGCTAATCATATTGTTGAGGTGATGAGGTGAAGCTTTTGGTAAATGCTAAGGTTAGTCTCTTAAACTTGAGCTAAAATGAATCATCATTTATAAACATTAGTATAGATAATATTTTCTTTTGGTTTAAAATCATACTTGCAAAGTAGAGATCTTGATTCGTTATTGACAAGGAAAATGGCACAGTAAATGCTTGGTTTCTTAACCTTGATTTGTTGTAGACATATACCTTGGCATAAGGAATGTTTGGACTCTTTTTATGAGTTTTGAGGACACCAAATGAACATAATATCATATGCTATGGACGTTGGACAATTTGGACTGAATTGCTAAACCTTCCGATTGGAACCTCCCTTATGTGTGGATTTCAATTGTGTAATAAAACAAGATTAATCTTAGCATAACACCAAGAGTGGATTCTCTAACCTCAACATCTTTTCTTATTGTTTTTTTTATATCTTGTTTAATTTCTTTTATATTTTGTTTATTTTGTTCTCTAATATCTTGTTTACTTTCTTTGTTATTGATTCCCTAATATCTTGTTTATTTTATTTTTCTTATATATTTATAAACTTATACTTACTAATACGCTTCCCTGTGGTTCGACCTCGGACACCCGAGAATTTATTACTTGAACATAACCTGCACTTGGGTTTACAACTCTTAATTGAGTTACCATCAGTTTGGCTAGTTGTAACCTCCTAAACCAAAAAGTATTTTGATATCTAAACATTTATTTAATCGCTTTTAATGATAAGCTCATAATATATATATATTTTATGTATTTCTACTTTTAGTTTTTATTATGTTTTCGATCTTTGTCTTGTTTACTTATATTATGTTCTCGAATTTTAGGTACAATAAGGAGAATGAAGATGTCAATAATGATGGTAAAGAACTTACAAAATCATAATTACAAGATGGAAGAAGACTCGGGAGTCAAAAAAATCAATTTCTGATTGCAAAGTAAGAAGGCAGATTTGACCTCTGGAGATTGTTGCAAGGAAAACATGATGTTAAATTCCTTATTTAAAGAAACTTCCCACTTGATTTTTGAAGCTAACTTGAATACCTGTCCAACGGTAGTTTACACGCCCAAATCGGACAAGAAATGGTCATCCAAATCAGCGACGAAGCGTGAGAAGATGCAGCCAAAAAATATAAGGCAATATGCTCGGCGCCTAAGCGCCAAATTTCGACGTCTAGGCGCCCAAAAACGTGATTTTTTGCCTCTTGACTTACATGTACCACAAGGACTTATTCCCAATGTTTTATAACTCTATAAATACCATCTTTTGAGCCACAAACTATCTATCTTTTGAGGAGACTTAAGGGATCATCATTATTCATCTTCTTCTCCATTCTTTTATTTTTAGTTTTATGTATTTATTATCTATGCCTATACAAGGCTAAACTTCTCTTTGGTTAAGGATGAATTCAAAGCCCTAGACATGTTTTGTAATTGATTTTCAGATTCTATCTTCATTAATTTTCTATCAAAGTTGATTATGTTCTTCCATAAGAACTGTTTATGATCTTTGTCTTGATTTGTTTAGGTGTACAACTAGATAGATCTTGATAATTATCTAATGCTAGTTTAGGAGTCTTGATCCGTGTTATTGTCTTGATTTCCTATTTATAAGTGGCAATTTGTGATTAATCATTATGTTAGAGTTTTCGCTCATTGCAAAGTGGAACATAACATAGGTTAAACAATCCAAGCTTATGTGTTTGTTGCCTAAATCAACCTATCTTTCTCATCATAAAGCTGCCATTAGATTAAATCTAGAGATCTTATTCTAGGTTACCTAATGGTTAGAGATTAAATAGAGAGCTTGTTCTATTTAACGACGAACTAAGAAAATATTGGGGTAACAGAGCTTGTTGTTATCTACGATTGATAATTTTGATAGCTAATTGATGTTGATAGATCTGAAATTGATTCTTGATATTGTCTAGTGGTGGAGAATGAAACCTTAACCATACTTCTCTTATATTTGATTTTTTCTTATTTATTTGCTTTTTACTTATCTTATTTTCTTTACTTTTAATGATTTCAAAAACCTTTTTACCTTTAATTGTTCTTAAATTTAAGTTTTAAACTAGTAATTTATAAACTAAAAATCAATCTCTGTGAATTCGACCCTTGCATGCTACTTTACTATAATTGATTATATTAATTGCAAGGTTTAATAAAGATACACTCTTTTGGATGCATCACTTAATTTATATAATAGTTAAAGAAAAATGATATAATACTAAAAATAAAATACAATCTCTAGTTTTCATGCAGAAATTAAAGTTTAACAGGAAAAGGAAAACAGATAAGGATTATAAGAGGGGAAAATGTATGTGACCTCTTAAACCAAGTATTTTGATGCATACAAACATCTATTTTAGATACATTAAAATACATGAATATAATAAAAACTGAACCATTCAACTTAGGAATCCAAAATACTAACAATGAACAAGGCCATGGCCATTGTTACTTTTTATTAAGGATTTAAATAACGATCGTAATGCAATGTTATAGTTGTTTTTGGCTCTCTTCGTTGTCAATATTCATCGTAATTGGGGTGTAAATAGTTAACGGTTCGTAGCATTAAACTCATGATCATGAATTACACCAAACTCACGATCGTAAATTACATGTATATAAATTCAATTTACAACTTAAGAATAATTTTTTTACTTTTACAAATAAAATAAAAAAATCATAAAATGCTATAAACTATTTCAAAATCATTAAAAAAAAAATTATGCTTATAATATAATTACTATGTTTTATAGTAAATTTTGTAAAATGAAAATTTTACTTATAATGCCCATGAATTATAACTCTACTTATCTTGTTACACCCATATGAACAAGGTTAAGACTCAATGTCAAGGCATGCCCAAGAAGCCCAATAGCCTGGGACTACCAACTACACCCTTATAAAGGAATGACACATGCCCTTATACAACATGGTCATACAGGACACATGCGAGCAAATAGTTACAATAGCTGGCATACGGGCAAACTAAACGAGCAACCCCAGATTCTCCTTAACCTCAAGTATAAAATGTGTGATCTAAGTTAAGTTCTGCTTTGCTCTCTGCTCTCTTATCCATTAGAATCATTGCTGACTTAAACATCGGAACGCGTCCCGGAATCATAACTCCAACACCCCTCTAACCCCTGTCTCCATTCCAAGTCCTACTCTATAGCTCTCCAAGTCTCCTGAGTCTCCTTCCACCAGAAAATCACCTACCAACCTAAAACACCATCAACCTATCTGAAATTAAAATTAAAACTACATCATCAAGCACTAAATATAGACAAACAGAAAATTTAAATCTAATGAATTAAGATCATAAATCCAACATAAGATTAGGTAATTTAGAAATTGTTGGTCCTTCATGACAGAAAACTATACAAGGAATTTCAGCTAAACACGAACTTGTTCACGATAATAACATCAAGCACATCCACAAAATATATATTATATTAAAGTCTTGCTCAAAAGCCAAATACTGTAGGCCAGTTAAATTGTCCATTTAAATCTTCAGTTTTATAGAAGAAATGAAATCTTTCATTCTGCCCCATTCTGCCTCAACAATCTTCTCCTCTTCCTCTGCAACCTTGGCCTTGGCTTTATACTCTGGCAATTCCTTTCCTAATGCTTCCAGCTCCATTTTCAACCCCTTGGAACTTCTGAAAATTTCCTTTCTCTCAGCCAAGATATTCTCTTTATTCTTTTCTGCCTCATCAACTTGCTCATAGAGGGCAGCAATTTTTAGCTTTGCCTGCATCACCTCTGCCTTGGCCTCTTTATATTTGATTAGACTATGCTCCAAATCGCGAGTAAGTGTCAGCTCGACGGATTCCTTCTCAGTAAGGAGATTCTTGTCCTGCATTGCTTTCGCAACTCGATCAGGTAGTTCTTTAAAGTTTTCCTCCATGGCCAACAACTCAGTTTTTTGCTCAATTGTAAGGGTAGAGGAACAATCAAAACTAGACAGGATTTTGAATGCCTTCTTCAGTGTAGAAAATTTCCCTGAATCATAAAAATTAGCAGGGGCCATATTCAAGGCTTCCTCTATTTTGGCCAGAGCTTTCTTTGCTGCTTCTTGAGAAGTAACAATGTTAGAGCTTGCAAGTTCAGACTCTAAGATAGTAAAGAATGTGTCCATATCTTCCTCAGTAGGGTCCTCAGGTTCAGTGATCTAAAATGGAGGAAAAGAAAGTAAAACTAGAGATACATAGATGCATAAATATAAACAAGTCTATGTTACTCGGACTCGGGAGTGAGTGTCGGACACGGGTATGTGTACGACAAGGGTATGTTCAATTTTTTTTTTTAGATTTCCATGTATTTGGAGGGTCCTAGAAGAATCATATCTCCATACCTATATCAGGATATGCGTCGGACAAGGGTACTTCAAGAAAAATGAAGATTCGGAGCAACATAGAAACAAGTTACTGGGCTGACTTACCTCACTCTGGGAAGAAGAGTGAGCAATTGGCAATTTTTGGTCGGTAGGTTCTGCCTTTTCTTGTGCTGGAGTAGGGGTTCGAAGGATAACTGGTGAAGGAGTAGTGACTTCTTCTGGTTTGGTTATTATAGTTTTCTGGTTGTCTATGGTTGCTTTACCACAATCAGCTTCCATGCTCTTGAGTTCATTAGAACCAGTTTCAACTATCAATTCAAGTGACTCCAAATCAATAGTTCTATCAGTGGAAATGTTGGCTTCAACTAAGCATGCATCATTCACGAGATAGCCTCGTTTAGGGTTGTGTAAGACACTAAGAGGTAAGAATGAAGTGAAGCCCCAATCATCCTCGTTTGCGTTAAACTCATGCTCAGTGACTGTCAAAAACGAGTGTCTATCATCACCAACCACTTGAATAAACAAGCTAATGACAGATTATAAGAAGAAAAAAAGGCATGGATAACATATTTGGCATCTGGTCTTACTTCCAAAGCCTCAAACAAAGGCCAGCTTTGCATTTACCACAAGAGTGGCTGAGCCAGGGCCAAAACACATAAATGCAAAATAGCCAAAACAGAATAACAAGAAGCACTGGCAAAGGAAAACAAATTATAATAGAAAAAAGAAGCTGAAACAAGGAATGAAAAGTGAATTTGATCAGCAACAATCAGTAAAACAAATTATAAATAAATTCTTTCATAATGCTTTGACGAATACAAAGTAAAAATGAATCGGCTGTACTTCAACTAGTTAATAATTAAAAAAATTCAAAAAGGGGAAAAAACCATAAGGCAAGTTGCTCGGACTCGGGTGAGGCTCTAACTCTTTATATTTTTTAAAGTATTCGTGTCTGACACGTATCTATAGATGGTATGAAGGTCCGACCCTCCAAATATATGGTAAGACTTAAAAAACGTTTTGGCATATCACCCCCAAGTCCGAGTGACATAGGGTATGTTACCCGGACTTTTCATTTTCCCTAAAATACCCATGTCCGACACATATTCAAATATAGGTACAAGATATGATCCTCCAATACATGGAATAACAAAAAATTAAGCATACTCGTGTTGTACACATTTCTATATCCGACACTCGGCCAGAGTCGAAATAACATAGAACATAAGTACTAAAAATGAATATGTGTCCAACATACATATATTCAATTGTTTCAAGTAAAAAAAAAAAAAAAACTATAGCCATGGTCCTTAAATATTTGTGGTAAAACCTGATAAGTAGCATAAGTAATAAGCACAATGGTGATTATTTGTTTTATAGGAATGTCAGTGCTGCAACAAAATACCTTTGGTAATGGAAGTTTTACGATCAAGTTGGTTGATGAGAGCTAATCTGAATTGGGCATATGTACTCCATCCGCAAGGTAAACTTGCTGAATCTGCAACATCAAGATAAATTGAAAAAACATCCTTACCGTTCCCCTTGGGGAAGATAAGAAGTCGCCTGCCAAATAAAAGTTGTAAATTAAACCTAACGAAAGCAAACACCAAATTAACCAACAAAACAAAAGAAGATCAAAATTACCATTTCTGGCCACCAACATAGAAAATCTCAGAGTAGAACTTCGTGTCTTTGATAGTCGAGAAATTCTCAATTCTCCATGTGAACTTCCTTAATTCTTGATTAATATCCATGGACAGAGAGTATGAGAGACTCAATATCCCCTGCACTAAAATGTTCTTTTTTAAAGTACCCACTAAACTTTAATTTCTACTTTTTTACAACAAAATAATACTAAAAATTTCATAAAAAGAAAAACAGTGTACCTTTATTGGATTAGAATATGGAAAGGCAAAACAAAATGAAACTTTGATTCTTCCGGCTACTTCTTCTCAGTGTTATTTATTTATAATCCCAATGTCCTAATGTTTCAAATTTGATTTATTTTGAAAAAACAAAAAAGAAAAGTCTTTAAAAGAGCTCGATTAAGTCTTCTCAGACTAGATATCTTTGGTTTTTTTAGAAAGCTTATGGTGAAAGTATCTTAGAGGTTGTTGACGGATTTATCACGTAAAAATAAAAAGTAAAGTATCGTTTTCACGATAAATTATTATTAAATTCATTAATTATTAAAATTAAAATAATTTAATTTTATCCCAAATACTTAATTAAAAATTGTTAATTAAAAAATAATTAAAAAATAATAATAAAAGAATGACAAATGAAAACTTAGATTAATGAATTGAGAAAAATCTACGATTAAAATTTCACTCAATATTTTGTTTGAACCAGTGTTATCGGTACCGTATCGGCCGATACGTATCGTTTTTAAGATAAATCGAAACGATACCAATCTTGTAACATTTTGGTTTTTGTACCGGCTCGTACCGGTCGTATCGGTCTGTACCGGTCTGTACTGGTCAATACCGATCAGTACCGGTTTGTACAAGATTTTAATTTTTTTTTTTTAAATTCACTTCTTTGATTATTTAAACCAATTTCAATATTTTTTGTATCATGATTATTTTTATTTTTTCCATAATTACATTTTAAAATAAAATATGTTCATTAAATTAGGTTATTGAATATAATTAATAATAATTTACTATATATTTTTTAACATTTTAATATTTATTTTACCTATTTGATGTTTAAAAATTTTAAATATTATATATTTAAAATTTATATTTGCATAAAACGTATATATGCATGTAATTGATGTATATTTGCATGTGTATATAATATATATTTTATTAAGAAATTTAAAAATAGGCTATACATATAGATATATGAAAAATATTTGAAAAATGCCAGTAAACTCGAAACGATACGTCGAAACACACCGATACCGGTACGTACGAGTACCAAAACAAAAACGGTACGTCCACCAGTATAGTACTGACTACCTTGGTTTGAACCTCTTTTACTCTCTTAACTTGACTAATGACAATGAGTTGTTAACCTAAAGTTCTAATTTATTTATAAGTATCTTCTGATGGTGTCATTAGTTGTTAACCTAGAGTTCTAATTTATTTATAAGTATCTTCCGATGGTCTTATAAAAATATCTTTCTTAACCAATTAATTATATTCTTATGAAAATTGAATTAAAGACTCATTAAGCTTATATTCTAAAATTGGTTACACATGACATGTAAGTATATTTCTACCTTACATGCAACTCAATTCATCAAAATAAATGAATATGAAACATATTATTTCTAACACTAAACTTCCTTTTTCAAGTTGTATCTAATTTCGAAGCATTAAGCACAAGATTAAATAAACAACTCAAATATCATTAAAATCAATAAAAAGAGTAAAATAATCGAAACTACATGTTGAGTTCCATTGCAATTCTAGAAAAATAAATTTAATTCAGACTAAACATTGAAAACAATAAACAAATAAGTTTCATTATCATAAATATTACAAGAAAGTAAAACAAGATTAAGGAAAAAGAGAACTAAGGTTTCCAGGGTCTTTAATCTTCTAGTTTTCAAAATCTTTCTTAGTTCCTTGCAAAATACGTTTATGAAAGCTAAGAAGTAGTAAAAGCTAACAAGGTGTATATAATTAAGTCCTAAAGAGTTCCTATTTATAAAACTTCAAAGGTTTGAAGAAGGAAAACTTTGCAGGCAAGTAACAGGTTGGACTTTTCATATATGCATTAGTTTTTTTGCCTGCCGTTTTATTGCATTCTTCTCCTTCTTGATTTTGAAATCTACAAAAATATAAAAGATATTAAATTAATAACTAATTTAAATATAAAATAAATAAAAAAAACTAATCTAAAAAAAACTAGAAATAATTAATTTTGAGTTTAAAATACAAGGATTTAGCTAATTTGAATGAACAAAATATGATAAAATATTTTATAGAGTTATCAGAGATCTTATACTATATTATTTAGTGTAAATTAGTTCTTATATTATAAAACTGAGTAATTTAATCCTTATTCTTTTAAAATTAAAGTAAAAAGGTAAAATCACTAACCGGTGTAACGTGAACCGTTAAAAAAGCTGACATGGCATTAACAAACTATATTATTTTAAGATGGCGTGGACAAGATAAGTAATCAAATTGTTGAAAATGCCACATCAAATCCTTTTAGCCACGTGGCTTTTTCCAATTAGTGATTTTACCTTTATAAATTAAATGTCACGTCAGTTTTTTTAACGATTCACATTACACTCATTAGTGATTTTACCTTTTTGCTTCAACTTTAAAAGAACAAGGATAAAATTACCCAGTTTTATAATAGAGAAACTAATTTGCACTAGATGGTATAGTATATGGACCACTCAGATACTTTGATCCCTTGAAGATGTATATATAAAGGATTAATTTATGTTAGTATAAAGTTAATTAATTTTACACGTTTTCATAATTTCGATATAATTGATATTTTAACTAATTGATCGTTGAATTTAATAATATAATCGCATTCGTAGTTCACGTAAAATTTTGAATCAATATGATATCGATATCATATCGATCGAAAATGTCATTTTTTTATATATATATATTTAACGGTTGAAATTTTTTTATATAAAGAAAGCTTGGTAGGGGAAGAGAATATAAATGTTAGAATTTGAATCATAAATATCACCTTTTAAAAATGACGATTACTTCTAATAATAATATAGAGAAACAAAACAAATGGAGCTTAAAATGAAATTTTGATTCTTTCGACTACTTCTTTTGATAATCAGTGTTATTTATTTATAACTAGCTTGTGACCATACGATGCACAATTAGTTTTATTTATTTGTATAAATATATAGAATAATTTTGTGTAACCATATGCATATTGAAGATATATATAATACATATAATATAATCAAAATATTAAATCAAAATATATTTTTATATACAACATATGCTTATTTTTTATTAAAAACAAATTTTAATCAATTCATTGCATATTGCCTTAAATAGTCCAAAGAAAATTAGGCAATATTTTTATATAAAAAATTTTGAAAATATTATATATTAATACTCACATAGCTTGTTACTCATGCAATGCAATGTTACAAATAGAGTAAATAAAAATTGTATTTAAAAAGTAATTGAATTTATTGATTGATATAAAATTAAAAATATGAATGAAGTTAGTTTACAGATATAAGTAGTGATTACTTATTGTCATCCATTTTCTCGGTAAACAAATCGAAATGTGATCTTAGAAATCTTTAAGCTTACATGATTCTGCTATTGCAATGTACATTTTAGATCTGCATCTAGTTTGTGATAATTTTTTAATATATTTTGTTTAATATTGAGTGGGTATGCACCTTTTTATCTTTTTGGAAAAAAAAATGTTATCACAAACTACCTTTTAATCCTTTAATCTTTTAATAAACTTTCCAGTAATCATGTTTAATATATTTTGTTTATTATTGAGTAGGATATAAATAAACTTTAATATACCAATATTAGATAATTTTTTATTATATTTTGTTTATTATTGAGTGGTTAAAGATTATAATAGTTTGTTTATATATTAACAAAATCCTATAACATATATCATCAAACCGTGCATCGCAGCAAATATTTTTAACTAAAATATATAAACAAAATTAATATATATATTTTAGAATCATGTTTAATATATTTTGTTTATTATTGAGTAGGATATAAATAAACTTTAATATACATTTTAGATAAATTTTTAATATATTTTGTTTATTATTGAGTGGTTAAAAGATTATAATTTGCTGTTTGTTTATGTTGTATAGATCTCAATTTTTTTAACATTAGCAATATAATAATAACATCAAATTTTGAAGTGATTTAATAAATATGGTGGATAAATGATCTGATTTTCTTTCAAAAAAATAAAAATAAAAATTGATGAGAGGTAATTGAGGGATTAAACTATGATTTATACCGTCTCAAATAACTTTTCTTCCATTTGGTTAAGTGCATAACATAATTCTGAAATGATTTATTAGTAATGTGACCCATTAACATAGGTTGTAGCTATAATTACATCTTGCACCTTTATTTGAGAGTCTCAACAAAATAAAGCTACCCCAATATTAATTTTCTCTTTATCATATTTTTTGCAATCATATTTTAAGTCTTTTACAACACTGACACAAAATAAAGAAGGTTATGTAGGAAAACAAACTAAACAAATTGATGTACCTGTCATTTGCTGAGAAAATAACTTGATATATATATATATATATATATGTATATATATATATATATCCATTCTATGGATTGATTCATCCAATAATTGTACTGAAAAACAGTAAAAGAAGCCTGAAATTTAATATATTTTAATAGTTCAAAATTAGTCGGTCAAAATTAAAGAAACGAACATAACAACTTTAAAATGAAATTATTTGAAAATTACTTTTAAAAAAAAAAAAATTATGAATAAGTTGATTATAAAAGATGTCATGTACAAACAATTTAGATAATTTCAATAATTTTTACTATTTTATTGAATAAAATTTGATTTTTTTTTTTACAATTTTCATTCTATTTCCACTTTGATTTTAAATAATTATGATGGTTTTCCCATTTAATATTTTATATTATAATATAGGATAGAATTTTAAATATTGGTTAATTATAAAATAAATAAAAATTAATGTCTTGATTTAGATATATGTTATAAAAATATTAAATAGTACTTATTATATAGTAAATTATATATAGTAGAATTCTAGAAGGTAGATTATACTTTAATTTCTATTATTTAAAATTTTGTTAAAGAAATTTAAATATTGATCAATATAAAATTAAATTGATATTTAATTTTTAAGATAATTTTTTTTTTTAAAGAAGTTTAAAATTGTAAAAAAAATAAATCAAGCTCTGATATTGGTTCCTGTGGAAGGCGATCAAGCTTTGATGATTTTTTATTAGTCTGTTATTGTTGAAATGGCGTTTTCATTTACTTTTTTATTTTTAATCTTATAATTATTCATTTTCTTCTGTTGTGGGATACAATTTGGGGCATTTTAACTTTTTTTACAGCTTGTCAGAATTATCAAAAGGTTTAGTAAGAGATTGTGGTTAACAGTAAAGCTAGGCAAAAAAGGAAATATTTTTATGGAATTAAAAATATTTCTTAATGATATAAGATTCCATTCATATCAAATACTTAATCAGGTATATCAGGGGTTGAATAAATTACCAAGCTCTGGAAACATTTAATTAGTGGCATCGTCAAAGTAAAAAAAATAAGCCAAAAATAATTTAAAAAATATCATTAATTCGAAATATATATCAAGTCATCCAATTCCTTTTTGTTTTAACTATCATTCTAATAATAGTAATATATAAGAATATGTTAATAGTGCTATTAAACACTAGTTAAGATAATATTTTTAAAAAAAATATAATTAAAGAATTGATTTTTATTGAAGATAATCATATAATTTATTTGAAGATAAATTTATTTGAAAAAAATAATATGTTTCTATGATTTAAATTTTAAAAACCAATAATTATATAATTTATTTGAAGATAATTTTAAAAAAATCAAATCAATAGATATTTTGGAAATTGATAAAAATAAAACTGATATGTTTATATTATTTTAATTTTAAAACTGTATATCCTTTTTGCTTTTAATCAATTTTTTGAGCATTTATTGTAAAAAATATTAATATAATAAATTCTTTTAACAAAAGACTTTATAACTCAATCCAGAAATTTAAAAAATATATCTTTATAGCACTTTACTTTACTGCAACATAAAGAATAAAAAAAAACATTGTATTGAAATGTTAAACAACTTCTACTTATCATATATCTATACAAATCAAATATAAGATACAATGAAATTATACTTTTAAATGCTTTTAAATACTGCTCTGCTCTGATAATTGAAAACTGGTGGTATTTATGTAA
Organism: Fremontodendron californicum; assembly: GCA_030761205.1. Classification (NCBI taxonomy): domain Eukaryota; kingdom Viridiplantae; phylum Streptophyta; class Magnoliopsida; order Malvales; family Malvaceae; genus Fremontodendron; species Fremontodendron californicum. The sequence continues at coordinate 5,339,241 of JAULJL010000048.1, read as the reverse complement.
AGCAAAAAAAAAAAAAAAACAATGAAAGTAATTAGGAATTTTGAACAAATAAAGAATTGTAAATAAATAATAAAAAGTTGACATAGTTTAATTAAAATATAATCTTTATCAAAACACTAAAAAAAATATACCTCCAAATGATGCTCCGAGATTTGAAATCTACAATTTTGATCAAAATATTAAAATATAATATTTATTGAAATAATGAAAGAAGAATGAAAATATGTACGTTGACCAACTACAAAAGGCTGCAATTCATTATTGACATATGTATATATATATTTGATAACTAAATAGATAAGAGTTAAATTTTAATAGATTTGATAAATTTTTAAATTTAAGATAAGTTTTTTAATAATTTTTAAATACTATTTGATAAATTAAAAGATAATATTTTTGGAATAGTTAAATTAAAATAAATTATTTTCATTTCATAAGATAATTTGTCTTATTTTTATTTTTTTATAAAGTAAATTTTTGAAATCTAGATAAGTGACAGTGACGATTCCATTCCAAAATCCAAATTAATTCCACGATTTTTTTTTTTTTTGTTCAGATAATTCCACGAAATTTATTTTGGAATACCTTGAAATTTAGATCAGTGACGGTTCCGTTTCAGCCGATGTTAAAAAAAATCGGATTTGAACCGATCAAATTTTTTATTTTCGGTCTAATTGGTTCAACCGGTTGAATCGACCGGTTTGATACAACTCCTTTTTTAATACTTATACACTAAGTTATTTATTAAATAAATATTAAATATAGTTAATAATTAATAAAAATATGCATTTGACTTAATGGTATGATCTTTAATATAATACTAAGAGATTAAAAGTTCAAATCTCATTAATTACAAATAAAATTTTGAAAAGAAAAAATCAAAAAAAATTTAAAACCGGTTTTTTAGCGGTTCAATTCGGTTTTTTACTAATTTTTTACCGATTGAACCGATTCTTTACCGGTTTGATGTAAATCCGGTTCTAATAACCTTCCGGACCGGACAGACCATCGATTCTAAATTCAATCGGTCCAACCGGCCGATCCGATCCGATTTTTTAATCACTAGTTTCAGCACAAATTTTGGATAAATTTAAATCTTGAATTTAAATAATTTATTAAATGACATTATCTAATCATTAATATACATTAAATATTATTTTATGTGTCATTAAGAGGAGTTCCATCTAAACATTCATGTCAGCATACACTTATCCAGTCAGCATGTACCCTGTTATATTATATATATATATATATATATGATTATATATATATGATAATTTAAACACGATGTTAAAATATAATATATTTAATAAATATAAAAATAATGTAATAAATACAATATTTTAAATATGATTAATACAACATATTTAATATATTTATCATCTTCGAATTTAAAATTTTAACACATTTAATAATTTATATTATATATTTATATTTAGACAATTAATAAAAAAATAAAAAATAAAAACACAACACACACAATATGTATATCTGCCAAAATTATTTATAATCCCAGTTTCTTAATGTTTCAAATTTGATTTATTTTGAAAAACGGTCTTTAAAGAAAGCTTGATTAAGGTTTTATTTAGCATTACTTTTGGCACAATTTTTGAGGTCAAAAATTACTTTTCACCGCAAACACAATATTAAACAGATAAAAAAAAAATTGACTTTTGCTGTTCAAACCATGATTTGAAAAATCAAACCAAAAAGCCAAAAAATATAGCTTTTGGGTTTTAAAATCTAGATTTTGGATAAAATAACATTATTATCCTCACATCTCTACACTTTTATTAATTTAAACATATGTTTTTTTGACATTTCAATTCCCCACAATATTTTTTCACAGAAATGCTAAAAACTTAAAAGTTTTTAAACCACACTTTTTAAACACACTTTTTTCAACCCAAGCTTTTTTCAACCCAAGTTTTTTCCAACAGTAATGCTAAACTAGCTCTAAGTCTTCTCTGACTAGGTTTTTTGTTTTTTTAGGGGGGAAGCTTATTACTTAGGGTCATCTGGACGGACGGTGAGATTGGTTCTGATGAGATTAAAAACAGTGGTGATGATGAGATTGGATACTGTAGCGGTGAGATTAAAATCAATTGTGCGATATGTGTTTGAATTCAAATCAAAGTAGTTAGTATCGTACCGGTGGACGTACCATTTTGTTCTGGTATTGGTACGTACCAGTACCGATATGTTTCGACGTACTGTTTCGGATTTACCGATATTTTTCAAATATTTTTTCATATAACTATATATAGCCTATTTTCAAGTTTTTTAATAAAATATATATTATATACACATGTAAATATACATCAATTACATGCATATATATGTTTTTATGCAAATATAAATTTTAAATATTTAATATCTAAAATTTTTAAACATCAAATAAGTAAAATAAATATTAAAAAAATATAGTTAATTATGATTAATTATGTTCAATAGCTTAATTTAAGAAACATATTTTATTTTTAAATGTAATTATGAAAAAATATATATATATATATCATGACACAAAAAATATTGAAATTGGTTTAAAAAATCAAATAAGTGATGTTTTTTATAAATAAATAAAAAAGTAATCAAAATCTTGTACCAATCGGTATGGGCCAGTACATACCGGTACAGACCGATACGACTAGTACAGATCGATAAGATGGGTACGGGCCGGTACAAAAACCGAAACGGTACGAGATTGGTAACATTTTGGTTTACCTTAAAAATGGTACGTACCGGCCGGTACCGGTATGGTACCGACCACATTGATTCAAACGCAATGGTGGTGGTGAGGTGAATTATTGTGGGAAAGAAAAATGATCATTAAGTACATTAGATTAAAATATGTGTATATATATATAATAAATAATTAAAAATATATTTATATTAAATAATAAAATATATATTAAAATTATATTTATGTTAAATAATAATTTAAAAAATTTAAAAATATATTTATCTTTAAAAAACTTTAAAATTAATTAATTAAAAATCTAAAATTAAAAAATAAATAATTTTAAATTTTAAAAAAATTAAAATTAATAAATAAAAAAAAAGAAAAAACAGTGGAGAAAAGGGGAATTACCCCCCTCCGCTGGAGTTCCAGTCCGGTGGACACCTCCACTGGAGGTGATCCAAACACACCTTCAGTGGAGGTGAAGCTAGTTGGGGGGGGGGGGAAATTCCCCCCAAATTTTCCTTGGATCCCACTGGACTGGAGCACTAGTGGGATCCAAATGGACCCTTAACCTTTAAGGTTTTTTTACTATTCATCATTTTACATTTTTTTTTTCTTTTAAATCATGTAGATTTGTTCACGAGTTGAATTATCCGTCTAAATCCGAAAATTCGTCCGATATTTGAAAGAGTTTAGACAAAAATATTAGTTCCGAAAAATGAGTTTAGGCAAAAAAAAAAAGATTTGTTTAAAAAATGAAACGGGCCTTGATTCCAAGATTCAAAATTTGAAACCGATTTGACCTATTTTTTAATTATATAATATATTATTTTTATATTTATATATATTATGTAATTTATATCATATAAAAAATAAATATATATAATATTACAATATAAATATTAAAAAATATGCTAAGTTATTTATGTTTTAAAACTTCATAAAAGAAAAAAAAAGATTAAATAAAAAAATAACATGTATTTTTCTATTTTTTAGAAAAAAATAATATAAGCAGACTTGGATGGATTTGGACTATTCATTTACAAATTTAAGCGGACTTGGATAAAATTTGAGGCCCAAATTGTCGGGCTTGGACAAGCAAATATGGTGTTGATATCATACTTAGGTCCAGCTCAAACTCAATCCAATCCGATATATAGACACCTTAATTGTATACTAGAAATAGGGAAAGAAAAAGAAAAAATAAATGAATGAATACTACTAAATAAAGAGAAAAAATATATGAAAGTGAAATAATTTTTTTTTCCAAACTAAAGTATCATAAAATACTAGGAATAATTTATAATTAGAGTTTGATTAATTTGTTACTTTTTGTTGATTTTTTTTTTATCAAATTGGCAAACCATAGAAAAGGAAAGTGTGAATAGATATAACAAATAAATAAGGTTTTTTTGGATAATTGAAACTTAAAACAAAATGCATAAAGAATATATTTTTTATATGAATGATTATATATAAATATGAGGTATATTTTATTTCTTGTTATATAAAGGTATAACAAATAAAATGTATAAAAGATAGAAAGAATTAAGCTAAAACACTTGGGAGTTCTTGAATACTTGAAATTTGAAGATTTGGTCTTAATTTTTGGTGTCTTTTGCTACTAAAAGGTGTTGGAGGCTTCCTTTTATAGTGGGATATGAATTCTAGCCATTATAGATGATTGGGAGTAAGAAATAACCATTGGAGTCTTTAATTTCAAGTTGATTTAGAATTGTTCTGCACAAGGGGATTGATGCTTTGATTCAGGGGATCGATCATTTAACCCCGCAAATCAAAAAACTAGTTGTTGGAGGGTTGCCAGGCAATAGAGATCGATCTTTCTTGGAGGATATCAATCATTTGTTTCAGGGAGCCTTTTTGCCATCTAGATGATTGATCACCTAAAATAGGGGATTGATCCCTTCTTTTACAAATTAAAAATATGAATTATTAAATCATGAAAATATTGTTTTGTTTCTTTATTTTAAATTATTTTTCTTTTATCAATTTTTTTAATCTAAATAATAATTTATTAGAGAGTTATTTTAAATTCAAAAACTTGAGATAAAAATCTAAGAAATTTTGAGAAAATATTGTGCACTTAATATTTGAGTCCAAAAAATATATATTTGCAAAGTAAAATTCTTTGGACTTTCTTTGAGCTTAATTATGAAAATATTTCTTCACTTTCAATTTTTATAAAAATTGATTTCTTAAAAAAAAAAATGTTAGAGCTCAAGAACAATTTTCTTTTCAAGAGCAAAAGCTCTAGTCAATTGTAAAGCCTATTGAGATTTATCTTTTCTTTAAATCAATCATGTTAAGATCACTATATTAAGTCCAAGATAAATAAATTTTCTTTGAATATCAATTGGACTTACATTTTCAAATTAATTCTTTTTCTCAAAACTAATAATATCACAATTTTATTAAATCCAAGAAAAATAGTTTTATTTGAATTAGAAAATGGACTTGCATTGAGGCTTAAATGAATAATCTGTATACCAGTGCTTTGGTTTGAGAAGTAAACGAAAGTTTTAAGCAAATTAGATTTGAAACTCACACGTAAAGTTTTTGTCATTTCAAAATAATGATCAATTTAAGACTAACAATCTCTTTTTTTTTTTTTTTATATATATGACAGAATTTTAAGACAAAATTTTCTTTTTATAAAAACTCTCCCTAAATTTGTTCTAAAAACATGTCAAAAATTTGAAAAACAATTTTAAAAAACTTTTGAAAAATCCCCCAGAAATAAAGCTAGTTACACAACAAATCCACCACAATATCCATAATTCATAATATATATTCATTTAAGCACATGTATCAAAGCAAATTTGTTCTTAAAACATCTCTCCCCTTTTTTGTCTTAGAAAAAAGAATCAATTTAAGGCATATGACAATTTCAAGAGCAAACAATTTAGTCAAGCACAATAAGAGCATAATAAATCCATGTATTGAAGCACAATAGACACAATGAAATCCAAATACATATATTCAAGCATAAGAGTAAGTGTATCTGATGCATCCAATTTAAGCATTTTAGCATTTTAGCACAATGTCATGAGGTCATAACATGATATGTATGAGTAAAGAGATAGAATTGTAAGTAAATAAGCCTCATAAATCATGTCAGTCAATCATGTCTTAAATAAAATATGCTTTGAGTGTAAGATTTTCAAAAAAGTGTTTTCATCGAAGTATTATCAATATCATTCAAGCACACGAAGCCAGGAATTTTTTCAATTTAAGTAAATTTTGTATTTTAAGACTTCTCTATTTTTCAAAAGGAGTGATCAATTTAAGGCACACACAAGTTTTGCATGAAAGGCATAAGCTATATCAAGGATATGCACATATTTTTTCATAATAAGCACATTCCATGAAAGTTCAAAGGTTCATTAACATCTATGTCCAACAACTTTCAAAGAATAAACATATTTCAGTAGATAATAAGCATATGCAATATCAATAAGAACCATAAACTCATATAAAATTTATTAAGACATAATTATTCATGAGCAAATAAGGTTCAAATCATAGCAATATACCCAATTTAAAAGATGAAATGATTTATAAACAAAATGGTACATGCTATTAAAAGTTGATTTAAATCAATCAATGAGCATGTATAAGAATGCCACGACAAATAAGATCATGATCCATGAGTTAAGTTCAAGAAATATCAAGATGTCCAACTCATAGACATGTTCAAAGATTTATATAAAGCAAACTTTCCAAGCATTGAACATATATGGCATAAATTTGGTTCCAACTGTTATTCAAATCATATATTGATGCACTCAAAAGAGTATATCTTATTTAATCCTTACACTAAAAATATTAATTGTAAAGTATAGTGATTAGCAAGAGTTGAGTCCACAAGGATTGGTTTTCAATTTATAAATTAATGACTTATAAATTAGATTCAAAGAAAACAAAAGTCTGCCTAATCTGCCTAATTGTAAAGTATTCAAGTCAGTTTCAAAAGTCAAGTGGGGAAGTTTCTTCAAATAAAGATTTTAACATCATGATTTCTTAGCAACAAGCTTCGGAGGTCAAATCTGCCTAATCGCTTTGCACTAAGAATTTGATTTTTTTCACTCCCAAGTCTTCTTCTATCTTATGATTGTGACTTCATAAGCTCTTTAACATCATATTTGATATGTTTTGACTTCATCTCTTCCAAAATACCTATAATTCACAAAAATATAGTAAAATGTCAAGGAACTTAAGAATTAAAGCACAAAGTAGAAGGAAATAATATATGAAAATATATGAAATTAAGCATTTATCGTATATGTCATCAAACTTAATACCAATAGTTATGAATTTATACATCATAGATTTAGCATTTACCTCCATTCTTACCAAGTTTTGTTGATATGCTCACTTGACTTTGAATTCTTCATACCAAATATTAGCAAGTGCTTGATGTACTAGGATTGGTTTTGATGAAAATGGCATGCTTTTTGTTTGCGTGTATTTGAAATGCAAGTGTAATTTCTTCAAAAGGAATGTAAACACTTCACCATCTTTTTTTATCTTACATAGAATTAAAAAAAAAAATATTGAAAATGATATTCATTAGTTGCACCAAGAATACCAATTGTTAAATTATGATATTTATATTTCAAGCACAAATCGTTATAGACAAAAAAAATGTGTACATTAAGCTTAAAATACCAGTTTCAAGAAGTAAATCATCGTATTAAAGCAAATGTGGCATTCAATATTAACTTAAGCTATAGGCAATATAACATAATAAACTTCAATTAATAAAAAGGTGACACCAAAGTTAAAATTCTCAATCGTTGTATAAATATCAATCCTTTTAGCCCATATAGATATTAAAAGTTCAAGGAAGACATATTCACCTTTCAAGGATATATCCAAGTAAATTTTAACACAAAAGGATAAATATGTCAACAAAATTATAGGTCATAAACATCTAAGACTTAAGGTGAAAAGATAAGCACTATAGTAATTCATTCACTTAAGTCTATTTTAAAGATAAAAGATTCAAGCAATAAGGTCAAACCAAATCAATAATCATATAAGCATACAACTTGACCAAGAGAATAGATGAATCAAGAATCAATATATTTCATTAAGCTCAAGAATTTCATCATAATCTAAATTCATATGCATAAGCCAAGAAATAAAACTTAAATCAATAATTAAGCACAAAGATAAAGTATATTTCAAGACTATTCAAAAGACCAAGCAATTTAACCTTTTAAAAATTCAAAATTCATCAATAAATAATTTTACCAATATAAGCACATGATGACTTAATAAACAATGACAATTCATTTAAATTTCAAATTTGGTAAGTAATAAATTCAAGCATTAAAAAAAAAAATCCTCAATTTTAACAAAGAAACAATAAAGAAAAGAATTCGTTACACCAAGGTAGTATTTTAAAAAATCAATTAAATATTCATAATGCATACCCTTTTTAATCCTAAAATCCAAGAAAAGTTTTGAAAATTCAATTAAATTTAAAAAAAAATAGAAAAGTCAAAGGGGTGCAACATGGGCTTGGCATATAAGATTCTTTCTCTTTGAAAAAAAAAAAAAAATCTATTTTTGGCATTTTTGGCCATGGGGAGATCGATCCTTTGCATAGAGAGCTCGATCTTTCTTCCAAAATTTTACTTCTAGAAAGGATGAGATCGATCATTTAAAGGGCTTTAGGCTAATTTTGAATTATGTTTCAAAATGGATTGATCCTATATAACAGGGGGTCAATCCTTACTTGTTACAACAATAAAACATTGAAGTTATTTTTGTTTTTTGTCCCAAATTTGAGATTTTGATGTTTTTATTAAGAATAAAATTTGAACATGCTAAAAATATCATTTAGACTTGAGGAAATAAAAAGCTTGAATCAAAAACAATTATGAAGCAAATTGGACATGATTTTTCAATAAGTACAACTATACCCCTTTTTGGAAGCAAACATGCAAAATAGTTGAGACAAAGTTATGCAATGAAACCACTTTTAAAAAATTTGAAATATGCATATAGACATGATAAAAGTACAAATATTCAATAAATGCACATATTTCAAATTTTCAATGTTATGAATCCCATTTATACACTGAATAGTACATAAAATACTCTTGAAGCATCAAACATGGTATTTTTCATTCAAAAGATATAGAAACGAGTTCATAAGCATATTGAATATTCAACAAACTTGTTCAAGACATAAAGCATATTTAACATGAGTAAATTTCATATATAAGCATTTTATGCCTCATACTAGTCAAATATCAACATTGTAATCAACAGGCATAAAGTCTATAAAAGCATTTTAATAGCATCAGATTCACTCAAGCAAGTTTATTCACAACATAATATGATAGATCAATCAAAGCTCAATATACTTAAGATTTTTATTTTTGACACTTAAACCTCATTTTGTTTAAAAAAAATGCCTTTTAAAAATATCAAAACTTGTTAAGTACATTTTTAACCAACTTGAACTATTTCAACAGGTTTCAAATGACGAAACAAAATTGTTCAAATAGTCATTTGGACTTAGGAACAAGGAAATAAAAAAGTCAACTCTTAAACCTCCATATTTCTTTGAAAATGACTATTACAATGGACAAATCTATTTAGAATGCATTTTAAGCTCTTTAAACTATTTAAAAAAGTTTTATATCGCAATTTCAAATTATGTTTTTATGCCCAAAAATGGTCAAAAGCAAGATTTGATCTTGTAAGCTCTAAAATTCCTTCAAAAATTACATTTAGCACTTTAAGAATTAAGAACATTGCAAGTTAATCAAATTTTGTCACTTTAAGGCTTTGTTTTGCAAAACTAATTTTCAAAGTGAAACTTGAAATCTCAAAATCATTAAGTTTTATATGTTCCGCTAAATTTGTGCATAAATAAAATTCAATAATGTGACCACATATAACAATTTCATAAAGCATGATACTATCTGTAGACACCTAATTTTGTCCGGACCACTAAACAGGTATGTTTTCTTCCAATATTGATGTTTTCGAGTGTAAAAGTACTTTTTTCATCCTGCAGGTGATACTCCGAGACTTAGTTTAAGAGGACGAGCATAAAAAGTCAAACTTGAAAAAAGTCAACCCTAAAAAAGTTTACCCCAAAAAGTCAACTACTAAAAAAGTCAACCCACTTTCAAAATCAAGATTTTAAGTTCAATTGAAAAATAGTGAAAGAATTTTGATAATCCGAGGTCTACATTGAAAGATATGGAGTTCGGAAGTTGGGATTTGGAGATTTAGTAGAAACAAACCCTAATCCAAGAAATTTGGGGAAAAGTGCTTAAACGATCAAATTGGTCGAAATTGAAGGTTCCAAATGAAATATAAGCACTGACTACGGGTAATGGAGAAGTCACTTGCAAGAAAAATCGAAAGAAAAGTCAATCCGGGAGAAAACCAAGAATTAGGGTTTTTAGTGGATTTCGGTAAAATCGGGAAGAATCACAGAAATGGCCTGACTGGGTAAGAACAAAGCCCCCAATGGATGAGGAATGATTAAAAAAGGATAGCCCAAGGCTCATCTTGAAGAAAATCTGAAAATCGGACTCGTTTTGAGCAAATCCGAGTTTCGGAGGCAAAAGGGCAAAATTGGAAAATTTGGGAAAAATAGCAAATGGACTCCAAAAATTCTGAAAATTTGTCAATCTCATTCTTAAATCATTTGAAAGAGATTGGCAAAATAAAATCTTGATTCGGAGTTTGTTTGCAAAATGGCCAAATCCCGGGCTTCTTATGCAGTAATTCAAAAAGAAAAATCCCGAAAAATAGAAAATAAGCTCCAAATCTTTTGAAACTTTTGCAAATCTCATTTTTAAATTATTTTGAAGATATTGGTGAAAGAAAATCTTGATTCGGAGTTCGTTTGCAAAACGGCCAAATCCCGGGCCTCATATGCAATAATTCAAGAAGATAAATCCCGAAAAAATAGCAAATGAGCTCCAAAAATTCTGAAATTTTTCAAATATCATTTTTAAATTATTTGGAAGATATTGGCAAAAGAAAATCTTGATTCGGAGTTCGTTTGCAAAACGGCCAAATCCCGGGCCTCCTATGCAGTAATTCAAGCCGATAAATCCTGAAAAAATACCAAATGAGCTCTAAAAATTATGAAAACTTCCAGATCACATTTTTAAAATTATTTGGAAGAGATTGGTGAAGAGAAATCTTGATTTGGAGCTCGTTTAAAAAATGGTAAAATGTAGGGGCATAAAAAGGCATTTTTGGAAGAAAAAATCCAAATAAATAGCAAACGGACTCGGATAATTTTGAAAACTTTCAGAACTCAATATTTTATTATTTTTTAAGTATTAAAAAAATAAAAATTGAATTTGGAGTCCGTTTGATATTTATTTGTATCCGGGGGGCAAAACTGTCATTTCACCCAAGCAATCAAAAAGGGCTTCTTTGGGCTTTCAAAAAATCAGAGTTGGGCTGGAAAAGAGAAGTGTTGGCCTGCCCAAGCCCAAAGGAAGGAGGAAGCTTCTGATTTTTCAATCAAATGGCTAAAAATTAAGGATTAGTTAGAGATTCTCTTTGATCAAGCCATGGTGATTAAGCCACATAGGCTAAGAAAGATGTCAACATTATTCTTGAACAGCTGTAATTTTAAAGAGCTGAGATGCTAATATAAAGGTGGTAATTTCATGATTTTTCACCTTGAATTATTAGCCATTTGATGGAAAATTGGTTACAAGAAAAATGACAACATCCTTGGGCAATTAAAGGGTCCATTCGGCCAGCACTTGGGGGAGGGCAGAAAATTCATTTTTTCATTTCATTTTGCTGAGTTCTTTTGATATTTACTTAGTTTTTTCTCTCCCTGGTTGGAAGCAAAAAAGAAAAGTTTAGAAAAAAAAGAGGAAAGTTTGAAGAGATAAAGCTTGAAAGATAGCTTCTTGAGGTTGCTCTTGAGCACCAACTCTTGCACTTTCTTGATTTTCTATTCTTTTTTTTTTTTTTGCTATTTTGATTTCTATTTGGTGAGTTTCCATTTTAAATAAATGTTTTTTATTGTTCTTTTCAAGTTCTTCCTTCATCTCCTTCTTAAGTATATTTTTTACATTTTATTTTTACAATAAACTCACCATGGCCAAATGGCCTACATTATTTATTTTAAGTTGCTGTTTTGATTTAGTTTACCATATTGTTTATGTTATTTTCTTTGATTTTGATGTTTTAAATGTTATGTTACTTCATATTCTTGAGTTATATTTTAATTTGGTTGCTTTGTTTGTTGCCATTTATGTTTTAAATATAATGTTTTTGCATTTTTAATTTTATGTTTTCATGATGTTTAAATTTGACCATGTTTTAGATTTAGTATATCAAGTGTTTGTGAAAATGCTTGTGTGGTCTTTGCATGATTTGAGTTTTATATCTTAGTTGAGCATGTTTTAGATTTAGTATATTAAGTGTTTGTGAAAATGCTTGTGTGGTTTTTGCATGATTTAAATGTTATATTTTAGTTGAGCATGTTAGTATACCAAGTGTTTGTGAAAATGCCATGCTTGTTGGAGCTTGAGGCCATTTGGCTACTCCATGTGTTTTGCATTGTGTGTTGCATTTTTTGCCATGTTAGTTGGTAGGTTTTTGCATTTGCATGACATTTGATTTAGTTTTGCATGCTAGTATACCAAGTGTTTGTGAAAATGCCATGTTTTCTAGTTACATTATGCTATTCGGCCACCCTTGGAATTCTTGCATTTTATGTGTATTCTTGCCATGTTAGTTGATAGGTTAGCATTTGCATGATATTTGGTTGAGTTTTTGGTTTAAGCATGCTTTGTGTTTGAGAAAATGCCATGCATATTTTAGTTATTAAATTAGGTTTATTTGCCATGCATGTTCATGCATTTTAGGTCTAGGTTGCATTAAATGCCATGCAAGTTCATTTAGGTCTAGGTCACTTTATGAATGCCATGCATTTTTTTCATGACATTTAGGCTTAAATCCATGCATTTCATGCATTATGTTTGCTGTATTGTTTCATGCATTTCATATTCATGCCACTTGAATAAAGACTTGAGCCAATTAATGGTTCAAAGTCATGCTCTCTTGAGCACACTTGTGGAAAATTAAGTTTGTCAAGTAGATTATTCTACCTTTGTGATTTTTTTTTACTTAGCCAATTTTTATCTAATTTTCAAAAAGTCCTAGATACTGTTTTTAAGTCATTTTATGAGTTTCAAATATTTTTACTTTGATTTTCAAATGATATTATCAAAGGCAAAAATGTGTTTTGGCAAAGCAGTTTTTTTTTCACCCAAAACTCGTACATCTCTGATTTTTCTGGGCATTTTTCTTTAATCAGAAAATTAAGCGGATTTTTTCTCGTGTAGTTTTACATGTCCTAAGTCTCCAGTATTGTTTTCAGAATTTTTTGAATTTTTAAAAATAGGGTAAAAAATCATGGCTTAAAACTGGACAGTGGAGTTCGAATTGAATTTAAAGAAAAATCATTTTTCTGTTTTGGTTAAGTTACTTAGAGTGGGCTGATTAGGAGGGTTAGCTACTGACTTAGGGTAGTTTCTAAGCCTTTTTAAACTCTAAAAATGGTTTTTCAAGTCTCGGGTTAAGGGTAGTCAAGTCCGGATTTTTAAACTTAGGAAATTAGAGCCATTTAAAAAAAGATTTAGCCCAGTTTTTATTTTTAATTCAAGCTTTTCAAAATTGTTTTCAAACAATCACAAAGTATTTTGGTTTTAGGATATTTAATTTGACATATTTTTCTAAGGTAGCAGGATATCTTTTTAGATATACGGATTTCCTTAATTAAAGGAAAGAAATACATTTCATGCATTGCATTTTCCATATTAATGCATTTTATATAATATGTGATTCTTGCTATGATAATTTCTATGATATTGTTATGATTTTGAGTTATGTTATATTGTTTATTATATGATCTGGAATATTTCATGATATCCTATGCTTTTTATTGAGTTATTTTTTTTTTTTTGGTAATATTATTTAGTATATACTATGTTCATGCATTATTATTTTCATTTTTATTTTCATGCATATTATATGATAGCATTATTTCATATTCCATCTCATTTAATTTATATGCCATATCATTCATGTTTGCCATGTCATTTAAATTATTTCATTTCATATAGAATATGTTATGTTACTTAGGTTATTTCATTTCATTTAGAAAATATCATGTTACTTAGGTAATTTTATTTCATATAGAATATGTTATGTTACTTAGGTTATTTTATTTCATTTAGAAAATATCATGTTACTTAGGTTATTTCATTTCATATAGAATATGTTATGTTACTTAGGTTATTTTATTTCATTTAGAAAATATCATGTTACTTAGGTTATTTCATTTCATATAGAATATGTTATGTTACTTAGGTTATTTTATTTCATTTAGAATATATCATATGACTTAGGATATTGCATCTCATATAGAATATACTATGTTACCTAGGTCATTTCATTTTATCTATAATATGTCATATAACTTAGGATATTTTATTTCATTTAGAATATGCTGAGGCATTTATTTCATTTCATTTACAATATGATAAGACATTTACATTATATCATATCATTTAGGAAACATTATATTATTTAGATTTTGCTATGTCACTTTATTTATGTCATGCATATACATATTCATATCTTTTAAAATGTTTTCAAAAGGATAAGGATTTTTCAATAAAAAATAAAGATATTCCCGAGTTAAAATAATTCATGAGTTCTCTACCGGGTTTGCTGGAGGGAATATCATCAATTATCATTAATAAAGGAATATCTTTCTTTCAAAAAACGAGAATGATTCGAAAAGTTTTCCAAATTAATAAAAATTTCTATATTTTGCCACGTTTGTTGGGGAATATAGGAAAATTTTGAATTTATAAATTCCGAATCATTTTCAATTAAAAATGGGATTATTTTTCTTTAAATTGGGAATTAACTTGAAATACTAAATTTAAAACCAATTTTTATCGAGACTTGAGATAACACACGATTAATAAGGTACCGATTTATACGGGCGTTGTGGGGGTGCTAATCCTTCCCACACGTAACCGACTCCCGAACCCGCTTCTTTAATTTCTCTGATTTAAAACGCAGACTTGAAATTAGTTTTTAAAATGTTTTAATTAATTTTTAAAATATTTTATAAAACCGGTTCTAATAGGTGGCCGATCACACCTAGCTAAAAAAGATTGGTGGCGACTCCATGTCTTTTTCAAGGTCATTTTCAAAACCTTCATTTTTTCTAGAGGAATTAAGTCGACTTTTTTTCGGTTTTTTTTGATGTCACGCTTAACGAATAATAAAGTCTTGCGATGAGACTCGTTATTTTTTAGGTTGCGACAACTTGGCGACTCCACTGGGGACTATTAGAGAGTCAGGCCTAGAATTAGTAGTGTGTTATCAAAGTCTCGGTTTTGTTGGTTTAATTGGTATTTAATTTTAATTCTCATATTTTTAAAATAAAAGAGAATTTTGAAAATAAAAAAAAATGTCTTAATATGTCCATATGCATGTGCATTCATATTATTATTTGTTCTCTGGTTATTTTGTTGCGTATATTTATATGTTTGTTTGACTGATGCTTTACATGGTTTGATTTTAGTGGGGTATTTAGAATAAGGGTTGTAGAATAGGTGGTGACAGGTTTGTTTTGGTCCTCCGCACACACTGTATTTGCATTTGCATAACATGAATCCTCTACCCGGGTTTCGTCCTTTTAAGTGGAAGTGAAGTAACTATGCCTTCGTGATTGATCCTCCGTATGGGCTAGTGAAACACTTCCGGAGTATAAAGTACCTAATACCTTCGTGATAATCCTCCGTACGGGCATAGGATAATATACTCTAACGAATTGAACCCGCTTTTATCGGGGTGCCTTACTAGCCTTCACCGGCGACAGTGAGGAACAATTCGGGGCCTTAGAACCAATTCACCTTCATATAGTGAACATAGGCGAAGCCATGCCGGATTTCTGTTAGATACCCGAAGTTTAAGAACACATGGAGGAACATTTCCAACCTTTTACCATCTTTCTATATGTTAGATACAAATTGAGTGATGATGAACGAACATCATACCACTCGTATTTTTTTTTTTTTATTTTGTCCCAAAGGCGTCGTAATACCGAAGCTCTGTTTAAATTTTTGGGACATTTTTTTAAAAGCATGTTGTTATTTATGTTATATTTGTGAATTCATTTCCTTACTAATCTATTTCTTTTTGCTTTCTTTTCTTTGACATGCATCATAGACATCATCATACACTTGAAGTTTATTGGCCTCGGGATAGTTATCAACCCAAAGGACTTTCATGGAGGGTCAGGTTATTTCAGTGATAGAAGATCATGCAGTAGTCAGGGCACGGTCGGAAAAAGATCAGAGGGAGGACGGTGATTGCCTCAAGAAAGATTATGTGTTAGTATTGTCGGATAGGGTCAAAGTGGATCTTAGACAGAATAATCTCCGAGGGTTAGCCGACATTTGGAATCAGTGGAATGTATCAGAGAAAGAAGCCTTCACTCAGAAGTATGGAGACATAGCACTCTTAATTTCGATTCATGTCAATAGTGGGTTGATTCAGGCTATGGTACAGTTTTGGAATCCTGCTTATAGATGTTTCACTTTTAACAAGGAGGATATGACACCACTGATCGAAGAATATTCGACACTGTTACGTATTGAATGTCCTAATCTTGATCGGGTATATTTGAAGGAAATGAAACCTTCAGGTTTGAAGAAGAAAGTGGCTAGGATCACAGGAATGGATACAACATGGGTTGAGAGTCATGTGGACACAAAGCAGAAAAATGGGTGCATTCCGTGGGAAACTCTCCGACAGATGATATTGGGTTGTTCCGACAATGCAAAAGCCAGGGACATCTTCGCCCTAGCCATCTACGGGTTAATCATATTCCCGAAGATATTGGGTCATGTGGATATAGCCGTGTTTGATTTCTTTGAAAAGTTGGAACAGAAGATCAACCCATCTCCGGCCATCATAGCTGAAACTATCCAATCCCTGAACTTTTGTAAAAGGGCAGGACAAGGGAGGATCAAAGGGTGTGTACAACTCCTTTATATTTGGATTCAAAGTCACTTTTGGAAGATAGAAAATGTATCCTTCAAGTCGTACATGAAGAATTTATTTCCAATTAGGGAATTCCTTCAAAATGATTGGCCTAAAGACGGGAATGAAGAGAAATAGGTCAACATGTTCCGGAATCTAAAAGGGGAGATGGTGACTTGGAGAGCTCCATGGATGATTCCTATGCCGATTATGTACAAATGTGGGGACAACTTGGGAGTTCCACTGCTCGGAATTTGGGGGTCTGTGAGTTATGCGCCTTTGTTGGTGCAAAGACAGGTTGAGTCTCGGCAATTCACACCCATGACTCATAATCTAGGATCATCAGAGTTCACTTATGGGGAAGACGGATATTCCGGAAAAGTGCGGGCAACGATTGAAGCATGGAAGAAAACTCACCGGATAAAAGTGGCCAGATATTCCAACACCGTCACACCTGATTACCTGGTATGGAGGGAATTAAGGGTTAATGATAGACTATTGACGTCAGATGGGGAGGAGGTCCAGTTCATGAATCCGTCACCGAGGTAAATGCCATCAGAGTTAGAAATTGCAAGAGCGGAATTTGACAAAGAAAAGGCTAGGATGAGCAAGGATATTGCTCGACTACAAGAAGAGCTTGAGGACATGAAAGATAGGGAATCAGCTCGGGAAAAAGAGAAGGAACAGATTAAGAGAGAAAGGGACACCGTTAAGGGCGACCTTCGAGAATTACATTTGGAGAACAAGAGGTATCGCTTTAGGCTCAGATTTGAGGGGACTCTCAAAACTTCCAGGGAGTGGGAACATGAGGTCAAAAACCTCAAGAAGGAGAATAACTACTGGAAGGAGAAAGCAAAACAAGAGGAAGCCCGAGCAAATCAACTGGAGAAACAAGCTATGGAAAGCTTACACGGCGATGCTTCTGCTGACACGTCAAAGGGTCATGAACAAGTAGGGATCAGATGGAAGAGCAAGGCAATCAAAAGAGGATAGTGAAGAAGGTCCAGAATCCGAGAGAATTACCAGTGTTTTGTAATAGTTTTTAGGAGAGATAGGTTATTATGTTGTCTAAAGCAGGGATCTTTTCTTTGATGTATTTAGTTCCAGGAAATGAATGAAAGACCGTTTGGTTGGAATTATCCCAGGGCCAATACTTTAAATGCATTCATTATTCACTAATTCTTTCTTTCATATTTGTTCATAATCATTCATTCATTTATTCTTTATAAATTGTTCATACACTTAGTCATTTATTGGTCTATTCATTTATTCATTATATGTTCATACACTTAGTCATTTACTTAGTTGTTCATTCATTAACATCGATTCATTCCTACATTCATTCTGTCGCAACCTAAAAAAAAAATAACGACGAAGTCTCATCGCAAGACTTTATTATTCGTTAGGCGTGACATTAAAAAAAATCGAGGAAAAGTCGACTTAATTCCTCTAAAAAATGAAGGTTTTGAAATGACCTTAAAAAAGACATGGAGTCGCCACCAATCTTTTTTAGCTAGGTGTGATCGGCCACCTATTAAAACCGGTTTTATAAAATATTTTAAAAATTAATTAAAACATTTTAAAAACCAATTTCAAGTCTGAGTTTTAAACCAGAGAAATCAAAGAAGCGGGTTCGGGAGTCGGTTACGTGTGGGGAAGGATTAGCACCCCCACAACGCCCGTATAAATCGGTACCTTATTAATCGTGTGTTATCTCAAGTCTCGGTAAAAGTTGGTTTTAAATTTAGTATTTCAAATTAATTCCCAATTTAAAGAAAAATAATTTTATTTTTTATTGAAAATGATCCGGAATTTATAAATTCAAAATTTTCCTATATTCCCCAACAAACGTGGCAAAATATAGAAATTTTTATTAGTTTCGAAAAAACTTTTTGAATCATTCTCTTTTTTGAAAGAAAGATATTCCTTTATTAATGATAATTGATGAAATTCCCTCCAGCAAACCCGGTAGAGAACTCATGAATTATTTTAACTCGGGAATATCTTTATTTTTATTGAAAACCATTATCTTTTTGAAAACATTTAAAATAAATGAATATGTATATGCATGACATAAATAAAATGACATAGCAAAATCTAAATAATATAATGCAACCTAAATGACATGGCAAACATGAATGATATGGCATATAATTTAAATGACATGGAATAAAATAATGCTATCATATAATATGCATGAAAATAAAAATGCAATGCATGAAATGTATTTTTTCCTTTAATTAAGGAAATCCGTATATCTAAAAAGATATCCGGCTACCTTAGGAAAATATGTCAAATTAAATATTCTAAAACCAAAATACTTTGTGATTGTTTGAAAACAATTTTGAAAAGCTTGAATTAACAATAAAAACTGGGCTAATTTTTTTTTAAATGGCTCTAATTTCCTAAGTTTAAAAAATCCGGCCTTGACTACCCTTAACCCGGGACTTGAAAAACCATTTTTAGAGTTTAAAAGGGCTTAGAAATCATCCTAAGTCAGTAGCTAACCCTCCTAATCAGCCCACTCTAAGTAAATTAACCAAAACAGAAAATTGGTTTTTTTTTTAAAACTCAATTCTGACTCCACTGTCCAGTTTTAATACACGATTTTTTACCCTATTTTTAAAAATCCAAAAATTCTAAAAAAAATACTGGAGACTCAGAACATATAAAAATATACGAGAAAAAATCGGTTTAATTTTTTGATCAAAGATGAATTCCCAGAAAAACCAGAGATGTACGAGTTTTTGGAGGAGAAAAAACTGCTTTGTTTTTCTTTAAATTCAATTCTGACTCCACTGTCCAGTTTTAGTCCACGATTTTTTATCCTATTTTAAAAAATTCCAAAAATTCTAAAAAAAATACTAGAGACTCAGGACATGTAAAACTATACGAAAACAAATTGTCTTAATTTTCTGATCAAAGATGAATTCCCAGAAAAATCATAGATGTACGAGTTTTTGGAGGAGAAAAAAACTGCTTTGTTTTTCTTTAAATTCAATTCTGACTCCACTGTCCAGTTTTAATACACGATTTTTTATCCTATTTTTAAAAATTCCAAAAATTCTAAAACAAATACTGGAGACTCAGGACATGTAAAACTACAGGAAAACAAATTGGCTTAATTTTCTGATCAAATATGAATTCCCAGAAAAATCAGAGATGTACGAGTTTTCGGAGGAGAAAAAAAAAACTGCTTTGCCAACACATTTTTGCTTTTGATAAAATCATTTAAAAACCAAAGTAAAAATATTTGAAACTCATAAAATGACTTGAAAGCAGTAGCTAGGACTCTTTGAAAGTTAGATAAAAATTGGCTAAATAAAAAAATCACAAAGGTAGAATAATCAATTTGACAAACTTAATTTTCCACAAGTGTGCTCAAGAGAGCATGACCTTGAACCATTAATTTGCTCAAGTCATTATTCAAGTGGCATGAACATGAAATGCATGAAACAATGCAGCAAACATAATGCATGAAATGCATGGATCTAAACCTAAATGTAAGGAAAATGCATGACATAAATAATATGGCCTAGACCTAACATGAACTTGCATGGCATTTAATGTAACCTAGACCTAAGATATGCATGACATTTTTACAAACACAAGGCATGCTTAATTCAAAAATCCAACCAAATATCATGCAAATGCAAAAACCTAACAACTAGCATGACAAAAAATGCAACACACAATGCAAAACACATGGAGTAGCCAAATGGCCTCAAGCTCCAACAAGCATGGCATTTTCTCAAACACTTGGTATGCTAGCATGAAAAACTAAGTCATAATCACACAAGCATTTTCACAAACACCTAATATACCAAATCTAAAACATGCTCACTAAGAGATAAAACAAGAATCATGCAAAGAATCACACAAACACTTAATATGCTAACTCTAAAACATGCTCAAATTTAAACAACATGAAAACAGAAAATTAAAAATGCAAATACATGATATCTAAGACATAAATGGCAACAAACAAAGCAACCAAATTAAATATAACTTAAGAACATGAAATAACATAATATTTAAAACATAAAAAATAAAAAATAAAGAAAATAACATAAACAATATGGTAAAATGAATAAAAAACAACTTAAAATAAATAATGTAGGCCATTTGGCCATGGTGAGTTTATTGTAAAAACAAAATGTAAGAAAAATATACTTAAGAAAGGAAATGAAGGAAGAACAAGAAACATTATTTTAAAATGAAAACTCACCAAGTAGCCTTTGAACGGATTAAGCTATAAACCCTCAGAGTAGCTTTTGAACGGAGTAAGCTACAAACCCTCAGAGTAGCTTTTGAACGGATTAAGCTACGAACCCTCAGAGTAGCTTTTGAACGGATTAAGCTACAAACCCTCAGAGTAGCTTTTGAACGGATTAAGCTACGAACCCTCAGAGTAAAACACTATGACTCACCACCCGGATAATCCTAATACAAGTGTATAGAATATCTCACAAGGGGTAGTGGGTGATCTCAACCAAAGGCCAAGACTCCTTATTTATAAGGTGAGCACCTCATTGGCTTGACATTACAAAGGGATGTGGGATTGGGACTTAGGCTCAAAAATGAAAATCTCTAACTTAACTCTTGATTTTTAATCACTTGATTGAAAAAATCCTAAGCTTCCTCCTTCCTTTGGGCTTGGGCAGGCCAGCACTTCTCTTTTCCAGCCCAGCTCTGATTTTTGAAAGGCCCAAAGAAGCCCTTTTCGGTTGCTTGGGTGAAACGACCATTTTGCCCCCCGGATGCAAAATAAATATCAAACGGACTCCAAATTCAATTTTTATTTTTTTAATGCTTCCAAAATAATAAAATATTGAGTTCTGGAAGTTTTCAAAATTATCCGAGTCCGTTTGCTATTTATTTGGATTTTTTCTTCCCAAAATGTCCTTTTATGCCCCTACTTTTTACCATTTTTTAAACGAGCTCCAAATCAAGATTTTTCTTCACCAATCTCTTCAAAATAATTAAAAAGTGTGATCTGGAAGTTTTCATAATTTTTGGAGCTCATTTGGTATTTTTTCGAGATTTATCGGCTTGAATTACTGCATAGGAGGCCCGGGATTTGGCCATTTTGCAAACGAACTCGGAATCAAGATTTTCTTTTGCCAATCTCTTCCAAATAATTTAAAAATGAGATTTGCCAAATTTCAGAATTTTTGGAGTCCATTTGCTATTTTTCCGGGATTTATCTTTTTGAATTACTACATTAGAAGCCCGGGATTTGGCCATTTTGCAAACGAACTCGGAATCAAGATTTTCTTTCGCCAATCTCTTTCAAATGATTTAAGAATGAGATTGACAAATTTTTCAGAATTTTCGGAGTCCATTTGCTATTTTTCCCAAATTTTTCCAATTTTGCCCTTTAACCTCCGAAACCCGGTTTTGCTCAAAACAAGTCCGATTTTCAGATTTTCTTCAATCTGAGCCTTGCACCATCCTTTTTAATCATTCCTCATCCATTGGGGGCTTTGGTCTTACCAATTCGGGCCATTTCTGTGATTCTTCCCGATTTCACCAAATCCACTAAAAACTCTAATTCTCGGTTTTCTCCCGGATTGACTTTTCTTTCTGTTTTTCTTGCAAGTGACTTCTCCATTACCCGTAGTCAGTGCTTATCTTTCATTTGGAACCTTCAATTTCGACCAGTTTGATCGTTTAAGCACTTTTCCCCAAATTTCTCGGATTAAGGTTTCTTTTCTACTGAATCTCCAAATCCCAACTTCTGAACTCCATATCTTTCAATGTAGACCTCGGATTATCAAAATTCTTTCTCCATTTTTCAATTGAACTTAAATTCTTGATTTTGAAAGTGGGTTGACTTTTTCAGTAGTTGACTTTCTGGGGTTGACTTTTTCGGGGTTGACTTTTTCGGGGTTGACTTTTTTTCAAGTTTGACTTTTTATGCTCGCCCTCTTAAACTAAGTCTCGGAGTACCACCTGCAGGATGAAAACAGTCTTTTTATACTGGGAAACATCAATATAGGAAGAAAACATACCTGTTAAGTGGCCCGGACAAAATTAGGTGTCTACACATTCATTTATTAATTTTTTATAAAATAAAATAAGAAATGTGTCAATAATTTTTAATCCATGGTTTTTAAAAAATAAAGGTACAATTGGTCGCACTCAGAAAGAACCAGATTTCCAACACTCTTACAATACTCGGTCTCGAACAAAATCCATGGAAAACAATTAGCTTGCCAGAATTGAGAGAATGGAAAGAATCCAGAAAGAACTACAAGAACAGTTCACTAAGTCTCAAGAGGAGACACGAGAACAGATGATGGAGACTCAATTAAGAGTTGTAAACCCAAGTGCAGGTTATGTTCAAGTAATAAATTCTCGGGTGTCCGAGGTCGAACCACAGGGAAGCGTATTAGTAAGTATAAGTTTATAAATATATAAGAAAAAGAAAGTAAACAAGATATTAGGGAATCAACAACAAAACAAAATAAACAAGATATTAGAGAACAAAATAAACAAAATAACATAAAAGAAATTAAACAAGATATAAAAAAAACAATAAGAAAAGATGTTGAGGTTAGAGAATCCACTCTTGGTGTTATGCTAAGATTAATCTTGTTTTATTACACAATTGAAATTCACACATAAGGGAGGTTCCAATCGGAAGGTTTAGCAATTCAGTCCAAATTGTCCAACGTCCATAGCATATGATATTATGTTCATTTGGTGTCCTCAAAACTCATAAAAAGAGTCCAAGCATTCCTTATGCCAAGGTATATGTCTACAACAAATCAAGGTTATGAAACCAAGCATTTACTGTGCCATTTTCATTGTCAATAATGAATCAAGATCCCTACTTTGCAAGTATGATTTTAAACCAAAAGAAAATATTATCTATACTAGTGTTTATAAATGATGATTCATTTTAGCTCAAGTTTAAGAGACTAACCTTAGCATTTACCAAAAGCTTCACCTAATCACCTCAACAATATGATTAGCAATACATACTAGATATGAATAAAATGAAAAGAAATGTAAGAAGCATAAGTAAATAAAAAAAAAGAAAACTAGAGAAAGGAAAGAAGAAGAAAACTTAGAGAATTTTATTACAATGGCTAATATCCTACCAATGTACAATGTCCCTTACAATCATCCAAGGCCCTCTATTTATACACATTTTGGAGAGCTAAATGACAAGAGACAAGCTTTATAAATTTCAAAGGTAGGTATAATAGGTGGGTGCATTTTTCTAACAATTTTCGTCATATTGTATGACAATTCTGATCAGCCAGCTTGATGGTTGATTTTGTCAATGTTGGAGGCTTGATCTGATCAAATGGTCCTCTAGAAAAATATTCCCCTATCAGTTTGTGATCCATAACCGTTGGAATCAGCTCATTTTCTCATGTGGATCAGAAGATATGATCAAAATACCAAAACTGGTCAGAACAGACGGCATTGCACATCAGCCAACTTGATACCACATTTTGCTAGGAAAAACGACTCCGTTTCAAAAAGTGTAAAGCATGAAAAAGATAGATATGCCTATTAACTTTTTACTGTAAAAATTTCAGCCTTAATGCTTCAGTGAAACTCCAGATATAGCTGATATGGCAAAAGGTGTCGGAACTGGAACTGAACTGGATTTGCCCTTAATTCTTTATTTAACCTAGTAATCTGAAATCACTCAAAGAAACTCGTGAAAAACACCAAATTACATAAAAATATAAAAGATCATAAACACAATTAGACTAAGCAATAATAACTCGTATTTGACACAAAACAATAATAAAACATAACTAAAAACTATATAATTATACGAGTTATCACACCCCCACACTTAGATTGTTGCTAGTCCCTAGCAACGACTCAATCCTAGAAAAAAAAATAAACAGGAAAACAAGTTAAAGGGATCTCAAACAAACAAGCAAGATCAAGCGTAAGAATTGGCAAGGCATCTAATTAAGTATCATTGGCATATTAAGTTCGAGTAAAGGGTCAATGAGATTAAAATTGAAGGCATTACCGTACGATTGAGGAACTTCCTTCTTGGCGAGACTTTAGCTAGCCATGGAGGACTAGGCAAACTATAGCTTCATAAGTACACATGCTAAGATCCTTGTCACCGCAGTTCACAAGTGAACTTGACAAATCTGATCGGTACAGAGATGAATCTGAGGCTTATGGACAAGTGAGGGGTGGAATGTTCAAACATAATCTGAGGTTTATCACAAGTTAGGCTCAAGAAATATAATAATAATGTGATCAATCCTCTCAAAATATTTCCATTCTCACTCATCCTTAGTCCTATGTTCAACATTAATATTTTGAAAAGAAAACAAAAAGCAAGAAAAGACTCGATCCAAAGAAAATAGAAAAGTAAAAACCTCTCTATAATGAAGAACCTCGAATCTTGAATTCTGATTTTTTTTTAAGCACAAGTGATTTTCTTTTGATTTGTGCCCTCATTGGGACATCTTTTATGCACAATCACATCTATTCATAATCATCATTCTTGTTTTTTTTTTTTTTTTTTTTTTTTTTTTTTCAGAAATCACATTGGATTCCATACTTTCTTTTTCTTTCTTTTCATTCAATTGATCAAACAAGACAGATTTTCATCAGCTCTTTTTTTCAGCATCTTTTTCTCAACTCATCACAACATTGTTTTGGCATCAATAAGTTCGAAGTTCACGACTCTAAAAACAGTCACTCATTCTAACTACCCTCTTTTGCATTATTCCTATTTTTTTTTTTAGATTTCAAAAGATAACAAAATAAACAAGAAGGAAACACACAATCCCAAACCCAATGATCACAAATATTATCATAAAAGTATAAAGAGGGAATGGGGGTCGGAATCGTATCCGTTCACTTTGGCATAATTTCTGGAGTTCATATCTAGGGATCCAACCCGAAGGTTTACAACCTATGGGCTCCTAATGTAAGGGGGCAAAGATAAGGGGCTTTCTGGATAGTGACTTTGTTCTAAGATCAGATCATGTATAGATGCAAGCATCTATGTGATGACCTAAATCTGCATGTGGAATGAAGAGAAAAAGTAAACTTACTATGTCTTCCCAGTTTTCCGTGGCTTTCCAAAGGCTCACCATGAATTCACATTCCAACAAAAATCGAATCGATCTGCCAAAAACAATCTCAAAGACATTTGATCATCAAAAATATTCAATTTTCAGAAAACCAAATTGAAAATAACCTAGATAACTTAATCAAAGCCTTTGAAACTCTATTGCTTTATCCACATGCTTGCCAAGATTATACTAATACTCAAAAAAGAAAAAAAAATACATACACGAAAGTAGTAAAACACATGCAGATAATAAACGGACCAGATAGTGTTTTTTTTTTGTTGAAAAGATTAAATCAAACTGACAAGCAATGTCTCAAATCTCCCTTACTCAGACCTTGTTCAGAATAAATACTTCTAAATGGCTTAAAACACAACAATTTTTTTTATTTTTTTATTTTTACAAATTAGCAAAATATGTCCCTTGCCCCCTACTAAAATATGACATTGTCCCCAATGTCAAATTTTAAAGGTAGAATTTAGTAGATATTACCTGCAGAGGTTGCTAACCACTTATTATAACTGAGACACAACAAACAAAATGGTAGATAATGTCACAAAGACAAAGTGCAATCCACTCCTTGCTTGTCTATATCTCTTTTTCTTTTTCCGAGCGTTTGCGAAACAACCGTAGCAGGTAAATACTCATAAGCTTGGAGCTTTTTGAGGAAATCTTCAATGGTTGTAGCAGAAATTATGGTTCTCATTGCCTCTGAAAACATGAATCCATTTTCCAAAGCATTATCTAAATATGAAAGCAAATTACTAAAATAACCATTAATATTAAGCAAACCAATGGGTTTCTTATTTGTGACCAAAGATGACCAAGAAGCCACGCAAGCTATTTCTTCCAATGTACCCAGACCTCCTGGTAAAGCAATGAATGCATCGGCAGAATGGTACATGATTGTCATCCGTTCAGGGATACTCCAGACTTGTATTTCCTTACACACGGTAGGTCCACAAAAACCTGTGAACAGTTTTGGCACGATTCCTAGAACTGGACTTCCTCCGGCGTGTGCTGCTGTAGCGACTGCTCCCATTAAACCCGTACTACCGCCTCCATAAATCAACTGGATCTTTTGTTGGGCAAGTATTACTCCAACTCTTATGGCTTCATCAGCTAATATTTTATTTTTCCCTGGATAAGCACCTCCAAAGACACAAATTTTTTCAATGCGCTGGGACGAAGTACTTTCCATTTTTTTTTTCGAGTGCCTGAAAGAGAATGAGTACATGGTGTAATATATAGAGGACTGAGTAGTGAATCAGACAAGAGTAATAATGTCGTCAAAAGTGTGTTTGACCTTTCAGAAGAAAATGTTAACCTAACAAAAGATTTTTGCGTGATTTCAGGAAGAAAATCAAAAAGAGAAGAAAAATCAACCGTAAAAGACCAATGCAAAAAAAAAAAAAAAACGAGAATAATTACACAAATCGAACAACACGTAAATTAAACCGAAATGAAGTTATTGCAAATCAAACCAAAAGCTGAGAAGTCATTTATTGTAGTTGTGATTGTGGCTCACATCTTCCTCTGGTTTTACGTCCAGAAACGGCTTAAACGCCTTCTATGAGTCGAGGATATGCTTCACATCCAGTTTTCTTACAAGCTGGCAAACAGGGTCTTTTAACATCAGATTCCCAAGATGTTGCCATTCCCTTTGGAATTGAGGCCATAAATCAAGAATTTCTCTTTGTACGTCTCCACTAGGATGCGTCTCAAGAGAAAGTTGGATATTACCCAAATTCTCCTTACTCAGTCCATCCTTAATGAATTCAATTTTATCATCTAGATTAGAGGACGGAATCCCAATAGAACGACATTTACCGTTACACGTCCATCGTGCACATTTGTGGCAATTTGAACTCATGCGCTTTGCTCGTCGCTTCTTTGCAAAAGTGCTTCTACCTGTACCTGGTAAATGCAAAACAGGAAGATATTCATCTTCACGTACCTTGGCTTCAATTTTCCAACGTATGTCTTCAGGAATCCCTTTGTGCATAAGCATTCTTAATCTTTCAAATCGAACTTGGTAAAGCTTCAGTAAAATATTTCGAGGAAAAGGAGGAAATCGTTTCTACAATCTTGTGAGAATATCATCCATCCTGAAAAAAAAAATGAAAGAGAAATTGAAAGAGAAATTTATATACAATATCAGTTTTGTGGGTAGCTGATGGAACCGACTTAAATAATCACGGAGTACCGTTATCCGCCATTTAACCGGGGTTAAAAAAAATTATATAATTACATCTAGTTATTTTCAAAACAAGGATCAGAAAGAAAAACAACCTCTTCTTGAGTAACATGATTTTCCAAAAAGAGTTTGAGTCTTTGTCCGTTTACCTTGAATACGTTACCATTTTGAGGATTCTCAATGTCAACTGCTCCATAATGATACACATGCTTAACCACAAATGGGCCAGTCCATCTTGATCTCAACTTACCCGGAAATATGTGAAGTCTAGAATTATAAAGTAGAACTTTTTGCCCAACATCAAATGTTTTTCTTGAAATTAACTTGTCATGAAAGGCTTTAGTTCTTTCTTTATGAATTTTAGAATTCTCATATGCATCATTTCTGAGTTCCTCAAGTTCATTTATTTGTAATTTCCGTAAATTAGAAGCGTCATCAAGGTTTGAGTTGAACATTTTAATGGCCCAATATGCTTTATGCTCAAGTTCCACAGGTAAATGACAAGGTTTTCCATAAACTAGCCTATAAGGAGACATGCCCAATGCTGTTTTAAAAGCTGTTCGATAGGCCCATAATGCATCGTTAAGTATAAGAGACCAATCTTTGCGATTTGGATTAACCGTATTTTCCAAAATTTGTTTAATCTCCCTATTTGCTAATTCTACCTGTCCATTTGTCTGCGAGTGATAAGGGGTTGCAACTTTGTGTGTAATGGCATATTTCTTCATTAATGTTTCAAAAACCTTGTTGCAAAAATGTGTTCCCCCATCACTTATGATAGATCGAGGAATTCCAAATCGACTCAAAATATTTTCTTTTAAAACTTTAATCACTGTTTTGTGATCATTATTTCGACATGGAATTGCCTCTATCCACTTTGAAACATAATCTATTGCAACTAAAATGTATAAGAAACCAAAAGATGGTGGAAATGGTCCCATGAAATCAATACCCCAACAGTCAAAAATTTCAATTACAAGAATTGGGTTCAAAGGCATAATGTTTCTTTTCGAAATGGAACCTAATTTTTGACAACTTTCACATGACTTGCAAAAATTATATGCATCTTTGAATAAAGTTGGCCAGTAAAATCCACACTGTAAAATTTTTGCAGCAGTTTTCTTTGATGAAAAATGACCACCACATGCCTCGGAATGACAAAACTTAATTACACTACTTACCTCATTGTCGGGAATGCATCTTCGAAAAATCTGATCAGGACAATATTTGAACAAGTAAGGGTCATCCCAGTAGAACTTCTTTACCTCATTCAGAAACTTCCTTTTATCTTGGGGGCTCCATTGAGAAGGAATTTTTCCTGTAGCAAGAAAATTAGCAATGTCAGCAAACCAAGGTGTCGTGGAGACAATTAGAAGTTGTTCATCAGGAAAAGTATCATTTATTGGTGAGGTTCCAAAAGATTCATCACAAACAAGTCTTGATAAATGATCAGCCACCACATTTTCTACTCATTTTTTATCTCGAATGGTGATGTCAAATTCTTGCAGCAAAAGGATCCACCTCAGCAACCTAGGTTTTGCATCCTTCTTAAAGAGAAGATATTTTAAAGCTGCATGATCACTAAAGACAACAATTGATGATCCAACAAGGTAAGATCTGAATTTATCCAATGCAAAAACAACTGCAAGTAATTCCTTTTCTGTAGTGGAATAATTCATTTGGGCTCTATTTAAAGTTTTACTTGCATAGTAAATTACATGTGGTTTATTATCTTTCTTTTGTCCTAACACAGCACCAACAGCATAGTCACTAGCATCACACATTATTTCAAATGGTAAAGACCAATCAGGAGATCTCATAATAGGAGCAGTAATGAGCATATTTTTGAGTTTTTCAAAAGCATCTTCACAATCTTTAGTCCATTCAAATGCAGTGTCTTTCGTTAAAAGATTACATAGAGGTTTAGATATCGTGCTAAAATCTTTTATGAATCTTCTATAAAAACCTGCATGTCCCAAGAATGACCTAATGTCCTTTACTGTCTTTGGTGTGGGTAGATTAGCAATCAATTCAATTTTTGACTTGTCTACCTCAATCCCTTTTGCAGAAACAATGTGACCTAGTACAATACCTTTAGTGACCATGAAATGACATTTTTCCCAATTAAGAACAAGATTTTTTTCTTCACACCTAATCAATACATTTTCAAATTGGCTAAGCAATCATCAAATGAATCACCAGAAAAAGAAAAATCATCCATGAAAATCTCAAGATTACGTTCAATCATGTCACTAAAAATACTAAGCATGCATCTTTGAAATGTGGCAGGGGCGTTACATAATCCAAATGGCATTCTACGATATGCAAAAGTACCAAAAGGACATGTAAAAGTGGTTTTCTCTTGGTCCTCAAGTGCAATGGCAATTTGATTATACCCAGAATATCCATCTAGAAAACAATAAAACTCATGCCCTGCAACTCTTTCTAAGATTTGATCCATGAAAGGCAAAGGGAAATGATCTTTCCTCGTCACTGAGTTAAGTTTCCTGTAGTCAATGCACATGCGCCAACCAGTAACAGTCCTAGTTGGAATTAATTCATTGTTTTCATTTTTAACTACAGTAACTCCAGATTTCTTAGGTACGACTTGAGTAGGACTTTCCCATTTGCTATCAGAGATAGGATAAATGATTCCATTATCTAGAAGTTTAATGACTTCATTTCTCACTACTTCTTTCACATTAGGATTAAGCCTTCGTTGCATTTGTCTAGAGGGTTTACAATTTTCCTCTAAATAAATATTATGTGTGCAGATTAATGGACTTATTCCCTTTATGTCAACTAAGGTCCATCCTAATGCATTTTTGTGCATTTTCAAAAGTTGTAACAACTTACCTTCTTGTAGTTCATCAAGATGTGAAGAAATTATCACCAGGCTGCTTGCAAATGTTGAACACATTTAATTCTAAAGTCATATTTCCAAAAGAAATGTTCAAAATACCATTCCTGCAATTTATCAGAGCATTAGAAGTTGCAAGAAATGGACGGCCTAATATAACAGGAATTTGAACATTTGGATTTGAAACAGGATGTGTGTCCAAAACAATAAAATCAACAGGGAAGTAAAAATTATCAATTTGAACCAAAACATCTTCAACTATCCCTCGAGGAATTTTTACAGAACGATCAGCTAGTTGAAGTGTAACAGGTGTTTCCTTGAGTTCACCTAAACCTAACTGTTGATAAACAGAAAAAGGCAAAAGATTAACACTAGCACCAAGATCAAGCAATGCACGTTTTATTCTAGTGTTTCCAATGATGCATGAGATTGTTGGACATCCAGGATCTTTGAATTTTGGTGGAGTAAGGTGCTGAATGATTGAGCTCACACTTTCCGTCAGAAATGCTTTCTTTTGTACATTATGTTTCCTTTTAACTGTGCACATGTCCTTCAAAAATTTAGCATAAGATGGAACTTGTTTGATTGCATCCAATAAAGGAATGTTAATCTTAACTTGTTTGAAAAGTTCATAAATTTTTGCATTTTGATTCAAATTCTTTATTGTTTGCAACCTTTGAGGAAAAGGAGCAGGATGCATACCTTTTTCTTTGTCCAAATTTTCAAGAAGTTCAGACTTACCATCATCCTTACCATTACTTTTCGGAGGGGAAGGAGGATATTGGTCTTTTGATGGAATGTTTTTGTCAATTGCCTTCTACTTTGAAGAGTTGTGATAGAACTGGCATTTTCCTGTTGAGTTTCATTGGAGCAAGAAACAAGATATTGAGTAGAAGGGTTAGGCTGAGGTTGAGCAGGAAACTTACCTTTTTCTTGAGTGCGTAATGAAGCTGACAATGTGGACAAGGTGTTTTTGATCTCATTGATGTCCTGTGAAGTTTGGTTATTCACATTTGCTTGTGTTTGCATGAATGCTTGCAATGTCTCTTCCAAGGTTTGTACACGTGAAGGTTGATAGGAAAAAGTGTTGCCCGGCTTTTGAGATTGTGGTACCTTAACATGATTATTATTCCGCCAACTGAAGTTGGGATGATTTCTTCATTCAGGGTTATACGTTTCAGAGTAAGGAGAAGGAAAAGGCTTTTTAAATGTGTTTATGGAATTTACTTGATCATGCAACGCTTCTTTAAGAATGGGAATGTTTGGACATTAAGAAGTGGGGTGTCCCATGATTTCACAAATTCCACAACTTTCTTCATTTTTAACCGTTTTGACTTCTTTTACTTCTCTAAGTTCCATGGCTTCAATCTTTCTAGCCAAATTAGCTACTTTAGCTTTTATCTCATCTTCTTGACTAAAATGATATTTACCTCTGTTAGAAACAAGATTAGATCTATTGGAACTTTCAGAGGAATTATCTGTGTGCCAGGCTTGAGAGTTATCTGCCAAATGGTCTAGGTAGTCAAAGGCTTCTTCAGGTTCTTTTTCGAGAAACTCACCGTTACACATTGTTTCAACAAATTGTTTAGTTTCGGGAGTTAAACTTTCATAAAAGAAACTAATAAGACGCCATTTTTCAAAACCGTGATGTGGACAAGAACTTAACAAATCTTTAAAACGCTCCCAGCACTGAAAAAATGCTTCATTTTGATTTTGATTGAAATTTTGAATTTGTCTTTTCAAAGCAGTAGTTTTATGTGCTGGGAAAAATTTCTTTAGAAACTCAGTTTGTAATTCTTGCCATGTGCCAATTGACCTTGGTTTTAAATTATGAAGCCAAATTTTTGCTTTATCTTTTAAAGAAAAAGGAAATAATTTTAGCTTGACAATTTCATTTGTACATTGTTGGTCATTAAAGGTGACACATACATCTTCGAAGTCTTTTAGAAACGAGTAAGCACTTTCCGATTCTAACCCATGGAAATTTGGAAGCAAAGCTATCATACCTGGTTTAAAACGAAAGTTGTTTGCATTGAGAGGAAAAATAAAACAAGAGGGTGATGAGCTTCGAGTTGGTTGCAAGTAGTCACGCATGGTGCGTACTTGTCTGTTCTCATCTTTAGTATGAACACTTTCATTGTCGGCCATGGTAGGAGTTGTATTAGAAAGATTACCTGAAAAAGTTTCACAATAAAATCTAACTAAACGACGAGATCTAAAATCACGTCGCCAAACAAGCATAAAACAAAGTTAATATACAGATAATATATTTATATAAATATAAACTTTACAATATAAATATAAATATATAGAAAATTAGGCGGTATAACCAGCCAATAAATATAAATATACTTATAAACTTATATACTTAGTATTGCTTCCCCGGCAACGGCGCCAAAAACTTGATGGAGACTCAATTAAGAGTTGTAAACCCAAGTGCAGGTTATGTTCAAGTAATAAATTCTCGGGTGTCCGAGGTCGAACCACAGGGAAGCGTATTAGTAAGTATAAGTTTATAAATATATAAGAAAAAGAAAGTAAACAAGATATTAGGGAATCAACAACAAAACAAGATAAACAAGATATTAGAGAACAAAATAAACAAAATAACATAAAAGAAATTAAACAAGATATAAAAAAAAACAATAAGAAAAGATGTTGAGGTTAGAGAATCCACTCTTGGTGTTATGCTAAGATTAATCTTGTTTTATTACACAATTGAAATTCACACATAAGGGAGGTTCCAATCGGAAGGTTTAGCAATTCAGTCCAATTTGTCCAACGTCCATAGCATATGATATTATGTTCATTTGGTGTCCTCAAAACTCATAAAAAGAGTACAAGCATTCCTATGCCAAGGTATATGTCTACAACAAATCAAGGTTATGAAACCAAGCATTTACTGTGCCATTTTCATTGTCAATAATGAATCAAGATCCCTACTTTGCAAGTATGATTTTAAACCAAAAGAAAATATTATCTATACTAGTGTTTATAAATGATGATTCATTTTAGCTCATGTTTAAGAGACTAACCTTAGCATTTACCAAAAGCTTCACCTCATCACCTCAACAATATGATTAGCAATACATACTAGATATGAATAAAATGAAAAGAAATGTAAGAAGCATAAGTAAATAAAAAAAAAAGAAAACTAGAGAAAGGAAAGAAGAAGAAAACTTAGAGAATTTTATTACAATGGCTAATATCCTACCAATCTACAATGTCCCTTACAATCATCCAAGGCCCTCTATTTATACACATTTTGGAGAGCTAAATGACAAGAGACAAGCTTTATAAATTTAAAAGGTAGGTATAATAGGTGGGTGCATTTTTCTAACAATTTTCGTCATATTGTATGACAATTATGATCAGCCAGCTTGATGGTTGATTTTGTCAATGTTGGAGGCTTGATCTGATCAAATGGTCCTCTAGAAAAATATTCCCCTATCAGTTTGTGATCCATAACCGTTGGAATCAGCTCATTTTCTCATGTGGATCAGAAGATATGATCAAAATACCAAAACCGGTCAGAACAGACGGCATTGCACATCAGCCAACTTGATACCACATTTTGCTAGGAAAAACGACTCCGTTTCAAGAAGTGTAAAGCATGAAAAAGATAGATATGCCTATTAACTTTGTAGTGTAAAAATTTTAGCCTTAATGCTTCAGTGAAACTCCAGATATAGCTGATATGGCAAAAGGTGTCGGAACTGGAACTGAACTGGATTTGCCCTTAATTCTTGATTTAACCTAGTAATCTGAAATCACTCAAAGAAACTCGTGAAAAACACCAAATTACATAAAAATATAAAAGATCATAAACACAATTAGACTAAGCAATAATAACTCGTATTTGACACAAAACAATAATAAAACATAACTAAAAACTATATAATTATACGAGTTATCACACCCCCACACTTAGATTGTTGCTAGTCCCTAACAACGACTCAATCCTAGAAAAAAAAAATAAACAGGAAAACAAGTTAAAGGGATCTCAAACAAACAAGCAAGATCAAGCGTAAGAATTGGCAAGGCATCTAATTAAGTATCATTGGCATATTAAGTTCGAGTAAAGGGTCAATGAGATTAAAATTGAAGGCATTACCGTACGATTGAGGAACTTCCTTCTTGGCGAGACTTTAGCTAGCCATGGAGGACTAGGCAAACTATAGCTTCATAAGTACACATGCTAAGATCCTTGTCACCGCAGTTCACAAGTGAACTTGACAAATCTGATCGGTACAGAGATGAATCTGAGGCTTATGGACAAGTGAGGGGTGGAATGTTCAAACATAATCTGAGGTTTATCACAAGTTAGGCTCAAGAAATATAATAATAATGTGATCAATCCTCTCAAAATATTTCCATTCTCACTCATCCTTAGTCCTATGTTCAACATTAATATTTTGAAAAGAAAACAAAAAGCAAGAAAAGACTCGATCCAAAGAAAATAGAAAAGTAAAAACCTCTCTATAATGAAGAACCTCGAATCTTGAATTCTGATTTTATTTTAAGCACAAGTGATTTTCTTTTGATTTGTGCCCTCATTGGGACATCTTTTATGCACAATCACATCTATTCATAATCATCATTCTTGTTTTTTTTTTTTTTTTTTTTTTTTTTTTTTTTCAGAAATCACATTGGATTCCATACTTTCTTTTTCTTTCTTTTCATTCAATTGATCAAACAAGACAGATTTTCATCAGCTCTTTTTTTCAGCATCTTTTTCTCAACTCATCACAACATTGTTTTGGCATCAATAAGTTCGAAGTTCACGACTCTAAAAACAGTCACTCATTCTAACTACCCTCTTTTGCATTATTCCCATTTTTTTTTTCAGATTTCAAAAGATAACAAAATAAACAAGAAGGAAACACACAATCCCAAACCCAATGATCACAAATATTATCATAAAAGTATAAAGAGGGAATGGGGGTCGGAATCGTATCCGTTCACTTTGGCATAATTTCTGGAGTTCATATCTAGGGATCCAACCCGAAGGTTTACAACCTATGGGCTCCTAATGTAAGGGGGCAAAGATAAGGGGCTTTCTGGATAGTGACTTTGTTCTAAGATCAGATCATGTATAGATGCAAGCATCTATGTGATGACCTAAATCTGCATGTGGAATGAAGAGAAAAAGTAAACTTACTATGTCTTCCCAGTTTTCCGTGGCTTTCCAAAGGCTCACCATGAATTCACATTCCAACAAAAATCGAACCGATCTGCCAAAAACAATCTCAAAGACATTTGATCATCAAAAATATTCAATTTTCAGAAAACCAAATTGAAAATAACCTAGATAACTTAATCAAAGCCTTTGTGACTCTATTGCTTTATCCACATGCTTGCCAAGATTATACTAATACTCAAAAAAGAAAAAAAAAATACATACACGAAAGTAGTAAAACACATGCAGATAATAAACGGACCAGATAGTGTTTTTTTTTTGTTTTTTGAAAAGATTAAATCAAACTGACAAGGAATGTCTCAAGTCTCCCTTACTCAGACCTTGTTCAGAATGAATACTTCTAAATGGCTTAAAACACAACAATTTTTTTTTTTTAATTTTTTTTTTACAAATTAGCAAAATATGTCCCTTACCCCCTACTAAAATATGACATTGTCCCCAATGTCAAATTTAAAGGTAGAATTTAGGAGATATTACCTGCAGAGGTTGCTAACCACTTATTATAACTGAGACACAACAAACAAAATGTTAGATAATGTCACAAAGACAAAGTGCAATCCACTCCTTGCTTGTCTATATCTCTTTTTCTTTTTCCGAGCGTTTGCGAAACAACCGTAACAGGTAAATACTCATAAGCTTGGAGCTTTTTGAGTAAATCTTCAATGGTTGTAGCAGAAATTATGGTTCTCCTTGCCTCTGAAAACATGAATCCATTTTCCACAGCATTATCTAAATATGAAAGCAAATTACTAAAATAACCATTAATATTAAGCAAACCAATGGGTTTCTTATTTGTGACCAAAGATGACCAAGAAGCCACGCAAGCTATTTCTTCCAATGTACCCAGACCTCCTGGTAAAGCAATGAATGCATCGGCAGAATGGTACATGATTGTCATCCGTTCAGGGATACTCCAGACTTGTATTTCCTTACCCACGGTAGGTCCACAAAAACCTGTGAATAGTTTTGGCACGATTCCTAGAACTGGACTTCCTCCGGCGTGTGCTGATGTAGCGACTGCTCCCATTAAACCCGTACTACCACCTCCATAAATCAACTGGATCTTTTGTTGGGCAAGTATTACTCCAACTCTTATGGCTTCATCAGCTAATATTTTATTTTTCCCTGGATAAGCACCTCCAAAGACACAAATTTTTTCAATGCGCTGGGACGAAGTACTTTCCATTTTTTTTCGAGTGCCTGAAAGAGAATGAGTACATGGTGTAATATATAGAGGACTGAGTAGTGAATCAGACAAGAGTAATAATGTCGCCGAAAGTGTATTTGACCTTTCAGAAGAAAATGTTAACCTAACAAAAGATTTTTGCGTGATTTCAGGAAGAAAATCAAAAAGAGAAGAAAAATCAACCGTAAAAGACCAATGCAAAAAAAAAAAAAAACGAGAATAATTACACAAATCGAACAACACGTAAATTAAACCAAAATGAAGTTATTGCAAATCAAACCAAAAGCTGAGAAGTCATTTATTGTAGTTGTGATTGTGGCTCACATCTTCCTCTGGTTTTACGTCCAGAAACGGCTTAAACGCCTCTATGAGTCGAGGATATGCTTCCCATCCAGTTTTCTTACAAGCTGGCAAACACGGTCTTTTAACATCAGATTCCCAAGATGTTGCCATTCCCTTTGGAATTGAGGCCATAAATCAAGAATTTCTCTTTGTACGTTTCCACTAGGATGCGTGTCAAGAGAAAGTTGGATATTACCCAAATTCTCCTTACTCAGTCCATCCTTAATGAATTCAATTTTATCATCTCGATTAGAGGACGGAATCCCAATAGAACGACATTTACCGTTACACGTCCATCGTGCATATTTGTGGCAATTTGAACTCATGCGCTTTGCTCGTCGCTTCTTTGCAAAAGTGCTTCTACCTGTACCTGGTAAATGCAAAACAGGAAGATATTCATCTTCACGTACCTTGGCTTCAATTATCCAACGTATGTCTTCAGGAATCCCTTTGTGCATAAGCATTCTTAATCTTTCAAATCGAACTTGGTAAAGCTTCAGTAAATATTTCCAGGAAAAGGAGGAAATCGTTTCTGCAATCTTGTGAGAATATCATCCATCCTGAAAAAAAAATGAAAGAGAAATTGAAAGAGAAATTTATATACAATATCAGTTTTGTGGGTAGCTGATGGAACCGACTTAAATAATCACGGAGTACCGTTATCCGCTATTTAACCGGGGTTAAAAAAAATTATATTTACATCTAGTTATTTTCAAAACAAGGATCAGAAAGAAAAACAACCTCTTCTTGAGTAACATGATTTTCCAACAAGAGTTTGAGTCTTTGTCCATTTACCTTGAATACGTTACCATTTTGAGGATTCTCAATGTCAACTGCTCCATAATGATACACATGCTTAACCACAAATGGGCCAGTCCATCTTGATCTCAACTTACCAGGAAATATGTGAAGTCTAGAATTATAAAGTAGAACTTTTTGCCCAACATCAAATGTTTTTCTTGAAATTAACTTGTCATGAAAGGCTTTAGTTCTTTCTTTATGAATTTTAGAATTCTCATATGCATCATTTCTGAGTTCCTCAAGTTCATTTATTTGTAATTTCCGTAAATTAGAAGCGTCATCAAGGTTTGAGTTGAACATTTTAATGGCCCAATATGCTTTATGCTCAAGTTCCACAGGTAAATGACAAGGTTTTCTTGAAATTAACAGGCAAATGACAAGTCCCAGCGCATTTTAATGGCCCAATGTGTCATCAAACCAAGGTTTTAGCACGATATCTAAACCAAGGTTATTGCTAATCTACCCACACCAAAGACAGTAAAGGATATTAGGTCATTCTTGGGACATGCATATTTTTATAGAAGATTCGTAAAAGATTTTAGCACGATATCTAAACCTCTATGTAATCTTTTAACGAAAGGCACTGCATTTGAATGGACTAATGATTGTGAAGATGCTTTTGAAAAACTCAAAAATATGCTCATTACTGCTCCTATTATGAGATCTCCTGATTGGTTTTTACCATTTGAAATAATGTGTGATGCTAGTGACTATGCTGTTGGTGCTGTGTTAGGACAAAAGAAAGATAATAAACCACATGTAATTTACTATGCAAGTAAAACTTTAAATAGAGCCCAAATGAATTATTCCACTACAGAAAAGGAATTACTTGCAGTTGTTTTTGCATTGGATAAATTCAGATCTTACCTTGTTGGATCATCAATTGTTGTCTTTAGTGATCATGCAGCTTTAAAATATCTTCTCTCTAAGAAGGATGCAAAACCTAGGTTGCTGAGGTGGATCCTTTTGCTGCAAGAATTTGACATCACCATTCGAGATAAAAAAGGAGTAGAAAATGTGGTGGCTGATCATTTATCAAGACTTGTTTGTGATGAATCTTTTGGAACCTCACCAATAAATGATACTTTTCCTGATGAACAGCTTCTAATTGTCTCCACGACACCTTTGTTTGCTGACATTGCTAATTTTCTTGCTACAGGAAAAATTCCTTCTCAATGGAGCCCCCAAGATAAAAGGAAGTTTCTGAAGAGGTAAAGAAGTTCTACTGGGATGACCCTTACTTGTTCAAATATTGTCCTGATCAGATTTTTCGAAGATGCATTCCCGACAATGAGGTAAGTAGTGTAATTAAGTTTTGTCATTCCGAGGCATGTGGTGGTCATTTTTCATCAAAGAAAACTGCTGCAAAAATTTTACAGTGTGGATTTTACTGGCCAACTTTATTCAAAGATGCATATAATTTTTGCAAGTCATGTGAAAGTTGTCAAAAATTAGGTTCCATTTCGAAAAGAAACATGATGCCTTTGAACCCAATTCTTGTAATTGAAATTTTTGACTGTTGGGGTATTGATTTCATGGGACCATTTCCACCATCTTTTGGTTTCTTATACATTTTAGTTGCAATAGATTATGTTTCAAAGTGGATAGAGGCAATTCCATGTCGAAATAATGATCACAAAACAGTGATTAAATTTTTAAAAGAAAATATTTTGAGTCGATTTGGAATTCCTCGATCTATCATAAGTGATGGGGGAACACATTTTTGCAACAAGGTTTTTGAAACATTAATGAAGAAATATGCCATTACACACAAAGTTGCAACCCCTTATCACTCGCAGACAAATGGACAGGTAGAATTAGCAAATAGGGAGATTAAACAAATTTTGGAAAAGACGGTTAATCCAAATCGCAAAGATAGGTCTCTTAGACTTAACGATGCATTATGGGCCTATCGAACAACTTTTAAAACAGCATTGGGCATGTCTTCTTATAGGCTAGTTTATGGAAAACCTTGTCATTTACCTGTGGAACTTGAGCATAAAGCATATTGGGCCATTAAAATGTTCAACTCAAACCTTGATGACACTTCTAATTTACGGAAATTACAAATAAATGAACTTGAGGAACTCAGAAATGATGCATATGAGAATTCTAAAATTCATAAAGAAAGAACTAAAGCCTTTCATGACAAGTTAATTTCAAGAAAAACATTTGATGTTGGGCAAAAAGTTCTACTTTATAATTCTAGACTTCACATATTTCCTGGTAAGTTGAGATCAAGATGGACTGGCCCATTTGTGGTTAAGCATGTGTATCATTATGGAGGAGTTGACATTGAGAATCCTCAAAATGGTAAAGTATTCAAGGTAAATGGACAAAGACTCAAACTCTTTTTGGAAAATCATGTTACTCAAGAAGAGGTTGTTTTTCTTTCTGATCCTTGTTTTGAAAATAACTAGATGTAAATATAATTTTTTTTAACCCCGGTTAAATGGCGGATAACGGTACTCCGTGATTATTTAAGTCGGTTCCATCAGCTACCCACAAAACTGATATTGTATATAAATTTCTCTTTCAATTTCTCTTTCATTTTTTTTTCAGGACGGATGATATTCTCACAAGATTGCAGAAACGATTTCCTCCTTTTCCTCGAAATATTTTACTGAAGCTTTACCAAGTTCGATTTGAAAGATTAAGAATGCTTATGTGATGAAGACTCAATTAAGAGTTGTAAACCCAAGTGCAGGTTATGTTCAAGTAATAAATTCTCGGGTGTCCGAGGTCGAACCACAGGGAAGCGTATTAGTAAGTATAAGTTTATAAATATATAAGAAAAAGAAAGTAAACAAGATATTAGGGAATCAACAACAAAACAAGATAAACAAGATATTAGAGAACAAAATAAACAAAACAACATAAAAGAAATTAAACAAGATATAAACAAAACAATAAGAAAAGATGTTGAGGTTAGAGAATCCACTCTTGGTGTTATGCTAAGATTAATCTTGTTTTATTACACAATTGAAATTCACACATAAGGGAGATTCCAATCGG
This sequence comes from Fremontodendron californicum, assembly GCA_030761205.1. Taxonomy (NCBI): domain Eukaryota; kingdom Viridiplantae; phylum Streptophyta; class Magnoliopsida; order Malvales; family Malvaceae; genus Fremontodendron; species Fremontodendron californicum. The sequence goes on along the minus strand of JAULJL010000048.1, from coordinate 5,297,789 downwards.
AAGGTTTAGCAATTCAGTCCAAATTGTCCAACGTCCATAGCATATGATATTATGTTCATTTGGTGTCCTCAAAACTCATAAAAAGAGTCCAAGCATTCCTTATGCCAAGGTATATGTCTACAACAAATCAAGGTTATGAAACCAAGCATTTACTGTGCCATTTTCATTGTCAATAATGAATCAAGATCCCTACTTTGCAAGTATGATTTTAAACCAAAAGAAAATATTATCTATACTAGTGTTTATAAATGATGATTCATTTTAGCTCATGTTTAAGAGACTAACCTTAGCATTTACCAAAAGCTTCACCTCATCACCTCAACAATATGATTAGCAACACATACTAGATATGAATAAAATGAAAAGAAATGTAAGAAGCATAAGTAAATAAAAAAAAAGAAAACTAGAGAAAGGAAAGAAGAAGAAAACTAAGAGAATTTTATTACAATGGCTAATATCCTACCAATGTCTAATGTTACTCTTACAATCATCCAAGGCCCTCTATTTATACACATTTTGGAGAGCTAAATGACAAGAGACAAGCTTTATAAATTTCAAAGGTAGGTATAATAGGTGGGTGCATTTTTCTAACAATTTTCGTCATATTGTATGACAATTCTGATCAGCCAGCTTGATGGTCGATTTTGTCAATGTTGGAGGCTCGATCTGATCAAATGGTCTTCTAGAAAAATATACCCCTATCAGTTACGGATCCATAGCCGTTGGAATCAGATCATTCTCTCATGTGGATCGGAAGATATGGTCAAAATACCAAAACAGGTCAGCACAGACGTCATTGCACATCAGCCAACTTGATGGTCGATTTCGCTAGGGAAAACGACTCCGTTTCAAGAAGTGTAAAACATGAAAAAGATAGATATGCCTCTTAACTATGCACTATAAAAATTGCAGCCTTAATGCTTCAGTGAAACTCCAGATATAGCTGATATGGCAAAAGGTGTCGGAACTGGAACTGAATTGGATTTGCCCTTAATTCTTGATTTACCTAGTAATCAGAAATCACTCAAAGAAACTCGTGAAAAACACCAAATTACATAAAAATATAAAATATCATAAACACAATTAGACTAAGCAATAATAACTCGTATTTGACACAAAACAATAATAAAACATAACTAAGAACTATATAATTATACGAGTTATCACACCCCCACACTTAGATTGTTGCTAGTCCCTAGCAACGACTCAATAAAAATAAAATAAGAAAATCTAATCTAATCCATTTTCGTATTAAATCATGGTGGCACTTAGCATGTGACACAAGCCTTTAAACCCCTAGGTGTCCCTAGTGGACGAGTTTAGTCTCGTGAGGGTTTGCTAGAACGATACCCACAAACATTGAAAAACTAAAATATAAGTAAACTACATACACTAAAAATATTTACTCCTAATCCTTTCAATATAAATTAGAGACAATCTTTGAACAAGTCTTATTAACTAATCAATAGCTCAAAGAATTTCACAAAAATTCATGCTTGAATGTAAATAAATGAGTTAAGCCAATATTAACATAACATATTTCATTCAAAATAGTGCATATTCAACTTAATCTCAACTTCTCACTATACTCTCATGATTTTCACTCTTTAAAGTAGTGGTAAAGTGTTTACACTCAATCAATCTCATGAAAACAGTTCTACCATATGCTTGCTTGTCCACCTATTCTCCACTATTTAGATCATACAACTTCATAAATCAAGAGGTCTTTTTTCAAGGTTGTAATAGGGCCAAAGGGTTATAATGTGGTTAAAGAACAAAAGGATAAAGATATCACAAAGGTTCCAAAGAGTTCATAGAGTTTAGAGACATAATAAGATCATACGAATAAAACTTCTCAAAATTCTTATAAAGCACATAATAACATAGGCTAAATATTCATGTTGAGCCTTTGCTTCATTCCAACCAACTTTGTAACATCTTTTTCTTTACTTTAACTAGAAGTTCAAGAGAAGATTTTTTTTTTTTTTTAATATGGGAATGTATTTGACAATGATCCCTTTCTTTTTCTCTTGACTTTTGCCTCTCTCCTCCCCCACACTTATCTTTCGTTCTAACCCAAATTTTCAAAAAGTATCCCTTGTTTTTGCAATATGTCTCAAAATATATAATCCATCTTTAGAACAAGGGTAAGGATATAAGTATATTTAGGCTAGGTGTAAGTTCTGGTTACCAATAAAATAGCATATTTAATGTAGGCTCAAATTGGCTCACTAGTGGGGATGTTCTCTTAGAACATTAATAATGGATGGCTGTTTGGCTCTGGTTATAATCCTAATGCCTCTATCATATTCATGTTGTCACATGTATCAATATAGTCTCAAACGGTTTAAAGCAAGTTCTAGAGAATCATGTAATCATAAGAGCACTCAAGAAAGAAATTAGATTGATTTGTATAATGCATCAATCATTATAGGTCAAAAACTCACAAGGATGATTATACAAGTCAGATTAAGTCTAAACATGCTTCTTTCTCAATCAACATATCATATTAACATTGGCTCATAAAAAGGTTGACATCAAGCTCAATTCTCATGAAAATCTTCTCACTAATAAATCTGTTTTAGACTTATGCAATTCATATCTCATCATTGTATTAAAAAGGAACTAGAACACATTAAAATAATAATAATAAAGACTCATAAAAAAAATAGTAGACAAAAATAAAAGAAATCCTAAATCGTTCCCCCCACACTTAATTCTTACATTGTCCTCAATGTAAGTCTATTAACCCAAATGAAAGAATCATGTGTAAGAGAAAAGAACTAATAACATAAGAATAGGAATAACTAAGACTCAAAACAAAACAAACTCATGCAACCTAATTAATCCTAAAATACTAAACAAAAATTAACAAGTAAACATAAAAAGATTAAAATCAAACTGACAAGGTATGTCTCAAGTCTCCCTTACTCAGACCTTGTTCAGAATGAATACTTCTAAATTGCTTAAAACACAACAAACTTTTTTTTTTTTTGAAAGAAGAAATCAAACTGACAAGGTATGTCTCAAGTCTCCCTTACTCAGACCTTGTTCAGAATGAATACTTCTAAATGGCTTAAAACACATCAAATATATATATATTTTTTAAAAATTAGCAAAATATGTCCCTTACCCCCTACTAAAGGTAGAATTTAGGAGATATTACCTGCAGAGGTTGCTAACCACTTATTATAACTGAGACACAACAAACAAAATGTTAGATAATGTCACAAAGACAGAGTGCAATCCACTCCTTGCTCGTCCATATCTCTTTTTCTTTTTTCGAGCGTTTGCGAAACAACCGTAGCAGATAAATACTCATAAGCTTGGAGCTTTTTGAGTAAATCTTCAATGGTTGTAGCAGAAATTATGGTTCTCCTTGCCTCTGAAAAAATGAATCCATTATCCACAGCATTATCTAAATATGAAAGCAAATTACTAAAATAACCATTAATATTAAGCAAACCAATGGGTTTCTTATTTGTGACCAAAGATGACCAAGAAGCCACGCAAGCTATTTCTTCCAATGTACCCAGACCTCCTGGTAAAGCAATGAATGCATCGGCAGAATGGTACATGATTGTTATCCGTTCAGGGATACTCCAGACTTGTATTTCCTTACCCACGGTAGGTCCACAAAAACCTGTGAATAGTTTTGGCACGATTCCTAGAACTGGACTTCCTCCGGCGTGTGCTGATGTAGCGACTGCTCCTATTAAACCCGTACTACCGCCTCCATAAATCAACTGGATCTTTTGTTGGGCAAGTATTACTCCAACTCTTATGGCTTCATCAGCGAATATGTTATTTTTCCCTGGATAAGCACCTCCAAAGACACAAATTTTTTTAATGCGTTGGGACGAAGTACTTTCCATTTTTTTTCAAGTGCCTGAAAGAGAATGAGAACATGGTGTAATATATAGAGGACTGAGTAGTGAATCAGACAAGAGTAATAATGTCGCCGAAAGTGTATTTGACCTGTCAGAAGAAAATGTTAACCTAACAAAAGATTTTTGCGTGATTTCAGGAAGAAAATCAAAAAGAGAAGAAAAATCAACCGTAAAAGACCAATGCAAAAAAAAAAAAAAAAAAAAAAAGAGAATAATTACAAAGATCTAACAACACGTAAATTAAACCGAAATGAAGTTATTGCAAATCAAACCAAAAGTTGAGAAGTCATTTATTGTAGTTGTGATTGTGGCTCACATCTTCCTCTGGTTTTACGTCCAGAAACGGCTTAAACGCCTCTATGAGTCGAGGATATGCTTCCCATCCAGTTTTCTTACAAGCTGGCAAACAGGGTCTTTTAACATCAGATTCCCAAGATGTTGCCATTCCCTTTGGAATTGCGGCCATAAATCAAGAATTTCTCTTTGTACGTCTCCACTAGGATGCGTCTCAAGAGAAAGTTGGATATTACCCAAATTCTCCTTACTCAGTCCATCCTTAATGAATTCAATTTTATCATCTCGATTAGAGGACGAAATCCCAATAGAACGACATTTACCGTTACACGTCCATCGTGCACATTTGTGGCAATTTGAACTCATGCGCTTTGCTCGTTGCTTCTTTGCAAAAGTGCTTCTACCTGTACCTGGTAAATGCAAAACAGGAAGATATTCATCTTCACATACCTTGGCTTCAATTATCCAACGTATGTCTTCAGGAATCCCTTTGTGCATAAGCATTCTTAATCTTTCAAATCGAACTTGGTAAAGCTTCAGTAAAATATTTCGAGGAAAAGGAGGAAATCGTTTCTGCAATCTTGTGAGAATATCATCCATCCTGAAAAAAAAAATAAAAGAGAAATTGAAAGAGAAATTTATATACAATATCAGTTTTGTGGGTAGCTGATGGAACCGACTTAAAAAATCACGGAGTACCGTTATCCGCCATTTAACCGGGGTTAAAAGAAATGTATTATTATTATTTTATTTTTTTGGAAATTAGTAAAAATTATATTTACATCTAGTTATTTTCAAAACAAGGATCAGAAAGAAAAACAACCTCTTCTTGAGTAACATGATTTTCCAAAAAGAGTTTGAGTCTTTGTCCATTTACCTTGAATACGTTACCATTTTGAGGATTCTCAATGTCAACTGCTCCATAATGATACACATGCTTAACCACAAATGGGCCAGTCCATCTTGATCTCAACTTACCAGGGAATATGTGAAGTCTAGAATTATAAAGTAGAACTTTTTGCCCAACATCAAATATTTTTCTTGAAATTAACTTGTCATGAAAGGCTTTAGTTCTTTCTTTATGAATTTTAGAATTCTCATATGCATCATTTCTGAGTTCCTCAAGTTCATTTATGATTGGAAAAGTTTCATTCTCACCCAAAAAGGAATATTTTAGCTCGGATGGCAATGGTTTTAAATCCAGCTTGGGTGGTTCAATAGTTGATGGTACAGTGACATTTGTGAGTGATGGAAGTTCCTCAAACTTTTGTTTCCAACAATGCTTATCCTGAAAAGAATTTAACAAAGAATCAGTGTGTGAAATTTCTGAAGCATTATCAAACTCACATTCAATTAAATAAGCTTCTAAAGGATCATGGAATGTGGTAGTGGTGAGATGTTCATGAACAAGTTCTTCAATGAAATCCACTTCATGTACTTCTGAATCATCACCAGGCTGCTTGCAAATGTTGAACACATTTAATTCTAAAGTCATATTTCCAAAAGAAATGTTCAAAATACCATTCCTGCAATTTATCAGAGCATTAGAAGTTGCAAGAAATGGACGGCCTAATATAACAGGAATTTGAACATTTGGATTTGAAACAGGATGTGTGTCCAAAACAATAAAATCAACAGGGAAGTAAAAATTATCAATTTGAACCAAAACATCTTCAACTATCCCTCGAGGAATTTTTACAGAGCGGTCAGCTAGTTGAAGTGTAACAGGTGTTTCCTTGAGTTCACCTAAACCTAACTGTTGATAAACAAAAAAAGGCAAAAGATTAACACTAGCACCAAGATCAAGCAATGCATGTTCTATTCTAGTGTTTCCAATGATGCATGAGATTGTTGGACATCCAGGATCTTTGAATTTTGGTGGAGTAAGGTGCTGAATGATTGAGCTCACACTTTCCGTCAGAAATGCTTTCTTTTGTACATTATGTTTCCTTTTAACTGTGCACATGTCCTTCAAAAATTTAGCATAAGATGGAACTTGTTTGATTGCATCCAATAAAGGAATGTTAATCTTAACTTGTTTGAAAAGTTCATAAATTTCTGCATTTTGATTCAAATTCTTTATTGTTTGCAACCTTTGAGGAAAAGGAGCAGGATGCATACCTTTTTCTTTGTCCAAATTTTCAAGAAGTTCAGACTTACCATCATCCTTACCGTTACTTTTCGAAGGGGAAGGAGGATCTTGGTCTTTTGATGGAATGTTTTTGTCAATTGCCTTTCCACTTCGAAGAGTTGTGATAGAACTGGCATTTTCCTGTTGAGTTTCATTGGAGCAAGAAACAAGACATTGAGTAGAAGGGTTAGGCTGAGGTTGAGCAGGAAACTTACCTTTTTCTTGAGTGCGTAATGAAGCTGTCAATGTGGACAAGGTGTTTTTGATCTCATTGATGTCCTGTGAAGTTTGGTTATTCACATTTGCTTGTGTTTGCATGAATGCTTGCAATGTCTCTTCCAAGATTTGTACACGTGAAGGTTGATAGGAAAAAGTGTTGCCCGGCTTTTGAGATTGTGGTACCTGAACATGATTATTATTCCGCCAACTGAAGTTGGGATGATTCCTCCATTCAGGGTTATACGTTTCAGAGTAAGGAGAAGGAAAAGGCTTTTTAAATGTGTTTATGGAATTTACTTGATCATGCAACGCTTCTTTAAGAATGGGAATGTTTGGACATTCAGAAGTGGGGTGTCCCATGATTTCACAAATTCCACAACTTTCTTCATTTTTAACCGTTTTGACTTCTTTTACTTCTCTAAGTTCCATGGCTTCAATCTTTCTAGCCAAATTGGCTACTTTAGCTTTTATCTCATCTTCTTGACTAAAATGATATTTACCTCTGTTAGAAACAAGATTAGATCTATTGAAACTTTCAGAGGAACTATCTGTGTGCCAGGCTTGAGAGTTATCTGCCAAATGGTCTAGGTAGTCAAAGGCTTCTTCAGGTTCTTTTTCTAGAAACTCACCGTTACACATTGTTTCAACAAATTGTTTAGTTTCGGGAGTTAAACTTTCATAAAAGAAACTAATAAGACGCCATTTTTCAAAACCATGATGTGGACAAGAACTTAACAAATCTTTAAAACGCTCCCAGCACTGAAAAAACGCTTCATTTTGATTTTGATTGAAATTTTGAATCTGTCTTTTCAAAGCAGTAGTTTTATGTGCTGGGAAAAATTTCTTTAGAAACTCAGTTTGTAATTCTTGCCACGTGCCAATTGACCTTGGTTTTAAATTATGAAGCCAAATTTTTGCTTTATCTTTTAAAGAAAAAGGAAATAATTTTAGCTTGACAATTTCATTTGTACATTGTTGGTCATTAAAGGTGACACATACATCTTCGAAGTCTTTTAGAAACGAGTAAGCACTTTCCGATTCTAACCCATGGAAATTTGGAAGCAAAGCTATCATACCTGGTTTAAAACGAAAGTTGTTTGCATTGAGAGGAAAAATAAAACAAGAGGGTGATGAGCTTCGAGTTGGTTGCAAGTAGTCACGCATGGTGCGTACTTGTCTGTTCTCATCTTCAGCATGAACACTTTCATTGTCAGCCATGGTAGGAGTTGTATTAGAAAGATTACCTGAAAAAGTTTCACAATAAAATCTAACTAAACGACGAGATCTAAAATCACGTCGCCAAACAAGCATAAAACAAAGTTAATATACAGATTAGGCGGTATAACCAGCCAATAAAAATAAAACAAAGTTAATATACAAATTAGGCGGTATAACCAGCCAATAAAAATAAATATACTTATAAACTTATATACTTAGTATTGCCTCCCCGGCAACGGCGCCAAAAACTTGATGAAGACTCAATTAAGAGTTGTAAACCCAAGTGCAGGTTATGTTCAAGTAATAAATTCTCGGGTGTCCGAGGTCGAACCACAGGGAAGCGTATTAGTAAGTATAAGTTTATAAATATATAAGAAAAAGAAAGTAAACAAGATATTAGGGAATCAACAACAAAACAAGATAAACAAGATATTAGAGAACAAAATAAACAAAACAACATAAAAGAAATTAAACAAGATATAAACAAAACAATAAGAAAAGATGTTGAGGTTAGAGAATCCACTCTTGGTGTTATGCTAAGATTAATCTTGTTTTATTACACAATTGAAATTCACACATAAGGGAGATTCCAATCGGAAGGTTTAGCAATTCAGTCCAAATTGTCCAACGTCCATAGCATATGATATTATGTTCATTTGGTGTCCTCAAAACTCATAAAAAGAGTCCAAGCATTCCTTATGCCAAGGTATATGTCTACAACAAATCAAGGTTATGAAACCAAGCATTTACTGTGCCATTTTCATTGTCAATAATGAATCAAGATCCCTACTTTGCAAGTATGATTTTAAACCAAAAGAAAATATTATCTATACTAGTGTTTATAAATGATGATTCATTTTAGCTCATGTTTAAGAGACTAACCTTAGCATTTACCAAAAGCTTCACCTCATCACCTCAACAATATGATTAGCAACACATACTAGATATGAATAAAATGAAAAGAAATGTAAGAAGCATAAGTAAATAAAAAAAAGAAAACTAGAGAAAGGAAATAAGAAGAAAACTTAGAGAATTTTATTACAATGGCTAATATCCTACCAATGTCTAATGTTACTCTTACAATCATCCAAGGCCCTCTATTTATACACATTTTGGAGAGCTAAATGACAAGAGACAAGCTTTATAAATTTCAAAGGTAGGTATAATAGGTGGGTGCATTTTTCTAACAATTTTCGTCATATTGTATGACAATTCTGATCAGCCAGCTTGATGGTCGATTTTGTCAATGTTGGAGGCTCGATCTGATCAAATGGTCTTCTAGAAAAATATACCCCTATCAGTTACGGATCCATAGCCGTTGGAATCAGATCATTCGCTCATGTGGATCGGAAGATATGGTCAAAATACCAAAACAGGTCAGCACAGACGTCATTGCACATCAGCCAACTTGATGGTCGATTTCGCTAGGGAAAACGACTCCGTTTCAAGAAGTGTAAAACATGAAAAAGATAGATATGCCTCTTAACTATGCACTATAAAATTTTCAGCCTTAATGCTTCAGTGAAACTCCAGATATAGCTGATATGGAAAAAGGTGTCGGAACTGGAACTGAATTGGATTTGCCCTTAATTCTTGATTTACCTAGTAATCAGAAATCACTCAAAGAAACTCGTGAAAAACACCAAATTACATAAAAATATAAAATATCATAAACACAATTAGACTAAGCAATAATAACTCGTATTTGACACAAAACAATAATAAAACATAACTAAGAACTATATAATTATACGAGTTATCACACCCCCACACTTAGATTGTTGCTAGTCCCTAGCAACGACTCAATAAAAATAAAATAAGAAAATCTAATCTAATCCATTTTCGTAGGAAATCATGGTGGCACTTAGCATGTGACACAAGCCTTTAAACCCCTAGGTGTCCCTAGTGGACGAGTTTAGTCTCGTGAGGGTTTGCTAGAACGATACCCACAAACATTGAAAAACTAAAATATAAGTAAACTACATACACTAAAAATATTTACTCCTAATCCTTTCAATATAAATTAGAGACAGTCTTTGAACAAGTCTTATAAACTAATCAATAGCTCAAAGAATTTCACAAAAATTCATGCTTGAATGTAAATAAATGAGTTAAGCCAATATTAACATAACATATTTACCAGGTACAGGTAGAAGCACTTTTGCAGAGAAGCGAAGAGCAAAGCGCATGAGTTCAAATTGCCACAAATGTGCACGATGGACGTGTAACGGTAAATGTAGTTCTATTGGGATTCCGTCCTCTAATCGAGATGATAAAATTGAATTCATTAAGGATGGACTGAGTAAGGAGAATTTGGGTAATATCCAACTTTCTCTTGAGACGCATCCTAGTGGAGACGTACAAAGTGAAATTCTTGATTTATGGCCGCAATTCCAAAGGGAATGGCAACATCTTGGGAATCAGATGTTAAAAGACCCTGTTTTCCAGCTTGTAAGAAAACTGGATGGGAAGCATATCCTCGACTCATAGAAGGCGTTTAAGCCGTTTCTGGACGTAAAACCAGAGGAAGATGTGAGCCACAATCACAACTACAATAAATGACTTCTCAGCTTTTGGTTTGATTTGCAATAACTTCATTACGGTTTAATTTACGTGTTGTTCGATTTGTGTAATTATTCTCGTTTTTTTTTTTCATTGGTCTTTTACGGTTGATTTTTCTTCTCTTTTTGATTTTCTTCCTGAAATCACGCAAAAATCTTTTGTTAGGTTAACATTTTCTTCTGAAAGGTCAAATACACTTTCGGCGACATTATTACTCTTGTCTGATTCACTACTCAGTCCTCTATATATTACACCATGTACTCATTCTCTTTCAGGCACTCGAAAAAAAAAATTGAAAGTACTTCGTCCCAGCGCATTGAAAAAATTTGTGTCTTTGGAGGTGCTTATCCAGGGAAAAATAAAATATTAGCTGATGAAGCCATAAGAGTTGGAGTAATACTTGCCCAACAAAAGATCCAGTTGATTTATGGAGGCGGTAGTACGGGTTTAATGGGAGCAGTCGCTACAGCAGCACACGCCGGAGGAAGTCCAGTTCTAGGAATCGTGCCAAAACTATTCACAGGTTTTTGTGGACCTACCGTGGGTAAGGAAATACAAGTCTGGAGTATCCCTGAACGGATGACAATCATGTACCATTCTGCCGATGCATTCATTGCTTTACCAGGAGGTCTGGGTACATTGGAAGAAATAGCTTGCGTGGCTTCTTGGTCATCTTTGGTCACAAATAAGAAACCCATTGGTTTGCTTAATATTAATGGTTATTTTAGTAATTTGCTTTCATATTTAGATAATGCTGTGGAAAATGGATTCATGTTTTCAGAGGCAAGGAGAACCATAATTTCTGCTACAACCATTGAAGATTTACTCAAAAAGCTCCAAGCTTATGAGTATTTACCTGCTACGGTTGTTTCGCAAACGCTCGGAAAAAGAAAAAGAGATATAGACAAGCAAGGAGTGGATTGCACTTTGTCTTTGTGACATAATCTAACATTTTGTTTGTTGTGTCTCAGTTATAATAAGTGGTTAGCAACCTCTACGAGTAATATCTCCTAAATTCTACCTTTAAAATTTGACATTGGGGACAATGTCATATTTTAGTAGGGGTAAGGGACATATTTTGCTAATTTGTAAAAAAAAAAAAAAAAAAAAAAAAAAAAAAAAAAATTTGTTGTGTTTTAAGCCATTTAGAAGTATTCATTCTGAACAAGGTCTGAGTAAGGGAGACTTGAGACATACCTTGTCAGTTTGATTTAATCTTTTCAAAAAAAAAAAAAAACACTATCTGATCCGTTTATTATCTGCATGTGTTTTACTACTTTCGTGTATGTATTTTTTTTTTTGAGTATTAGTATAATCTTGGCAAGCATGTGGATAAAGCAATAGAGTTACAAAGGCTTTGATTAAGTTATCTAGGTTATTTTCAATTTGGTTTTCTAAAAATTGAATATTTTTGATGATCAAATGTCTTTGAGATTGTTTTTGGCAGATCGGTTCGATTTTTGTTGGAATGTGAATTCATGGTGAGCCTTTGGAAAGCCACGGAAAACTGGGAAGACATATTAAGTTTACTTTTTCTCTTCATTCCACATGCAGATTTAGGTCATCACATAGATGCTTGCATCTATACATGATCTGATCTTAGAACAAAGTCACTATCCAGAAAGCCCCTTATCTTTGCCCCCTTACATTAGGAGCCCATAGGTTGTAAACCTTCGGGTTGGATCCCTAGATATGAACTCCAGAAATTATGCCAAAGTGAACGGATACGATTCCGACCCCATTCCCTCTTTATACTTTTATGATAATATTTGTGATCATTGGGTTTGGGATTGTGTGTTTCCTTCTTGTTTATTTTGTTATCTTTTGAAATCTAAAAAAAAAAAATGGGAATAATGCAAAAGAGGGTAGTTAGAATGAGTGACTGTTTTTAGAGTCGTGAACTTCAAACTTATTGATGCCAAAACAATGTTGTGATGAGTTGAGAAAAAGATGCTGAAAAAAAGAGCTGATGAAAATCTGTCTTGTTTGATCAATTGAATGAAAAGAAAGAAAAAGAAAGTATGGAATCCAATGTGATTTCTGAAAAAAAAAAAAACAAGAATGATGATTATGAATATATGTGATTGTGCATAAAAGATGTCCCAATGAGGGCACAAATCAAAAGAAAATCACTTGTGCTTAAAAAAAATCAGAATTCAAGATTCGAGGTTCTTCATTATAGAGAGGTTTTTACTTTTCTATTTTCTTTGGATCGAGTCTTTTCTTGCTTTTTGTTTTCTTTTCAAAATATTAATGTTGAACATAGGACTAAGGATGAGTGAGAATGGAAATATTTTGAGAGGATTGATCACATTATTATTATATTTCTTGAGCCTAACTTGTGATAAACCTCAGATTATGTTTGAACATTCCACCCCTCACTTGTCCATAAGCCTCAGATTCATCTCTGTACCGATCAGATTTGTCAAGTTCACTTGTGAACTGCGGTGACAAGGATCTTAGCATGTGTACTTATGAAGCTATAGTTTGCCTAGTCCTCCATGGCTAGCTAAAGTCTCGCCAAGAAGGAAGTTCCTCAATCGTACGGTAATGCCTTCAATTTTAATCTCATTGACCCTTTACTCGAACTTAATATGCCAATTATACTTAATTAGATGCCTTGCCAATTCTTACGCTTGATCTTGCTTGTTTGTTTGAGATCCCTTTAACTTGTTTTCCTGTTTATTTTTTTTTTCTAGGATTGAGTCGTTGCTAGGGACTAGCAACAATCTAAGTGTGAGGGTGTGATAACTCGTATAATTATATAGTTTTTAGTTATGTTTTATTATTGTTTTGTGTCAAATACGAGTTATTATTGCTTAGTCTAATTGTGTTTATGATCTTTTATATTTTTATGTAATTTGGTGGTTTTCACAAGTTTCTTTGAGTGATTTCAGATTACTAGGTTAAATCAAGAATTAAGAGCAAATCCAGTTCAGTTCCAGTTCCGACACCTTTTTCCATATCAGCTATATCTGGAGTTTCACTGAAGCATTAAGGCTGAAATTTTTACAGTGCAAAGTTAAGAGACATATCTATCTTTTTCATGCTTTACACTTCTTGAAACGGAGTCGTTTTCCCTAGCGAAATGTGGTATCAAGTTGGCTGATGTGCAATGTCGTCTGTTCTGACCAGTTTTGGTATTTTGACCATATCTTCTGATCCACATGATAAAATGATCTGATTCCAACGGCTATGGATCACAAACGAATAGGGGAATATTTTTCTAGAAGACCATTTGATTTGATCAAGCATCCAACATTGACAAAATCAACCATCAAGCTGGCTGATCAGAATTGTCATACAATATGACGACAATTGTTAGAAAAATGCACCCACCTATTATACCTACCTTTGAAATTTATAAAGCTTGTCTCTTGTCATTTAGCTCTCCAAAATGTGTATAAATAGAGGGCCTTGGATGAGGAGATGGTATATTGGGAGGATATTAGCCATTGTAATAAAATTCTCTAAGTTTTCTTCTTCTTTCCTTTCTCTAGTTTTCTTCTTCTTTATTTACTTATGCTTCTTACATTTCTTTTCATTTTATTCATATCTAGTATGTGTTGCTAATCATATTGTTGAGGTGATGAGGTGAAGCTTTTGGTAAATGCTAAGGTTAGTCTCTTAAACATGAGCTAAAATGAATCATCATTTATAAACACTAGTATAGATAATATTTTCTTTTGGTTTAAAATCATACTTGCAAAGTAGGGATCTTGATTCATTATTGACAATGAAAATGGCACAGTAAATGCTTGGTTTCATAACCTTGATTTGTTGTAGACATATACCTTGGCATAAGGAATGCTTGGACTCTTTTTATGAGTTTTGAGGACACCAAATGAACATAATATCATATGCTATGGACGTTGGACAATTTGGACTGAATTGCTAAACCTTCCGATTGGAACCTCCCTTATGTGTGAATTTCAATTGTGTAATAAAACAATATTAATCTTAGCATAACACCAAGAGTGGATTCTCTAACCTCAACATCTTTTCTTATTGTTTTTTATATCTTGTTTAATTTCTTTTATGTTATTTTGTTTATTTTGTTCTCTAATATCTTGTTTATCTTGTTTTGTTGTTGATTCTCTAATATCTTGTTTACTTTCTTTTTCTTATATATTTACAAACTTATACTTACTAATACGCTTCCCTGTGGTTCGACCTCGGACACCCGAGAATTTATTACTTGAACATAACCTGCACTTGGGTTTACAACTCTTAATTGAGTCTCCATCAATACACATGCTTAACCACAAATGGGCCAGTCCATCTTGATCTCAACTTACTAGGAAATATGTGAAGTCTAGAATTATAAAGTAGAACTTTTTGCCCAACATCAAATGTTTTTCTTGAAATTAACTTGTCATGAAAGGCTTTAGTTCTTTCTTTATGAATTTTAGAATTCTCATATGCATCATTTCTGAGTTCCTCAAGTTCATTTATTTGTAATTTCCGTAAATTAGAAGCGTCATCAAGGTTTGAGTTGAACATTTTAATGGCCCAATATGCTTTATGCTCAAGTTCCACAGGTAAATGACAAGGTTTTCCATAAACTAGCCTATAAGGAGACATGCCCAATGCTGTTTTAAAAGCTGTTCGATAGGCCCATAATGCATCGTTAAGTCTAAGAGACCAATCTTTGCGATTTGGATTAACCGTCTTTTCCAAAATTTGTTTAATCTCCCTATTTGCTAATTCTACCTGTCCATTTGTCTGCGGGTGATAAGGGGTTGCAACTTTGTGTGTAATGGCATATTTCTTCATTAATGTTTCAAAAACCTTGTTGCAAAAATGTGTTCCCCCATCACTTATGATAGATCGAGGAATTCCAAATCGACTCAAAATATTTTCTTTTAAAAATTTAATCACTGTTTTGTGATCATTATTTCGACATGGAATTGCCTCTATCCACTTTGAAACATAATCTATTGCAACTAAAATGTATAAGAAACCAAAAGATGGTGGAAATGGTCCCATGAAATCAATACCCCAACAGTCAAAAATTTCAATTACTAAAATAACCATTAATATTAAGCAAACCAATGGGTTTCTTTTTTGTGACCAAAGATGACCAAGAAGCCACGCAAGCTATTTCTTCCAATGTACCCAGACCTCCTGGTAAAGCAATGAATGCATCGGCAGAATGGTACATGATTGTTATCCTTCAGGGATACTCCAGACTTGTATTTCCTTACCCAAGGTAGGTCCACAAAAACTTGTGAATAGTTTTGGCACGATTCCTAGAACTGGACTTCCTCCCGCGTGTGCTGCTGTAGCGACTGCTCCCATTAAACCCGTACTACCGCCTCCATAAATCAACTGGATCTTTTGTTGGGCAAGTATTACTCCAACTCTTATGGCTTCATCAGCGAATATGTTATTTTTCCCTGGATAAGCACCTCCAAAGACACAAATTTTTTCAATGCGCTGGGACGAAGTACTTTCCATTTTTTTTTTCGAGTGCCTGAAAGAGAATGAGTACATGGTGTAATATATAGAGGACTGAGTAGTGAATCAGATAAGAGTAATAATGTCGCCGAAAGTGTATTTGACCTGTCAGAAGAAAATGTTAACCTAACAAAAGATTTTTGCGTGATTTCAGGAAGAAAATCAAAAAGAGAAGAAAAATCAACCGTAAAAGTCAAGAGTAATAATGTCGCCGAAAGTGTATTTGGCATCTTCCTCTGGTTTTACGTCCAGAAACGGCTTAAACGCCTTCTATGAGTCGAGGATATGCTTCACATCCAGTTTTCTTACAAGCTGGCAAACAGGGTCTTTTAACATCAGATTCCCAAGATGTTGCCATTCCCTTTGGAATTGCGGCCATAAATCAAGAATTTCTCTTTGTACGTCTCCACTAGGATGCGTCTCAAGAGAAAGTTGGATATTACCCAAATTCTCCTTACTCAGTCCATCCTTAATGAATTCAATTTTATCATCTCGATTAGAGGACGGAATCCCAATAGAACGACATTTACCGTTACACGTCCATCGTGCACATTTGTGGCAATTTGAACTCATGCGCTTTGCTCGTCGCTTCTTTGCAAAAGTGCTTCTACCTGTACCTGGGAAATGCAAAACAGGAAGATATTCATCTTCACGTACCTTGGCTTCAATTATCCAACGTATGTCTCCAGGAATCCCTTTGTGCATAAGCATTCTTAATCTTTCAAATCGAACTTGGTAAAGCTTCAGTAAAATATTTCGAGGAAAGGGAGGAAATCGTTTCTGCAATCTTGTGAGAATATCATCCATCCTGAGAAAAAAAAATGAAAAAAAAAAAATTGAAAGAGAAATTGGAAGAGAAATTTATATACAATATCAGTTTTGTGGGTAGCTGATGGAATCGATTTAAATAATCACGGAGTACCGTTATCCGCCGTTTAACCGGGGTTAAAAAATTATATTTACATCTAGTTATTTTCAAAACAAGGATCAGAAAGAAAAACAACATAAAAAGACTCAAAAACAAAACACTCTAAATAAAATCCTAAATTCTTCCCCCCACACATAATTCTTACATTGTCATTAATGTAATGCTATTAATCCCAAATGAAAGAATCATGTGTAAGTGAAAAGAACTAATAAACAAAATAAACTTATGCAGCCTAAATGAACTTAGAAACACTAAACACAATTAGCAAAGAAACATAAGAAAAAGATAAAGAAAAAGAGAGCAAATCTGAGGATGGCAGTTTGGCAATGCTTTCACTAATTAGGCTGCCTCCCCCAATTAGCACTTGATTTAGTGTTTTGAACCTAACCAACACCCCTTCTTGGCATTTTAGGCTTGTCAGGCTCATACATGAAATTTCCCAAATTTATGCGTTTGAGAGGAAGCTTTCTTTGCACAACAGTGGATGCATTCTCCATTACAAGTATTATTCCATCATCCTTTGTGGTGCATATGTCATCGAGGAATGGAGCATATTTTGATACTTGTTGAATGACCTCCACAAACAAGTTGTTTAAGGTTTCCGGCATGTGTTGTTCATGTTCTTCCTCCTTGAACTTTGCAAATCTACTAGGAAAAGGTGGAGAAGAAACATTAGTAAAAAGTGAAACCTTAAACGTTACCTCAGGTGCCGAAATACTCTTATTTGGATCTTTGGCTTCATTATCCTCAAGAATAGAATCCATCTCTAATTTTGTTTCATCCTCATATTGTTCCTCATTCTTCAAGGTCACAATAGTAGCATTCTCCTTTGGGTTAACCATCGTTTGGGCTGGGAGTTCTTCAGATCTTTGTGCTACCCATCCCACCATACTACTAGCCAATTGGCTCATTTGCTTTTCCAAACTCTGGATGCTTGCCCTTGTTTCCTGTTGAAATTGCAAAGAATCAGTAACAAGAGAATAGACAAGATCTTCTAAAGAAGTACCTGAGTTTTGAGTCATATGTGGTGGTTGAAAAAGATCTGGTTCTTGAGACCATGATTGATTGAAGCTAGATGGATGAGTGTAATTGGCATAAGGATCTACTTCTTGGTAATTTTTCGAGTAGCCATAATTCGTATGATCCCACCATCCCTCATGGTAAGTGTTTGAGTAATGATCATACTGTTGGTCTTGGAACACTTGATGGCCTTGACATCCTCCCATGGCCAATTGTTGAACTGGGGAGGTGAGATTGGCTTGTTGATTCTCCATGTTCATGTATGCCACCAACTCTTCAAGTGTTAGATTGCTCAATTCCATTGTTTTTTTTTTTTTTTAAATTTGAAAAGAAAAACTTGTATGTACAAGAAAATAAAACTAATTAGAACTGAAAATAAGAATAAACCAAGTAACAAATAAACTAAAGAAAGCAATCCCCGGCAACGGCGCCAAAAATTTGATGCACCCAAAAGAGTGTATCTTATTTAACCTTGCACTAAAAAGATCAATTGTAAGTATAATGATTAGCAAGGGTCGAGTCCTCAGGGATTGGGTTTTAATCTATGAGTTATTAGTTTATAACTTACGTTCAAAGAAAACAATAAAAGAAAAGGGGTTTTTGAAGCCAGATTTAAACTAAAGTAAATAATAAGAATAAGATGCAAGGCGGTATAACCAGCCAATAAAAATATATATACTAAATTAGGCGGTATAACCAGCCAATAAAAATATATATACTAAATTAGGCAGTATAACCAGCCAATAAAAATAAAACAAAGTTAATATACAAATTAGACGGTATAACCAGCCAATAAAAATAAATATAAAAAATAAGCAAACTAAAAGTAAGAAAACAAGTAAGTAAGAAGAATCAAATATGAAAAATATGGTTAAGGTTTCATTCTCCACCACTAGACATCATTAAGAATCAATTTCAGATCTATCAATATCAACCAACTATCAAAGTTAACAACCGTAGATAACAACAAGCTCTGTTATCCCAATCTTTCCTTAGTTTGTCGTTAAATAGAACAAGCTCTCTATTTAATCTCTAACCATTAAACAACCTAGAATAAGCTCTCTAAATTCAATTTAATGGCAGCTTTATGATGAGAAAGATAGGTTGATCTAAGCAACAAACACATAAGCTCGGATTGTTCAACTTAGGTTATGTTCCACTTTGCAATTATTGAAAACTTGACCATAATCATTAATCACAAATTGCCACTTATGAAAAGGAAATCAAGACAATTACACGGATCAAGACTCCTAAACTAGCAATAGATAATTATCAAGATCTATCTAGTTGTACACCTAAATAAATCAAGACAACATCATGAACAATTCTTGTAGAAGAACATAAGCAACTTTGATAGAAAATTAATGATAGATAGAATCTGAAAATCAATCACAAAACATGTCTAGGGCTTTGAAATCACCCTTAACCAAATAGAAGTTTAGCCTAGCATAGGCATCATAAACATAAAATTAAATAGAATCTAAGAAGAAAATAAAATAAAGAAAGAAGAAGAAGAAGAATATTAATTATCCAACCTCTTGCTCTTTCTAAAGAAAAAGAAAACTAGAGAAAAGAAAGAAAACTAGAGAAAAGAAAGAAGAAGAAAACTTAGAGAATTTTATTAAAATGGCTAATATCCTACCTATGTACAATATGATTCTCTACAATCATCCAAGGCCCTCTATTTATACACATTTTGGAGGGCTAAATGACAAGAGACAAGCTTTACAAATTTCAAAGGTAGGTATAATAGGTGGGTGCATTTTTCTAACAATTTTCGTCATATTGTATGACCATTTTGATCAGCCAACTTGATGGTCGATTTTGTCAATCTTGGAGGCCTGATCTGATCACATGGTCTTCTAGAAAAATGTTCCCCTATGAGTTATTGATTCATAGCCGTTGGAATCAGCTCATTTGCTGATGTGGAGAAGAAGATATGGGCAAAATACGAAAACAGGTCAGCACAGACGTCATTGCACATCAGCCAACTTGATGGTCGATTTCGCTAGGGAAAACGACTCCGTTTCAAGAAGTGTAAAACATGAAAAAGATAGATATGCCTCTTAACTTTGCACGGTTAAAATTTCAGCCTTATTGCTTCAGTGAAACTCGAGATATAGCTGATATGGCAAAAGGTGTCGGAACTGGAACTAAACTGGATTTTCCCTTAATTCTAGTAATCTGAAATCACTCAAAGAAACTTGTGAAAAACACCAAATTACATAAAAATATAAAAGATCATAAACACAATTAGACTAAACAATAATAACTCGTATTTGACACAAAACAATAATAAAACATAACTAAAAACTATATAATTATACGAGTTATCACTTGCATCTATACATGATCTGATCTTAGAACAAAGTCACTATCCAGAAAGCCCCTTATCTTTGCCCCCTTACATTAGGAGCCCATAGGTTGTAAACCTTCGGGTTGGATCCCTAGATATGAACTCCAGAAATTATGCCAAAGTGAACGGATACGATTCCGACCCCCATTCCCTCTTTATACTTTTATGATAATATTTGTGATCATTGGGTTTGGGATTGTGTGTTTCCTTCTTGTTTATTTTGTTATCTTTTGAAATCTAAAAAAAAAATTGGGAATAATGCAAAAGAGGGTAGTTAGAATGAGTGACTGTTTTTAGAGTCGTGAACTTCAAACTTATTGATGCCAAAACAATGTTGTGATGAGTTGAGAAAAAGAAGCTGAAAAAAAGAGCTGATGTAAATCTGTCTTGTTTGATCAATTGAATGAAAAGAAAGAAAAAGAAAGTATGGAATCCAATGTGATTTCTGAAGAAAAAAAAAACAAGAATGATGATTATGAATATATGTGATTGTGCATAAAAGATGTCCCAATGAGGGCACAAATCAAAAGAAAATCACTTGTGCTTAAAAAAAATCAGAATTCAAGATTCGAGGTTCTTCATTATAGAGAGGTTTTTACTTTTCTATTTTCTTTGGATCGAGTCTTTTCTTGCTTTTTGTTTTCTTTTCAAAATATTAATGTTGAACATAGGACTAAGGATGAGTGAGAATGGAAATATTTTGAGAGGATTGATCACATTATTATTATATTTCTTGAGCCTAACTTGTGATAAACCTCAGATTATGTTTGAACATTCCACCCCTCACTTGTCCATAAGCCTCAGATTCATCTCTGTACCGATCAGATTTGTCAAGTTCACTTGTGAACTGCGGTGACAAGGATCTTAGCATGTGTACTTATGAAGCTATAGTTTGCCTAGTCCTCCATGGCTAGCTAAAGTCTCGCCAAGAAGGAAGTTCCTCAATCGTACGGTAATGCCTTCAATTTTAATCTCATTGACCCTTTACTCGAACTTAATATGCCAATTATACTTAATTAGATGCCTTGCCAATTCTTACGCTTGATCTTGCTTGTTTGTTTGAGATCCCTTTAACTTGTTTTCCTGTTTTTTTTTTTTCTAGGATTGAGTCGTTGCTAGGGACTAGCAACAATCTAAGTGTGGGGGTGTGATAACTCGTATAATTATATAGTTTTTAGTTATGTTTTATTATTGTTTTGTGTCAAATACGAGTTATTATTGCTTAGTCTAATTGTGTTTATGATCTTTTATAATTTTATGTAATTTGGTGGTTTTCACGAGTTTCTTTGAGTGATTTCAGATTACTAGGTTAAATCAAGAATTAAGAGCAAATCCAGTTCAGTTCCAGTTCCGACACCTTTTTCCATATCAGCTATATCTGGAGTTTCACTGAAGCATTAAGGCTGAAATTTTTATAGTGCAAAGTTAAGAGGCATATCTATCTTTTTCATGCTTTACACTTCTTGAAACGGAGTCGTTTTCCCTAGCGAAATGTGGTATCAAGTTGGCTGATGTGCAATGCCGTTTGTTCTGACCAGTTTTGGTATTTTGACCATATCTTCTGATCCACATAATAAAATGATCTGATTCCAACGGCTATGGATCACAAACTAATAGGGGAATATTTTTCTAGAAGACCATTTGATTTGATCAAGCATCCAACATTGACAAAATCAACCATCAAGCTGGCTGATCAGAATTGTCATACAATATGACGAAAATTGTTAGAAAAATGCACCCACCTATTATACCTACCTTTGAAATTTATAAAGCTTGTCTCTTGTCATTTAGCTCTCCAAAATGTGTATAAATAGAGGGCCTTGGATGAGGAGATGGTATATTGGGAGGATATTAGCCATTGTAATAAAATTCTCTAAGTTTTCTTCTTCTTTCCTTTCTCTAGTTTTCTTCTTCTTTATTTACTTATGCTTCTTACATTTCTTTTCATTTTATTCATATCTAGTATGTGTTGCTAATCATATTGTTGAGGTGATGAGGTGAAGCTTTTGGTAAATGCTAAGGTTAGTCTCTTAAACATGAGCTAAAATGAATCATCATTTATAAACACTAGTATAGATAATATTTTCTTTTGGTTTAAAATCATACTTGCAAAGTAGGGATCTTGATTCATTATTGACAATGAAAATGGCACAGTAAATGCTTGGTTTCATAACCTTGATTTGTTGTAGACATATACCTTGGCATAAGGAATGCTTGGACTCTTTTTATGAGTTTTGAGGACACCAAATGAACATAATATCATATGCTATGGACGTTGGACAATTTGGACTGAATTGCTAAACCTTCCGATTGGAACCTCCCTTATGTGTGAATTTCAATTGTGTAATAAAACAATATTAATCTTAGCATAACACCAAGAGTGGATTCTCTAACCTCAACATCTTTTCTTATTGTTTTTTATATCTTGTTTAATTTCTTTTATGTTATTTTGTTTATTTTGTTCTCTAATATCTTGTTTATCTTGTTTTGTTGTTGATTCTCTAATATCTTGTTTACTTTCTTTTTCTTATATATTTATAAACTTATACTTACTAATACGCTTCCCTGTGGTTCGACCTCGGATACCCGAGAATTTATTACTTGAACATAACCTGCACTTGGGTTTACAACTCTTAATTGAGTCTCCATCAATACACATGCTTAAGCACAAATGGGCCAGTCCATCTTGATCTCAACTTACCAGGAAATATGTGAAGTCTAGAATTATAAAGTAGAACTTTTTGCCCAACATCAAATGTTTTTCTTGAAATTAACTTGTCATGAAAGGCTTTAGTTCTTTCTTTATGAATTTTAGAATTCTCATATGCATCATTTCTGAGTTCCTCAAGTTCATTTATTTGTAATTTCCGTAAATTAGAAGCGTCATCAAGGTTTGAGTTGAACATTTTAATGGCCCAATATGCTTTATGCTCAAGTTCCACAGGTAAATGACAAGGTTTTCCATAAACTAGCCTATAAGGAGACATGCCCAATGCTGTTTTAAAAGCTGTTCGATAGGCCCATAATGCATCGTTAAGTCTAAGAGACCAATCTTTGCGATTTGGATTAACCGTCTTTTCCGAAATTTGTTTAATCTCCCTATTTGCTAATTCTACCTGTCCATTTGTCTGCGGGTGATAAGGGGTTGCAACTTTGTGTGTAATGGCATATTTCTTGATTAATGTTTCAAAAACCTTGTTGCAAAAATGTGTTCCCCCATCACTTATGATAGATCGAGGAATTCCAAATCGACTCAAAATATTTTCTTTTAAAAATTTAATCACTGTTTTGTGATCATTATTTCGACATGGAATTGCCTCTATCCACTTTGAAACATAATCTATTGCAACTAAAATGTATAAGAAACCAAAAGATGGTGGAAATGGTCCCATGAAATCAATACCCCAACAGTCAAAAATTTCAATTACAAGAATTGGGTTCAAAGGCATCATGTTTCTTTTCGAAATGGAACCTAATTTTTGACAACTTTCACATGACTTGCAAAAATTATATGCATCTTTGAATAAAGTTGGCCAGTAAAATCCACACTGTAAAATTTTTGCAGCAGTTTTCTTTGATGAAAAATGACCACCACATGCCTCGGAATGACAAAACTTAATTACACTACTTACCTCATTGTCGGGAATGCATCTTCGAAAAATCTGATCAGGACAATATTTGAACAAGTAAGGGTCATCCGAGTAGAACTTCTTTACCTCATTCAGAAACTTCCTTTTATCTTGGGGGCTCCATTGAGAAGGAATTTTTCCTGTAGCAAGAAAATTAGCAATGTCAGCAAACCAAGGTGTCGTGGAGACAATTAGAAGTTGTTCATCAGGAAAAGTATCATTTATTGGTGAGGTTCCAAAAGATTCATCACAAACAAGTCTTGATAAATGATCAGCCACCACATTTTCTACTCATTTTTTATCTCGAATGGTGATGTCAAATTCTTGCAGCAAAAGGATCCACCTCAGCAACCTAGGTTTTGCATCCTTCTTAGAGAGAAGATATTTTAAAGCTGCATGATCACTAAAGACAACAATTGATGATCCAACAAGGTAAGATCTGAATTTATCCAATGCAAAAACAACTGCAAGTAATTCCTTTTCTGTAGTGGAATAATTCATTTGGGCTCTATTTAAAGTTTTACTTGCATAGTAAATTACATGTGGTTTATTATCTTTCTTTTGTCCTAACACAGCACCAACAGCATAGTCACTAGCATCACACATTATTTCAAATGGTAAAGACCAATCAGGAGATCTCATAATAGGAGCAGTAATGAGCATATTTTTGAGTTTTTCAAAAGAATCTTCACAATCTTTAGTCCATTCAAATGCAGTGTCTTTCGTTAAAAGATTACATAGAGGTTTAGATATCGTGCTAAAATCTTTTATGAATCTTCTATAAAAACCTGCATGTCCCAAGAATGACCTAATGTCCTTTACTGTCTTTGGTGTGGGTAGATTAGCAATCAATTCAATTTTTGACTTGTCTACCTCAATCCCTTTTGCAGAAACAATGTGACCTAGTACAATACCTTTAGTGACCATGAAATGACATTTTTCCCAATTAAGAACAAGATTTTTTTCTTCACACCTAATCAATACATTTTCAAATTGGCTAAGCAATCATCAAATGAATCACCAGAAACAGAAAAATCATCCATGAAAATCTCAAGATTACGTTCAATCATGTCACTAAAAATACTAAGCATGCATATTTGAAATGTGGCAGGGGCGTTACATAATCCAAATGGCATTCTACGATATGCAAAAGTACCAAAAGGACATGTAAAAGTGGTTTTCTCTTGGTCCTCAAGTGCAATGGCAATTTGATTATACCCAGAATATCCATCTAGAAAACAATAAAACTCATGCCCTGCAACTCTTTCTAAGATTTGATCCATGAAAGGCAAAGGGAAATGATCTTTCCTCGTCACTGAGTTAAGTTTCCTGTAGTCAATGCACATGCGCCAACCAGTAACAGTCCTAGTTGGAATTAATTCATTGTTTTCATTTTAACTACAGTAACTCCAGATTTCTTAGGTACGACTTGAGTAGGACTTACCCATTTGCTATCAGAGATAGGATAAATGATTCCATTATCTAGAAGTTTAATGACTTCATTTCTCACTACTTCTTTCACATTAGGATTAAGCCTTCGTTGCATTTGTCTAGAGGGTTTACAATTTTCCTCTAAATAAATATTATGTGTGCAGATTAATGGGCTTATTCCCTTTATGTCAGCTAAGGTCCATCCTAATGCATTTTTGTGCATTTTCAAAAGTTGTAACAACTTACCTTCTTGTAGTTCATCAAGATGTGAAGAAATTATGACTGGAAAAGTTTCATTCTCTCCCAAAAAGGAATATTTTAGCTCGGATGGCAATGGTTTTAAATCCAGCTTGGGTGGTTCAATAGTTGATGGTACAGTGACATTTGTGAGTGATGGAAGTTCCTCAAACTTTTGTTTCCAACAATGCTTATCCTGAAAAGAATTTAACAAAGAATCAGTGTGTGAAATTTCTGAAGCATTATCAAACTCACATTCAATTAAATAAGCTTCTAAAGGATCATGGAATGTGGTAGTGGTGAGATGTTCATGAACAAGTTCTTCAATGAAATCCACTTCATGTACTTCTGAATCATCACCAGGTTGCTTGCAAATGTTGAACACATTTAATTCTAAAGTCATATTTCCAAAAGAAATGTTCAAAATACCATTCCTGCAATTTATCAGAGCATTAGAAGTTGCAAGAAATGGACGACCTAATATAACAGGAATTTGAACATTTGGATTTGAAACAGGATGTGTGTCCAAAACAATAAAATCAACAGGGAAGTAAAAATTATCAATTTGAACCAAAACATCTTCAAGTATCCCTCGAGGAATTTTTACAGAACGATCAGCTAGTTGAAGTGTAACAGGTGTTTCCTTGAGTTCACCTAAACCTAACTGTTGATAAACAGAAAAAGGCAAAAGATTAACACTAGCACCAAGATCAAGCAATGCACGTTCTATTCTAGTGTTTCCAATGATGCATGAGATTGTTGGACATCCAGGATCTTTGAATTTTGGTGGAGTAAGGTGCTGAATGATTCAGCTCACACTTTCCGTCAGAAATGCTTTCTTTTGTACATTATGTTTCCTTTTAACTGTGCACATGTCCTTCAAAAATTTAGCATAAGATGGAACTTGTTTGATTGCATCCAATAAAGGAATGTTAATCTTAACTTGTTTGAAAAGTTGATAAATTTCTGCATTTTGATTCAAATTCTTTATTGTTTGCAACCTTTGAGGAAAAGGAGCAGGATGCATACCTATCGGCTCATCTGACTATGTACTGTAGAAGGATGACAGGGCATGAGGATAATGAAAAATTGCTTATTCATTGCTTCCAGGACAGCTTAACAGGGTCAGCCACCCGATGGTACAACCAACTCAGTCGTACCAAGATTCGTTCATGGACGGATTTAGCCAGGGCTTTTATGGAGTATTATAAGCACGTTTTTGATATGGTATCGGATAGGCTGTCATTACAGAACATGGAAAAGGGGTCCAATGAGACCTTCAAGGAGTATTTACAGAGGTGGAGGGATCTGGCCATACAAGTGCAACCCTCTTTAACCAACAAAGAAAACACGGTGCTTTTCATCAACACATTGAAAGCACCTTATTATGACAGATTGGTGGGAAACGCTACCAAAGATTTTGCGGATTTGTAGTATCTGGAGAAATGATTGAGTCAGCCATTAAGAGTGGAAAGATGAAAGGGGTTGAGTCTGCTACCCCAAAGAGAGCTTTTCCTACAAAGAAAAAGGAGGAAACCTATGCAGTAAGCTTCAACCAATACCCTTATACATCTCCTACACCATACACACCACTGAGGCCTTATACCCCTACCACACCTTATGCATCTCCGACACCTTACACACCATACCCGGGGTATAATCCTTATTACCCTAATATCAACCACCTTACCCAAAACCCGTTCTCCTACACCAATATACCACAACAGCCATTCTCGACTAGCATATCCCCTCAAATCACCCTTCCTAGAAATGTTGCTCTAAACACACAAGGGCCTGCGCGTAATGACCAACGTTCACCAAGGAATGATCAAAAAGCCCAATTTGATCCGATTCCCACTACCTACGGTGATATATATCCAAAACTGTTGCAGGGTCAACTTGTTGCACCCGTGTACCTAAAACCTTTGACAACTCCATATCCAAGATGGTACAATGCAAATACCAACTGTGCATACCATGCGGGAATCCAAAGACATTCAATTGAAGATTGTCTGGCCTTCAAAAAAAAGTCCAAAGCCTGATTAATGTTGGGGTTGTGAAGTTTGGATCAAAAAATGGGCCTAACGTAGCTGGAAATCCATTGCCCAATCATGCTGGGAATTAGGTGAATGCAATATTAACCGGAAGGGATAGAAGATTAAAAATGGATATTGGGGAGGTTAAGACTCCGATGATGACAATATGGGCTAAAATGGTCAAGGTAGGATTGGTGGAAGGTATGGAAGGTCTGAAAATGGTTGTAAGAAGGGTGCATAATTGGTGCCCGTTCCATAAAGTTGAAGGCCATGATATACAGAACTGCGGGGACTTTTGGGTTAAAGTCCAAAAGATGATGGATAGTGGGGTAGCCCAGTTCTATGAGGAGATAGAAGGGAAAATAAAAGTCATTGAAAATACAGGTGGCTATGGGTAGGAAGACCCCTAATCATCTACTATAATGAACCAGAGGAAAAATTTATGCCAGCCAAGGAAGAAAATGCGCCCAAATTAATCATTGATTTACCTGTTTCTTTTCTATACAAGGAAAGCAAGGCTACGCCATGGAAATATGACTGTAGCATGGTTATGCCCGGGTCTTCAGGCCAACAGGATATTACAGGTGTGGGGCATTTAACCCGAAGCGGGAGGTGTTATGCTCCGAAAGCCGTTGAACAAGGGGTAGCAGGGAAAGACAGAGGAATTGATAAAGGGAAGAAGGTCGTCGAGCCAATCCATATTGAGATGGATTTGCCAGAGGAAATGGAGAGTGGATCAGCCCCGGTTAATAGAATCAAGGAGCCAGTATGTGAGAAGGAAGCTTGTGAGTTCTTGAAATTTATAAAGCATAGTGAATATAGCGTGGTTGAACAACTGCAACGTCAACAAGCTAGGATCTCAATCTTATCCTTGCTTTTAAATTCAGAACCACACAAAAATGCTTTATTAAGAGTATTAAATCAAGCATACGTGGCCAATAATATATCAGTGGAAAAGCTGGATAGGTTGGTGGGAAACATCGCAGCTGATGACTACATATTTTTCAGCTATGATGAAATACCACCCAATGGTATTGGATCAACAAAAGCTCTCCATATAACCACCACTTGTAAGGGGCACATATTACCGAGGGTCCTTTTGGATAATGGTTCTTCACTAAATGTGATGCCTTTAGCAACCTTATCCAAGTTACTAGTGGATTTATCCTATATGATACCAAGTTGCACGGTGGTCAGAGCTTTTGACGGAACAAGGAGGGAGGTTATGGGAACCATTGAAGTTCCTCTGGAAATTGGCCCGTGCACATATACAGTGAATTTCCAGGTTATGGATATCAATCCATCTTATAACTGCTTGTTGGGAAGACCATGGATACATTCAGCTGGGGCTGTACCCTCGTCTCTTCACCAGAAACTAAAATTTGTGATGGAGGGCCGGTTGATCACAGTATTAGGGGAGGAAGACATAATAGCCTCTGCATCCACTGAATCTCCTTATGTGGAGCCGAATGAAGAGGCCGTGGAGTGTTCTTTTCGGTCTTTGGAATTTGTAAATGCAGTTTTTGTCGCTGAATGACAGAGAATTCCAAAGCCGAAGCTGTCCAAGAACACAAGGCTGGGGGTGAGAACCACCATAGGAAAAGGCTGCAGGGCTGGAAAGGGTCTCGGGAAATATCTTCAGGGGATGGCTCGAGCCATAGAGGTAAAAGGAAAGAATGACCGATTTGGCCTAGGATATCTTTCGAAGGCCCATGAGAAAAGAAGACAAGTTAAAAAGAACCGGCAATGGAGGATGGCCCGTCTTACGGGTATGGATATTGAGTGGGAGCCTATGACATTCCTACCTATCCTTCACAGCTTTCGCTCAGCCGGTTCTCTGTTCGGAGAAAAGAATTCTGATGATGTGCTTGTAATGATAGAGAAAGCCTTCAAGAGATTCCAGGTGAATAGTGATGAGCAGATGTATGATGTGGAGATCTGCACGATCGAGAAAGACAGAATTGAAAGAGAGAGTACTAGCTGCATGGTGTGACCTTGTCCACCAAGATATAGACTAACCAACTGGAGTGCGACTGAGTTACCCATAGTCTTTAAGTCTATTGCAAAGTAATACTTTTAAAAAAGCAATCTTAATTATCTTTATGATAACTCGTATAATTATATAGTTTTTAGTTATGTTTTATTATTGTTTTGTGTCAAATACGAGTTATTATTGCTTAGTCTAATTGTGTTTATGATCTTTTATATTTTTATGTAATTTGGTGTTTTTCACGAGTTTCTTTGAGTGATTTCAGATTACTAGGTTAAATCAAGAATTAAGGGCAAATCCAGTTCAGTTCCAGTTCCGACACCATTTGCCATATCAGCTATATCTGAAGTTTCACTGAAGCATTAAGGCTGAAATTTTACAGTGCAAAGTTAAGAGGCATATCTATCTTTTTCATGCTTTACACTTCTTGAAACGGAGTCGTTTTCCCTAGCGAAATGTGGTATCAAGTTGGCTGATGTGCAATGCCGTCTGTTCTGACCAGTTTTGGTATTTTGATCATATCTTCTGATCCACATGAGAAAATGAGCTGATTCCAACGGCTATAGATCACAACCTGATAGGGGAATATTTTTCTAGAAGACAATTTGATCCGATCAAGCCTCCAACATTGACAAAATCAACCATCAAGCTGGCTGATCAGAATTGTCATACAATATGACGAAAATTGTTAGAAAAATGCACCCACCTATTATACCTACCTTTGAAATTTGTAAAGCTTGTCTCTTGTTATTTAGCTCTCCAAAATGTGTATAAATAGAGGGCCTTGGATGAGGGGATGATACATTGGTAGGATATTAGCCATTGTAATAAAATTCTCTAAGTTTTCTTCTTTTTTCTTTTCTCTAGTTTTCTTTTTCATTATTTACTTATGCTTCTTACATTTCTTTTCATTTTATTCATATCTAGTATGTGTTGCTAATCATATTGTTGAGGTGATGAGGTGAAGCTTTTGGTAAATGCTAAGGTTAGTCTCTTAAACATGAGCTAAAATGAATCATCATTTATAAACACTAGTATAGATAATATTTTCTTTTGGTTTAAAATCATACTTGCAAAGTAGGGATCTTGATTCATTATTGACAATGAAAATGGCACAGTAAATGCTTGGTTTCATAACCTTGATTTGTTGTAGACATATACCTTGGCATAAGAAATGCTTGGACTCTTTTTATGAGTTTTGAGGACACCAAATAAACATAATATCATATGCTATGGACGTTGGACAATTTGGACTGAATTGCTAAACCTTCCGATTGGAACCTCCCTTATGTGTGAATTTCAATTGTGTAATAAAACAAGATTAATCTTAGCATAACACCAAGAGTGGATTCTCTAACCTCAACATCTTTTCTTATTGTTTTTTTTCTATCTTGTTTAATTTCTTTTATGTTATTTTGTTTATTTTGTTCTCTAATATCTTGTTTATCTTGTTTTGTTGTTGATTCCCTAATATCTTGTTTACTTTCTTTTTCTTATATATTTATAAACTTATACTTACTAATACGCTTCCCTGTGGTTCGACCTCGGACACCCGAGAATTTATTACTTGAATATAACCTGCACTTGGGTTTACAACTCTTAATTGAGTCTCCATCAAGTTTTTGGTGCCGTTGCCGGGGAGGCAATACTAAGTATATAAGTTTATAGGTATATTTATTTTTATTGGCTGGTTATACCGCCTAATTTTCTATATATTTACATTTATATTGTAAAGTTTATATTTATATAAATATATTATCTGTATATTAACTTTGTTTTATGCTTGTTTGGCGACGTGATTTTAGATCTCGTCGTTTAGTTAGATTTTATTGTGAAACTTTTTCAGGTAATCTTTCTAATACAACTCCTACCATGGCTGACAATGAAAGTGTTCATGCTGAAGATGAGAACAGACAAGTACGCACCATGCGTGACTACTTGCAACCAACTCGAAGCTCATCACCCTCTTGTTTTATTTTTCCTCTCAATGCAAACAACTTTTGTTTTAAACCAGGTATGATAGCTTTGCTTCCAAATTTCCATGGGTTAGAATCGGAAAGTGCTTACTCGTTTCTAAAAGACTTCGAAGATGTATGTGTCACCTT
The DNA here is from genome assembly GCA_030761205.1 of Fremontodendron californicum. Taxonomy (NCBI): domain Eukaryota; kingdom Viridiplantae; phylum Streptophyta; class Magnoliopsida; order Malvales; family Malvaceae; genus Fremontodendron; species Fremontodendron californicum. The sequence continues at coordinate 5,266,283 of JAULJL010000048.1, read as the reverse complement.
TAATGACCAACAATGTACAAATGAAATTGTCAAGCTAAAATTATTTCCTTTTTCTTTAAAAGATAAAGCAAAAATTTGGCTTCATAATTTAAAACCAAGGTCAATTGGCACATGGCAAGAATTACAAACTGAGTTTCTAAAGAAATTTTTCCCAGCACATAAAACTACTGCTTTGAAAAGACAGATTCAAAATTTCAATCAAAATCAAAATGAAGCATTTTTTCAGTGCTGGGAGCGTTTTAAAGATTTGTTAAGTTCTTGTCCACATCATGGTTTTGAAAAATGGCGTCTTATTACTTTCTTTTATGAAAGTTTAACTCCCGAAACTAAACAATTTGTTGAAACAATGTGTAACGGTGAGTTTCTAGAAAAAGAACCTGAAGAAGCCTTTGACTACCTAGACCATTTGGCAGATAACTCTCAAGCCTGGCACACAGATAATTCCTCTGAAAGTTCCAATAGATCTAATCTTGTTTCTAACAGAGGTAAATATCATTTTAGTCAAGAAGATGAGATAAAAGCTAAAGTAGCTAATTTGGCTAGAAAGATTGAAGCCATGGAACTTAGAGAAGTAAAAGAAGTCAAAACGGTTAAAAATGAAGAAAGTTATGGAATTTGTGAAATCATGGGACACCCCACTTCTGAATGTCCAAACATTCCCATTCTTAAAGAAGTGTTGCATGATCAAGTAAATTCCATAAACACATTTAAAAAGCCTTTTCCTTCTCCTTACTCTGAAACGTATAACCCTGAATGGAGAAATCATCCCAGCTTCAGTTGGCGGAATAATAATCATGTTCAGGTACCACAATCTCAAAAGCCGGGAAACACTTTTTCCTATCAACCTTCACGTGTACAAACCTTGGAAGCGACATTGCAAGCATTCATGCAAACACAAGCAAATGTGAATAACCAAACTTCACATGACATCAATGAGATCAAAAACACCTTGTCCACATTGACAGCTTCATTACGCACTCAAGAAAAAGGTAAGTTTCCTGCTCAACCTCAGCCTAACCCTTCTACTCAATATCTTGTTTCTTGGTCCAATGAAACTCAACAGGAAAATGCCAGTTCTATCACAACTCTTCGAAGTGGAAAGGCAATTGACAAAAACATTTCATCAAAAGACCAAGATCCTCCTTCCCCTCCGAAAAGTAATGGTAAGGATGATGGTAAGTCTGAACTTCTTGAAAATTTGGACAAAGAAAAAGGTATGCATCCTGTTCCTTTTCCTCAAAGGTTGCAAACAATAAAGAATTTGAATCAAAATGCAGAAATTTATCAACTTTTCAAACAAGTTAAGATTAACATTCCTTTATTGGATGCAATCAAACAAGTTCCATCTTATGCTAAATTTTTGAAGGACATGTGCACAGTTAAAAGGAAACATAATGTACAAAAGAAAGCATTTCTGACGGAAAGTGTGAGCTCAATCATTCAGCACCTTACTCCACCAAAATTCAAAGATCCTGGATGTCCAACAATCTCATGCATCATTGGAAACACTAGAATAGAACGTGCATTGCTTGATCTTGGTGCTAGTGTTAATCTTTTGCCTTTTTCTGTTTATCAACAGTTAGGTTTAGGTGAACTCAAGGAAACACCTGTTACACTTCAACTAGCTGATCGTTCTGTAAAAATTCCTCGAGGGATAGTTGAAGATGTTTTGGTTCAAATTGATAATTTTTACTTCCCTGTTGATTTTATTGTTTTGGACACACATCCTGTTTCAAATCCAAATGTTCAAATTCCTGTTATATTAGGCCGTCCATTTCTTGCAACTTCTAATGCTCTGATAAATTGCAGGAATGGTATTTTGAACATTTCTTTTGGAAATATGACTTTAGAATTAAATGTGTTCAACATTTGCAAGCAACCTGGTGATGATTCAGAAGTACATGAAGTGGATTTCATTGAAGAACTTGTTCATGAACATCTCACCACTACCACATTCCATGATCCTTTAGAAGCTTATTTAATTGAATGTGAGTTTGATAATGCTTCAGAAATTTCACACACTGATTCTTTGTTAAATTCTTTTCAGGGTAAGCATTGTTGGAAACAAAAGTTTGAGGAACTTCCATCACTCACAAATGTCACTGTACCATCAACTATTGAACCACCCAAGCTGGACTTAAAACCATTGCCATCCGAGCTAAAATATTCCTTTTTGGGAGAGAATGAAACTTTTCCAGTCATAATTTCTTCACATCTTGATGAACTACAAGAAGGAAAAATTCCTTCTCAATGGAGCCCCCAAGATAAAAGGAAGTTTCTGAATGAGGTAAAGAAGTTCTACTGGGATGACCCTTACTTGTTCAAATATTGTCCTGATCAGATTTTTCGAAGATGCATTCCCGACAATGAGGTAAGTAGTGTAATTAAGTTTTGTCATTCTGAGGCATGTGGTGGTCATTTTTCATCAAAGAAAACTGCTGCAAAAACTTTACAGTGTGGATTTTACTGGCCAACTTTATTCAAAGATGCATATAATTTTTGCAAGTCATGTGAAAGTTGTCAAAAATTAGGTTCCATTTCGAAAAGAAACATGATGCCTTTGAACCCAATTCTTGTAATTGAAATTTTTGACTGTTGGGGTATTGATTTCATGGGACCATTTCCACCATCTTTTGGTTTCTTATACATTTTAGTTGCAATAGATTATGTTTCAAAGTGGATAGAGGCAATTCCATGTCGAAATAATGATCACAAAACAGTGATTAAATTTTTAAAAGAAAATATTTTGAGTCGATTTGGAATTCCTCGATCTATCATAAGTGATGGGGGAACACATTTTTGCAACAAGGTTTTTGAAACATTAATGAAGAAATATGCCATTACACACAAAGTTGCAACCCCTTATCACCCGCAGACAAATGGACAGGTAGAATTAGCAAATAGGGAGATTAAACAAATTTTGGAAAAGACGGTTAATCCAAATCGCAAAGATTGGTCTCTTAGACTTAACGATGCATTATGGGCCTATCGAACAGCTTTTAAAACAGCATTGGGCATGTCTCCTTATAGGCTAGTTTATGGAAAACCTTGTCATTTACCTGTGGAACTTGAGCATAAAGCATATTGGGCCATTAAAATGTTCAACTCAAACCTTGATGACGCTTCTAATTTACGGAAATTACAAATAAATGAACTTGAGGAACGCAGAAATGATGCATATGAGAATTCTAAAATTCATAAAGTAAGAACTAAAGCCTTTCATGACAAGTTAATTTCAAGAAAAACATTTGATGTTGGGCAAAAAGTTCTACTTTATAATTCTAGACTTCACATATTTCCTGGTAAGTTGAGATCAAGATGGACTGGCCCATTTGTGGTTAAGCATGTGTATCATTATGGAGCAGTTGACATTGAGAATCCTCAAAATGGTAACGTATTCAAGGTAAATGGACAAAGACTCAAACTCTTTTTGGAAAATCATGTTACTCAAGAAGAGGTTGTTTTTCTTTCTGATCCTTGTTTTGAAAATAACTAGATGTAAATATAATTTTTTTTAACCCCAGTTAAATGGCGGATAACGGTACTCCGTGATTATTTAAGTCGGTTCCATCAGCTACCCACAAAACTGATATTGTATATAAATTTCTCTTTCATTTTTTTTTTCAGGATGGATGATATTCTCACAAGATTGCAGAAACGATTTCCTCCTTTTCCTCGAAATATTTTACTGAAGCTTTACCAAGTTCGATTTGAAAGATTAAGAATGCTTATGCACAAAGGGATGCCTGAAGACATACGTTGGATAATTGAAGCCAAGGTACGTGAAGATGAATATCTTCCTGTTTTGCATTTACCAGGTACAGGTAGAAGCACTTTTGCAAAGAAGCGACGAGCAAAGCGCATGAGTTCAAATTGCCACAAATGTGCACGATGGACGTGTAACGGTAAATGTCGTTCTATTGGGATTCCGTCCTCTAATCGAGATGATAAAATTGAATTCATTAAGGATGGACTGAGTAAGGAGAATTTGGGTAATATCCAACTTTCTCTTGAGACGCATCCTAGTGGAGACGTACAAAGAGAAATTCTTGATTTATGGCCGCAATTCCAAAGGGAATGGCAACATCTTGGGAATCTGATGTTAAAAGACCCTGTTTGCCAACTTGTAAGAAAACTGGATGGGAAGCATATCCTCGACTCATAGAAGGCGTTTAAGCCGTTTCTGGACGTAAAACCAGCGGAAGATGTGAGCCACAATCACAACTACAATAAATGAATTCTCAGCTTTTGGTTTGATTTGCAATAACTTCATTTCGGTTTAATTTACGTGTTGTTCGATTTGTGTAATTATTCTCGTTTTTTTTTTTGCGTTGGTCTTTTACGGTTGATTTTTCTTCTCTTTTTGATTTTCTTCCTGAAATCACGCAAATATCTTTTGTTAGGTTAACATTTTCTTCTGACAGGTCAAATACACTTTCGGCGACATTATTACTCTTGTCTGATTCACTACTCAGTCCTCTATATATTACACCATGTACTCATTCTCTTTCAGGCACTCGAAAAAAAAATGTTAAGTACTTCGTCCCAGCGCATTAAAATTTTTTTGTCTTTGGAGGTGCTTATCCAGGGAAAAATAAAATATTAGCGATGCAGCCATAAGAGTTTGAGTAATACTTGCCCAACAAAAGATCCAGTTGATTTATGGAGGCGGTAGTACGGGTTTAATGGGAGCAGTCGCTACAGCAGCACACGCCGGAGGAAGTCCAGTTCTAGGAATCGTGCCAAAACTATTCACAGGTTTTTGTGGACCTACCGTGGGTAGGAAATACAAGTCTGGAGTATCCCTGAACGGATGACAATCTTGTACCATTCTGCCGATGCATTCATTGCTTTACCAGGAGGTCTGGGTACATTGGAAGAAATAGCTTGCGTGGCTTCTTGGTCATCTTTGGTCACAAATAAGAAACCCATTGGTTTGCTTAATATTAATGGTTATTTTAGTAATTTGCTTTCATATTTAGATAATGCTGTGGAAAATGGATTCATGTTTTCAGAGGCAAGGAGAACCATAATTTCTGCTACAACCATTGAAGATTTACTCAAAAAGCTCCAAGCTTATGAGTATTTACCTGCTACGGTTGTTTCGCAAACGCTCGGAAAAAGAAAAAGAGATATAGACAAGCAAGGAATGGATTGCACTTTGTCTTTGTGACATAATCTAACATTTTGTTTGTTGTGTCTCAGTTATAATAAGTGGTTAGCAACCTCTGCGGGTAATATCTCCTAAATTCTACCTTTAAAATTTGACATTGTGGACAATGTCATATTTTAGTAGGGGTAAGGGACATATTTTGCTAATTTGTAAAAATTAAAAAAAAAAATTGTTGTGTTTTAAGCCATTTAGAAGTATTCATTCTGAACAAGGTCTGAGTAAGGGAGACTTGAGACATACCTTGTCAGTTTGATTTAATCTTTTCAAAAAAAAAACACTATCTGGTCCGTTTATTATCTGCATGTGTTTTACTACTTTCGTGTATGTATTTTTTTTTTTGAGTATTAGTATAATCTTGGCAAGCATGTGGATAAAGCAATAGAGTTACAAAGGCTTTGATTAAGTTATCTAGGTTATTTTCAATTTGGTTTTCTAAAAATTGAATATTTTTGATGATCAAATGTCTTTGAGATTGTTTTTGGCAGATCGGTTCGATTTTTGTTGGAATGTGAATTCATGGTGAGCCTTTGGAAAGCCACGGAAAACTGGGAAGACATAGTAAGTTTACTTTTTCTCTTCATTCCACATGCAGATTTAGGTCATCACATAGATGCTTGCATCTATACATGATCTGATCTTAGAACAAAGTCACTATCCAGAAACCCCTTATCTTTGCCCTCTTACATTAGGAGCCCATAGGTTGTAAACCTTCGGGTTGGATCCCTAGATATGAACTCCATAAATTATGCCAAAGTGAACGGATACGATTCCGACCCCCATTCTCTCTTTATACTTTTATGATAATATTTGTGATCATTGGGTTTGGGATTGTGTGTTTCCTTCTTGTTTATTTTGTTATCTTTTGAAATCTGAAAAAAAAATGGGAATAATGCAAAAGAGGGTAGTTAGAATGAGTGACTGTTTTTAGAGTCGTGAACTTCGAACTTATTGATGCCAAAACAATGTTGTGATGAGTTGAGAAAAAGATGCTGAAAAAAAAGAGTTGATGAAAATCTGTCTTGTTTGATCAATTAAATGAAAAGAAAGAAAAAGAAAGTATGGAATCCAATGTGATTTCTAAAAAAAAAACAAAACAAGAATGATGATTATGAATAGATGTGATTGTGCATAAAAGATGTCCCAATGAGGGCACAAATCAAAAGAAAATCACTTGTGCTTAAAAAAAAATCAGAATTCAAGATTCGAGGTTCTTCATTATAGAGAGGTTTTTATTTTTCTATTTTCTTTGGATCGAGTCTTTTCTTGCTTTTTGTTTTCTTTTCAAAATATTAATGTTGAACATAGGACTAAGGATGAGTGAGAATGGAAATATTTTGAGAGGATTGATCACATTATTATTATATTTCTTGAGCCTAACTTGTGATAAACCTCAGATTATGTTTGAACATTCCACCCCTCACTTGTCCATAAGCCTCAGATTCATCTCTGTACCGATCAGATTTGTCAAGTTCACTTGTGAACTACGGTGACAAGGATCTTAGCATGTGTACTTATGAAGCTATAGTTTGCCTAGTCCTCCATGGCTAGCTAAAGTCTCGCCAAGAAGGAAGTTCCTCAATCGTACGGTAATGCCTTCAATTTTAATCTCATTGACCCTTTACTCGAACTTAATATGCCAATGATACTTAATTAGATGCCTTGCCAATTCTTACGCTTGATCTTGCTTGTTTGTTTGAGATCCCTTTAACTTGTTTTCCTGTTTATTTATTTTTTTCTAGGATTGAGTCGTTGCTAGGGACTAGCAACAATCTAAGTGTGGGGGTGTGATAACTCGTATAATTATATAGTTTTTAGTTATGTTTTATTATTGTTTTGTGTCAAATACGAGTTATTATTGCTTAGTCTAATTGTGTTTATGATCTTTTATATTTTTATGTAATTTGGTGTTTTTCACGAGTTTCTTTGAGTGATTTCAGATTACTAGGTTAAATCAAGAATTAAGGGCAAATCCAGTTCAGTTCCAGTTCCGACACCTTTTGCCATATCAGCTATATCTGGAGTTTCACTGAAGCATTAAGGCTGAAATTTTTACAGTGCAAAGTTAAGAGGCATATCTATCTTTTTCATGCTTTACACTTCTTGAAACGGAGTCGTTTTCCCTAGCGAAATGTGGTATCAAGTTGGCTGATGTGCAATGCCGTCTGTTCTGACCAGTTTTGGTATTTTGATCATATCTTCTGATCCACATGAGGAAATGAGCTGATTCCAACGGCTATAGATCACAAACTGATAGGGGAATATTTTTCTAGAAGACCATTTGATCCGATCAAGCCTCCAACATTGACAAAATCAACCATCAAGCTGGCTGATCAGAATTGTCATACAATATGACGAAAATTGTTAGAAAAATGCACCCACCTATTATACCTACCTTTGAAATTTATAAAGCTTGTCTCTTGTCATTTAGCTCTCCAAAATGTGTATAAATAGAGGGCCTTGGATGAGGGGATGATACATTGGTAGGATATTAGCCATTGTAATAAAATTCTCTAAGTTTTCTTCTTCTTTCTTTTCTCTAGTTTTCTTTTTCTTTATTTACTTATGCTTCTTACATTTCTTTTCATTTTATTCATATCTAGTATGTGTTGCTAATCATATTGTTGAGGTGATGAGGTGAAGCTTTTGGTAAATGCTAAGGTTAGTCTCTTAAACATGAGCTAAAATGAATCATCATTTATAAACACTAGTATAGATAATATTTTCTTTTGGTTTAAAATCATACTTGCAAAGTAGGGATCTTGATTCATTATTGACAATGAAAATGGCACAGTAAATGCTTGGTTTCATAACCTTGATTTGTTGTAGACATATACCTTGGCATAAGGAATGCTTGGACTCTTTTTATGAGTTTTGAGGACACCAAATGAACATAATATCATATGCTATGGACGTTGGACAATTTGGACTGAATTGCTAAACCTTCCGATTGGAACCTCCCTTATGTGTGAATTTCAATTGTGTAATAAAACAAGATTAATCTTAGCATAACACCAAGAGTGGATTCTCTAACCTCAACATCTTTTCTTATTGTTTTTTTTTATATCTTGTTTAATTTCTTTTATGTTATTTTGTTTATTTTGTTCTCTAATATCTTGTTTATCTTGTTTTGTTGTTGATTCCCTAATATCTTGTTTACTTTATTTTTCTTATATATTTATAAACTTATACTTACTAATACGCTTCCCTGTGGTTCGACCTCGGACACCCGAGAATTTATTACTTGAATATAACCTGCACTTGGGTTTACAACTCTTAATTGAGTCTCCATCACTTTACCCAGAGATATTAAAAGTTTTTTCTATAATGGATTTTTTTTTTTAAACATTTTCATTCAATAAATAACAAGCACAATGCATTATCCATATTGATGTGTCCATATTCTTTCATTTTTTTTATTTATTTTGTTTTCATTATATATTTTCCTATATTGTTTTTTCTCCACATATTTACAGGTGTACGGATGCGGAATATGAGGACCCTCCTGTCAGTAATTCTGAAATTGATTTTGAAAGACCCATTTGCACGGGTGATTTTGAGGCTAATGAAGATACTGAGAATTATGGTCTACCTCCGGATCTATTGAGGAAAATAGAACAAGAAGAAAAGCAAGTACTTCCTTATAATGAATTATTGGAAACAAAAAATTTGGGAAATGGTGAAGAGATAAAAGAAGTCAAAATTGGAACTTCATTGTCACCATCAATAAAAGGTGAATTGATAGCTTTGCTTCAGGAGTATGTGGATGTATTTGCATGGTCTTACCAAGATATGCCAGGGTTAGATCCGGATATTGTGGTTCATAATCTCCCTTTGAGGCCAGAATGCAAGCCAATTCAGCAAAAGTTGAGAAGAATGAGGCATGATATGCTGTTAAAGATAAAAGAGGAGGTGAAGAAACAATTTGATGTTGGATTCCTAGAGGTGGCAAATTATCCAAAATGGGTGGCAAATATTGTTCCAGTACCGAAGAAGGATGTCAAGGTGCGGATGTGCGTTGATTATCGAGATTTGAACAAGGCCAGCCCTAAAGATAATTTCCCTTTGCCTCATATTGATACTCTGGTGGATAATACAGCGAAGAGTTCTTTATTTTCTTTTATGGACGGATTCTCAGGATACAATCAGATCAAGATGGCACCAGAAGATATAGAGAAAACCATATTTGTTACAATGTGGGGCACCTTCTGCTACAAAGTAATGCCATTTGGGTAGAAGAATGCTGGGGCAACATACCAGAGAGCCATGGTGACCTTGTTTCATGATATGATGCATAAGGCAATTGAGGTCTACGTTGATGATATGATCGCAAAGTCACAAGGAGAAGAGGAGCATATTGCGAATCTTAAGAAGCTCTTTGAACGATTAAGGAAATTTAGACTCAAGCTAAATCCGGCAAAATGCACTTTTGGAGTCACCTCGGGGAAGTTGTAGGGTTTTGTCATCAGCAAAAGAGGAATTGAGATTGACCCAGATAAAGTGAAGGCCATTTAGAATTTGCCACCACCTCGCACTCAAAAGGAAGTAAGAGGCTTTCTGGGGAGATTGAATTACATTGCTCGGTTTATTTCACAGTTAACCGACAAATGTGACCCAATATTTAAGTTACTTCGAAAACGTGATCCAGGAGAATGAGATGAAGGGTGTCAGATTGCTTTTGAAAAGGTTAAGCATTATCTATCAAACCCACCAGTATTAATGCCACCTATCCCGGATAAACCAATGATACTGTATTTATCAGTATTTGAAAGATCCATGGGTTGTGTTTTTGGGGCAGCTTGATGAAACTGGAAAGAAAGAACAGGCAGTTTACTACATCAGCAAGAAATTCACAGATTATGAGTTGAAATATTCGTCGGTAGAGAAGTTGTGTTGCGCCTTAGCTTGGACTGCTCGAAGACTTAGACAGTATATGTTGTATCACACAACGTGGTCGATTGCCAAGCTGGATCCAGTCAAGTACATGTTGGAAGCACCTTCTTTGTCAGGGAGGACAGCAAGATGGCAGGTTTTATTGTCAGAATACGACATTGTATATGTAAGTCAAAAAGCTGTCAAGGGCAGTGCAGTGGCTGAATTCTTAGCAAGTCGGGCAGTGGAAGATTATGAGCCGTTGAACTTTGACTTCCCAGATGAGGATTTGATGTATGTGTCGCAAGCAGATGAGATTCTCTTGAAGAAGAAAGTATGGAAAATATACTTCAATGGCGCATCTAATGCCATGGGGCATGGAATCGGGGCAGTGCTTATATCCCAGAAGAAGATTATTATCCTTTTACTGCTAGATTGGATTTTGATTGTACAAACAATACTACCGAGTATGAAGCATGTACTATGGGCCTTCGTGCTGTAGTAGATAGAAAGATCAAAGTATTGGAAGTTTTCGGAGACTCAGCCTTGGTGATTTACCAGTTACGAGGAGAATGGAAAACCCGAGATACAAAGTTAATCTGATACCGAGAACTCATACTGAGTTTATTAGAGGAGTTTGAAGAAGTGAATTTCAACTACTTTCCTCGAGAAGAAAACCGAATGGCGGATGCTCTGGCTACTTTGTCATCAATGTTTAAAGTGAATGAAAGGGCGAAAGTTATGCCGATCAAGATGAGCATATACGAGTCTCCTGCCTAATGTTTGAGTATCAAAGAAGAAGCAGATGATCTCCCTTGGTATAATGACATCTTGCAGTACATCGAAAGTCAACAGTATCCAGAACAAACAATAGAGAATGAAAAGATTCATGTGGAATAAGATTATGAGGGTAGGTTACTATTGGCTGACAATGGAAGAAAATTGTATCAGTTATTCCAGGAAGTGCCATAAATGCCAGATTTATGCAGATAAGATTCATGTGTCGCCATCGCCTTTACATGTCATGACTGCACCATGGCCTTTTTCAATATGGGGAATGGATATGATCGGCCCTATTAGCCCGAAAGCTTCAAATGGACATCGTTTCATCTTGGTGGCCATATATTATTTCACAAAGTGGGTAGAAGCTACGTCTTATGCAAATGTAACAAAGTCGGTGGTATGCAGATTCGTCAAGAAAGAAATCATATGCCGTTATGGGTTGCCAGCAAGAATTATTTCGGATAATGCTCTCAATTTGAACAATAAGATGATGAGAGAATTGTGTACTCAATTCAAGATCACACATCATAATTCGGCACCTTACCGTCCAAAGATGAATGACGCAGTAGAAGCAGCTAATAAGAACATCAAGAGGATTGTTGAGAAGATGACCAATGTGTACAAAGATTGGCATGAGATCCTGCCTTTCGTTCTTCATGCATATCGTACTTCGGTCCGCACATCTACAGGGGCAACACCATTTTCTTTGGTATACGGAATGGAAGCAGTGCTACCTATTGAAGTTGATATCACTTCACTTCAGGTTCTGATGGAAGTTGGCCTAGAGGAAGCAGAATGGGTTTGAGCTCGTTATGAACAGTTGAATCTTATCGAGGAGAAAAGATTGAAAGCAATTTGTCACGGGCAGTTGTATCAGAAAAGGATGATTCGAGCCCACAACAAGAAAGTTCGTCCCAGACAGTTCCGAGAGAGGGAGTTGGTATTGAGGAAAATTCTCCCTATAGTGAAGGACCCGAGAGGAAAATGGGCTCCAAATTGGGAAGGACCCTATGTGGTAAGGAGAGCTTTTTCTAGAGGAGCATTGATTCTAACTCGGATGGACGGAGATGATTTTAGACATCCCATGAATGCTGATGAATTGAAGAAGTATTATGCTTGAAAAAAAAATGTGTGATGCTGTGCACATGAAAATTCGAATGATTCCAAGTGTAAAAATAGAAATTCTATATATCTATTTCCCCTGAGAATCGCTTTTCAAAGAGAATATTTATGCTTGACATGATGAATGGCCGTTTTTCATATTCCTTCCACTAAGAAGAAATTATCCTTAGTCACCCCTTTAAGCCTTAAGAATTATTTCTTTCTTTAAAACCTTGATCAAGGATCACCCTCTACACTGGAGGGCAAATAAAAAAAAATCATGGCAAAAAAAAAAAGCCATCAGAAAATGTGGCAAAAAAAAGCCACAAAGCAAAAAAAGAAAGTCCAAAAAGGGACAAATGTTTCAAGAATGAGTTCTCCTCAAGAAGTGATCCTTGATCCAATTACCCTTAAAAACATTTTTGGCCTATTTATCCTTTCTTTCTAAACCTAAACCTTGGCCTACATTACATACTTTAAAAGCCCATTTTGATCAAGCATGGATATTTAATTTGAAAGGTTATTCTCAGAATCCATCTCATCTTTTGAATTGATATTTTTACCTTGGAAGCATTTAAAATTCTCAGATGCATGGTAGAATACAAAAAAAAAAAATGGAAATAAAAAAGAATGAAGAGGAGAGGTTTAAGCCGAAAACCCTCTAAGGGCGACTTAATACCGAATGAAGGACACTTGAGTTGAAAACCTACAAAAGGCGGCTCAAGTACTAATCAAAGTTTGAATCAATGCTCCGTGTAAAGGGGGAGAAAGTATCTGACAATCAGAGAAAAGGGGAACAACTCACTCTGATGTAACTACAGAAGCTAAGAGATTACCCAAGTGAATTGCTCGTTCAAGAGAAATTTCAGATGGTTTGAAAAAAGAGGGGTCCAAGATATTCCGCATCCGGGGCATCTACAGCCTATAAACTTATATTTGTTTCTTATATCCTTGATATTTATTTTTACCATTTTTAAACATTTCTTGCAATAAATTCTTGTTATCCTTTTCATGACAATTTTTGATTGATTCATATTCTCTTTCATATACTTTTGAGATGCATTATGGTTGTTATTAAATTGAATGATGATTAGTAATAAAAATCTTTAAATAAAGGGATTTCAAAGTATTACTAAGGAATATAGTTAAATCTTGGGAAGGTTTGGAAAGTTCACCAAGAAAAGAAAACAATGAACGTGGTGGAGACTCCGTTGCGAAGTCAGAAAATCTGTGAACTTCAGCGAGAGACAGAAGCTGAGACTGTTTGACAAGATATCTTGAGTGAAGGATTCCTCAAGTGGGGCATCAATGAACAATTGAAGACTCTGTCCTGAAGTCATATAATCTGTGAACCTCAAAGAAACCATGGATTAGAAATTATGGCACAATCATTTGATTACATTTATTTTAGGAAGCATACAAGCATTTGCAAAAGCATGGCATTCTCATCATTGCATTTAGCTAACAGTGCAGAAATCAGGAAAGCTTGGACTTCCCCAAAGAGAACTCGTTTTGTTTCTCAAAAGATTCAGAGTTTGAGATCGCCATCAAGGTATTTCCTCTTGTTTTAAATTGAATTCATTTTGTTTATCAGACAAATCGAGCCTTGAGACCGTCGTCAAGGTATTTTCAAACCAATTTTTAAGACCTCCGAGCACCATTTTAAAGACCTTCGGGCATCAGTTTTTTTTAGACCTCCGGGCACCAATTTTAAAGACCTCCGGGCACAATTTTAAAGACCTCCGGGCACCATTTTAAAGACCTTCGGGCACCAGTATTTTAAGACCTCCGGACACCATTTTAAAGACCTTCGGGCACCATTTTAAAGACCTTCGGGCACAATTTTAAAGACCTCCGGGCACCATTTTAAAGACCTTCGGGCACCAATTTTTTAAGACCTCCGGGCACCATTTTAAAGACCTCCTGGCACCATTTTAAAGACCTCCGGGCACCAATATTTTAAGACCTCCGGGCACCATTTTAAAGACCTTCGGGCACCAATTTTTCTAAGACCTCCGGGCACCAATTTTAAAGACCTTCGTGCACCATTCTAAAGACCTCCAGGCACCATTTTAAAGACTTTCGAGCACCAGTTTTTTTAAGACCTCCGGGCACCAATTTTAAAGACCTCCGGGCACCATTTTAAAGACCTCCGGACACCATTTTAAGGACCTCCGGGCACCAATTTTAAAGACCTTCGGGCACCATTTTAAAGACCTCCGGACCCCATTTTGAAGACCTCCTAGGCACCATTTTAGAGACCTCTGGGCACCATTTTAAAGACCTCCGGACATCATTTTAAAGACCTCTGGGCACCATTTTAAAGACCTCCGGACACCATTTTAAGAACTCCGGGCACCATTTTTAAAGACCTTCGGGCATAATTTTTCTTTTGAAAATTGAATTCATTTCCTTAAGATGGGTCGAGCCTTGATAAGTCAGGGAATTCAATTTAAGGACAAAATCTTCAATTTACTGTTTAAAAAAAAATTAAAAAAGAAAAAGGGAAAAAATAAAAAAAATAGAAAATGAAAAATGAAAAATGAAAAAATGATAGAATAATGAAAAAGAAAACCCCTTTCCCTTTCCTTCACATGTGACGTCACTGACCGTACAAAATTAGTGTCGGTTTATCTTTGCCTGATTCCTGATTCTCAACAATAGCCAAAGAGGGGCAGCTGTAGACACCTAATTTTGTCCGGACCACTAAACAGGTATGTTTTCTTCCAATATTGATGTTTTCGAGTGTAAAAGAACTTTTTTCATCTTGCAGGTGATACTCCGAGACTTAGTTTAAGAGGGCGAGCATAAAAGTCAAACTTGAAAAAAGTCAACCCCAAAAAAAGTTAACCCTGAAAAAGTCAACCCCAGAAAGTCAACTACTGAAAAAGTCAACCCACTTTCAAAATCAAGATTTTAAGTTCAATTGAAAAATGGAGAAAGAATTTTGATAATCCGAGGTCTACATTGAATGATATGGAGTTCGGAAGTTGGGATTTGGAGATTTAGTAGAAAGAAACCCTAATCCGAGAAATTTGGGGAAAAGTGCTTAAACGATCAAATTGGTCGAAATTGAAGGTTCTAAATGAAAGATAAGCACTGACTACGGGTAATGGAGAAGTCACTTGCAAGAAAGTCAGTCCGGGAGAAAACCGAGAATTAGGGTTTTTAGTGGATTTCGGTGAAATAGGGAAGAATCACAGAAATAGCCTGACTGGGTAAGACCAAAGCCCCCAAAGGATAGCCCAAGGCTCAGCTTGAAGAAAATCTGAAAATCAGACTCGTTTTGAGCAAAACCGAGTTTCGGAGGTAAAAGGGCAAAATTGGAAAATTTGGGAAAAATAGCAAATGGACTCCGAAAATTCTAAAAAAATTTCAATCTCATTCTTAAATCATTTGAAAGAGATTGGCGAAATAAAATCTTGATTCGGAGTTTGTTTGCAAAATGGCTAAATCTTGGGCTTCTTATGTAGTAATTCAAAAAGAAAAATCCCGAAAAAATAGCAAATGAGCTCCAAATCTTTTGAAAATTTTGAAAATCTCATTTTTAAATTATTTGGAAGAGATTGGCGAAATAAAATCTTGATTCGGAGTTCGTTTGCAAAACGGCCAAATCCCGGGCCTCCTATGCAATAATTCAAGAAGATAAATCCCGAAAAAATAGCAAATGAGCTCCAAAAATTCTGAAATTTTGCAAATCTCATTTTTAAATTATTTGGAAGAGATTGGCGAAATAAAATCTTGATTCGGAGTTCGTTTGCAAATTGGCCAAATCCCGGGCCTCCTATGCAGTAATTCAAGCCGATAAATCTCGAACAAATACCAAATGAGCTCCAAAAATTATGAAAACTTTCAGATCACATTTTTAAAATTATTTGGAAGATATTGGTGAAGAAAAATCTTGATTTGGAGCTCGTTTAAAAAATGGTAAAATGTAGGGGCATAAAAGGGTATTTTTGGAAGAAAAAATCAAAATAAATAGAAAAAGGACTCGGATAATTTTGAAAACTTTCAGAACTCAATATTTTATTATTTTGGAAGTATTAAAAAAGAAAAATTGAATTTGGAGTCCATTTGATATTTATTTGCATCTGGGGGGCAAAACGGTCATTTCACCCAAGCAACCGAAAAGGGCTTCTTTGGGCCTTTCAAAAAATCAGAGTTGGGGAGAAGTGCTGGCCTGCCCAAGCCCAAAGGAAGGAGGAAGCTTCTGATATTTCAATCAAATGGCTAAAAATCAAGAGTTAGTTAGAGATTCTCTTTGATCAAGCCATGGTGATTAAGCCACATAGGCTAAGAAAGATGTCAACATTATTCTTGAACAGCTGTAATTTGAGAGAGCTGAGATGCTAATCTAAAGGTGGTAATTTCATGATTTTTCACCTTGAATTATTAGCCATTTGATGGAAAATTGGTTACAAGAAAAATGACAACATCCTTGGGCAATTAAAGGATCCATTGGGCCAGCACTTGGGGGAGGGCAGAAAATTCATTTTTTCATTTCATTTTGTTGAGTTCTTTTGATATTTACTTAGTTTTTTCTCTCCTTGGTTGGAAGCAAAAAAGAAAAGTTTAGAAGAAAAAGGAAAGTTTGAAGAGATAAAGCTTGAAAGATAGCTTCTTGAGGTTGCTCTTGAGCACCAACTCTTGCACTTTCTTGATTTTATATTCTTGTTTTTGCTATTTTGATTTCTATTTGGTGAGTTTCCATTTTAAATAAATGTTTTTTATTGTTCTTTTCAAGTTCTTCCTTCATCTCCTTCTTAAGTATATTTTTTACATTTTATTTTTACAATAAACTCACCATGGCCAAATGGCCTACATTATTTATTTTAAGTTGTTGTTTTGATTTATTTTACCATATTGTTTATGTTATTTTCTTTGATTTTGATGTTTTAAATGTTATGTTACTTCATATTCTTGAGTTATATTTTAATTTGGTTGCTTTGTTTGTTGCCATTTATGTTTTAAATAGCATATTTTTGCATTTTTAATTTTCTGTTTTCATGATGTTTAAATTTGAGCATGTTTTAGATTTAGTATATCAAGTGTTTTTGAAAATGCTTGTGTGGTCTTTGCATGATTTGAGTTTTATATCTTAGTTGAGCATGTTTTAGATTTAGTATATTAAGTATTTGTGAAAATGCTTGTGTGGTTTTTGCATGATTTAAATGTTATATTTTAGTTGAGCATGTTAGTATACCAAGTGTTTGTGAAAATGCCATGCTTGTTGGAGCTTGAGGCCATTTGGCTACTCCATGTGTTTTGCATTGTGTGTTGCATTTTTTGCCATGTTAGTTGGTAGGTTTTTGCATTTGCATGACATTTGATTTAGTTTTGCATGCTAGTATACCAAGTGTTTGTGAAAATGCCATGTTTGCTAGTTACATTATGCTATTCGGCCACCCTTGGAATTCTTGCATTTTATGTGTATTCTTGCCATGTTAGTTGATAGGTTAGCATTTGCATGATATTTGGTTGAGTTTTTGGTTTAAGCATGCTTTGTGTTTGAGAAAATGCCATGCATATTTTAGTTATTAAGTTAGGTTTATTTGCCATGCATGTTCATGCATTTTAGGTCTAGGTTGCATTAAATGCCATACAAGTTCATTTAGGTCTAGGTCACTTTATGAATGCCATGCATTTTTTTAAGGACATTTAGGTTTAAATCCATGCATTTCATGCATTATGTTTGCTGTATTGTTTCATGCATTTCATGTTCATGCCACTTGAATAATGACTTGAGCCAATTAATGGTTCAAAGTCATGCTCTCTTGAGCACACTTGTGGAAAATTAAGTTTGTCAAGTTGATTATTCTACCTTTGTGATTTTTTTTTACTTAGCCAATTTTTATCTAATTTTCAAAAAGTCCTAGCTACTATTTGTAAGTCATTTTATGAGTTTCAAATATTTTTACTTTGATTTTCAAATGATATTATCAAAGGTAAAAATGTGTTTTGGCAAAGCAGTTTCTTTTTTCACCCAAAACTCGTACATCTCTGATTTTTTTGGGCATTCTTCTTTAATCAGAAAATTAAGCGGATATTTTCCCGTGTAGTTTTACATGTCCTGAGTCTCCAGTATTTTTTTCATAAGTTTTTGAATTTTTAAAAATAGGGTAAAAAATCGTGGCTTAAAACTGGACAGTGGAGTCAGAATTGAATTTAAAGAAAAATCATTTTTCTGTTTTGGTTAAGTTACTTAGAGTGGGCTGATTAGGAGGGTTAGCTACTGACTTAGGGTAGTTTCTAAGCCTTTTTAAACTCTAAAAATGGTTTTTCAAGTCTCGGGTTAAGGGTAGTCAAGTCCGGATTTTTAAACTTAGGAAATTAGAGCCATTTAAAAAAAGATTTAGCCCAGTTTTTATTTTTAATTCAAGCTTTTCAAAATTGTTTTCAAACAATCACAAAGTATTTTGGTTTTAGGATATTTAATTTGACATATTTTCTTAAGGTAGCAGGATATCTTTTTAGATATACGGATTTCCTTAATTAAAGGAAAAAAAATACATTTCATGCATTACATTTTCCATATTCATGCATTTTATATAATATGTGATTCTTGCTATGATAATTTCTATGATATTGTTATGATTTTGAGTTATGTTATATTGTTTATTATATGATTTGGAATATTTCATGATATCCTATGCTTTTTATTGAGTTATTTTTTTTTTTTGTAATATTATTTAGTATATACTATGTTCATGCATTATTATTTTCATTTTTATTTTCATGCATATTATATGATAGCATTATTTCATATTCCATCTGATTTAATTTATATGTCATATCATTCATGTTTGCCATGTCATTTAAATTATTTCATTTCATATAGAATATGTTATGTTACTTAGGTTATTTTATTTCATTTAGAAAATATCATGTTACTTAGGTTATTTCATTTCATATAGAATATGTTATGTTACTTAGGTTATTTTATTTCATTTAGAATATATCATATGACTTAGGATATTGCATCTCATATAGAATATACTATGTTACCTAGGTCATTTCATTTTATCTATAATATGTCATATAACTTAGGATATTTTATTTTATTTAGAATATGCTAAGGCATTTATTTCATTTCATTTAGAATATGCTAAGGCATTTACATTATATCATATCATTTAGGAAGCATTATATTATTTAGATTTTGCTATATCACTTTATTTATGTCATGCATATACATATTCATATCTTTTAAAATGTTTTCAAAAGGATAATGATTTTTCAATAAAAAATAAAGATATTCCCGAGTTAAAATAATTCATGAGTTCTCTACCGGATTTGCTGGAGGGAATATCATCAATTATCATTAATAAAGGAATATCTTTCTTTCAAAAAAACGAGAATGATTCGGAAAGTTTTCCAAATTAATAAAAATTTCTATATTTTGCCACGTTTGTTGGGGAATATAGGAAAATTTTGAATTTATAAATTCCGAATCATTTTCAATTAAAAATGGAATTATTTTTCTTTAAATTGGGAATTAACTTGAAATACTAAATTTAAAACCAATTTTTACCAAGACTTGAGATAACACACGATTAATAAGGTACCGATTTATACGGGCGTTGTGGGGGTGCTAATCCTTCCCCACACGTAACCGACTCTCGAACCCGCTTCTTTAATTTCTCTGGTTTAAAACGCAGACTTGAAATTGGTTTTTAAAATGTTTTAATTAATTTTTAAATATTTTATAAAACCGGTTCTAATAGGTGGCCGATCACACCTAGCTAAAAAAGATTGGTGGCAACTCTATGTCTTTTTCAAGGTCATTTTCAAAACCTTCATTTTTTCTAGAGGAATTAAGTCGACTTTTCCTCGGTTTTTTTTAATGTCACGCTTAACGAATAATAAAGTCTTGCGATGAGACTTGTTATTTTTTAGGTTGCGACACTATCAATATCAAACATTCAAGATCAACAGTATATTCAAAGTAAGCTCATACTTCTTTCAAGATGCATCTCAAAACATGTATCACATTAAGACACTTTGAATCATCCAGATATAACAATTTACTACAAAGAAAAATTAAAGAAAGAGTTTTGCATTTAATCTTATAGAAGATGCAACCAAAATTTCTCATTCAAATAATGTTTGGCTTAGAGGTTATGCATTTTCCTTGTGTGTTTAGAGTATCCAACCTTCGAGAAAACACTTGTTCCTTCTTACTCTAGCAAACCTATAAGAGACATGCTTCATTTGATTTTTTGTACCAAAATTACTTTGGATCCTTGAGATTTAGTAACCATATTTTTTGTTCCTTTTAGAATCCACACTTGTCCAATTCTATAAGGTGCATGTCTTTTAATATGACAAGTATTGATGCATGTCCATAAAATTTGCAAGGATTATATTTATTCATTTTGGTACATGAATTCTTGAAAACCTTTTCCTTTTCATTTTTCAAAACTTCAAATTTTATTTTCAAATCTAAAATTTTCTTTTTTCTTTTGAGAAGCTTCAATATCCATTATCAACTTCTCATTTTGTTTTTATAAATCAAATTTTGTTATCATCAAGAATTCATTTTCAACATTTAATTTTGAAATCATTTTCTTATGCTTGAAATTCATTTTCTCAAATTCAATTGCTAATTCTTCAAATGCACATTGTAGCTCATCAAATGTGTATTCATTACATTGAGCTTGAGAAGATGTTACTTCGGGTTCCTCAAGCTTTCACTTGATTCCTCATTTCCATTTGACTTGTCATTTGTTGAACATAGACTTTCACAAGGATTTTCTTTAATTTCCTCTAATTTTCTTGTTTCCCTATACATTTTCAAGTTTATCATCTCTTTGAAGGTGCAATTTGAGACCAATATGAAATTGTAGGAGCCTAGAGCTCCATAGAGAAAGCACTTGTCCTTGGCATTATCTTGAACATTCTTAATGCACTTCTCATCATTTGAAGGAGTTCGAAGGCACATTGGTTCCACTAGAATCAAGCAGGCCAATATTCAACCCCTCCTTGTTACTTTGTCCAGCAATTGTTTTAATGGAATATGGGCTTATCACTTGCAAATCTAACAACAACGAACTGGAACTTGCATTATTTCCATTTGCAACAATCAAGAATTCATTTTTAACATTTAATTTGGAAATAAATTTCTTCTGCTTGAAATTCATTTTCTCTTCAAACGTTTTTTTC
Source organism: Fremontodendron californicum (assembly GCA_030761205.1). Lineage (NCBI taxonomy): Eukaryota > Viridiplantae > Streptophyta > Magnoliopsida > Malvales > Malvaceae > Fremontodendron > Fremontodendron californicum. Next base: position 5,245,195 of record JAULJL010000048.1, on the reverse strand, counting down.
TTTTCTAAACTTTTTTTTTACTTTGCAACAATGGAGAGAAAACTCAGCCAAAACAAGAGAGAAACATGAAAAATGAAGTGCTGAAAATAAAAAATAAAATTTTTAATTTTAAAATCAAATCAGATCAATTTAAACAAATTAATAGATCGAGTCAGATTTAATTAGAATTTTATTAAAATATAAAAATAAGTAATAAATAATATTTAAAAATAAATATAGACATTGTAATTTTTAATTTAAAAATAAACATCTATCTAACCCGATTTTTTTTAGATTCGAGCATAATCCGATAATTTTTTAAATTTGAGTATATGTTTTATTTAAAGGAGTATTATTGTATATTTGAGATCGTTAACCCAATCCATTTACATATTTGTAAATGTATTGTTATAACATAATTTACAAATCATTATAAAAATATACATATCAATGTCTTATTTTATATACTTTAAAAAATCACATGATAAAACTTAAAAAATTATACATTTAAATAAAACAACACATTTATCCTAAAAATAACATGTATAACGATATGAGATTATATAATTTGATCTAATTACATGAAAATATATTATTATAACATAACGTACAAATCATTATGATAAAATACACGTATCATATTAACAACCTATTTTATCTAGTTTATTCTAAATTACATGAGAATTGGTTATACTTTTTAAAATAAAAATAATACTTTTATTTTAAATAATATATATAACAATAAATAACGTTATGAGATTATCATAAGTATATCTATGATAGTTAAAATATATAATTTATTTTAAATTTTATTATATAATTATCATAATTGATATATCATTTTATTATTTATTTAAGATATTACTATATATATATATATATATATAAGACTACTTTAGTGTTTGAATAATTATTTTGAAGTCTTGAACAATTAATTTAAGAAGGTTATTATAGTAATAATATAACAAACTTACTTATAAAAAAAATCAACAAACTTACTATTTATCCAATCCAACGGTTTGATTTAAAATAGAGATATTAAGATTGATTTATAAACGATTGATTAAAATTTTAATTCCTAATACCCTAAGACTATATACAATAAGAGTTTATATTTGATGTACTGACAGTGTATAAGTCTCATATACATTGTCAGTAAGTTATAACAACACAACTCATTAATGTGTAAAACAAAAAATAAAAAATGCTTATAAATAAATATTAATGAAGTGTCTTGTTTCTTTCTATATCAATTTCTATATTTATTTATTTTACTAAATTACATTTATAAAAACATAATCAAATTATAAACTTTAACAAAGTAAAATTTATGTTAAATTTACTAATTACAAAACCCAACATAAAATTCCTTCACAGTTTCTTTCTCTCTTTTTTTTTTTTTTTTGTTTTAATTCATGTCCTACTTTTAGTTTTTAGTAAGTTATTATTTATTTTAGTAATACTATTGGTTAAAATTTAGACAAATTCTATCAAAAAAAATATATACAAACATACAAATATTCATGAATTATAAAAATATAAAAATATATGAGGCTATATATATATATGTATATATATATATATGTATATATATATATATACTTAACATATTTAATATTATGAGTTAGGTACACTTATCTTAATTCATACCAAAGAGAATATTATAATAAAGAAACAAACACTAAAACCATATGCACTTTGACTTTTATCTTTTGTACCTAACTATTTTTAACTTTTTCTTTTTGATTAAGCTAATTCTTTCCAGCTCAAAGTTTTTTTTCTTTTAATTTTTGGTAATTATCATTTTCTTAAAGGATGCTTAATTTAATTCAATAAAAGGACTATATGTTAAGGAAAATCATCTCATTCATTGTCAATAAAATTTTTAAATTTCACTTGCAAGATTAAAAAAATAACACGTACTTTTTTAAGGTATATTAAAAATAATAAGACATGTGACACGATTCTAACACCGCTATTGTTGTATATAAAAAACAAACTCTATTAATTTTGTTTGTGAAGTTTATCTCTAATAATTGTTTTAAAAAAAATTATTGATGGTGGGCATAATAATTTTAATTAAAAATTATCTTATCCACTGTTAGCATAATTTTAAACTCGATCCAATGGCAAGATTAAAATCATTTTTAATAAAATAAAAAATATGATTATAATTTAAAAAAAAAAAGAGGAAAAAATATACAATCTTCATGATAGTTCCATGACTCTCGAGTCACTCTTTTATACAGTGGTGATATAGAGGTACATAACTAATTCCATCCACAAAATTTTGGATATGCATGGATTTGCCATGCATTTTCCTAATTATACACACACAAAAAAACAAATGAAACTGTTGTACCTACCAACTTATTGTCATTTTTATGATTGTTATGGTCATTGCATGCTGTAATGCATGGAATAAAAAATCGGACCGGATCAATCGGTTAAATTAATTGATTGAATTGAAATCGACAATTTATTCAGTCTGGTACATTATATAAAACCAAATATTAATTGTACCGGTAAAAATTTGGAAAAATGTTGTACCTACCAACTTCTTGTCATCTTTATGAGTTTATGGGCAGTGTGCATGCCGTAAACTAGTATATATGTAGGCGATTCGTGCAACATTCGAAGCACAACACAACGAACCTAAAAGCAAGATGGACAAGGCCGGTAAGAAGAGAGCTGTTCTGGTCGGATGCAACTACCCCAACACTGAATTCAAGTTGCATGGATGCATAAATGACGTGGAAGCCATGAAAGACGTGATCGTGAGCAGATTTGGCTTTGATTCAAGCAATGTTCAGGTCCTGACTGATAAACCAGGGTCCAGCTCGGTTATGCCTACTGGTGCAAACATTAAGGCTGCACTTAATGCAATGGTGAAAAAGGCTGAAGCAGGAGATGTCCTGTTTTTCCACTTCAGTGGACATGGAACAATAATTCCATCCTTGGAACCTGGCCAACCTTTCAGGCAGGATGAAGCAATTGTGCCTTGTGATTTAAATGTCATCACTGGTAGGTTTTCCCAATTGTGTTTTGTTTGATTATCTAAAGGAGGAATTTACTTTAACAATTGTTACCCCTCATTAGCTTTTTCACCCTTAAAATTTTTGACAAGCCAACTGTTGGATTTACCAATAATGCATATTCATGAACCCAATGCTTAATTCAGTTAGTTCATATAGTTACCTTTATGAAATGACATTCAATGGATTTGAAAAAAAACATAACATATGTTTGCATTAGACCTGCTCAAGGGTCAGACTACTCGTCCAAGCCTGAAGGTTTGCCCATATTTTGGAGGGTTTAGCCAAAAATATTAGGCCCGAAATATGGACTTTGACATAAAAATAAGGCCCATTTAAAAATGGACCGTGCCTTGGCTCCAACAATCAAGATCCGAACCCGGCCCGTTCTGTTTTTTATTTATATAATATATATTTTATATATTATGTAATTTATATCATATTAAATATAAATATATATATATATATAATATTATAGTGTAAACATTTAAAAATATGCTAAGTTATCCGTTTCTTAGAACTTAATAAAAAAAAAGATATAAAATTACTAAAAATTAAATAATAATAATAATAAATATATATTTGTTTAAATTTTTAGAAAATAATAATAATATGGGCGGGCCTAAACGGGTTTGGGCTATCCATTTACAAATATGGACAGGCTTTGGTAAAATTTGAGACCCATATTTCGGGTGAGACTTGAGCAAGTATATATTGTGTTGATATCATACCTAAACCCGATATAAAATCCGGCCCGGCCCATGAGCACCTCTAGTTTGTACCATACACGTTAATATTCAAATCAATTTGTTATTTATATCATATTCATAGAGAACGTTATCTTTCATAGTTTGTTGTAACGTAAATCAGTATAATTAAACATGGTTGTGCAGACGTGGACTTGAAGCGATTAATTCAGCAACTAAAACCAGGATCAAGCTTCACAATCCTGTCAGATTCCTGCCACAGTGGTGGTCTGATTGACAAAGAAAAAGAACAAATTGGACCTTCTACTGTGAAGAGTATAACACCATCAGTTTACTACAAGGCTAGGGGCATTTCTGTTGGATCCATACATCAGTGCCTACAATCAGTAACGAACGTCTTGCAGGTAACATCAGACGCCATCAACACTGGATCAAATATTGTGACAGGTATTGGCTCTCTTTTGTCCGGAATCTTTGGGAAGGAGGTGAGTCTCAAATTCAAACCCCAGAGTGAAAGGGATTTAGTGAATTTGAGGTCACTGACGGAGGATGAGGGAATTCTGTTAAGTGGGTGCCAAGCCAATGAGACAGCAGCTGATGTGATGGCGGGTGAGAGTAATATTGGAGGAAAGGCGCATGGGGCCTTTACCTATGCAGTGCTGCAGCTACTCGATAAGAACAATGGTGCAGCATTAAGCAATAAGCAGCTTGTGATGAAGGCTAGGAAGGTTTTAAAGGACCATGGATTTGAGCAGCACCCTTGCCTTTATTGCAGTGATGGGAATGCTGATGCTATTTTCTTGGGCAACCAAGACCCTAGCGGGATTCGTAAGCTAGCTTTGGTTACAGCTAATGAAACTACGGTCGCCAATTTGGTTGCAGCTGATTAAACTGTGGTCGCCAATCATGAGGCTGCCGAAACTCAAAACTAAATAATAACGTGCTAGATGCACTACTAGCTACTACTACTGCTACTACAATAAATTTGAAGAGTGTCTTAATTACTGTGTCTGTGTGTTTGCTTTAATTACTGTCTGTGTTTTAAGGCCTTCAAAACTTATGTAATTGCCATGTATGGCTATTTCTACTGTTATAATATGAAAAAATAAAACGGCCTTTATTAACTTATCATGTCCTAATAAAAAATAGGAGAGATCCATTTACATTAGTGCAAAACTAAATTAAATTTACACACTTTCATAACTTTTTTACGATTTATATTTCAACAAACCGACCGTTGGATTTAAGAATATAATCGTACTACGAATGCACATAAAGTTTTATACATTAAGTGTATTTGAAGTAAAAATTGTATTTTGTTTGAGACATTCATTCATTCCAAAAGTGATGATTCTTCATCCAATAGTTGATTTTTCATGAAAGGTTATTCATTTAAAGAGTGATATTCTTCGTCCAATAGTTGACTTTTCATTAATGCTATCTTTGGGAACATAAATTTGAAAATTTGGATTTCATTTGCTATATAAATTGTGATAAAGAAATGCATACATTATGTATAAATTAATTAAGATTCAATATGATTATATATTTGAAAGGTATAAAAACATAAATTTCAAATTTACAAATAGTTATAGGTATTTCAAGTTCACCACTAAATAGGCATCCAACAAATCCATGGATTTGAAAAACAATCATCAATGTTACTTTTACATGTGTTTTATTACACAATTAACACTATTTTTGAAATCCAAATTCATTTTTTAAAATCGAAGTTCCCAAACGCAGCCTAAGTGATTTTTCATATAATAGTTAATTTTGTATGAAAATATATATTTAACACCTGTTGATACTTATAAATAAGTTTATAGTATCTATATATATATATTATAAACTCTTTACTTTTTTTTTAATTTAAAGGTAAAAATAAATATATGTATATATATATATATATATAATTGTAGTAAATTTTGATGTGTGAAAGTTTTTTTTTTTTTTTTGTTTAGTAAAGAAAGAGAAAAGTGAGGGTTTTTTATTTAAATATAGCAAAAAAAATATATATCCCAAAATACCGATGCTTTTAGATTATTTTCCAAAATACGCTGGTTTTAACACTAACTGGGAAATCGCCACCCCCCATGGCGATTTCCCAGCATCAAAAAATTGATTTTGGCTAAAAATACCAAGGGAAATCGCCATGGGGGTGGCGATTTCCCTTGGTGTTTTTTTCAAATTTTGCTAAAAATACCAAGGGAAATCGCCACCCCCATGGCAATTTTCCTTGGTATTTTTAACCAAATTTGTAAAAAAGATGAAGGGAAATCGCCATGGGGGTGGCGATTTCCCTTCATGTAAATTTTTTTTTAATTAATAAACAAATTTTAATTTTTTTTTTTTAATTTGTAAATTTTTTTTTTAAATTTAAAAATTATAAATTAAATTAAATTTCTTATTAAATTTAAATATGAAAAATTTTGCTTCTTATAAAAATTAAAAAAACAAAATAATATTTCTTCTTAAATTTGTATATCAAAAATTATATTTGTAAGTTTTGTTTTAATTTTAAAAATTTGTAAGTTTTGTTTTTTAATTTTAAAAATTATAAATTAAATTAAAATAATTTTTTTATAATTTAAAAAAAAAAATCGTAAGGTAAATTTTATTATTTAAAATTTATGAACAAATTTTTTTAAATTTTGTTAATTGATTTGTATTAGATAAAAACAAAAAACAAACAAAAAAAACTTGCATTACATTTTCATAAGCAAACAAGTGAAATTCTGGAAAGCAGAAAAAAAATTCAGCTATATTGCAGTCCATCAAATGCTGCAGAAAATATTGGAACTTGATTCTTTCTGCAATGGATAAGACTGATGATATAGGTTTTTAGACATGTTTCAGCTATTTTCCAGTCCATCAAATGCTGCAGAAAATATTGGAACTTGATTCTTTCTGCAATGGATAAGACTGATGATATAGGTTTTTAGACAGGTTTCAGCTATTTTCCAGTCCATCAAATGCTGCAGAAAATATTGGAACTTGATTCTTTCTGCAATGGATAAGACTGATGATATAGGTTTTTAGACAGGTTTCAGCTATTTTCCAGTCCATCAAATGCTGCAGAAAATATTGGAACTTGATTCTTTCTGCAATGGATAAGACTGATGATATAGGTTTTTAGACAGGTTTCAGCTATTTTCCAGTCCATCAAATGCTGCAGAAAATATTGGAACTTGATTCTTTCTGCAATGGATGAGACAAATGATGGGATTTATCAATCACATTTTGCATTGAATAAGTTATAACTTTTTCAGTCAAATAGTCCTAGGCAGAATATCAGAATCAGATTCCATCCTATACAAAGGATGGGATTTGTCATCTGGTACAACATAATGAACCATTATAAATACATAATACTTATGAAGGTTTACAATACCCCCTACAACAGTTTTTCAATCAGATTTTTCCTGAGTGCTAAAACCTCCTCATTCTCATTCTCATCCTTCTATATTTCTTCTTTCTTTTGCGGAGTGAAAATACCTACATTCTCATCTTTCTTAGTTTCATTACTACACAACATGAGCGATAGAGTGATCGCATTGGTCTACTATAATGGCCAAATTCATAATACTGACGAAGGTGCTACCTTTGATTATGAACGTCCAAAAAGTTTTCGTGTTGAAGACGACGTCACATTAGAGGAACTGAAGGTGCAAATTCATACAAAAATTACAGCTGGAACTAGAAAAAGAGTTTCAGAGGTTAAGTACAGGCATCCTCTTTCTATTGGTGAAGGATGTGTCCGATATAGAACATTTCCACTTGAAGATGATGATGATGTCAGATGCATGTTTTATGCTCATGAGACATTTGCAAATGTTGGTGTCCTTGAGTTATATGCTGACATAGATGATGTTGACGATGATTGCGGCCCTTCAAATGTTCGCACAACAGAAAACTTTCCCATAGAAGATTATGATTCTGGGTCGTTCTATGTTCACACTACATACGACGTTCCCACAGAAGAAGTCGTGCCCTTATCTCAAGCTACAACTTTTCAGACTTCATTAGTCTCACAAACCCTAATTCCTACTACCCTCGAAGATGAGCCAGCTGGTGTTGATCCTGTTCGTCCACGTGGAGTCCATGGTGAAGATGTTGGTGAATTTAGTGAGCAGGAAGAGGATGCTGAATTCGCAAGTGATGACAATACTGATTCTGATCCAGACGTCGTCCCTGCTGAGATCAACACTCATGGAGATATCAACACTCATGGAGATATTCCCCCATATCAGGCTGCATCCCATATGCATACACTGGATCTGGAGGCAATGCATGTGCCGGAATTTCCAGAGTATGCTCATACATTCGCTATGCCTCTGACATTTGATCCATCTGCAGTTGATCTGTGTGTTGGGTTACAATTCCCAACGAAAGAGGCTGTGCTTTCAGCTATCAAGCACTATAACATCAAAAACTCTGTAGATTACAGAGTAATTGAATCTGAGCCGACGAAATATTATGCCAAGTGCGTAATGTATGGGAATGGGTGTAATTGGAGAATAAGGGCAACTTTTATGAAGAAGAAACATCTATGGGAGATTAGAAAATATGAAGGGCCTCATATTTGCACATCGGGGAGGATTTCACAAGATCATTGCAAGTTAGATTGTAACATGATCTGTTCATGCATTTTGTCATTGGTCCAAGCAAATCCGGAGATTTCCGTTTCAGTTTTGATCACTGAGATGCGAATCCGGTATGGATACATCACCTCCTACAAGAAAACATGGCAAGCAAAGCAAAAGGCAATTGTTCGAGTATTTGGCGATTGGGAAAGATCGTACAATGAGCTACCTAAATGGTTAGGTGCAATGCAACATTTCGTGCCTGGTACAATTGTGGAATTGCAAACGGTACCTGCATATCACGGTGATCGACTGGTCCAGGGTAAGAGAATATTCCATCGACTATTTTGGATATTTAAGTCGTGCATTGAAGGGTATCCGTATTGTAAACCTATTGTGCAAATAGACGGTACTTTCTTATATGGAAAATACAAATGCACATTATTGTTAGCTATTGCACAAGATGGCAACCGAAACATACTGCCAATTGCCTTTGCCATTATGGAGGGTGAGACAACAGAGGCTTGGTCATTCTTTCTCAGTAACTTGCGCAGACACGTGACAAAACAGCCTGGCATTTGCTTGATGTCTGATCGACATGAAGCCATCAAAGCTGCGATTAGACGCGATGGTGGATGGAATCCTCCACATGCATATTCAGTGTACTGCATTCGACACATTGCAGCGAACTTTATGAAAAAGTTTAACAATAAGGAATTGCGTCGACAAATTGTTAACATGGGTATGGAATCAAATCATAGTTATTTTATCTCTTATATTTCGTTTAGCATATAAAATAATATTGAAATTCACAAGTTTTTTGTTTTAAAATTTATTAGGATACGAGTTGAGGCGACCGAATTTTCATTTCATATATGACAATCTTCATGGAGAAAATGCAGAGGCGGCTAACTGGCTTGATAGGATCCCCAAGGAGAAGTGGGCGCAGTCATATGATCAAGGAAGGCGTTATGGCCATATGACAACCAATCTAGCTGAATCTATCAATTCGGTGTTGAAGGGAACGCGTCATCTTCCCATTACTGCTTTAGTGCAATCAACATATTATAGGTTGGTTGCACTTTTTGTTAAGATGGGGAACAAGCAAATTGCCATGATGGAGGGAGGGCACACATATTGTGAAACAGTCACACAAGCTATGCAAGAAAATCGTAGGAAAGCTAACTCCCACATTGTTCGTAATTTTACGCGAGCAAATCAATCTTTTCTGGTTGAAGAGTTAGTTGCTCCACAAGAGGGTGTTTCTGCAATGAAGTACAAAGTCAACCTCAGTGACATGTGGTGTGATTGTGGAAAGTTTCAAGCACAAAGGTTCCCTTGTTCGCATGTAGTTGCTGCCTGTGCACATGTCCATGTAGATTGCATGCAATATGTGGACAAAGTCTATAGACTGGAAACTATATTGAATGTTTATAGACATGAGTTCGAAGCTGTTGGAAATGAAGGTTACTGGCCTCAATATGATGGTCCAGAAGTGTGTCCCAATCAAGAAATGCGGAGAAATCCACATGGTCGGCCAAAATCAAATCGTATTCGTAATGAAATGGACCTCAGGGAGAAAGGCCAACCAAAACGTTGTGGATTATGCAGAAACGAAGGTCATAACCGTCGAAATTGTCCGCATCGATTTGGCACATTGGGGGAGACTTCGCATCAACAATAAATGAATTACATGTTTTTCTCAACTTATCATGTACTTTGGATTATAAGGGAAAATGTAATGCAAGTTTTTTTGTTTGTTTTTTGTTTTTATCTAATAAAAATCAATTAACAAAATTTAAAAAAATTTGTTCATAAATTTTAAATAATAAAATTTACCTTACGAAATTTCTTTTTTTTTTTTAAATTATAAAAAAATTATTTTAATTTAATTTATAAATTTTAAAATTAAAAAACAAAACTTACAAATTTTTAAAATTAAAACAAAACTTACAAATATAATTTTTGATATACAAATTTAAGAAGAAATATTATTTTGTTTTTTTAATTTTTATAAGAAACAAAATTTTTCATATTTAAATTTAATAAGAAATTTAATTTAATTTATAATTTTTAAATTTAAAAAATAAAATTTACAAATTAAAAAAAATTTAAAATTTGTTTATTAATTAAAAAAAAATTACATGAAGGGAAATCGCCACCCCCCATGGCGATTTCCCTTCATCTTTTTTGCAAATTTGGTTAAAAATACCAAGGAAAATCGCCATGGGGGGTGGCGATTTCCCTTGGTATTTTTAACAAAATTTGAAAAAAACACCAAGAGAAATCGCCACCCCCCATGGCGATTTCCTTTAGTATTTTTAGCCAAAATCAATTTTTTGATGCTGGGAAATCACTATGGAGGGTGGCGATTATAAAGCTTAATCATTAGATTTATGAAATACATAAAATAAAAAAATAAATAAAAAAAAAAACATGGGAAAGAAAAGCAATAAAATAAAATGGTAATTTTAACTTTATCAAAGATAATAATAAATAATTGGTACTAGTAGTAGCTTTTAACAAGTGGAAACAAGATGGATTTTCAGTATAACCCAAACTTCCAAGGCTTCATCACCAACCACCAGAACTACTGTTCTTGGGAGCAGATCCCCACCCAGAACCACCATTGTCAGTAGCAGCACTTGCTTGGTCCCAACCACCATTACCGGCAGCGCCACCCCAACCACTGCCACTGCCATTGCCAGTTCCACTTTCAGTTCCGGCAGCGCCCCAACCACCAGGGAAAGCTTCCCTACCTGGAGAGTTTTGAGCTTTAGCACCTGGGAAATTACCCCAACCATCATCCCCTTTCTTGATGGTACCTGAATCCCATTTGGGAGTTTCATCATAAGATGAATCCTGCCCCTCGTTATGTCCTCTGCTGCTGTTATACGAGCCCCTACCGCGTCCAAGGACACCATATGGCCGTGGTGCACCACTTGGATGCCCGTCTCGGCTACTGCTATTTCTGTAATCATTTCGGCCTATAATACCAAACCAACCCAGCCACAAATTAGAGAACAAGAGCAAACAAGCAACCCAATCAGAAAAACACTTGAATGAACAAAATGCTTGCAATAAAAGAAGGGAGCAACATCCAGATGTTTAAACTTTCTTAGTAGCTTAATTCAAACTCTGTCTAATGATTAATGAACAAGCAAAAATTTACATACAAAATAAGTTAGGAATGTTGCACTCAACTGAATTGACAAACCAGTAAACCGAGATGCATCCTACGGATATTTTACATACAAAATAAAAATTAGTCATTTCAATGCTTACCTGTTCTAGACCCTGGAGTGGAAGATTGACCCCTGTCGACGGTGTTGCCTCTCCAACCACCTTCATTTGTTGAACTACCCCAACCAGTACCCATAGATTCCCCAGCAGAGCCTCCAGCAGCAGGGCTCCGCATTGGTACCATTGCTGCAATTAAATGAAATTAAATGCAACCGCTTGTGCTTGTGTTGTTTAGCTTCATCAATCTCTCTAATTCTTAAGGCTGCTACTAGATTAAACCTTTAGCGCTTGTTTTGGGTTGTTTAATAGTTAAAGTTAATTAGATCGCTTGTTTTCTAATTAATTGTGACTAAGGAGAGATAAGAAAATAGTTCCAATGGTGAATATTTAAAGTATGAATTGATATATACTTGCATTGATGATCAATTGTAAAATTCCGATGGTAGATGTTGACTTAGACCAAGGTTTGTTCTTTTGATTGATTTCGATACTTTAATTTGATTTATCCTTAGTTGTTCTTCTTAAAATTGTTTTCGTTATACTCAAACCTCCCTATCCTTGTTCACGTAGCATAAAACTAGACTAAACACTATATGTGGGAACGATCCTTACTGGCACCACTACATTTATTTTTAGGAGTATAGGTTTTATTTTTGGTTGCCTGCAACAGCACACCACGGATTAATCTCTTTAAATATATATTTTAAAAAATAGAAAATTTAAAATAATTAATAAAATAAATTTATTTTTTCCCGATCGAATCGGGTATGGATCCTAAATCGATCCGAGAGTAAACATGCGGACCAACCCCTTTAAATACCTAATTTAAAAATTAAAAAAGTAATAAATAACTTTTTTTCCTTTTTGTAACTTTTTTCCATGTGGGTCGAGTACGAATCCTAAATCGACCCGCGAGTTAACATGCGGACCAACCCCTTTAAATACATGATTTAAAAATAAAAATAAAAAACTAAAAAAATTAATATAAATTTTTTTTTTATTTTTTTCCCGAACGGGTTAGGTGCGGATCTTAAATCGACCCACAAGTGAACATATGGACGAACTCCTTTAAATACATTATTTAAATAAAATAAAAACTTTAAAAAACTTTTGAAAAAATTTGTATTTAAAGCAGGACAAATTGTCCCTAACTTATTTAAAAATGCCTCTTGAGTCCTCAGGAATCAAAAATAAATAAGACTCATTTAATTCAAATTACCTTTTTACCCCACTATAAAATAAAAATAAAAAATCTTTTTTAAAAATACCAACTGAGTCTCTCAGGATTCAATTTTAAATATAAGAGATAGATTTTAAATTATTATTAAAAATTAATTTTTATTAGAATTAAATGATAGAGTTTTAATTTATATAAAATTGCTTTTTTTTTTAGTTTTATTTTAATTGAAACTAAACACTGGACCTGCTCAAGGGCCGGGTAGTTCGCCCGGCCCGACAAACCCAGCCCGATCCGGGCTGGACTTGGGTAAGAGTCTTTGTAATTCGGCCTGGCCCGGCCCGAATTACTATTCAATAATTGAAAATTAATTTTTCATTTAAATTTAATTATAAAATATAAAAATATTAATATAAAAATAGCTTTTTAATATTTTAATAATTTATGAATAGTGAAATGGGCTTATGGATCGGCCCGAGCCCGACCGAAACGGACTTGGACAAAGAAATTTTTTTTTTCCGCACTTAGACCCGGCCCGACTCATCCCATGAGCACCTCTACTAAACACCACCTCTAACTAATATATGCGAAGTTCTAATTAAACAAAAACTCTTAAATAAGAGTTATGGTTGGAATTGATTATCATGCACCTTCCAATCAACAAAATCTTTTTTTTTTCTTTTAATTTTTTCTAATTTTATGCAAAAATAAACATGACTACAAAAATTACTGATGAAAATTATTTTCCGAAATTTTTTTATTTTTTATTTTTTCTTGAATGCTGCGAATAATATCTAATTTAGCATACTTATATATATATACATGTTTATTATTTTTATTTGATGTGATTTTTCACTATATATATTGTTTTATCTTAATTATTTTAATAAAAATACTATTATTTAAAAAAAATAGTAGTATTTCTCATACTAATTTTCAATGGAAGTATTTAACTATTTACTGTTATACTTTTAAGATTAGAAAATTTTAAGATTTATCACTTTCTTAAAAAAAAAAAAAGATTTATCATTTTTTAAAGCTGTGTTTATTATAATTGAAATAAGGACTCTATTAATTTGATATCAACGAAATACTTTTGGGAATAATATTATAATGACATGATTGAATTTTTGTATAAAATTATTTGTAATATATTATTTATCTATACTATTATAAAAAGAGTGATTGAGGTTGAGTCACGAGTCAAGTAACACTAATTCAGTTGAGAAAATTACCAAATGTTTTTATAAAAAAAATTATAATGATTATAGAATAAGATATATTATTATCTTTTTAATTTTTTTTAAACAAATTTTTTATTTAAAAAATTTAAAAAAACTATTATTAAAAACTACTTTTTCTTAAAAAATAATTACTTTCCTAAAAAAACTATTCACCCAAATAGTAAGTGTGCAAATTCTAGTAATCTTAATAGAGGAAGCAATTAGACGAGATAGGTGATCACTTTTAGTCAGGTCTGGATTCAATTTAAAATTTTTGGATTATTTTGGTTGTCATAACTTCAGATAAAGTTATTTCGAGCTTGGATCATGCAAGTTCGTTCAAATGATATTTTTAAAATCAAATATAGTTAAATTCTAATGATCATTTAAGTTGAATCAAATTTTATCAATTATGTTTAAGTTATTCATGATTTTGACTACCTTATGACATACCTCATAAGTTTGATTTTTGATGTTACTACCCACGATATGGATGGGGAAAAAAATCATATTTTAAATACAATTTTGTTTTTTAAAAAATAATGATATTTGAAAAAATGTGAGTAAATTTTTAAGAGATGTTAAGAAAAAGATTGGATTGTTTTAGGGATGAGAAGTTACATGAATAATAATGGGTAGTTTATTCAAGAGTTACATAGTTTTTAAATAATGAGTAGTTTTTTTTAGAAAAGTGGGTAAAGTTTTTAGAAATAAATAAATTTTTATAAAAGATATTATAAAAAAATGTTAAAAAACATAATTACCCCTATTTTATTTTTTGATTTTATTGGATTTTTGTACTTTCATCAACTGAGTTGATATCACTTAACTCATGACATTAAACTCAATCAGTAACTTTATAAATAGTATAGATTATATAAAAATATTAAAAGATATAATTACCCCTATTTTATTTTTTTGATTTTATTGAATTTTTTATACTTTCACCAACTGAGTTGGTGTCACTTAACTCATGACACCAAACTCAATCAGTGACTTTATAAATAGTATAATTAAAAAAAAATTAACATTTATTAGATCAAATTAAAAAGATAAAAACATAATAATTTATACCAAATATTCACATTCTGCTCCCAAAAAAAGTATGGGTGAGCATTAATCAGTTTGAACAGATTTAACCGACCAAACCGATCAAATTTGGTTAATTCAAATCGATTTATTCAATCGGTTATGAAAATCGATTTATTTGATTAGTTCGGTCGATAATCGATTTTTAAAATTGATAACCGAATATACCAAAGTAACCGACCCTTTTAATTTTATTTTATATATAATATAAATAAAATATATTTATATAATAATTTAAAATTATATATAATAAATATATATTTATATTATATAATAATATATAATATACAATAAATAAATCATTTTTTAAATAGTTAAAACCAATTAAATTGACCGAACCGACCGACTTAAGTCAATTTCGGTTTTTTAAGTTTTAGGATTTTTTGTCGTTTGATTTTATAAATTTAGTTGGTTTAATTGATTTTCAAAATTTTGAAACCAAACCGAACGAATAATCTCTCCTTAAAAAAAAAAAAAAAAAAGCTAACAGATCACTATCACCGTCTCAAGTCTTTCTTTTTTTTATCATCATAATTTACAATAATGGGAGTTTGGATGGTCATAACTTAGTCATGCAAATTATGATATTATTTACAACACAAATAGGCAGGCATTTATTGAAAGGAAGTGAAGAACAAAATAACATCAAGAACATATAGGGAAAGTCCATCCACCATTCTTCTGCAAGCAAGAATATTTGTTCAGAAAAGCTCATACTGCAGTCTGCCTGCAAAAAATGCATGTATACTTGGATCAGTAGAGCCTTTCCCAATCCCAAATCAAGCATTCTATTTGTTGGAAATTAAATGTATTCGCTGGATCCGAATCCTTTCCTATCGGTTTAAGCTTTTGGGTTAATTGATCACCCAACTTAACATGATATCAAAGCTCTTGATTTCGAATCTTGACAATCGCTTTTCCATTTAATATTTTTTCATCTAGTATCTTATTATCCATTGGGTTGTACGTAGCTGCTCTAATCCTTCTTCAGCTTGCACCTTTCTTTTACACTTGAATTCACATGCAAACCCATTAATCATTTATCCGGCTTGCACGAGAAGGGATATGTTGGAACTTAAATATAATAACTGAACCCTTAACTATCAACTTAAGTTTTTCGGATAATTGGTCACCCAACTTAACACTATTGCTGTTAATGTATAATAGTAGGTCAAGCCAACAAGGAGATGCAGGTCTCATGTGTTTTCAGTTGAGATGCAAGCCTATGAAAAATGCAAGGGATTGATCTTTCTCAAAATAAAAAAGAAAAAGAAAAAAAACAATGGATTGATTTGAACATCTATCTCTCTTGGGTTGAGGTGTAAATAGTTAGTTTGAGAATATAAAATGTTAAATTATAGCAAGAAACCTCTTAGATACATCTTCAAGTGGTTTACTTGTAAGTATACATTATAGCAAGAACCCAAAATTAGAGATTTAAATTGCAGTGGCAAACGCGTTTTCGGTTTATTGACTTTACCTAACTCTTATTGACTTTGACTTTAAAGCTATGTTGCTCCGACTCTTCAGTTTTTTGCAGTACCTGTGTCCGACACTCGTGTCTGAAGCATATTTGGACATGAGTATGGGGATATGACCCTCCAAGAACTCCCAAATACATGGGAAAACTTAGAAAGAAATGAACATACCCGTGTCGGACACATACCTGTACTCGACACTCACACCCGAGTCCGAGTAACATATGTCTAAAGTAATTACTTTGAGTATTATGGTATTTTAATGCCTGGAGACTACAAATTCAAATAATGGAGTTGGTCTCTCAACTTTGCTAGGTCATATAGATACCAAAATGCATGTTAAAAAGTTACCTCTCTTATTGCTGTAATCCCAAAAGGTTGTAGCTTTGCAAACTTCCCTTGGGGATAGAGAAAGTTGTTTGCTTCATAGGTAACGACTTATTTTCACCACCATCAGTCGAAGTCTCAAGACCACATGCATGGCAAAAGGATTCCACATCGGATTCCTATAAGAACAATAGCACATCCAAATCAGAAGACAAACATCTACTAGACTAAAATACAAGTACCTAAAATCTATGTTGCTCTAATCTATGTTGCTCTGATTTTTTCTTAAAGTATTCGTGTCTGATGCATATCCGAACATAGATATGGAGCTATAACCTCCAAATACATGAAAAAACTTAGAAAAAATTGAACATATCCATGTCAGACACATACCCGTATCCGACACTTATATCCGAGTCCAAGTAACATAGCCTAAAATCTCATGTGTAGGAAATGATACCTTCATCATCAAAAGTTTGGACAACTGTTGCAAAGGATATGGATGAAGCTTGTAGCAACAATTATTTATATATGAAACAGCCAGTGCTCGAACCTGTAAAGTTTTTGAAGAGTAAATGAAAACTAAAGGAAAAAAAGTGCAGCAAACACAATCAATATGTTTCTGAGGCAACAGAAGAATAATTGTCACACTCTCTTAAGACAAATGGCTACAAACAAATTGTTATCTCCATAATCAGCAGTAATCTTAAAAAAGTTAAAACTCATAATTAAACCATGTGAAAATTTTAAAAGAATCATGTTTGTTAGCAAAGAAGTGCAAAGATCTAGTTAATTAACAGAAATTAGTGGCAGCGCATATTGGTAAACCATCTTTAGCAAATCCCATCTCGAATTCAAATTCTTACGCATGTGCACACACACAAGCATGTCCTACGTTATATCAATGTGCATCTATGAAATATGTACATGCCTTAGCCCCGGCATTTGAGCTGTGTTTGTGTTGGATAGAGACATACTGCCAAAATAGTGGGATACATATGTGACACAATTGAATACATCAAGAAAAAGTACAGAGAATTTAAAACTTAGAAAAAGGGATAGGAAAAAAGAATAAGATGCCAGTCCATGAAGTGATAATGGACTGCTTGAAGAGAGAGAGAGAGAGAGAGAGAGACATGAGAAATTCTTATTCATGACAGGGCGAGCAAGGCCGGCCTAAGTGATTCTAATCTATCTATCTGCCCCAAATTAAAGAAAAACAACAAGGGAAGATGCATGATGATGGGGGCTAGAGTTGGAAGCAGGGAAGAGAAGGGCAAGGGCAATGAGAAAAATGCACTTATATGTAATACCTAGGGTATAAAAACTGGGTTGTGTCAAGCCACAAGCCTATGACAGATTTTTAAGCCTAATGGACTCATCAACATTTGTTTGAAATTTCTGTGAAGTTAAAATTTGAAGGATATGAAGAAAAAAAAGTTTGACGGATATTTAACCTATTTCCAAATTATCTGTAAGATAGCAACAAAAAAGTTTTTCTATTTTTTCTTATATTTTTAGTAAAACTTAGTTTATACTTATAATCAGTGTTAAAAAAAGGGACCGGTTCAATCGGGAACCGATGGCTTGTCCGGTCCGACACATACCAAAGAACCGCGTATACAATGACCCGGTAAAAAATCGGTTCAACCCGAAAAAAACCGAATTAAACCAACAAAAACCCGATTTTTTGTTTTTTTTTATTTTTTTTATTAAAATTATTTTTGTAAGTGATGAGATTTGAACTTTTAAAATCTTAATCATATATTAAAGAGTAAAGACCATACCATTAAGACAAAAATATATATTTTTATTAACTAATTACTATATTTAATACTTATTTAATATCAATGTCACATACTTAATAGTTAATTTATTTTTAATTGAATAATCTGGTTCAACTGATTGGACTGGTTGAACCGGTGCTCGGAGGTCACACCGATTTGACCTCCGATTCGGTTTTTTATTCAATGCATATAATGAATATATCATAATATGTATTTTTTAACTTTCGTATCCCAATTTCTTGAGAACTGTCTTAACGTTGCGTCCATAAAGTATTGTACCACCATATTCAACATTATGGTTGAAAACTATGTGCAATAAATCAAAAACGATAATGCCAAAAAGAAAAAGGTTATACAACAAAGCATGTATTTGATTACCTCATTTACATAAGGCTCAATAATACAGTACTGTAGATATGATGCCTCAGCAGATACGATACAGAGAAAACTCCTATAATTTTCCATTCGGTAAAATCTGTAGAGAAATAACAAAATATCTTAGTTCCTTCCTATTTGAGATTAATTTCTGAGAAAAATATTTAAGAGATTGCAACATTAGGTAATCAAAGAGTTCAAAAGTGATAGGCATCCAGAAAACTTCAAGGTTACCTTAGAACTTGTCGAGCAAAATGCATTTCTTTAGACTTTATTATGAGAGAAGGTACAAGACGAAACCAAAGAGACAGTGACTCCTGCAAATCCAAATTACTAGTTCAGAACCAACAAGGCTGAAATTAAGGATTAAGAGGCATACAATCACAAAAAGAATGAAATATAGAGATCACCGATTGTTGGCTCTTAGAATCAAGGTGAAGAAGCACATAAAATGAACGAAACTGGGCTTCATTCTCATAAACAGAGTTGGTGCTGTGATTAGCTTCATACAGAATATACAGAGATGCCAAAGTCTTTGTAAGCTGCTCCATGTTTAGATATTGCAACGATGAAATACTTGAACTGCTACAATTTCTGAGCCTTTAGTGAGAGACTACATGAAATTCTACCTGTGCGATGAAATATATAAAAATTGGACATCAGATCAAACTTTTACTCTTTCCATGGCAAGACTATGTAGCCACTCTGCCATTACACAAGATGCAAATATAATGATAAAAGTAAAAGCAAGTTCTGAAATGCCCACTTTACATAGCAACCAGAAAACTACATGATAAATGAGGGTAGATGCTAGCAAGACTCTTTTCAATCAGATAAAGGATGTAAACTTTTTTAAGGTTCATAATGCATTGCAAGTGATAGAATGAATTATCATCAATACACATATTATTGTAGTAAATGAATCTGATTTAGAGAAGAGTAAATCAAGCGGTACAGCTTATGAATGATACCACAACTGTAAAGGTTTAAACAAAAGGCAGACGTTTCTGCCACGCAAATCATACCATTTTCTCATATTATTGACAATATTCTGCATCCTAAGATCCTGCCTTATTGACCGAATCCTATCAAAAATGAAGTCATGAACCACTTCAGAAGAATGTTCACTAGATTCCAGTAAGTTTAGAAGGTAGTTTAATGTGTCTTGGAATGAACTGTGATGTTCAAGTCATTGGATAGTTCAGAGACATTATCTCCCCCAGCCACCCCCACCCACCAATAACTCTCTCTCTTTCTCTCTTGTCTCTGTATGCCTGTGGGGGGGAAGTGTTCCATGTGGTCAAATGGTTAAGGATCTTTTAAGGAAATTCCAAATGTGATCCAAAAGTAATCCAGAAAAAAAATATTCTCCCCTTGTCACACGGGTGAGGCTATCTAAAGGTGATAACTTGGGAGACTAACAAGCATGTATGAAGCAATTGTCTGTCTCGTTTCTATCTTGTGCTCTAGCACAAACAAAGGCATAGCAAATGTGCCAAACTAATGACGCTTTTTTGGCTTTTTTCCATCACAGACCATGGGTTAGTTTCAAACAAGATTTCCTCTCTTTGGTTGGTAACCACATCCTAATTAAAACCCTCAAGCATGGGGTTGTAAGTGTTAAAGTGATGCCTTAATAGAAACAATGTGGTAATCATCAAAAAGACAAAGTCCAATAAGATCAGCACCAGGAAGCAGTTCCTTCGATTAAAGTGTTGATATCAAAATTAATTGAAAAACTGAAATACATGGAAGGATTGTCAAATCCAAAAGCCGGTTTTGCAAAAGAACTATACAGAAAGTTGTGAAGCAGTGTAAAGACATGCAGCCTACCAAAGTGTGTTTCTATGCTTATTGTTAAGCAACTAATGACTCAATAGACCGTATACCACTTATAAAAACCAAGCGAAAAAATTTCTACCTTGAATACCACCAAAATTTTGACATAATGGTAGATAACTTGCATGATTCATTTTTTAGGGTCACATTGATTGCAAACCCATAAAAGTAACAACATAAAGACTGATTACTTTAGTAGTACAAATTTGTATCAAGTTTCATTAAGATCAATTATTTAACATAATAAATTCCAACCAAGCTCAAAAGTGAATGCCCTTAACGATTTGCATATTGAAAAGCTATGTTACCCAAATCCAGGAGTGAGTATCGTATACTGATATGTATCCGACACAGGTATACTCAATTTTTTTGATTGGTCTCTCCTCCATTACTTTTCAATACACTCATCATCACCATTCACATGTGTAGGACTCACTCATGAATTGTGAAAATCATACTTGTGAATAGTGATTAAAGTTGTATTGAATAAAAAAATTTGGGGTCCGGCTCCTCTCCATTATTTTTCTGTTAATTACTAAGTTTTTTCATATATTTGGAAGATCATTCTCTATACCCATTCCAAATATGTATCGTATAGAGGTCTCGGACACGAGTACTTTAAAAATAATAATAAAAAATCCGAATAACATAGTTGAAAAGTAATCCAAATAAACACACAAAACAAAAACTCAAAATTTAAATGCTTGAAAGGACAAAAACTTACCTTTTTGACTGCAAAAGCTGGAGATGTTTTCCTAGGATCTCCATTTAACCTTTCGAAAACAGCCAAATCTCGTAGGCGTTCCCGCTGAGCCCTCTCCCCTTCTGTTGTAACAATGATGAAAAGATTACAAACAACATATTTTGCAGCCTTAATTGTATAGTAGAAACAGGGAAAGAAAAAGAAAAAATAAATGAATGAATACTACTAAATAAAGAGAAAAAAATATATGAAAGTGAAATATTTTTTTTTCAAACTAAAGTATCATAAAATACTAGGAATAATTTATAATTAGAGTTTAAATTTGATTAATTTGTTACTTTTTGTTGATTTTTTTTTTCATCAAATTGGCAAACCATAGAAAAGGAAAGTGTGAATAGATATAACAAATAAATAAGGTTTTTTTGGATAATTGAAACTTAAAACAAAATGCATAAAGAATATATTTTTTATATGAATGATTATATATAAATATGAGGTATATTTTATCTCTTGTTATATAAAGGTATAACAAATAAAATGTATAAAAGAAAGAAAGAAAGAATTAAGCTAAAACACTTGGGAGTTCTTGAATACTTGAAATTTGAAGATCTGGTCGTAATTTTTGGTGTCTTTTGCTACTAAAAGGTGTTTGAGGCTTCCTTTTATAGTGGGATGTGAATTCTAGCCATTATAGATGATTGGGAGTAAGAAATAGCCATTGGAGTCTTTAACTTCAAGTTGATTTAGAATTGTTCTGCACAAGGAGATTGATGCTTTGATTCAGGGGATCGATCATTTAACCCTGTAAATCAAAAAACTAGTTGTTGGAGGGTTGCGAGGCACTAGAGATCGATCTTTCTTGGAGGATATCAATCATTTGTTTCAGGGAGCCTTTTTGCCATCTAGATGATTGATCACCTAAAATAAGGGATTGATCCCTTCTTTTACAAATTAAAAATATGAATTATTAAATCATGAAAATATTGTTTTATTTCTTTATTTTAAATTATTTTTCTTTTATCAACTTTTTTAATCTAAATAATAATTTATTAGAGAGTTATTTTAAATTCAAAAACTTGAGATAAAAATCTAAGAAATTTTGAGAAAATATTTTTCACTTAATATTTGAGTCCAAAAAATATATATTTGCAAAGTAAAATTCTTTGGACTTTCTTTTAGCTTAATTATGAAAATATTTCTTCACTTTCAATTTTTATAAATGTTAGAGCTCAAGAACAATTTTCTTTTCAAGAGCAAAAACTCTAGTCAATTGTAAAGCCCATTGAAACTTATCTTTTCTTTAAATCAATAATGTTAAGATCACTATATTAAGTCCAAGATAAATAAATTTTCTTTGAATATCAATTGGACTTACATTTTCAAATTAATTCTTTTTCTCAAAACTAATAATATCACAATTTTATTAAATCCAAGAAAAATAGTTTTATTTGAATTAGAAAATGGACTTGCATTGAGGCTTAAATGAATAATCTGTATACCAATGCTTTGGTTTGAGAATTAAGCGAAAGTTTTAAGCAAATTAGATTTGAAACTCACACGTAAAGTTTTTGTCATTTCAAAACAATGATCAATTTAAGACTAACAATCTTTCTCTTTTTGATATGACAGAATTTTAAGACAAAATTTTCTTTTTATAAAAACTCTTTCTAAATTTGTTTAAGAAATGTGTCAAAAATGTGAACGACAATTTTCAAAAACTTTTGAAAAAATCCCCCAAAAATAAAGCTAGTTACACAACAAATCCACCACAATATCCATAATTCATAATATATATTCATTTAAGCACATGTATCAAAGCAAATGTGTTCTTAAAACATCTCTCCCCCATTTTGTCTTAGAAAAAAGAATCAATTTAAGGCATATGACAATTTCAAGAGCAAACAATTTAGTCAAGCACAATAAGAGCATAATAAATCCATGTATTGAAGCACAATAGACACAATGAAATCCAAATACATGTATTCAAGCATAAGAGTAAGTGTATTTGATGCATCCAATTTAAGCATTTTAGCATTTAGCACAATGTCATAAGGTCATAACATGATATGTATGAGCAAAGAGATAGAATTGTAAGTGAATAAGCCTCATAAATCATGTCACTCAATCATGTCTTAAATAAAATATGCTTTGAGTGTAAGATTTTTAAAAAAGTGTTTTCATCAAAGTATTATCAATATTATTCAAGCACATGAAGCCAAGAATTTTTTCAATTCAAGTAAAATTTGTATTTTAAGACTTCTCCATTTTTCAAAAGGAGTGATCAATTTAAGGCACACACAAGTTTTGCATGAAAGGCATAAGCTATATCAAGGATATGCACATATTTTTTCATAATAAGCACATTCCATGAAAGTTCAAAGGTTCATTAGCATCTATGTCCAACAACTTTAAAAGAATAAACATATTTCAGTAGATAATAAGCATATGCAATATCAATAAGAACCATAAACTCATAAAATTTATTAAGACATAATTATTCATGAGCAAATAAGGTTCAAATCATAGCAATATACCCAATTTAAAAGATGAAATGATTTATAAACAAGGTGGTACATGCTATTAAAAGTTGATTTAAATCAATCAATGAGCATGTATAAGAATGCCAAGACATAAGATCATGATCCATGAGTTAAGTTCAAGAAATATCAAGATGTCCAACTCATAGACATGTTCAAAGATTTATATAAAGCAAACTTTCCAAGCATTGAACATATATGGCATAAATTTGGTTCCAACTGTTATTCAAATCATATATTGATGCACCCAAAAGAGTATATCTTATTTAATCCTTTGACTAAAAATATCAATTGTAAAGTATAGTGATTAGCAAGGGTCGAGTCCACAGAGATTGGTTTTCAATTTATAAATTATTGACTTATAAATTAGATTCAAAGAAAACAAAAGTAAAAAGGGGAATTTTGAGATTTTTAAAACTAAAGCAAACAAGAAAAGTAGGAAACAAATAAGTAAAATAAAATCAAATATAAGAGAAATATGGTTAAGGTTTCATTCTCTACCACTAGACATCATTGAGAATCAATAATCAGATCTATCAACATCAATTAACTATCAAAATTATCAACCGTAGATAACACCAAGCTCTGTTACCCCAATCTTTTCTTAGTTCGTTAAATAGAACAAGCTCTTTATTTAATCTCTAACCACTAGACAATCTAGAATAAGCTCTCTAGATTTAATGTAATGGCAGTTTTATAATGAGAAAGATAGGTTGATCTAGGAAACAAAAACATAAGCTCGGATTGTTTAACCTATGCTATGTTCCACTTTGCAATTAGCGAAAACTTGACCATAATCATTAATCACAAATTTCCACTTATGAATAGGAAATCAAAACAATTACACGAATCTAGATTCCTAAACTAGCTATAGATAATTATCAAGATCTATCTAGTTGTACACCTAAACAAATCAAGGCAACATCATGAAATTTTTTTATGGAATAACATAATCAACTTTGATAGAAAACTAACGATAAATAAATCTGAAAATCAATTACAAAACTTGTCTAGGGTTTTGAAATCACCCTTAACCAAAGAGAAGTTTAGCCTTGCATAGGCATAGTTAACATAAACATGAATATTAAAGAAAACTAATAAGAAAACTAAAATAAAACTAAGAGATTAAAGAATAATAAGAAGAATATTGATAAATAATCAAAAGCATGTCCTAGTTGGTGGCTCAAAAGATGGTATTTATAGAGCTTTAAAGCCTTGAAAACCATTTCTTGCTGATCAAGGAAGTTAGGAGGCAAAATAGTGCAATTTTGGCAATTTTTCGTACTTTTGTGGTTTTCTCAATTTTGGAGGCAGTAGGGCGCCAACCTTGCTGACTTGTGGGTTTTTTGCTTGCCAAGCTCTCTGACTTCATTTTCTTGGCTGCTGCATGTTCTCGCACTTCGTCGACTGATTTGGATGACCATTTCTTGTCCGATTTGGGCGTGTAAACTACCGTTGGAAAAGTATTCAAGTCAGTTTCAAAAGTCAAGTGGGGAAGTTTCTTCAAATAAAGATTTTAACATCATGATTTCTTAGCAACAAGCTTCGAAGGTCAAATCTGCCTAATCGCTTTGCACTAAGAATTTGATCTTTTTGACTCCCAAGTCTTCTTCCATCTTATGATTGTGACTTTATAAGCTCTTTAACATCATATTTGACATGTTTTGACTTCATATCTTCCAAAATACCTATAATTCACAAAAATATAGTAAAATGTCAAGAAACTTAAGAATTAAAGCACAAAGTAGAAGGAAATAATATATGAAAATGTATGAAATTAAGCACTTATCATATATGTCATCAAACTTAATACCAATAGTTATGAATTTATACATCATAGAGTTAGCATTTACCTCAATTCTTACCAAGCTTTGTTGATATGCTCATTTGACTTTGAATTCTTCATACCAAATATTAGCAAGTGCTTGATGTACTAGGGTTGATTTTGATGAAAATGGCATGCTTTGTTTGCATGTATTTGAAATTCAAGTGTAATTTCTTCAAAAGGACTGTAAACACTTCACCATCTTTTTTTATCTTACATAGAATTAAAAAAAAAAAAAAAAATCTTGAAAATGATATTCATCAACACCAAGAATACCAATTCTTAAATTATGATATTTATATTTCAAGCACAAATCTTTATAGACAAAAACAAAATGTGTACATTAAACTTAAAATACCAGTTTCAAGAAGTAAATATTCGTATTAAAACAAATGTGGCATTCAATATTAACTTAAGCTATAGGCAATATAACATAATAAACTTCAATTAATTAAAAGGTGACACCAAAGTTAAAATTCTCAATCATTGTACAAATATCAATCCTTTTAGCCCATATAGATATTAAAAGTTCAAAGAAGACATATTCACCTTTCAAGGATATATCCAAGTAAATTTAACACAAAAGGATAAATATGTCAACAAAATTATAGATCATAAACAACTAAGACTTAAGGTGAAACGATAAGCACTATAGTAATTCATTCACTTAAGTCTATTTTAAAGATAAAATATTCAAGCAATAAGGTCAAGCCAAATCAATAATCATATAAGCATACAACTTGACCAAGAGAATAGATGAATCAAGAATCAATATATTTCATTAAGCTCAAGAATTTCATCATAATCTAAATTCATATGCATAAGCCAAGAAATAAAACTTGAATCAATAATCAAGCACAAAGATAAAGTATATTTCAAGACTATTCAAAAGACCAAGCAATTTAACCTTTTAAAAATTCAAAATTCATCAATAAATAATCTTACCAATATAAGCACATGATGACTTAATAAACAATGACAATTCATTTAAATTTCAAATTTGGTAAGTAATAAATTCAAGCATTAAAAAAAAAATCCTCAATTTTAACAAAGAAACAATAAAGAAAAGAATTCGTTACACCAAGGTAGCATTTTTAAAAAATCAAATAAATATTCATAATGCATACCCTTTTTAATCCTAAAATGCAAGAAAAGTTTTGAAAATTCAATTAAATTTTAAAAAATAGAAAAGTCAAAGGGGTGCAACATGGGCTTGGCATATGAAATTCTTTCTCTTTGAAAAAAAAATTTCTATTTTTGGCATTTTTGGCCATGGGGAGATCGACCCTTTGCATAGAGAGTTCGATCTTTCTTCCAAAATTTTGCTTCTAAAAAGGATGGGATCGATCATTTAAAGGGTTTTAGGCTAATTTTGCATTATGTTTCAAAATGGATTGATCCTATATAACAGGGGGTCAATCCTTTACTTGCTACAACAATAAAACATTGAAGCTATTTTTTTTTGTCCCAAATTTGAGATTTTGATGTTTTTATTAAGAATAAAATTTGAACATGCTAAAAATATCATTTATACTTGAGGAAATAAAAAGCTTGGATCAAAAACAATTTTGAAGCAAATTGGACATGATTTTTCAGTAAGTATAACTATACCTCTTTTTGGAAGCAAACATGCAAAATAGTTGAGACAAAGTTATGCAATGAAACCACTTTTAAAAAGTTTGAAATATGCATATAGACATGATAAAAGTACAAATATTCAATAAATGCACATATTTCAAATTTTCTATGTTCCGAATCCCATTTATACACTGAATAGTACATAAAATACTCTTGAAGCATCAAACATGGTATTTTTCATTCAAAAGATATAGAAACGAGTTCATAAGCATATTCAACATGAGTAAATTTCATATATAAGCATTTTATGCCTCATACTAATCAAATATCAACATTGTAATAAAGAGGCATAAAGTCTATAAAAGCATTTTTATAGCATCAGATTCACTCAAGCAAGTTTATTCACAACATAATATGATAGATCAATCAAAGCTCAATATACTTAAGATTTTTATTTTTGACACTTAAACCTCATTTTGTTTAAAAAAAGGCCTTTTAAAAATATCAAAACTTGTTGAGTACATTTTTAACCAACTTGAACTATTTCAACAGGTTTCAAATGACAAAACAAATTTGTTCAAATAGTCATTTGGACTTAGGAACAAGGAAATAAAAAAGTCAACTCTTAAACCTCCATATTTCTTTGAAAATGACTATTACAATGGACAAATCTATTTAGAATGCATTTTAAGCTCTTTAAACTATTTTAAAAAGTTTTATATCGCAATTTCAAATTATGTTTTTATGCCCAGAAATGCTCAAAAGCAAGATTTGATCTTGTAAGCTCTAAAATTCCTTCAAAACTTACATTTAGCACTTTAAGAATTAAGAACATTGCAAGTTAATCAAATTTTGTCACTTTAAGGCTTTGTTTTGCAAAACTAATTTTCAAAGTGAAACTTGAAATCTCAAAATCATTAAGTTTTATATGTTCCGCTAAATTTGTGCATAAATAAAATTCAATCATGTGACCACATATAACAATTTCATAAAGCATGATACTATCAATATCAAACATTCAAGATCAACAATATATTCAAAGTAAGCTCATACTTCTTTCAAGATGCATCTCAAAACATGTATCACATTAAGACACATTGAATCATCCAGATATATCAATTTACTACAAAGAAAAATTAAAGAAAGAGTTTTGCATTTAATCTTTAAGAAGAATAAGCAACCAAAATTTCTCATTCAAATAATGTTTGGCTTAGAGGTTATGCATCTTCCATTGTGTGTTTAGAGTATCCAATCTTCGAGAAAACACTTTTTTCCTTCTTACTCTAGCAAACCTATAAGAGACATGCTTTATTTGATTTTTGGTACCAAAATTACTTTGGATCCTTAAGAGTTAGTAACCATATTTTTCGTTCATTTTAGAATCCACACTTGTCCAATTCTATAAGGTGCATGTCTTTTAATATGACAAGTATTGATGCATGTCCATAAAATTTGCAAGGATTATATTTTTTCATTTTGGTACATGAATTCTTGAAAACCCTTTCCTTTTCATTTATCAAAACTTCAAATTTTATTTTCAAATCTAAAATTTTCTTTTTTCTTTTGAGAAGCTTCAATATCCATTATCAACTTCTCATTTTGTTTTTATAAATCAAATTTTGTTGTCATCAAGAATTCATTTTCAACATTTAATTTTGAAATCATTTTCTTATGCTTGAAATTCATTTTCTCAAATTCAATTGCTAATTTTTCAAATGCACATTGTAGCTCATCAAATATGTATTCATTACATTGAGCTTGAGAAGATGTTACTTCGGGTTCCTCAAGAGCCATGAAACATGGCACGTTTTGGTTTGAGAGGTGGCTTTCACTTGATTCCTCATTTCCATTTGCCTTGTCATTTGTTGAACATAGACTTTCACAAGGATTTTCTTTAATTTCCTCTAATTTTCTTATTTCCCTATACATTTTCAAGTTTATCCCATATCTCTTTGAAGGTGCAATTTGAGACCAATATGAAATTGTAGGAGCCTAGAGCTCCATAGAGAAAGCACTTGTCCTTGGCATCATCTTGAACATTCTTAATGCACTTCTCATCATTTGAAGGAGTTCGAAGGCACATTGGTTCCACTAGAATCAAGCAGGCCAACATTCAACCCCTCCTTGTTACTTTGTACAGCAATTGTTTTAATGGAATATGGGCTTATCACTTGCAAATCTAACAACAACAAACTGGAGCTTGCATTATTTCCATTTGCAACAATCAAGAATTCATTTTTAACATTTAATTTGGAAATAATTTTCTTATGCTTGAAATTCATTTTCTCAATTTCAATGGCTAATTCTTCAAATGCACATTGTAGCTCATCAAATGTGTATTCATTGCATTGAGTTTGAGAAGATGTTACCTCGGGTTCCTCAAAAGCCATGAGGCATGGCACATTTTGGTTTGAGAGGTGGTTTTCACTTGATTCCTCATTTCCATATGCCTTGTCATTTGTTGAACATAGATTTTCACAAGGCTTTTCTTCAATTTCTTCTTCTTTTCTTGTTTTCCCATACATTTTCAAGCTTATCCCATATCTCTTTGGAGGTTGGGCAATTTGAGACCAAGATGAAATTATAGGAGTCTAGAGGTCCATAGAGAAAGCACTTGGCCTTGGCATCATCTTGAACATTCTTAATGTACTTCTCATCATTTGAGGGAGTTCTTAGACCATTTTCAACCATAGACCAAACTCCAATATCTTTTTTCATAATGAACACCTCCATACTCATTTTCCATTCCCAAAACCATACTTTTCAAATCTAGAGCATTGAAGACTTTTCTCACCACTTCAAAAATCACTTTGAGCCATAAGATCTTTTTACTCAAGGTTGTTAGACCTATAGAAAAGAACCCAAAGCTTTGATACCAATTGGTAGCTTAAAAGGGTGAGGAAATAAAAAAAGGGGGTTAATTGATTACTTGAAAATTAACCAAATAAAAAAAAACAAGTTTTGAGAAATTAAGCAAGATATGCAAAATAACAGAAACATATGCAAGTAAATCAAGTATATAGTGTAGAGTAAAAAGACCAAACAAAGCAATATATAGGGGTTCAACCCTTCTTGTTGGCATCTACGTCCCCTATTTTCGACTTTTCTTGTTGGACTGCTCAATCCATTAGTACATGAATCTTTTACACTTTACCTTTTTAGGCTAAGGTATAACCTTTACAATCACTGCCTTTTCTAGGTTTAGATAGCAACCTCTAAACCCCTTAAGATTTCTACCAAAATTTTGAGAACAATCACTCAAGGGCTTCATTCCCCTTGACTTTACAAAGTCAATTTGTGGCACAAAGGTGTTTTGAGGCTACGTGTTTGTTGGGTTTAGTATAAATTGAAGAGACAATGCAACGAAATGAGTACAAGGATAGAAAGAATTAAAGCTAAAACACTTAGGAGCTCTTGAATGCTTGAAATTTGAAGATTTGATCTTTAATCCTTGGTGTCTCTTGCTCTTGGAAGGTGTTGTAGGCTTCTTTTTATAATGGGATATGAATTCTAGTCGTGCGCATGATTGAGAAAAAGAAATAGTCATTGGATCCTTTGATTTCAAGTTGATTTAGAACTATTCTACACGAGGGGATTAATCCTTTGCTTTAGGGAATCGATCCTTTGGTTGCAAATTTAAGAAACTAGTTGTTGGAGGCTGGCATGCACTCGGGATCGATCCTTCTAGAGGGGATCGATCCTTTGCTTCAGGGAGACTTTCTGTCATGTAGAGGATTGATCCATTCTTTTACAAATTAAAAATATGAGTTTTTAAATCATGAAAATCTTATTTTGTTTTTTATTTTAAATACTAATGTCAAAAATAATTTATTTGATTAGTTATTTTAAAGTAAAATTTAAAATAAAAACATTAAAAAAAAAATTAAAATATTTACACTTAATATTTTAGTCCAAAAATATATATTTGTAAAGTGAAATTCTTTGGAATATCTTTTAGCTTAATTATGAAAAATATTTCACTTTCAATTTGTTCAACAATGGATTTCTTGATGAAAATGTTAAAGTTCAAGAAGAATTTTCTTTTCAAGAGCAAAAGCTCTAGTCAATTGTAAAACACATTGAAAAATATCTTTTATTTAAATCAATAATGCTAAGACTATATTAAGACCAAGACAAATAATTTTTTTTTTTTTTTAATATCAATGGACTTTCATTTTCAAATTAATTCTTTTTTCTCAAAACCAATAGTATCACAATTTTATTGTCTAAACAATAGTTTTTATTTTTTGAAATAGGAAATGGATTTGCATTGAGTCTTAAGTGAATAACCCTTATACCAATGCTTTGGTTTGAGAAATAAAGTTTTAAGCAAGTTTGATTTGAAAATCACAATTAAATCTTTTGTCATTTTAAAATAATGATCATCTCAAAACCACGATCGAATTATTATTCATTTAATAAAAAAATTTATTTAAATTTAATTATAAAAATATAAAATAAATAATATAACTTTTTTAGTATTTTAAATAGATAAACGGGATTCCAGACCTAACCGACTCGAGTTGGACTTGGACAAGCAAAAATAAAAAAATTTAGGCCTAACCCGACCCATAAACATCTCTAGTCAATAGTTACTTACAAATATTAAAAAAAACCATAATTATGCTAAATTAAAAATTAAATTAATAATTATCCAAAAAATAATTAAATTAAATTATGGTAAAAATAATTTTATAATTAAATAAGTATGAAAACTTTTTTATTCAAGTTTATCAACTCATAAGCAAATAAAAAAAATGAAAGAAAAAAATGAATTAGTTAAAATTATTTTATTAACAATAAAAATACTCATAAAGTTTGAAGTAATAAAAATACTCATTATACTAATTAAGTTTAGAGTTAAAAATATAAATCTAAATAAAACGATTATTCTAATTAAATTATAATGGAAAAATGAGAAAATATAAATTGAAAAGGAATTAAAAACTTTACCTAATTTAACTAATTAGGTGGTATAATCTTAACTACTTCATTTCATTTTTTTTTCTTTTTTTCATAATTATGATAAACTTTAATAAAAAATGTTTTTATTATTATTTAATTATAAAAAAATTCTGCAATATTTAATTAACTCTTTTTAATTATTTTATTTTCATTTATTTAAGAGTAATTATGTTTTTTCACGTATGTATGTAAGTAACGTTCTATACTATAATATATTTTTTATTACACAAATCCTTTTGGTGTCGACATGTGACATTTTTCTTTTATTTTTTTTTTAAGAGAAAAAGAAAGTAAGAAAAAAAAGATAATAAAAATTTGTGTGTTCGTGTTCATATATATATTTTTTTTTTGTATTTTAAGTATTATAAATTTATATAAATTTTCACACGTTAATAATTCGTTTTATGTATATTTTGACACGTTCGTGTATTCGTGTAGTGTTCATGTTATTTTTCGTATTGTGTTTTAATTATTTTTCTTATGTTGTGTTCGTGTCGTGTCTCAGTTCATTTCACATTTGCCATAGTTTGTCATTGTGATTCAATTTAGAAAAAAATTTGTGTGTTTGTGTCGTGTCTCAATTCATTAGATATTTTGCATAATTTGTTATAGTGATTCAATTTGGAGAAAGTTTTGTGTTTTCGTGTTATTTTGTGTTTATAGTATTATAAATTTACATAAATTTTTACACATAATAATTCGTTTTATATAGATTTTGACGCGTTCGTGTATTCGTATCGTGTTCATGTTATTTTTCTTATCATGTCGTCTTTAATTATTTTCTCATGTTATGTATGTGTCGTATCTCAATTCATCCTATATTTTACATAATTTGTCATAGTGATTCGATTTTAACTCTAAATGCATTTACTTACGATGTTAAAAATAAAAAAAATATCTAAATAAATAATAATTATTTAATATGATTCAACTTATATTTATTTATGATTGTTAATTTAATTAAAATTTTATAAATATTAAAAAAATTCTCCTAACGAAGCGGAGGAAGAATTCTAGTTGACTAATAAAATTAGATGATGAAAAGGTGAAAAGATACATTTTAAAATAAGATGATCGAAGTGTGTTTTAGGCTGTGATTAAAAAACTAAACCAAACTAATTGATCAAACCGATTGAACCAAAAATCGATGATCTGTCCGGTCCAGTACTATATAAAATCAGATTTTTTTTTAACCGATGAAAAAGCGATTTAATCGGTAAAAAACCGATTTAACAGAGAAAACATTGTTTTTTATTTTTTTTAATCTTTTTTTTAAAAAATTATTTTTGTAATTGATAATATTTGAACTCTTAATTTCTTAAATTTATATTAAAGGATCATACCACTAAACTAAATACATATTCTTATTAATTATTTATGACAGTCAATCAAACAGGTGTAATCCATGACAATCATTTTAGACAACGGATGCCCTACAAAGCGGACAATCAACACATTTACAGTTGGTAAACATAACTCTATGGTATACACTTTCCATTTTGGTATGCTCCAGTATTTATTTAGACTGAATCAGGGATTTAAAGTGCTCATTTTTTGTCGCGTTTGTCAGTCGCATCGGTTTTATCGTAATTACGGATGTAATGAATATTATCACGATGAATTGTTATAAATATCGACGACAATAACTATCGTAATATTGCGTTGCGACTGTTACTTAAATTCTTAATCAGAATCCAAAATGTCCTATATACTGTTCAACTGGAGCATGAAACCACATCATAAGCTTGTGATGGAGCGTGTCCAACACATAGTTTTGAACTGAAGTTGCTTTCGCTTAAAGGACAAATGGAAAAGTTCAAATTGACATGTCCCAAATGGCAAAACTAACATCCAATAATTTCCTGGAAAAGAGGGGGCTTCCAAGCTTTTTTTTTCTATATATTCAGCTTGCTTTTTTTTTTGTTCTCTAACATTGCTTAGAGGGCGTTTCAACTGCCGAACCGAAATGGACTCCTTTCGGCACGCAACGAAACGGGCTTTCCAAGGCACCTAAACGTTGAGCAACTTAAACGACGCCGTGCTCACCAAACTAAATTTTTTTAGTGAATCGATTTAAGATCCGTACTCGATTCGCTCAGAGAAAAAGTTAAAAAATAAATTTATTTATTTTACTAATTATTTTTATTTTAATTTTAAATGATGAATTTAGAGTGACTGATTCGCACGTTGACTCGCGAGTTGATTTAGAATCCGTACCCGATCCACTTGGAGAAAAAATTTTAAAAAATATTTTATTAATTAATTTTTTTTTAAAATGATACTTTTAAAATGATTGGTCTGCACGTTGACTCGGTGATCGGTTTAGAATCCGTACCCAACCGACTAGGGAAAAAAGTTCAAAAAAAATTATTTTATTAATTATTTTTATTTCAATTTTAAATGATGTATTTAAAGACGTAGGTCTGGACGTTGAGTTACGAATTGATTTAGGATTCATATCCGATACGTTTCAGAAAAAAAAAGTAAAAATAAAAAAATAAAAAAACGAACTTGTTACTAACATTTGTGAGAAAATCGATCCTACGAGAGAATAAAATATAAATCATAATTTTATTATTTTTATTTTTACCTCCTATTATTAAAAATACACAATATACAATAAAGTTTAAATATTTTTAAATATATATAAATAACATTTAAAAATACATTTATATTCGTAATTTATAAAAAAATAATTATTATAAATTTAATTTTCATAATTAACAAAATATAATTATATTAAGATTATTACAATTTTAAAATAAAAAAATAAATAAATAATTATTATTCAAAAAAATATAATTTAAAATTAATTTATTATTATCAATTAATTAAAATTTTATATAAAAAAAAATTAAAACTATCCCCGACCAAGCAGGGGTCTTTTTCTAGTATAAAAGTAAAACTAAGCCAAAAAGAGACGGGAAGATAATTAGATGCCTATACCTACTTTCAATTGAAAGAGAATCTCATCAAAATCTACTGTGTTCATGTGTCTGTGTATACACAAAGGGCAGACTTGGCGAGAGAGAAAGAGAGCTTCTAAATTCCTATGTTGCTCCGACTCTTCATTTTTTTTGAAATAATCGTGTCCAACGTATATCCGGATATAGATATGGAGATATGATCTTCCAAAGACCCTCCAAATACATGAAAATCTTTATAAAAAAAAAATTGAATATACCCGTATGTGACACTCACATCCGAGTCCAAGTAACATAGAGTTAAATAACCAAATTGATACAATCCAACAAAGAAAATAATAGTTACAAGGCAAGTTTTAGCAGAATAGCAAATGATTCTGCATATTGTCAATGAAGCATTCACAAGCATATATTGTATGCATGAAGATATGTATATAGTGTACTACATACTTATGCAAATTAATTGGAGCAATGTTTCACAACTCACCTATAATCAAAGAGGATGGTGAAGAGAGGCTTGAGAGTAAATCAATGCTTGTACTATGAGAGAGTTTTAGAACACTAGAAATCTGCAGGGAATTGTTGCTTGCCCTTAAGCTTTTTCTGTGCAAACTGCTTGATGGATTGATTGCTGCTTTGATTCTGTCTTTGGGTTTTTCACCTGACCTTTCCCTATTGGAAAAAAGATTCCTCTCTTTTTTCTTTCTCCTTTTCCTTTGTTTTCCTTTTCTTTTTCCATTAATTTTAATAACATCATCATAGCATTAAATTTGAAGATTTAGGATAGGATACATCTCCAAAACTTGTTTGCCAAGAAGCAAGACAGATAAAAACTAAAGAAAGAGATGATGCTTCAATTTTCCCTTTAACTTATTATAGTAATTACATAATTAAGCTATGTTACTCCGACTCTTAATTTTCTTCGAACTACCCGTGTCCGACACATATTCGGACATGAATATGGAGGTACGATCCTCCAAATATATGGAAAATTTTATAAAAAATCGGATAAATACCCGTATCCGACACTCACTCTCGAGTCCGAGTAGCATAGTAATTAAGTACGTAAATCAAAACTTGAAACTACCAATACCGAATACGTTCAGAGGCAACTAATAAGTAAATCGAACGAGGGACGCAAAGTGATGAGAATCGTGGACATGTCATGCCTATCCCATGTGTGAGTCTCCAAAAGGTTCAAGCCCAATAAATGAAAATGGATGGAAGGGTAACAATGCACCTGCTTGAAGACTCAAGAGTCAAATTCTAATGGTGTAAACATCAAGGTTTTATGTGAAAATGCCAAGTTCAGGGTTGTCTACAACCCCCAATTTCGAAGAGAGACAAGAAAGCTATTAATAGAAACACGAAGAGATGCATATCATTGCCGCTGCTAAATGCTCTCTCGATACAATAAACTACAAACTTTCTCAGCTCTTGAATTCACTTTTAGAGAGCAGCAGGCTACACAAAGCAAGAGCTAACAGAGAGAATAAAACAGGGATCCTAAGATAAAAGAGTCTACAGATGGGAAACTACATCAGAGAACTTACATAGAAACCTCCACAATTAACAAGTTATAACTAGGAAGAGGAGGAACTAGGACCGGAACTGACCTTCTTCAGTAGTCCTTTAATCTCGCTCTCTAGTTTCGCCTTCATCTCCGGAGAAAGATTATCCCCTGATTTCTCTAGCATTGATGTCATCATCTCCAGATTCTGCCTTATGAAGTCAATGGGAGGTGCATCACCAAGGTGAGGTATTGAACCAGAAAGCTTTGCTGGCGTCCTGAATCCCTCCATGTGTTGAGTAGTTAAAATAGTGTCATTCTGAAGGTGATAATTCATAAGGGTTGCACCGAAAGGATTGCTCTTCTCTAAACTCTGCAATGCTTTTCCAGCATCTTCACTCCTCATAAAAACAACCTGGGCACTATTAGAATCTTTCGATATCTGAAGCTCTGATTCCTTCAAGGGCCCAAACCTGCAAAATGTTGCAACCAAAACTTCATTTGAAGGCAAAGCACCAGGGGTGAATGTCAAGAGAAGAGTGGTCGAAAGGGGTTTTCCACTTGTCCCTGCTCCATTATAATTTACAATTATATGTGGCATGCTTAAACTAGCCTCTCCTTTCCTCCTCCTCCTCTTCCGCACAGGTTTCACTGCAGGTAAAACAGTGTTTGCCTCCGGCATATCTTTTACGAATGTGTTGGGTTCAGTGCTAGTTCCATTTAGATCTGGTATGTCTGAAGTGAGCATAGGTTTTGGATGGCCAGATGGCGCTTTTGGCTTCCTTCCTCTCTTCTTCTGACCTGACTTACTTTCAGCTGCAAATGAACCCATGTCTGGTCTTGTAGGAGGCACATTGGTTCCACCAGAATCAGGCAGGCCAACATTCAATCCCTCCCTGTAACTTTGTTCAGGAATCGTTTTAATGGAATATGGGCCTGTCACTTGCAAATCTAACGACAACGAACTGGAGCTTGCATTATTTCCACTTGCAACAAATAAGCTTGGAGTTATATTAGTCTTTAAATGATCTAAAGCAGCTCTTTTCCTCTTTCTCTTTCTGGGCTCAGAAGTGATACGGCTCGCCTGTAATTCTTCAGCCAATGGGATGGGTATAGCAACATTTCCATTTAAATCTGGTATGTTGCTAGCTTGTGTAGTCTGCTGACCAGCAATAGTTTGTTTCCCATTAGGTGCTTCAGAGGCCATTGCTTGGAACTCTTTCACTGAAAAGTTACATGTAGCAAAGTTTATATTCACATCTGACAGGCCAGAAAAAGATTTAATGATTGATATCGCTGAATTTGTAAGCTTCTTTTTCTTTTGCATTTTATTCCCAGGATAAGTAAGGGGCGAGGAAGTAGGCTTCATTTGATGTGGATCATTCCCTGACAAGCAAGGATCAGTAGCTGTAGCCTCTTTCTGATTAACCATATTCTTGCAGTACATCTCATAAATGGATTCATCATGATATGCTGAAATTCTGAATCTGGAAAAGAACCACTCAATCAGACCAAAGTTTTTACTTTCAGTTGGGAACAGGCAATCAACAGCTACAAAATGTAGTTCAGAAAGCAGTTCAGCAGAAGATGTATTGCTGAGCTCTGGATACGCAGTTACGTCGTTCCCTCTTAAGAATTTCCTATACCATTTTTTCTGGAACCTCTTTGCACTTCTTTTGACAACTGAAGGAGACCCAATAAATTCATTTACCCCCTCATGAGAAACTTTCAAAGTTATAGGATCTTCAGTTTCACTTAAACCTTTACTTTCCCAGTTAACATAGGGATACGACAAGTACTTGCTCTTCTTTCGTTCTCTCAACTCAAAGCCCGTTTCATTTCTTAATTCAGTGTTACCATTGCCATTTCCTGCAGAAGAAACACATATGCCCTGATCAGGCCCTTCAAATTGAGTGCTGCTATTCCCCACTTCAGAATAATTTTTCCTCTTTCTCTTCCTTGAAGTCGAAGCCTGTTTGCTTGAGACAACGCCTTCTCCAGTAATGATGTCTCCACAGTTCTCTGGAAAAGCCCCCCAGTTCTCACCTGAGATCTTGGCCAAAACCCCATTCTGATTGAGCTGTGACATCTCATTCTTTGTAACATCAGATTGTTCCAGCAAGAACTTATATGGGATGCTGTTTTCTTCAGTTAAACCAGCAATGGTATCTCTTCCACCCATTGAACTGCTGCCAGCATTCTCTGCATCATATGTCGTTCCCCATAGTTGATGCATGGGCAATTGGCAATGTCCTATGGAACGATAAAAGGCTGACAAATAGTTTGGTATGACAATAAACTCGAACATACCAGGCTTTGAAACAACCTGTGCAAGATTTTTTAGTTGACAAAGAAACTTTGCAGGCTCAAACTGAGCAGCAGAAAACTCCCCCAATTGACCAGATTTGCGCGCAGGCATGGAAGCTCCTTCCTTAGTTGCAGAGTTACTAGATAAGAACTTATTTTCTTTCAGAACACAAGAACAAGTCAACTCCAATTTCAGGCACTTCCCAAAATCATCCATAGCCTTCTCAACTGCACCAAGAAAGCTTCTAGCTTTATTCTGTCCAGTCATCTGATCAAAGTTCGCATGGAAAGGCTTTAACTGAGATGGGCGGCACCAAGCAACATGGCTACTCCCAAAGTAACCAACCAGCCAGCAGTTTCTCTCATCACCTTCCGAAGCATACTCCGGTGCATCTGAAGGATCAATGATCTTTCCCGGCCACCAACTCTGACTTTTGGTTCTAACCCAAACGATATCACCCACATAAAACTTATGTTCCTGTCCATCAATTATCAACTCCTCCTCATTTCCAGCTTCCCTCAACTCCTCCTTACTAACCATTAACCCAGTACTGTTTACTTCATTTAAAGTACCCGAAAAGTCCACATAAAGTGATATGTTATCTCCAGAAACTTGTATCCTCTTAACCAAATCAACTCCATTAATCCCCGAACGATCATCTTCGTTCGTACCCTCATCCTTAACAGGTTCTACAACCACATTGTCCTCACTTCCACTATCCACTCTTACTTCCAAACTCTGATCTGACCCAGCCTCTACGACACCAATTTGATCCTCTTTCTCTTCATCAACTCCATCATCCACTAAACTACCTTCTTCAGTCTCAATAACACTGACACAATTCTCTTTTACATCCATGGCTAAGCTATCTCCACCAACAGCATTACCATTTTCTTGAAGCTGAACATCCAAAATGGAGCCTAACCCATTACTACTTTCACTCAAAGTGAGCAAGTCAGGAGCATCAGAAGCTTCTTCTAAGAGTTCCAAATCTGGGTTTTTTGCTTCTAGGGTTTCTGGGGTTTTAGGGTTCTCCATTATCACTATTCTCTAAGCATCTGATAAACAAAAGAAATTCAAACTTAGAAAGAAAAAAATCAAAGCTTTATTCTAACGCCATTCACTCAAATAAAAACTACTAATATATATTAAAGGGAAAAAAAGAAAAAAAAAACCCAGAATTAAAAAAGAGAAGATAAGTACCTGAGAGTAAAAACAAGTAAGAAAAAGAATATCTGGGCATTCAAACTATGAGCTGAGTTGATGACGAGTCAATATCATTTAGTAAGCCGAGTTGAAAAGAGGGTTTGGGTTTTCTTTTGGGTGAGTGGTGAAGAGAGATTTAGTTTAAGAAGAAAAAATAAATAAATAAAAGAGAAAGGCAAAGAGAAAGAGAAAGGGAAAGGGAAAGGGAAAGGGAAAGTACATTATGCGATTGTGGGCCAAATTTACTGTAACAAATATATAGAGAGAAGTAGAGGGTTCCTTCTTTTTACGAGCTTTTCTCATTTTAAAGTTTTTTTGTCTGTGTTTTTTTTTATTAATATTTGTTATCACATGTATTTATATATATATATATATATGAATACTCGTTTATTTATTTATTTTTAAATATATAATTGTATATTTTAAAAATTAATAAAAATAATAAAATATATATTAACTAAAATTTGCATGTAAAATTTGTTTTATGTATAAATTATTATATTATTTTTAATATTAATGCAAATTTAATGTAAATTATAACTTTTTATTTATATCAAATTAATTAATTCACTTTTAAAGATTAGTAAAAAATTAAAACTTTTAAGATAAAGCAATTCTAAATATATTTTTTATTTTTTTATTTATTATAAAATTAATCTATTTAATGAAAGTGTTTTAATGAAATTAAACTTCTTACTTATAAATTAGATAAATCTTCTTGATAATATAAAATATTTGTAATGACAATTTAGAAATATAATGAACAACCATACTATTTTCGTCAGTTCAAAAAAAATTATATTCGTGCTTTTATATATATTATAGATAAACCAAGTTTTTATATATCCAAAAGAAGCATGAACCTGTTACATTTTTTTACAAACAATTAAAAAAAATACCTCTCCTATACATTTTCCACTATACCCAGGCATTTCTTATTGAACTATCTATAGGCCTATTAACAATGTTGTGAAGTCCTCCTATCCTATCTCCCACAATATTAACAATCATTGAAAATAACTCCTTTGCTGATTTGCATTGCTCCCCATGTATCATTCGATTTCTTTCCTACCAAGTGAGATAAATCTATGCGTTCCAGGTCAATCTCATCATAGTTGAGAGTAAGCATTTTCCCCGTAACTCTCTTTCTGCCCATTCAAGCTCCTCCTCTTATGAACCTACAAGTCTGCTGATTGCACAAGCACAAAGAATCTTGCTCCACACCAGTCTCGAGAACTCACATTTGAAGAACAAGTGATCTCTTGTCTCTACATCATTGCTACAAAGCACACAATCCATATTGAGAATCTTGCTCCACACCAGTCTCGAGAACTCACATTTGAAGAACAAGCGATCTCTTGTCTCTACATCATTGCTACAAAACACACAATCCATATTGAGCGATATTCCCCCAAATGCTCACCCGTCTTTTGGTAGGTAGTCTATCAAGAACTGCTAACCAGGAGATAATAGAATGCTTGAAAATTGAGAGATGACACCATACTAATCTATGCCAACTCACCTTGCCCTGTTTATGCCTTAATTCATTCCATACTAAAGCTGCTTTGTAGCTAATGCCTGACAATCTCCATACCAATCTGCCTTCTTGCAGCTACATCAATTTGAGGACCAAGCATCTCAATTTCAATAACTTCCTCCAGCTCCAGCTAAACCTCTAGAGTGACTCCAGTTGCATGACATCCCTACCCTTCAAAACATAGCTAGATATCTATGCCACCTACAATGACCCTGCCTGAGTTAATACCAACCATAGGTTCCTCAAAATGCTATTTTTTATTTTATTTTTTGTGTTTTTTTCCTCTTAAAGAAAAAAATAAAAATAAAGGTTCCATTCTTCCATGTCTCAACCCAACCCAACCAACATAAACAGTGAAGAACTCACTTTATGCCCGTTTAACATTATTTTTTGGCATAATTTTTGAAGTTAAAAGTTATGTTTTATGCAAATCTAATGTTAAATGTATAAAATATCTTGACTTTTGAGATTAAAATTATAATTTGATAATCCAAATTAAAAAGTCAAAGAAATTAGCTTTTGGACTTTAAAAACTTACTTTTGGATAAAATAATTTTAATAATTTCTCAAAATATTTTTT
This sequence comes from Fremontodendron californicum, assembly GCA_030761205.1. NCBI lineage: Eukaryota > Viridiplantae > Streptophyta > Magnoliopsida > Malvales > Malvaceae > Fremontodendron > Fremontodendron californicum. The sequence continues at coordinate 5,202,677 of JAULJL010000048.1, read as the reverse complement.
TTTACAACAATGCCAAACATTTAAAAGTTCTTAAATCACATTTTTTACTATACTTTTTAAACACACTTTTTTTAACCTAAACTTTTTCTAACCCAAATTTTTTTCGACATACTAAACTAACCCTTAATGTGAAGATTGACTTGAAAAAAAATAAAAAGAAAATTGTTATGTATGGTTTGTTTACTTTACTTTTATACATTTATTATTTTTTATTATTTATTTCAAGTTATATTTATTAGGATAAGTACTTAAAAAAAATTAAAATTATTATTAAGTAATGTATTATTTAGGAATGATAGACATTTATTTGAAAAATAGAGAATTAGGTTAAATTAATTTACAAATTGAAATCAAAATTGAGTTGGTAGGTATGAAAAGTTTTTAATGAAAATCAAAAATAAATTCTTTCACTCTAGTGATTATTCAAAAATCAATTTATTTTTATAGCAAATCATATATATATATATATATATATATATATATTCCAAGATACTTACAATAAATGCTTATATGGATATCCTCTTAATGTTTCGTAAGACAAGCAAGAAAATAAAATTTAAAAGTAAATCTAACATTATTAATTCTATTATTTTTAATAGCAAGTGTTAATTCTATTTTGGACTATATTTTTGTAGATGATTTTTTTATTGCAAATCTTGATTTTTAAATTCTTATGTGTTGGTTTTATATTATCTAATTTTGATTTAAAATAATTAAATAAATAAAACTACTCATTTAAATTTAAAAATTATCAAAATTCATGCATTAAGATTAAGGTAATCTTAAAATAATCGTAAATAAATTTAATTATTACTATTCAAATTTCAAACATAAATCTTGCAAAAATAACTTATTATCACATTTTCAAATTTCAATTCCGAAAATAAAATTTGATCAATTTAGATTTTAAATTATTAAATAGATAAAACTATTCATTTAAACTTAAGATTAAATTATAATACAAATTTCAAATTTAAAAATTCATTTTATTTGATTCAAGTTCAGTAGCTATGTCCTTTAAGTTTTAATTTTTTTTCAAATTCAAACACACAAATATTTCTTACTCGTTATTTATACTTTATTATGTATTTAAATTTTAATTAAATAAATTACTTTTATAAATGATAAATAAGTTAAATTTAAATATATATATATATATATTTACACTATATTTTTGGCACCTTTTCATAATCCCACATGTGTTCTTTATATATATATATATATATAAAGAACACATGTGGGATTATGAAAAGGTGCCAAAAATATAGTGTAAACCTTCAGCAAGGATTGTAGTCACGTTCTTCAATCCAAGATAGAAGCTGCATTCTTCAATCCAAGTGTGTTTATATTCTGCAATATCACAAAATAATCACTCTTGTTAAGCAAGTTACTGGTTATTATTAGATCTCTCCATATGTGGATTATCCGTCCAAGTTCAAAGGTTAAATCGATATTTGAAAGAATTTGAACAAAAATATTAAACTTGAAAAATAAGCTTGAGCGAAAAAATGAAATCCGTTTAAAAAATGAGTCGGACCTGATTTCAACATTCAAGGCCCGAGCCTTGCCTAATCCGACCTGTTTTTCAATTATAAAATATATTATTTTTATTTTTATATTTATAATATAATATAATATAATATATAATTTATATCATATAAAAAATATATATAATATAATATAATATTATAATGTAACATTAAAAAAATACATTAAATTATCCATATTTTAAAATTTAATAAAAAAATTATTAAAGAACTAATAAAAATAATATCTTTTTAGAAAAAATAATATGGGTATACGTACTTGGACGAGATTGAATTATCCATTTACAAATATGGACAAATTTGAACAGAATTTAAAACTCATATTTTTGGACCGGACCAAATTTAAACAAATATATATGACATTTATATCATACTTAAGTCCGACCCGATTTATGGATACCTTTGGTTATTATTTAACAAGGACATGGGACTTAGAGATTGGAGAAAATGGTAGTTGATAGTTACCTAAGTGCCAATTTACTCCTGCTGTAAATTAAGTCATCTACTTCAGCTCACAAACTTATGTGTTGGATGATAAATTTCACATTCTGACCCATGCTTCTCATGAGCAGATCGATCGAAGAAATGCATAACCTCCTGCATTAAATGGGGTTGAAAAAATAAACCTGACAATTCGTGTATCTATGTCGTCTTTGTTTATTTTCTCGTATTATAATCGTGTTTAAAGTGTTTTATATTCAAATAAAATTTGACGTGTTAATAATTTGCGTTATATAGATTTTAACACATTCGTATATTCGTATCGTATCCGTTTTTTTTTTCGTATCGTGTTTTAGTTATTTTTTCCGTATCATATCCAATATTACCGGATTTTTTAAAAAAAAAAAGAGCTGTCCTCGACTAAGTTGTTTCAAATTCTTCTCATTGATGAACATTGTAGAAATGCTTGATCATATCAGCTTGCAGAAGGTGGACCAAAAATTAAATCATTATCATTGTTTGATGACATGATCCAAGAAACTCCATTCAAGCTGCTTCTTCATTCTCTTTTAGTTTTGGCCAAGTTGACATGATCTTTGAAAAGGTAAGGGATCAAGGGCGAGGCCTGCCATTGCTTTGGGAAAATATCCTCTCTCGCAGGGCTTGTGCCGAGCAATTGACAGCAAAAATAACAAAACGACGACATGGCTCCACAAATTCAACTTCTTCCAGCCCTGAAAAAGAAAGAACAAACTTTAACCTGGACTTCATATTTCCTAGAGGGAAATGGTAAGAGTAGTGAGTAAATGAGTGAGCCAACTTTATCAGCCTCTTCCTCAGTCATATAAGCTTTAAACATATGATGAACACCATAGTACTTATAAATAGACGGGATTTCAGACTCATCACTGTTAAAGAAAGCATAAAATTTGGATAGAGCAATTTGGTAGCTCGCAAGGCTCATAAGTCATAACCTTGAGGCCATGGATTCAAATCCCGTCCCGTAACATTTTTTTAACAAAAAAAAAAAAATAGACTTCTTCCTCATAAAAAAGGACTTATTGTCTTTGGGATCTGATGTTACACTGCTGCTCAATAACTTAGGGGATCGACTCTATTATATAAGTTGATTCTTAATTTTTATCTCATATCATGACATAAATAAGATGTAATATACATCTAATACAAAACAATTCAATGTATCAGTTACATATAATCAAATAAAGGAAAGACTTCTGCTTACCAATTAAGCGTGGCTAGCAGCAAAGCTTCATGATCATCAAGTCTTTTATCATTTACCAAGCTTACATTGTACCATTGCAGTTGCATAATGTACAACTATGATAGTATTGCATGTCAATAAATCCTTTTTGAAAATATATTCTGAACCACAGGGTAATTTTGGTGGTTTGTTAATGGCATGGGACAAGCAGTGTTTCGAATGTTATAGCAAAATATGTAGGGGTTGAATTCTGGCAGTAAAAGGTAAATGGCTAAAACGGATTTTTGAATGAATTGTGCCCAATTTATATGCTCCTTTCGATGCCATGGGGAAAAGAGAACTGTGGGAGGAGATTTTGGACCTCAAATCTTGGTTACTGATCTAATCATCTATATGTTGAGCTCTATTCACTGATGTTATAAGTGGTGAGGGCTTGCCTTCATGGAACTTTATGTTGATTGTCTCACTTTGAAAAGGAATTATCTGCTCTGAATAAGAAAATTTATTTGTTGGCCACATGTGTGCTTGGATTGATCTTTGTGTGTATATCTTTTGCGACTAGGAATGAGACTGAACTGAGATGGGTTTTGGCTTTGATCTTAAAGGCATTATTGATGGTATTGTGAGTGGAATTTGGTACAGCAAACTATGGTTTTTGCTTCTTTTTTTTAGGTTATGTTTTGTTATATGAGTGAATTTTTGCAGGAGGGTGAAACTTGGTTGCTGGTATGGTAGTTCTATGACTTTGTTTTCTTAAGGAGTGGTGTGGTATCTCTCTTGGCTGTTTCTCTTGTATTGTTTAGATTGTGTTTGTCAGCTTGTACTGTTCTGGCATTGAACTTTGTTCTTTGCTTCTCTAACCTGTGGCTAGGTTTTAACTTTTTGGTTATTTAATAAAATTATTTGACTTAGGAAAAAAAATGTAAAGAAAAATCCGTTGTAGGAAAATCCTCACAAGCTATGAATGACCATGTATGTCACAAATGTATTCTACAATGAATGACCATGCATGTTAGGACTGTAACATGATGTCAAAATGATAAATGAAATAACACACGGGTAGATACAAAGAAATTAATTAATGATTAAATGAAATTGGTGGGACCAATCTTGATTATTCAAAAATATCATTATGCACGATTTGCCCTAAAATTTAATTCACGATTTTTTTTAAAACATGTTTTCCCCGCAAAAATCAAAATATTATTTTCCAAAACCAATTTTGTTTTTAATTTTTTTTGGGGTAGTGAGTCTTATTATGGCATGGGTGTCCAAATACTGCCTCTGCGATTCTTATTTAATCAATCAACAAATGTTTGTGCAATTAACAAATGAGATTATTATCACCGTGAGATCAAAAATACAATTATAAATGTACATGCTCTATTTACATATTTATTAATGCATGGAATGTACAAAAAGTCAAAATGATTGAAAAAAGAATTTTCTTATTTAAAACTTCAAAAAAGTTAATGAAAACTTACCCCAACAATATCAACTTATTTAGGCATCACGATGCCTTTGGGGCGGAAATTTAAATTTATTAAGGATAATGTAAGTTCATCCTTGCCTGGTGTATGAGGTTTATTTGGACTGTAAAATAAATAGTAAGAGGTCAGAAGTATTCCTCCGAGTGTCTCTAATCTTCGGGATATCTAATCAGAAAATTCAACATGGCTTCACCTAGGTTCACTACATGAGGTTGAATTCGGTTCTAAAGGCCCCAAATTGTTCCTCACTGTCGCTAGTGAAGGCTAGTAAGGCACCCCGATAAAAGCGGGTTCAATTTATTAGAGTATATTTTCCTAAGCCCATATGGAGGATCATCACGAAGACTTTAGGTACCTTATACTCCGGAAGTGTTTCACTAGCCCATACGGAGGGTAGGCGTAGCTACTTTACTTCCACCTAAAAAGGACGAAGCCCGGGTAGAGAGCTCATGTTATGCAAATGCAAGTGTAGTGTGTGAGGAGGAACAAGCAAACCTTTCATCAACTATTCTACAACCCTTATTCTAAAGGCACCAACAATTTATAAGATCAAGAATAGTGTAACACATTAACCAACCAGAGATTAATAGTAATATACAAAATTAAATAAACAGAGAAACAATAATATGCATGAGAATGAGAATGAGAATGAGAATGAGAATGAACATATTTACAAACATTTTGTTATTTTTTTGGCAATCCTTCTTATTTTATAAAAATGAGAATTATAATTAAATACCAATTAAAATCGACAAAATCGAGACTTTCGATAACACATGATTAATTCAAGGCCTGACTCTCTAGAAGTTCCCAATGGAGTTGCCAAGCTGTCGATACGTGATCCTCGAGAGGGACCCGTTCGAGTGAGGGGAAAAAACAGACAGAGGAAAAGACGACTTAATTCCTCTTAAGTTAAAGTTGGGAGGTTTTGAAAACAACCTCGAAAAAATAAATGGAGTCACCACCAATCTTCTTTTGGCTAGGTGTGATCGGCCACCTATTAAAATCGATTTTTAAAAAATATTTTAAAATAATTAAAATATTTTTAAAACCAATTTCGAATTCTATGCTTTTAAACCAGAGAAAACAAATGCGGGTTCGGGAGTCGGTTACTTGCAGGGAATGATTAGAACCCCCACAATGCTCGTATAATACTGTACCTTATTAATCGTGTGTTATCTTGAGTCTCGATAAAAGTCGATTTTAGATTTGGCATTTTAAAATAATTTCCAATTTAAAAAAAAATCCCATTTTTTAATTTGAAAAGGATCCAAAATTTATTAACACAAAATTTTTCTATATTTTCCGGCAGACCCGATAAAATATAGAAATTTTTATTTATTTGGAAAATATTCGAATCACTCTCTTTTGAAAGAAAGATATTCCGTTGTTAATGATAATTGATGATATCCTCCCCGGTAAACCCAGCAGAGAACTCATGAATTATTTTAACTCGGGAATAACCTTGTTTTTTAAAAAACATGCTTTTTATTGCATTAAAAATCATTTACCAAAAAATGGTTATGAATATGCAAATTATTACTAAAGTACAAATATGACCTAATCTACATGTACAATTATCATAGCATTATACATTTATTATGACATGGCAAAAGAATTAATAATATGGCATGTTTGACATGACAAGGTCTAGATGACATAGCATGAGAATGAATGTCATGTGAATGAAATCGACATGACAAACATAAGCTTGGCAAACTAAATGATATAGCAAACAAAATGACATGGCATAAGAGTGAATATCATGTCAGTGAAATCGACATGGCAAACAAAATGACATAGCATATGAATGACATGGCATGAAAATGACCTAGCATGAGAATGAATGTCGTGGCATGAAAATGAAGTGGCAAACGAATGACATGGCATAATAATGACATGACATAAGAATGAATGTCAAGTGAATAAAATCGACATGGCAAACAAAATAACATGGCATAAGAATGAATGTCATGTGAATAAAATCGACATGGCAAACAAAATGACATGGCATAAGAATGAATGTCATGTGAATGAAATCGACATGGCAAACAAAATAACATAGCATAAGAATGAATGTCATGTGAATGAAATCGACATAACTTGAACATGAATAACATAACATAATCATGACCTAATCTATGGATGACATGGCATGAGCAGATGGTGACATGGCATACTAAATGAATGACATGGTATGTGAATGGATTACAAGACATATGAATGACATAGCATGAGAATGACATAGCGTGAAAATGAATGACATGACTTAATTTATGAATGACATGGCATGAACAATGATGACATGGACTAATGACATGGCATGTGAATGAATGACATGGCATATGAATGAATGACATAGCATGCTTGAATGGAAAAAAATCTAAATGACATTGTATATAAATGACATGGTGTAATAATGAATGTCATGTGAATGAAATTGATATAGCAAACAAAATGACATGGTATGAGAATGAATGTCATGTGAATGAATATCGATATGGCATAATCTAAATGATATGGCATATGAATGAATGACATGGCATGCTTGACATGACAAAATTTAAATGACATAGCATATGTACGAATGATATTGCATACTTGACATGGCAAAATCTAAATGACCTAGCACATGTATGAATTACATGACATGCTTGACATGGCAAAACCTAAATGACATAGCATATGTATGAATGACATGATATGACATGCTTGACATGGCATAATCTAAATGACATAACATGACATGACATGCTTGACATGGTATAATCTAAATGACATAGCATATGCATGAATGCCATGGCATGGTATGGGGTAAATGACCTAACATGCATGACATTGAAAAAATCACAAAATGACATCATCATAAAATATTCATAATCACATCATAATTACACTAGCAACATGGATATAAGATGACATCAACATGGAAAATTCATGAACATGGAATTTTCATAATCAAAATGACAAATGTAAATATCATGGAACATGCATGATCATGGGATTAATTTTTCATGTAAGGAATCACATAAATGACATATGTCGAAAAATATTACCGTACTCCCCGGCAAACCTACCAAAACTTGGAAAATAATTCTTTCATATGACATTTACATGATTCCGAGTAAAACGAAAACCATACATTTCGATTCCATAAACACGTGCGTTGAATAATTTTTTAACCTCCCCGGTAAACCCGGCAAAGATTAAGAACTAATTCTCGTCAAATATTTAGAAAATAAAAAAATAAATTTTTATGTCAAATTAAGTAAAAACATTTTAAAAATGCAATGCATGAAAATGTATTTTTTTCCTTGAAGTAAGGACATTCGTATACCTAAAATGGTATCCGAATGCCTTAAGAAGATACTTAAATCGGATTTTCAAAATTGAAATACTTTGGGCTTGGATTTAAAAAAATGGATTTTTTAGGATGAAAATTAGGCTTTTGCCGAACACCCTCTTTAAAAGCTTTATTTTTCTTAGTTTTGAAATCCGAGTTGACCACCCTTGACCCGACTTTCATAAAATCAAATTTTATGATTGAAATGACATGGAAATTAACCTAATAAAGTAACCAATGTCCCAAATCATCCCCCTCTTAATATCCTAACCAAAACAGAAAATTACTAGTTCTAAAAAAACAATTCTGACCCCATTGGCAGTTTTGAAGCCCGATTTTTTTTTACCCTTTTAGAAAATTTCAAAAAATCCTTAAAAAATTAGGGCAGACCTAGAACATGTTTATCTCCATGGTAAAAAATCAGCTTAATTTTTGGAGCATGGATACTACGACTGAATTTTACCAAGATCAAGATAGTGAGTTAAAAACTGCTTTGTCAAAATCAATTTTTTCAACCGTGATAAAATAAAATTCTAAAAATCATGATAAAAATACCATGGAATCCCCTAAATGACTACTGCATCTGGTAAAAAAATCAATTTATTTTGACCATGGATGAGTAGTGAAAAAAATCCCAAAGTTAAAATACCCAATCTAAACTATTACTCTTCCAATTAGCATAGGCCAAGGATTTTTGGCTTGAGACCATTAGTTGATCTTGACCAAAAACATAGTTGAAAAGTCATGAAATGCATGATTTTTAGTCAACCAACCATAAGACAATGAATCAACCAAGAGTTAAGAACATGAACACAACTAACCAAGTAAGAACTATCCAGCAAGAACAAGCACAAAAATACTCTTTAAGTTTCGGCTAATGTGAAAAACATGTAGATAATTTTGGGAACTTGGTTATTTGATAAAGAATGAAGAACAAAGGATAAAGACTATTAAATTTTATTTTTGAAAACCTTTTTATTCATCAAAAAGTTTACAAATCATATGAACAAAAAGATGAGAAAAGAAATCACAACATCAAAGAAAAGCATTCAAGAAGAAGAAAGGATATGATAGCTACCTAGCTATTGCTTTCCAAATCAAGATTGCCATATTTCTCTCTTCTCTTTTCTTTTTCTTCTTCCTTTTCTCCCAAGAATGAAATTGCCTCAAGAAAAAAAAAGAACTCCCTCTTTTTGAGAGGTTTTCTTTGCTACCTTTCCTCTTCTCCAAAATATAGTGAATAATATCTCAAAAGTGAATTCTCTCTCTTTTTTTTGGTGGCTGCCGATTCCTCTTATTGTAGTAGAGAGCATTTTATTTTTTTGCTCCTTTGTCATGCTTTGCATGCCTCCTCCAACATCCTTTGCCACATGGCTCAAAATGTTCCCCCTAAATGACTATTTTCCTTAAAAATAAGGAGATTGTCCCTATTGCATGGTGCTTCCCTTAAAAATCGGGATTCCTAGCCTCCTATTGGCCAACAATGCCACCTCAACCATTTGTGTCTCCTATCTCTTACAAAATATCTTTGACATTTGTCAAGATCATGGAGGCTACTACAAAAATATCCTCCTACATGGCATTATTTATCCTATTTGGCATCATCTTATTAACTTCACATGCTCTTCACATGGCCTTCACGTGGCTTTGCAAATTGGAGCCTTCTTATTGGCTTAAAATGCCATATAGGCAAAGTATTCGAAAATCTTGTTCTTGTAAAATGTCATCTTGCCATCCATCCTTGGCCATTTGATCCAAGATAATCACACAGCCACCTTCATCCATGGGCTGACCAAAAATGGCCTGAAAATTTCCAGGCCATTCATCTTTTTTTATTTGCAAATTGGCCCTTTTTCGTTTTTTTGATAAAATTACATTTTGGCCCCCAAATTTAATTTAATTGCAAACGGACCCCAATTTTGGATTTTTCTTTTCGAACTCATCCCATCCAATATAAAACTCAGTTCTGGAGGTTTTCATTTTTTTTCGAGCTGGTTTCCTATTTTTCTCGAACTTTTTCTAAAGTTTTGGTTTAGTGCCTCCCAAACTTTTTTTTTTTTCATTTGAGCTCCGGTTCTGGATTTTTTTCTACAATCCCTTCCATAATATATAAAATTCAGATCTGGAAGTTTTTATAATTTTTCGAGCTCGTTTCCTGTTTTTCTCATAATTTTCTCTTGGAATTTCGGATTAGTGCACCCAAACTTTTCCTTTTTTCATTTGAGCTCCGAATTCATATTTTTCTTCTCCAATCCCTTCCATAAAATATAAAATTCAGATCTGAAAGTTTTCATAATTTTTTGAGCTCGTTTAATATTTTGCCCAAAATTTTCTCTTGGAATTTCGGATTAGTGCACTCGAATTTTGCCTTTTTTCATTTGAGCTCCAATTCTGGATTTTTCTTCTCCAATCCCTTCCATCAAGTACAAAACTCAGACCTGAAATTTTCCATAATTTTCTAAACTCGAATTCAATTTTTCTCAAATTTTTCAAAATTGTATTTTAACCCCTGAAACATCGATTTTACTCAAAAATGGTTTTGAATTTTATTTTTCCAAAGCCTTTGTCATATATTGAATTGAAATTGGTCCGAAAACGCCCAATTTTTAAATCCGAATTCCTTTCCGATTTTGTTTTTCCTTTTTCTCAATATTGGAAATTTTCTCGTTTTTTCATTTTTCCTCCAACCAGCTCTTCCATGGGATCCACTTCAAACTAAAACTTGGGATATTTTTATTTATTTATCCTTAATCAATTGGGAGCTTCAATTTAACCGAATCGGGTCATCTTTGCAGTTTTCCCCACATTTGCCGAATTGGGTATCTCTCTACACTGAATTTCTGCAACTTGTCTTTCAAACTCTCTATCTTTCGTTGTAGACCTTCGATTCTCAAAATTATTTCACAATTGTTCAATTCAACTTCGAATCTCGATTTTGACTAAGAGTTGACTTTTTTAGTAGTTGACTTTTCAGGATTAACTTTTTTGGGTTTGACTTTTTTTAGTTGACTTTTTTGTTTTGACCTCCGAATCAAAGTCTTTGAGACCCATTAGCAGGATGAGGAAAGATTCTTTGCATTCCGAAAAATCGAAAAGAGAAAATCACCTTGTTTTAGGAGGCCCGGACAAAATTAGGTATCAACACATACAATTAGAGCTTGCTGCACTCTTTGTTATGATTTGGAAATTGTAAAGAAAACAAACAAAAATCAACTTAGAACATGACTATGGAAAAGCCAAGAGGCCTTTTTAGATTGGCCTGTGACACCCAAATCTATTAATCCCTCAAAAGCAAATAATTTCTTAACTTGTTTGACATCCTTGCAAAAGTAAGTCGAATGAATCTGCCAACTAGACTCAGTTTTCAGAACAGGAGGACTATGGTGTCTAACTTCAAATCCTTTGCAAATCTCTCAACAAAGGTAGCTGGAACTTTTAACCCATCTAGTCTCCTTTCTCTTAGCTGATACCTCCATTTTCTTGGGTTTGCTTGAACATTAACACCTCTCTTATTCACATAAGCTTCATGTCTCTTTTCCTAGTTTCCAAATATTCTGAAAGCTACAGTTCTTAGTCCCTGCAAAATAATCATTTCTTCTATGCCTATAATATGAATATCCATTGATAAAACTATTATCAACCTCCTATCATAATTAGTGATATTTTCCTTACAAATCTTTTAATTCAGTACTCCAGTCAGTCACACAAGAGAGAATGATATACATCAATTGTTTTCACATAAATATTACAAGGAACTAAAGAAGACATAGTATGGTACAAGTCTGATATTCCTTTTTCAGAGATTAAATATAACAAGTAGCAAGAGAACTATTAGAGTCTACAAAGGAAATTCTATATCCTGGGAGGCACAAGCAGATCCTAAAATTAACACAGAAAATACTTTATCATGTAGTATAAGAATTAATTATTGTTTTATTACAGTTAAACAACTATATCATAAACTTTACTACCTTTTGTTTAGATTTAACTTGAATAAGTAGAAAGCAACAAAAAATTATCAAAAAGATTATAATAATATGATTCCATAAATACAATGAAGCCAACATAGACAAGTTTCAAATAAAATATAACCAAAATCACATAATAAAACACTTACTATTTCTTCAATCAGATAATAAAATCAGTTTTCCATTGTAACAGTGTACAGTTATAAAATGATTAATATTTGTATAGAAAGTATAAAGCACCAAACATTTAACAAAAAAAAGAACTCAAGTCTAGCCTAACGTTATAATCTTCTGTTTTGATTTTCGGGCATAAACTTACTCAGCAACTCTCTTTTTCGGCAACATACGTTCATACTCTTCATTTTCCAGCAAAATTCTACAAGATGGATAAAAAAAGATTAGTTGTAAAAAATTCTATTTCAACACACACAATAATAATTGTTCGCAAATAACCAAAATACTAACTAAGCTGTAGATCCTACTAACCTCGTATGCTGATGCATGATGACAATGAGACTGGAAATGATATGTGGCTCTTGACTTTGTTCAGTCCATATCAGCCTTGCATATGCCACTATTATTCCTAATGCACTTGAGCTTCTTATTGTTAAATCGAAAAGCTTTTTGTCACCTATGATGTTCAATTTTAGTATCGGAGGCTTAAAATCAATTTTAACGTATGATGGGCATCTACCTGGCACAATATTTGCTTTGTAAGTACATCTAGCGTTAGGACCCGCATTTGTAAGCATTCTATTAAAAGAATAGGAACTTTCTGTTCCTAGTATCAAACTAAAACTCGGTAAGTTAAGATTCCTAGCAAAATCACTTCTCTTGAAAAATTTTCTCCCGAAGAAGATAAAGACACTGGATGTATTCGTCCAGCTCCAGAGCCGAAAACATCTTTACTTTCCTTGCGTTGCATAGGTATTGCCGCCATTTAAAAAGTTTTATAAGTTATAAACTTAATATAAATACAACACATATCTACCAAACATTTTAAATTTGCATACAACACATATCTGCTATCCATACAATTAGAGCTTGCTGCACTCTTTGTTATGATCTGGAAATTGTAAATAAAACTAACAAAAATCAACTTAGAGCGCGACAATGGAAAAGCCAGTAGGCCTTTTTAGATTAGCCTGTGACACCCAAATCTATTAATCCCTCAAAAGCAATTAATTTCGTAACTCTTTTGACATTCTTGCAAAAGTAAGTCGAATGAATTTGCCAACTAGACTCCTCTTTTCTATCAGTTTCCAGAACAGGAGGACTATGGTGTCTAACTTCAAATCCTTTGCAAATCTCTCACCAAAGGTAGCTGGAACTTTTAATCCATCTAGTCTCCTTTCTCTAAGCTGATACCTCTATTTTCTTGAGTTTGCTTCTACATTAAAATCTCTTCTATTCACATTAGCTTCATGTCTCTTTTCCTAGTTTTCAAATATTCTGAAAGCTACAACTCCCAGTCCCTGCAAAACAACCATTTCTTCTATGCCTATAATATGAATATCCATTGATAAAACTATTATCAACCTCCAATCATAATTAGTAATACTTTCCCTGGAAATGTTTTAATTCAGTACTCCAGTCCAGTCACCCAAGAGAGAATGATATGATCAATTTTTTTCACATAAATATTACGAGGGACTAAAGAATACATAGTATGGTACAAGTCTAATCTTTCTTTTTTAGAGATTATATATAACGAGTAGCAAGAGAACTATTAGAGTCTATAAAGGAAATTCTATATCCTGGGAGACACAAGCAGATCCTAAAATTAACACAGAAAATACTTTATCATGTAGTATAAGAATTAATTACAGTTTTGTTACAGTTAAACAATTATATCATAAACTTTACTACCTTTAGTTTAGATTTAACTTGAATAAGTAGAAAGTAGCAAAAAATTATCAGAAAATTATAATAATGTGATGCCATAAGTATAATGAAGCCAACATAGACAAGTTTCAAATAAAATATAACCAATATCACATAATAAAATCCTTACTATTTCTTCAATCAGATAATAAAATTGGTTTCCCATTGTAACAGTGTGCAGTTATAAAATGATTAATATTTGTATAGAAAGTATAAAGCACCAAACATTTTTTTTTTAAAAAGACAAGTCTAGCCTAACTTTATAATCTTCTGTTTTGATTTTCGGGCATGAACTTGCTCAGCAGCTCTCTTTTTCGGCAACATACGTTCATACTCTTCCTTTTCCAACAAAATTCTACAAGATGGATAAAAAAAGATTAGTTGTAAAAAAAATCTGTTTTCGCAAAGAACCAAAATACTAACTAAGCTGGAGATCCTACTAACCTCATACGCTGATGCATGATGACAATGAAACTAGAAACGGTATGTGGCTCTTGACTTTGTTCAGTCCATATCAGCCTTGCATGTGCCTCCATTATTACTAATGCACTTGAGCTTTTTATTGTTAACTCAAAATGCTTTTTGTCACCTATGTTGTTGAATTGTAGTATCGGAGGCTTAACATCAATTTTAACGTATGAAGGGCATCTACCTGGCATAATATTTGCTTTGTAAGTACATCTAGCGTTAGGACCCATATTTGTAAGCATTCTATTAAAAGAATAGGGACTTTCTGTTCCTAGTATTAGACTAAAACTCAATAAGTTAAGATTCCTCACAAAAATCACTTCCCCTGGAACATTTTCTCCCGAAGAAGATAAAGACATTGGATGTATACGTTCAGCCCCAGAGCTGAAAACATCTTTACTTTTCTTGTGTTGCATAGGTATTGCTGGCATTTAAAAAGTTTTATAAGTTATAAACTTAATATAAATACAACACATATCTACCACACATTTTAAATTTGCATACAACACATATCTGCCATCCATACAATTAGAGCTTGCTGCACTCTTTGTTATGATTTGGACATTGTAAAGAAAACAAACAAAAATCAACTTAGAACATGACTATGGAAAAGCCAAGAGGCCTTTTTAGATTGGCTTGAGACAGCCAAATCTGTTAATCCCATAAAGCAAATAATTTCGTAACTTGTTTGACATCCTTGCAAAAGTAAGTCGAATGAATTTGCCAACCAGACTCCCCTTTTCTATTAGTTTCCAGAATAGAAGTACTATGGTGTCTAACTTCAAATTCTTTGCAAATCTCTCAACTAAGGTAGCTGAAACTTTTAACCCATCTAGTCTCATTTCCCTAAGCTGATACCTCCATTTTCTTGAGTTTGCTTGAACATTAACACCTCTCTTATTCACTTTAGCTTCATGTCTCTTTTTCTAGTTTCCAAATATTCTGAAAGCTACAACTCTCAGTCATTAACTAAAAGTGTTAGTCCAAGAGGCCAATATGAATGACAGAATGAAAGTTCGAGTACCAAAATGATCGATTTTATTCTTTAAGTACCAAACTGACAAAAAATGTATAGTACAAGGCCAATTGAGTATTTAAACCTGAATTTTAATAATAAAATAAAACAATTTGATTTTATCATTTTTTTTAACTTATAAAAAAAACCCTTCTTCTTTGATCTTTCCTTAAAACAAAAATGATAATTAGTTTTTAGTGGCATTGGTTAATATTATATTATAAATAGAAAAATATAATTAATATAATATATTTTTTAAATTCAGTAAAATAATGTATTAAATATAAAATAAATTTAAAATGATAATTAAATTATATTTTAACTAATGTATATGGATATAATAAAACGATCATTCTTAAAATATGATCATGGATAAATAAATTATAAAAAAAAAAAATGAGACCCCCAAAATCAAGAAAATCTTAGACCTGTTCAATGGTTGGACTATCTGTCCAGTTCGACAGTCTCAATTCATATTAAACTGGGCCTAAATCTAGATTTTTCTAATTCGATTTAGTTTGAATTACTGTTTATGAAATATATATATATATATAAATATTAATATGAATTTAATATTTAAATATTTTATAAACAGTAAAATAAATTTTTGAACTGATTCGAACCCAATTCAACTAAAATCTAGATAAAAACAAATAAAAAATTCTCAAACCGCAAGCGATGCCATCGTTCCTTTGGACAATTCTATCAACCGAAAACCCCGGAATTGAGAAAAACCAAAATCCGGCCATTTCATTTCCAACTACACCTTTGAAAGTTGAAACGCGTTTTCCTGCTATTATGTCCAAACCAACACACACGTATTAGCCTCTTTCTATTTTTTTATACAAATATTTATAGTTCAGATTAGATATAACCAAAGTTAAGACTTTCCATTTCCACTCTCTTTTAAAAACATTAGACAGCCATGGATAACCTCAATACAACAACAAATGTTCCTTCATTTTCTTCATTTTTAAAGTATTAAGCCTAATCCCAAGACCTGGTAAACCATAACCCAAACTTTTTTTTTTTTTTTTTCAAAAAAAATTTCCAAGGATTTCTTTATTAACTTTCTTTTCTTCAACTTTACTCATTTGGGTTTCAGTGTTTCTTCCTTTTGGATTTTTGCTTTTCTTTGTTCTTTAAGCATTTCAAGTTGAATTGTTCAATTCTTTTCAGCTTTTTTTTTTTTTTTTTTTTTTATATCTTATTTATCTTTCTTTGGTTTCAATTTTATGGTGCCAAGCTTTCACTTACTGAACTTGAGATCCAAGGATTTGTATGTATTTTTCTGTTGTAGCATTGATGATGGATTTATTAGTTGGTAATCAATAATTGTGTTGACTTTTTTTTTTTGGTGGGATGCACTTTGTTTCAATAAATCAGGCTCTTGAACTTGCTTCTTCAATCATTTATCATAATTTTTGTAATCATTAGTATTGTTTTTATGGATAATGTTTGAAGTTTGGAGGTAAGTAATAAGTTCTTCTGTTTAGTTATCAAATTTTAGTTCATTTTGTAAGGTATAGTTCAAGTTCTGATTTCCCTCAAAGTCTAGAGAAGAGAATATAGGGAACATCTATTGGTTTTTTTTATAGGAAGATCAGATATTTATGTGTTGAATTGGATCATCTGTTGGTTTTAGATATTGATGTTAAAACTATTGATAGTATTTTGAAGAAGAAATTTAAGTGTGAGAGTAGATGGGTAATACTTGTGTAGGACCAAGCATTTCCAAGAGTGGATTTTTCCAATCGGTTTCTGCTGCAATGTGGCGGTCCCGATCACCTGATGGCTCAGTTTCTCATACTAATGGGGAAACTGAGATTGAGATAGCATCTAAAGAACCTGAATCACCATTACCAGTCCAAAACAAACCTCCAGAACAAATGACAATGCCCAAACCAGAGACCAAACAAGAGATTAAACCTGAGAGTAAACCAGAAACCAAACCTGAAAAACCAACAAAACCCAAGTCCCCTCATATGGAGAGGGTGTCGAGTGCAGGGCTCAGGACCGAGTCAGTGTTACAAACAAGGACTGCTAATTTGAAGGAATATTATAGCCTGGGGAGAAAACTAGGACAAGGGCAATTCGGGACGACTTTCCTTTGTGTGGAGAAGTCAACTGGAAAAGAGTACGCTTGCAAATCGATTGCAAAGAGAAAGTTGTTAACTGATGAGGATGTAGAAGATGTGAGAAGAGAAATTCAAATAATGCACCACTTGGCAGGGCATCCAAATGTTATATCAATAAAAGGGGCTTATGAGGATGCAATGGCAGTTCATGTTGTTATGGAATTATGTGCTGGTGGAGAGCTTTTCGATAGAATTATTCAGCATGGACATTTTACAGAAAGAAAAGCAGCTGCACTTACGAGGACTATAGTCGGGGTTGTGGAAGCCTGCCATTCTTTGGGGGTTATGCATAGAGACCTTAAACCTGAGAATTTTCTTTTTGTCAATGAGCAGGAGGAATCCCTTCTCAAGACAATTGATTTTGGATTATCAATATTCTTTAAGCCAGGTATAAATTGACTGATCTTATTCTCTTTCAAGTACCCAAAAGTCGTAATATTAGCTTTCTTTATTTACCTACTAGCCTTTCCTTCACTGTCCTGGTTTCATATGCATGCCAGAGTAGGAAGCAATTGTTTAAGCTGCTTGAACTTTTTGTTTTAGTTATAAATAAATAAAGAAAGAAAGAAAAAGGAGGAAAAACACTAAATCAAGTATGTAATTTCTCAATTCTCATGTGCCCATAAGTGTTTAGGCTAACAAAATCTTTTCAATTTGATCTTCATTTTTCCATTAAACTGCATGGATTTCTTAACTTGAAAACTAACCAAGTTATTGTCAAAGTCCAAATTTTAGTAAATGAATTCTTATTAAGTTATTGAATCAGCAGAATTAAGGAATGCTGTGCTACATAGAGTTTATTCATGCAAGCAATCCCTGTCAGAAATATGATATTCGATTTGAATGCCTTGTAAAGGTACAAAAAGCAATTAATATCAATCTTATACAATGCATTTCAAATGGCTGTCATGATACACTGCTAGCTCTGTGGTGATATTCTGCTGCCAGCCATCCACTAAGCTATGAGTGATTATCACTCACAAATCTATGTCCTATGCTCTCATCATTGGTTTAGGCTAGTAAGTTGTGTTTGATTCTTTAATGTTTGTGGCACATTGTACTCTTACTTGGACACGATTGTGTTGCACTATTTAAGAAAGACAATGATTATCTTTTAGTTAGCATTGGCATGAAATTTACTAGGCTTTTGTTTGGTTATTTGTAAAAAATTTACTTATAGAGCTTTTGCTCCTGCACTGATTTCGCTCTTCTTTAGTTTGCATAGTGAATATTACAAAAACATCTAGGTTGCGTTTGGGAACTTGAATTTCAAAAGATGGATTTAGATTTCAAAATAATGTAAATTGTGTAATAAAACATATGTAAAAGTAACATTGATGATTATTTTTCAAATCCATGGATTTGTTGAATGCCTATTTAGTGGTGAATTTGAAATACCTATAGCTATTTGTGAATTTGAAATTCATGTTTTTATACCTTTCAAATATATAGTCATATTGAGTTTTAACTAATTTATACATAATGTATGCATTTCATTCTCACAATTTATATAGCAAATGAAATCCAAATCCAAATTTTCAAATTCATGTTCCCAAACATAACACTAGTAAATTTGACCTCCACTTGTGATTTAATGACATTAATAGTGGAATGAAGAGAAGATTTACCTTTTTATTTAATGATCCCCTTGGTCACTTTCTCCATGTAGGTGAAAAATTTACAGATGTGGTTGGGAGCCCATACTATGTTGCCCCAGAAGTCTTACGGAAGCGTTACAGTCCAGAAGCAGATGTCTGGAGTGCAGGAGTAATTCTATACATTCTCTTAAGTGGAGTTCCTCCCTTTTGGGCTGGTAAGAAATTTTCTGATGCATAAGATTTTTCAATTTTGATTAATCATAACCGAGTACCATCCTAATTTAGCCAAGTGCAATTATTTGAGCAGCCCTTTTGTTTACACCATCATGTTTATGTTTTGATCTTCACTTTTTCTCCCCCTTTTCCCCATGATGTAGAAACCGAGCAAGGTATATTTGAACAGGTCTTGCATGGTGACCTTGATTTCGAGTCAGATCCTTGGCCTAGCATCTCTGAAACTGCAAAAGATTTGGTGAGGAGAATGCTCATTCGAGACCCCAGGAGACGGTTAACTGCACATGCAGTTTTATGTAAGTCACATTCTTTTACTCTAGCTTTTCTATTATGGTTATTTTTTGTTTTTACTTATGCTACATGGTCCTGCTGCTGGCAAGTGGGTGCTTCCTATGCTTTTGGCATGGTTGTAAATCCCTTTCTTTCATTTGGTGCTTAGGCTAGGCATCCTTAGACTTTAGACTCTATTTCATGTGTCACAGGATGGTTTTGTTGTTAAGCAAAAAATGTTTTAATCATTTAATTGTTAATACTGTATGTGGGGTTTTCTTTATTTGGTAGGTATGAATTGAGTAATGGAATCTATTGAAAGTCTGAAACAGATCCATACTGGAGCTCCAAAATGCAGCATTGAATCATGTCATAATGTGGCTTTGTAGTATAATTCTATAGGTAGACAAAAGTAATTATCTGCACTTCCTATCACTTTAATTGACATATTATATTGTTCAAAAAGTTTATACATCCAATAGGTTGGGATACTAGATCTTGTATGACAAATTCCGAGCCATCTGTGAAGATCTTTACTTCATATGATGGACTGATGCCTCTTTTCTCTTCCGTTGTTTCCTTTTGTGTTGTAATTTGGAAAAATCGGATTATAGAACCTAACCCACTATGCATACAACTTACATAAGGTTCCTGTCATTCTTTTCATTCTTTCAATGAAAATAAGGCAGGTGTTTGAAAAGTGGTGTGAATTTGGGGTGGGTTCAATATTTTAATCATATGCTTATTTTCATTGAGGAATTTGAGGAAAAGAAGTTAGGAACTTTGATTTTATGAGCAAATGCCATCAAATTTACATCATGGAAGAGGGAGTACTTAAGTAGAGGACAAAACCTTTACGATTTACTAAGGCTCCCTTTGTTTGGCGCTTTTGCTATTTGCTTTTTGCTTCTGGAAGCTAAAAAGCAAAAAGCCCATTTGGATACAACAGCAAATAAAATTCTTAAAGGATTATACACAAAATATGTAATTGGTTTAGATGACAAAGTGCATGATTGTACTTCTATATAGACTAATTATGTTATAATTGGTGTTACATTTTAATTATTTGTTCAGTGTAAATCAATTGTAATATTGTGGTTTACTTTTTGCTTTTGCTTTATGACAATTCTTTAAAAAGCAAATAGCAAAAAATCATTAGTAAAAGCATCAAGCAAATGGAGTCTTTTGTCTCATCTTTAATAGTCTAGCTGTAGACCTAAATTTGTGCAGTTCTTAGTGCCTAGAAAGATTTGGTCTGTCTTATTATCCGCAATGTAGACGGCAACTATTTATATGATTAAGGCAGTGACTATAAATTTCAGGAGGGCACTTTTTTTTCCATTGCTAATATTGTTTAAATTCTATGCAGGCCACCCTTGGATACAGATTGATGGTGTTGCTCCTGACAAGCCTCTTGATTCTGCAGTTTTAAGTCGTTTGAAGCAATTTTCTGCAATGAATAAGCTCAAGAAAATGGCCCTTAGAGTAAGTCTCTGACATGCTAGACATGATATATGGGGAAAAGGGGATTGAGAGAGAGGGAAAGGGAAAGGATGAGCTATGTATATATAATTGGAAGGCTTGACACTTGAGTGGATATAAAAGCTATCAAAACCTATTTATCATAACCTATGTTATTCCGACTCTTCATTTTCCTAGAAGTACTCGTTTCTGACACCCATGTCCGACGCATATTTGCACAAGGGTATGGAGGTATGATCCTCCAAATATATAAAAAAAACTTAGAAAAAAATTGAGCATACCGTGTCGGACACATACCCGTATCCGACACTCACCCTCGAGTCCATGTAATATAGATCATAACATTTATATTCAAAATTTTGGTACTTTAGATTTTCTAGTTATGTTGATGAGCTGAATATTTTTGTTCTTTCCCTTGCAGGTAATTGCAGAGAGCCTATCTGAAGAAGAAATAGCTGGCCTCAAAGAAATGTTCAAGATGATAGACTCTGACAACAGTGGTCAGATCACCTTCGAAGAACTTAAAGCAGGATTGAAAAGAGTTGGAGCTAATCTTAAGGAGTCTGAAATTTATGATCTTATGCAAGCAGTAAGTATGAGACTCAATTTGGATATAGTATATTGAGATAAACAACTCTGAAGGTTTCTCCTTTTCTACCAACTGCTAGTCAGCCAGGACAAGTGTTATGTGGATTTCGGATGATTCTCGTAAGCGATAGCGAGCTAATCAATTTTCCTCATTCCATATTGAATGAGAAGCACAGGGCATTACCTCACTTGCGTGGCCGTGGACCCAAGAATCCTTCCAAGACTATAGAAACTCATTTCTTGACCTCTGTACATCAAATCTAGGCACAATGATGACACCTAAAAACCTCTCTGCTTGTTCAATGAAATTTCTAGTTTCTTGAATATCTTCCTCATTCCACACTTAAGGAATAGCTATGTTACTCGGACTCTTCATTTTCCCTAAAGTACCCATGTCCAACACCTATGTCCAACATATATTCAGACATGAGTATGGGAGCATGATCTTCTAAATATATGAAAAAACTTAAAAAAACATTGAGCATACCCGTGTCGGAGTCGGACACATTTCCGTATTCGACCATCACCCTTGACTCCGGGTAACATAGAAGCATAGAGTTGGTTGCTTCAAGAAGGAAAAAAATTTATAAAGGAGACATGTAAGGCAGCTAATGGCTGGCTATGCACTTCTACAGGCAGATAATTAAGGATGGTTTGTGAATTTTTAGAACTCTGTTGGTTTGGTTTACTCAATTTAGGATCTTAGTGTTTAAATACAACAAGGTATATAGAGTTACAGGGAGAAGAAAGGAAGATAGACAATATGGTATGGGGTGTCTTTAACCGTGGAGTCCATCTGTATTCTTTACAACTATGTTGCTCCGACTCTTCATTTTTCTTGAAGTATCCGCCTTCGACACCCGTGTCCGACGCATAGTCGGACATAGGTATGGGATATGACCCTTCATGGACCCTCCAAATACATGGATAAACTTAGAAAAACTGAACATATCCGTGTCGGACATGTAGCCGTATCAATCACTCACACCCGAGTCCGAGTAACATAGCTCTATAGATCTTAAGTCATCTAACAATCGGATCTAGCCCATAGCTCACACAGTTTTGTACAAGTATAATTTTGCATCTGGTATGCCTAGTATCATCTCTTTGTCAAAGGTGACAGTAGCAGACATGATTTTAGTTTCACAAAACTGATACCCAGAGAGTAGCAAGTAGTTTTTCTATGTTATCCTAAATTTGCAGTGATTTGCCAAAGGATTTGGATTGGAAACACAGTATTTCTTTTTCTTTTCTTTTCTTTTTGACTTTGATTTTCTTTGTTCTATACAGCTATGTTGCTGCGACTATTCATTTTTCTTGAAGTACCCGTGTCCGACATCCATGTCCGACGCATATCCGGACTTAGATATAATCCTCCAAAGACTTTCCAAATACATGAAAATCTTGGAAAAAATTAAATATACCAGTGTCCGACACTCACAACCGAGTTCAAGTAACATAGCTATATAGAATACAAAATTAATTGGAAATAAGCGATGATGATTTATCTCTAATGCACATGCGTCTTCTTAAACTACAGGCTGATGTTGATAATAGCGGCACGATCGATTATGGGGAATTTGTAGCTGCTACACTGCACCTAAACAAAATCGAGAGAGAAGATCATTTATTTGCTGCCTTTTCCTACTTTGATAAGGATGGTAGTGGTTATATTACTCCGGATGAGCTCCAACAAGCTTGCGAGGAGTTTGGCATTGAGGATTTTCGCCTTGAAGAAATGATCCGAGAAGTTGATCAGGATAATGTAAGTGATTTTTTTTATTTTCCATTTTTAATTTGATCATTACATGCATCATATATTTACCAAAAATAAGAATGAGAAGGATTTTAGGGAGCCATATCTCTTGCCTTCAAAATTATTTGCAGCTAAAAGCTGTAGTTCAGTGGTTAATTAACAGTTCACCAAATGAGCGATGTGGGTTTCAAGTTTTAAGTTACCTCCGCTTGCTTAGCCATGATTTTTCTTCACTACCGCTTTCCATACCTGTAGTTAGTCTGCCCTTGAATCATGTTTCCGGATATGGGTTTATATAAACTATGTAGTTCCGACTCTTCATTTTTCTTGAAGTATCTGTGTCTAACGCATATCCGGACGTGAGTATGAGGATTTGATCTTCCAAGGACCCTTTAATTACATGGAAATCTTAGAAAAAATTGAACATACCCGTGTTCAACGCTCACACCCGAGTCCGAGTAACATAGTATATAAAGTTGTCTAATTCTTATAATAAAGCCCTCAATGCATCCATTTGCCATAACCCCATCCCTCATTTCAAAGAAAACTATCAAAATATTTCATGCTTTTGCATACAAAGTTGTGCTAAAGAATTATCATATATAGCAAATAAACCCTATTTAGCACTTTGTAGCCTACATTTGTCCATTGATCGTCTTCTACCGACTACATGCAGGACGGACGCATAGATTACAACGAGTTTGTGGCCATGATGCAGAAAGGAAATGTCGTCGGAAATGTTGCCGGTGCTGGTAAGAAAGGCCTACAAAATAGTTTTAGCATCCGTTTTAGAGAAGCATTAAAGCTTTAGTATAGGCAAACTGTTCAAGTTCTTGTTCCTTATTTTTTTCCCTTTTAAGTTTCTAGGGAACTGAGATTTGTATAGAAAGTGAATACCATTGTTCATTCTAAGGAGCAGCCATGTCAAATGCAATGAACATTTGTTCATTTTCTTCCACTTTTCTTTTATTTTTGCAATTAAAATTAGCTTCCATCATGTTGTATACTTTTATATATATATATATATATATATATATTTAAGGTTATCAGAGTTTGATTCCTTGTTACTGAAACTAAAAATTCAATACTCTACCAACAGATCATATGATTGTTGGCATCATGTTGTATACTTTACACAGAAGGATGTGTGCTTTTCTATTTACTAGAAAAAAGTGCATCTCGGATTTTTTTTTAAATAAATATTTATAAAAAAATATTATTAAATTGAATAGTATATTATAATTGTAGACAATTTTGGTTTATGCCTTCTTAAAAAACAAATATTGGTTGGGTGTTAAACTCGGGTCCGAGTTTATTTTTCGGTAAGATTTTAAGATCAAACTTTTACATTTTAGAGTATTTTAAATTTTAAATATTTATTAACTTTAATTGTCAAATTAAAAATTGAATCTTAAATTCTTCGATTTTAAAATTTTAAATTGAGTCTAGGTCAAAGAAAAGGGTTGAAAATAATTGAATCCTGAGCTTAGTTTTTAATTTAAAAAGAAAAAAGAAAAAGAATGAAGAATAACTTAAAATTTTCATCCTTCTCTTATCTTATCATCATTCAATCCAATATTCCATTTTTCTTGATTTAAAGGATAAAAAAAAAAAAAAAAAAAAAAACGGTTCACTTTTTTTTCTTTTCTTTATTCAAGTCCGGTTCTATGCGGGTTCGGACCGGTCCATAAACTCGTTTTATTATTTAAATAATATTAAAAGATTAAAATGAAATTTATATTTATATTTATATATTTTATAATTAAATTTAAATAAAAATATATTTTTATTACATAAACATTCATTCAGGTCGAGTCGAATCGAGTCGACCCGAAATGAAAAAAATTCTATCCACACTCGATTCAATACAGGTTGAATTTATCGGGTCGGACGGACTGTCCGACTCTTGAGCAGTTCCAATTGCAAGCATAAAATCTTGGAAAATTCAATTGCTACAATTTGGGCATGCAAAGAGAGCCACATTTATAAGCTTGTTCTTGCAAGTTTATGTCCAAATGAGTCGGGTGGATTTCTACTTTAGCTATCAATTAGGAAATGGTAGTTGAAGCCAAATAATTGAAATCATGTAGCTATCGGTTTATAATATAACATTGACTAGAAATAAAATTATTTTATCTGAGATCCATTGTCTACCTTCCTATATTTTAATAATTGTTTGACTTTATTATTGTGTGATTTTGCAGATTTTTTCCCTCTCTTGTTCGATTAAAATGTAGGTTTTTGAATCTTATGTGATCGTGTTCATTTATGTTATCTTGATTTTTTTTTTTTTTAAATATTCGTATTCAACACATGTACTCGATACATATTCAAATATGAGTATGAAAATATGATTCTTTAAATATATAAAAAAAAAATAATAATAAATATATCCGTATTTAACACTCATCTCGAATTCGGATAAAAAAAATAATGCGTACAGAATATTCAACTAGTTTTATATGAACACCAATCTTTGATGGCAATACATTGCTCTTGTATTACTTTCTTTTACCATTTTTCAGTTGGAGAAGAGGATTGAAAATTTTTCCCAGCTCTATTTCATGCGCCATGTTTCAACCAGGACACTAAATATTATTAGGGGTATGTAGGAATTCGGTTTACTGAACTTATCTATCGAAACCGACGTTATTCGGTTAATTTTGTTCGATTGATTCGGTTGCGGTATTAATCGGTGATGGAGACTCAATTAAGAGTTGTAAACCCAAGTGCAGGTTATGTTCAAGTAATAAATTCTCGGGTGTCCGAGGTCGAACCACAGGGAAGCGTATTAGTAAGTATAAGTTTATAAATATATAAGACAAAGAAAAGAAAGTAAACAAGATATTAGGGAATCAACAACAAAATAAGATAAACAAGATATTAGAGAACAAAATAAACAAAATATAAAAGAAATTAAACAAGATATAAAAAACAATAAGAAAAGATGTTGAGGTTAGAGAATCCACTCTTGGTGCTATGCTAAGATTAATCTTGTTTTATTACACAATTGAAATCCACACATAAGGGAGGTTCCAACCGGAAGGTTTAGCAATTCAGTCCAAATTGTCCAACGTCCATAGCATATGACATTATGTTCATTTGGTGTCCTCAAAACTCATAAAAAGAGTCCAAGCATTCCTTATGCCAAGGTATATGTCTACAACAAATCAAGGTTATGAAACCAAGCATTTATTGTGCCATTTTCATTGTCAATAATGAATCAAGATCCCTACTTTGCAAGTATGATTTTAAACCAAAAGAAAATATTATCTATACTAGTGTTTATAAATGATGATTCATTTTAGCTCATGTTTAAGAGACTAACCTTAGCATTTACCAAAAGCTTCACCTCATCACCTCAACAATATGATTAGCAACACATACTAGATATGAATAAAATGAAAAGAAATGTAAGAAGCATAAGTAAATAAAGAAAAAGAAAACTAGAGAAAGGAAAGAAGAAGAAAACTTAGAGAATTTTATTACAATGGCTAATATCCTACCAATGTATAATAATACTCATCCAAGGCCCTCTATTTATACACATTTTGGAGAGCTAAATGACAAGAGACAAGCTTTATAAATTTCAAAGGTAGGTATAATAGGTGGGTGCATTTTTCTAACAATTTTCGTCATATTGTATGACAATTCTGATCATCCAGCTTGATGGTTGATTTTGTTAATGTTGGAGGCTTTATCTGATCAAATGGTCTTCTAGAAAAATATACCCCTATCGGTTACTGATCCATAGCCGTTGGAATCAGATCATTTGCTCATGTGGATCGGAAGATATGGTCAAAATACCAAAACGGGTCAGCACAGACGTCATTGCACATCAGCCAACTTGATGGTTGATTTCGCTAGGGAAAACGACTCCGTTTCAAGAAGTGTAAAACATGAAAAAGATAGATATGCCTCTTAACTGTGCACTGTAAAAATTTCAGCCTTAATGCTTCAGTGAAACTCCAGATATAGCTGATATGGCAAAAGGTGTCGGAACTGGAACTGAATTGGATTTGCTCTTAATTCTTGATTTAACCTAGTAATCTGAAATCACTCAAATAAACTCGTGAAAAACACCAAATTACATAAAAATATAAAAGATCATAAACACAAGTAGACTAAGCAATAATAACTCGTATTTGACACAAAACAATAATAAAACATAACTAAAAACTATATAATTATACGAGTTATCAATCGGTAAACACGTTCGGTTTAAATATGTATATCCGATCGGTGTGCAGTTTTTTTTTCTAAATCGAACCGGTCAAAAAAACCAACATTTAATTAAAAATAAAAAGTAATTTTTATTTAAATCCAAACAATACCTATAACCCAATAATCCATTATAAAAAATTCATACACATAATCCATAGGCCAAACCCATAGCCGAACTAACCGATCGAACTGATTAAGTTCGGTTCGGTTGGGAGTTTCTTTGTCGATCGGTTCATTCAATTGTATGAATTTAATCGATTTAATCGGTTATCGATATTTTAAAACCGAACCGACCGAACCGATCGAATACTCACCCTTAAATATTATTAGTTGAGATTGCTCTTGGGGTCCGGTAGACCCATTTAAGGGCCGGATGGGTAACAAACTCGGCCCATATTAGGTCATGTTTGGATATAGATTTTTTTAATTCGGATTAGTCCGATTCAACCTGAATTACTGTTTAATAATATAAAAAATTAATTATAAAATATATATAAACATTAATAAAAAAATTATTTTTTTAATAATTTACTATTTTTTAAATAGTGATATGAGATTTCGAATCAATCCAAATCCGATCCGTACCGAACTTGAATAAAAATCTCAAAAAAATTGAGTCACGGCTGACCATAGAGTCACTTTTGTTAGCTTCCTCCTGGCGAGTTTGTGTGGATGAGTCAGTGTCAAGTAGGATTTCAGCCATCAATGAGGAAGTGATATAGTTGAAGCACAATATATAGAAATCATCTAATGTTGCCAATTTTGAAAGAGATTTTCTTACAGCAGTGTAGCTCTTTTGAATAATAAAATTATTTAAATAATACATTTACTTTCTTTTTTTTTCTATATAAACAATGAAATAATAAAAAATTAGATTCGATTAATTTACAATTT
This sequence comes from Fremontodendron californicum, assembly GCA_030761205.1. NCBI lineage: Eukaryota > Viridiplantae > Streptophyta > Magnoliopsida > Malvales > Malvaceae > Fremontodendron > Fremontodendron californicum. The sequence continues at coordinate 5,174,115 of JAULJL010000048.1, read as the reverse complement.
CTTTATTTTTTTTATAATTTTTATGAAATTATTTATCCATTAAAAATAAAATAAAAAATGAAAATGAATAAAACCATCCGAGAGGTTTTTGGGGATTTAAATTGTGATCGCGGACGCATGACGGATGCATCGCGTTTAACACAGTTGCAGACGGTAATGAATGTTACTGAGATCGATTACGGTAAATATCAACGGCGAAAAAAATTAAAATCACTAAATAATGCCCATAACATCACGTTACGACCGTTATTTAAATATTTGACTACACTTAATCTATTACCATTTAAAATTACGTGGAATCCATCAAAATTTTACATAATATCCATATTTATAAGTGATGAATCTCTATGTAATTCTTTGTCGTAGATATATTTATCTTGATCAATAAATGATCTTTTCACTTGCATGCACGTACACCATTTGTCATAAATCATAAGTCACATTGATGCTTAATTTCTTTATATCATATAGCAACTGTTCTTCCTTTTGGGGCTTTGTCAAGGGAAAACATTGTGCTTTTATTTGATTTGGAAGCATCAAATATTTTATTTAAAGGTAAATAAATCAGCATAAATTATTCATTGAAGAACAAGTTATTGTTAAGGTTTCTATTAAAGATCAATGTATAGAAGAAATTTCCATATTACAAGACCCTCACACTTATGTTATCTGAATTCGGAAGTAATTGTCGGATACGGATATGTGTTCGACATGAATATTCTCAAATTTTTTTAAGTTTTTTCATATATTTAAGGATCATACTCGCATACTAACATCTGAATATTTGTCGGATATAGGTGCCAGACACGGATATTTTATATAAAAAAATGAAGAATCCAAGTACCATGACCTTATAAAACTCATGAATGCATGCTGCTGAGTGCTTACTATCAGATTTGGGGTATACTTATCAAAACAGCTTCACAGTTTTTTTTGGTCTCAAAAATCATCAACAAAGTCTTCAAAGGATGAACAAAACTGATCTATTTTTAACTAAACTTAACTCAAAATTGAGTAATTTTATATATTAAATCAACAAACTGTATCAGCTTACCAAACAAAAACAAAACTCGATGAAGAACAACAACTAAAAGAAAAAAAAAAAAAAAAATTAATGGCTTGAAGCTCGGTTAAGAACAGAAAAGTTGAATCTTGAAGTGCATTTGTCCCAGTAAAGACCAATTTCATCACCCAGCTTTAGTTCCCTCCTCTTCACAAACTCCTTAACCCAATTCTTGATAAGCACATTGGCCCCTTTGTTCCATTGCTTGAACACCATCTCATGTTCTGTTTTTGTGTCAAAATCCCACACCCTAACTGCTAACCCTTCCTTAATTCTTGCCAGTTCATCATCGTTCCACAATGGAAAAACATGAGACTCCAAGCTGTCCGATCCCAACAGCAGCCTTGACATGTTGCCCAGATCACTTTCTGACAGCTGCTTTTTAATGCACCATGGATCATGTAATTCATGGCCAAATCCAAGCCTCAAAACTACCTTATCTTCATCAGCTTTACTTGTCTTGTTTTTGCAGGACCAAACTGATCTTCTTTGTCTTTTCTTGGAAATACTGCAATTATCTTCAAAACCCAAATTCAGATTCAAAGAAAGGCCTCCCTCCTTCGACTCCATCAGCCAGTTGTTCGCTTTATCAGTTGCAGGATCAGTCTTTCCTTTGGACGAACAAATATAATCCTTTGAAATTGAAAGAGACAATTCCAATGAAACATGGCTAAGTTCCGAAGAAAGACCTTCAGTTGCAGTGGCAGTGGACATATTATTATCAAACGAAAGAGACGATTCCAATGAAACATTGCTTATCACTTCACCGACGACACAGTCTTTTTCTTTAGGGCTACTATTGTTTCGTGGAGGGAACAAATCCCATGCAACAAAAAAGGACTTTTCAGCCATTGTTGAAGGAAACAAACAAGCTTCTTCTCATAAAACCCAACCCTATTCTTTGATGGAAAAACAAAGACGAAGCTCTCTTTCTCTCTCTCTCAAATGAACTGTCTTGAAGAAGAAGTAACAATGCAAGAACTTGAGAAAGCTAGCTAGGTTTATATATAGAGAGAGATATGGGAATCGAAATCCTTTTCCGATTAGGAAAAGAATTGGGGCAGAAACTTTTTTGCCAAGAAGTCGTGTTATTTGGGGGCTGATTTCGGAAACCCATTACTATCTTTTCAATTTTTACTGCCATTGCTTTTCTTTTACTTAACAAAACAATGAAATATGTAGAAAATTATCAAATTATATAAATAAATTCATGTAATTTATTTATTTTAATAAATTGAGAGGATGATGATCAAGAACTAAATTTAATATAATTCAAATGATTTATCATCCAAGTAATCTTATTTAAGATGTTATTTGTTTCATCTTTTTTTCGTTCAAAATTAGAGGTAACAAAATGAACCCAAACTCGAAAACCCGTCCAAAAAACCCGAATCCGAACCTAGGGATGGCAATGGAGCGGGGCGGGGGCGGATTTTGCAGTATCCGTCCCCGCCCCGCCATTGTACTGCTCCGCGCCCCGCCCCGCTCCGCTCCGCCATGGATGTTGAAATTTCAATACCACTACCACCTCCATGGATGTCGGTTACATCCATAACCGCCCCGCCCCGCTCCGCCCCATTTGATATTTATTAATTATTTTTATTTTTTTCAAATAATAAAGCATTTTAAAAATAAATTAAATATAAACATGTTTCTAATATAGGAAGAGAAAAAAATAAAGTATTAGATTTAAGTTTTTAAAAATAAAAATAAAAATAATAAGTTTAATTATATTATTTTATTATTCATTTAAAAGCTAAATATGTAAGGGTAAAATTGTAATTTCACTATTCGGGGCGGGGCGGTGCGGAGCAGGCAATTACCACAACTGCTCCATCCCCGCCTTTCAGACAAAAAAAAACGCACCGCCCGCCCCGCCTCCATTGTTCAAAAAAAAAAACCTCTCCATTCGGATCGAATCGGTTCGAAATCCATCGGTCGGATCGGGTTTTGCCATCCCTATCCGAACCCGCCCAAACCCGATTTGACCAAAAAGTCAAAAATCCAAACCCGAAATGGCCCGAGCCCGAAAGAGCTCGAACCCGAAAAGACCCGAACCCGAAATTACCCGAACCCGAAAAAGCCCGAACCCGAAAAGACCCGAACTCAAAATTACCCGAACCCGAAAATACCCGAACCCGAGCCCGGCCCGAACCCGAACCCAAATTTAGTACTAAAAATAAAAATTATCAAATTGTAATTAAATAATTTTTTTATAAAGCAAAAACTTTATTTATCAATTTTATTCTAATATCTTTTTTAATAATTTAATTATAATTTATATTATATTATATATATATGATAAAATAATAATTTTATCAAAAATACAATTATATTTTGTGCTTATAATTTTAATGTCCCATATCTTGATGAATCCACTATCTAAAAATTCTAAACTCATGAAAATTTTAGAAATGTAAATTTTTTTGACATAAAATATTACTTATCATTTATTTATGTTATTTTAAGAGCACCCTTATAATAGTATAATAGTATTTTCTATATATTAAAATTAATTAATAGCAATTCATTCATTTCTTTTATTAAAAAATAGATTAAAACTACTTTAAAAAAAAAAGTGTTGCTCTTTGCAACATATATATAGTTTTCTTAGGCATATTATTAAATTAAGTCATCAACACCATATTCACTTGCCCAAGCCCGGATCGATCCGAAATATAGGCTTCAAATTCTGTCAAAACCCGTCCATATTTGTAAATAGATAGTCCAAGCCCGTTTAGACCTCAAAGTTGAATATCAGGGTTCGTCCCTAAAAATCTCTTATTTTGTAGTGAATATAAATTATAATGTATTTACATATTGAAATTCGAGTTCATCAAATCAATTATTTTAAATATTAATATGATTAATTTATAATATATCATATTTTTTTAATAAATTATTTTAAAAATTTATTTTATATAAAAAATTAATCTTATATTCTTTTGGTGCTAACAAATATTGATTTTAATAAATAAATATAATTTAAAATATCATATTATAATAAAAGATTATTTTTAAAAATAATTATAAAATTATTTTTAAAAGTAAATATTTAAATTATGTAAAAATAATTACATCTAACATAAAATAAAAATGATGTAAAACAAACCCGAACCCGAACGGACCCGAACCCGGACGGATCCGAACCCGATCGGACCCGAACCCGATTGAGCCCGAACCCGAATGGATCCAAACCCGAATGAACCCGAATCCGAATGAGCCCGACCCTGCCCAATTGCCACCTCTATTCAAAATAATGACATACCCGACAAACTTCAGATGAATAGCCACTAATCTTAAAAACAAAAAATTAAGAATAAGAATTAAATGACATTGACAAGAAGAAAACTAATATATACATGAGTAAATTTTGAATTCTTTTATTAGAATATATCAACTTAAAAGATAAATTTGTTCAAGGATCGAGTTATCGGTCCAACAGGCTTGACCTAAATTTGGCCGAATTTAAGTAAGGATTTTATTAATTTAAACTGATCCGACAAGACCCGAACTACTATTCATTAAATAAAAATATTTTTTATTTAAATTTATTTATAAAATATATAAATATTAATATAAGAATATTTTTTTAAAAATTTTAAACAGTAAAATGGATTTTCGAACCGGTCGAGCTTGATCCAACCCAAATTTGAGTAAGAAAATAAAAAAAAATTCAGACTGCAGCCCCAAGCATAAACAAATGTATTAAAAAGTAATCATTTTGAAATATGTAGCATTTTTCAATATGAACAAAGTATTTTTTAAATTTTATTTGAATTTAATTTTTTTTGTACAATTTTAAGGATGTAATTTAGTGCATTTAAAATTTTATTTTGAGAATACTTTTCAAAAAAATTGGAACCCATGTTAAAATATAGCATTAATCTTTTATATAAAATTTATTTCGCATAATAAAAATAATTGGTACAATTTTTCATAATTAATCAACCTAACAAGAATTTCCTACCAAGAAAAACTAACAAACATTTTTATAAATTGTTTGGTTTCCTTATACATAAAAAAAAAATGGGATAATGTCACAAAAGGTACTTGAAGTTTATTAAAATTTTTAATGTGGTACTTTTATTTTAAAAATGTCTATTTTGATACTTAAAATTGCACTCCATGTGTTATTGTAATACTTGTGAGTAACACCGTTAAATATTAGATGACGTGACTTGTGTATCCAAAGAAAACTTGACATGTATAGTGATGCCACGTATATATTAACAAATTTTTATTTTATTTTTATTTAAAATAATTTTTTTTTTAAAATAAGATATTAAAAATTTTATAACAAGTAATTTTAAAATACTTATATTTTAAAATAATTTTATCTAAATATTTTAATTTTGTAATTTTTAAAAAAATTTAAAAAATAAATATGAATTTTTTAAAATATAATTTAAAATATTTATATTTTTAATATAATTTTTTAGAAATATAGATATTAATTTTTTTTAAAATATAATTTTAAATATTTTTATATTTTAAAATATATTTTTTTCATTTTTACAAAAATTCAGATATTAATTTCTAAAAAATAGGTGATGCTATGTGTCATTATCTGATTGGTCAATGCTATATCATCATCTATACTTAACGGTGTTAATCAAGGTATCACATTGATACACGGTTTGATAGTACAGATACCACATTGAATATTTTTAAAGTACAGGTACCACATTGACAAATTTGATAAAGTTAAGAGATCATTCATAACATTATCCCAAAAAAAATGACATACAAACTTACGGCCTTTACTATCTATCTTATTAATTTAATAATATATATATATATATATATATATATATAAAAGGAGCCAAAGGCGTTAGATGATAGTCGGAATGTGAAGGCACTTGAAAACTTCTTGTGGGATATGAAGCAGTTCCAATGAAGGGACTGATGTATGTAACAGCCAGGGTGAATGGCAAGACTGTGCAGGCTATGCTAGACACGGTTGCCACAAACAACTTTGTGTCGCTGAGAATGGTTGATCAGTTGGGTTTGAAAGTCACCAAAAGTACAAGTCAGGTAAAGGCAGTGAACTCGAAGGCTCAAGGTATCCAAGGTACGGCTATTTCTACTTTGTGGATGGGAAGTTGGCAAGAGGAGTGTCGTTGTTGGGGAACACATCAAGCATTTGCGGTTGGTTTTCTCAACATTGAGGAAAAGGAGAAATGTGAGTTTTGCCAACAAGAGATCATGTTCTTGGGTTGTAAAACTAATTTAACTTTTCATGATTTTATAATTTTTTATAGGATTTATATTTATTCAATCCGATTGTTATATTTCATACTCTATTCATGTATATCGTGCACGTCAAATTTTGAATAAATTAAAAATATCTAACTATTTATTCGATTAAAAATTTTAACTGTTAAATATATATAAAAACACATTCGATCGACATAATATAAATATTGGATCGATTCGAAACTTTACATGCACGACAAGTGCGATTATATTACTAAATTCAACGATCAATTTGTTAAAATATCAATCTTATACAAAAGTATAAAAATATATGTTTTTATATTATATATAAGTTGATACTCCTCTATATTATATATAGATGATAATATATTTTTGTATATATAATAAAAATTGAATACTTTTGCTTTTATTTAAAAGTAAAATAAAGTTTTATTATTGTTTATAAAAAAAAAATTAAATATTGATTAATAAATAATTTGTTTAATAAAAGAAAGAAAATTGTAAAAGTATTACGAGGGATATAATAAACATAGCTCACTTACTCGTAGACTTGTTCATGAGTCAGATCAAGTTGAATTACTGTTCAAATTTTTTTTATTTTTTTTATTTAAATTCGGCTTTGAGCATACTTGAATCGGTTCGTCAATCTATTTTATTATGTAAATAATATTAAAAAATTTAATTTTATATTAATATTTATTTATTTTTTATAATTAAATTTAAATAAAAATAATTATTTATTACATAAACAATTATTCGAGTCCAATCGAATCGAACAATCCGAATTGAAAAAATTCTACTCAAACCCGATCCAATACGGATCGGATCAGTCGGATCGGGCCGGTTATTTTCTACTACAATCTACGTTTTCCTCGCTTTTCTTTTTTGTTTTTGGCAAGAATCTAAAGTCTGAACATTGAAAGGAAAAAAAAAAAACACCTTGGGAAAGCAAAAGAGCAGCTGTTTGCATCATTTGGTATCAACAACTTCCTTCTTTTCCTTATCCAATATTTGAACAAGGATTCCCAGTCTCAAGCTCACTGTAAGTAGCCAAAACTCCTTTTCACTTTGATTCTTTCTTTGGGTTTGTTTAGCCAAGTCTCAGACTATTGAACTGTAAACTCAATTACGAATTACTGCTAGAAAATTTGCTCAAATTTTGAATTCCCAGAATTTGATTTTGTAATTCGACTTGTCTTTCACTTCTGTTGGTTATATTGGAATTTTAGATTAGTAGTAATAAAGATTTAATGGTAGTTTTTTAATCTTTATTAAGTATATTGATTGAAGAACGATATTCAGATTGTCCTTTTGAAACCTAGTTGTATTGTTGTTTCTGTAGTTTGGGAATGAATAGTTAATAAAATGGCAAGGCAAGGTAATACCCTTTTTCTTGAACAATGGTTGAGGACTAATGTTGGTGGTATTAGCCACACTGTTTCTGGACATTCTTCGTCTTCTTCGTCTGCTCGTGCCATCATTCAAGCTTGGTCTGAGCTCAGAGATTCACTTCAGAGCCAAACATTTCATCCCCATATCCTCCAATCTTTGAAAACCCTCCTTAACTCGCAAGCCTCTCTCCATGTTGCTGATCCTCAAGCCAAACTTCTTTTATCTGTACTCTCATCTCAAAGTTTCGATCTTCCTTCCGAATCATATCCTATCTTGCTCAGGCTTCTTTATATTTGGGTCAGGAAGTCTGTCAGGCCGTCTACTGTGCTCATTGATTCAGCCGTGGGTGTCCTTTCTCGTGTATTTGCTACTGAATTTGGTTTGAAGAAAAGCCCTTCTTTTCTTGCTGAAGGTATTCTTATTTTAGGGGCCATTTCATTTGTGCCTCCTGTGTCTGAAAGATCGAAAATAGTGTGCTTGGAGTTGCTTTGTAGACTGTTGGAAGAAGATTACCAATTGATTAGATCAGGAGAAGATATTATCTCGGATGTGCTCGCTGGGATTGGATATGCATTATCTTCTTCTGTGGATGTTCATTTTGTTAGAGTTCTCGATTCTTTGTTGGGAATTTGGGGAAAGGAATATGGGCCTTCTAGTACAGTTTCTACTGCACTCATGATCTTGCATTTGGTTGAATGGGTTGTGTCTGGTTACATAAAATCTCGTTCTTTTAAGAAAATTGAAGCTTTTTCACAGGGGACTTTAGGGACTTCAAAGGCAAACTATATTCCATTTGCTCTTGTTATGGTTGCAGCTGGAGTATTGAGAGCTAGTAGACATGCTGCTAATGGCCAGGGACTAGAGTTTGTTTCCACACTAAGGATTTCTGCAGAAAATCGAATAGTCTTTGTAGCACAAAATTTGATTTCTAAAACTAAAGGATTTGTAAACTCAGACAATGATCCCACGAACAGTCTTCTTCAACAATGTTTGTCATTAGCCTTGGCTCGAAGTGGTGCAGTGTCTTTCAGTGCCCCTGTGCTTCTGTGCCTTGCTTCAGCCTTGTTAAGGGAAATCTTTCCCTTAAGACACTTATATATGCAGATTCTTCAGTTCCTCCATAGTAGTGGGTCTGAATTGGGGATCAATGTGATTAAAAGACATCTAAACAGTGTTCTTTTCAAGGAAGCAGGTGCCATAACTGGTGTTTTTTGCAATCAGTATGTCTCAGCAGATGAGGAGAGCAAAAGTTTAGTGGAGAGTCTTATATGGGACTACTGTCAGGATATATACTCTGGTCACCGGCAGGTTGCTTTGTTGCTTCGTGAAAGAAAGGATGAGCTGCTAGTGGATTTGGAGAAAATTGCAGAATCTGCTTTTCTTATGGTTGTGGTTTTTGCTTTGGCTGTAACAAAGCACAGACTAAATTCAAACTTCTCTCAAGAAATGCAGAGGGAGAAATCAGTCCAGATATTAGTTTCTTTCTCTTGCTTAGAGTATTTTCGACGTATGCGTTTGCCAGAATATATGGATACAATTCGAAGAGTTGTTGCAAGCGTTCAGGAAAATGAGCCTGCCTTCATCTCTTTCGTGGAATCCATGCCCACCTATGTTGACTTGACCACTTGGCAAGGTGATTTTTTTTTTCCTTTTTGGCCATGGGAAGCTGATGTTTATGTCCCATTTTAATCGAGTGTTAAGTTAATAAGTTCAAGTAATTCTGCAGTTTAAAGTTCCCAGATGTTTTTTCATGTTGTTGTTTTATATATTGTTAGTATATGTGGATTTGAATTTTGTCTTGTAGACTTTTCCTCCAAGCAGAAAATGGAGTATGAATGGTCCAAGGATGAGGTACAAACCGCTCGTGTTTTGTTTTATTTGCGGGTTATTCCAACTTGCGTTGAACGATTGCCAGCTCTTGTGTTTAGGAGGGTGGTTGCTCCAGCTATGTTTCTGTATCCTAAAATACATGATTACTTTACTTGGGAAACTTTTTATTCATATTAAACAATATAAACTCTGATTCCTGATAACAATGGTCATTAGATATATGGGACATCCAAATGGAAAAGTAGCTCGAGCCTCACATTCTACGTTTGTAGCATTCATGTCTTCAGAAAAAGACTCCGAGGATGAAAGAGTGTTGCTGAAGGAGCAGCTTGTTTTTTATTACATGCAAAGATCTTTAGAGGTACATAAATTTACTGAAACTGACAGTAGAAATACCTGAAACATGTTATCGAACTTGTGGGACTAAATTAATCTCTTCATTATTATGAATATAGGGATATCCTGGCATTACTCCTTTGGAGGGCATGGCTTCGGGAGTTGCAGCCTTGGTTCGACATCTTCCTGCTGGTAGCCCAGCAACATTCTATTGCATTCACTGTCTTGTTGATAAAGCTAATAAGCTCTGCAGTGATGCTTCCACTTTAAAGGCTGATGAGTGGAAGAACTGGCAAGGAGGGCCGGAGCCTTGTAAAAAAATCCTAGAGCTGCTTTTGCGTCTTCTTTCCCTTGTTGATATACAGGTAAATACTTACATATTCTAATTTCATTTTTTTTTTTTTTGGAAGCATAAGAAGCAATTTTTCACCATTCTTTTCTTTTTTCCCTTTATTTTTCCCTTAAAGGGTTTGACTCTATGTTGCTCCGACTCTTCAACTTTCTTAAAGCACCCGTGTCCGACGCATATCCTAACATGGTTATGTAGATATGACCCTCCAAGGACTCTCCAAATACATGAAAAAACTTAGAAAAATTGAACATACCCGTGTCGGACGCATACCTGTATCCGACACAGACACTCACACCCGAGTCCGAGTAACATGGGTTTGACTAGTTAAAATAAGTTCTGTAGCTAGTTTACTCTCTCCATGTTGATTGTTGGTTTACTGCTTTTATGTTGTTTTTATGCCGCTTCATTTGAAATAAATGAAACAATGTTCTTAAGAATTAAACAGAAATGTATATTCTACAAAAATTTGCCCACGATCCTTGTTCTTGGTCTCTGTGAAAGATCCAGTCGACGGGAAAGAATCTATGTTCAAGTCTTATTACAGAGTGCGATGTTGCAATTTACAACCAGAAGCTATGTTGCTCCGACTCTTCATTTTTCTTGAAGTATCCGTGTCCGACGCATATCCGGACATGAGTATGGGGATATGATCCTCCAAATACCATCCAAATACATGGAAATCTTGGAAAAACTTGAACATACACGTGTCGGACACATACCCATGTCCGATACTCACATTCGAGTCCGAGTACCATAGACCAGAAGTCCTCGAACTAGATGCTGTTGAAAAAATATTTGCTTATCTTTATCTGATGACTCAGGTGTTTGCTAGATAGTATTAAAATTTACTCATTTTGTGTAGGTACTACCAGCTCTAATGAAGTCGTTGGCACAGCTAATTGTCCAACTACCAAAAACCGGCCAGAACATGGTTCTTAATGAATTATATGCCCAGGTTGCTGAATCTGATGATGTTACACGCAAACCCAATTTAGTTTCATGGCTGCAGTCATTGTCTTACCTTTGTTCTCAAGCTAAAAGTAAAGTTGTGACCTCCAAAGGGAGGGAAAGCAAAGAAAACTCTGCTTCTCCAGGGACTATAATAGAACCATTAAACGAGGATAGACCAAATGCACGTTTGTGAGACATCTAGATGCAGTTCTTCAGGCACGGCTAATTCTCCAATCGATGGCAAGAACATGCGTAGGTTGCTGAATCTGATGAGGTCACATGCAAACCAACTTTGGTTTCATGGAGTCATTGTCTTACCTTTGTACTCAAGCTAGAGCGTAGAAGTGGGGATCTGAACTCCAAATGGAGGAGAAGAAAAGAAAACAATGCTTCTGCTGGGCTGCGGACCCATTTTCTCGGAGACATCAAGGTGCAATTCTTAATAAATGTTTCTTGTTATATATATATATATATATATATATATATATTCATCTTGATATTGGGATAAATGGGACTTGAAATTATTACAATACTGCCTCTTCAAGTCAAATAATAAATAGGGATGTTCTTCATTTCTCTATGGCTTCTCCTTCAGTGTTATACCACATACTAGGTAGACCTATTTATTATCCAACAACACCTCCATATCATATACCTGCATTGATATGCCAACCTCAGTGAGCCTTGAATTTAGGCTTTTGACCTTGGCATATATGAATTCATACCTTATTGCTTGCTGAGAGAGGATTCTATGCCTTTAATTCTTCGTTTAGATCCGTGCCGTGCATCCTATTTGTGCTGATAGGTCATTTGGCTAGCATGCTCTGTATTGCTAACTGGTGTGCCATTCTATGTTGCTCCGACTCTTCATTTTTCTTGAAGTACCCGTATCCGACATCCGTGTCAGACATATATTCAGACATGGGTATGGGGATATGACCCTCAAGGACCCTCCAAATACATGGAAAAACTTAGAAAAAACTGAACATATCCATGTCGGACACATACCCGTGTCCAACACTCACACCAAAGTCCGAGTAACATAGGTGCCATTGTAGTTATTTGGATGATTTATCTGGATGAAAGTGTGTATTGTCAAAGTGGCTTGTTCTTATATCATGTACTATTATTTCTTTTAGTGCATTTGGACAAGGCTCACTGAACCTTGATCCTTCATTAGCAATTTATGTTGCTCCGACTCTTCATTTTTCTTGAAGTACCTATGTCCGACGCCCGTGTCTGACGCATATCCGGTCATGAGTATGGGGATATGATTTTAAAGGACCCTCCAAATACATGGAAATCTTGGAAAAAAAATTTGAATATACCCGTATTTGACACTCACAATCCGAATAACATAGTTAGCAATCACTAGGAAAAGCTTTGGGTTGCACTTTTAGTAGATACTTTGTAAATCCTCTTGCAAGGTCTTGCGATCTTGTCAGCACAAAATTGGCACTTTCTTTTTCTTTTTCCTTTTTTTAAGTTAGGACTATGTTTGACTTGGATGTAAGCATTTTTCAAGTTGACACTTTCTGCATGTAGGGCATAGGAAATTGCCTCCAATCTGAGAGTTATTCGTTCTGTTTTAGCTTACAGATCAAAATGGTATAATTGAGAACTCTTTAAGTTGCTTGATGTTATGCTCTTTTCAGATTCAGTATTTTATCCTGATTTTTTCCTCAAGTTTTGTTGATTGTTTTAGTGAAATTGTGTGGATGAATATTATTGACATGTAATCTTACGTGGACAATCTATATTATTGACATGTAAATTGTCCACGTAAGATTACACATAAGCAGATATTATCAGGTAATCATGTATCTTGTAATATATATATATATATATATATATATATATATGAGGAGGGATCCACTTAAATTACTGTAAAACTAAATTAGTTTCACACACATCCATAACTTTTTATACGATTTATATTTTAACAAACCGACTATTGAATTTAACAATATAATTGTATTCGTCATGCATGTAAAGTTTTAAATCGATTCGATATTTCTATCATATTGGTCGAAAATACTGTTTTTTAGATATATATTTAACGGTTGAAAGTTTTTTACATCGAACAAATAGTTAAGATATTTTTTAATTTACTTGAAACTCGACATGTATGATCTACATGAATAGAACATGAAATATTACGATTGAATTAAACAAATATAAATCGTATAAAAAGTTATGAAAGTGTGTAAAATTAATTTAAATTTACAATAATGTAAGTGGATCTCTTCTCTATATGTATATATATATATATATGATTAGTAATATATTTAAAATAAAATTTGTTAAGTATATATTTAATTAGTGTATAGATAAAATTTATCAAGTATAAACCTTAATAGATTTGATAGTTTTTTTAATTTAAGATAAGCTTCTTAATAGAATTTAGGATTTAATAGAAAATTTTTGTTTTTAAATTAAAATACAATATATATATATATATATATATATATAAAGGTTAAGTGAATAGATAAGATTTGTTAAATATAAAATTGAAAGTTTTGGATAAATGTTTTTTTAGAATTTTAAATTTGAATATAATATAATTAATATTAGGCTTAGTACGTGTTATCAAGATGGGATGTCTATGTAGCTTTCATGTGAGCAATATTTACCAAATATACGTATATGATATGGATGGTAAACTTACTCAAGGGTCGGGTAGTCTGTTTGATTCGGCAAGCTCAACTCATATTGAGTCGGGCTTGGTAGAGTTTTTTGTGATTCGTGCCGGTCCAATCTAAATCACTATTTACATAATAAAAAATTTATTTAAATTTAATTATAAAAATAATTTTTTATTATTTTTTGAATAATGAATTGGATCGGCGAACCTGGCCTGGGTAAAAGGATCGACCTTGCCCATGAGCACTTCTAATGGATGGCAATGCAAGAAATTTTGAAACACGATTGTCGAAAAGAAAAAAAAACAATTTGTGTATCGCACGAGTCACAAGCTAATATATATTTATATTATCCGATACTCACCCATAAGCAAAATATCAGGGACCCACCTGCTATCCTAAAATCACCATTGACTGCCAAAACCCGAAATTTTACGTACTAAGGACATTTTCTTTTTACTCCAAGTCACACTTAGACTTGTTCAAAAGTCGAGTTATCTGTTTAAATTCGAAAGTTCGTACGATATTTGAGAAAGTTTGGATAAAAATATTAAACTTAAAATATGGGTTTGAGCAACAAAAAAAAAAACGACTCATTTAGAAAATGAATCGGGCCTTAACTGCAATAATCAAGGTCTGAATTTGATCTAGCCCATTTTTTATTTATATAATATATTATTTTTATTTTTATATATATTATGACATTTACATCATATAAAAAAATATATATATATAATATTATAATGTAAACATTTAAAAATATATTAAATGATCCATGTTTTAAAACTTAAAAAAAAAATTTAAAATTAAATAAAAAATAACATTTGTTTAAAAAAAAAAATTTTAAATTAAAATGAACAGTCTTAAACGATATTTGATTATCCATTTATAAATATAAACGAACTTGAACAAAATTTGAAATTCATATTTCAAATAAAACCAAATTTAAATAAATATATATGATATTAATGCATGAACACCTTTAGTCACACCATCCCTTTCTACTTTGTTTGTGCAATTATGCCTAAAGAAAGTATTTGGTTGTCTTCTCGAACAATCTCGTTACCTTCAGCAGCTGACTTGTTGGGTTAAGGACAGATTATCAAGCTTTCTAAAATTAAAACCTGTCTAACTCAGGTTTTGAAAAGCGAATTTAGCTATTCAAAGATATATTACCCAGACTCGAAATGAATATTAAATGAGAATATAAGTTTGAAACTCATTTTTTTTATATATTTAAAAAATTATATCTTTATGTCTATATCCAAATAAACCAGACACAAGTATCATATCGAACACATACTTTAAAAAAAAATAAAGAGTTCGAATAATATAAATCAGGATAATGTGTGTTAGTTCGAAAAACAACCATTTAAAAGCGTGAAAAGTACTACCATCTTTCAAGTCCTATGAAGCAAGTTTTTTCTTTGTTTTGGTGAAAATACGAGCCAAGCTTAACCCAACTGTTTTTAACCCCCTCCAATGGAGTCAACATTGGCCTTTCAATCATATTCATATGCAAAATCTCCCTCCTCGGCTCAATCAGCCATATAAAAATCATCAGACAAACGAAAATAATATCGATTAAAACAACCCGGTTATATTTCATATCAACCACATACAATTTCACCATAAGCTTGACCCTACTACCTAGAAAGGTAGTAGACTATGTTACGGATGTCCGACGTATATCCGAACGTAAGTATGAAGATATAATCTTTCAAAAACCCTCCAAATACATAAAAAAAATTAGAAAAAATTAATCATACCTGCATCCGACACTCACACCCAAATCCGAATAACATAGCTTACTATCGTTTTATACCTGAACCATTCTAAGGTTCCATCATGCAACATGATCGTGGCAACCACAGATATGAATATTCCCATCAAAACAATTTTTAAACCCTTCATAAAATGGATGTAGAAATGCTTATTATAAATCCCAACCCATAAAAATCAATTAAATCGCAGTACCAGTAGAAATTAGTTTCTGCACAATATGTTAACAAGGGCATGCTCCATCCGCCTTCCTCCTATATGCATGCAGTAATATGCATAGTAGTAGAAGACCATCTAACTACGAACAGATGCTCGAGGAACAGTAGGCAAACCAAGTTCATCCTCACCCTGCTGAGCATGAAAGTTCAATTAAATACAGATAACCGAGATAGATGCAAAATCGAATCTAAAGATAATGATATTTCAGCAGCTCTAAAAACCAATTATAATTACTATAAATTACAGGAACTCAAGAGGCCAGCTATCAACAGTAGTTACTAAATGGATATGAGCTCAGATGGAAGTATAAACGTACACCAAATCTTAATGTCATTCAAAAACATAATTGTCATGTTGCTAAAATAGGGAAAGTAGCGGGATGAGCAAAATTTCGGTTCACCTAACAAATTGACCGAAACTGACCGAATTCGGTTCATTTGGTTCGGTTTGTTCGGTTTTAGGGTTCATTCGGTTATTTAATTTGGTTTATTCGGTCGGTTTGCGGTTTTTTATTTCTAAACCGAACCGACCGAACAAACCGACAATTAATTAAAAAATAAATAATTTTTATTTTTATTTAAATACCCAAACTCTAAAGCCATAACCCCAAATCTTTAGAGTAAAACCAAAAAAACGGACCGAACCGATTAATTTCGGTTCGATTAATTCGGTTTTGAGATGTTTTTCGGTTTGGTTTGGCGGTCTTATAAATTAATTCGATTTAATCAATTTTTGAAATTTTAAAACCAAACCGACCAAATGCTTACCCCTAAAAGTAGCAGTGAAATGGACCCTAAAACAAGAACAAAAAAAAACTGACAAGTTTGAACAAAATATATGTATAACATGGAGAGTGAAGAAAGAATGGGACCAAAAGTACAAATATCCCAATTGTTAAGCACATTGCAGTGCGTATGTAAATTAAAACCGTAAAATTCTTGCATTAGATTCTATAAAACTTGAGGGTAACAGGTTTACCTGGGCATTGACCCTGCCAGCTGGTGCAGAAGGCAAATTGAGCTCCGCATCCAAATCTGGTTCTTCCTTATCAGGTTGAAGATAAGAGGGGACACCATCAGCTTCACTTCCCATGTCTGCTTCCAGAGCATCAAGTTCTGCAATCCAAAATGGACCAGCATAAAAATATAAAGGGTAAGAAAACACATAAGTCACATGCAGTTCCAACAGTCTCTAAAGTCTTTCAAAAATGAAACTATAAGTGCAGGCCCCCAATAGCTTTTTGCAAATCAAATAATAGTAACATACCAACAACAATTTCTATAATTGTCTTATTCCATCCTTACGGGAAAAACAAAATCACCGATACTTCTCTCAAATTATACAAAAGTAACCAAGCAAATAACATTTAAAGCCCATGCTTGTGACTTTAGATAAGATCAAAGCTTACCGCCCATGAGTTCATCCTCATCAATGTCATCAGGCACATTATAGCTTCTGCCCAAGGTCTCTTGGATTTCGTTACTCATATCCATCATGTCCATCATCTCATCTTGCAGGTTCTATAGATAAAAAGAATAAAATATCACTAGAAATTCTTTATAGTGGAAACAAGATGGAGCAAGGAAAGTATAAAGAGAGCACAGACATCAATGTCTTGAATCTTCACAGTCTTCATCATTCCTTTCAGCTCCTTGTTGGCAGATTTCAGGGCTGACATCTGGCACAGGCAAGAAACATATTTGAAATTCCTAAGAGGGTGAAGTAATTCATAAACAGGTCATGCAAGAATGTTTAAAGGCATCCATATCCTCTTGGCTTGAACTGATGCCACAATGAGTATAAACAATTCAGGGTATAGATTAATCATTAATCACACATTCAATGAAGAAACCTCTCCCCAGTCACAACTGGTTTATCTCCTACCTCTCATGAGGTAGGCAGCCGATTCCAATAGGGGAACTGAAAAAGCTCAGCCCGAATTGTCCTGAATTCTGCCCCATTGGGCACTACCAAGAAACACAAATGTTTTTTTACCGTAAATAGACCATAGCCCCAGAAATCCACTATAGCATGGAATAAACATCTAATATCTGGTACAAACAATTGCCAATCTTATAAAAAGTAAAAACAACTAATGGCTACACAATTACACTAATGCTCCTACAAAAGCATACACAGGATGAGCAATTATGAATGAATGAGCACATAACAATATATAACAATGAAGTCGACGGCTGCAACATACAGTTTGTTGAGCATCTTTAAGACCCTCAGAAGCAAAAGCAACTTGATCGAGGTTGAACGTCTGATTGTAAAGCATATCACGTTGCCCTTCATACCTAACCAGAGCCCATAAGTATCAGATATGATGAAAAATAAATAAAACAACACTTTGTATGATTTCAAACTCAACAAAATAATAGGAAAAAACAGCATCAGGTATAATAAAACAAATATTTCCCCAAAATGGTACCAAAAAATGATAAAATAATCAATTATTAACATTTAGGAATGACACAAAAATGATAATAAAACAAATATTTCCCCCAAATGGTACAAAAGAATGATAATAAAATAATCAATTATTAACATTTAGGAATTGACACAAAAATTTACAACCTTCAGCCAGATCGAAATCGCATATAACAATTCAAAAGGCTTAAAATTTTAACATACCATTGGCTTAAATGACAATTATAATGCATCCAACATATCATATACCAAGTAAAAGAATTTTCATACTTCAAAGACGGTACATAGCAAAAATTAAGAGAAAAATTAAGGAATAATTAGATAGAGAAGAAGCATGCACATTCGTTTTTGCTTGAGAACCCTCATGGCTCGAGCTTTAATAGCCTCTTGAGCAGGGCCTGGCCTTGTTTTTTTGATCTGTTCTTTGTACCTACTCAGCTCAGCATCCAGCTTCCTCAGCTTCTCATCCACCGTATCCCCTCTTTGATTAATCTGATTACAAGTTTAGAAAATTTTTGAAATGAAATTCCAAAATTCAACCAGATAAACCCCTAAACCCTAACCCTAAGTCAAAAATCAACGAAAAGAAAGAAAGAAACCTTATCGGAGGCATCTTGAATAGATGGCGGCGGTTCCTTGTCTTTCTTACTGCCGAAGACTCTCTTCATCTGCTTTCCTTATTTGTGTGCTTAATGAGAAAGAGAAACAGAAGAAAAGAGGGAGAAAGGGCTTTAGATTTGAATTTGGGTTTGATTTTGATCAGAATTTGGAGGATCGGCAGAGACGAGGAGGTGTTTGTCTGTTTGCTCGGAGGTTCCTTTGCTTGTCTTTCAATCTCACGCGTCGTCACTGACAGAAGTTTCTACGAAATAGAGCCGAACCCAAATCCGATAAACACTTTTATAATTCCTACGTTGTGTTATATAAATTTTTTTATTTGTTAGTGTATTTATGTTATATTTACGTTTTTTTATAGCGTGTTTTAATTATTTTAATAATTATTTTTTATCCAATATTACCTAGTATTGTCAATAAAGTTAACTATATTAAGTACCCAAATATTAAGTTGAAGTTTTTCAAATAGATTTGTCCAAAGTATAACTGTTTATGAGTCGAATCAATTCGGACTGAGCTCATATATGATATCAACATTATATTTGTTTCTCTAAATCCGATCCGACTTAAAATATGAGCCTCAAATTTTGTCCAAGTCCGCCCATATTTATAAATGGATAGCCCAAGTCCGTTTAGGCCTGCCTATATTATTATTTTTTTTTAAAATATATATTTTTATTAATTAATCTTTAGTAATTTTATACATATTTTTATTAAGTTCTTAAACATGAATAACTTAACATATTTTTTAATGTTTACACTATAATATTATATATATTTAATTTTTATATGACATAAATTACATAATATATATATATAAATAATATATTATTTAATTAGAAAACGAGCAGGACCGGGCTCGGGCTTGAATGTTGAAGCCAAGGCTCGGCCTATATTTTAAACAGACTTAATTCTTTTGCCCAAACCCATTTTTCGGGTCTAATATTTTTGTCTAAGCCCTCCCAAATATGGGCGGGCCTTCGGGCTTGGTTGGGTAGCCCGACCCTTGGACAGGTCTAGTCCAAAGGCTAGATTACTCGTCTGATTTGATAGGTCCGGTCCAAATTAGATTGAGTTTGAGATAGGATATTTTCAATCTGAGCCCGTCCGATCTAGTCCGAATTATTATTTAATTAATAAAAAAAATATTTAAATTTAATTATAAAATATATTAATATAAAAATAAAAATAATTTTTTAACTAATATTTTAATATTTTTTAAACAATAAAAAATATTTTTTTAGCTCAACGAGCAGAAATAGCTTATGGAATAAAAAAGATTTTTTCACTATGAGCATTTTTTTAGTTCACGTGACTAAAAATAAGATTTAAGGAAACTTTGATTGATACTGAGTTATGCCTTTATATATGCCTTTTAGTTATGAGTGCAGCTGTTTCACTATTAGCTTTTGGAACAATATTGTAAAATGCAGATTTTTGGAAAAATTCGACAAACAATGAAAAATATTTTATATAAAATCATCCAAACAACAAAAAATATCAAATTTTTCGTAAAATAAATCAATTTTTCAAAAATTATTTTTCGAAAGTCATTTTACGTGAAACAAACGGACCCTAAATTATATTTTAATTTAGGTGCAAAAAATTTTTATTCTAAATCAAGTATGCAATACAATGAGGGTACGCAATAATGAGCTTTAGTTTGATTGTTGCAAAGAGTGAGAGAGAGATATCAATGTTACTTGGAACACGAATCGATTTGGTACAAAGAACGAAAAATCAAAACGTAAATCATTATTTATCTAAAACGTAATTCGGTAAAAGTAATTTTTTTAGGTTTGCTTAGTAGAAACGTAATATGATTAATTGGAATGTAAAAAACATTTTTTTGGAATGTATACAGATATGTTTTTTATGTTTATGTATATATATAGTTCAATTTAATTAAAATAATGTAAATCTATATCAATTACTAATAAAAATAATTAACTTTCATAACTTTAATAATAAAAAATGTCTAATAACCACACATAAAAAAATTTCTAATAATTAATAGAAATGTCTTCAAAGTAAAAAATAAAAGAGAAATTATGTTCTAAAAAAATTTAAAGTTTATCTTACTAAGTATAAAATAAAGCAAACTATGACCTACTATCATGAAATTAGAAGTGTTTGAACTAATTCAATACACAAATATTGATGTTTATTTCCAAATAAACTTTTTTTAGAAAACTCTAAACAATAATAGGGATAAGATTAAGAGGTTAAGACCATTTAGACTTAGGATACATAAGATTAATTAGGTATTGTCCTTAGGATAGGTATTGTTGGGTGTTAATCTTTTCCTACACGTAACCGAACTCCCGAACCTAGTTTTGAAACGTAGACCAAAACATTTTTTTAGGGTGCCTTAGTCAAGTTTAAGATTACTTTAAAAATGATAGATTCATATAGGTGACTAATCACACCTAATAAAAAATATTAATGGCAACTCTTTTTTTTCTCCGACGGTCGAATTTTAGGGTTGACACGTTATGACAGTTTGCCGACTCCACTGAAGATTTTTTTGGTTTCTTGAGCTAGACCCAAGCCTTGCATTATTTTGTAGCATGTCTTCTTGTCCAATATTCTCTTCACCAATATCAAAATTCTCATCATTCAATGATGGCCAAGACATTTCTTCTAATCTCACATGAGAATCATCAATCAAGGCATCTTCTAAATCATATCCCAATTCTTAAAAGGTCTCTCCTTATAATTGTCCTGAAATCTTGCTAACAATTTAATGTTGGAGTGAATAAATACTAGTTTATCAGCTCGAGTTGAGTTCAACTTGTTCTTTTTTTTTTTTTTACCAAGAAGAAACAAATATATATATATATATATATATATTACACATTAAAAAACTTTTATAATAATGAAAATTTCAAAAGAAAATACATATTTTTTTGACATTATGAATATATGAATAAATGCTTCAATTTCTTTCAATAGAGGAAGTGGTAATTGATTGAAATAATATCTTTACAGCAACTTCAGATAACTCTGGAGTTTTCAATCCATAATTTCCCTTTATTCAATTGCACCAATTGTTACAACAGCTAAAAGTGCACCAAATGTGACAAAGTCCTTAACGCATTTGAAAATCAAAATATTGTTTGCACAACAATCTTGTCTCTTGAGAGTCACTTTCTAATTTATTAAATACTTTTAAAATCCCATACATCACTTTTTTTTTTTTTTCATTTGGTCTCTTTCTAGTTGTCCTCTCATGTGCTAGAGTGCTAAGGTAAGCGGAATCATAAAATCTATGAGACAAAGCAAATCCAAGATTGTAAATAGAAAAATTCATTTTCGCACATCTATCAATCACTATTTTATCAATCTTTGGATATTCATCACCATATATATTATCCTTCATAACATCTTTAATCTCCCCAAGCATGTTATCTATCCCTTCATATATTTCATCAATAATTGAATCATCCTTATCACATGACCTAATTAATTTATAAATTGATTTTGTGATAGCTAACAAATTATGCACCTCATCCCAAAATTCATCTCTCCCTGTATATTCAGTGATCAAAGCACCCATTTGTTTTGTAAGATAATCATCATTTTTCATCTATTATTTCCATGAATTTAAAGCAACAATTGTTGCTAAGATCTCTCTAACTTTAACAAGTTGTTCAAGCATGACATAATAGATGCAAATCTTGTCTTTGCAACCTTTAAAAGTTCCAACTTTAAATGAGTTCTAAAGATTTCCGATCCATGAGAGTGATTAATAACATATTTGACATTTTTTTTTACCTTTCGAATATGTATCTTCAAACCATTTAAAAGTGCGAACTAGGTCTTTAAATATCAAATCCAATGTATGAAGCACACAAGGAGACCAAAATGCTTCAATTTGCAATTTGCAATTTGTTGCATTGTCCATGACAACTTGGATGACATTAGAAGGGCCCATCTCATCAATTGCTTTCAATATTAGTTGAACATTTCTAAACTCAAGAATAATCTTCAGCATACAAAAAAATTGCATCACTTCTTCTATTCACAATTAAAATATTAATTAATGGCTCTTTCTTCACATTTAACCAACCATCTGAAACAATAAATACTCATTCAGTATACCAAATGTCTTTCACAAGAATAAATCCTTTATCTATAATTGTTTTCACATCATCTAATAAAAAAAGTTCTAGCTTTTTCAAATGACAGAACTTTTATAGCCCTTTGGTGCATTATTAATGATACTTACCATTCTACAAGATTGATGATTTCTAAGAACATTGAAAGGGATCCCGTTAGCACATAACACAATGACAAGCTCTTAATCAACTTGATGACAGTCCATGTATTGGAATGAATATGGAATCACCCTTTATTTTTTGGTAATCCGCGATTTGTCAACTTCGAATTCTTTAAAGAATGTGACACACCCATTTCTATGCTTCTTCAACTTTCTTTTGAATCTTTTCAAATTCTAGTCGATTGCTCAACAAAGCAAAACATTTCCGATTTTGTTCAATAGATGAATCGTAAAAATGTGCATGGATACAAGTGTACGTACTAGTGAAAGCACTCTTACAATACTTACACTTTCAAACTTTTACACTTTTTGAATTTTTTTTACCTAAAACACGATAACTTTTCATTTAACAAAAAATTACAAGTCTAATTAATTCGCTTTACTACATTAGATTGACGAACAGTCGTGGCAACGATCTTCGTATTAATCGCTTCAAGGCTTTCAACTCTATTATCATCACTATTGAGATACTCTTAATATTCGAGCAATACAACATTTTCAGTGTCTTTAGAATTTTCGATCGAACAAAAATCATCTACTCGCCTATTTTTTTTCCCCCAAAAGCCATGAGATATTGAAGAGTTTTTTTTGCTTGGTTTTCCAATGCAAGGTGCAAATAATAGTCGCTTAACAGTATAAGGTTGCTAGATTTGCATCCTATTTTAATTTAATAAAATAATTAAATTAATTTAAAATTTAAATGATATTAATACTTTTAAATTTCAATTAACAACTTATTAAACATAAAACTCAAAACCACCGTCCCAACAATAATAATATTTAACTTTTACAAAAAGAAATTAAAAAAGTCTTGAATTCTTTAATAACCTGACTGTTTTCTGAATGAATCATATGTGAACTCTGAATGAATGGTTTCAGCTACTGTTCGAAGGAAAATGGCTAAAGTGGAAGCAATCAAGTTTGAATAACTTCATGTTTTCTCTATTTTGATTTGCACTTTGCAGTTTTTGACTTTTTTCTCTGAAATAGAAAATGAAGAAATCATATAGAAAAGTGAAAGAGAGTGAGAGATTGTATATAATTTTATTTACATGTCAAATTATTTTGGTTTTACTTTACAATTTTATAATATTCTATTTATTAATAGAATTATAAGATTTATCGAATTAGTGAGATCGAAAATCATAAGTAGCAATTTTCGGTAACAGTGAGAGAGACAAAAGGACCGAGGTTCAACGGT
Source organism: Fremontodendron californicum (assembly GCA_030761205.1). Lineage (NCBI taxonomy): Eukaryota > Viridiplantae > Streptophyta > Magnoliopsida > Malvales > Malvaceae > Fremontodendron > Fremontodendron californicum. The sequence continues at coordinate 5,149,797 of JAULJL010000048.1, read as the reverse complement.
TAAAAAGCTGATATTTTAAAATTTCAAAGGAAAATATTAATTAATGCCACTAAATACTAGTTAAGATGATATATATAAAAAAAAATTAATATATATTTTTTAAATTCAATAAAAATAATATGCAAAAAAATTTCCACAAAGGGTAAATAAATAATCCTTTAAGTGGATCCAATTTCAAAAAAAGAAAATTGTTCAATCAGGCAAGAATCCAATGCAGACAGTAGCAGAAAGTTTCTTTTAGATTGGTGAACTGAAGCCATTAAATGAAACCCACGTGGAGAGTTGATGAAAAGAAAAAACTTAATGGACACGTGGGAGATAAAGAGAGGCAGGTTTAATTAAAGTATGATTTTTGTAAAGCAGAAAAGACAAAGTGAATTTCGAATTGTTTTTATTTTCAGTGCAACTTTTTAAAAAAATTTCATTTTTAATTAAAGTTGACATTTCTCCCTATTAGCCTGACCAAGTCTATCTTTTTAAAATTAGTTTTTATTTATTTATTATTTAAATAAGATAGTTGAATTCAAACAAAATAATGTTAAAAGTGTGAAATTATAAAAAATCAAACACTTCATTTGCAATTGTTTATTCTTTTTTTCTGGCACTAGAAAATTGATTGTTTATCCTAATATTTTTTTATTTACTTTTTTCTTTTAAATTTTTTACTACAAAATTTTAGGTAAACTAAAATAAATAAAAAATTAAATGTGATTTTATTCGAAACAATCTAGTCTACTACAAATCTGTTATAAATCTATTCATAGGTTAAATCGGGCACAGGCACCATATTAACCAAATTCTTTTTTTATCCAAATTCGATCCAATTTGAAATATAAGTAAAAAATTCTGTCCAAACTCACTACACTTTTCATGTTTCCTAGCACAAACAGACCCACAGCCATATATGTCAATTAAGCTTCAATCTACTAAATAGGCATAGGACTTCAAAATAGCATAAATGGTCCCTGAAAAATAATGCATGTTGAGTTAACCAAAACTATATTGCTTCGACTCTTTATTTTTCTTAAAATACCCGTGTCCGACGTCAATGTCAGACATCTATCCAGACATGGGTATGGGATATGACCCTCTAAGGACCCTCCAAATTCATAAAAAAACTTGGGAAAAAAATGAACATACTCGTGTCAGACACATAACCAAATCCGACACGCACACCCGAATCCGAATAACATAGAACCAAAATACCACTTAAGTAGCCATTTCACATTCTTATCCTAGCATCAATGCAGTATATGGATTGAAGTTTGTGTAACACTATGCTAAAACTCTTTTTTTTTTTAATCCTTTCTCCCTTTCTTCCCTGCAAACCACCATTTCCTACTTTATTTAATCCTTCCCCCTGTCCTTTTTTTCCCTCTTAAATCCCTTTTTTATGCAGAGCTCTCAAAGAATCAATTACTGGAAACAAGATAAGTAATAGAAAAGTAGTAACTTCCCACAATTGCGAATGATGCAATCCCACTTCGAGCCATCCTTAACCAAATGCCACGAAACAAGAGATTTCTATCTGCAGGATGGATCCCAGTAATTTTCTCAAATCTTTTCCCAGGTGTTTTCCACTTGAGAAGCTTTCTCTCTATTGAAATGAACTGCAAGGAAAAAGTGGCGACATGAAGGCAATCTGCATATGAGCAAGTCAAATCAAAGTGCCATGATTATAGCATTGACTGTAACATAGTGGCTAGGGATGGCAATGGAGCCGAGAGGAGACGGGGATTGCCCTATCTACCTCCGCCCCATTCTTGTATGGATGTTGAAAACATCCACCTCCATGAATGTCGTTACATCCATAACTGCTCCACGCTGCTCCATCCCATCTTTTTACTAATTATTTTTAATTTAATATTAAATATATATATATATTATAATTTATTCAAGAACATAATTTTAATAAATATATATATATAATATACATATATATAAAGTATATATATGATTTTAGTATATATATCTAATATATATATATATATATATATATATATATATACTAAAAATATAAAAGGGATATATAGAATATTTTAAGGGGTAAAATAGTAATTTTAAAAGGTAGGACGGCCGGAGCGGAGCAAGTATTTACCAAAACCGTCCCGATCCACCCATTCGGAGCAGATCGGTGCAAAATCCATGGAGCGGATTGGATTTTGCCATCCCTAATAGTGGCCCACGTCACACTTGCTTTTTTTTTTTTTTTTTACATTGAGTAACATGAAGGCTTAACAATCACAATTATATTGAGTTTCTAGCAGAAAGAGAAACATAAATGTACAATTACATGCCAAAATATAGCAGAGTACAGGGCTCATACAATGGAATAAAAACAAGAAATATATTGTAAAAGATAAATCGACAAAGATGAAAAAATAGAAACACCTTGCATACTGACTGATTATCTGGACAGCTGATGCAAAGGTAATTTGGATGAACAAAGCCAATATGCTATAACTGTTATCAAAGATAAAGCAGCGTCAAATAAAAGAAATACCTTGGGCAACACTGTACATTGTGATCGACTTTTGGCAGTGTCAAAACCATGAGATGCAGCAGCAGCAACTGAACCCGAAAACCCTGCTGCAAGACTAACAGCTAAAGGGGAGAGTGGACCAATTTCTTCATCATACCTGAGGGAGAAAGACAAATGGATTCCAAATTTTAGCCACAGAAACTACAATCTAAAATCAAAATCCTACTGAAAGTTCAGGCAATGCCTGAAACTCATGGCAGATAATTTCACATAATGCCACATAATGTTATTCCATCTCAATTCTTGATTTCATGTTAGTCTTATACAACCACGGCAAAGTGGTTCGTCCAACAATCAGCAAACCTTGTGAGACTACAAGATGTAAACAAGGAAAACCATGACACAAGAACTTCTGATTATATAAATTATCATAGAAACCTGAGATTCAGTCTTCAAACCTAACCATATATTACATGGGAAAGCTAGGACTAGCTCTCACTAAAAAGTTACAGAAAGCTAAACACCCTGATGAGCTAAAACATTATGTTCAAATGCTCTTTATTTTGAAAGAATAAAATATTATATATTTGGTTTACACTAAAATCCTTATTCAGATTATCTTTCCAATTTAAAAAACATGATTTTAGACCCGAGAAGTATACTTTTATCATATGGCCACCTTCCTGTCACAAACGCCAACAAAAATTCTCCAAAAGAAAAACATTGGTAAAAGGGGTCTCCGATATATTTGCAAATAAAGTGCCTCAAGCAGTATAAGACTTAAGAATCAAAGTCTTCATCTTTATTTAATTAAATGCAGATACAGACAAAATCATAGGTGCATTAACAACTAAGCATATATTCAAGGGAACACCCCAATTGTAAGAACTTGGTCCTTTCAACTTGGGAGTTACAGGTTTAAACCTTGGGGAAAGGGGTGGGACTGAAGTGATCAGAAAGGGCTACCTTCCATTGAATAGCCCCAAGATCCAAAAAAGTATAAGTAAAGGCAAGGAAAGATAAGACATAAGTCTTTTCCTTCTTGAAGTTTGTTGATAGAACATACAGACACAATAGAGAAACAATTTTGATAGAACAAATACTAACAAAAGCTTGAAAAATACATGCAAAATCACTGAACATTGATTAATAAGTTCGACAAGCTAAAACTTGATTACTGTATGCACACATGCAATTTACTACTATTGCATCAGCAGTGAAACAAAACTTAGTATCTAAAGGTGTCCAGAAAGAACATGAATAAGAAGACATATAAAAGACAATGCAACATTATGTTTTCTTAATCATTATTAAACTTTAATAATTTCCCTCAGGCAACACCCCTGGGCATCTGGAAACATTTTTTTTCTTGTTTTTGTTTTTCTTTAATAATTGCTTTCCCTTACAAGCACTAGATTTTTGCATTATCACAGTAAAAGTATATTAAATCAATATTTGAAGTCCCCTACGAGACAACAGTAAACTTGAACTAATAAATTAGCTGATTTTCTGCTATATTTGGTTCAGGATCCTTCTCTATATTCCCCTTAATATTAAGTGTAAAACATAGTGAGAACAATGATTAGGAGTTGCAGGCATATAATCAACTAAATTAGGAGTTGCATGCATAAAATCAACTAAAAATATTCAACAGGGAAACTCTATGCACCAAATGGCAAGGAAAAAGCTCAAAAAAGCACCTGGGTGGGGGATCCATCCCAACTGCCTTCCAATTAAGCATTGCTTGGTGCAAACATTGCCAAGTAGAGAAGAATATGCCACCAAATACAGAGTCTCGAGCAACTCCCGAACGAAGGCCTCTCCATAATGCACCCCATCCTTCCAAAGAAATGATTTCAGATGGCCTCCGAACATCACAAACTGATGGTGGCCTTCCAGACCCAGTCATCATCCAGGGGTACTCTTGTATGGCACCAACCATATTAGGGTGTTTGCTGTTTAATATGGACAACATACCTACAGCATGGTTCAATGCCTTCATATCTGGAGTATATCCACGTAGCAATCTGGCAACTGCTGGCAAAACAGCTTTATTTTCTGTTACTGGTGTTGCTCTTGAAATGCGAGAAGCAGAGGTAACCTGTGCACGGAGTTTAATAAGTTCAAATGGCGTGCTTGTTAGTGACTCCACAGCACCAGCTGCCATCCCTGCCATAAGGGCCTCAGAGACATGCACATAATTGTCTTCCCGACCATCTGTGGAACAGCCATATCATAATATGATGCAGTGAAAGTTGTGGATGCAATGGAAAGAAAACTCATTACAATTATACTCTTATGTTATGCCATTTACATGAACATCTTCAAATTACGAGGAGGGAGTTATTGGGAATGGAGAGATCACTGATAGTGAGCACATCACTTCAGCTACTACTGACATCAGAAAATGAGGTCATTGACATATGATTATAACCATTAGGTTTCTTATATACTCCCTCTATCCCAAAATCCTTGTCCCCATTTGACTTCCATAGAAACTAAGAAAAAAGCTACTTTAGTATAATTACAATAAAATTTTTTGTTTTTTATAAAATCGATGTATCATGGGTTTTAAATTTTAATGTCAAAGGGTAACAAAAAATTCACGAAAAACAAATTTGAAACTTAAAAAAGTATGTATACGGTTTTCAGAAAAAGAAAGAGGGCATAGTTTTGAGACATCTAAAAAAGGAAAGATGGATAAATAAAATGGGACGGAGGGAGTAACATCTACAGATATTTTAATATTATTAATGAGATATGGTATAACAATCACAGATTTTAGTTCCATTAGAATGCAGATACTCAATTGAATCCCTTTCTCAAATAAAATGAAGAGATGCTATTGACAAATTAGTTTTCAAACATCTGCACCCGTTTTACTACACATGTTTACATATAACTAGCAAATTGGACACCATAAAGGGAAAAAAGAAGTAAGAATATCCATGCTAGATATATAGCTAGATGGATAGAAAATGAAGAAGGGCTGGCTTGTATTTGATGGTTATGAAGCGATTTAAAGGAATGGTCACTCTGAAGATAGATTAAAAGCAAAACACTAACTCAGAAAATTTGAGATAAGGTCCTAGGTTTCTGAATATGGCATTGCATTATCACTAGATTATGGCACACCCAATTTGTGGGTGATAAAAAATAAGAAAGAATAGGAGAAAGAAAGAAGTTATTTAACTACCAGACTGGTTTTTCAAATAGAGAAAAGTAGGCCAAGTGGTTTCTTTTTTTCAAAATAAATTAAATTACTAATATAACCCTATTAATATATACTATTTTTATTTTTATAAGTCAGGGATTTTATATAGTATAGATGAATCAAATTAAGATGGAATGACTTTGTGGTCTATTGGCATTTTAATAAAATAACAGATTAATGTTCTATAATAATCAATGCCATAATAACTCCTAAGTTGTCTCTTTTGTAACTGGCATAAATATAACAATATGGCTTTCATGGTTTTTAAGCACCCAAATAGTGGGAGAGAACCATGCAACAAACATGTTATATACAACCATACAACATTCAGGGTAAAATGACATCTAAAACATTATTAAGTAAATGACAAGAATACCTTTATAGAAGGCTGTCAAAACTTCATATATTCCAAAGCGAGCTGTCATACCAAAAGTCCTCCCCCAGGCCAACCACTCAAAGCCACTGTACAAACCTATAGTTTTCAAAATAAAGCAAAAATCAAAGTCCATCCAAAGTTAGGATACTGACCATGACAAAATTCCTCATAAAAAACAATGCTAAATTGAGAAAGCAAGGAAGGGACCAAAAGAAGAGGGGTGGGGAGAGAGGAACTGCAAATTTTAGTTTCTATAGTTGCATATTCAAAATTCTGAAAGGTATCAACCAAAAACAAAATGGATGTCCATCTTTCTATTTTGGACTGTCCCAAGACTCTGTCTGCTCCATTTTCAATACTTAAAACTCTTCTTTTCTCTATTTGATATTATTTTTTGAAAAACTTCTTGGCATAAAAAAACTATAGTAAAATATTGTAAAAAATTTTAAAATAATAATATCAAAAGCACTAAAGTCAGAGTTTTTCTTAATCATTATGCCAAGTCAAAAGTAGACATTCAAATTGAGATGGAGGGAATATTTGTTTATATGGTAGTATTGACACATAGATGACAAAGCAAAAGAGAGAGATAGAAACAATTAAGAAACTATGGGCGAATAGATAGACCAAACTTAAGGTTCAAATAACTGCTATGAATTGCCATGCCTGTTGGGAGCTTAAAATAATTTAGAGCTTTCCTGATATCATTCAGTGCTATCAAAGGTCAAGGCACACTCAAAGTACCAGAACCCTTATATTGCCTGAGGTACAAGGCACAAAAAAAAACACTCACCTGAGTAAAGTAAGACGCAATATGTATATGTGTGAGTATATATAGGAAATAATCTTTACATAATTCTGTTAATAAACTCTAAACAATGGTCCACTTTTATCCTACAAAACATGCAAAATTTTATTGTTCTTTTTTTGGCCAATATGCACCATTTCCCTATGGCCCCAACTTTGTTGCTGAGTACTCAAACATTGAGAAGTAAAGAATTTGATATTGCCCCCTTTTTACTATTAAAGGTAACGTTAATGAAAAAAAAAGTAAGAATAAAAATAATGCAAGAGAACTTCAATTAGACGAGCTTTTTTTGTGCCTATCGCCTTACAGAAAAGCGCGTCTGGGCACACCAGGTGTGCACCTGTTCAAATGAGCTCACCCAAAAGGGTATGAGGCGCTTTATTGTCTAGCGGTAAGGCACGGAAGCAAACAATAGCACAACGTTGTTCGTTTCTTCAAATTTCAAAGGCATCAAAGCAAACAATTGCTGAACATTCAACTCTAATCTTTTAAACATAACGAGCTAGAGTCCTTGTGCTCCATGCTTGCCCAAATTACAGCTCCACCTTTCAACCAAGTCAACTCTGTCTTCATTGTACTCTACCATTAGTTTAAATATCAAGGAGAAAAAAGTATTGCCTGCAACAAATCCATTTTGCTGCAGCCAAATATCATACAATCTCCTCTGCAGTTTGCTTCCATAAAGAAGAACAGAGCATTACCTTTGTGCATAAGCTTTTCTCTCCATCTACCTTCCTTCTGCCTTTTACTCTCATGGCACTGAAAACTTAGTCCAGACATGACATAATGCCAAATATACAAAATTGTGGGCAAATGGTTCATGATGTTATTTCAAATTAGCAAAGAGCATTTCTTCATTCCCCTTTTCCTTCATTTCTAATTCTTACTGTACTTGAAAGCCACCAGGGCAAGAAGGATAAAAGTATCCAACAAAATCTGAACATTTGATAACCACCACCACCACCCATTAATGTAACAACTAAACACATAAAAAGTAAGCATATGAAGTTCCGAAAATGAAAATTCTCATTTCTATTTCGCCAAATATGCAATCATTACATTTACTGTAAGTTAAAAAAATCCAACAATCACCCAACATTGCATACGTTTTGCCTATTAGCATCAAATAAACAAAACAAGTACCAACCAAGTAACATTTTTACTTAAAAGTGGAAGACCAATGTTCTAATCACAATAAATAAATAAATAAATAAATAAAAGAGAAGCTTAAGGACTTACCCGAATATCCTGACAAAGCTCGAACTCGTTTTATAACCTGAGAGGCAGTTAATTGTTTACTGGAACCTGAACCAACCTGTTCAACTCAAAATTTCAGAATATTAGAAACAAACAGATTATTATCTTTTCTTGAACTATAAAAAGGGACGTAAGAAAAGAAAAGAAAAAAAAAACAGATTAATATGAAAAGAAAGGGAACCTGAATAAGGGATTTGATAGTGTCAAGAGGATAAGTAAGAGCAGTGCCAAAAACCACAGAACCTGAAGCAACAATTGCATGAGTTGCAAACAAATGGTTCTGCAACAACTCATCCATTTCAACCTGTAAAATTACAATTATTTATTTTTTTATTGTTTTAATTTAATTCAGAGCAAAAGAATATAATTCGTTGCAAATGCACATTAACTGTTTGATGAAATGAGTGACAGAATGATGAGGTAAGGAAAAATAAAAGACTAATTTAGCATCAAATGAACGGAAAATACTTGAGCCTCTAAAGCTTATTTCGCTCTTTCTTTTAGAAATCAAAATGATCTGACGGGTTTAGACTTTAAGAGAAACAGAGGAAGGGCGCTTTAAAGAAAAGAAAAGAAAAGAAAAGGAGCAGAGAAATGAGTGGGCTAGTATTGTTGCAAATACAACAATGTCAGCAGAGAAATGAGTGGTAGTATTGTTGCAAACACAAATGTTTTTTTTACCGTAAATAGACCATAGCCCCAGAAATCCACTATAGCATGGAATAAACATCTAATATCTGGTACAAACAATTGCCAATCTTATAAAAAGTAAAAACAACTAATGGCTACACAATTACACTAATGCTCCTAGAAAAGCATACACAGGATGAGCAATTATGAATGAATGAGCACATAACAATATATAACAATGAAGTTGACGACTGCAACATACAGTTTGTTGAGCATCTTTCAGACCCTCAGAAGCAAAAGCAACTTGATCGAGGTTAAACGTCTGATTGTAAAGCATATCACGTTGCCCTTCATACCTAAACAGAACCCATAAGTATCAGATATGATGAAAAAGAAATAAAACAACACTTTGTATGATTTCAAACTCAACAAAATAATAGTAAAAACAGCATCAGGTATAATAAAACAAATATTTCCCCAAAATGGTACCAAAAAATGATAAAATAATCAATTATTAACATTTAGGAATGACACAAAAATGATAATAAAACAAATGTTTCCCCCAAATGGTACAAAAAAATGATAATAAAATAATCAATTATTAACATTTAGGAATTGACACAAAAATTTACAACCTTCAGCCAGATCGAAATCGCATATAACAATTCAAAAGGCTTAAAAATTTAACATACCATTGGCTTAAATGACAATTATAATGCATCCAACATATCATATACCAAGTAAAAGAATTTTCATACTTCAAAGACGGTACATAGCAAAAATTAAGACTAAAATTAAGGAATAATTAGATAGAGAAGAAGCATGCAAATTCGTTTTTGCTTGAGAACCCTCATGGCTCGAGCTTTAATAGCCTCTTGAGCAGGGCCAGGCCTTGTTTTTTTGATCTGTTCTTTGTACCTACTCAGCTCAGCATTCAGCTTCTCATCCACCGTATCCCCTCTTTGATTAATCTGATTACAAGTTTAGAAAATTTTGAAATCAAATTCCAAAATTCAACCAGATAAACCCCTAAACCCTAACCCTAAGTCAAAAATCAACGGAAAGAAAGAAAGAAACCTTATCGGAGGCATCTTGAATAGATGGCGGCGGTTCCTTGTCTTTCTTACTGCCGAAGACTCTCTTCATCTGCTTTCCTTATTTGTGTGCTTAATGAGAAAGAGAAACAGAAGGAAAGAGGGAGAAAGGGCTTTAGATTTGAATTTGGGTTTGATTTTTATCAGAATTTGGAGGATCGGCAGAGACGAGGAGGTGTTTGTCTGTTTGCTCAGAGGTTCCTTTGCTTGTTTTTGAATCTCACGCGTCGTCACTGACAGAAGTTTCTACGAAATAGAGCCGAACCCAAATCCGATAAACACTATTTTATAAATCCTACGTTGTGTTATATAAATTTTTTTATTTGTTTGTGTATTCATATTATATTTACGTTTTTTTATAGCGTGTTTTAATTATTTTAATAATTATTTTTTATCCAATATTACCTAGTATTGTCAATAAAGTTAACTATATTAAGTACCCAAATATTAAGTTGAAGTTTTTCAAATAGATTTGTCCAAAGTATAACTGTTCATGAGTCGAATCAATTCGGACTGAGCTCGAGCTCATATATGATATCAACATTATATTTGCTTCTCTAAACCCGATCCGACTTAAAATATGAGCCTCAAATTTTGTCCAAGTCCGCCCATATTTATAAATGGATAGCCCAAGTCCGTTTAGGCCTGCCCATATTATTATTTTTTTTAAAAATATATATTTTTATTAATTAATCTTTAGTAATTTTATACATATTTTTATTAAGTTCTTAAACATGAATAACTTAACATATTTTTTAATGTTTACACTATAATATTATATATATTTAATTTTTATATGACATAAATTACATAATATATATATATATATAATATATTATTTAATTAGAAAACGAGCAGGACCGGGCTCGGGCTTGAATGTTGAAGCCAAGGCTCGGCCTATATTTTAAAGAGACTTAATTCTTTTGCCCAAACCCATATTTCGGGTCTAATATTTTTGTCTAAGCCCTCCCAAATATGGGCGGGCCTTCGGGCTTGGTTGGGTAGCCCGACCCTTGGACAGGTCTAGTCCAAAGGCTAGATTACTCGTCTGATTTGATAGGTCCGGTCCAAATTATATTGAGTTTGAGATAGGATATTTTCAATCTGAGCCCGTCCGATCTAGTCCGAATTATTATTTAATTAATAAAAAAAATTATTTAAATTTAATTATAAAATATATTAATATAAAAATAAAAATAATTTTTTAACTAATATTTTAATATTTTTTAAACAATAAAAAATATTTTTTTAGCTCAACGAGCAGAGATAGCTTATGGAATAAAAAAGATTTTTTCACTATGAGCATTTTTTTAGTTCACGTGACTAAAAATAAGATTTAAGGAAACTTTGATTGATACTGAGTTATGCCTTTATATATGCCTTTTAGTTATGAGTGCAGCTGTTTCACTATTAGCTTTTGGAACAATATTGTAAAATGCAGATTTTTCGAAAAATTCGACAAACAATGAAAAATATTTTATATAAAATCATCCAAACAACAAAAATTATCAAATTTTTCGTAAAATAAATCAATTTTTCAAAAATTATTTTTCGAAAGTCATTTTACGTGAAACAAACGGACCCTAAATTATATTTTAATTTAGGTGCAAAAAAGTTTAATTCTAAATCAAGTATGCAATACAATGAGGGTACGCAATAATGAACTTTAGTTTGATTGTTGCAAAGAGTGAGAGAGAGATATCAATGTTACTTGGAACACGAATCGATTTGGTACAAAGAACGAAAAATCAAAACGTAAATCATTATTTATCTAAAACGTAATTCGATAGAAGTAATTTTTTTAGGTTCGTTTAGTAGAAACGTAATATGATTAATTGAAATGTAAAAAACATTTTTTTGGAACGTATACAGATATGTTTTTTATGTTTATGTATATATATATATATATAGTTCAATTTAATTAAAATAATGTAAATCTATATCAATTACTAATAAAAATAATTAACTTTCATAACTTTAATAATAAAAAATGTCTAATAACCACACATAAAAAAAGTTCTAATACTTAATAGAAATATCTTCAAAGTAAAAAATAAAAGAGAAATTATGTTCTAAAAAATTTAAAGTTTATTTTACTAAGTATAAAATAAAGCAAACTATGACCTACTAGCATGAAATTATAAATGTTCGAACTAATTCAAGACACAAATATTGATGTTTATTTCCAAATAAACTTTTTTAGAAAACTCTAAACAATAATAGGGATAAGATTAAGAGGTTAAGACCATTTAGATTTAGGATAACATAAGATTAATTAGGTATTGTCCTTAGGATAGATATTGTTGGGTATTAATCCTTTTCTACACGTAACCGAACTCCCGAACCTAGATCTAAAACGTAGACCAAAACCTTTTTTTAGGGTGCCTTAGTCAAGTTTAGAATTACTTTAAAAATGATAGATTCATATAGGTGACTAATCACACATAATAAAAAAGATCAATAGCAACTCATTTTTTTCTCCAGCGGTCGAATCTTAGAGTTGACACGTTATGACAGTTTGACGACTCCACTAAAAATTTTTCTGATTTCTTGAGCTAGACCCTAGCCTTGCATTACTTTGTAGCATGTCTTCTTGTCCAATATTCTCTTCACCAATATCAAAATTCTCATCATTCAATGATGGCCATGACATTTCTTCTAATCTCACATGAGAATCATCAATCAAGGCATCTTCTAAATCATATCCCAATTCTTAAAAGGTCCCTCCTTGTAATTGTCCTAAAATCTTGCTAACAATTTAATGTTGGAGTGAATAAATACTAGTTTATCAGCTCGAGTTGAGTTCAACTTGTTCTTTTTTTTTACCACGAAGAAACAAAAAAATATATATATTACACATTAAAAAACTTTTATAATAATGAAAATTTCAAAAGAAAATACATGTTTTTTTGACATTATGAATATATGAATAAATGCTTCAATTTCTTTCAGTAGAGAAAGTGGTAATTGATTGAAATAATATTTTTACAGCAACTTCAGATAACTCTGGAGTTTTCAATCCATAATTTTCCTTTATTCAATTGCACCAATTGTTACAACATCTAAAAGTGCACCAGATGTGACACCTTAACGCATTTGAAAATCAAAATATTGTTTGCACAACAATCTTGTCTCTTAAGAGTCACTTTCTAATTTATCAAAGACTTTTAAAATCCCATATATCACTTCTTTTTCATTTGGTCTCTTTCTAGTTGTCCCCTCATGTGCTAGAGTACTAAGGTGAATGGAATCATAAAATCTAGGAGACAAAGCAAATCCAAGATTGTAAATAGAAAAATTAATTTTCGCACATCTATCAATCACTATTTTATCAATCTTTGGATATTCATCACCATATATATTATCCTTCATAACATCTTTAATCTCCCCAAGCATGTTATCTATCCCTTCATATATTTCATCAATAATTGAATCATCCTTATCACATGACCTAATTAATTTATAAATTGATTTTGTGATAGCTAACAAATTATGCACCTCATCCCAAAATTCATCACTCCCTGTATATTCAGTGATCAAAGCACCCATTTGTTTTGTAAGATAATCATCATTTTTCATCTATTATTTCCATGAATTTAAAGCAATAATTGTTGCTAAAATCTCTCTAACTTTAACAAGTTGTTCAAACATGACATAATAGATGCAAATCTTGTCTTTGCAACCTTTAAAAGTTCCAACTTTAAATGAGTTCTAAAGATTGCCGATCCATGAGAGTGATTAATAAAATATTTGACATTTTTTTTACCTTTTGAATATGTATCTTCAAACGATTTAAAAGTGCGAGCTAGGTCTTTAAATATCAAATTCAATGTATGAAGCACACAAGGAGACCAAAAGACTTCAATTTGCAATTTGCAATTTGTTGCATTGTCCATGACAACTTGGATGACATTAGATGGGCCCACCTCATCAATTGCTTTCAATATTAGTTGAACAATTCTTATATCTGTTTTCTTAACTCAAGAATAATTTTCAGCATACAAAAAAATTGCATCACTTCTTCTATTCACAATTAAAATATTAATTAATGGTTCTTTCTTCACATTTAACCAACCATCTAAAACAATAAAAACTCATTCAATATACCAAATGTCTTTCACAAGAATAAATCATTTATCTATACCCTTTGGTGCATTATTAATGACACTTTACAAAATTGATGATTTTTAAGAACGTTGAATGGGGTCTCGTTAGCACATAACACAATGACAATCTCTTTATCAACTTAATGACAGTCCATGTATTGGAATGAATATGGAATCACCCTTTATTTTTTGGTAACCCGCGATTTGTCAACTTCGAATTCTTTAAAGAATGAGACACACCCCTTTTTCTGCTTCTTCAACTTTCTTTTGAATCTTTTCAAATTCTAGTCGATTGCTCAACAAAGCAGAACATTTCCGATTTTGCTCAATAGATGAATCGTAAAAATGTGCATGGATACAAGTGTACGTACTAGTGAAAGTACTCTTACAATGCTTACACTTTCAAACTTTTACACCTTTTGAATTTTTTTCTACCTAAAACACCTGTTAGGATAACTTTTCATTTAACAAAAAATTACAAGTCTAATTAATTCGCTTTGCTACATTAGATTGACGAACAGTCGTGGCAACGATCTTCGTATTAATCGCTTCAAGGCTTTCAACTCTATTAGATACTCTTAATATTCGAGCAATACAACATTTTCAGTGTCTTTAGAATTTTCGATTGAACAAAAATCATCTACTCGCCTATTTTTTTTTCCCAAAAGCCATGAGATATTGAAGAGTTTTTTTGCTTGGTTTTCCAATGCAAGGTGCAAATAATAGTCGCTTCACAGTATAAGGTTGCTAGATTTGCATTCTATTTTAATTTAATAAAATAATTAAATTAAATTAATTTAAATTTTAAATTTTAAATGATATTAATACTTTTAAATTTCAATTAACAACTTATTAAACATAAAACTCAAAATCACCGTCCCAACAAAAATAAAATTTAAATTTTAGAAAAAGAAATTAAAAAACAATTCTTTTATAACTAAGGCTGTAAATGAACAAAGCATTCGATGAACAGATAATGAAAAGTTCAATTTATGTTGGTTTATCAAGTTAAATAAACGATTATGAACAAGATTTTGAGATTCGTTTATTAAACGAACCAAACTCGAACAAAGTATGTTCATGAACAAGCTCGTTTATGAATCGTTTAAAGTTCTTTTAAAACTCGTATATTGTACGGTTATAATATAATTAATATTATTATTAAT
Source organism: Fremontodendron californicum (assembly GCA_030761205.1). Lineage (NCBI taxonomy): Eukaryota > Viridiplantae > Streptophyta > Magnoliopsida > Malvales > Malvaceae > Fremontodendron > Fremontodendron californicum. The sequence goes on along the minus strand of JAULJL010000048.1, from coordinate 5,134,664 downwards.
TTTGTTTTATTTTATTTTATTTATTAATAATATTTATGTTTTATTATTTTATAACTAAAACTAAGAACTGTGTTTATTTGTTTAAATTTGTTTGTTTATTGTTAATGAGTACAAATTTTTAATTGTTCGCGAACATGTTCGATTATATATTCATGAATATGTTCGTTTAATGTTTGCGAATAAGTTCATTTAATTTAAACGAATGAACTTGAACACACTTAATTTTAAACAAATCGAGCTTGAACATAATTTTGAAATTCTTAACGAATATGAAACAAACACGAATATACTCAAAAATAAATGAACGAACACGAACAAAAATTTATTTTTTTAAGCTCGGTTCATTTACAACCCTATTTACAGTCCAACTATTTTATGAACAAATCCTATTCTCTTATTCTCTATTGTTTCTGAAAAATCAAATGTGAACTCTTTTCAACTCTTAATGAATGATTTTAGCTATTGTTCGAAGGAAAATGGCTAAAGCGGAAGCAATCAAGTTTGAATAACTTCATGTTTTCTCTATTTTGATTTGTACTTTGCAGTTTTTGACTTTTTTCTCCGAAATAGAAAAGGAAGAAATCATATAGAAAAGTGAAAGAGAGTGAGAGATTGTATATAATTTTATTTACATGTCAAATTATTTTGGTTTTACTTTACAATTTTATAATATTTTATTTATTAATAGAATTATAAGATTTATCGAATTAGTGAGATCGAAAATCATAAGTAGCAATTTTCGATAACAGTGAGAGAGACAAAAGGACCGAGGTTCAACGGTTAAAAAGCTGATATTTTAAAATTTCAAAGGAAAATATTAATTAATGCCACTAAATACTGGTTAAGATGATATATATATAAAAAAAATTAATATATATTTTTTAAATTCAATAAAAATAATATGCAAAAAAATTTCCACAAAGGGTAAATAAATAATCCTTTAAGTGGATCCAATTTCAAAAAAAAAAAATTGTTCAATCAGGCAAGAATCCAATGCAGACAGTAGCAGAAAGTTTCTTCTAGATTGGTGAACTGAAGCCATTAAATGAAACCCACGTGGAGAGTTGATGAAAAGAAAAAACTTAATGGACACGTGGGAGATAAAGAGAGGCAGGTTTAATTAAAGTATGATTTTTGTAAAGCAGAAAAGAGCAAGTGAATTTCAAATTGTTTTTATTTTCAGTGCAACTTTTTCAAAAAAATTTCATTTTTAATTAAAGTTGACATTTCTCCCTATTAGCCTGACCAAGTCTATCTTTTTAAAATTAGTTTTTATTTATTTATTATTTAAATAAGATAGTTGAATTCAAACAAAATAATGTTAAAAGTGTCAAATTATAAAAAATCAAACACTTCATTCGCAATTGTTTATTCTTTTTTTCTGGCACTAGAAAATTGATTGTTTATCCTAATATTTTTTTATTTACTTATTTCTTTTAAATTTTTTACTACAAAATTTTAGGTAAACTAAAATAAATAAAAAATTAAATGTGATTTTATTCGAAACAGTCTAGTCTACTATAAATCTGTTATAAATCTATTCATAGGTTAAATCGGGCACAGGCACCATATTAACCAAATTCTTTTTTTATCCAAATTCGATCCAAATTGAAATATAAGTAAAAAATTCTGTCCAAACTCACTACACTTTTCATGTTTCCTAGCACAAACAGACCCACAGCCATATATGTCAATTAAGCTTCAATCTACTAAATAGGCATAGGACTTCAAAATAGCATAAATGGTCCCTGAAAAATAATGCATGTTGAGTTAACCAAAACTATATTGCTTCGACTCTTTATTTTTCTTAAAATACCCGTGTCCGACGTCAATGTCAGACATCTATCCAGAAATGGGTATGGGATATGACCCTCTAAGGACCCTCCAAATTCATAGAAAAACTTGGGAAAAAAATGAACATACTCGTGTCAGACACATAACCAAATCCGACACGCACACCCGAATCCGAATAACATAGAACCAAAATACCACTTAAGTAGCCATTTCACATTCTTATCCTAGCATCAATGCAGTATATGGATTGAAGTTTGTGTAACACTATGCTAAAACTCTTTTTTCTTTAATCCTTTCTCCCTTTCTTCCCTGCAAACCACCATTTCCTACTTTATTTAATCCTTCCCCCTGTCCTTTTTTTCCCTCTTAAATCCCTTTTTTATGCAGAGCTCTCAAAGAATCAATTACTGGAAACAAGATAAGTAATGGAAAAGTAGTAACTTCCCACAATTGCGAATGATGCAATCCCACTTCGAGCCATCCTTAACCAAATGCCACGAAACAAGAGATTTCTATCTGCAGGATGGATCCCAGTAATTTTCTCAAATCTTTTCCCAGGTGTTTTCCACTTGAGAAGCTTTCTCTCTATTGAAATGAACTGCAAGGAAAAAGTGGCTACATGAAGGCAATCTGCATATGAGCAAGTCAAATCAAAGTGCCACGATTATAGCATTGACTGTAACATAGTCGCTAGGGATGGCAATGGAGCCGAGAGGAGACGGGGATTACCCTATCTACCTCCGCCCCATTCTTGTATGGATGTTGAAAACATCCACCTCCATGAATGTCGTTACATCCATAACTGCTCCACGCTGCTCCATCCCATCTTTTTACTAATTATTTTTAATTTAATATTAAAAAATATATATTATAATTTATTCAAGAACATAATTTTAATAAATATATATATATATAATATACATATATATAAAGTATATATATGATTTTAGTATATATATCTAATATATATATATATATACTAAAAATATAAAAGGGATATATAGAATATTTTAAGGGGTAAAATAGTAATTTTAAAAGGTAGGACGGCCGGAGCGGAGCAAGTATTTACCAAAACCGTCCCGATCCACCCATTCGGAGCAGATCGGTGCAAAATTCATGGAGCGGATTGGATTTTGCCATCCCTAATAGTGGCCCACGTCACACTTGCTTTTTTTTTTTTTTTTTTTACATTGAGTAACATGAAGGCTTAACAATCACAATTATATTGAGTTTCTAGCAGAAAGAGAAACATAAATGTACAATTACATGCCAAAATATAGCAGAGTACAGGGCTCATACAATGGAATAAAAACAAGAAATATATTGTAAAAGATAAATCGACAAAGATGAAAAAATAGAAACACCTTGCATACTGACTGATTATGTGGAAAGCTGATGCAAAGGTAATTTGGATGAACAAAGCCAATATGCTATAACTGTTATCAAAGATAAAGCAGCGTCAAATAAAAGAAATACCTTGGGCAACACTGTACATTGTGATCGACTTTTGGCAGTGTCAAAACCATGAGATGCAGCAGCAGCAACTGAACCCGAAAACCCTGCTGCAAGACTAACAGCTAAAGGGGAGAGTGGACCAATTTCTTCATCATACCTGAGGGAGAAAGACAAATGGATTCCAAATTTTAGCCACAGAAACTACAATCTAAAATCAAAATCCTACTGAAAGTTCAGGCAATGCCTGAAACTCATGGCAGATAATTTCACATAATGCCACATAATGTTATTCCATCTCAATTCTTGATTTCATGTTAGTCTTATACAACCCCGGCAAAGTGGTTCGGTCCAACAATCAGCAAACCTTGTGAGACTACAAGATGTAAACAAGGAAAACCATGACACAAGAACTTCTGATTATATAAATTATCATAGAAAGGGCTATATATTCAAGGGAACACCCCAATTGTTAGAACTTGGTCCTTTCAACTTGGGAGTTACAGGTTTAAACCTTGGGGAGAAGGGGTGGGATTGAAGTGATCAGAAAGGGCTACCTTCCATTGAATAGCCCCAAGATCCAATGGTATTCTACAAGTGCCAAAAAACGTATCAACTAAACCACAATCCAAACAAGGCAAGGAAAGGAAAGCTAAGACATTTCCTTAAGTCTTTTCCTTCTTGAAGTTTGTTGATAGAACAGACACACATAATAGAGAAACAAAGGTTTATGCTTCATAAACCAATGAAGATAACAAATATAACAAAAGCTTGATAAAATACATGCAAAATCACTGAACCTTGATTAATAAGTTCAACAAGCTAAAACTTGATTACTGTATACACACATGCAATTTACTACTATTGCATCAGCAGTGAAACAAAACTTAGTATCTAAAGGTGTCCAGAAAGAACATGAATAACAAGACATATAAAAGACAATGCAACATTATGTTTTCTTAATTATTATTAAACTTTAATAATTTTCCTCAGGCAACACCCCTGGGCATCTGGAAACATTTTTTTTATTGTTTTTGTTTTTCTTTAATAATTGCTTTCCCTTACAAGCACTAGATTTTTGCACTAGATTTTTATTGTTTTTCTTTTTCTTTTTTTGGCCAATATGCACCATTTCCCTATGGCCCCAAGTTTGTTGTTGAGTACTCAAACATTGAGAAGTAAATAATTTGATATTGCCCCTTTTTTACTATTAAAGGTAATAATGAAAAAAAAAAAGTAAAAATAAAAGAAATGCAAGAGAATTTCAATCAGACGAGCTTTTCGCCTTACAGAAAAGCGCGTCCGGGCGCACCAGGTGTGCACCTGTTCAAATGAGCTAGCCCAAAAGGGTATGAGGCGCTTTATTGTCTAGCGGTAAGGCACCAAAGCAAACAATAGCACAACATTGTTCGTTTCTTTAAATTTCAAAGGCATCAAAACAAACAATTGCTGAACATTCAACTCTAATCTTTTAACCATAACGAGCTAGAGTCCTTGTGCTCCATGCTGGCCCAAATTACAGCTCCACCTTTCAACCAAGTCAACTCTGTCTTCATTGTACTCTACCTTTAGTTTAAATATCAAGGAGAAAAAAGTATTGCCTGCAACAAATCCAATTTGCTGCAGCCAAATATCATACAATCTCCTCTGCAGTTTTGCTTCCATAAAGAAGAACAGAGCATTACCTTTGTGCATAAGCTTTTCTCTCCATCTACCTTCCTTCTGCCTTTTACTCTCATGGCACTGAAAACTTAGTCCAGACATGACATATTGCCAAATATACAAAATTGTGGGCAAATGGTTCATGATGTTATTTCAAATTAGCAAAGAGCATTTCTTCATTCCCCTTTTCCTTCATTTCTAATTCTTAATGTACTTGAAAGCCACCAGGGCAAGAAGGATAAAAGTATCCAACAAAATCTGAACATTTGATAACCACCACCACCCATTAATGTAACAAATAAACACAGAAAAAGTAAGCATATCAAGTTCCGAAAATGACAATTCTCATTTCTATTTCGCCAAATACGCAATCATTACATTTACTGTAAGTTAAAAAAATCCAACAATCACCCAACATTGCATACGTTTGGACTATTAGCATCAAATAAACAAAACAAGTAACAACCAAGTAACATTTTTACTTAAAAGTGGAAGACCAATGTTCTAATCACAATAAATAAATAAAAGAGAAGCTTAAGGACTTACCCGAATATCCTGACAAAGCTCGAACTCGTTTTATAACCTGAGAGGCAGTTAATTGTTTACTGGAACCTGAACCAACCTGTTCAACTCAAAATTTCAAAATATTAGAAATAAACAGATTATTATCTTTTCTTGAACTATAAAAAGGGACATAAGAAATGAAAAGAAAAAAACAGATTAATATGAAAATAAGGGGAACCTGAATAAGGGATTTGATAGTGTCAAGAGGATAAGTAAGAGCAGTGCCAAAAACCACAGAACCTGAAGCAGCAATTGCATGAGTTGCAAACAAATGGTTCTGCAACAACTCAACCATTTCAACCTGTAAAATTACAATTATTTATTTTATTTATTTTTTTATTTAATTCAGAGCAAAAGAATATAATTCGTTGCAAATGCACATTAACTGTTTGATGAAATGAGTGACAGAATGATGAAGTAAGGAAAAATAAAAGACTAATTTAGCATCAAATGAACGGAAAATACTTGAGCCTCTAAAGCTTATTTCGCTCTTTCTTTTAGAAATCAAAATGATCAGACGGGTTTAGATTTTTAAGAGAATCAGAGGAAGGACGCTTTAAAGAAAAGAAAAGAAAAGGAGCAGAGAAATGAGTGGGCTAGTGTTGTTGCAAATACAACAATGTCAGCAGAGAAATGAGTGGGCTACTGCCTCTACATGTTCAAGGGCCGGGCAGGCTTGGCCGGATTGAATCATTGGTCATCTATAAAAAATATATATTTAAATTTAATTATAAATATAAATATTAAAAATAATTTTTAATATTATTTTAAACAGTAATATGAATTTTCGAGTTGATCCAAGCCTGGATAAGAAAAATAAAAAAATTTAGAGTCGCGGCTCGACCCATAAACAAGTCTACTACTGCCTACCAGTATTGCAAATATAATTATGTCAACATCGATTTTTTGTAAGGTTTTGGTGATAATGTTTTTAAGACACTTTTTAAGATTAATTAATATATTATTTATAATATTAACATTGTATTAAATTTATTAGTTGATAATTTTATTTATTATTTTCATTTTTCAATACATTGAATAAATATATTAACTATAATAATAATTTTAAAGAGTGCCTTTAAATTACTCATTAACAAAAAATATATATATTAAGCTCAACCAAAATGTATAGAGATAATTAAAAAAGGATAAAATAATATAATAAAAAATTAGGAAAACGTAAAAACTAATAAGAAATTAAAATCATAAAATATAAATCTTAAAAGGAAAAATCTATAAAATATGCAATACTAAAAATATTAAAAAATTAAAATAGTTTTACAAATTATCAAATTAATTCAACTATCAAGACTTTTCAAGAAAATGATAATTATCTTGAATACTCTTACCGTTATAGTTATTTTAAATAATGAAAAACAATATTGAATGCACAAATTTTAATAAATTAAGCAATTGGTACTTCATAAATTTAAATATTTGTTATTAGAACTTAAACATTATTCATGAATTTTATGAAAAAAAATAATATTAAAACTATCATTGGTTATAATTACTTGTAAGCAAATTATTCAAATATAAGATTTATTCCTTAATCGATCAATCTAATCTATTCATCATCTTCAAAATTTAAAAATGCAATACTTTACAATAAATATTTTCTATTAAATTTTATCATTATAATAGTATTGTTCAATTAGCATTATTATTTTTATAATATTAACTTACTTTTAACTTGACACTAAGTAAAGGGATCATCATATATATATATATATATATATATATATATATATATATATATATATATATATTACAAGGTACATGCTTACTTAATAAATTTTTGCTCACATAAACGACTGTAGATATCTCCTCCTAATAATACGTAAAATAAATATAAATAAAATTATCTTATAAACTTATTATATCTCAAAATTCAAATTTAAAATTATTTTTTGAATTAGCACATCATATATATATATATATATAAAATATAACAAGGTTGACTGGATAAGTATTTGCTGACATAGACGTCTAGGTGGACAACTCCTCTTAATGACACATGAGAAAAGCAAAAAAATAAAGTCTAAAATTATCTTTTTATATATATATATTTGAAATTGTTAGAACAAAAACATAAAATTCAAAAATAAAATCTAACATTATCACCTCTTTATAATTTTTAACAAAAATGTTAATTCAATTTGAACTATATCTTTTAGGTTTTTTTTACAGCAAAATCTTGATTTTAAAATTTTTATTTGTTATTTCTATATTATTTGTTTCAGCCAATTTAAATTTAAAATAATTAAATAAATAAAATTATCCATTTAAAATCAAAATTAAATGTAAAACTATCCAAAATTCATGCATTAATATTAATCTTAAAATAATCTTAAATAAATTTAATTATTATTATTGAAATCATATATATATATAATATAACATTATATATGCTGACTGGGTAAGTATTTGCTGACATTGATATTTAGATGGACAGCTCCTCTTAATGACACATAAGAAAAGCAAAAATACAAAATCTAACATTATCTTTCTTTTTTTATATATTTGAAATTGTTAGAACAAAAAAATAAAATTCAAAAATAAAATCTAACATTATCACCTCTTTATAATTTTTAACAAAAGTGTTAATTCAATTTGAACTATATCTTTTAGGTTTTTTTTTTTTTACATCAGAATCTTAATTTTAAATTTTTTATTTGTTGTTTCTATATTATTTGTTTCAGCCAATTTAAATTTAAAATAATTAAATAGATAAAATTATCCATTTTAAATCAAAATTAAATGTAAAACTATCCAAAATTCATGCATTAATATTAATCTTAAAATAATCTTAAATAAATTTAATTATTATTATTCAAATTTCAAAATTTTTAAAAATAAATCTTTCCAAAATAACTTTTATCACATTTTCAAATTTTAAAATTTTCCTTGATCAATTTAGATTTTGAGTTATTAAATAAATAAAAATTATCCATTTAAAATCAAGATTAAATTATAATACAAATTTCAAACTTCAAAAATTCATTTTATTTGATTCATTCAGTAGCTACGTAGATATATCTCTTTTAAATTTTATATTTTTTACCTTCATAAATTTCTTATAATCTTTTAAGTTTTAACTTTTTCAAATTTAAACACACAAATTATATGGTAAGGATTATAATATGATGAGATATAACCCATGCGAATAATTTTATATGATTATAAACCAATAAAATTATATGGTTATTTTTTTAAACACACATAAAATTTCTATTATAAACATAAATATAGTAACAATATTATACACTAATTAATATGATGTGTGTTTATTATAATATGTTATAATATTATAAACATGTGATTCTATAATAACCATATTTATGTGTTTCATTTATAAACACACATAAAATTTATATTATAAACCAATATTGTAAAAAAAAACATGATGAGATATAACCCATGCGAAAAATCCATGGTATATAATAGAAAAATCCGTATTAAAATTAAAATGCATCTATTTATGTTTATAACATATCCCCCAATGACATGAAAATAAGCATTAAAATCACCAATTTTTAGACTACCTATAATCACCTAAAACAAGAAAATTAAAAAAAAAAAAAAAAACAGTAGAAATTAGAAGTTAGCTTAGATAAATTCTAACTACTATAAATTAGAGTGTTGGAGTTTTATTAATCTTATTTCTAACTCAATTTATTAATCGAACTTAATCAACTTCAATGTTCAACACTTTAATTAAAGGTATTGATCTATTGGGTTGAGTTTCTAATTAATACGCTTTCTAGATATGTATTGTTGTATAATTTGGAATTCAATATTTTCTACTTCAAATTTTGAAATAGATTATTTAATAGTATTTTTTGAGGCTTCAATGAATTCTATTATAAAATGAGATATAATCACCTTTTCAATAGTTTTTGGACGTTTATACACCCAGTTTATCATCCAATAAGATATAAATGGTATGCCTTACATAATTATTATTATTATTTTTTCAATTTGATACTTTTAGGATTTTGTTCTTATAAAAATTAATATTTGTCTTTAATTATTTTCACATTTATAAAAAATTCATATGTCAATTTATATATCAAAGAAATTCATTCAAAAAGAAATTTATTTTTATTATATATAAAACAATCATTCATTAAAATATTTTTTAAAACTGTCAAGATCATTTGTTTTTCTCGATGAAAAAAGCTAATAGAATTCTAGATTATATAGCTGAGCAATTGTTTCAAATGAAAAATGAGGTTATATCATTTTCTCAACAAGTTCTGTTCATATGAATACGAAGATTATTTAATTAAATTCTACATAACTTAATAATAGAACAATGGAGATACCAAAATGAAAAAGAAATGGGAAAAGTTAATAATAGGTCTTCAAAGTAGAACTTAATGATTTTAGCTTTTTTCATAAAAGTTCAAGATTGACTGTTACACATATTCAAAAGATATTTTATTCATAGAAATACAAAAGGTAAATAGTTTAATACATTTTATTAAATTATTTTGAGCAATTTTTTGTTTTCAAATAACTATTTAAAGTTTAATACTATTACTTACTCAAAATTTAAAACTATTTCACTTCATATTTTTATAAGAACACAAGCCTGCATCAAATGTCAAAGTTCAAAAAAATTCAAAAGCATAGAAATTTGAAGAATCATATAAATGCTAAAGATGAAGATATTACTAAAACTCTTGTCAAAAAGACGTGTACACGCGAGTAGATAACACGTACATTTTTTAAACATTTAAAGTCATTGTTTGATGTGAACCTGTGGGGTTGAGCCCTTTCAACCCACTAACAATTTAGGATACCTAACCCAGAAAAGCCAAGATTAAGGCACTGAAAACTTAAACCCCAGTGAAATCTTGTTTCAAAGAACCTAGATAAACTAAGCTAACTAGATCCCAAGAACGATTATTTCAAGAACCTAAGTTTGAAGGTGTTGAACGCCACAAAGAATAATTCTTTGATAAGTTCTAAGTTCTTTCAAAAACTAAAAGAGAAAACTTTCACTGAATAAAATCAGACTTAATTGATTAAAAGATAATTGAAGTAGGCGGCTAAGACATATATTTATAGTCTCCCTACAATAACCCTAATCAGCTAACCTAATAATCCTAGTATAATTGCAAGTCATTAGCAGCCAAGGACTCTTCTTCTAATTACATGAGTCTTCGGCCAAGCACTCTCAATCCCCTTAAAAATGCTTTGGTCGGCTAGCCCTAATCTACTAAGTAATAATATGTAAAATATGGGATAAACATGCTCAAGCCCAAACCTAAATAATTAAAAGATGTCCATGTTACATAATATAGGCCCAAATGCCTAAGTAATTATAAGACTTAAAATAAGCCCAAATAAGCCATCTTTTAGGCGCCACATCATTAAATGAATTGGTCCTCACAATTGTCATGTCAATTAATAAATGAAAGAATAGGCTCACTTCTTTAAACATGATGCCGCCACTTGTAAGCCTTCTTTAATGTGCCACATTGTGTTCTTGAATCACATGGACCAAACTTGGATACAAGCTCATATTGCATGTTAAAGTCTTTCTTGAATAACTTGCAACATGGCTCAAGTGAATTTCATATGTTCTTGCCATGTTTCTTAGATCTTCTTGAATCTTGGCCCATATAGAAATTACCATGGGATTGGGCCATCTTAAATCTTTTTTTTTTTTGGATTATTTTTTTCATGATCATAAATTTTGGATTTGTGTGCTCAATAATACTATTTATCATATATTTTGGATTTTTTTTTTCATGATCATAAATACTATTTTTGAATTCATATATCATAATCTTATTATGATATGATATCTTGATTTTTATGTATTTTTTATATACCTTCAAAATGTAAGTAGTTAAATAATATTAATTTTTGTAGATACACACATATTTAAACAGATAAAATAAATTCGTGCATCGCACGGGTCACAAATTAGTAATAATTGATAACAACAAACAAAAATTCCTATTTCACCTTAATTAGAACAATTGATAAAGATAAAATTACAGACCTGACATTTTTTATTATTTCTAATATATAAATACATTATTAGTTTTTTTTGCTAAGCGAAGATTTTATTGATAAAAAAACTAATACAATCACCCAAATTGAAGAAACATAAATTAAATGACAGAGCTTTAAAAAATACAATATTAGTTATTATAGTTGCCTGGGACTTAAGAGATTGACTGGTTTTTTTTTTTTTTTTTTTTGTGTCTAAACCTACGCCTTTTAATCTATAATAACATTATAACATATCTGAAAATAACATAAAAAAATAAAAAATAAAGATGTAATAATTTTTTTAGAATTTCATAAATTTATTTTAAATAATTACAATTAAAAACTTTTAAACCCTAAAACTAAAAAAATACATATCTATAATTTTTTTTTTAGAAGTCCCAATTTTTTTTATAAAAAAAATAACAAGAAAGAAAACCAATTAAATCAAATACACAAAAAAATATCTAGAAATTTTAATTAAAATTCCATAATTTTTTTCTTTAAAAAAATTATGTCTCCCCATCACAAACAATCATATAGAAAATAAAAAAAAATCTAAACACAAACAACAAGAAACCATATTTGAATTAAAAAAATTGATAGGCATTTTAATGTTTTGAATGGAGAAGACACAAAAAAACACAAAAAATAGACCACGATCAAGATAAAGAAAACAAATTAAAAAAAAAAAAACTTTTTTAAATTTTCTCTCTCCTAGAGTTTTGGGTTTATGAAATTTTAAGAGGTTTTTGAGCATTTAGAATCATTGAAACAATATACTAGAAAGAATTAAAGAGGTTTTCAATGGTTTTTGGGGTTGGATCGACGGTGACGACGAAAGATTTATGGTTTTATATATTGATTTTTTTTATTTTTCGCCAAAAAAAGAGGAAATTTTGGAAAAAGTAATATGATAAAGTGAAATAGGAGTAAAAAAATTGAGAGTAGAAAAAGCGTTGTTGAGCCATGGTCAACAATGATGGTTGCGATGCCAAGAGCGACTATCAATCAAAATTATAAAGGGAGGGGAGAGGGTTGACTGTCGGGTACTTTTAAACCAAGAGAAATGAGATGAAAATGAGAGAAAATGTTCTTATATATAGGGCTTAGGATATGATTTTAATAATTTGGCAAAATGACGTGGTTTTAAGCATATAAAAAAAAGTAAAATGGAGAAAGAGAATGGGTAGATGTAGAAAGAGAATGAGAAAACTTTTATCAATTACAAATTGTCACGTGTCAATTGAGATTTGTTTTGATTAAGGAATTTTCAGTTAAACTATACATCACTGTGTGAAATTGATGACATCATATGCGATAATATTATAATTAATTAAATATGCACACATGGCCTTACCAATCAAATTGCAAGGATTCATGGATCATTTGAATCAAACTTCAGCCATGTGTCATTATTATTTTATCTATAATGAAGTTAAATCAATTTAGAGATAAAGAAATAAGATAACTTTTTTAGAACTCTTGCATAAAGAGACCAAATTCTTTAAGAACTTTCTTTCACCTAGCAGGCTAGCACTATAAATAGGGACTTCCCCTAAGTCATTCATCACAATTTCACAATTCACAAACCTGAAGAGAAGAATAAGATTTAGAAGATCCAAATCCTCTCCAAAGTCTCGAGAAATTTTTAAATAACATTGCGCCTGTTTTCAAGAATTTTCTAGAAATTGCTCTTCGATATTGTTCCACCAGAAGGAAGGAGATCAATCCTGTTTGTTTAAGATCAAGTCTCGGAGACACTTGAAGCAGATATCGTTGATTCAAGATCAAGTCGAAGACCCTTGGATTAAACTTTTATGGAAAAAAAAATCAAAGAATTTATTTATTTTAAGAACTTCCAAAGATTGTAACTTCAACTTCTAATAAATAAATTTTTATTTGTATCCAGATTTTTTTGTGTTATTTTCGACACAAAAGCTTTGTGTACAAATTTCTAGCATACCTTGTGGGACAATTTCTACCTTTCATCTCTTTTCTTCGAAGTTCAAGTTCTCAAAGTTGCAATGGTTACCAAGAATAACCTTGCTAATTCAACTCTCAAGCCTGCTCGACCCAATCTTGTAGTCTACCCTACTTCATCATCAAACATTGATATCCTTGTTCATCCTTATGGCAGTAGGAAAAATATCAAAGCTCTTGTCGAAATGTCTGACCAAACTTGTCCGATACTTAATCAAAATCCACTCTATGACACATCTACTCCAATTCAAGATTTAGAAGAAGTTTCTGCTGGACAAGTTGATTCCTCTCATGGATCAAATGCAAGTCACCAGTTATCGTTCAATGAGCAGGATAGCTAGTCAAGCAGCAACTCTATTCCATCATCTCCTTCAAAAGCAAGTTTTGGAGTAATGATTGTCATGACAACTTACACTAATCATTAGTTTAACAAGTTTCACTTTTTGCAGTGTCTGTTGAAACTCTTTCATCAAGCATCAAAGAGAAGGATAACCAGATTTCCTTCATGATGGATAAGATTTTCAATCTCACTAGAAAAAGATTAGCAGCTTCAGACCAAAATCGCCAATCAATCTTTCAAGATGATGGTGAGAATTCTAGCATGAAAGTTGCTAAGGATTCTCAACAAAAGGTCAATGAAGTAGTCACTACCAGTCAACTCAAAGATCTTATTAAGGAAGCTATTAAGGATCAAGTTGACAATGTCACTGAATCTTCATATACATATGCCAAACCATATTCTCAAAAGATCGATTGTCTGAAGATGCCTGAAAATTATCAACCTCTAAAGTTCCAGCAGTTCGATGGAAAAAGAAACCCAAGCCAACATGTTACACACTTTGTGGAAACTTGCAATAATGCTAGTACTGATGGAGATCTCATGGTGCAACAATTTGTTTGCTCCTTAAAAGGCAATGTTTTTTATTGGTACACTCATCTTGAGCCTGAGACGATTGATAGTTGGGAATAACTTGAGCTAGAATTCCCAATTGATTCTATAGCACTCATCGCATAGTCATCACGATTGAGCTCACAAGCTCATGCCAATGGAAGGATGAGCCAGTCATTGATTACATCCACAAGTGGAGGAATTTGAGCCTTAATTGCAAAGAAAGATTGTTTGAGTCATCTGCCCTTGATATGTGCATCTAAGACATGAATTGAGGCTTACGTTACATTCTTCAAGGCATCGAGTCTAAGACTTTTAAAGAATTAGCTACTCGTGCTCATGATATGGAGTTAAGTATGACAGCTACTGGAAATCAATAACCTCTTGTGCTAGAGCCAAAGAAAGGCAAAGACAAGCAAGATACCCGCAAATGGGGCAATACTTTTACCAATAAGGGAGAAAGCAAACAATTTATGACTATGAATACCAAGCCTCTTAAGATATCTTCCAAATCAAATAAATCTTAAGAGGCAAAACCTGCTCCTACCCAAGACAAAGGTAAATGTAGAATCACTTTGAAAGAAAGACAAGAAAAGAAGTACCTCTTCACTGATTCTGATGTTTCAAGCATACTTGAAGAACTTTTGAAGACTAAGCTGATTCAGTTACTAGAATTGAAGTGACCTGAAGAAGTTGATAAAATAGATGATCCCAATTATTACAAGTATTATTGTTTGATTAGCCACCCTCGAAGTGCTTGGTTTTGAAAGACAAAATCATGTGACTCTATGAGGATGAAAAAAAATCGAATTTGAAGAAGAAACGGTGTCATCAAATTTGGCATCAATCTGTATGGTTTATCAATCTATTTTGTTGGGTAGAACCATAAATTCAGCTCTTTTAATCATATCATACGGGCTCCAAGCACAAATAAAATGGTGGGTCTGCAAGGGAGGGGGCAACCATTTGCTTCAAAAAGAAAATCCAGATGACGATGGTTGGGCTCTAGTCACATGACAAATAGGTAAAAAATAAAATAAAAATTCTCCTAACCCTGTGAAAGTGCCGATAAGTATCTACTACATATTAAAATTGAGTCCATGGAACTCAAAGAGAATTTTTTAAATAGTCTAGGGACAATTTCGTCTTGCTATATAACATCAAAAATGTAATGGGTCCCACTCATCACATATCGAGCTCTATTGCTCTACACGTGGCGAGTTTTTTTATTTTTTAAAAAATTTTAGATTTTTTATTTTATTTTTAGATGATGTATTTTAAGGAGTTGGTTCGTACGTTGACTCACAGATCAATTTAGGATCCGTCATCGATCCATTCGAAGAAAAAAATTAAAAAAATTATTTTATTAATTTTTTAATTTTATTTTATTTTTAAATCATGTATTTAAAGGGATTGGTCCATATATTGACTCGCGGGTCGATTTAGAATCCGTACTTGACCCGCTTGGAAAAAAAAATAAAAAAAAAGAAGAAAAAAGCGAACTTGCTGCTAACTTATGTGAGAAAATCGATCAGACGAGAGAATAAAATGCAAACCACAATTTTATTTTCTTATTTGTCATTTATTATTTTTTACCACCTCTAAATAAAAATATACATTGTACAATAAAGTCTAAATATTTTTCAAAAATACATATAAATAACATTTAAAAATATATTTGTATTATGTAATTTATAAATAAAAATTATCATAAATTTATTTTTTATAATTTAAAAAATAATTATATTAATATTATTATAATTTAAAAGTATAATATTTAAATAAATTATTATTATTTAATCAAATATAAACTAAAATTAATTTTTAATTATTAATTAAAAAATTTATAAAAAAAATGTTAAAATACGGGGCTTTTTTCTAGTATTTATTAAAATTGCGCATGCATCTATATATAGATTATTGCAATGATGATACACTAGAATTAAGTTCCCCGCTTTGCCATTCAATTTTTTTTTATAATTTTTTTGATTAATAATAATGAATTAAATTAAATTTTATTAGATAATAAATATTTATTAAATTTTTTTATTTTAAAATTGTAATAATATTAATATAATTATATTTTATTAATTATAAAAATTAAATTTATGATAATTGTTTATTTATAAATTATGTAATATAAATGTATTTTCAAGTGTTATTTATATGCATTTAAAAAAAATACTTAAACCTTATTGTATAATACATATTTTTATTTATAGGAGGTAAAAAATAAAAAATAAAAATAAAAATAAAATTATAGTTTGTATTTTATTTTCTTGCTGGATCGACTTTCTCACATAAGTTAGGAGCAAGTTCAATTTTTTCCTTTTTTGTCAATTAATTAACTACTAACTTATTTTTATATTTTATTTTGCATATTTAATTATTCAAGTAAAAAATAATTAAAATAAAATTGTAGTTTATATTTAATTCTCTCGTTAGATCGGTTTTCTCACACTAGCTAACATCAAGTTCCTTTTTTTTATACTTTTTCCGAGAGGGTCGGATATGGATCCTAAATCGACTCGTGAGTCAACGTACGGACCAGCCCCTTTAAATACATTATTTAAATATAAAATAAAACAATTAATAAAATAATTTTCTTTTTTAAACTTTTTTCTTGAGCGGGTCGGGTATGAAACCTAAATCGATCCGCGAGTCAACTTATAGATCAACCTCTTTAAATACATTATTTAAAAATTAAATAAAAATAAAAACTTAAATGTAAAAAAACTAAAACTAAAATAAAATAATAAAATAATTTTTTTTTCGAATCAAGTACGGATCCTAAATCAATCCGAAAATCATCATGCAGATCAATCCCTTTAAATACATATTTTAAAAAAAAAAAACTTAAAACTAAAATTAAAAAAAAAAAACTCAACACATGTCAAGCTAAAACCCTATTAAGGGATTGTTTTTATTAGTAAGGTATAATCTATTTTGTATTAATTGTATTTAATAGTAATCAAATTTCTTAAAATATTTATTTTTTTTAAATTTAAACAAATAGTAGTATTAGTAAAATAATCCAAAAATGCATTTGATTTAGATAAGGTAATTCGTATATTTGTGTCGTATTTATGTTATTTTTTTTTGTATATTTGTGTCGCATTTATGTTATTTTTTTGTGTGTAATAATCATATTCAAAATATTTTATATTTATATAAATTTTGACATATTAATTATTCGTATTATATAAATTTTAAAATATTCGCATATTCATATTAAAGAAGGGATACACTTGCATTAGTGTAAAACGCTTTCATAAATTTTTATATGATTTATATTTGTTTAATCCAACCATCGTATTTTATGCTCTATTCACGTAGATTATGCATGTCGAGTTTCGAGTAAATTAAAAATATCTAACTATTTGTTCAATATAAAAAAATTTCAACCATTAAAAACATATTGAAAAAAGATAATATTCTCGATCGATATGATAAAGATATCATATCGATTCAAAACTTTACGTACACGATAAATACGATTATATTATTAAATTCAATAATCAATTTGTTATAATATTAATCATATATAAAATTATAAAAACGTATAAAATTAATTAATTTTATAATAATATAAATAAATCTTTTATTTATATATTATATTTATATTTATATCGTATTTAAATTATTTTTTCATGTCGATTTTTTTCCCGATAAATTACGAGGTCTAATTTGGTCGTCTTTGGCCAAAAAGAAAAAAAGAAACGCATTAGGTCGAAATTCCTGATTTGTCCCTTGCCGTGCAAAGCCGGTTTTCCCTTTTCCATATACCAAATCTGGCTCCTCTCTCTTTCTCAGTATTTCTTTCGACTTGCAGCTCTATCTTTCTCTCTCTCTCTAACAGATTCAGTCGATCGAACGGCCGTCCATCACCGCCCATGACTCTGATGACTCCTCCACCGTTAGATGTAATCATCCAATCCAATCCTTCTCTCTCTCTTTCTTTTTTGTTTTTTTTTTTTCGTTCCAATTCACTTCAATTCGATTTCGATCCTTGAAACGCCGCGTTTTACAACTGCCTCAATGTTTCTTTCAATCCAGCTTGAAAATGGAAATTAACTATTATTTGCGAGTCCATGTTTAGACTCTTAGGGTTTTGATCAGCAGATCCGAACTCTTGCTTTCTCATTTTGTATTTCTATTGTTTGTTTTTGTAGCAGGAGGACGATGAGATGTTGGTCCCACACAATGACTTCGTCGAAGGTCCTCTGCCAATGGAAGGTAAAATTTTCAATTCAATTCAATTCTTTCTTTTTTGTTTTCCTGTTTGTTTCTCAAGAAACTCAAAGATAATTGAACTTCATTTCAAGAATTTGCGAATTATTTTCTTTGCTTTTTAGTTTCAGCTGAATGAAATGCCATATTTACATCATTGTGCATTTTCTTTGTCGCTGAGACTTTTTTATTTTGTTTTTGTTGTAATTCATAAATTTCAAGTTTTCTTTTCTATTTTAATTTTAATTTTGAATGTTGTTTTTATGTATTATTAGTGGTGCCGGAAGCTGCAAGTGCGTTAGATGCACAAGCAGTGGATGATCCGCCATCGGGAAGGTTTACATGGACAATTGAGAATTTCTCGAGGCTTAATACTAAGAAGCTCTACTCAGATATCTTTTCTGTTGGAGGCTACAAATGGTAGTTTAATTGATCAATTTGTGCCTTTTGGAGTTCTTGCTCAATTGTTTTTGCATTATCAATCAATAATATTTGTATTGAATTGTAATTCACAGGCGGATACTTATTTTCCCCAAGGGTAACAATGTAGATCATTTGTCAATGTATCTCGATGTTGCGGATTCAACAACATTACCTTATGGATGGAGTAGATATGCACAGTTCAGCTTAGCTGTCAGCAACCAAATGCATAATAAATATACAATTAGAAAAGGTATATCTGGCAGTACTGATACTCCTACAATTCAATGACATAGCATGCTCGATGGTTTTACATGCCAGTTGACCTTCTTTTTCGTTCATCGAACTTTGTGTGTATTTTATTGACAGAAAATGAGAGACCACGATTTATACGTATGTGTTTTTTTTGGACTATGTGCCTCATATAATACCTTAATATTGCCATCTTTTCTGTTTATGAATTCTTTACTGCTCTGAGTGCTAGTTTATACGCCCCTTTTATACGGTTCATGTGGTTCCAATTAGGAAATTGCTTAATGATCATTATCTCTAGTTTGCATGTTGCAAACATTCTGTCCAAGTGTATCCAAGATTGAGCTTTAATTCCTGTAGCTTATATTCAGTTGGTACCTCCTTTCTGGAGGAGAGGAGTGACTACCAATTAGGTTATTCCTCAGTTGCATTGTGTACCGTTCAGATAAGCTGATTTATTCATGAGTCATGACCATCTGGAAGTGGAGTAATGAATATAGTAAATTGAAGAATAATGGATTGTGGGGCTCTGTCACCCAAAGTTCAGTGACTATTCAAGAGATTTTTTAATCTGACTTTTTTTTGTTGTTGGCATAAGCTGGTTTATAGAATTCATTGATGGTTGTTTCACCTTGTTTGTGGACTTCTTCTGCTACATAAATAGAGCTTGAATTCAGTTATAAAAATGAGTCTTACAGTGAAATTGTTAACTAAAATTTGAGATAAATTAAGGTCTATCAGAAGACATGTTATCTTGCTTTCTTTTATAACTTTGTCATAAATTTATCTGTACCTTTTAAATATTGGAATAAGTGTGTACACAGTCAGGCAACCTTTTACTGCAGAAGAGTACAAAATAATTAAAGTGAAATTTTGTTGAAAAAGATTCTTTTGTAAGTATGCCGGAGAAAGTAGGGAATGAAAAAAGTAGTTTGAAGTTAAATTCTCAGAAGATCTGAAAAATCTAACGATTACATGAAGTTTTATGTCTCCAATCATGTCCCACGAGATCAAGTAGACGAGTTTCATTTTTACTTATGAAAGATTTTGTAATGTGAAATGTTTGAAATAACTAGAATTTTATTTATTTAGGAAATTGAGTTTGGGAATGTTCATTTCTTTGGAAGGCTACTATCTTTTATCAATGTCTAGCTCTAGTTTATCCGGACTTTTTCTTTTGAAACATTGGGCTGATGCCTCATTAATGTATCATTGCTAACAGTTTATATCAGGTGAACTATAGTATGATCTTAATATAGAAACTATATTTGTTGAAGAACAGATCTTAAAATATAATTTTTCTTGTTTTCTCATATAATTTAGAACTGTAAAATGTTTTCATTTACTGGGGCAAGTTTGAAATTAAATTTTTGGCTATTTTGGTAATGTAGCTGAGTTTAGGCTTTCTTGGAGTTTCTATAGTCTTATTTATAATTTCCTCAAGTCTATCTTTATATGTTTATTAGTTAGCTTTTTCTTTAGAAGCCTAATTTTAGAGAGTTAAGATATAGTTTTCATTTTCTAGAATGCCTTTGGTTTTGAAATTTTGAGCATTTTTGCTTTTGTGACATGGTTGTCTTAAACTAATTTTGATACTCAATCTGGTTACTGTTGCTATTAGTATTAACAGCCTTGAAATAGTTCTGAGTTTCTCACTTTGCTAGACATGTTCCATTTGAAGCCCCATCTTATCAATCAACATAGTTTACCAAGTCACTTTCTCACCAATTTAGCCACCCGAAATCAGATATTTTGTACTGGCAAACAATTCGATTTGCCAACTTGCTCAAGTCCAGCCCCCATTTGGCATTAAACTTAACATGACCCCAATTGAATCCCAATTGAATATAAAACTCTTGTTCCTCTTATATTAAGGTTAGTTACTGTAACTAGCTCAATAGTGAGCTCTGTAGATATACTCGAAATTTGTTTCAGGAACAGTTTAGCAATAAAGCAAAGCAGTCCATTTTTTTTTTAAAACTTTATATCCTCTCTTTTTTTTGGTCTTTTTTCCACTGTGGTAAAAAGGCGGAGAACTTCCTTTACTGTTATATCCTCGAAATCAGTATGAAAAACATTGTGGTGAAGAATAGAGATGTTATTGGCATTCAGAACTGCATCTGCATGGGTTGAATATTAATCCAACAATTGGTTTCTTATTCTGGATAGAATTAGAGTGTGATATCTTGGGTGGGTTTCCTATAATTTGTTGAAATTCAGCCAAGAAAGAGGAGGTGCATCAATCTTAAAATGAAATTCGACCATAACAATGCACTGCCTAAAGATGCCGATGAGTCATGTGATTTTCAGTGTGTAGAATATTTAGGCTTCTTGAAATTATCTTGGTGTCCACTTGTTGGATTTTTCTTTATCATGTAGGCTCAAATTTTGTATGATTGACAATCTGTTGTTCTCTGCCAGACACACAGCATCAGTTTAATGCACGTGAAAGTGATTGGGGATTCACTTCATTCATGCCTCTTGGTGAATTATATGACCCTAGTAGAGGTTTTCTTGTGAATGACACATGCATAGTAGAAGCTGATGTTGCTGTGCGTAAGGTTGCTGATTATTGGTCACATGACTCGAAAAAGGAGACTGGTTATGTTGGACTCAAGAACCAGGGAGCCACCTGCTATATGAACTCTCTCCTGCAAACACTCTATCATATTCCCTACTTTAGAAAGGTTAGTATATTTATTCTTTATTACATATCTTATAGGTAAAATTCTGAAGAAGTTCAACGTTTGAACTATACATTGCAGGCTGTGTATCATATGCCAACAACTGAAAATGACATGCCCTCAGGGAGTATTCCATTGGCTTTGCAGAGTCTGTTTTATAAGCTCCAGTATAGTGACACTAGTGTGGCAACCAAGGAGTTGACAAAATCTTTTGGATGGGACACATATGATTCTTTCATGCAGCACGATGTTCAGGAACTTAACAGGGTTCTCAGTGAAAAGCTTGAAGACAAAATGAAGGTATAGGAGTTTTCTTCTATTAGTATTTTGTGATTGAATGCTTCTAAGTTTGTTTAACAGGTTACTGAAAATTTCTCCCTTCTTTTTTACGTTTATTTTTTAAAAAACTGTCTCAGGGAACAGTTGTGGAGGGTACAATACAACAGTTGTTTGAAGGGCATCATATGAATTATATTGAATGCATAAATGTGGACTATAAGTCAACAAGAAAGGAATCGTTTTATGGTACGGTTTTTAAGGTTACAATGGATAACTAGAATAATAAGATTGATTTTGCGGGACTTATGAATTTGATACAATTATTTGTAGATCTTCAACTTGATGTCAAAGGCTGTAAGGATGTTTATGCTTCTTTTGACAAGTATGTTGAAGTGGAGCGTCTTGAGGGTGACAATAAGTATCATGCTGAACAATATGGTTTACAGGTGAGATGCCTTGGAGAAGTCCATCGGTTCAACTTTTTTACATGGAAATCTCGAACTTAGTAATCAGATTTTACATTTAAGAGAAACTGTGAAGGACTTCAGTAAGTTGATTCAAATCTGCTTGTCTTAGGTGGGTCTGTGTGTCTCTTCGGGTTTCTTTGTTTAAATATGCTCGGAAAGCAATTTGATACTCTCATGGTTTTTAATTTGGGATTTCTTGATGATAGAGGATATAGTTCTCAAAGTGGACTACTGAACCCTATGTTTTATACTTGTATTACTCTCTTGCTTAAATGTTCGCTCTAAAGATAATGTTTAAAGATTTTTTGGGATTTTGGGTCTTTTCCAGGATGCTAGGAAAGGTGTTCTTTTCATTGACTTTCCTCCTGTCCTTCAACTTCAGTTAAAACGTTTTGAGTATGATTTCATGCGGGATACTATGGTAAAGGTTAGTAGCTTAGTGGACAACTTTATATCGTTTATACATTTCTGCTGCTTTGGTGAATGCTATTCTTGCTTTGTTCGAATTTGGCTGGTTGAAGTTATTCTTAAGCATTTACTACAGCTTCTTGAATTCTGAACTTCTGAGCATATTTATAAGGCAATATAGAGCTGAATAGCTGATCCTGTATGGTGGTTCCCGTTAAATGTAGACCTAGCAATATTGGACATGACACGATTACACGACACGAAAAAAAACACGAACACGACACGAAAAAAAACACGAACACGACATGAATACACGAATGTCTCAAAATCTATATAATACGAATTATTAACGTATCAAAGTTTATATAAATATAAAATACCTTAAACACGATTATGACACGACAAAATATACGAACACGACACGGATACACGAATTGTCAGGTCTAGTTAAATGAATATATAGTTGGCTTTCTATTTTTCTTGTTCATGGACTCCTTTTTTTGGTTTAAATTTTCTGTAAATTTGGTTCATGAAAGACTCAGAGATGGTTTCTTATGATATTTTGAAGTTTATCTTCCCCTTCTGGAAAGTTGTTCAATCTGAATGGTTGTCTGTAAAGTTTCTTTGATTAACCAAATATTTTTAATGTGAGAATTTATTTCTAACAGTATTGGAACTTCTTTTTCAAATTATGGATCCGTTTGTTTTGCAGAAATTGGTTTTAAAAAAATAATTTTTGAGAAATGTGAAAATTTTCTGAAAAGGTAGAGATTTTCAGATGTTTGGATGACCTAATAAAAAATATTTTTGTTTGGTTATTTTTTGAAAAATCTATTTTTTTTTCTTTCAAATAACAATATTGACATAAATATTAAATATTAAATATTAAAAATTATTTATTATTAAAATATTAATATTTTTAATAGTAATATTTAATACTAAAATATTATATTAATATTAAATATTTAAAATAATACCATTTATTATTAAAATATTAATTATATTAATATTTAAAATATTATAATTATTATTAAAATCTTATTCCTATTAATATAGTTATTATTAAAATTTTATTTATATTAATATAATAATCATTAAAATTTTATTTACATTAATATAATAATTATTAAAATATTATTTTTAGTTTTTCAAATAGTAATATTGACATAAATATTAAAATATTAATAAAATATTATTTCTAATTATTAAATATTAATTATACTTTTTCCAAATAGTAATATGGCATAAAATATTAAAAAATATTAATTATAAAATCTAAAATATTAATTTTTAATATTAATATTTCAAATAGTAATATTTTAATAATAATATTTAATACTAAATATTATATTAATATTAAATACTTAAAATAATATTATTTATTATTAAAACATTCATTATATTAATATTTTAAAATATTTAAAGTATTCTAATTATTAAAATAATTTAAACTATTAAAATAATAATATTTTATACTGAAAAACATTTATTATTAAATCTTTATAAAGTATAATATATATTTATTATTGAAATAGTAATATAAAATTATTTTTCAATAAAATATTAAAAATACTATTTAAAATTTAAAATATTGATAATGTTATAATTTATTATTAAAATATTGATAATATTATAATTTATTATTAAAATAATACTATTGTTATATGAAATAATATTTTTTATTAAAGTAATAAATAATATTCATTATATTAATAATTTATTATTTATTATTAAAATAATAATATAATATTCATTATATTAATATTTATTATTTATTATTAAAATAATAAAATAATATTCATTATATTAATATTTATTATTTATTATTAAAATAATAAAATAATATTATATATTATTAAAATATAAATATGTATGTTTAATAATGTTTAAATAAAATATTGAAAATTACAATATTAAAAATATGTTTATATTAATATCTTAATATATTTTATAGTTAAAAAACAAATATTTTTATTAATATAATAATATTTGGCTCGAGTCAAGTCTCGATCTAAAATATGATGTTCAAATCTCGATTCGAGTTAGACTAGGTTCACGGGTTTAGTGAGTAGCCACACTCATGGACAGTTCTTTTCTGGAAATTGTTTTCCCCTTTTGAAAAGGGGAAGACAATTTAAAAAAAAAAAGGCTTTATTTTCCGTTGATCAATCAATTTTCTGCCAACCAAACACCAGAAAATGCAGAAATCATTTTCCGGAAGTCATTTTTTGTGAAACAAACAGATCCTACGTTTGGAAATATTTCCCCTTATTTCTAAATAAAATGAAGATATCTGAATTGTTGTTTCTTCTTTGTTAATGTTAGAATATACGGAAGAAATTTTTAATTTCATGACGTATTTCTATGTTAAGATTAATATTTTCCTTCTTAAAAGATTTAATCGTAAGATGTTTCTGATGCTCAATGCTACTGAATGGTACATAATAACTTGTTTTCAAGTATGTTAGTGCTGATTCATGTAGCAAATATCTTGTTGCCTGTAACTTTTTATGGATGGGTGGTCTGTATGAACACATGCATTATTTGCACATGGTTCTTTTAGCATCTTTCTATTTTACTTTACAAGTTAGGTTTGCATATTATTTCCGAGACCATTTTTCTGTGTTTTGATAAGCACAAATAGTAATATATAAAGCTTTTTAACATACGTATTCTGAGTATGTGAATAGTATTAGGAAGCGCATTGATTCCCATTTTTACTTGGCCCCATAATATTTGTCCATGATTGAATAGTCAAAAGTATTAACTATAAAGTTTTCTCTTTGCTTGTACTATCCTTTACTGTGACTATGACAATCAAATATTTGCAATTTATGTAAAGGGCGCTTCTGGGAATAGAATCAAAAGGAGCTTGGTCTTAAACTTATCACCTCTCCTTGAAGCGGTGGTGAAATAACCATGATACTAATATGATACTGTTAGAGCCTGTAGGCTTGTAAGTTGTGTATGAAAGTGGGAGAGTGATGGTGTAAGAAAAATCTTGTTAGGGCATCATAGATGGAAAATTGAGAGAATAGGGGTTATAAGGATTTATTTGAACTTCAAAGCTTGCATAAATGATTAAATGCTGTTGGCTTCTTTCTGTTTTGTTCTCATGTGTATGTTCGTGTTCGCACGAGCATGTGTATGCATTTGTCTCAAATCTGCCATCTTTTTTTTTTTTTAAATGCTGTTGGCTTCTTTCTGTTTTGTTCTCATGTGTATGTTCGTGTTCGCACGAGCATGTGTATGCATTTGTCTCAAATCTGCCATCTTTTTTTTTTTTTTTTTTGGATAAGTAATCTGCCATCTTTAATCTCTGGTGTCTGTGGAAATATTTCTTTCATAAGGTTTTTATTTTAATCTTACTTTTTGTCACAGATAAATGATCGCTATGAGTTCCCCTTGCAACTTGATCTAGATAGGGAGAATCGCAAGTATTTATCACCCGAGGCAGACAGAAGTGTTCGCAACCTTTATACTCTTCACAGGTATTTGCTCAGTTTGTCATGCTGTGCCCTCCCTTGATTGTAAGAGTCTTATAAATAAGGAAAGGTTTCAAAGAAACCTATATCTATGAAAGTTTAATCTGTTTTCGACTATAAATTACAAGATCATTCAATCAAGTAATCATGTTTCACGATAGAATGTTAATCAATTCTAATAATCTAAATCAGTTATGTAAAAACATGTAGAAGTCCCACTGATTAGATTTCAATGATTGAATCCTAAAATATGCATGCAACAATTAAGAGCATGGAAAGACAAAGGGAAATATAAGATT
The DNA here is from genome assembly GCA_030761205.1 of Fremontodendron californicum. Taxonomy (NCBI): domain Eukaryota; kingdom Viridiplantae; phylum Streptophyta; class Magnoliopsida; order Malvales; family Malvaceae; genus Fremontodendron; species Fremontodendron californicum. Next base: position 5,107,787 of record JAULJL010000048.1, on the reverse strand, counting down.
ACTTTAAACCACAAGGTTTTGTTTGAAGCAAAATACTCCACTGGCTAACCCAAAGAATTACGATTCTTTTAATAAATTTCTAATCAGTTCCAATTTACTAAAATCCTGCTTTAACTTGAACTCTAGAAAATCAAATTATCCTGCTGCTACCTTTCATCTTATAAATGTAGTCTCTTCCCTGAACTGTATAATTACCAAAATAACCTTCATTTGCTGAAGAACATCGTCGATTTCAAGTTCTAAAATAACTTAGGAAATTGTTTGCTTTTCTTCTTTTTGGACCTCTTACATCAGATGTGTTGTATGTCCGTTATCATCATTATTTGTTAATTGATAGTCTATTTATAACTTCATTCTTGTGGTTGATCATGGTGGTGACTGCTTTGTGTTAAATTTGTTTTGTTTCACCTCCATCATAATAGTAGGCATGGCCATTAGTTTTGTTGTGGTTTCTTTAATTTTCTTCTCTTTTTTTGGGGTCATTTTTTTGTTGGAACCTGGATTTCCATTGGTTTCATATTTTATGTTATTGTTATCATCTGCATTATCACCACCACCTTTTCTTTGGGATAACTGAAGAAACAAAATCACTAAAAGCCACTCCTAAGGTGCTATCATCATCATCATTATAATAATTAATTATTAGGTTTTGTTGGTTACTTGATATTAAGAAGCTTTATTTGTTGTTCGTTTAATGAGGTTGGTTATTACTGAAAATTATTTGTTGCCTTATATAATATTTTGCATGTTTCAACTGATGGATAAGCGCATTTCGGTTATCTTTACGGTTATAATCATTATTCTGCTTAGGATTAACTATTTTTTGCTAATTTGTTAAGCCAGTAGTTGAGTTGGTCTCCATGGATTTAGTAGAGGCCAATTCTGTTAATTTACTAAATAATGAAATAAAGTAGTAAAAGAATGTCAATTTAAGGGTATATTGGTATTTTAATGATTAAGTTCTGCAAATAGAGATTTTCTTTCTGCCTTTATTTTACTCTTTGTGCCAAAGTTCTCTCCATATTTTTTCTCTTAATTTAACTGCTTATTTAAGACTATGTAAACTATTTTTTAATTACTCTCGTAGATGAGTGTGCAAGAGGGTAGTAATAACATAATCATAATTGTGTAACATTGTATGCAGTGTATTGGTTCACAGTGGTGGGGTGCATGGTGGGCACTACTATGCTTATATCAGGCCAACCCTCTCAGATCAGTGGTACCTATCATGTTTTGTAAATTTCTGGAATCCAAGCTTATATGCTAATTGCCTGTCATTATGTTCCTGTTTTACTCATGCTCACGTTAGTGTTCATTTGGATTTGTCATCTAGGTTTAAGTTTGATGATGAACGGGTCACAAAAGAAGATGTGAAGAGAGCATTGGAGGAGCAGTATGGTGGTGAAGAAGAGGTACTATCCTCTGGTTATTGCTTGTTAAAATTGTTTTTTTTTTCCTTTTATTCAGTTGCTTTCTTTCAGTTGATACTTTTTGTCTTACCTTCTTCCTTTCAACAGTTACCGCAGACGAATCCTGGGTTCAACAACACTCCATTTAAATTTACTAAATACTCGAATGCATATATGCTTGTGTATATACGAGAAAGTGACAAGGACAAAATAATCTGTAATGTGGATGAGAAGGACATTGCTGAACACCTGAGAGTAAGATGGCTGCTGATTCTTGTTAATAGTATTTTAAAATTTGCAATGCTGTTTATGTTCCCTGCAGAATGTTGATGTGTGCTTTGAACATCAAATTTCAGATAAGATTGAAGAAAGAGCAAGAAGAAAAGGAGCAAAAGAGAAAGGAAAAAGCGGAGGCTCATCTCTATACTGTTATAAAGGTACAACATTCCTTATGCTTCTCTCTCTCTCTCTCTCTCTCTCTCTCTCTCAAATATATGGTTTCTGATCCCACATTTCTATGCCATCAGGTTGCACGTAATGAGGACCTAGTTGAACAGGTTGGAAGGGATATATACTTTGATCTTGTGGATCATGAAAAAGTTCGTAGCTTTCGTATTCAAAAACAGCTGCCTTTTAATGTTTTCAAGGTACTTCAATATTTTGTTAGATCTTTCTCTGACTTGTTTAAGTTAATTGTCTGGTGCCAAAAGAAAAGAAAAGTGAACAGTAATACCATGATTATGTTCTTAAGGTTTCCTTGGTTTTTTCTTTTTCCTTTTAAGTTCTTACTAAGGGTGATTTCCTGGTACTTTTCCTGTATGCATGGAATTGTGGCCATTCTTAGTGTTTTGTATGAACAATTTTACTGTTGAGGAACAAACTAGTTGTAAACTTGTAATGCATCTTTTTTCATGTCAAATGGTAAAGAACTGACAAGATCTGCTAGTAACTAATTTTATTGGTTTCCTCATTACTGTGGAATGGATTGGGACAAGTTTATTTTTAGTGGAATTGATTGTATTATAATCCCAAATACTGATATTTCCTTGCGAGTTCTTTTTATTGATTGAACATTTTCTGTCAAAACTCGGCTTCTTTGCAGTAGTTTACTTATTAACCAAAGGAATTTGGTGTTGCATACTGTAAAGGATACTGACATGTTATAAGTAAGGGTTCCGTAATATTCCGTGTCATATTTTAAAGAGATTTTTTTTTTTTTAAATGAGAAACATGAAACATGTTTTGCGTGTCAACAACATGGTAGTTATGTGACATCATGTGGTTGGTTATAATTTTTTCATTAGTTTTTTATTTTTTCGTTCTTCTCTTCACCTTGTTTTTTCTTTTTTTCCCCCTCCCCTTCTTCCTTTCTCTAATTTTTTTTTTCACACTTTCTCTAGCATACACTTATTTCTTATTATTCTCATTGCCACTTTTCATGGCAGATAGTTTAGCAGTGTTGTTTCTCTATTTCCTCCCTTTTCTTTCTTCTCTTTGTTTCTCTCACTCCCACTCTTAACAAGTTTAACTACATAATATAGGAAAATGTGATAAGAGCCCAGAGTAGAAGCTTAAGTTCTTTGATTCAAAAACTCTTTAATGGAGATTAATCTCAGTCATCTTGTACAAGTTTTGACTTTGGATTCACCCGGGAATTTGTCAAATTACTATCAAAGAGCAAAAATCCAAACACCCTTGGAATCCACAATAGCCAAAATCCTCAAATCCAACCCCAAATTAACCACAAGTCAAACCAATTGCCAAGGAATCATTTTAAGCCATCACATCAGTGTCGTATTCATGCCGAATTTGAAACCAAGGAAAGAAAAGAGAATTTGAGGGATTTTTTAGAGCTAGGAAAGGCTCGCTGTCTCAGTTCCAGCATGGGAGCTGCAGGAAGCTGAGGAAGATCCACTGTATTTTTATAGGCTGCAACATTTTTTTTGGTATTGCGTGTCATTGTATCATTGGTTTGGTCAAGGCCAAAGGTAAGATAAATAAGTTGATTGATCCAAAAAAAAAGCTGAGAGGTAAAAGTACCACATTGGAGATTTTTTGAGTTAAAGGTACCAAACTGAAAGATTAAACTATAATTCAGGCAATAATTTTCTTCAAAACTCAAGATTTAGATGGTTTAATGCCCCAAAGTGTGTTTCCCATTGTTTCCCCCTAAAAACCTGGGAACTCAATGTAAAAAAAAGGGTGTGTTGATTTTCTGTTATGCTCGACTATGTGAGCTCGTACTATAAAGTTCAAAACAGTGAATGACTATATTATAAAGATTGAAATGCACAGAAGAACCAATATGGGTTTCATTATGACTCTGTTATCAAGAATTTTTGAAAGCTTTCAAAAGTCAAATATATGACAAGTAATGTTTAATATGAAACTGGTGAAGAAGATGGTTGCACAGATTAGGATTCCACATGATAAGTTTCCTGATGTTGATGTGAATTTGGTGATTATGATGTTGGAAGTTCTGAAGTTTTTGAAGTGTCTGATAAAAGGTTTGAGAATGATTACTTAATTACTAATCAAGCTGAGAATGTGGATGAGAATAGTCTTGGCCATGATGCTTGTGGTGGAAGGCAGTTAGGCATGGCATTACCAATCGAGATGAGAATGTGGATGCCTTTTCTCCAAATGTTCTCTCTTTGAAATGATACGCTTTTCCTGTTAGTTAAGTATCAAAGTATTTGTTGTTTAACTTTCGTTGCTATGTATGTACCATTCATATTTTTGGTTTTAGTTTAAAGAAATTCCAAGTTTTAAATAATTTCTATTAGTTGCGTAGAACTTGGACCTTACGTATTGGTATGAAGGGAGCAACACTTCAATTGAAAGTTCTGTGTCTTAATTTTGTAGATAAATTAATTAATTGTAGAAAATTTTACTTTTTCACTTCTTTTGTTTCTGTTGTTTTGATCTAGCAGTTAAATCAATCCATATGGTTTAACTGCTGTTTTAACTGCTTTATCAATAACCATGTGATGGTTTAAATTAAAAGTTAGTGGATTTCTGCATGTGCGTGGTCCTAGTTAGTGTCACTAATGTGCGGGTGTTTTATTGCATTACTGGTTCTTTAAAATTACTTGGATGGTATGCTTTTCAGTTTGATCTGTTTTTCTTTTTTGCTTCTTTATTGTATTTTGTATTTGTGATGATTTTATTCTGTCTTGACTCCAACCTAAGTTTCTTTATTCTGTAAGTATTGAAATTCATTCCTGGTAAAAGTTGAAGTTTGTTGACTCTTAACATTCTAATTTTCACTTCTCAGGAAGAAGTTGCTAAAGAGTTTGGTATTCCCGTGCAATATCAACGTTTTTGGTTGTGGGCGAAGCGCCAGAACCATACATACCGTCCAAATCGACCGTTAACTTCTCAGGAGGAAGCACAGACAGTAAGTGGCTTTTGATTTCTCTGCCTTCAATTTCTTAACCTGCTGCATGTTTTATGGCTTATGGCTCTGCTAGTGAACAACAGTTTTTGAAGAAACTGTTTGAATTAATTGATCCAAATTCTATCGGTTGTTTTATTACTATAGTGGCAGTCTTAATGTGTTAAATTTGATGTTTCATTGCATTATGCAAATTTTGAGTGATTATGAAATGGTTAGCGAGCACTTCCTGAAAACAACTCATGTTTATGACAGCCAATGATAGAATGAATTCTTGTCCTGGTGGGGGGAGGGCCAATTATGTTTTGTAGGGTAATTAGGTCTGGATATTACAAAAGCGACCCAGGTTTTTGATTGGCCATATGCAAGAACACCATCCTTATGTCGTTAGGGTTGTGGCAGTTGGTTATTTGTTTGCGAAAGGAGTTCCCAAAAGTTACCACCATAGCGGTTACCCTGAATATATTTGGTAGAAAATGTTTTTAAGAGCTCATACATTTTTCTATTGTTCCATTGATAATTGATCTAATTTGAGATCATGAAGTGAAAGACAGCCATTGCCATCGACTAGATGTAGGTATCATTAAACTCACAAGTCTCAGAGTGAATTCTGGATATGGGTTGAATCATGTGAAGTAGTATGGTTGATTGTCTGATGAGATTAATATGCATACTGCTAGTCATAGATATGGATTATGGAGTAACATTTGTAGTAAACCTCTCTTTCCAGGTTACTGCCAGGCATAGTACTACTGGTCCACCCACCTTGCTTTGCTTTATTGTTGTTTGTCTTGTTCTTGTTTGTTATCCTAGTACAGGCTTTGGTGTATGATGTGATCTTTGTAATAAACTTCAATTTCTCTAGGTCGGACAACTGAGAGAGGTTTCAAATAAGGCAAATAATGCAGAGATGAAGTTGTTCCTGGAAGTGGAGCTTGGGCAGGTATCTATTTGATGATTTTCTTTTAAATTTGGTTTGCTTTAAATTCTTTGTTGCTTTGATGGAGCTCTATTTTTACTAATCTTTACCATTATCCAGGATTTACAGCCAGTTCCTCCACATGAGAAGACTAAAGAAGATATTCTTCTTTTCTTTAAACTCTATGACCCTTTCAAAGAGGAGCTCCGGTAATTCCCCCATCCTGCTTTTCTTTGGAGTGAAATATTTATGATTACTGATGCTTTTATTTCTATGATGTCAGTTATGTTGGGAGGATGTTTGTGAAGGGTGCTGGCAAGCCAATGGAAATACTGACAAGGATCAACAAAATGGCTGGCTTTGGTCCTGATGAAGAGATTGAACTTTATGAGGTTGGCCATCCAGTATTTGATTATTATGTTTAGATGCATCTGGTTTCAGAATCAATTTATATTGGGAAAATACCCAAATAAGCCCTCGAACTTTACTCAAACATGGAAATAAGTCCATGATCTTTTATTGCATTAAATTAAGGCTATGAACTTTTATTTTATTGTAATTAGAACCTTGACGATATAAAATATTCAACTTTTTGTTAACTGTTTTTTAGTTGGATGATTTAATTTGTAGAAAATGCTTACTTAGATTTATTTGGATAAGCTGAATGTCAAATATTTGAGGGAATTTTTTTTTAAAAAAAATTCTGTCAATTGGTCATTATTCATCCATTTTTAAGATTTAATGGATATAATTAAAATGAAATAAAAGTTCATAGCCTTAATTTCATGCAATAAAAGATTGAGGACTTGTTTGCATTTTTGAGTAAAGTCCGAGGGTTTATTTGGGTATTAAGCCACTTATATTTACCACATCTCACTTATCTCTTCCATGCACAGGAAATAAAATTTGAACCCAATGTCATGTGTGAACACATTGACAAGAAGCTCACATTCCGTACCTGTCAGGTGTGATAAATCAATGCTCTATTACAATGCTTTCTTTCATAAGTTGGCAGACCTTTGTTATATAAATCACTTTTGTACCTTTTACTCAATTATACCTCTCAATATTTGAATAATTTTTTCAGTTTCTCCTAATTTTATTTAATAGCAATCCGTAATTTAATTCTCTATTTTCTGTTTTCTTTGTTCTGTTCTTTGTGAACATATGATCTCATCACAGCTTGAAGATGGAGATATTATATGCTTCCAAAAAGTATCTGAAGTTGGAAGCAAACAATGCCGTTATCCTGATGTTCCTTCATTTCTGGAGTATGTGCATATGCGTCAGGTATAGAAATAATCTTCTTTGCGGCAGTATTAATTCTTGAATCATGCTGCATGAAGAGTGACAAATTGACGAGGTTATAATTTTCCTTTTCCTGGATGCAGCAAGATTTTATCTTGCGTTCAAAATCTTTAGCCATAGTTTGTGCTTTCTTAGGGAAAAAAAAGTTGAGATGTGGATTTTATCTTTTTGTGAGATATTTCTAAATCCTTTTTGTTTTTTTACCCTCACGTTGTTAGAATTTTATAGAGGGGGAAATTTTTAAGGGGCTATTATATGAACTACTTTGATGGAACCTGCATCTGTAATATCTATTCTAAATCTAGAAGTAGAGGAATTTAGTGATGATGCCTTTTGGAAGACTTTGATTTTAATTTTAAACCCCACTATATTTACATGTTTTAAATTTAGTGTAATTGGGGATTTTTGTTCTCAAAATTAAGGTTTTTTGTTATAATTTAAATTGATGATATGTAGGTTGTTCGGTTTCGATCTTTAGAAAAACCAAAGGAGGATGAGTTTTCTCTTGAGTTGTAAGTTTGTCCTATCACTAAACTTTTACTTTTTAGTGGATACATTCTGAAGCAAGTGTAATGAGTTTGAATTTCTGCTTTATGATTGTTCATGCTCTTGGTATCATTTGTCTAGGTCAAAGCTTCAAAATTATGATGTTGTTGTTCAAAGGGTGGCTCACCATCTTGGCTTGGATGATCCTTCCAAAATAAGGCTTACATCCCATAACTGTTATTCCCAGCAACCTAAACCCCAACCTATCAAGTACCGAGGAGTGGAACATTTGTCTGACATGCTGGTTCACTACAATCAGGTTTTACTGGCTCCCAATTTGTGGTTCTGTTTCATACTATTCGTTGTTCCTTTAATGTTTTTCAATCAATTATAATAATTTTGATTATTGCTGAAACGAGGCATATTTCTGTTTTTGGTAGACTTCTGATATTCTATATTATGAAGTATTGGATATACCTTTGCCGGAACTCCAAGGCCTCAAAACATTGAAAGTTGCTTTTCATCATGCTACCAAAGATGAAGTGAGTGCAGATTATAAAAGTAAAATGTTTCAATTATTATTTATTTCATAGTGTATGGTCAGGTTTTGTTCCTCTCACTGATTATTTGTTAATTCTCAGGTAGTGATTCATACTATTAGATTGCCAAAGCAGAGCACTGTAGGGGATGTTCTTGATGACCTCAAGACAAAGGTAACTATTCCACTCCCGAAGTTTCTCCTTCAAAATATAAAAAAATTAGTCAACATGAATCAGTTTTAATGATCATTTTACCTTCTAGAGGAAGCATTTTCATTGTATTGCTGATATGTGGCACGAATACAGTACCACTTACCATATTATGTTGTCATATTTACATTGGATATGGACTCATCACCAAATTCTAGACTACGTGGATGCACTTCGCCTGTAACGATATGATATTACTTTGTGATTTTGAAATGTCTAAAGAGAATGATAACTTGCATCTTATGTGCCAGCATACACAGGTATCTGTGCAAAGGTCATAGAGGATGAAATTATTGTTGTGTTCCAATATAAACCTTGCCATATTGTAAAATAAATGTTGGCTAGATACCTTGATATTCTGAATTTTAAGAACTGCTGTCATTTTGGTTAGCTCTAACTGGAATGACAAATGCTTCAAGGCTTTTCCTTGTTTCAGAAGTTCAAACAGGGAAATGACAAAAAAAAAAAAAAAAAACCCCAACTAAAGCTTTTGCCAGTATGTGGGGCTGGCTACTTGGACTAGGCATGGTTGTCTTCTATTTAGCACCATATCTTCATTGATTAATCAACTTAAGTGTTTTTCTTTTAGTAGTTTTCACTCATGCCCTTTTGGTTCTTTCTCGGCCTCTTTAAAGTCCCATAATTCCCTATCCTTTCCCCAGGACTTGAACCTGGACCTCCAAGTTTAAAGTCTCAAGTTTTAATTATTACGATGTCCCCTTGGGGATAATAAAAATTATTTTTGCTATCTTCTTTTGACTCGGGTGTGGGTCTTCGGCTATGGTTATGTATCCAAGAATTTGACATGCCAATTGCTCCGAATAGAAGATATGGCTAGAAAAGGCTTGAAAAGAGGATAGGCTATGAGGATGTCATCCAAAATATAGTATTAGGATTTGTAACATTCTTAGTAGTTTAACCTTTTCTTATGAAAAGTGAAACAGGGTAAATTACAAAAATTCTTCTGCTGAGAACCCAAGATTGCCCTAACCCCTGTATTGTCAACCATTTATCTTTGTGGGGTCCACTACCAGGTCTTTAAAACGAAGACTACTTTGTTTTTGGGGTAGTATTCCCATGTATCTCTTGCCTTTACAAAAAATACGTCATATTACCATTTTTAAGAAATTAAAATACTCTCTTTTTCTTCGTTTCTCCACTCATCTACTTACCATTTTTCTCTCTTCACTCATTTGAGGAACTTTTCTCCTCAGCTCTCTTCACCCATAACAGTTTTTTTTTCTCTCCCCAATATTGCTACCCCTCCTTTTTGTTTCCCCCGTTCTCTTCTTCTTTCCCTTAGCATTTTCTTTGCATCTCTAGCTTGTGTGAGGAAAGTGAAGAAGGCAAATTGTCTAAAATAGTGAATAAGAAAGCTCTGGTTAGGGGCACCAATTTGGCCTAAATTGTGGTGTTATCTCCTCAACTGAGTCTGGTGATCTGACACAGATCGGATGCCCATTTCAGTTTTGAGCCTTCTTAACATCTGTACACCAAAATGTCCAAGTCCAAGCAACATATAATATTTTTCTTGTGATATACATCCCGCTGATGAATAGAGGACCTGGTGACATTTTCGTTTGCTCCAACTAAAATTACAAAATTCTTCAAGGCATTTCCTGTTTTGAAGTTGAAAAAGATTGAGAAGGTAAAGGGAAATAAGTGGAAAGAAATTTTTACTGGTTTAGTGGTCTGGAGGATTTGTAATAAGATTCTTTTTGGATTGAGCATTTTCCATTTCTTTAATGGTTCAAGTTCTTCACCAACCACCCATCCATGACCCCTTCCTTTTTTTTGGCACGAATAAATTAATGGTTTTGTGGAAAACTCTAGAAGTCTAAATTGTTTCTTGCTGAGTTTTTGGTGACAGATTTATTTGTTGCTTTATTTATGTTTTGAGTGTACAGTTAATAAAATGGCCCGTATGAAACATATTAGCTTATAAAAGTACTCATAATATCATATTTTTCCTGTGTCCATTTCCATGCTTTATTGTTTAGAGTTCCTTTATTTATTTGAAAGATAAGTTCTAGTTCAACTTTCTATGAGTCAATTATCTACATTATTTTCCTTGGAGAGGAATTCAGCAAATTGCTTTGCATCGATGTGGTACAGGTGGAGTTGTCTCATCCCGTTGCTGAACTTCGATTACTTGAGGTTTTCTATCACAAGATATACAAGGTATTCAATAATCTTCCGAAAGTAATTCTTAACATTAGTGTGTTCTCTAGATTTTATGCATAAATATGGCTCTGTGCAAAACATGTGCATGTGTAAGTGTAGAATTGGCAAACCAAACTCAAGAAACCCGTCCAACCCAAACCTGACCCACCTGAACTGGACCCAACCCGATTTGACTAAGAAAAGTCAACAACTGAAAACGATCTGAACTTGAAATGACCCAAATCTGAATGACTGACCCCAAATTAAATTGATTTGATTTTAAAATTCAATAATTTGGACCGAAATAATCCGAACCCGAAACAATTCAAATTTCACTCAACCCGAAATGACTTGACCTGCCCAATTGCCACCTCTATTTGTGGGTCCCTGTACCTGTTTGTAGCTGTGTAAGCATGCTGGGCATAGCTGCTGCTGGTTGCTAGAGGTGGTGCATGAATGTTTGGAATTTTAATTAAGTTGTTCCTTTCTTTTTCCTTCATAAATAATTCAGAAATAATCAATGAGTTAGATTTGTGTTGTAAATTTGCTCTTAAGTAAATGTTCTTGTCCTGATTACTGTTGATAATAATTTCTTTGATGTCATGTTGCATGATATAATATACTATAGCAGCAAATTTTTTGAGAAATCTCTTTGACTACATATTTGAACTTTATACTGAATGCTTGCTCTCATTTAGATTGTAAGAAAAGGTATGTCCAACTTGATCTCCTTGTTTGTAAATCTTTTTGTGAGCTTGGGCTCTTGATTTGTTGTTGTCATTTTCTTGAATGTTCATAAATCATAACCACAATATGCTAAAATGATTTTTTAAGTGAGAATTTTTTGTTTCCGGTTCCGTGTATATTTTGAAAATTGAACCATCTTTTTTTCCTTGGGGGCGTATAAAATTTGCCTCCATCTTTAGGGTAGTGCCTTTTGTTCAATTGCTGAGTTATCGAGGTTTATTCTTTAAGTAGTGTTGTTCAATGACTGGGTTGATACCAGATGGAGAAAAGCAAGACTTTCAAAATTTTTTTGGAACTTTTCTTTTTCTGTGTGGTTTTGTATAGGAATTCGTACCTACGACCATAGCTTTCTTAACTTTGTTGTCTTGTTTTTATTTTGCAGATCTTCCCGCTCAATGAAAAGATAGAGAATATAAATGATCAATATTGGACGTTACGTGCAGAGGAGGTAAGGTTCTTTTTTCTACAAGCATGTCCAAGCATATGTTTTTATGAACCAGTCTTGAATCTTGTAAATCATAGCTTTTGAAATCCTGACTTGATAGATTGTAACATTAATTTCTACTTGACATTAGCTTGATATTAAAGTGGAAATATCTTAAACCTTGTTAGTTTCCTTGTTTTGCATGCATAGTAGGCTTGACACTGCTTTGAATATATTTTCATGTATAGTTGTGCTGAAGGTAATGCCCACCTAATAAGCTAGTTAAAATTTTATGGCTATTTACGGCCTACTCTGTCACAAATGGTTGATTTATCTAGTTTGGCTGACTTTTGTCTGACAATTATTTGAAAATATTTAGTTTCGGTTCAGGAGCAACTGATTAAGTATAATGGATGCAGAAAGAATTTGATTTTGGACACGATTATGGTTTAATAGGAGAATGGTGCAAATTTTCTCTTTGCTTTTCACTTTGTGAAACCCATTTTTATGTTCCCATTTTATTTTTCAGTTTTCATTTCTTATAGTGACCAAACTATAGTGCTTCTTGTTTTTTCCCTTTTCTTACTCTTTACTTTTTTTCCTTTTCCCTTCTCCCCTCTCTTGGTCTGATCTTGATTTCTTATTGCCTTAGATACCAGAAGAGGAGAAAAACCTCGGTCCTCATGATCGCTTGATTCATGTTTATCATTTTATGAAAGACACGGCACAAAACCAAGTGGTAAGTTCATGAATGCCCTACCCGCCCTCCTTTGGGTGGACCAATATTGTTTAAAAATATTATTGGTTTTATAATGATGAGTGTTTAAAAAGACTTGGTGGCATAAAGGTTACTTGTTGCTTTGCTTATCTGTATGTTTCTTTCTCAACCTTAACAACAGGTACAGAATTTTGGGGAGCCATTTTTCCTTGTTATTCATGAGGGTGAGACATTAGCTGAAGTTAAAGTGCGAATTCAGAAAAGATTGCAGGTTCCAGATGAGGAATTTGCCAAGGTATGATCTCTGCTTGACACAAAAACCAATCTTAATATGTTATGCTTATCAGCTATGTTACTCGGACTCAGGTGTGAGTGTCGAACACGGGTATGTTTGATTTATTCTAAGTTTTTTCATATATTTGGAGGGTCCTTGGGGGATCATATCCCCATACCCATGTCCGAATATGTGTCGGACACGGGTACTTCAAGAAAAATGAAGAGTTGGAGCAACATAGCTCTATGTTACTTGGACTTGGGTGTGTCAGACACGGACGGGTATTTTCAATTTTTTTCCAAGATTTTCATATATTTGGAGGGTCTTTGGAGAATCATATCTCCATACCCATGTCTGGATATGCGTCGGACACGAATGTCGGACATGGGTACTTAAAGAAAAATGAAGAGGCGGATCAACATAGACATAGCTTATCACGATAGCATTGCTGATCTTTTCAGTTTTCTATATTGTTTTGCTTTCTTTCATTTCCCCTTTTTGTTTTTTACGGATATAAGCAAACTGAACAGTTATACAATTTCTTCCCATTTTTCCAAATATTTGTTTCATGGTATTTATTTATTTATTTTGTTATTCCTGCCCAGTGGAAGTTTGCATTTTTGTCACTGGGTCGTCCCGAGTATCTTCAGGATTCCGATGTTGTGTCTACTCGTTTTCAGGTTCTCTCTCTCATCTACAAGTTTTTCACTTGTTACTTTTCTTGAGTCAATATTGCTACTCTTTTTCACATATATCTTTTACTTTGTTGTTGTAGAGAAGGGATGTATATGGTGCTTGGGAACAGTATCTAGGACTGGAACACTCTGACAATGCCCCTAAGAGGTCATATGCAGCAAATCAGGTATGAATATTTCTCAACTGCTTTTACTCTAGTTCGGGGATTTTGGACGTTGCCACCAATGAATAAAAAACTAGACCGGAGGTCAAACCGGTGTGATCTCGGTTCAACCACTTCCAACAAAAGAGAAGGAAAAAGACTCATTTTCTAGACTGATTGTGGTTGGTCTATTTATCATCTAAGTCAGTTACTTCCAGTGTTGAAAAAACCGGACTAGTCGGCTGGACCAAGAATCAGAGGTCTGTCTAATCCGGTATATACCCTAAAATCGGATATTTAGCAAACTAGTAAAAAGTCAGTTTTAGGTTTACTATATTATTTTTTATTCAAATTTTTTTATAAATGATGAGATTTGAACCTTTAACCTTTTAATTTTATATTGAAGATCATACCATTAAACCAAATGCATTTTTTAATTAATTATTTACTATATTTGATACTTATTTTATATTAAAATTATATAATCGATTGGTTGAACCGGTGATCGGAATTCCACCGATTCAATCTCCGATCCGATTTTTTAATCATTAGTTACCGCACATACTAGCTGATTTAGCTTGTTGATAGTAGAGGGAACTTGGTTTTATTGACTCTAGATACCTTGTCAGCACCAAATAAGTCGGGTGATAAGAAAGGAAACATGTCTGTTGTTAAGATACTTTATCATCTTGATTGAATTTTGCAGAATCGGCACACATTCGAGAAGCCAGTAAAAATCTACAATTAGATAAAAATCTGAGATGAGCTACAACAGTTATATCGGGTGCGAAATCTCTTGCCGATGGTATGTGCATCTTTGTGTAATAACCGGAGAAGCCGGAAGGAGGGCTGCTCATTGTTTGGTACTGCCGGAGCTGTTTCCGAGTAAAATCAGATGCGGTTCTTTCAGCCGTAAGGGGAGGATGTCAACCTACAACTGTGCATGTTTTCCCCATAGTTCGGTAGCATCGTCAAACAGGTGCGTTCGATTTCGATTTCGATTTCGGTAGCATTTCCTGTTAAATTCCGTTGTGATTTAGTACACAAGATTTTGGGTTTTTTTTGCATTTGTTTTCAATTTCCTGTTTGGGAGGGCTGGTGGGATTTGTATAGAACAAAAGTATAGCTTAATTCGAGGTTTACTGGTTTTGCTTAGATTGTTGCCAAAGACTAAGAGCAGGAGAAGCGTCGGTATATGTTTGTCACTGTTTCTGGGTCTCCCAGCTTTTGTGTAATAGAAGAATCATCACATCATCTGCTCAACACTTAATCCTAGCTGCAAATTTTTTTTTTCTTTTTCTTTTTATAATTTTTTTATAATTAAAAATAGATCTGGTAATTTTGAACACGACACGAAAAAAATATTTAAAATACGACATAACACGAAGAAATAATATTAACACGATATGGATATGAATATACGAATGTATAGCTTAATTCGAGGTTTATTGGTTTTGCTTAGATTGCCAAAGACTAAGAGCAGGAGAAGCGTCGGTATATGTTTGTCACTGTTTCTGGGTTTCCGAGCTTTTTGTGTAATAGAAGAATCATCACATCATCTGCTCAACGCTTACTCCTAGCTGCAATTTTTTTTTTTTATAATTTTTTTATAAGTAAAAATAGATCCGGTAATTTTGTATACGACACGAAAAAAAATCTAAAATACGATATAACACTAAGAAATAATATTAACACGACATGAATATATTAATATGTCAAAATTTATATAATACGAATTGTGAATGTGTCAAAATTTATATAAATATATAACATTTTAAATATAATTATGATTCATTGGCCAAAAGTACAAAAAAAAAAAAAACAATATAATTATTCTTATTTCAGCCATTGTACTGTTATTGCTCTTAATCAAGCCGTTACCCTTTTGAAAACAGAGCAATTAAGATTGGAGCTAGGTTTCGCGATTTGGAGTTACATTTTTATAAATTTTTTTTTTTATTCTAATCGCAATTGTGATTACTTTCAAATTTGATAGTAAATTCAATTATAAAGAAGATTTATAATTTTCATTATCAAAACGACCAAATTCGAAAATTCGATCGTAACATATAAAGAAGAGTTATTGATATTTTTTTATTAGGTATGATTAATCATTTATATGAACTTATTTTATTTTAAATAATTTTAAATTTGATTAAGACACATTAAAAATAATAGGTTTTGATTTACGTTTTAAAATAATAGATTTTGATTTACGTTTCAAAATTAGATCCGGTAGTACAACTACGTATGAGAAAGATATTAACAATTTCACAACGTTCATTCTAAGGATGATATCAATTATTTTAGTGTTATTCTAATTTAGTGTTAACAAAATTGTCTTTATTTTATTTTTAATTGAATTTTCATATTTAAATCTTGGGAAAATCTATGGGCTCATACATTAGGTTATTTAATTTATCCTAACCATGTTATCAAGATCCGACCGATTGGTTGAACCCGTTGAATTGGAATTGATGATCGGTTCAGTTTTGAAAATTGAAAAAAAAAAGGATCAAATTTGAATTGGTTAAAATTCGTTAATCGAATTTGACCAGATCGATTAAATCAGATTGATCAAATTTTGAATAATTTTTATTATTTAAATAACTTTTATTATTTAAATTATTAAATATTTTTAAAAAATATTTGATAAGTGATAGAATTTGAATACCATCAAGGTAAACATATTTATTTGTTAAGTATTTGTCAAATTTAATAACAGATAATGTATTTAAAGTATAATTAATGCTCAATTGAACGGACAGATTGAATCAAAAAACGAACATTACAACTGGTTCAACTTCCGATTCGATTATTAAAATATTGATCTATAATGTAAGATATGTATCCACTTAATAATTAATTGATTTATTAGTTTTCATAGATATACTTGGTACCTTGGAGAAGTGTTAATATTTTAATCTTGTTTGGAGTTTAAAAAGTTTACTGATAAGCTAACAGTCGAGTACTCTTTTGGTTAGATCGATTTAAAATCTGAGAATCTTAAATATTAAAACTCCACTGATAATGTAAACCCAAGATAAAAATATTGAAAATGTTAGAGCATTTTTTTGGTCAATTGAGTGCAAGCAACATGTGCTTATTAAATATGTAAATGGATAACGGATTCAGATAAAAAAAATTGATTCGAATAGTCGATATTTTTCACCTTAAAATCAAAACGGATTTACATAACGAAAATTTAAAAGTTCATATCCAAATCCGTTCCAAAATAGTAAATCAAATATTCGAATTCATAAATTATCCGAATCTATAATATTCAAATTCACAAAAAAAAAAAAAACAGATTAAATAATATCAAATATCTACTTTTTTTACTATCCATTACCGTCCCTAATAATACTTATAGTCTTGAATTAAGGATAGTTCAAATATTACTCAAAAGAATTTCATTTAATACATTATTTTCATCGATTTATATATATATATATATATATATATATATATATATATATATATATATATATATATATATATATATGCTTTCTTTCTTTACTATGTAGGGACTCCCATAATCGTGTGAAGTTAATCCGGTCGTCTTTTTAGTATGTTTCATTTTCGTTCCTTGGTGTGTGTGTTTGAAATTTAGGACCCAAGAATGTGAATTCCAATTCGGCCTTTTCAACCGTGTTGACTCTTATAAGTAGTTTTGTTAATTTGTGTATTTATATTATATTATAATTATATTTAAGGTGTTATATATAGATTTGTTCAAGAATAGGGATGAGTTTAAGTTCGAAGTCTCGTCCGATATTTGAGAAAGTTTGGCCAAAAATATTATACCAAAAATATAGGCTTGAACAAAAAAATAAGATCCGTTTAAAAAATGGATCGAACTTTGACTTTAAAAATTAAGACCCAAACCGATTTGTTTTTATTTATATATGTTATTTAATTTATATAATAAATATATAATATTATAATATAAATATTTAAAAATATGTTAAGTTATCCATTTTTTACAACTTAATAAAAAAAATTAAATAAAAAATAATATATTTATTTATTTTTAAAAATAATATGGGCAAATCTAAATAAGTTTTGATTATCCATTTACAAATATAGAATGACTTGAATAAAATTTGAGATCCATATTTCGGTTTGAGCAAGTATATATGATGTTGATATCATATTTAGATCCAGTCCAAACTCGGCCCGACCTATAAACACATCTATAAATTATATATTTATATAAATTTTGACACATTAATAATTTATGTTATATAAATTTTAACAAATTTATATATTTTTATATTCATATTATATTATATTATATATATATATTTTTTTTGTGTCGCATTAAAAAATGTCAAATTTGCTGACAAACAATGCAGCGTCGGTGGGAGCGGTGGGGGAAGCTAGCTAGACAACAGCTGGCCAAACAAATTTCCAAGAAGACTTTTCTCCATGTTTGGTTTACTACGTTACTACTCTCCTTTCTTTTTCAATATGCATATGAATAAAAATTATTTATTTTTTAAGTAATTACTTAAAATTTAAAATTTTGAATAAAAATTATGAATATAAAAAACAATTATTTTTAAATGTATATCTGTTATACCATATCATTTTATATCTTGTCAATTCTTTTCTTTTTTTTATATATTTAAAGTTATCAAAATTAAATCTTGATCAATTAAATTAAGAGTTCAATACTCTATAATATATTTTATAATTGTTAACTTGATTGTCAAATTTCATACTCTATTTACGTGTATTATAACATGTCAAAGTTCAAGTGAATAAAAAGATTTATAATTATTCTTTGAAATCGATAAAAAGATAATATTATTGATTAATATGATATGAATTTTGAATCGCTATTTAAAATTTTACGTGTATATTAAATATTAATAGATTATCAATAAATAGTTGGTTTATTGAATTATTTGATCGAAACCTATAAAAAGATATACAAATTATTAATTATACTATTATTAATAATGAAAATTAAGTAATAAAAATAACAACAAATTAATTGAATCTAATAAGTTTTTGGCTTTTCATATATCTTTTTCTTTTTAACGCATTCGTTAGTAAAACTCATAAAAATAATCTATATATAATTGGTTAAACAATTATTGAACATAAACAGACATCTAAGCATTGTTACATTCTTAAATAATTGCATCAAAATATTTGTTATAAACTTATTACAATAGAACTATAAAAGAATGAATATTCTATTAGTAGTTTGAATTAATTATGAGTTATCAAATATGAATTTTAATATGAAAAATGTTAAAAAAGTGACTATAAGCATCAATTAAGCTGATATTTATAAAAAAAAATTCTAATTAATGTATTATTTGCTTTTGAATTTTGTAAGGGATCAAGATCCTCTCCACTATCAAAAAATGAGACTAATGTATATTGAAGTTAATTTATGGTTATAAATGAAAAAAATGTTTCCTAAAATAAATAAAAATTTAACTAATCTTAAAAATTACTTATAGGCACCCTTTAGCTGAAGTACCTTTTATCATTTATAACATTTTTAATTTCACTTTTAAATATTAAGCCTATTTGGTCCATTGTTATTTTTTTAATAAAAAAAAAGAGGAAAAGAATGTGTACACTAAATTTGGTAATTTTTATATAGGTGTCGTGTCTTACGTTTTTTTTTTTTTTTTTTTTTGTATAAATTATGTAAATATAAACATAATACAAATTATTAAATGGATCAAAATTTTAATATGAATATGATACATATATTAAATGTATCATATTGTTTTTATTATATTATTTTTGAGTTTATTAAACTTATCATTTTTATGCTTTTTTATATATATTCAAAATTATATATGTAGGTAATACAAAGTCAAGAAGAAAAAAATCGTGATTGACAAGTTATATATATTGACTTCTTACTTGGGTTAGTGGAAGAGTCAAAATATAAGTAAATAAACAATCTTCCTTTCTTGACATCTTTGTTTTTCTCTTAAGATTTGTTGAAATAAGAGGCAAAAGCCAAATTAATTAGGACATTTAAGGAGAAACTTTGAGCTTTAATTACTAATTTTCCACCTACTAGTTAATATATATATATATAAAGATATATATATATATATATATATATATATATATATCTTGATTGCTCTTTCTTTTGTCCAAAATACTCTCTTTTTCTTTATCTCTCATTTTGGATATTGCTCATCAAATTTTAACCTCTGCCAAGCTTTTAAGTTATGACTTGATAACATTTCCACCACTCTAAGGTATGATTTCTTGTCTCTTGATTTAATTACATATGTTTTCCTAGAGTTGTTTATAGATTGGGTTGGACCGGATCTAAGTATGGTATCAACACCACATATACTTGTTCAAGTCCGATCGACTCGAAATATGAATTTCAAATTCTGTCCAAACTCGTCCATATAATTTGTAAATGGATAGTCAAAACACGTTTAGGCCTGCCTATATATATATATTTTAAATTTAAACAAATATATTATTTTTTATTTAATTTTAGTAATTTTATTTTTTTTTCTTTTATTAAATTCTAAAACATAGATAATTTAACATATTTTTAAATGTTTACACTATAATATTATATATATTTATTCTTTATATGATATAAATTATATAATATATATAAATATTATATATTATATATTATATATTATATAAATGAAAAATGAATCGGATCGGGCGGCTCGAGCCTTGAATGTTGGAGCTAAGGCCCGGCCCATTTTTTAAAAGGGCCTTTTTTTTTTGCTCAAGCCCATATTTCGAGCCTAATATTTTTGTCCAAACTCTCCCAAATAAGACGAATCTTCTGATTTTGATCGAGTAGTCCGATCTTTGAACAGATCTAAATTTGCTTTTTCTTTTTTTATACTATATTTAGTGTAGGTTTTGAATGAAAATAGCTTATCTAACATTATTCTAACAGAATTCTTACTGTTTATTAGTAGAATATTAAAATTTTAATTTTAATTTCAATATCAAGAGTCAATATCCGACCGTCTCAAATATATATATAAGAAAATGGCTTCTAATAATCAGATTGTTTGCTCAAATTCCAAACTCGTATTTTATCTTGCAAGTTAATTCTATAGTAATTTTGATCTAGTTCAATTTAGGGGACAGCCTAAATTAACAAAGTTCTACAAAAACAATCTATATTTACGGTTTGTTTGTTTCGCGAAAAATAACTTAAAAAAAAATTCTTAGAAAATATACTTATTTTTTTGAAATATATATATATATTCAATTGTTTGGATAATCTTATGTAAAATATTTTTGGTTGTTTAATTATTTTTTCAAAAAATCTGCATTGATATAAAAATGAACGATCCCTATGCTTAAGGGATCGATCATTTTTTATTTTGCTTCAATTTCTATTCTTAAAGGATCGATCCTTATACATAGGAGATTAATCATTTTTTGCTTTACTTCAACTTTTATATAATAATCAATTGATCTCTATACTTAGAGATCAATCTTTTTTGTTTTACTTAAGCTTTCGAAAAAATAAGTAATTTTTTGTTAATCTGAACTTTATTTTTTGTTGATTAAATTATCGCAAAACAAATACCAAAAAATACGGAAATTATTTTTTAGGAAACAAATGGACTCTTACAAATAAATTCTTATTAGGTACTTTTTTTTTGGTACATCTTATTAGGGTACATTTAAGCTAATATACGTGGTTATTGATTTATTTATTTTTTTTGTAGAAAGATTTAAAAAAAAAAATCGACGTAACAACTTGTCAGAAGCATCTAATATTAAGGTATCTCTCTCTTTATTCAATTTTTAGTTCTTTTATTTTCTTTTAAAGGTTACTCCTTGAATGTTTTGAATGAGAATGAGTTATAAGTGAATTATCTCTATTTTTTTCGTTTTTATTGTTTCCTCAATTTAATTTATTTTTGGTTTTTTTCTTATACTTACCCTTGTGTTGCTAGCTATTATTATATTCCTCTCATTTACATTATATTATACCCCGTCTTAGAGATGTTCATAGGTTAGGCCAAATCGTGAGTCGATTTTTTTTAGATCCTTTATTGAAGTTCGGTTCGAGCCGGGCTCGGTCCGACTCGAAAACCTATTTCATTGTTTAAAAATTATTAAACATTTTTATATTTTTATTTTTATATTTTTATAATTAAAAATATATATATTTTATTATTAAACAGTAATTCGAGTCGACCGACCCGAATTAAAAAAATTTATGTCCAAACCCGATCCAATACAGACTAGCTTGTTGGATCGAGTGGGTAGCCCGACCCTTGAACAGGTTTACGACCCCTCCATCACAACTTTTTTAGTAGTTAATTTTCATTAAAATTAAGAAAAATAGTTAAGCTTTAGAGTATTTTATATTTAAATTTTAAATTTTTTAAATTGATATCCCATTGGGTTTTTTTTTTTTTTTTTTTAAATGTCAAAGAATAAAAAAAAACACCATGAAAAAATAATTTGGGATATAAAAGATAAGAGCATTAGGTGTTGAAAAATGAAAAGAAAAAAAAAATGAGACATAAAAAAGACAAACAAAACAAATTGAACAAAGGATCGTACAAGGTTTGATTTGTAATTTAGAGTATTATCTGTGGGATCTAGATCTGTTAATTTTGAATATGACATAAATATAAGATACGAACATGACATAATAAAATAATTAAAGCACGATACAAACATATCATGAAAAAAATAATTAAAACATGATACGACATGACATGACACGAATACGATACAAATATATAAAAGTGTCAAAATTTATATAACACGAATTATTAACGTGTCAAAATTTATATAAATATATAACACTTTAAACACAATTATGATATGAAAAATAATACAAATACAACATGAATACACAAATTGTTAGATCTAGTGAGATCCTTTATCCCACAACTATATCTATCTATAATAATCTATAATTTCTATAATATATATATATATATGTACTATGTAGAAAAACTTTTGAATTAATGAAAATAGTTGTTATTTTTTACTATATTTTAAAGAGTTAATAGCACCAATGGTCCCCAAATTATAGGGCATATTTTATATTGATCCCTAAATTTCAAAACGTATCAAATTGGTCATTGATTACAAGTATCATAACAAATTGGTCTCTTCCGTTAGCTTTTCTATTACCTTTACTGTAGCAATCAGCTTAGTGACACGTGTCACCAACTGATTGTTCCAACTTGTCACTTCATTGTTTTTCCTTTCTATTCATTTCTTTATTATTTTTTCTTTGATTTCTTTTTATAAATAAATACAAAGAAAAAATAATTCATATTATAAATTAAAATAATTTTTTTTAAAATATAATTAATTTAAAAAGTATGAAATATTTATTTATTTTAATTTTATAAAAAATATTTTTAATTTTTCGTTTATTCCTTCCTTTTTTTTTTGTTGCTTTTCTCTTCTTTATAAATGAATATTAAAAACTAAATAATAATTTACATTATAATTTAAATTAATATTGTAATAATCAAATAATTGAAAAATATATAAAATTATTTATTTACATTAATTTTATAAAAATATTTTTTTTATTTTTTTCTTCCCTTTCTTCTTTTTTCTCTTCTTTATAAACAAATACAATATATATATAAGTATATTATATTATATTTTAAATTAAATTAACTTTCTAAAAATCAAATAATTTATAAATATAAAATATTTATTTTATATTTATAAGTTTTTTATTTTTTCCTTTCTTATCTTTTCCCTTTTTTCTCTTGTTTGTAAATAAATATAAATAAATAATAATTCATACTATAATTTAAATTAATTTTTAAAATATAAAATATTTTATTTACATTAATTTTATAAGAAAAGAGGAAAAAAAGGAAAGAAAAAAGAAAGAAAAGGAAAATAAAAAAGTAAAAAATATATTTTTAATAAATGAATGTAAATAAATATTTTATATTTTATAATTATAAATTATTTAATTTTACAAAATTAATTTATTTATAAAAAGAAAAAAAAAGAAAAAATATTTTTTATAAAATTAATGTAAATAAATATTTATATTTTATAAATTATTTAATTATTAAGAAATTAATTTAAATTATTATTTATCTTTTTGTATTTATTAATGTTGTCATTTTCTCATTTTCTTTATTATTCTTTATAAATAAATACAGAATATAAATAATAATTTAAATTAATTTTTTAATAATTAAATAATTTATAAAATATAAATATTTATTTACATTAATTTTATAAAAAATATTTATTTACATTTATTTATTAAAAAATATCAAAGAAAAAATAATAAAAAAATAAAGAAAAAGGAAAAAAAATGAAGAGAAATGTGGTGCAATCAGCTGGTGACACGTGTCAATAAGCTGATTGCTATAGTAAAGGTAATGAAAAAGCTAACGGGAGGGACCAATTTGTTATGATACTTGTAAGTAAGGACCAATTTGATACGTTTTGAAATTTAGGGACCGATATAAAATATGCCCTATAGTTTGAGGACTATTGGTTCTATTAACTCTATTTTAAATTGTCATTGTAAATATATTTATTATCCAATTTATAAGTAAAAATTTTAATTTCGTTTAGAAGGCTTTCATTAAATTGATTTATTTGGTGATAAATAAAAATTTAAAGTTTAAGTTAAATTAATTTATTTTCAAAATTTTAATTTTTCATTAACCTTAAATAAATAAATTTATTTGATAAGTAAAAAATTATTTCATCTTCAAAGTTTTAATTTTTCATTAGTCAGTTAAAGTTTACATTGAATTTTTTAATCTTCATAGTTTTAATTACATTAAATTAAAAATAATAAATTTTATATTAATTTAATATAATTTGCACATGAAACAAACTTTAAATGTTAATAAAAATTCTGATTAATATATATTTTATTTATTTGTAAAATAGACAAAATATAAGTAATGTTCAAAAATAGATAAAATAATAGTCATATACAAAAGAACAAATGTTAAAAAACTTTTGAACTAATGAAAATGCATATTTTATTCATTATATTTCTAACTTATATTTTAAATATTAATAAAATTTTATCTTATTTATAAATAAGAATTTTAATTCATCAAAAAACATTCATTAATTGAATTTATTTGATTAATAAAATTTATTCAATTTATAAGTAAAAATTATTTTTCAATGTAAATTTTATATACGTGTTAATGGCTTAACGCAAGTCTCAGTTAATATGTACATTTTGGTTACTTTTCGATATATACAACTATATGTTCAATATAATTATTATTTAAAAATAAATAAAAAAATAAATATTCAGGTGCAAGTAAAAACTAGTTTTCTTTTTAATTTTTAATAATTAGAAAAAAAAATGTTTATATCCTTGTGAGCCCTTTTAATATTTAAATATGCTATAAATTTTATTATGTATAAATTTTAATTTAATATTCTTAAAGGTCATTTTTTTTAATTGTACTTTTTTTGTCTCATTGTTATCGTTGTTTTTGCATCCAAACACATATCTTATTATCAATTTTAATCTCACGCTATAATATCAAATCTTATCGATACAGTAATTAATTTCACAGCCACCATTATTTTCAATTTTATCGAAATCAATCTTATTGCCCATCCAAATGGGACCTAGACTTGAAATCTGTATATTCGTGTTATTTTATTTGACACGTTAATAATTTGTTTTATATAAATTTTAATAAATTCATATATTTATATCATATTCATGTTATTTTTTTATATTATATTTTAATTATTATTTTGTATATCGTATTTATATCGTATCTAAAATTACCGGCTCTAAAACTTAAGGAAAATGCAATTAGTATTGGAGAAATGAATTAGGTGGGGAAGGGCATTACCCAGTTTGTTATCTAATTACTAATTACCTTGTTTTATTAAATTTTGTATGAAGCTTTTATTAATTTTTAGATCTATCATTTTCTTAAATGTAATTTTAATTTAACAAGACAAGAACTATTTTAATTAATTACATATTATAGAAATTCTTTATTTATAATAATAGAAGAGTTAGTTTGTATTAGACTTGTTCAAGGATCGAGCAATTTATTCGGCTCGACTGATCCGATCCAATGGTAAGAATTTTGACAATTCGAATCGATGAAATTATTATTTATTAAATAAAAAAATTTTATTTAAATTTAATTATAAATTATACATATAAATATAAAAATATTTTTTTTTAATATTTTTTTAACTATAAAACTGATTTTTAGATTGGTCTAGTTTGTATTATTTTTTCTTTACTAGTTCACAATTTTTTAGTTTTTCGTAAAAACTCTTTTTTGTTTGAATCACCTCTGAATATTCTTAGATTCTTCTTGCAGAGAAGTTAGTAAATTCAAATGGAAGCCTTGTCTGTCGTCGGAGGTGCTCTTCTAGCAGCAACTTTTCAATGGTTGTTCGCAAAGTTGGATTCTACCCAACTCTTAAACTTTGCCAAACAGCAGCAAGTTGGCATGGAGCTGAAGAACTGGAGGAATTTGATGCTGAAAATCCTAGCTGTACTAGAAGATGCAGAAACGAAGCAAATAATTGACCCTTTAGTGAAAATCTGGCTTGCCGAGGTTAGAGACTTGGCTTTCGATATGGAGGATATCTTGGATGAGTTTCCATTTGAAGTAGTACCCTTTGGCAACTCCATTGCTGAAGCTCGAACAAGCAAGGCATCAAATGTGATCCGTACATGTTTTACTGGTTCAAAACGAAGTATTTCTATGCCAGATCTTGGGATAAGAAGCAAGATAAAGGGTATTACTGACAGATTACAATGTATTTCAGCAGAGATTAATGCTCTTGGCTTGAATCTGACTAAGATAGCTGGAGACAATTACATGTACAAGTCCAGCAAATTAGAAGAAAGAAGGCTAACTACTTCTTTGGTTGAACCTCATGTATATGGTAGGGAAAATGAAAAGGATGAAATTCTTCAATGCTTGCTAAAGAGTGATGAAAATGGTGTTGATGGGGTATCTGTAATTCCCATAGTTGGAATGGGAGGAATGGGCAAGACGACATTGGCTCAACTTGTTTATAACGATGAAAGAGTCAAAGATCAATTTGCCATTAAAGCTTGGGTTTGTGTCTCTGAACTGTTTGATCTTATGGCTGTGACAAGAATAATTCTTGAGAAAGTTACGTCGAGTAGTTCTTATGAAACTAGTGACCTTGATTCACTTCAAATAAGGCTGAAAGAGGAGTTATCAGGAAAGAAGTTTTTATTCATTCTGGATGATGTTTGGAGCGAGAGTTACCATCAATGGGATCTTCTACGAAGACCTTTCACAGCAGGGGCAAATGGAAGCAAAATAATAGTCACTACTCGCCATTGCAATGTTGCATCAATGGTGGGAAATGTTCCAGCTTATCATCTACAAGCACTACCATATGATGAATGCCTGTCAGTATTTGCTCAACATGCATTAGGAAAAAGAAATTTCAATGCTCACCCAACTGTCAAAGAAATTGGAGAAGGAATTGTCAGAAGGTGCAAAGGATTGCCGTTGGCTGCGAAAACCCTCGGAGGACTTCTTCGAGGTAAGCGAAGTTGTGATGAATGGCATGACATATTGAATAGCAAGCTATGGGATTTACCAGAAGATGGGAATGATATTCTTCCAGCACTAAGATTGAGCTATCATCATCTTCCATCTCATTTGAAACAATGCTTTGCTTATTGTGCTATATTTCCTAAAGGCTATGAATTCGACAAGGATGAACTAGTTTTCTTATGGATGGCAGAGGGGCTTGTTCTACAGCAGCAGTCAAAAGGAACGAAGCAAATGGAAGACTTAGGCCATGAGTATTTTCTTGATTTGTTATCAAGATCGTTTTTTCAACAGGCAAGTAGCAAGGAGTCACGGTTCGTGATGCATGATCTAATCAATGATCTAGCTCAATTCGTTGCAGGAGAAACATGCTACAATTTTACAGATAAACTCAAGCACGTCGACAGATTGAATGCAGGTTTTGAAAAGGTGCGATACTTGTCTTTTACGAAGCACAACTATGACACCTCTCAAAGATTTGAAATGTCTTACAAGATGACGAACTTGAGGACGTTCCTATCATTTTCGCCATTCTCGCATTCCTTTCGCTGCTTTTTATCTAATGGTGTGCTACATGATTTTCTGCCAAAACTGAGATACTTGAGGGCATTATCCCTTTGTGATTATAACATCAAGAAGCTGCCACAATCAATAGGGGAGTTGAAGCATTTGAGATATCTCAATTTATCTCGTTGTGTGATACAATGTCTACCTGAATCTGTGACTTCTCTTTTCTACTTGCAAACATTGATCTTACACAGGTGCAATAAGCTCACCAAGTTGCCTGCAACAATTGGGAATCTAATAGATCTTCATCGTCTTGATATCGAACACACGACGGCTTTAAAAGAGATGCCATCAGGGATAGGCATGCTGAGAAATCTTTTGACATTGCCTAAATTTGTTGTGGGGGAAGTTGATGGATTGAGAGTAAGAGAATTGAATGGCCTATCACATCTTCGAGGTCAGCTATCTATTCTGCAGCTGCATAATGTGTTAGATATACAAGATGCAAGACATGCCAATCTAAATGAAAAGAAGGGCCTTGATGAATTAAAGCTAGAATGGAGTTGTGATTTTCATGATCACTCACGAAATGAAAGCAATGAGATGCAAGTTCTTAGCTGGTTAAAACCTCATCACAACCTGAAAAAGTTAACAATTAAGTTCTATGGGGCTAAAGAATTCCCTTCATGGATGGGTGATCCATTATATTCTAATGTGACACACTTGGAGCTTTATCATTGTCGAAGAATCACTTCCCTACCATCGCTTGGACAATTGTTCTCATTGAAAATGTTGATCATAAAAGGCATGGTTGCAGTAAAAACAGTGGGTTTTGAGTTTTATGGCTATGGTTCTTCTTCTTCAATTGATCCTTTTCCATCACTAAAGATTCTAAGATTTGAAGATATGTTAGTTTGGGAGGAATGGTCTTCTTCAGTTGTTGGCATTGAACTCCAAAGGGCTCGAGCTCGACATTTCCCACGCCTTCGTGAGCTTCATATGTACAATTGTCCCAAGTTGGTAGGCAAATTGCCAACGAATCTTCCTTCACTTGTAAAACTTGAGATTTGCAGATGCCCGCAGTTAACATATTCATTGGTAAGTCTTCCATCTCTTAGAAAACTGAATTTGGAAGAATGTAATGAGGTGATTTTCCGAAGCATGGTGCATCTCACACGTCTTAGGACATTGAAAATCACCAACATTTCTCATCTTGCTTACTTACCAAATGTGTTTAAACAAGACATGATAGCACTTGAAGATGTGAAGATTGAAGAATGTACTGAACTGACATCCTTGTGGGAGGATAGAAGCAATTCAGACAACCTGCTGGTTTCCCTTAATCATATTGTGATCAAGAAGTGTCCCATGTTTGGGCCCTTGGGAGGGGAAGATCATCAAGTTGTCCTATCACACAATCTTGAAACTTTGGAGTTACTTGATTGCAACAACCTGAAAAGGCTACCTAATGAGTTATTTAACATCTCATGTCTAAGAATATTGAGAATAAAAGGGTGCAAAGCCCTAAAGTCATTGCATGGGATAATGGAGATGGATGGTGGAAGCCATGGCAACATCATGAGCCTTGAAAAGCTGGAGATAAGAAATTGTCCGTCTCTCAAATCTTTTCCAAGAGGCAAATTACCAGCGTCACTCAAGAAGTTAGCCATTGAAGATTGCGAGCTCCTTCAAGCTCTACCCGAAGGAATAATGTCTAATGGTGATGATGATCATGATCATGACACCGGCCTGCATCTCCAAGAGGTAACCATTAGAAATTGCCCTTCTCTCAAATCCTTTCCGAGGGGCAGATTTCCTACCTCGCTCAAGACATTGCTTATTGAAGATTGTGAGAGCCTTCAATCTTTACCAGAAGGAATGATGTGTGAAGATGACAAGATGTTGCATCTGGAGGATCTTAGAATGCAAGGGCTTCCATCTTTGACGTTCTTTCCAAATGGACAACTACCGAAAACTCTTAAGAGTCTGATCATATTTAATTGCAGGAGATTGGATTCATTTCCTGACAGAATGTTGCAACACAGTAAGGCACTTGAAACCATTGAAATTTCTCACTGTACCAATCTAAAAACCTTGCCTCTTGATTGCTTCAACAGCCTAACTCGTTTGACTACGTTGGTAATAAGCGGTTGCCATGGTTTAGAATCCTTTCCAGAAGCTCAGCTGTTAACTCCTAATCTTAAATCTCTAAGGATAAACAGATGCAAGAATCTCAAGTCCCTTCCTGATGCCATGCACAGTCTCAAGTCTCTTAAAGAGCTGAAAGTAAAGAGTTGTCCAAGCATCTTGGCCATTCCTGAAGGAGGTTTGCCTCCAAATCTTTCACTTCTTTTTATTGATTGTGAGAATCTGAAGCAAGAAATGTCTGAATGGGGCTTGGATAGGCTTATCTGTCTTCACCATTTATGGATCCATTGGATATGTCCTCCTGAGAATGTGCTTCCTACTTCTTTGACTGAGCTTTACATTAGAAATGTAGCTGATCTAAAATCTTTACCTGGAGGGCTCCTGAAAAACCTGTCATCTCTTCAAGTCTTGGATATTTCTCGTTGCCATCAGCTTCAGACTTTGCCAAAGGAAGGTTTGCCTCCATGTCTTGGGTCACTCAGGATTGATGAGTGTCCCCTTTTACAACATTGGTGCTTGGAGAATAGAGATTCTAGGCGTCTCATAGCCCACATTCCTTGCCTTTGGATAGGTTAGATCAATTAGGCCCTATATTTAAGGTGGCAATAGGATGGTTGAATGGGTTCGGGTTTGGATCATTTCAAATTTGGATTATTTTCGGATTCGATTTTTTTTGGGTTTGGACTATTTTTATATTCGAGTCTTTTTGGGCTTGTACCCTCCAATTGTTGTCGGCATAGATTTAATAGCGGCTGTAACGCAATGTTACGATTGCTATTTTACGGTTTCGACTTTTTCCGCCGTCGATATTCATCGTAATTGAGGTGTGAATGGTTAGCGATCTGTAGTGGTTAAATTTATGACCATCAATTACATTACATGTAATAGATTCAATTCATGATGAACTCAAAAGAGTATATCTTATTTAATCCTTACACTAAAAATATCAATTATAAAATATAGAAATAAGCAAGGGTCGAGTTCACAGGGATTGATGTTTAATTTAAGAATTATTAGTTTATACTTAAATTCAAAGAAAACAAAATAAAAATGGAGGTTTTTGAAATCAGAAAAGTATGGTTAAGGTTTCATTATCTACCACTAGACATCATTGAGAATCAATAATCAGATCTATCAACATTAATTATCAAAATTATCAACCGTAGATAACAACAAGCTCTGTTACCCCAATCTTTCCTTAGTTCGTCGTTAAATAGAACAAGCTCTCTATTTAATTTCTAACCACTAAACAAACTAGAATAAGCTCTCTAGATTTAATGTAATGGTAGCTTTATAATAATAAGATAGGTTGATCTAGGCAACAAACACATAAGCTCGGATTGTTTAACCTATGTTATGTTTCACTTTGCAATTAGCGAAAACTTGACCATAATCATTAATCACAAATTGTCACTTATGAATAGGAAATCAAGACAATTACACGGATCAAGACTCCTAAACTAACAATAAATAATTATCAAGATCTATCTAGTTCGCGACCTGAACAAATCAAGACAATAACAATTTTTATGGAAGAACATAATCAATTTTGATAGAAAACTAATGATAGATAAATCTGAAAATCAATTACAAAACATGTCTAGAGTTTTGAAATCACCCTTAACCAAATAAAAATTTAGCCTTGCATAGGCATTGTCAACATAAACATGAATATTCAAAGAAAACTAAGAACAAAAATAAAATAAAAGCTAAGAGATTAGAGAAGAAGAAGAAGATTAATAAATAATCAAAAGCATGACTTTGGTGGCTCAAAAGATGATATTTATAGAATTTTAAAATCTTGGAAACCCTTTCTTGCTCTTCAAGGAAGCTAGGAGTCAAAATATGATAATTTTGGACAATTTGCGGTTTTTTCGGTTTTTCTCGGATTGGAAACAGAAACTCGGCGCTGCGCCGTAGCGCCAACTTTCTGCTTTGGGCGTTTTTGCTTGCTGACTTTGCTTTCGCGACTGATGCATGTCACGCACTTCATCAGCTGATTTGGATGACCATCCGTTGTCCGATTTAGGCGTGTAAACTATCGTTGGAAAGGCATTCAAGTCAACTTCAAAAGTCAAGTAGGAAGTGTCTTCAAATAATGTCTTTAACATAATGATTTTCTTG
Organism: Fremontodendron californicum; assembly: GCA_030761205.1. Classification (NCBI taxonomy): domain Eukaryota; kingdom Viridiplantae; phylum Streptophyta; class Magnoliopsida; order Malvales; family Malvaceae; genus Fremontodendron; species Fremontodendron californicum. The sequence goes on along the minus strand of JAULJL010000048.1, from coordinate 5,076,044 downwards.
CAACAAGCTTCAGATGTCAAATCTGCTTGATCATCTAGCACTAAGAATTTGATCTTTTTGATTCCCCAAGTCTTCTTCCATCTTATGATTGTGACTTTATAAGTTCTTTATCATTATAATTGACATGTTTTGACTTCATCTTATCCAAAATACGTATAATTCATAAAAATATAATAATTTGTCAAGGAACTTAAGAATTAAAGCACAAAGTATAAGAAAATAATACATGAAAATATATGAAATTACGCACTTATCAATTTACAAGATTCAATTTACAACTTGTGATTTTTTTTTTCTTTTATAAATAAAATATCATAAACTATTTTAAAAATCATTAAAAATATTATTTTTATTTTTATGATTATAATTATAATTATTATGTTTTACAATAAGTTATACAAAATGAAAAAAATCCACGATCGAGATAATATCCGTGACGTTTGCAATCATGATAAATATGACACTGACAAAAACTCGTCCGTGACCTTAGTTTAAATACCTAGTTGTTGATATAAAGCTTGTCTAAACTATGACATTCTTTCATATGGCACATTTATTGGAAAAGGGTACGTATGCAATAGGGCAGGTGGATGTCATATTGGGGCAAGAATTGCAATGAATATTTGCCTGAAAGATGGCTTGATGAAAATGGAAATTACAAGCAAAAAAATCCATTTCGATTTCCTATATTCCATGCCGGACCAAGGATATTTGTGTGTAGGGAAAGTTATAGTTTATATTCAGATGAAATCAATTAAAAAATTGAATACGAATGACCTGAATTCGAATAACTCAAGTGTTAAACCCTAATCTGAAATTACCTGAACTCAAATAACTCGAGTGTCAAACCCGAAAGATCCGAACCCGAAATGATCCAAACCCGGAATGAACCGAATCCAAAACGATCTGAACTCAAAAATTTTAAAACCCGAATTGACTCGACCGAAACTAACCCGATCGACCCAATTGATAGATCTAAGGTAAAGATAAGTGTCCTCAGCACTTGTTGTCTTTTGGCTCTTAGGATGAAAGGGGGTTACCTGTTAGGAACTTAGAGTAGACCGTGCAATTCGTATATCCGTATCATGTTCGTATATTTTTCGTGTCATAATCGTGTTTGAAGTGTTATAAACTTGTATAAACTTTGATACGTTAATAATTTGTATTATATAAATTTTGACACAATCGTATATTCGTGTCATGTTCGCATTATTTTTTAGTATCGTATCATTTTTTAATTCTTTTTTCCGTGTCGTATAATTCTATTGTGTCTAATATTATCATGTCTAACTTATGGTAAGTGAAAGACGATCAATGATTATTGTATAAGTCAGACCTTAGTGTTAGATGCTCATGTTTAATTCTTTTGGCTCCTCTCCGGTCCTAACATAGAATGAAACGTGCTGATTAGATTCATGCTTCATTTGGATGCATAATGAAAGTCCCTTCCATCGCACGTAGTTATTTTTTAGGACTGAACCTTTAAGAATTCAATCATAAAACGACACCATTATACATTATACAGTGACATCATGCGTCCAAAAGACGAATCCGTATCTGGATTGAGAAAAGCAGAGCAGAGACATGACTTATTACCTATGTTGCTCTGGCTCTTTATTTTTTTGAAATACCTGTTTCCGACGCATATCGGGATATGGGTATGAGGATATGACTCTTCAAGGATCCTCCAAATACATGAAAAAACTTTTTAAAAAATGAATATACTCGTATCTAGCACTCATACCCGAGTTAACATTAACTTATTACTGTTAAAATAAAAAGTGAACCCCCTCTCCCTCTCTTTATGTAGGTGAATGAACTTCAAAATATATTGAGGCCAAAAAGAAGTTCAAAACATCATCAATGGTTTTCTAAACTACATATGGCTGAAACCAGTGTCTTACAGTAAAATCAATTTAAATGACATTTGTGCAAATGAAAATGCTGCTACTGTTGTAAGAGACTAGTTAGTAAGTCAGTTGACATTACTTTGAGAGTAGAAAATGTTGAGCAATGCCTAACCCGGCCGGCTGGCTTCCTAACGAATCCTACAACCTTGCCTGCAGCCTTCAAATAAGATCGAGCTTCAGTAATTTGGATATTTACCTGCCAAATTTATTGAACACATTCATCGACAAATCGGATGAATATAATGTTACATCAAATAAGCATTAATAATAAGAAAAAGGGTTTATTCAAGCTTTACAAGTAGGGAATGTGTTCAAAAGCATGAATGTGTACCTGTGAAATAGGAACTCAAGCTTATGGTTATCATAAGGATAAACAAGCATGGCCTTCCTGTAGCAGCAGCTGAAGTCGACCTATAGACAACAACATCAACCATGTAAAAAAAGGCTATATTACTCGGACTCGGGTGTGAGTGTCGGATACGGGTATGTGTCCGACACGGGTATGTTCAATTTTTTCTAAGTTTTTCCATGTATTTGGAGGGTCCTTGGAGGGTCATATCCCCATACTCATGTCTGAATATGTGTCGGACACGGATACTTCAAGAAAAATGAAAAGTCGGAGTAACATAGAAAAAAAGAACATACATGTAGTTAACCAGATATATCATTCGAAAACCGTCACTAATTAGTGGCATCAAAATATAGGGAATTCATAAAATGATTGAATATTGAAAATTTTTCTGTCAAAAGAAATTTTCAGAAATTCTTATCCCAAACAAGTAAAGCCATAAAAAAACTAAAACATTAAAAATAGATTATATCTTATTTCTTTTTAAAAGGGGATCTGCAGAATATAAACTGTTTTTGCTTTTCTTCTCTTGACTTTTAGCAAATGCCTCAGATTTACAAAGAAACAAAATAATTTGTTTTTCAGGATCTAGGTTACTTGGACTCGGTGGCGAGTGTCACATACGGATATGCTCAACTTTTTTTAAGTTTTTCCATATTTTTGGAAAATCGTACCCCCATACTCATATCCGAATATATGTCGGACACAGGTGTGGAATACGGATACTAAAAAAAAAAAAAAAAATTTGGAGTAACATAGTTCAGGACTGATACTGGCAGTTTTGCACATTATTGGACCTTGCATGCTAACACAGGACATATTAATGCAGCATACATAGGTCCAGCCATGACATGTTAGAGCTGGCTGCTAGCACAGTTGGATGGAAACCACTGCATGTAGCATTCTCCAGCATCAGCAAATTTTGAAGCATCTAGGTTTGGCTAAAAATGCATGAGAAAGAGTACCTTGAGACAATGCTTGAAACCGAATCAGTTTTAAGTCCAAATCCAAAGGGGAAGAGTGGATCATAGTGTGAATCGCCAACATTCATCGGTAGTTGATCTACAGTTTTGAACCATGTTCTTGGAAGTTTTCCCCTGAATCCATAGTCCCCATAAAGAACATCAGTCACACCTTGACCTTCAGTGCCAGGTAACCATGCTGCCACTAGGGCATCAATGGCAGAAACATACGGTTCAATCACAACGGGTCTGCCTGAAATGATAATAACCACACACTTGACAGTTCCACAAACATTGTTAATGATGCTTGGACCAGACTCCATCATTGTAAGGGTTTCGCTATCCCCTGCAGTCTCCGCATAAGGGGGCTCACCAACAACAACAATTGCATAATCAAAGTTGTTAGATTTCACAAAGTCTCCATCAGGGTTCTCGCGGTAGACAAGTTCTGTGCTTGGATCAACTGTAGAGTTTATGGCACCAAGGATTGTCGTTCCTAGTCACGGAAAAAAACATTATCAACTTTATTGCAATTGATGTCTTGATTATTCTTGTCTCTTCATTTTTTCTTTCCCTCCATTCTGCTTTAAGAGGGGAAAAATGGATTCTCCTAATCTATGTTGCTCCGACTCCTCATTTTTCTTGAAGTACCCGTATCCGCCGCATATCCAGACATAGGTATGGGGATATGATCCTCCAAGGACTTTCCAAATACATGAAAAAACCTTTTAAAAAATTAAACATACCCGTGTCGGACACATACCCGTATCCGACACTCACACTCGAGTCCGAGTAACATAGCTCCTAATCTCCTAAGAAAGAATTCTTGCAAGCTATAAGCAGGAGATGTCTTGAAAGATAGAGAAATAAGTAGAGCATACCCCTTGTATAGTTATTGCCACTAAATCCTTGCCAATTAATTGTCCACCCACCACACTGATAACCCAAATTATCAGCATGGGTGCCAGCAACTAGGATCTTTGAAGCTTTCTTTGGAAGGGGCAGCAGCGGAGTCGGAGTAGTTCCACCTTTTCCATTCTTCAGCAATACAAGTGATTTTCTCACAGCTTCCCTTGCCAAGTCTCTATGTGCCTTAGTAAGTAATGGAACATCAAATTATATATAGAATGCAACTTTTAGAAAGAGAACTTGGACCATGAGATGCAGAAAATTAGGAAGACGAACAAAGAATAATTGATTTTACAGAAAACATGGTCACGGGTATTAATTTTCACATCTATACATCCAAAGAAAGCTGGATTCAGAAATGAAGATAATCTGGCAATGTTATGATATGCTAACTAACCTGGCTTCCAAGCTCATGAACTAGACTAAGATCAGCCAAAGGGTTCTCAAAGAGACCCATAGTGAATTTGATTAGCAAAATTCTTTTCACAGCATCGTCAATACGATCCATCGGAATAACTTTACTATTCACTAGGTAGGTTAGATCATCAACAAACTCAGTATGGTTGAAGGGGACCATGACCTGCAGAACACAGATCAAGACTCCAAGTCTTAGAATGCATCGATACTGTCAAGATTTGACTCTTCCATTGATTATACTATTGCAGGAAAACAGTTCTCTTCAATTAATTTTAATATATGTCTATACAGAAGCTACCAACCATGTCGATGCCAGCTTGAATTGCTGCTTGAACAGAGTATGTGTAGTTCAAATGTGGTGGTGAGGTGATCCTGTCTATTCCCTGCCAATCTGATATTACAAAACCCTGAAAATTCATCAAAACAACAATTCACATTATTAAAAGCTCAACTATTCTGTAGAAATGAGTACTTTAGATGGAATCAAAAGCAACCACAGAACAGCATTAGCATTTATTTGTGTAAGTGAGGAATGAATGTGTTTTTGAGCCCATGAAAATGAATTTGAAATGCTATAAGCTTGTTAGAAAACTTTTTTAAAACATTATAAACAACCATGTAACAATTTGGTAGATTCGTTGTCTATTTATGGATAAATCCAGGATTGAACGTGAGAACAGAATATTTTGGCCCAATCTTTTATTAACCAAAGAATTTTGATCCTGTTATAAAATTGCAAATTTTCAGATACTGATAAAATGCTGTAACAAATACTGAAATTACAACCGATGCTCAACCTTAAACTTAAGAGTGTTCTTGAGGAAACCAGTAATTAGCTCATGGTTTGCATGCATCTTTCCACCATTCCAGCTGGAGTAGGAAACCATAATTGTTGAAACACCCTTGATAATTGATTCAGAATAGGCAGGCATGTACGTGCTAAGCAACCCATGCATGTCAATCACAGTGTTGTTCTCGTTGATGCCCCTTGTCGTCCCACCGTCACCTATAAAGTGCTTTGCACAAGCAGCAACCTTGTCTCTAGTAGAATGTAAGAATAGAATGGAGGGAGAAAACAGGTTTTATAAACATGATTCAATAAGTGGAGATGCAGTATTATATACATAGTATATATATTGAGGCATAAGTAGTGATTCCGTACCAAATATAAGCAGTAACTTGTACTATTCATGAATAACAAGAAAACTAGATCAACCTGTCATTCACAGCTATGTTGGTCCGACTCTTCATTGTTCTTGAAGTACCCATATCCCATGTCCGACGCATATCCGGACATGGATATGGGGATATGATCCTCCAAGGACCCTCCAAATACATGGAAATCTTAGAAAAAATTGAACATATCCGTGTCGGACACATACCCGTGTCCGACACTCACACCCGAGTCCAAGGAACATAGATTCACAGCACATCCAAGACAAATAAAAAGGGCAAGTAATATATTTTAGGTTGTAATTCAAGATGGAATCCATGTACTTGTCTAGGTACCTTAATTTTGAATTGTTATAGTATCATGAGGAATGTTAGGGAGTATGAGATAGCCATGGCATTAATACAATACAGAGTTTTGTGCTTCTAGAAAAGTAGCTCCTAGATGTTAGAACCATTAACAAAGAGTTTCTAAAGAGTACATATAATTCTACAATATGAAGTATGTTTTAACTTGGATAATTTTCATACCTTCCACCAACATAGGGAACCCCCTTCCGAGAACCAGCAGGAATATCTCCTTGCAACCCAAGTATGATATCTGTCATCGCTTCCACAACTTTATGATCCTCACTGTAGCTTTCATAACACCGGCCCCACCTCGGATCTTTACAAACCTATAAAGACAATGTCAAGACAAAAGAAGGTTGTATAGTGGCATGGTGAATTTAAATGCAGCAAGCATCTGACAAGTTGAAGAAATCACTAGAAGCAATTCTTTCAACTTATACAAAGTACGTAAATTACCGCAATGCAAGGAGCAAAGGCGTAAGGAATCCCAGTCGCTCTCATTTCGAGAGCAGTTGCAGCACCAATCTTCTTCACTAGCTCAGGATCCCTGCATATCAATAGTTAATATAGGATGCAGACATACAGTGCATTCCAAAGGAGTTTACTGTTGAACTAAGGAGCAATATAAGCCTGACTCTTTCTTTCCTTTCAGCAAAAAGACTGTGAAGTTTCTAGAATGCAGATATAAATGCGACATCATTTAATTGAATTGAAACTGTTACTATGTTGCTCCGACTCTTCATTTTTCTTTAAGTACCCATGTCCGACGCATATCCGGACATGGGTATGGGGATATGATCCTCCAAGGACCCTCCAAATACATGAAAATCTTCGAAAAAATTGAACATACCCGTGTCGGACACATATCTGTGTCCAACACTCACACCCGAGTCCGAGTAACATAGGTTACTTATGTTTTCCTCTTTATTTTCTTTTTATGGCAAACCTAGACTCTGAGTTCTTAACTGAAGAATGGGAAGTTAAATAAGGACAAAAAGACAATAATTTAGTGATTCTATGACAAATATCAGCAGACACCAACATCAACAGCTATATGCTTACCTGGTTGCTCCAAGCCCCACATTATGTGGAAATATTGTAGCATTATAAACATTGTTGTGTCCATGAATAGCATCAATGCCATAAATCATAGGAATTCCTAAACGACTAGACAGAGATCCATTCTGAAAAGCATTAACCATATTGACCCAATCCTCGGCACTAGCCTCTGGAAGTGGTGCACTCCCACCACCACTCAACACACTCCCTGTGCAAGAAAAAATGCTGTCAATTAATGGCTGTTAATAGCTAGAACTTTAGAAATGCAGAAGAAAAAACGAGAGATAGAACTTGCCAGTTCAAAAGATTGCTATAAATGGCTTCTAGCACTACAGAATGAACCAACAGTCCTTTTTTTTTTTTTTTCCTTTTAGCCAGAATGAAGTCAATGAATCAACAATTAAAAATACCCATACTATAACTTAAAGCAGTATAAGCATTAAAATTATGACCAGGGATTTGAATAGCAGTATAGATATTTACCCTAATTGACTGGGATAACATTCATTATTGTCTACCACCGCGATAAACGTGACGGGATCGAACTCACATATGACTATATAATACTGAACATGACTTTTTTTGTGGTACAATAACATTAATAGTAATGTATTTGAGGTAACTATATCCAAATTATGGTAGAACCGATCAACAAACAATAATCAGAAACCACCAAAAAGGGGGAAAAATCATTGCCAGCAGCAGCCAGAACTAAAACAAAGAATAAAATGTTGAAAATATTACCAATGGAGTAATCTCTAACTATCTGTTCAGTAGCAACAGTTCTATCAATCTGGACCATCTGACCAATCTTCTCTGCTAGTGTCATTTTGGACATCAGATCCTTAATTCTAACAGCAACAGGTTGTTTGGGATCTTTGTACTTTACATACTCTGCTCCCACCACCATTCCCAGCCATAAAACCCCCACCACCACCACCACCGCCACCAGCTTTACTAAACCCCTTCCCATCTAAAAAAGAAACAAAAACCCAATATTTCAGAGACAATGAACATCAAAATTTTGAAGTCATATACTTTTTTTTTTCTCAGCATAGCAGCAGCTTAACTTAAAGAATCAAGAAGATAACAGCTATAAGTTTCCTGAAAAAAGAAAAGGGAAAAAGAAAAGGAAATCTTACATGTGAAAGCAAACTAATGAGTAGACCCTTTTTAGCTGAGAAAGTAATCAATGAAGTGCTTAATTTTATGCTTTTTAGAAAGGTAGAAAAGATTGAAGCAAAGTTTTGATTTTGGGTTTTAGGGAGGAAAAAAAAGAGTAAAGAAATGAAAGAGTAGCTTAGCCCTGCATGCAGCCACCTTTTAAGATTGACATACGGAAAATCTAATGTTCATATTCTAGCACTGCAACCCTCTTGTTTTATCTTAAATTATGGTTTTTTTAATAAATATTTTTAATTTTAAGATGATATTCAACAAATTTGTAAAAAAAAAAAAATTTCTCAAAGTAAAAATAAAATAAAAAAAATGAAAGAATGGACGGTTTGTCTTTGTTAATTTCAAGAACGTGGTGGGCTCAAAACTGAAACGTGGTTTAAAGTAAAAACAGTTTCAACTTACAAGTCGTTGTTCATCATGTGCTTTTCTTGAATCTTGTCTCTTCAGTACGTTTAATATGGTTTAAAAGTTACCGTAAACGTAAAATTAAATCAGTAAATTTTTTTATTTTTACGGTTAAAAGTATGATTTAATAACACAAATAATTTTTTTTTTTTAAATGAAGATTTTAGATTTTCAAAATTGACTTTTGAATAAATAATTTTATTATCTTCAAATTTCTAAATTTTAATTATTTTAAATATTTTTTTTTATATTTCAATTCTTAACAGTATTTTTTCACAGCAATACTAAATATTTAAAAATTATTAAATCATATTTTTTATCACACTTTATAAACATATTTTTTTTCAATTCAAATTTTTTCTACCCAAATTTTTTTCCGACAATAATACTAAAATAACCCTTCATTTTGTTGAGCCGATAATCTTGAAATTTCATTTCCAACTCTTTAATTTGGCGTTGTACTTTTGAATGCAACTCATATTTTTTTAAGATTAATTAATATATTATTTATAATAATAATAATATATTAAATATAGTAATTTACAATTTTATTCATTATTTATAATACATTGGATGAAAATATTATATATATAATATAAAAAGATACATGCTTAAATTGTTAAGTTTGCTGACGTGGATACTTACGTGAATATATTTTTTTACTGACACGTAGGATAAATCTAAATAAGATTATATGTTATTTATCACCTATTACTCATCAAATTTCAAAATTAAAAGAAAAATCTAACATTATCAACTATTTATTATTTTTAATAGAAAGTATTAGTTATATTTTGGACTATCTCTTTTTAATTGATTCTTTTTTTTTACAATAAATTTTATTTTTAAATTTTCATGTGTTAATTGTAGGTTATCAACATTTGTTTCAATCAATTTAATAGAAAGTGATTAAATAGATAAAATTAGCATAAAGTAAAAGAAAGCAAATTAAAATTATGAATATAATTTTAAAAAATTCGTGCATTGCACTGGTGAAAAAACTTAGTTATTATATATAATAAACTTAAAAAGTATCTTTAAAGTATCTGTTAGTAAAAAAATTTTTTTTTTTAGACGGAGTAAGAAAGCTTCACCATATGACTAATAATTGAATCTATATTATTTTTAAAATTCATGATCGAATTAATGTCACAAATCAATTGATATCAACTCAATTATTTATATTTTTAATATTTTAATTTTAATTATTAATGTTTAATTGTCAATGTGACATTAGGACGATTTTTTTGCCATGATATTACAACGATTTGGTCATCAACAAATATAATAAAGGTTAAAATATTAAATAAGACCCTGAATTATGATATTTTTTTTAAAAATAAACCTTTATATTTTTATTGTAACTAAATAAGTTTTTATCCTTTAATTTGCACCTAAATAAGTTCTTATTTCAAATGAAAAATTATTTTATGTTAGATATGTTCATGGGCTGGACAGCTCACCCGATCCGGTAGGCCTGACCCATATTGGACCGAAATTGTGTATGATTTTTGGTGGTCCAGGTCTGTCCGGCCTAGCCCAGATCATTGTTCATACATTAAAATTTTAATTTTTTATTTATAAAAATTAATATAAAAATGATTTTTACTTTTTATTATTTTTTTGAATAGTGATCCGAGCCGGGCCTGAGTAAGATAGAAAAAAATCCGGACTACGTTAAAAGTTAAGGGTTTTTTTGTGTGTAATAAAAGTATAAAGGCTTATCTAAATAAAGTAGTAAAGTTCAGGGGTTTTTTTATTATTTTAACCTATAATAAAAAATATATTTTATTTATATTAAAATAATTTTTTTTCGATCGGATTTGGTATGGATCTTAAATTGACCCGCGAATTAACATGCGGATCAATTTCTTTAAATACATAATTTTAAAATTTTAAAAAATAATTAATATATAACGAATTAACATGCGGACCAATTTCTTTAAATACATAATTTTAAAATTTTAAAAAATAATTAATATATTTTTTTTAACTTTTTTTTCATGCTGGTCAGGTACAAATCTTAAATCGATCCAAATCAACATGCGGATCAATCCCTTTAAATATATCATTTAAAAAAACTAAAAACTAAAAAATAACTATAACAAATTAATAAAATATATTTTTTTTAATTTTTTCCCAAGCGGGTCGAGTACGGATCCTAAACCGACTCCCAAGTCAACGTACAGATCAACTCCTTTAAATACATAATTTAAAACTAAAAAAACTAAAAATAATTAATAAAATTATTTTTTTTCGAACGGGTCAAGTATGAATCCTAAATCGACCCGCGAGTAAACTTACGGACCAACCCCTTTAAATAAATCATTAAAAAAAAAAAACTGAACATTAAAAAAATTTTAAAAAAAAATTTATGTTATAAAAGAAAATAAAATTGTCCCTAACTTATTTCAAAAATTTCGCTTAAATCCCATAAATTTAAAAATAAATATAATAAATTATCTTTTTATCCCATTATCCAAAAAAATTTTTTTTTTATAAAAATCTCTAAGACTCAATTTTAAATATAAGAGATACTTTATAAAATCTGATTGTGTAGGGTAAGTCCCGATAAATCTTGATACACGAAAACAAAGAAGAAGAAAAAACATATATATATATATATATATATATATATATATATATATATATATATATATATATATATATATATAGGCTCAAAACTTTACCAAAAGTTATATATATATATATATACATATACCAAAACCTATTATCTATGTTTAAAAAATCCAAAAGATCTTTGATTCTCAATCTGATCGATTCTTGAATCTATTGGTTCAATTAAAAATAATTTAAATATTAAAATAAATTATTTTAATGTTAAATAAGTAATAAATATAATAAATAAAAATATATATTTGATTTAATGGTATGATCTTTAATATAAAATTAAAAGATTAAAAGTTTAAATCTCATCACTTATAAAAAATAAATAAAAAATACATATAAAATTGTTTTTTATCATTTCAATATGGTTTTTATCGGTTTTTAACAGATTAAATCGATTTTTTATCGGTTCGATAAAAATCCAATTTAATATATTTATATATTGAACAAACCATTAATTTTTTATTGAACAAATTCGACCGACTGTCATAACGTGCCAAATACGAATTCAGCATGCTAGACGCAAATCAATTGAGTCGCCACTAATCATCTAATCTAGGTGTGATTAGTCACCTATATGAATCTATCCCATTTTAAGTAATCCTAATCTTGACTAAGGTACCTTAAAAAGAATAGGTTCTGGTCTACTTGTCAGAACTAGGTTCGGGGTACGGTTACGTGTGAGGAAGGATTAGCACCCTCACGACACTTCTCTAAGAGATAGTACCTAATTAGTCTTGTGATACTTAAAAGTCTTAATTAAATGGTCTTGTCTATCCTATTTCATTTTAATTGTTAAAGTTAGAAATATCGGAGATTATTTTTTAGGTCTTCCTTCCATTCATTCTGGAGAAATTACTAAAAAATGTTTCCTCACCTCGAGAGTATTCAAAAGAAACCATTCGTTCTATTGAATAGGCTCCGTCGTCGAAAAAGTTAGAATTATTTAACCAAATTATTTCTCTTAAATTAATCTTCCAAAATTATTCCACATTTTTATTAATGTTTGTTCGAAAAATAAATTCTGATCTTTAATATCGAAAATCATCCCTTAAAATATTCTTCCATTTTTTCTGGAAAATTTTTAAGAGAATTTTTCTCATCTAGAAATTTCTTAAAAGTCAACCATTCGCGACTTTCTCGAATTTCATCATCGGAAAAAATCTTAATTTATTCTTCAATTTTAATTAAGCATTCATTATGGAAAATCAATTTTAGAAAAAGATATAGAAAATTAATTATTCTTAAAAAAAATAAAATTTTGATTTTTTGCTGGTATTGAAATTAATCTCTTAAAATATCCTTCCATTCATTCTGGAGAATTTTTAAGAGAAACTTCGCACCTAGAAATTTCTCAGAAATCAACCATTCGTAATTTTTTTGAATTTCATCATTGGAAAATATCTCAATTTATTAATTTAAAAATAATTATTCTTCAATTAATAATTAATCTAATCTTAAAAATAAATTAATAGTTAATAATATAAAAAATATACAATTATTAATAAAATATAAAAATATAAAATATAAAATATAATATAATAATAGTTTTCTTAAAAATAATAGTAGTTTTTTTCTAAAAAATATATATGTGGTTAGTAAAATATTTAATAATAATAGTAATAATAAACAAACAAACAAATAATAACAATATACAAAGTCAAACCTGCCAAAAAAAACTTAAAAAAGGATTAACAAATAGAATATAAATAGTAAAATAGAAATCAAATAAGACAAAAAAACTAAAAAAACAAATAAGGGAGATAAAACATAAAAGAAAGGAAGACAGTAGGGGGGCAGCCCAGGCGCGGGCCTACCTGGCCCGACCCACCTGCTGTCTCTTAAATACCAAATTTTTTATTAGATCATTTTTTACCTCTTTTTCACCAAAAAAAATCTTCTTTTCTTTAAAAAAAAAATCCTCAAGAACACTGATGAATGTTCTTCGCTGTCCAAAATCCGGCCACCTGCTGTCGCCGCCGTCGTCGCCATCGGTGATCCAAAAAATCCAAAAAAATCTTAAAAAATTTCTCTCGATCTCCTCGTTTCAAAAATCAAATTAGTTTCAACCGAATCTCTCTAGAATCTCCTAGATCTGAAATCGAAGTTCGAAACTTCACCTCCTCCGATCTACTCTGTTGACCGCCGAATGGCCACCAACTTTTAGTATATGCTTCCTCTAATTAAAACCAACTTTTCTTTCTCAAAAATTTTTTCGAAACAAATTCTAACTCTCACTTTTGAATTTTCGAATTTTTTCTCACAAAAAATATTTTTTTTTATTTCGAAAAAAACCTATAATTTCTTTGCTTCTAACTCTCTTTTCTTTCTGATCTCTTCTTTGATGTGTGTTTGATTGTGGTACTTGGGTTCTTTTTTATAGAGAAGAAATTTTAGTTTTACTAGAACTAGGAGTTTCAATTTAATCCATTTTTTAGAGTCATATTTCAATCCAAAAAGAGGTTTGTTTTAACCCAAATTTGTGTTCTTGATTTTTCTTTTAATTTTCGAAATTATCTGATTTTTTTCCCTTTTTTTTTGTTTTCTTTTAATAAATAAAAAATTGAAATTTAAACCCGGATAAAATCCGGTGTCTATAGTTGCCCCTCTTTGTGCATTCCCTGAGAAACAGGGGATGTGCAAAGACGTAGACACCCTACTAAGTCCTATGTACTTAAAAAAAATCCTATTGTAGAAAAGCTCCTCTAAACGAGGCGTAAACTTTAAATAAACTCACCGTAAAAACATACTCCTCCACCGAGGCATCAACTTTAAAAGAAAAATACTCATCCACCGAGGCTTCAACTTTAAAAGAAAAATACTCCTCCACTGAGGCTTCAACTTTAAATAAAAACTCCTCCACCGAGGCTTCAACTTTAAAGGAAAATACTCCTCCACCGAGGCTTCAACTTTAAAAGAAAAATACTCCTCCACCGAGGCCTCAACTTTAAATAAAATATTTCTCCACCGAGGTTTCAACTTTAAATAAAATACTCCTCCACCTAGGCTTCAACTTTAAAAGAAAAAACTCTTCCACCGAGGCTTCAACTTTAAATAAAAACTCCTCCACCGAGGCTTCAACTTTAAAAGAAAATACTCCTCCACCGAGGCTTCAACTTTAAATAAAAACTCCTCCACCGAGACTTCAACTTTAAAAGAAAATACTCTTCCACCGAGGCTTCAACTTTAAATAAGAACTCCTCCACTGAGGCTTCAACTTTAAAAGAAAATAAAACTTTGTAAACTTCAAAAATCTTACCTTGAATCCCTAAAGGACACCGCTAACCTCGCAAATTAGCATTCCAAATTCATGTCCAAATCATACTGAATACCTGAAATAAATTTTCTAGTGTGCAAATACATAAATGCAATGCAGTACATGAATGCCATGAATGCCGATGCATATCGTGCAAATGGATGTCATGAATGCTCTATAAATCAACTCCCTTAAAATAAAAGGTTCTTAAGCTCATCATTTATCTCTGTTCGCACTTGGCTTCAAGCTGGTAGAACGAATCTTATTATCTCTTTCATTTTTCAAAATCTTCTGAATATGAACAAGTTTCCTTCTTCGAAAATTTCACAAAACTAACCATTCTATATCTCATCTTATGCCAGCTTAACCGGGCTCTTAATATTCCATCATGGAAATTCTCATCTTGAAAGATTCTCACTTTTAAAAATCAAATCTTATCTCATCTCCTAACTTTTCTGTTCAGTTATCCATAGATTTCTCATAAAAATAAATGCAGGGATCTCTTAAGATCATATTCCAATTTATCAATCATTATTCTAATTTCATAGCAAACGCAATGCATGATACATTCCCTCTATTCAATGCAAAGGTATAAAATTGAGAATAACAAATGGAATAACAAATAGAAGGCAAAAATAGGCTGAATAAGCTGGAAACAAAGATCTTTATTAACAAAATAAGGAATAGAATTCATCTCAAGGAATAAAAGAACATCTCAAAGGTTTATCAACAAGGTGTTAGGATAATAAAACAGTATCCAAACAATGAATACTTAGACAATCTTAATAGTTCATTCAAAATTCTCATCTAAAAACCAATCCCGATCGATGTCTTCAATCCTGCAAAGTTCATCAAACTAGACATTGTCCCCATCTTCATGAAATTTTCTGGACGACGCTGATCCTCCTCATATCTAAGCCGCCCTTTCGGGTTTTCAACTTAGACATCCCCCATTGACCCAAACTGCCATTTTCGGGTTTTCAATTTGAGTCCTCCTTTTCTTTTCTTTTTTTTTCTTTTTTTTCTTTTTTTTTTTCTCATTTTTTTTTCTCATTTTTTTATTTTTTTTTCTCATTTTTTTTTCTCATTTTTTTTCTTTTTCTTTTTTAAGCAAAATATTTCTTCACAGCATCCGAATTAATTGGGTTTGGCAAAACATCCTCATCCATCTCAGTCAAAATCAAAGCTCCACCTGAGAAAACTTTTTTCACCACATAAGGACCTTCCCAATGCGGCGTCCACTTCCCTCGATGATCATGCTGATACGGAAGAATCTTTTTCAAGACTAACTCTCCTTCCCTGAAATGTCTGGGACGAACTTTCTTATCATGTGCTCGCATCATTCGCTTCTGGTACAACTGACCATGGCACAACGCTGCAAGTCTCTTTTCCTCAATGAGATTCAACTGCTCAAAACGATCCCGTACCCATTCTGCCTCTTCCAGATCAACCTCTTTCAGTACCCTTAAAGAAGGGATTTCTACCTCAACTGGTAACACAGCCTCCATCCCATACACCAATGAAAACAGGGTTGCCCCTGTGGATGTGCGAACCGAAGTTCTATAAGCATGCAAGGCGAAAGGCAACTTTTCATGTCAATCTTTGTAGACATCAGTCATCTTTTCTACAATCTTTTTGATGTTCTTATTGGCTGCTTCCACTGCTTCGTTCATCTTCGGACGATACGGCGCTGAATTGTGATGCTTGATCTTAAACTGTTCACAAACCTCTTTTAACATCTTGCTATTCAGATTACGAGCATTATCAGAAATTATTCTCTCTGGTAGTCCATATCGACAAATTATCTCTTTCTTTATGAACTTACAGACCACTGCCCGTGTTACACTCGCATATGAAGCTGTCTCTACCTATTTTGTGAAATAATCGATCATCACAAAAATGAATCGATGCCCATTCGTCACCTTTGGAGTGATAGGTCCAATCACATCCATGCCCCACATTGAGAACGGCCACGGAGATGCCAAAACATGCAACTCATTCAGAGGAGCGTTGATCTTATCTGCATAGATCTGGCATTTATGACATTTCCGAGCATAGTCAATACAGTCTTTCTCCATCGTCAGCCAATAATAGCTAGCCCTCATTATCTACCTAGCCATCATGTGACCATTCGCATGTGCCCCACAAATTCCATCGTACACTTCCTCCAGTATCCTCTTTGCTTCTCTGGTGTCAACACACCTCAAAAGCACCATATCTCGACCCCTATTGTACAATATCTCTCCATCAAGGAAGAAACCCATAGCTAATCTTCGGATGAGCCGTTTATCATTGTCCGAGGCGTATTCCGGGTATCGCTGATATTTGACGTATTGCATGATGTCAAAATACCAAGGCTGACCGTCAACTTCTTCTTCGACATCTAAACAATGCGCCGGAGATCCTTTCACACCCAACTTGATTGGTTGAATCTCAGCTTTTACATCCAGCTTAAACATCGCAGCTAAAGTGGCTAAAGCATCAGCCATCTGATTTTCTTCCCGGGACAAGTGTTGAAACTGAATCTTCTCAAAATGCTTGATCAATTCAGTTGTGTATTTCTGGTACAGGATCAACTTCGAATCCCTTGTTTCCCATTCTCCTTTCAACTGATAAATGACCAAAGCTGAATCACCATATACCTCCAACACATCAATCTTTCTTTCAATTGCCGCTTGCAAGCCCATGATCATGCCTCATATTCAGCCATGTTGTTGGTGCAATTAAAATCCAATCGTGCAGTAATCGGATAATATTGACCATCCGGGGATATCAAGACTACCCCAATTCCATGCCCAAAAGCATTAGAAGCTCCATCAAAGAACATCTTCCAGGGTTTTTCTTCACCTTCTTCATCATCTCCTCTTGAAATAGCCATCAAATCCTCATCTGGAAATCAAATTGCATTGGCTCATATTCTTCAGAAGCCTGGTCCGCCAGGAATTCGGCTATCACACTTCCTTTTATTGCTTTCTGAGTCACATAAACAATGTCATACTATGATAAAATGACTTGCCATCTAACAATTCTTCCTGATAATGATGGCTTCTCAAAAATGTACTTCAGAGGATCCAACCTTGCTATGAGCCACGTTGTGTTGTACAACATATACTGTCTGAGTCTATGAGCTGTCCATGCTAGAGCGCAACACATCTTTTCTAGCGTTGAGTATCTAGATTCATAGTTAGTAAACTTTTTACTTAGATAGTAGATGGCATGCTCTTTCTTTCCCTTCTCATCTCGTTGCCCCAGAACACATCCCATGGATTTTTCGAACACCGTCAAATACAGAATCAATGGCTTTCCCGAAATTGGAGGAACTAACACCGGTGGATTCGACAGGTACTTTTTAACTTTATCAAAAGCTTCCTGATATTCTCCGATCCATTCACCAGTATCCTGTTTGCGAATAAGCTTGAAGATAGGATCACATTTGAGGGTGAGTTGAGAAATGAAGCCTGATATGTAATTCAGCCTTCCCAAGAAACCTCTCACTTTTTTTTGCGTGCGAGGGGGAGACAGATTCTGAATCGCCTTTATTTTATCTGGATCCACTTCAATTCTTTTATCACTAACCACAAAACCCAGCAATTTGCCAGATTTGACGCCAAACGTACACTTGGCAGGATTCAATCTCAGCTGAAATTTTCTCAATCTTTCAAACAGCTTTCTGAGGTTGACCAAATGATCTTCATCTTCACGGGATTTTGCTATCATGTCATCTACATAAACTTCGATCTCTTTATGCATCATGTCATGAAACAGAGTTACCATCGCCCTTTGATAAGTAGCTTCGGCATTTTTCAACCCGAAAGGCATAACCTTATAACAGAAGGTCCCCCACATTGTAACAAACGTGGTTTTCTCTATATCATCCGAAGCCATCTTGATCTGGTTGTACCCTGAAAAATCGTCCATGAACGAAAACGTGGAATGTCTAGCAGTGTTATCCACGAGGGTGTCAATATGAGGCAAAGGAAAATTATCCTTTGGACTTGCCTTGTTCAAATCTCGGTAATCAACACACATTCTCACTTTCCCATCTTTCTTAGGAACTGGGACGATGTTGGCTACCTACTCCGGATACTTAGCTACCTCCAGAAAGCCTGCATCAAACTGATTTTTTACTTCTTCTTTAATCTTTAACAGCATCTCTGGTTTCATCCGTCTTAACTTTTGCTGTATCGGCTTGCATTCTGGCCGCAAAGGCAGTTTGTGTTTCACAATATCTGTATCCAAACCCGGCATGTCTCTATATGATCATGCGAACACATCCACAAGTTCTTTGAGCAAATCTTCTAATCTCTTCTTTTGAACAGGTGGCAATAGCGCGCCGATCTTTACTTCTTTCTTATTTTCCTCATCTCCCAAATTGATCATCTCAGTAACCTCTTGATGTGGTTCAATCGGTTTCTTTTTTTGTTCCATTAATCTCAATAAATCTGGAGACAAAGTATAGTCATCTGATTCCTCTTCATTATCAAATTCATCAATATGAACTGTGTTTTCAAAATCGAATCCCAAATTATTATTAAGATTGTCTTTGTATTCATTACTTGGAATCCTGAAATTGAATGGAATCGAAAGAATATATATTGGTATACAAAGAAAGAGAATGGCAACAATGAAATAAAGAAAAATGACAACCATGAATGAAAGAGGGAATGAAAATGCATCTTGCTCCTAATTTATTAAAATAATGAGAAATAAACTAGCCCATACATAAAAGACCATCCCTAATGCCCTTGGGCACGAGTAAATAGGGACTTGACTCACTGCATTACATTTTATAAGATTCAAGGATAACCAGCAGTTTTGTCACTTTCCAATTACCCAGCTCCATTTCAGGTAAGCACGGGTACACCAGCAACTCTTTCTCATCATCAGATTTCATGCTTGCTTTCTCCATCATTTGAATAGAAAGCTCAGAAAACGCTGCTTCTAAATTTAGTGGAGGTGCATCGGGATAAATACATCCCCCCAAACGAAAAGTGGAATAAAGATGAGAAAATACCATCTTCCTCGGCTCCCACTCATACCCTTTAACACGAGCCAATCTTTTCTTTCTTTTCTCGAACTCGACCATCTTTTCCTCATAAAAGATTGTGATCGATTTCACAACAGGCACCGAAGATTCTCCAATTACCACATCAATTTCATCTGCCCCAAACTCTGTGTAAAACTTGATCCAGGAGAGATCCATCAGTTTCTGTAACTCCTGCCGGAATTCAACACAACCTTGCAACGAAAGGCCAACTATACCTTGGTGATATTTGCAAATCTTGCTTGGATCATATTCACCAAGATAGCTACCTAAATTAGCATGTATAGGACTAATCATGCTAGCTTTAACCAGGACATTGAAGATGTAATCCATTGATGTCGTAACCTCATCCACTTTTCGCTTGACCACGGTAATCTTGCCATCTCCCAAAGCATTTACCGCCGGCCTTGCATGGTTTGGTAGCGGATTACCATTGACGTTCGGGCCACCTTTCTCTTCAAAATTTATCAACCCGACCTTAATCAAACCTTGCACTTTGTACTTCAGAGCTGTGCAATTTTCGGTTGAATATCCCACGTTTCCCGAATGGTAGTCACATCGGGCATTAGGATCATACCACCTAGGGTATGGAGGTTTCAAAGGTTCCAAGTGTACTGGCGCAACCAGATGGTTCTTGATAAGATCTGGAAGCAAGTCTGCATAAGCCATGGGAATCGGATCAAACGACATTCTTTCCTGGTTGGCTCGTGGTCCCCTCGGATTACTTGTGGGTTGATTGGCTTGTACGGGTGGCCCCACTGGAGGAGACAATGGCCTTGGGCGAAAATTAGGTTGGAACGTCTGTGGAGGTACAGGTGGATAAGCATATGAAATCGGATTCATGGCATTGGAATTCGGGTAATATGGCTGGTACACGGATTGTGAGAAGTGCGGGACGTAACCTCCCGTTTGTTGCCCTCCATATGCAATAGTCTGGACATCAACTTCCTTCTTCTTTGTCACACTATTCCTTTTCACAACAGATTCTCCCCCTTCAATCTTGCCACTCTTGATGGCATTTTCTATGATTTCGTCGAAAATCACCATATCAGCAAAGTTCTTTGTGGCATTCCCAATCATCTTGTCGTAGTACGGAGCCTTAAGAGTACTAACGAACAGTACCGTAGTCTCTTTCTCAGTCAGAGGTGGCTGGATCTGGGCAGCAATATCCCTCCATCTCTGGGCATAGTCCTTAAAACTTTCGGCGGACTTCTTCTCCATATTTTATAGAGACAAACGGTCCGGAGCCATATCAACAATGTGCTTATACTGGTTGATGAATGCCTTGGCCAATTTTTTCCAAGTACGAACCCGATTCCTGTCGAGTTGAACATACCATCTAGCAGCGGATAGCGTAAGACTGTCCTGAAAGACATGGACCAGCAACTTGTCATTTCTGGTGTGGGCTGCCATTTTTCGGCAGTACATGGTGACATGAGATATGGGACACTTGGACCCATCAAACTTTTCAAAGTCAGGAGTCTTGAACTTAGGCGGGATTACTACATCCGGCACTAAACAAAGCCCTCAGCATCGATAGAACCATAACAGTCTAAACCCTCAACAGCTTGAAGCCTTTCTTCAATCATCTTCATTTTACGAGACTCGATCTCTTCTGTCACTTTCAGCTTCTCTAACTCTTTGGGATCGTCCAAATCTGGAACTTGGACTGGATCTATCTTTGTCCTAGGAACAGGAAAAGTGAACCCCGAGATTTGAGGTTGGCCGTGTGGATAAGTGAATCCTTCCATGTAGGCCATCTGCTGTAATTGTTCATGTTGTGCTTGAGGTCAAAAATCGGGCGGACATAAAGATTCACCCACATTCTACTCTTTCCCCTGAGAACCAGATTCATCATCCTTATTCTTCCCTTTCAGACTTCTCATCATTTCCAGCAAAGAACTTAACTGCTCTCTAATCTCATCTTGAGCTTGTTCTACCTTATGTATCCTTGAGGATTGCTCTTCGACATTTCTCTAACTCTTGATCTGGTGTTGTAAGAGTGACGAGAAGACTGTCTCGAAGATTCTGACTGTCGAGCTATCCTTGAACCTTTTAGCAAAATTTCTTAAATCAAGATGATATGCTTAAAACTTTAAATCTAAATTGATGATGTTTATGCACATATGATGAAATGCTATGAAAGAACACCGGCCACATAACAAATGTAGATAAAAAGAATTTTATAAATAAAATTACCAAATCCATAGAAATCCTAAAAACCAAAGCGATCCTAAAAACATAAAAAATAAAACTTCAACTGGTCCTAAAGCGTAAAAATGAAAATTCTTAAAAAGAATCCTAAAAACATAAATCTAAAAATCCTAACGCCTCCAAAGGAACTTGACAATCTAACGGTAGTGAGACTGAGATTCATCCAAAAGTTCGTATATGAGCTGGCCGTTTTCATGGAACAGATGTACTTTCGCTTTAACCTCTATGATTCTGTCATACATGTCTTCTGCCTTGCGGGATGCCACATCGAAATGGTCAAACATATTCTCTAGAAGATTCTACTTTTTAGAGTCCGCATCTCGGAGTTTGGAACATTCTTCCTTCAAGTTCATTAATTCGGTAACTAATTCTTACAATCAGCTACCCTTCTTTCTTGATCAAACAATAACTCCCCATTTTCATCTTTTAGGCGTCCGACTTCGGTAATCAAAAGCGAATATTTATTTTTCATAACTGTCAAGGATTCTTTCAAAGTGTTACCATCTTCGGTAAGTTTCTGAACAATGCCATCTCTTTCCACTAAACCATCCCCCAACTTTCGGACTTTTACTTGAAGCTTCTTAGCCTTGCTTTTTTCTTTGTTCAAGCCCTTTTCTAACTCTTCTACCCTTGATTGTAGTTTCTGGTTTTCTTCTCCCAATTCATCTTTTTCTTCTTGTAGCTTTTTTTTAGCCTTTTCTATCCTCAGCATAGGATCCGAAGCTATAACCTTGGCTGAACCGTCTGAACTTCTTTTGCAATGAATCACAACATCTTTTGCTCTCCTGGCCTGCCACACAGAGTATTCAGGAGTAGTGTTCCATGAGATACTACCCCCTTCAACTCTAACCGTTAATTTCCAAGCCTTTGTGAGTTCTTCTCTCCTGTTGATAACACATTTGTCTGAATAAGAGAAGTCCACCTGGTTAAGTCCGTGAGTCATCGGTATGAACTGCTTATACCCCGCCTGTCTCCGTACCATGATGGGAGAGTAGCTAACGACACCCTATAGTCCTAAGAGAGGGACCCAAGGTTGATCACCATAGCTAAATAACATAGTGCTTTCCAGATCACTTGTCGGCTTGTAAGTTCTCGTAACATCACTATCCATTCTTCTTTTGACCTTGATTCAGGCCATGTGCTTTCACAGAATTCCTTGACAGGGACGCTAGTGGTGAAGTATGGCTTTCATAACTTCGACTCTTGGCACTCGAAATGACTTTTCATCCAGATGTAGAGCAACTGTAAACATCCGATGAAACGCCCCTTTCCATTTCTCCTGCAGTGATTCAGTGACCTGATAGACTCAGCTAATATAGCTGGAGCTGTATTAATCTGGTGTTGAACTTGGTCCATGAAATTCACCACAGTTGTTTCAATATGTCCCAATATCTTCGGGAAAACCACAAGTCCGTAAATAGCTAGAGCCATCACCTCCAAACCTTTATCATCATCCGGGTGTTTGACAATGAAGTTTTGGAGAACATTCCATTGAATACCAATGCTTTTACCCTTTGTCTTCACAATCTTGTCAACTTCTGTCAAGCTGATTCCCATGATCTTTGCTATCTTCTTCCGATAACCTGTCTTGTTCTTCCAGTAGACTTTGTCTGGATTAGGAGGGTCCAAACGAAGCAAGGCCAAATATTCTTCTATAGTTGGAACCATATCTACTTCGTTGAACATGAAGCACCTGTATGACGGGTCCCAAAACTGCATCATGGCTCTTACCAGGTTATTGTCGACTTCGACAGATAGGAGTAAAGCCAGGTCCCCATACTTTCGTCTAAATGTTTCTTGTCGAATTCCAGCCCAAGAATGCCAAATGTTGATCAGATCTTCAAGGTTGTTCTGTGACAGATCCATGTGAACTCTCTCGGAAAGAGTAGAGACAAACCCGACTGGAAGACAATCTCCTGTACTTTGTTGGATTGCTTCAGACCTAAGCTTCAAACTACTGGCAGACTCACGCTTGGCGATTGTCAGGTTTTCCATGGATTTAGTAGACATTCTTTTTATCTAGACCGTTATGTGGCAAGATGACTTTATGAAGATGCATGATGTATGAAAAGAAAGAAACAAACAGTTAGATTTTATGTCAACAAACTTATAAAAATACAACAACATGTGTAAGCTTACATCATCATGGTGAGCATATCAGTAAAACAAATGTGTTAGGTAAACAAAGTCATGTTAATGAAAAAAGTATAGGGTAAGAAGTGTCCCTTCATGTGTCCTAAATTCGGGTTCTCCTCTATATAAGGTTGGACATGGCTCTATCTTAAAGTTTGGCCACTTAAGTATTGTTTATATGCTGGGTTTAGGATACTTGACCAAGCTAAAAAGGTCCCCAAATTGCTCCTTAACATCATCCATGTAGAATGAGTAAGACACCCCATTCCTCACCCATTACAAGCTCCAACCGGAAGGGTTCAATTCGGGTGAGAGTATTTTCCAAAGTTATGGCGGAGGTTATCATCTCTCAAAGACTTTGGTACTTTACACTCTGAAAGTGTTTCGCTAGCCGTTGCGAAGGTTTTCACCTCTCGAGGCGTAGGTACTTTACCCCTCCTAATAGGGACGAGTCCGGGTATAGGACCTTATGATATGCAATGTGTCGTGTGTGCGAAGGGACATTCAAATCTCCTTTTACCCACAAATGTACAAGAAACAAAAGTTGTTAGTACAATAACAAAATCAAAATAAAAAATAAAAATAAATAAACAAATAAACAAATAAACAAATAAATACATAAAAAATTGAACACTTAAAGACCAATATTTAAAACCTAAGGTATCACAAGACTAATTTATGGCTCGACTCTCTAATGTCCCCAGTGGAGTCGCCAAACTGTCATAACTTGCCAAATACGAATTCAGCATGCTAGACGTAAATCAATGGAGTCGCCACTAATCATCTAATATAGGTGTGATTAGTCACCTATACGAATCTATCCCATTTAAAGTAATCCTAAGCTTGACTAAGGTACCTTAAAAAGAATAGGTTCTGGTCTATTTGTCAGAATTAGGTTCGGGAGTACGGTTACGTGTGAGGAAGGATTAGCACCCTCACGATGCCTATCTAAGAGATAGTACCTAATTAGTCTTGTAATACTTAAAAGTCTTAATTAAATGGTCTTGTCTATCCTATTTCATTTTAATTGTTAAAGTTAGAAATATCGGAGATTATTTTTTAGGTCTTCCTTCCATTCATTCTGGAGAAATTACTAAAAAATGTTTCCTCACCTCGAGAATATTCAAAAGAAACCATTCGTTCTATTGAAGAGGCTCTGTCGTCGGAAAAGTTAGAATTATTTAACCAAATTATTTCTCTTAAATTAATCTTCCAAAATTATTCTACATTTTTATTAATGTTTGTTCGAAAAATAAATTCTGATCTTTAATATCGAAAATCATTCCTTAAAATATTCTTCCATTCTTTTTGGAAAATTTTTAAGAGAATTTTTCTCACCTAGAAATTTCTTAAAAGTCAACCATTCGCGACTTTCTTGAATTTCATCATCGGAAAAAATCTTAATTTATTCTTCAATTTTAATTAAGCATTCATTATGGAAAATCAATTTTAGAAAAAGATATTGAAAATTAATTATTCTTAAAAAAAATAAAATTTTGATTTTTTGTTGGTATTGAAATTAATCTCTTAAAATATCCTTCCATTCATTATGGAGAATTTTTAAGAGAAATTTCTTACCTAGAAATTTCTCAGAAATCAACCATTCGTAATTTCTTTGAATTTCATCATTGGAAAAAATCTCAATTTATTAATTTAAAAATAATTATTCTTCAATTAATAATTAATCTAATCTTAAAAATAAATTAATAGTTAATAATATTAAAAATATACAATTATTAATAAAATATAAAATATAATATAATATAATAATAGTTTTCTTAAAAATAATAGTATTTTTTTTTCTAAAAAAATATATATGTGGTTAGTAAAATATTTAATAATAATAGTAATAATAAACAAACAAACAAATAATATACAAATAATAACAATATACAAAGTCAAACCTGCCAAAAAAAAAACTTAAAAAAAGATTAGCAAATAGAATATAAATAGTAAAATAGAAATCAAATAAGACAAAAAAAATCAAAAAAACAAATAAGGGAGATAAAACAAAAAAGAAAGAAAGACAGCAAGGGGGGCAGCCCAGGCCCGACCCACCTACTGTCTCTTAAATACCAAATTTTTTTTAGATCATTTTTTACCTCTTTTTCACTAAAAAAATCTTCTTTTCTCTAAAAAAAAATTCCTCAAGAACACTGATGAATGTTCTTCGCTGTCCAGAATCCGGCCACCTGCTGCCGTCGCACCGTCGCCGATCCAAAAAATCCAAAAAAATCTTAAAAATTCCTCTCGATCTTCTCTTCAAAAACCAAATTAGTTTCAACCGAATCTCTCTAGAATCTCCTAGATCTGAAATCGAAGTTCGAAACTTCACCTCCTCCGATCTACTCCGTTGACCGCCGAATGGCCACCAATTTTTAGTATATGCTTCCTCTAATTAAAACCCAACTTTTCTTTCTCAAGAATTTTTTCGAAACAAATTCTAACTCTCACTTTTCAATTTTCGAATTTTTTCTCACAAAAAATATATATATTTTTATTTCGAAAAAACCCTATAATTTCTTTGCTTCTAACTCTCCTTTATTTCCGATCTCTTTCTTTGATGTGTTTGATTGTGGTGCTTGGGTTCTTTTTTATAGAGAAAGAATTTTAGTTTTACTAGAACTAGGAGTTTCAATTTAATCCATTTTTTAGAGTCCTATTTCAATCCAAAAAGAGGTTTGTTTCAACCCAAATTTGTGTTCTTGATTTTTCTTTTAATTTTCAGAATTATTTGATTTTTTTTTTCTGATTTTCCCTTCTTTTTTTTTGTTTTCTGATTTTTCCTTTTTTTTTGTTTTCTTTTAATAAATAAAAAATTTAAATTTAAATCCGGATAAAATCCGATGTCTACACCGACCGGTCTGATATTTGAAAGATCATATTTTATATCTATGTTCGAATATATGTCGGACACGAATACTTTAAGAAAAATAAAAAAAAAATCGGATAAAATAGATACAAAGACATACTACTTACTATAGTCAGATGATTATCAAATTATCATCACATCAACAATTTTTTGTCTGAAATATCTATAAAAAAAAACCCATCCAAAGATTGAAAATAACTGGATAATGTAGTTGTACAATCCATGTTGCCCAGTCTTATGTTCATATCCTACCCATGTTCACAGCTTAATAGTATAAATGTCTCAAATTTAATAAAAAAAATAAGATATCATATAATGGTGAAGCAAACTCAAATAAGCAATTATATGCATAATATTTTAACATGCATAAATTTTCTAAGAGATTTGTAAAGTTGTGAGCAAAGTTAAAAAAATCGAATTGCCAATTTGATCAAAATGCTTTTAAATATATATAAAAAATAATTTTAATATTAAATAAATAATAAATATAATAGATAATTAATAAGAATATGTATTTGACTTAATAATATGATCTTTAATATAAAATCAAAAAGTTAAGAATTCAAATCTCATTACTTATAAATAAAAAATTTGAAAAATAAAAAACGATTTTTTACTGATTTTATCTTTTTTTATCGATTAAACCAGTTTTCCAATGATTAAAAAAAAAAAACTCAGATTTTATATATACTACCGAACCAAACAGACCACCGATTTTCGATTTAACCAATTCAACCAATCCAACTGGCCTATCTGTTTTTTTATTCACTGGTTCCCAACATTATGATCTCCTCTTTCCAAAATCGGTGTCCTGTTTTGACTTTTTTTAGATAAAATCTTTTACAAAAATACCTCAAAAAATCAATGTCACACTAATCTTGGGATGAAGTAAATACCACCCACTTAAAATTACTAAAAGTCAAGACTGTTTGTTAAAAATTATGTACACTAAACAAGTGACAAGACAAATAGCCATCTCCATATATATAATGGTGTTTAAGATATTCAATTGACTCTTTACCCTATCCATGTCTAATGTTCCGATTCTTCATTTTTCTTAAAATATTCATGTCCAACACATATCCGAACATATGTATGAATATATGATCCCCAAGGACCCTCCAAATATATAAAAAAAATTTAAAATAAATCAAACATACCTATATCAGACACTCATACCCGAGTCCGATTAACATAGATGTCTACTATAGCCTAAAACAAGAGTTATCCTTGCTCTGTGCAGACTTTAGTCATCTAACTAGGTGAGAATAACTTGTCCAAAAGCCGGGCTACCCATCCAAACCCGAAAGCCCGCCCAAATTTGAGAGGACTTAGACAAAATATTAGATCCCAAAAATGGACTTAGGTAAAAAGATTAAACCCGTTTATAATATGGGCCGAGCTTTGGCTCCAACATTCAAGGTCCGAGCCCGGCTCGACCCGTTTTCTAATTAAATAATATATTATTTATATATATATATATATATTATGTAATTTATGTCAAATAAAAATTAAATATATATAATATTATAATATAAACATTAAAAAATATGTTAAGTTGTCCACGTTTAAAAACTTAATAAAAAAATAGATAAAATTACTAAAGATTAAATAATAAAAATATATATTTAAAAAAAAAATTAGAAAAAAATAATATGAACGAGCCTAAACAAATTTGGACTATCCATTTACAAATATGAGCAGGCTTAGACAAAATTTGAGACCCATATTTCGGACCGGATTTGGACAAACAAATATAATGTTGATATCATATATGGACCCGGCCCGGCCCATGAACACCTCTAGGTGAGATATGCATCTATAGATAATAACCTCATTTCTGAACTCCAAAAGAAAATTGATAAATAGCTCTAAGCTGTCCAGCTACAGGTTTTCTCATTCTCTCACTTTTTTTTTTTTTTTTTCCTTCATAAGTTCAAATGCCAAATATATGACAATTCTAATATACTAGTAATCATCAAAGCCATCATCTGCATATACACCGTTGCCATAATCCTGATCAGCAACAGATTTATTTTTTGTTTTTGACAACCTACCAGAAGATTTCAAGGGTTTCAAGGGCTTCCTGACCTTCTCTGCCTGTAACTCCAACCCCTTCTCTGAAGGCTTCCGTTTTCTTCTCACCCGTGTTCCTCCCGTGTCCTCTGAAACAATCAACAATTTAAACACATAAGTCAAGGTCCATTTAGGAAGCCGACATATAGACCTAGCAATTCGTGTATCCGTGTCGTGTTCATGTATTTTTTTGTATCATAATCGTGTTTAAAGTATTTTATATTTATATAAATTTTGACATGTTCCTCCCGTGTCGTGTTCGTGTATTCGTGTCGTGTCCGTGTTTCTTTTTCATGTCGTATCCAATATTACCAAGTCTACCGACATAGAACATCAACAATTTGACATAATACTAAGAGACTAAAAGTTTATTTCAATCTTTAAATTTCCTGTCAATGGCATCTAGCTACGACTCAAAATACAGTCAGACACTGGGTTAAGCATTTAATTCCCAAACTGCAGAGATTTGCTTTTACATTATCTTCAGCTATTTTATGAAAATCTAAAGAAATAGATTTTCAGCTTAGGTCATCATCTGCAATAACATTCTCATATTTTCCATAACACCAGAAAGATAAAACATTACTTGACAATAAGAAATCCAGGAAAAACAATAAAAATTGCTCGATCGCTGTTTAATTATAAAACATATTGACAAAATCTCCTAGATGAGACAACTGAAAGCAATCTTTGACTCTTCCTATATATTGCATACAAAATCAATCTTAGACACCCAGCAAAACTCAATTCATTTGCAGAGTCACATGAATGAACTTGACCTATTTGCCATAGATGCTCACAAAAACCTATATTGCTCCGACTTTTCAATTTTTTTTGAAGTACTCTTGTCCGACGCATAACAGGACATGGGTATGGAGATATGATCTTCCAAGGACCCTCCAAATATATGGAAATCTTGGAAAAAATTGAACATACCCGTTTCTGATACATACCCGTGCCCGACACTCGCACCCGAGTCCGAGTAACATAGACAGAAACCCCTTTCACTTTGCTTAAAGGTATTGCGTAATGCGGAAAGATTCAGTTAAATAATGTCGAATTCAAAAGCAACCAACTCAGAATGCATCAAACACCTTAAGGTTCCATTCCATTTTTCTTTCTTATATCTTCATAAACATCCATTTCAGTTCACTCATTGTTTCTATAATACCACGGTAATTTCTAGTTTTCTACACTAAATAGCAGCAGGTTGAAAATTTAGCCAGGCCAAACATTCTGTCAGAACTATGCCAACCACCAATTAAATGAAGGTTTGGTTCCTTAAATAGGTTTCATTCAATAATAATCATCTTTAGATTGTTAAGGGGAGAACAGAACAAGTAAATCTGAGTTAAGACAAAAAAAATACTTACCCAACTCAACTATAAAGCTACATATCTGAATTCCCCTTGGAAATTGCTAACATTTACAATTATCACAACTAGCTTTCATTGACACATGAAATTGCATATAAGTGATTTTACACTGAAAAGTTGAGTAGAGAGATTGCTTCCACTTCTGTTTAGAAAATAATAATACTGTTGGGAAATTAAAATGGAATACAAAGAAAAAAAAAACTTCAAATTCTTTGAGTCCACATATATTGTGAATATGCATGTGCATAAATACAAAATTTTCCAGCAAATAATACTATTAATGCTTATCTTGTATGATGTTTTCCTACATAGCATAATTAATTCTTAACAAAAATTAATTTGAATTTGTCATTTTCAACTAATTACCAAAATAAAGAATCAAGAAAAGGAAGTGAAATTAAGAAATCATATATGAAGAATTACAAAATTTTAATAATAGATTACACAGTTTTTTTTAAGAAAAAAGTTTAATTAATAAAATAGAAATGATAGAATAGAAGTAAAACACAAAAAGAACGTTCCTTTTTCTAGTATAATAGAATGACACTAAAATCCTATGTTGCTCCAACACTTCATTTTTTTTGAAGTACCCGTGTCCGACGCATATTTGGACATGGGTATGAGGATATGACCTTCCAAGGACCCTCCAAAGACATGGAAAAACTTAGAAAATATTGAACATACTCGTATCGGACATATACCCGTATCCGATACTCAAACCCGAGTCCGCGTAACATTGCCAAAATCTGAATCTAAGATCACTACCAAAACCCTCTATCCATCCCAAATTCCCAATAACTCAAATTAAACCCAAGTGGCTAAGTGGCTTTAGACACTCTTTTACATTATACAGACTTAGATGTTGTAGGAGATAATGCATAATACACATAATAATTACATCAAAACCCAAAGTTTGGAATTCCCATTTTCCACAAAGTTGGCATCACCACTGCTACCTTTAAGATTAACCAGAAAGATTGGCCTACAACTCATGTGAGTTTTTAACACATTTATTGGAACCTATTTTACAAAATAAGGACCAACAAACTTCACTGGTTTATGTAGCTAGCTAGCATATTATTCCTCCTAAACTAGAGTGAAAGAACTGTGAAACATTTATAATACATTTGAGGGGCACGAATTTACCTTCAAGTGGACTTGAGGCATTGTTGGCTGCTTGTCCATTCTCTTCCGAAATAGGGGATCCAGAATGATTACTATCGATCAACTTTGAAGAACTTCCCACACACTTGTCCTGCTGCTCGGGAACATCTGGACAAGGAATTGCTGGCAAGAAGCATAATTCTTCTTGTGACATATCTGAATCACTGAATGGATCCTTCTCCACTGTCACAATATCAACTTCATCATCTTCATTAACGTCTGACTCTTTCACCTGCAACCATAAGAATATTTTAGAAACACGAAGTTAACCAAGAGATTCATTCACATGGTCTGTTTTCTGTCACCTTTTCAGTTTCAGGCACCAGATCAAATTCATCTTCTCGTTCTACGTACTCCTCATTTTCCTCAAGCTCTTTGAAATCAGGAGCAAATGCGCTCCAGTTTTCAGTGTAGTCTTTAGCCCAAATATAAACCAAGCCAGTCAAGGAAACAGAGACAATAATAGGGTGGACAGGATGCCACGCTAAATCAAACACCGCTTCCTTCGGACCTTCAAGTATTTTTACAAGATGACCAGCCCTGTCCCATATGTAGATCTTGTGCTCTCCTTTGCTAGCAGAAGCAGCTATTACCCACTCACCATCACCACTGAAACAAGGTGCTTTCCAATGCATCTTCGTGATTAAATCTTGAAACTCCCGAAAAAGAACTAAGCATTTGGACCCAACAGCCTTCATCTTCTCAACAGTATCTTCCTCTTCGATGGTCTTGTTAAGGTCATCAAAAGCTCCGAGTCCATCTTTCAAAGGCAGAAGATTTTCATAAATCCTAATAATTCGATCATTTGAATTTGTAAGGAGATACTGCCCATTTCTGCTGAAAACAATGTTCTTGATCACAGCACCACCAGAGAGGGGTATCATAGCAAGTACTTTAACATTTTTGTGATCTATTATAAGTATTTCACCTTTGGAGTTCCCCACATATACCAGATCCCCATTCTTGTTAAAGCATGCAGCGGTCAGTGTGAAAGGGGTTCCATCAGGGAACTTGTTGCGTGAAGGAGGAGCAACACCATTGGCCATATCAGGAACAGTGACTGGGAGCATAGTTGTGCTTCCAGTACTTAAGTCAACAATCATTGGAGCAGATGATAGGGGGCAAGCTAAGCAAACAGATGGCATTGAAGAACCAGGATGCAGACGAGCTTGAAGAGGGGTTCGTTGCAGAACGATACGTGTAACCTTCTCGCCACTGACAACATCCCAAAGTGTTAAAGACTTGTCAGCAGCAGATACAAGTATTCGATGACCATACTTTGACCAGCAGATACTTGTTATAGCAGCAGCACAGTCTCTATCTCTAAGCTCCTTGGCAATGCCCCTGGTCTCAAAATCCCAGATAACACAACTTCCATCAGAGCATCCAGCTGGCATAGAATGTAAAACCAGAACCATCAATCAGTTGGGAAATAATTTCAGAACACCTCAAGATTTACTTACATGATTTTCTTAATCTATTAAAAACAAAAATGAAAAACTAAATTGCAGGTTCAACAGAAACATAATCAGAAAAGTGCATGATTTCATAAACTTACCAACAAAAAGAAAATCTTTATAGAAGTATTAACTATCTTTACTTCCTTACTTATTTATAGTATTATTACTTTTTGATGGATATTTGAGTCCAAGCTATCAGAAATGGCCCAAGAATCAGTCACTTATTTTTCGCAGATGATAGTTTGGTTTTCAATAAAGCCAATCAACATGAAAGCGAAAGGGTGAGACACTTGCTAAAGATATATGAAGATGGTTCCGGGTAGAAGATAAACTTTCACAAATCAGGATTGTTCTTTAGTGGAAACACTAGTGATCAAAGCATGGAGGTGGTGGAGAGTATTTTTGGTATCCAAGTCACATCTAACCCAAAGAAATATCTTGGCCTGCCTACACTGGCTGGTAGAGATAAAAGGAGAGCTTTCCAGGAGATTAAGATTAGGATGGCAATGCATGTACAAAGATGGGATAAAAAAAAGGTTATCTCAAGGGGTAAAGAGGTGTTCATCAATGCTGTTCTTCAAGCTATTCCTTCATATGCAATGAGGTGCATTCTTTTTCCAAAGGCTGCAAAAAAAAATAAACAGCATAATTGGGAACTATTGGTGGCGGTCTGGCAATTGGACAAGAGGCATACATTGGATTAAATAGGTGAAACTTTGTGATAGTAAAGGTCTTGGTGGAATGGGATTTCGGGACGTGGAACGTTTTAACAAAGCACTTCCTCTCTGGCTTTTTGAGTCCTTAAAGCAACATATTTTCCCCGAACAACTTTTCTTGAAGCTAAACTTGGATGGTGTCCCTCTTATACTTGGTGTAGCATATGTGAAGGGAGGGAGGTTCTCAATCAAGGGATGAGATGGAGGGTTGGAAATGGACAGTCCATACGGGTCTGGACGGATAAATGGATCCCAAATGTAGCTAACTTTGCACCATCAAATCGAGATGACAGTTTGGCAGATGAGACAATGGCAAGTGAGCTGATTGACTCACAGACCATGTAATGGAATGTCACACTCATTGAGAACATTTTCCCACCAGATGAAGTCAAACATATTTGTGCTATCCCTCTAAGCAGAATTGGCAGACCAGATGTGATGGTTTGGAATTTTGACAAATCTGGTACATATAGTGTCAAAAGCGGCTATCATTTGTTAACTCAGATGGAAAAAGAAGCAGCAGATTCAGAACAGCTCTCACACAGAACCCATCATAGAGGAGCAGCAGCTATGGCGAAAGATTTTTGGACAGCAAAGATTCCAAGTAAAATTAGGATCCTTGCTTGGAGATTATGTCATGAGATTTTACTAGTCTATGCTAACCTTGTACAGAGAAAAGTCATTGCTCAACCGTTATGCATGCAATCCGAGACTGTCAAATGGGAAATGACGTCTGGTTATGCTGGACGATTCACGATGGACAACAGCAAGCAATTCCAAGGTAATTGACTGGTTTATGCAGGTTAGTGTTAGTATGGACCGAAAATTCTTTGAAAAAGGGCTGGTGGTGGTTTGGTCAATCTGGAATAGAAAGAATGCAGAAGTGAAAAAGGGTGAAACCAGACTTAGTCGGATCACAGCTGAATTTGCAAGGAAGTACCTTCAGGAGTATCAACAAGCACAGCAAACAGCTGAGTTGTCTGCTAACAGGCTTGCTCAGAGTTGGAAAGTGCCTCTGATAGGATGTGTGAAAATAAATTTTGCTGGAGCTTTAAGAGAGAAGGACCTGCTGGGTGGAGTTGGAGTGGTTGCTAGAGATGCAGAGGGGTTTGTGTTGGGTGCTTTTCAATCTAGTTTAAAGGGAGTTGCAAATTCCTTGGTGGATGAGGCGCATGCTGCTGTCAAAGCCATGGAATTTGCACAGAGCATCTGATTTACAGAGGTAATTTTGGAAGGAGATGCTCTAGGAATTGTCAACCAGATTAATCTCCACACACAGGACCTATCTGACATTGGGAATTTGATTGAAGAAGCCATGTTTAGGAGGATGAATTTCTTCATGAGCATATTAGGAGGGAAGCTAATCAGGTTGCTCACACATTAGCAAAATCTGCTTTTGATTCTCTTGAGGATATGTACTGGATTGAAGAATGAGCTCATATTATTATGCCTATTAGTGGCTAATGAGTGTAATTCCTTGCCATCTTAATGAAATATTTCTTTTTTCTCATAATTAAAAAAAAAATACCCATTAGATTGCAAATAACAATTACTTTAAATATCTTGAATGCGAATTCAGCAATAAGTAAACTTATTAACTTAAACATAGAAAACAGGAAAAGAAATAAATAAAAAAAAAAAAAAAGAAGAGAAAATAAGCAAATATTGTTCAAACAAAATCATACATGACGAAAAGATGTTGCATTTTTATGGGAGTTTCTTCCTTTTCTTCAAATTTTGTTAAGTTGTCGAAAAATATCTATAGGGTTTTGCTTTCTCTTCTTCTTCTTCTTCAAATTCTTTTAATAATAAAAATCAAGTAAGTCTTAACATAAATTTAAAAAAGAAAAAAAAAATTTGCAACTTAAACTAAATCAATTCTGTAGGAAAAACTCCTCCATCTAAAAAGTAACAATAAAAACCAGCTCTTCAAAGAAAACCCATCATCCATAGCTGCAAATTTTTATTTTTTTTGTTTATGAAAATAGTAAAGAGAGAGAGAGAGAGAGAAAGAGAGAATTACCGGCGAGAAGGGTACCACGGCGATTAAAGGCAATGCATTTCATAACCCCATTCTCCAAATACTCTTCTATCACTTCTGGAAAATCTCCTTGCAATGGATCTTCCCACCACCAAAAAAAAACCCATTTTTTTTTTTACATTAATTAATCAGCAGAAAACCCAAAATAATAAAAAAAAAATTAAAGAAAAAAAGAAAGAGAAGACGTCTTACCAATAATTGAAGCATTCATCTTTTCCGGTTGTTGCCCTAACTCTAAGCACTGAGATAGACACCAAAGAGGAAAGCAATTATCGAACAAGTTATGCAAAAAAAAAAAACTGAATAAACCCCTTTTTTCTTTTCTTCGATTTTTAGACTAAACCAATATAATTTTAAATATTTAAATAAATCAAGGGATTATTTAGCGAGGGAAGTCCCCTAAAAGAAAGTGAAAATTTCCCGGTTCTTCTATTTTTTTTCGTCTTATAGCTGTAATTTTTTAATAGAATTTTATATTGGATTATCCCATTACAATTATATAATTTTATAGATTACTTAAGGGTTCACCAGTAATAAATGTAAACTAAAAAAAAAAATTATATAATTTTCATTTGTAATTGATTAATTGTAATCCCGAATCCTAAAACATGTATAACAATTATATGGTGGAGACATTAAAATGCTAAAATTGAATATTTTAATAATAAATTTAAATTAAATAAACTTTGAATTATAAGTTATTTGAGTCTCAAAGAGATATTTTGAGATCTTATCTGTTTAGAAATCAAGTTTAAATAAAAAATTAATGATTCAGATCGATTCGATTCAAATAATTATTCATTAAATTAAATAATATTTTTATTTAAATTTAATTATAAAATATATAAATATTAATATAAAATAATATTTTATGAATAATAAAATAAATTTTTGGATCAATCCAATCCAAATCCGACTTAACTCAAACTTAAGTAAAAAAATATAAAAAAATTAATTCATGACCCGATCCTTGGATAAATTCAAACTCGATTAGACTAGGTACAATTCTAATTTTAATCTAGTTCAAGACTTCAAGTACAATCTGAGTATTATATTTGACAATTAAGTTTACCGTTATCATTGTTAGGGGAAAATGGGAAAAACTCTAATAATTCAGAAGATTAAAACTTGAACATAATTTCAATATTATTTTATTTTTATCTTTTAAAACAAAACAAAAAAAAAATTATCAAAGGTATTTCCTTTACTTTTTGCCAAAAAGAAAAGAAACTTAGTATTTCTTTTCTATCTTTATTTTTTATAATAATAAATTAAAAATATTATCAATTTATTATCTCATTTCGTAACTGTTTTTTTTTTTTTTTTTTTTAACTTTTTAACTTCCAACTTTTTTCCTTCTAATTCATGTGTAGCACGTTACAACTTTAGCACACCAAAGTCTCCACCACGGATAAGAAGAGATGAAGTAATTATTTGACATGTAAAAAGACATTTTCTAAAATAAAAAGTTTGTAAATTGGATTATTTAGTAGGGCGAGAAAGCGTTATAAATAAGTAAAATGAGATGATGATAGAAAAAAAAATAGAGCAGATCTTGAAGTATTGAATGCATTGATAAGCGATGATAAATAATGTATAGGATATAGAGAGACGACGGAATAAGGCTAAGTAAGAAGGAGGATAAAGCTGAAAATAGAATTAAAAAAAAAAAGAATTGTAGAGAGAATTTTAGAGATAAAGTTTGTCAATCTAGTCAAAGTTTTAAAATGTGTTGT
Organism: Fremontodendron californicum; assembly: GCA_030761205.1. Taxonomy (NCBI): domain Eukaryota; kingdom Viridiplantae; phylum Streptophyta; class Magnoliopsida; order Malvales; family Malvaceae; genus Fremontodendron; species Fremontodendron californicum. Next base: position 5,038,617 of record JAULJL010000048.1, on the reverse strand, counting down.
GAAAACTCGTATATATATATATATATATATATATATATATATATATATATAGGTCTCAAGAGTGGCAGTTACATAACATGAACATTTAATAGGTATAATGGTAGATATTGTCAGTTATTAATGTATTAATGTTTTATCTGATAGGTGTTTAGATTATTGGTACTAGTGAATAGTGAGCTTAGGAATTCACTATCTGTTTTGGAAAAAAGAAAAAATCATGGTACCTTCAAAGAAAGGTTAAAAGTGAAACATTTTAATTACCTTAATATCTAATCTGCCAAGTTAAGCTCTCCAAAATATTCCAATAGTGAAATTAATCCACGAATTATGTTATATTCTAGAGTTACTCCCGCTTCTTATTTTTCAATGAAGTAACATTCAGTGAAGCAACTTTCGAAGAAATAAATGACTTTTGTGAAATAACTCTTAATGAATGAGCTTTCTTGTGAAAGAGCTTTTAGTGGAGGAACTTTTCAGTAAAAGAGCTTTTTTTGTGAAAGAACTTTCAGTGAAGAAACTTTTGTGTGAAGCAACTTTCAGTGAAATATTCTTGTTATTTGTTTTGTTACCTTCATTATTGTATGCAGAAGTATAATTTTCTGTAACATAACTTTATTGAATTTTAAAAAGATAATATGTTAGTAACCAAAATCAAATATTTACATTTTACTTTTTGCATGAAAATTTTTAGTAGAAGAAGTTCTCATGCACCAGCAGTATAATAAAAAGCAAAAAAAAAAAAAGTAAGAAAGTAGAATATGAAAATAAAATAGACTTAATCTCATAATTCAAATGTGTAAATCTTTTTTATTAGAATAAGCGAGCGAGGTAATGTAATTTTATTATAGAAAAACTTTTCTTCTCACTTCGTTGCCCCTGCATGAAAATTCTTTGATCAAAATCAAAAAGTATTTCATGCATAAAAAAATAAATAGGATTGAAATGAGAAGCAAATGAAGAATATATGTATAATAAGCTGGCTTTATAATCATAATGAGCTGCACAACTCCCATAATTATGACCTGCAAAATAATAGACACTAGTATATTTGATAACTAAATTAAATGTAGCATATCACTCCTTGCTTCTAGTGTTACAGTTGTAAACAATAGTGTGAGACCGACACAAATATTTTATAATAAATAAAAATGGGAAGGTTTACTAAGATCCATTCAATGTGTTAAAAAAGTGTTTAGAATAAGAAAAAATGAAGCAATTCTAATCTTTTGTTATTTCTTGGGTTGAAAACCCATATTGGATCGGCTAGTTGGATCAGTTCAATCGAAAATTGGTGGCTTATTTGGTCCTCCGCATATTAAAGAATCGGAGATTTAATGAATCGGTAGAAAACTGGTTCAATCGATAAAAAACCGACAAAAAAACCAGATTAAATCTATAAAAAACTTTTTTTTATTGTTTTTTTAATTAAAATTATTATGGTAAGTGATGAGATTTAAACATTTAACTTTTTAATCATATATTAAAAACCATACCAATAAGACAATACATATTTTTATTAACTAATTACTATATTTAATACTTATTTAATATTTAATTTATTTTTTAATTGAATAATTCAGTTGAATCGATTAAATCAATGACTCAAAAATTATATTGATTTAACTTCCGATCCGATTTTTTATTCATTGGTAATTATTTGACACGGATTGTTCCTTGTGTGCGAGTTATACCGTGCTGGTCTATTCCGTGTGGCACTACACTATTTATTTTTTGAAGTCCTGCCTAATATAAATAGCTAAGTTGAGAAAAGCTAAAATATATTCAAATCTTTGTGAAAGTTAATAAGATATTAAAGCTTTATAAAGAAAAGCTCTAAAATTAATTAAACTTGGAAAGAAAGAAAGAAAAAAAATTAAAGATCTTATAATTTTATTTGAAAAAAGAAAGTAAATATTTATCATTAATAAACTAGATCTCTTAATTCTATAAATACAAGGTTAAATTATATTATTAATCCCTGTACTATAGCTAAAATACGGATTTAGTTCCTCTACTATAATTCGAAAAATTTTGCTACCTCTACTTTTTGAGATTTTGAATTTCAGTCCAATTGTAAACGGTGTCAAATTTTCATCATTAAGTATGCTGACATGACATTGACCTTACTGACGTGGCGTTGACCTTACTGACGTTGCGAGTTTAGTCAGCAAATTTTTTTGGCAACTAATGACATGAAAATTTTTTCCACGTGGCTTATGGCTTATTAACTTGGATGGTCAAATGATGTAACTAGTCCTTCTACTTATATCAAAATATGAATTTAGTCATTCTACAATGATTTGAAATTTTTTTGGTACCTGTACTTTACGAGATTTTAAATTTTGATCCAATCTTTAAAATATTAAAAATATTCTCATTATTAAAATAATAATATTATTATACTAAATTATATTTATTATTTAAATAATAAAAGATATTATTTTTGTTAATATTAATATTTATTATTAAAATATAAAAATATTTATGTGTAGTTTAATAATATTCAATATAGAAATATTTAAAATTAAAATATTAAAAGACTTTTTATTTAAATGTTTTTTGAATTAAAATTAAATAAAATAATTTTTATTAATATAATAATTTATTGTGTCGGTCAAACATAAAAAGAGGTAAAAATGAAAAATACCCTCAAACGATCAAAGAGAATAGAATGAGTGATGAGCTTAAAAAAGAAACTTGTCATAAATAGTCTAGTTAAATATCACCATGTTATTCACTCTTTCTTTTTGCTTTCCCTTTGTCCACTTTTGTTGTTACAACAAAGAAAAATAAAACCCCACTTCTTATCTAATTATAAAATGCAAAAAATCAACCCCCATTAAAAATATAGTTAAGGAAACATTAGTAAAAAAAATGACATTCTTCTTTCGCTTGTCACCTCCAGACTTTGCTGGCTTGGAGGAAAAAAAAGAGGTTGTCTTTCTTTGGGGCCTGCAAAAGCAAACCAAAAAACCAAAACTAAGTTACTTACCAATCTAAAACAAGTTGGTTTTAAGTTTTGTTGGTATAAAAATGACTGATAAATTTAGGGAGATGAACATACAATGATATCTGCTGAAAGTGAAGAAAAAAAGGGAAAGAAATGAGGCGTAATTTTTGGTTGCCACGAGACAGAAGAAATGAGGAGGTGATGTGAGAGCTTTTTCTAACCCTAAGGTTTGGTTGTTTGCTTCTTAAGACTTCCAAAGTCTCCTTATAGTTTTTGTGTTAATTTTGTCAATGAAATTATTATCTCTTTTAGTATTTGAGGTTTGATTGATTTTTTTTTTTTAGTTGATACTGTTTGAATAAAACTTATAAGCTAACTAAATGTTACTATTTAACTTTTAATAGTATAAATATTTTTAATATTTTACGAATAAATATTACTATTTTTAATATTTATATCAATAAAATTGTAATAACCAATTTTGGCCCGGGTCGGATCCGAACCCAACCCGGGCCATTTGCAACAGGGCCTGCTATTTAGCAGGCCCAATCTGCAGACCCCAACAGCAAACCCAATCCCCAACTGGCCCAATCTCAGGCCCAACCCATAACCTACCTCTACCAACCCTAACTGCCCCCAGCCAAAAACCCTCTCCACCTGACAGCCCTCTCCTGCCACACGCCACCCTCCCCCACACGCCACCACCAACCCACACGCCACCCCTACCCACTGCCACTCAACCATCCATACACTCAACCCCCCCTCAACCAACCATAAAAGCAAAAAAAAAAAAAAAAACAACACTGATAACTCGTATAATTATATAGTTCTTAGTTATGTTTTATTATTGTTTTGTGTCAAATACGAGTTATTATTGCTTAGTCTAATTGTGTTTATGATATTTTATATTTTTATGTAATTTGGTGTTTTTCACGAGTTTCTTTGAGTGATTTCAGATTACTAGGTTAAATCAAGAATTAAGGGCAAATCCAATTCAGTTCCAGTTCCGACACCTTTTGCCATATCAGCTATATCTGGAGTTTCACTGAAGCATTAAGGCTGAAATTTTTACAGTGCATAGTTAAGAGGCATATCTATTTTTTTCATGTTTTACACTTCTTGAAACGGAGTCGTTTTCCCTAGCGAAATCGACCATCAAGTTGGCTGATGTGCAATGACGTCTGTGCTGACCTGTTTTGGTATTTTGACCATATCTTCCGATCCACATGAGAAAATGATCTCATTCCAACGGCTATGGATCCGTAACTGATAGGGGTATATTTTTCTAGAAGACCATTTGATCAGATCGAGCCTCCAACATTGACAAAATCGACCATCAAGCTGGCTGATCAGAATTGTCATACAATATGACGAAAATTGTTAGAAAAATGCACCCACCTATTATACCTACCTTTGAAATTTATAAAGCTTGTCTCTTGTCATTTAGCTCTCCAAAATGTGTATAAATAGAGGGCCTTGGATGAGTATTAGGATACATTATACATTGGTAGGATATTAGCCATTGTAATAAAATTCTCTAAGTTTTCTTCTTCTTTCTTTTCTCTAGTTTTCTTTTTTTTTTATTTACTTATGCTTCTTACATTTCTTTTCATTTTATTCATATCTAGTATGTGTTGCTAATCATATTGTTGAGGTGATGAGGTGAAGCTTTTGGTAAATGCTAAGGTTAGTCTCTTAAACATGAGCTAAAATGAATCATCATTTATAAACACTAGTATAGATAATATTTTCTTTTGGTTTAAAATCGTACTTGCAAAGTAGGGATCTTGATTCATTATTGACAAGGAAAATGGCACAGTAAATGCTTGGTTTCATAACCTTGATTTGCTGTAGACATATACCTTGGCATAAGGAATGCTTGGACTCTTTTTATGAGTTTTGAGGACACCAAATGAACATAATATCATATGCTATGGACGTTGGACAATTTGGACTGAATTGCTAAACCTTCCGATTGGAACCTCCTTTATGTGTGGATTTCAATTGTGTAATAAAACAAGATTAATCTTAGCATAACACCAAGAGTGGATTCTCTAACCTCAACATCTTTTCTTATTGTTTTTTATATCTTGTTTAATTTCTTTTATGTTATTTTGTTTATTTTATTCTCTAATATCTTGTTTATCTTATTTTGTTGTTGATTCCCTAAAATCTTGTTTACTTTCTTTGTCTTATATATTTATAAACTTATACTTACTAATACGCTTCCCTGTGGTTCGACCTCGGACACCCGAGAATTTATTACTTGAACATAACCTGCACTTGGGTTTACAACTCTTAATTGAGTCTCCATCAAGTTTTTGGCGCCGTTGCCGGGGAGGCAATACTAAGTATATAAGTTTATAAGTATATTTATTTTTATTGGCTGGTTATACCGCCTAATTTTCTATATATTTATATTTATATTGTATATTAACTTTGTTTTATTTTTATTGGCTGGTTATACCGCCTAATCTGTATATTAACTTTGTTTTATGCTTGTTTGGCGACGTGATTTTAGATCTCGTTGTTTAGTTAGATTTTATTGTGAAACTTTTTCAGGTAATCTTTCTAATACAACTCCTACCATGGCTGACAATGAAAGTGTTCATGCTGAAGATGAGAACAGACAAGTACGCACTATGCGTGACTACTTGCAACCAACTCGAAGCTCATCACCCTCTTGTTTTATTTTTCCTCTCAATGCAAACAACTTTCATTTTAAACCAGGTATGATAGCTTTGCTTCCAAATTTCCATGGGTTAGAATTGGAAAGTGCTTACTCGTTTCTATAAGACTTCGAAGATGTATGTGTCACCTTTAATGACCAACAATGTACAAATGAAATTGTCAAGCTAAAATTATTTCATTTTTCTTTAAAAGATAAAGCAAAAATTTGGCTTCATAATTTAAAACCAAGGTCAATTGGCACATGGCAAGAATTACAAATTGAGTTTCTAAAGAAATTTTTCCCAGCACATAAAACTACTGCTTTGAAAAGACAGATTCAAAATTTCAATCAAAATCAAAATGAAGCATTTTTTCAGTGCTGTGAGCGTTTTAAAGATTTGTTAAGTTCTTGTCCACATCATGGTTTTGAAAAATGGCGTCTTATTAGTTTCTTTTATGAAAGTTTAACTCCCGAAACTAAACAATTTGTTGAAACAATGTGTAACGGTGAGTTTTTAGAAAAAGAACCTGAAGAAGCCTTTGACTACCTAGACCATTTAGCAGATAACTCTCAAGCCTGGCACACAGATAATTCCTCTGAAAGTTCCAATAGATCTAATCTTGTTTCTAACAGAGGTAAATATCATTTTAGTCAAGAAGAAGAGATAAAAGTTAAAGTAGCTAATTTGGCTAGAAAGATTGAAGCCATGGAACTTAGAGAAGTAAAAGAAGTCAAAACGGTTAAAAATGAAGAAAGTTGTGGAATTTGTGAAATCATGGGACACCCCACTTCTGAATGTCCAAACATTCCCATTCTTAAAGAAGCGTTGCATGATCAAGTAAATTTCATAAACACATTTAAAAAGCCTTTTCCTTCTCCTTACTCTGAAACGTATAACCCTGAATGGAGAAATCATCCCAACTTCAGTTGGCGGAATAATAATCATGTTCAGGTACCACAATCTCAAAAGCCGGGCAACACTTTTTCCTATCAACCTTCACGTGTACAAACCTTGGAAGAGACATTGCAAGCATTCATGCAAACACAAGCAAATGTGAATAACCAAACTTCACAGGACATGAATAAGATCAAAAACACCTTGTTCACATTGACAGCTTCATTACGCACTCAAGAAAAAGGTAAGTTTCCTGCTCAACCTCAGCCTAACCCTTCTACTCAATGTCTTGTTTCTTGCTCCAATGAAACTCAACAGGAGAATGCCAGTTCTATCACAACTCTTCGAAGTGGAAAGGAAATTGACAAAAACATTCCATCAAAAGACCAAGATCCTCCTTCCCCTCCGAAAAGTAATGGTAAGGATGATGGTAAGTCTGAACTTCTTGAAAATTTGGACAAAGAAAAAGGTATGCATCCTGCTCCTTTTCCTCAAAGGTTGCAAACAATAAAGAATTTGAATCAAAATGCAGAAATTTATGAACTTTTCAAACAAGTTAAGATTAACATTCCTTTATTGGATGCAATCAAACAAGTTCCATCTTATGCTAAATTTTTGAAGGACATGTGCACAGTTAAAAGGAAATATAATGTACAAAAGAAAGCATTTCTGACGGAAAGTGTGAGCTCAATCATTCAGCACCTTACTCCACCAAAATTCAAAGATCCTGGATGTCCAACAATCTCATGCATCATTGGAAACACTAGAATAGAACGTGCATTGCTTGATCTTGGTGCTAGTGTTAATCTTTTGCCTTTTTCTGTTTATCAACAGTTAGGTTTAGGTGAACTCAAGGAAACACCTGTTACACTTCAACTAGCTGATCGTTCTGTAAAAATTCCTCGAGGGATAGTTGAAGATGTTTTGGTTCAAATTGATAATTTTTACTTCCCTGTTGATTTTATTGTTTTGGACACACATCCTGTTTCAAATCCAAATGTTCAAATTCCTGTTATATTAGGCCGTCCATTTCTTGCAACTTCTAATGCTCTGATAAATTGCAGGAATGGTATTTTGAACATTTCTTTTGGAAATATGACTTTAGAATTAAATGTGTTCAACATTTGCAAGCAACCTGGTGATGATTCAGAAGTACATGAAGTGGATTTCATTGAAGAACTTGTTCATGAACATCTCACCACTACCACATTTCATGATCCTTTAGAAGTTTATTTAATTGAATGTGAGTTTGATAACGCTTCAGAAATTTCACACACTGATTCTTTGTTAAATTCTTTTCAGGATAAGCATCGTTGGAAACAAAAGTTTGAGGAACTCCCATCACTCACAAATGTCACTGTACCATCAACTATTGAACCACCCAAGCTGGATTTAAAACCATTGCCATCCGAGCTAAAATATTCCTTTTTGGGTGAGAATGAAACTTTTCCAGTCATAATTTCTTCACATCTTGATGAACTACAAGAAGGTACAGGTAGAAGCACTTTTGCAAAGAAGCGACGAGCAAAGCGCATGAGTTCAAATTGCCACAAATGTGCACGATGGACGTGTAACGATAAATGTCGTTCTATTGGGATTCCATCCTCTAATCGAGATGATAAAATTGAATTCATTAAGGATGGACTGAGTAAGGAGAATTTGGGTAATATCCAACTTTCTCTTGAGACGCATCCTAGTGGAGACGTACAAAGAGAAATTCTTGATTTATGGCTGCAATTCCAAAGGGAATGGCAACATCTTGGGAATCTGATGTTAAAAGACCCTGTTTGCCAGCTTGTAAGAAAACTGGATGGGAAGCATATCCTCGACTCATAGAAGGCGTTTAAGCCGTTTCTGGACGTAAAACCAGAGGAAGATGTGAGCCACAATCACAACTATAATAAATGACTTCTCAGCTTTTGGTTTGATTTGCAATAACTTTATTTCGGTTTAATTTACGTGTTGTTAGATTTGTGTAATTATTCTCGTTTTTTTTTTTTTTTTTTTTGCATTGGTCTTTTACGGTTGATTTTTCTTCTCTTTTTGATTTTCTTCCTGAAATCACGCAAAAATCTTTTGTTAGGTTAACATTTTCTTCTGACAGGTCAAATACACTTTCGGCGACATTATTACTCTTGTCTGATTCATTACTTAGTCCTCTATATATTACACCATGTACTCATTCTCTTTCAGGCACTTGAAAAAAAAATGGAAAGTACTTCGTCCCAGCGCATTAAAAAAATTTGTGTCTTTGGAGGTGCTTATCCAGGGAAAAATAACATATTCGCTGATGAAGCCATAAGAGTTGGAGTAATACTTGCCCAACAAAAGATCCAGTTGATTTATGGAGGCGGTAGTACGGGTTTAATGGGAGCAGTCGCTACATCAGCACACGCCGGAGGAAGTCCAGTTCTAGGAATCGTGCCAAAACTATTCACAGGTTTTTGTGGACCTACCGTGGGTAAGGAAATACAAGTCTGGAGTATCCCTGAACGGATAACAATCATGTACCATTCTGCCGATGCATTCATTGCTTTACCAGGAGGTTTGGGTACATTGGAAGAAATAGCTTGCGTGGCTTCTTGGTCATCTTTGGTCACAAATAAGAAACCCATTGGTTTGCTTAATATTAATGGTTATTTTAGTAATTTGCTTTCATATTTAGATAATGCTGTGGATAATGGATTCATGTTTTCAGAGGCAAGGAGAACCATAATTTCTGCTACAACCATTGAAGATTTACTCAAAAAGCTCCAAGCTTATGAGTATTTATCTGCTACGGTTGTTTCGCAAACGCTCGGAAAAAGAAAAAGAGATATGGACGAGCAAGGAGTGGATTGCACTCTGTCTTTGTAACATTATCTAACATTTTGTTTGTTGTGTCTCAGTTATAATAAGTGGTTAGCAACTTCTGCAGGTAATATCTCCTAAATTCTACCTTTAGTAGGGGGTAAGGGACATATTTTGCTAATTTGTAAAAAAAAAAAAAAATTTGATGTGTTTTAAGCCATTTAGAAGTATTCATTCTGAACAAGGTCTGAGTAAGGGAGACTTGAGACATACCTTGTCAGTTTGATTTCTTCTTTCAAAAAAAAAAAAGTTTGTTGTGTTTTAAGCAATTTAGAAGTATTCATTCTGAACAAGGTCTGAGTAAGGGAGACTTGAGACATACCTTGTCAGTTTGATTTTAATCTTTTTATGTTTACTTGTTAATTTTTGTTTAGTATTTTAGGATTATTTAGGTTGCATGAGTTTGTTTTGTTTTGAGTCTTAGTTATTCCTATTCTTATGTTATTAGTTCTTTTCTCTTACACATGATTCTTTCATTTGGGTTAATAGACTTACATTGAGGACAATGTAAGAATTAAGTGTGGGGGGAACGATTTAGGATTTCTTTTATTTTTGTCTACTATTTTTTTTTATGAGTCTTTATTATTATTATTATTTTTTTAATGTGTTCTAGTTCCTTTTTAATACAATGATGAGATATGAATTGCATAAGTCTAAAACAGATTTATTAGTGAGAAGATTTTCATGAGAATTGAGCTTGATGTCAACCTTTTTATGAGCCAATGTTAATATGATATGTTGATTGAGAAAGAAGCATGTTTAGACTTAATCTGACTTGGATAATCATCCTTGTGAGTTTTTGAGCCTATAATGATTGATGCATTATACAAATCAATCTAATTTCTTTCTTGAGTGCTCTTATGATTACATGATTCTCTAGAACTTGCTTTAAACCGTTTGAGACTATATTGATACATGTGACAACATGAATATGATAGAGGCATTAGGATTATAACCAGAGCCAAACAGCCATCCATTATTAATGTTCTAAGAGAACATCCCCACTAGTAAGCCAATTTGAGCCTACATTAAATATGCTATTTTATTGGTAACCAGAACTTACACCTAGCCTAAATATACTTATATCCTTACCCTTGTTCTAAAGATGGATTATATATTTTGAGACATATTGCAAAAACAAGGGATACTTTTTGAAAATTTGGGTTAGAACGAAAGATAAATGTGGGGGAGGAGAGAGGCAAAAGTCAAGAGAAAAAGAAATGGATCATTGTCAAATACATTCCCATATTAAAAAAAAAAAAAAATCTTCTCTTGAACTTCTAGTTAAAGTAAAGAAAAAGATGTTACAAAGTTGGTTAGAATGAAGCAAAGGCTCAACATGAATATTTAGCCTATGTTATTATGTGCTTTATAAGAGTTTTGAGAAGTTTTATTCGTATGATCTTATTATGTCTCTAAACTCTATGAACTCTTTGGAACCTTTGTGATATCTTTATCCTTTTGTTCTTTAACCACATTATAACCCTTTGGCCCCATTACAACCTTGAAAAAAGATCTCTTGATTTATGAAGTTGTATGATCTAAATAGTGGAGAATAGGTGGACAAGCAAGCATATGGTAGAACTGTTTTCATGAGATTGATTGAGTGTAAACACTTTACCACTACTTTAAAGAGTGAAAATCATGAGAGTATAGTGAGAAGTTGAGATTAAGTTGAATATGCACTATTTTGATTGAAATATGTTATGTTAATATTGGCTTAACTCATTTATTTACATTCAAGCATGAATTTTTGTGAAATTCTTTGAGCTATTGATTAGTTTATAAGACTTGTTCAAAGATTGTCTCTAATTTATATTGAAAGGATTAGGAGTAAATATTTTTTAGTGTATGTAGTTTACTTATATTTTAGTTTTTCAATGTTTGTGGGTATCATTCTAGCAAACCCTCACGAGACTAAACTCGTCCACTAGGGACACCTAGGGGTTTAAAGGCTTGTGTCACATGCTAAGTGCCACCGTGATTTCCAACGAAAATGGATTAGATTAGATTTTCTTATTTTATTTTTATTGAGTCGTTGCTAGGGACTAGCAACAATCTAAGTGTGGGGGTGTGATAACTCGTATAATTATATAGTTCTTAGTTATGTTTTATTATTGTTTTGTGTCAAATACGAGTTATTATTGCTTAGTCTAATTGTGTTTATGATATTTTATATTTTTATGTAATTTGGTATTTTTCACGAGTTTCTTTGAGTGATTTCAGATTACTAGGTTAAATCAAGAATTAAGGGCAAATCCAATTCAGTTCCAGTTCCGACACCTTTTGCCATATCAGCTATATCTGGAGTTTCACTGAAGCATTAAGGCTGAAACTTTTACAGTGCATAGTTAAGAGGCATATCTATCTTTTTCATGTTTTACACTTCTTGAAACGGAGTCGTTTTCCCTAGCGAAATCGACCATCAAGTTGGCTGATGTGCAATGACGTCTGTGCTGACCTGTTTTGGTATTTTGACCATATCTTCCGATCCACATGAGAAAATGATCTCATTCCAACGGCTATGGATCCGTAACTGATAGGGGTATATTTTTCTAGAAGACCATTTGATCAGATCAAGCCTCCAACATTGACAAAATCGACCATCAAGCTGGCTGATCAGAATTGTCATACAATATGACGAAAATTGTTAGAAAAATGCACCCACCTATTATACCTACCTTTGAAATTTATAAAGCTTGTCTCTTGTCATTTAGCTCTCCAAAATGTGTATAAATAGAGGGCCTTGGATGAGTATTAGGATACATTATACATTGGTAGGATATTAGCCATTGTAATAAAATTCTCTAAGTTTTCTTCTTCTTTCTTTTCTCTAGTTTTCTTTTTTTTTTTTATTTACTTATGCTTCTTACATTTCTTTTCATTTTATTCATATCTAGTATGTGTTGCTAATCATATTGTTGAGGTGATGAGGTGAAGCTTTTGGTAAATGCTAAGGTTAGTCTCTTAAACATGAGCTAAAATGAATCATCATTTATAAACACTAGTATAGATAATATTTTCTTTTGGTTTAAAATCGTACTTGCAAAGTAGGGATCTTGATTCATTATTGACAAGGAAAATGGCACAGTAAATGTTTGGTTTCATAACCTTGATTTGTTGTAGACATATACCTTGGCATAAGGAATGCTTGGACTCTTTTTATGAGTTTTGAGGACACCAAATGAACATAATATCATATGCTATGGACGTTGGACAATTTGGACTGAATTGCTAAACCTTCCGATTGGAACCTCCTTTATGTGTGGATTTCAATTGTGTAATAAAACAAGATTAATCTTAGCATAACACCAAGAGTGGATTCTCTAACCTCAACATCTTTTCTTATTGTTTTTTATATCTTGTTTAATTTCTTTTATGTTATTTTGTTTATTTTATTCTCTAATATCTTGTTTATCTTATTTTGTTGTTGATTCCCTAAAATCTTGTTTACTTTCTTTGTCTTATATATTTATAAACTTATACTTACTAATACGCTTCCCTGTGGTTCGACCTCGGACACCCGAGAATTTATTACTTGAACATAACCTGCACTTGGGTTTACAACTCTTAATTGAGTCTCCATCAAACACAAAGAAGGGGAGGCCCCTCAGCCAGAGAGAGACCCCCAAAAACCGAGATCGGACCGCCCCCAGCTTCCCTCACCATTCAAACCACCATAGACACCCTGCAAAAAAAAAAAAAAAGAAAAACAACCAAACCCCACAGTAAAAAACAAACCTAGAAATAAAAAAAAAAGAACGAAAGAGTTCGGAAGCGACTCGAATCGCTTCCACGGAGGTGTCGAGCAGCGGAGTCCGTCGGAGGAGGATCGGACCTGATCTGGCACCAATCTGGACCGAATCGGAGATTCCGTAGTCGAAGAGTCGTTTCCTAGATCTACGGGGCTCGGCTCCGATTCGGGTGAAACGGAGCCCGGAATCAAGGAGGGGAGATCGAGACGATCCGAACAAGGTGATTTTGGAGATCATCGGCCGCCGATGAACGGCGAGGCACGGCGGCTGGTACGGTGGTCCGGCCGTCGGATTCTGGGTTTGGGGGTGAATGGGTTGAATAAGGAGAGAGAGGGGAGAGGAAAGAGAGAGAAAGAAAAAAAATGGTTTGGAAAAAAAAGGGGCTTCTTTAGCCCCTAGAGCGGGTCGCGGTGACCCGCGCGTCGACCCGGGGTCCGCGCGGGTCACCCGCCCTAAAAAAAAAAAAAGGGGCCGCCGAAACGGCGCCGTTTTGCCCCTGGAAGCGGGTCAGCAAGACCCGCGCGTCGACCTGCGGGTAGACCCGGGGTCCGCGCAGGTCACCCGCCTAAAAAAAAAGGTCCGGCCCACGCCGAACCGGTCCCCAATCAGGCCCAAAGGGCCTGGCCATTCAGCAGGCCAGGCCCTGGGCCCAGCTGACCAGGCCTTGGGCTCAGCAGCCCAGGCCTGATCCTGGGCCAGGGAAGAAAAAGAAAGAAAAAAAAAAAAAAAAAAAAGAAAAAAAAAAAGAAAAAAAAAGGAAAAAAAAAGAAAAGGAAAAAAAAATTAAAATTTTAAAAAATAATAATTAAAATAAAAAAATAAAAAAAGAAGGAAAAAAATAATAAAAAGGAAAAAATAATTAAAATTAAAAAATATATATAAAAAAATATAAAAAAATATGAAAAAAGAGAAAAATTAGAAAATATTAAAAAAATAATAACACAAAAAAAGGGGAAAAAAATTAATTCACGATTATCGATGTCGACGTTTTGGTTTTGTTTTTGATTTTTGACATCTTTTCAGGTGGTCGAGAAAGAACAAAGAATTTTACGAAGATCAAGTCCGGCATTTTAATTTTCGGATTCTCAACATTTTTCAGGTATGATTTTAATTTTCTTATTTATTTTTGTTTATTTATTCTAGTTAAGAATCCGACATATTTTTATTACTCGGTTTTGGTTTTAAAAATTATATAATAATAATTCTTTTAATACATGTCTTTTAAAATTATTTTCGGTAAATAAATTCTCTAAAAACGGATTTCTTTCTCAGGATGGTCGGAACATCAATCGTTCTTTGAATTGGTCCGAGTAAGAATAATAATCGAAACATTATCGAAAATATCGGAGTGATTCGAGAATTATTCTTACATAGATAATTTTTTTTATTTCGAAATTAATTATTAAAAGCATTTTAATTTACACTTTCAAAAAAAAAAAGATTTTTAATAAATGCGAATTACCGACGACGAAATTCGAAGGACGTCACGGTAGTGATTCCTAAGATATCTTGAGGTGAGAGAATTTCGTTAAATATCACCACGAGTGGTGAGAGTATTTAGCGACATGCTCGATACAAAAATCGTTGAAAAAATGGAAATAATAAATAATGAATGTTCATGCGCTCGATATTTCGCTATGCTCGTGTTTTTAATATTATGATTTGCATGTTTAATTTTATAGTTATATGCTAAGTCGTATGCATCCGACATTTAAATATTTGCATCATACGTATTTAAATAAAAAATGGATGTAAATTGCCGACGACGGAATTCGAAGGATATCACGGTTGTGATTCCTAAGATATCTCGAGGTGAGAAGATCTCGTTAAATACCACCAAGAGTGTTGGGAATATTTAATGAGTATTTTCGATAACAAATTTATGTTCACCTTTGTTTTTAAAAAAAAATAATAACAGTTCAAAAAATTCAAAAAATAATAAACATGTTTTAAATAAAAAAAATGAAAATAAAAGAGAATTATTTTTAAATAGTGATGTCAAATCCATTAAATCGAGATTTAAGATAACACGTGATTAAGTGGTACCGTTTTCTAAACGGGCGTTGCGGGGGTGCTAATCCTTCCCCGCGCGTAACTGACTCCCGAACCCAATTATGTTTTACTCTCTGGTTCAAAGCGCGGACTTCGAAATTGGTTTTACAAAATGTTTTAATTAATTTTAAAATATTTTACTAAAACCGGTTTTAATAGGTGGTCAATCACACCTAGCAAAAAAGATTGGTGGCGACTCCATTTTTGTTTTCAAATTCGTCGTAGCGATAAAAAAAAATCGTTATGACAGCTTGGCGACTCCACTGGGGACACTTTGAGAGTCGAGCCACAAATTGATCATGTGTTATATTAAAATCTCGATTGATGGATTTAATCGGTATTTAATTTTAATTCTCTTTATTTTCTTTCTTTCTTTTTATTTTGCTTTCATTTACATCTTGATATTTGTTAATTCTTTATTCATATTTTTTGTATCGTTTATTATTTTTTTTAATAATTATGGAATGTTTAGAATAAAGGGTCGTAGACAAATAGTCGAAGGTTTGTTTGTTCCCTCTCACACACGAGCACGTGCATTTCATACATAAGCTCTATACCCGAGCTTTATCCCTTTAGGTGAAAGTAAAGTACCTACGCTCTCGTGAGGTAATAACCTCCGATGGGCTAGCGAAACACTTTCGGAGTAATAAAGTACCTACGCTTTCGTGAGGTGATAACCTCCGCATAAGCCCGGAAAATATACTCCAACAAATTGAACCTGTTTAACTCAGGGTGCCTTACTAGCCTTCACGGGCAACAGTGAGGAGCAATTTGGTTTTTTTTAGAACCGAATTCAACCTCATGTAGTGAACTTAGGTGGAGCCATATCGAATTTCCGATCAGGTATCCCCGAAATTAGGAAGGAACATTTGTGATCTTTCGCTATTTGTTTACATTCTGAGCAAAAACTGTACATCGGGTAATGATGAACGTACATCGTGCTACCCGCAATAAGTTTCATTTTTCGCCCCGAAGGCACCGTGATGCTTAAATAAGTTGATACCGTCAGGGCAAATGTTCGTTAACTTTTTGAATTTGTAAATATGAAAATTCTTTCTTTTCGTACATCTCGTACATTTCATGCATTGATGCACTTGTAAATAAAGCATTTACATTTATAATTGTATTTTTGATTTCACGGTGACAATAATCTCATTTGATAAATTGCATAAACACTTGTTGTTGATTAAATAAGAATCGCAAACCGGTAGTGTTGAATAAATATTTGGACATCTGTGCCATGATAAGACCCACTACCCCAAAAGTTTTGATAAAAAGTGTTTTTTGAAAATAATATTTTGATTTTTACGGAAAAAAAATATGTTTCAAAAAAAAAAAAACAAAAGAACAAACAAAAAACAAAAAAACTGTGGATTGAATTTGGGGGCAAGTTTTGTCCAATGAAATTGTTGAATAATTAAGTTCAGTCCAAATCTTGAATAGTTTTCTGTATATATTCGTGCATTAATTTGTTTATTCTTTAGACGAATCAAATTAGCATCATTTTCCAATAATAACATGCATGGTCATTCATTGTAGAATACATTAGTGACATACATGATCGTTCTCCGTATATACCAGTATATCGATTTATTTATTCTTTACATGCATCATATCGACATCGTGATTGCATTCATTACAATAAGGTCATGCATTCGTGACATACATGGTCACTCATTGTATATGCTCATGCATTAATTTGTTTATTCTTTACATGCATCATATGGGAATCGTGTTACATTCACGGCATTCATAGCTCATGCATCATGAAACACACTTGGAGAATAAAAAAGAAGTCGGCTTAGCTTTGAAAACTTTGAAAGGATTTCTCTTCCAAATCAGAGGTATAAGAATCACTGCGTACCTCTATGACACAGGCCGAAACCATGGAGGATGAACAAAATAGACTGGACAGAGTGGAAATAGCACAGAGGGAATTACAAGAACAATTAGCCAGATCTCAGCAAGAAACGCGAGAACAGATAACAAAATCTCAAGAGGAGTCACGCGAGCAAATAGACAAGATAATTGAAATGATGACTAGGCTGACTCGAGAAAAAATGGGTTGCTGAAGGATCGATCATAAGGGGAGAACCTCGACCTCAAGTAAACAACAACGAAGATCCGATTTACCTGCCAAGTCAACAAGGCCAAGGACAATTTCAATTGAACTCAGAATTTCACCCCTCAGACTCAGTTGTTATTCCAAGCCAAGATGGTTCACTAGAACAAGAAAAGCTGAAGAAACGTGTGGCAAAGCAAGTGGAAGACGCAGAAGTGTAATAGAAGTATGATCTGTTTGAAGAAAAACTCAAAGCCATAGAAGGGATAGACATTTTCGGGAATATGGATCCGGATGAGCTCAGCTTGGTCTCGGATTTGGTGATTCCGCCAAAATTCAAGGCCCCTGAATTTGAAAAGTATGACAGATCGAAATGTCCATCAACTCACGTCACGATGTTTTGTCGGAAAATGGCTGGCTACACCAACAATGACAAGCTGTTAATCCACTGCTTCCAAGACAGTTTAATAGGGTCAGCTGCAAGATGGTATAATCAGTTGGATCGGGGCTGTATCCGTTCTTGGAAAGATCTGGCAAAAGCTTTCAAGACTCAGTATAAGCACATGATCGACATGGCACCAGATAGGTTAACCTTGCAAAATATGGGGAAAAAGGCCACTGAGAGCTTCAAAGAATACGCTCAGAGGTGGATGGACATGGCCACCCAAGTACGACCGGCTCTGACTCAAAAGGAAATTACTGTCCTTTTTGTGAATACACTGCACGCTCCGTACTATGATAGACTCGTTGGCAATGCCACAAAGAATTTTGCAGATATGGTAACCTCAGGAGAGATGATTGAAAATGCTATCAAGAACGGAAAACTTGAAGGAGATAAGACATCCAATGCCAAGAGAAACGAGACACATGAAAGGAAGGAGGAACATGTCCAGGCTATGGGAGAATTCACTCCATATCCTCGGGTCTCTCCATATCAATCATGTTACTCTACCAATGTCTCTCCAAGTCATTATCCTTACCTTCCAGATATTCAAACACCTCATCCTATGCCAGCCCCTGCAACTAGGTCGGCTTCCCAGAAACGTCCGCGGGGCAACCAAGAGAAATTTTCAATCCCAATCTCCGACCTGTTGCAATTACTAATGAGGAACCAATACCTTACCCCTGTGCCATTGGAAAACAGCTCCAAACCCATCAGCAAGGAGTTATGACCCATACAGCAAGTGTGAGTATCACATGGGGCAATTGGACATTCAACTGAAAGATGCAGACAACTGAAGGAAAAGATTGAAGGTCTTGTCCATGATGGCATTTTGACTCCAGAGCTAGTTGAACAGTGGAAATCCGCATTGCCATAAATCGGTTTCTTCACCACGGGTTTGGAGGATGAGAATGGTTACCCTTAAAAGCATGTCGACAAGCATTAAGGAATATGCATGTAGTTCTATGCCTCATCATGAAAGCACTTGTCTTATGTTGGCATCCACATGAAATAAATAAATTTTGAATTTCAAAAGCTTTGCGTTTATTGTGTTTTAATTTGAATTTGCAAAAATAAACATTAAAGAAATTCTCGATTTTTGAAGAGCGCGTTCTTAAAAGAAAAAATCTTTCTTCACGTTAAGAAATGATGAGATGTCTTGAGATTATTGATGATCAATGTTAGAAATGACCCAACACCCTTTCCCCTCTCTTTCGGACTTGCCTATGCTTGAATCCTTTGAGTTTGAAACAGTCAATGCTTCCAGGAATATATTGTTGAATTTTAGAAACCATAAGTCAGTGCAATAAGAAAAATGCAGATCCTAGTTTAGTTTATGAGCAATGGAACAAACTTTTTGAAAAATTCGAGCTTTTTGGTGTCTCAAACAAGTGAAACCTTTTTCAAGAATCTAGATTATGGTAATTTGATGTGTGTCAAGGTTATGCCAAAACCATTCACATCCCTTTCTGTAACCACAAAACAAGAGTTGCCCAGACGTCACTTCATGATTAACGTCTCAGGTAACAATGACTAAACCTGATTTCCTCATGTTCCTAGAAGGAAAAAAAAGCTATTTTTGAGCCATATTCTTTCTTGTCCCTTCGAAAAGCCAAAAAGACTTGAGGTGTTCCTCGTTATGATACGAATTCTCATTTGTATGACCAATCAAAATGGTGGATCATTTGCAAATACGGAGGAAATGTGGTGAATAAAGATGAAGTAATTTTCGGGGCATACATAAAAAAAAGAGGAAAAAAGAAGAAAAAATGAAAAATGAGTGTGACATCATGCATTTATGAAATTCACGATGGTTTCAAGAAAGGAAGAAATCTTTTCATTATTTTCCTCTAGGGAATGATTCTTCGGTTTGCGTGCTTGTGTTTGAAATGAAAAATGGCCATCTTTCATCATGCTTTCACAAATTTTAAAATATCCTTTTGCTACCCCTTTTGAGCCTAATGAATACTTTCGTTCTTTCAACCTCGATCAAGGATCACCCTCTACACTAGGGGGCAAATGCGAGGAAGGATCTTTTCAAAGGTCACAGATAATGAAGTCTTGGTTCAAAGACGAAAAAAAGAATACCGTGAATCAAAGAGAAATTTGAGCTTCCAAATAACTACGGGTTCACCTTGTCAAAATGGAAATGCAAAAAAAAAAAGATAAAAAAGAAAAAAATGAAAGCAAAAAAATAGAAAAGGAAGAAAAGAACGGATGAAAATCATTGGATAAAGAGAAAAGCTCAGCAAAGACAAATGTTTCAAAGAGAATCCTCCTCATGAGATGATCCTTGATTTGATCACCTTAAACACATGTTTGGGCCTATTTATCTTTTTTCAGAACCTCGAACCTCGGCCTACATTACGTACCTGAAAAAGACCATTTTGATCAAGCATGGTCATTTAAATTGATGAGTCTATTCTTAGAGAAATGCATGAGACTTCGGTCTCCTTTCTGGTTAAAAATCCTTATTGGATAAGTCTTGATTTCTTGAATGCATGGTGAAACATTTAATGAAAAAAATGAAAAAAATGGAAAGAAGGAGACTCTAGGGTGAAAACCCAACACGGGCAGTCTAGAGGGTTAAAAATCCTTATTGGATAAGTCTTGATTTCTTGAATGCATGGTATTGTCAAGGCCATAACAAAAGAAGAGGTCATTTCGAAGAAGTTAAGGAACATCTGGGAATTCCAAAATATCCCAAAACTGTCAACTCTCGTTTGGAGGTTTGACTTTAAAAACTGAGACCGTTTTCTTTTCCACAATTAATTGTTCAGTTTGAATATCCCAGCTGGTCTTGACGTTTGTCAAAACGCCATAATTTGGAAACTAAAAGAAGGTTGAATTTGTTTGAGTCCAAAAAATCATGTTCTACAAAATCTGTTCCATTTGTGAGTCTAGAAAGGATATACATTTCTCCTGTTGTGAGGTCTCCTTGGATCAGTCAAAATCTTGTTGTATCGAACCTTTTGACTTAATTTGAAAAAAGCCGAATGGACACTCAGAAAAACTTCTAACAGTGATCATCAATTTTTAAGAGGTTTGGATATCAGATAATGACGTTTTCAGCTCAAAAGCTTTCAGTAAATAAGCAAATATTTTTCAAAAAAAAGAAGCAAGCAAAAGCAGATAAATGAGAATATTTTTGGAAGAAACCATTTTTGATGTTGGCATAAGGCAAAGGTTCTTCTAGCCCAGAGGTATGGAACTATTGAGGTAGAAGAAATGAACATTTGGCTCGGACTCCAGTTGATAAAAATTTGAAAAAACTATCGGGGCAAAGAGATAGTTCCAAAGTGAAGAAAAAGGTTGATCTCTTATGAGGCACGAGCGTTTCAGGATACACTCTGTTTCGAAGAGGAAAAACGATTTGGAAAAGCTAAACCAAGATCAGGAAAAACAATTGGGAACATTTGCATCATTCATGAACATTCGCATATTTATTAAGTTTTGCATCTGCATCGTGTCGTAAAATGTGTACATTATTCGAGGGTACTTGAACATGCATCATCAGGGGCATATGCATTGACTTCGCATGACATTCACATTTCATGCATAACATTGACTATTTCAAATTTTGACATTTGAATTCGAACATTCAGTGAGATTTTCTTCCAAGATATCCATCTTCAGGTATGATCACCAAGACCTCCGGGCACCTCTTTTAAAACCTCCGGGTTACCTCTTTTAAGTCCTCCGGACACAGGAAAAGAAAAAGAAAATTAAAAAAAAAGACTTCCGGGCATCTCTTTTAAAACCTCCGGGTTACCTCTTTTAAGTCCTCCGAGCACTGGAAAAGGAAAAGAAAATTAAAAAAAGAAGACCTTCGGGCATCTGTTTTAAAACCTCCGGGTTACCTTTTTAAGACCTCCGGGCACAGCAAAAAAGAGAAATTATAAAAAAGACCTCCGGGCACCTGTTCTAAGACCTCCAGGCATTTCTTTTAAATCCTTCCGGCACAGCGAACAAAAAAGAAATTTGGAAAGAAAGAAGACCTCCGGGCATCTATTTTAAGACCTCCGGGCATCATTTTTAAAACCTCCAGGTTACCTTTTTCAGACCTCCGGGCACCTCTTTTAAGACCTCCGGGCACCATTTTCAAAGAAAAGATAATTTTTATAAGACCTCCGGGCATTATTCTCAGAAGTCATGTTTTCAAGACCTCCGGGCACTATTCTCAAAAATCACCGATAAGACCTCCGGACACCATTTTCAAAGAAAAGACATTTTTTAAGACCTCCGGGCAACTGTTTCAAGACCTCCGGGCATTATCTTCAAAAATCATGTTTTCAAGACCTCCGAGCACCTTTCTAAAAAATCATTGATAAAGACCTCTGGACATCATTCTCAAAGTCAAGAATAAGACCTCCGGGCACCACTTTCAAAGAAGTAACATTTTTTAGACCTCCAAGTATCTGCTTTCAAAAACCTCCGGGTAACATCTTTCAAAATGACATTTTTCAAAACCTCTGGGTACCATTTTCAATTCTCGCGAAGTCAAACTCGTTACTTTAAGAAAGGTCGAGCCTCGGTATGATTAGTCAAGTGGCGACGTCTGAAGAATCTGACAAGGAATTTCAAAACTAAACGAGAAAGAGATGGGGATATCCAGAATGAGTCTTCACTTTCGTAAGACTAAGGTAGTAAGTAAGGTGATGATCTAAGTTGTGTTCAAACTCATTGTCAAAATTTCGAAGTTCGTTTTTAACTTTCAAAGTTGTGGAGCCTCTGATGAGAGGAGCAATTTATTTTCAAAGTTGTGGACCCTCTGATGAGAGGAGCAATTTATTTTCAAAGTTGTGGAGCCTCTGATGAGAGGAGCAATTTATTTTCAAAGTTGTGGAGCCTCTGATGAGAGGAGCAATTTATTTTCAAAGTTGTGGAGCCTCTGATGAGAGGAGCAATTTATTTTCAAAGTTGTGGAGCCTCTGATGAGAGGAGCAATTTATTTTCAAAGTTGTGGAGCCTCTGATGAGAGGAGCAATTTATTTTCAAAATTGTGGAGCCTCTGATTAGAGGAGCAATTTATTTTCCAAGTGATAGAGCCTCTGATGAGAGGAGCAATTTATTTTCAAAGTTGTGGAGCCTCTGATGAGAGGAGCAATTTATTTTCAAAGTTGTAGAGCCTCTGATTAGAGGAGCAATTTATTTTCCAAGTGATAGAGCCTCTGATTAGAGGAGCAATTTATTTTCAAAGTTGTGGAGCCTCTGATGAGAGGAGCAATTTATTTTCAAAGTTGTAGAGCCTCTGATGAGAGGAGCAATTTATTTTTCAAATGATAGAGCCTCTGATGAGAGGAGCAATTTATTTTTCCAAGTGATAGAGCCTCTGATTGAGAGGAGCAATTTATTTTTCCAAGTGATAGAGCCTCTGATTAGAGGAGCAATTTATTTTTCCAAGTGATAGAGCCTCTGATTAGAGGAGCAATTTATTTTCCAAATGATAGAGCCTCGCTAAAAATGGATCTCTATAACCGGACAAAATTGGTTATATTGTCTTTGCACTATTCCTGATTCTCAGCAATGTGCAAAGAGGGGCAGCTGTAATAACCAATTTTGGCCCGGGTCGGATCCGAACCCGACCCGGGCCATTTGCAACAGGGCCTACTATTTAGCAGGCCCAATCTGCAGACCCCAACAGCAAACCCAATCCCCAACTGGCCCAATCTCAGGCCCAACCCATAACCCTACCTCTACCAACCCTAACTGCCCCCAGCCAAAAACCCTAGCCACCTGACAGCCCTCCCCTGCCACACGCCACCCTCCTCCACACGCCACCACCAACCCACACGCCACCCCTACCCACTGCCACTCAACCATCCATACATTCAACCCCCCCTCAACCCACCATAAAAGCAAAAAGAAAAAACAACATAAAGAAGAGGAGGCCCCTCAGCCAGAGAGAGACCCCCAAAAACCGAGATCGGACCGCCCCCAGCTTCCCTCACCATTCAAACCACCACAGACACCCTGCAAAAAAAAAAGAAAAACAACCAAACCCCACAGTAAAAAAAAACTAGAAAGAAAAAAAAGAGAGTTCGGAAGCGATTCGAATCGCTTCCACGGAGGTGTCGAGCAGCGAAGCCCGTCGGAGGAGGATCGAACCCGATCTGTACCGAATCGGAGATTCCGTAGTCAAAGAGTCGTTTCCTAGATCTACGGGGTTCGGCTCCGATTCGGGTGAAACGGAGCCCGGAATCAAGGAGGGGAGATCGAGACGGTCCGAACAAGGTGATTTTGGAGACAATCGGCCGCCGACGAACGGCGGCTGACGGCGAGGCACGGCGGTCGGCGCGGTGGTCCGGCTGCCGGATTCTGGGTTTGGGGGTGGCTGGGTTGAATAAGGAGAGAGAGGGGAGAGGAAAGAGGGAGAAAGAAAGAAAAAAAATAAATGGTTTGAAAAAAAAAAGGGGCTTATATACCCCTGGAGCGGGTCGCGGTGACCCGCGGGTCGACCCGGGGTCCGCGCGGGTCACCCGCCCTAAAAAAAATTGGGAGGCGTCGAAAATGCGCCGTTTTGCCCCTTGAAGCGGGTCAGCAAGACCTACGGGTAGACCCGGGGTCCGCGCGGGTCACCCGCCTAAAAAAAAAGGGTCCGGCCTACGCCGAACCGGACCCCAATCAGGCCCAAAGGGCCTGGCCATTCAGCAGGCCAGGCCCTGGGCCCAGCTGACCAGAATCGGACCTGGCCAGCAGACCAGGCCTTGGGCTCAGCAGCCCAGGCCTGATCCTGCGCCAGGGAAGAAAAAGAAAGAAAAAGAAAAAAAAAAAGAAAAAAAAGAAAAAAAAAAAAAAAAGAAAAGAAAGAAAGAAAGAAAGAAAGAAAAAGAAAAAAAAGAAAATTATATTTTAAAAAATAATAATTAAAATTAAAAAATAAAAAAAAGAAGGAAAAATAAAAAAAAATAATAAATAAAAATAAATAAAAGGAAAAAATAAGTAAAATTAAAAAAATATATATATAAAAAAATATTAAAAAAATATGAAAAAGAGAAAAATTAGAAAATATTAAAAAAATAATGACACAAAATAAAAGGGAAAAACAAAATAAAAAAAGAAGAAAAAAATTAATTCACGATTATCGATATCGACGTTTTGATTTTGTTTTTGATTTTTGACATCTTTTCAGGTGGTCGAGAAAGAACAAAGAATTTTACGAAGATCAAGTCCGGCATTTTAATTTTCGGATTCTCGACATTTTTCAGGTATGATTTTAATTTTCTTATTTATTTTTGTTTATTTATTCTTGTTAAGCATCCGACATATTTTTATTACTCGGTTTTGGTTTTAAAAATTATAAAATAATAATTCTTTTAATACATGTCTTTTAAAATTATTTTCGGTAAATAAAATTCTCTAAAAACGGATTTCTTTCTCAGGATGGTCGGAACATCAATCGTTCTTTGAATTGGTCCGAGTAAGAATAATAATCGAAACATTATCGAAAATATCGGAGTGATTCGAGAATTATTCTTACATAGATAATTTTTTTTTATTTCGAAATTAATTATTAAAAGCATTTTAATTTACACTTTCAAAAAAAAAAGATTTTTAATAAATGCGAATTACCGACGACGAAATTCGAAGGACGTCACGGTAGTGATTCCTAAGATATCTTGAGGTGAGAGAATTTCGTTAAATATCACCACGAGTGGTGGGAGTATTTAGCAACATGCTCGATACAAAAATCGTAAAAAAAAATGGAAATAATAAAAATGAATAAATAATGAATGTTCATGCGCTCGATATTTCGCTATGCTCGTGTTTTTAATATTATGATTTGCATGTTTAATTTTATAGTTATATGCTAAGTCGTATGCATCCAACATTTAAATATTTGCATCATACGTATTTAAATAAAAAATGGATGTAAATTGCCGACGACGGAATTCGAAGGATATCACGGTTGTGATTCCTAAGATATCTCGAGGTGAGAAGATCTCGTTAAATACCACCAAGAGTGTTGGGAATATTTAATGAGTATTTTCGATAACAAATTTATGTTCACATTCGTTTTTTTAAAAAAATAATAACAGTTCAAAAAATTCAAAAAATAATAAACATGTTTTTAAAAAAAATGAAAATAAAAGAGAATTATTTTTAAATAGTGATGTTAAATCCATTAAATCGAGATTTAAAATAACACGTGATTAAGTGGTACCGTTTTCTAAACGGGCGTTGCGGGGGTGCTAATCCTTCCCCGCGCGTAACTGACTCCCGAACCCAATTATTTTTTACTCTCTGGTTCAAAGTGCGGACTTCGAAATTGGTTTTACAAAATGTTTTAATTAATTTTAAAATATTTTACTAAAACCGGTTTTAATAGGTTGCCAATCACACCTAGCAAAAAAGATTGGTGGCGACTCTATTTTTGTTTTCAAATTCGTCGTAGCGGTCAAAAAAAACCGTTATGACAAAAATAATTATATTAATTTAAATATTAATATAAATATAAATATATATTATATTATTATTTTTCAAAAATTATTTTCCAGAGCTGATTTTTGTAAAATAAATGAAGCTTAAGATTTGATCGAAATTTGAAATCCCGAAATGTACAGGTACAAAAAAAAATTCAAATCATTGTAGAGGGATTAAATTTGTATTTTGATATAAGTACAGAGACTAATTATATCATTTGATCATCCAAGTTAATAAGCTATGTGGGAAAAAATTCCACATCATCAGTTGCAAAAAAAAGTTTGCTGACTAAGCTCGTCACATCATCAAGGTCAATGCCACGTCAACAAAGTCAATGCCACAACAACATACTTAACATTGAAAAATTGACATCGTTTAAAATTGGATTAAAATTCAAAATCCCGAAAAGTAGAGGTAGCAAAATTCTTCGAATTACAATAAAGGGACTAAATCTGTATTTTAACTATAGTACAGGGACTAATACTACAATTTGACCTAAATACAACTGTTGTCTTGAGAAAATTTTCAACTCAAAGCAAATTAGAAGTTTGATATCTCTTAAAATTCTTCGAATTTCCTTTAGAGAAGTAAGTTCTCTTTTCATTTTTTTAAGAACATGAAGTTATAATAGATTTTTTATAGCACTATGTTGATCTTTATAAATTTTGAAATTTTTTATTTTCCTTGGGAAATCTTTTTTTATTTTTTTAAAAATAAAATTGGGATCATGCACGCAGGTCTAACAGTGCCGATGGCAAACTTCATCAAAGAAAATATCATTTGTCAATTTAAAATCTCTAAAAGAATTCTCTCAAATAATGGCACTCCTTTCATCAATTATAATGTGAGGAAATTAGTTGCTCTCTATGATGTGGATCACGGTAAGTTATCCTCGTTATCCAAAGAGAAATCGTCAAGTTGAAGCTACCAACAAAGTCATACTCAAGATACTTAGATGGTCCATGAATAACCAAAATTATGGTGTGAAGCTCTTCTATTAGCATTATGGGCATATAGAACTTTAAAGCAAGGATTAATAAAAGCGACTCCATTTTCATTGGTATATGGAGCAAAAGTTGTACTACCAACTGAAATACTAGTGTCTTCCATAAGACTAGCTTTGAACGCAGAGTTTGATAATGATGTTTTGTGAATGTTGAAACTTGAAGCATTAGAAGAAAGAAGAGATAAAACATAAAAGAACTTGTCGGTGTACTAAAGAAGATTGGGTAGAGCTTATGATAAATTGGTGAAAAGGAGAAATTTTGAAGAATGTGATTTGGTACTATGAGCCGCAGAACATATCAAAAGATGAATACGAGCCTCTAAGTTCAATCCAAAGTGGGAAGGACCATATATTGTGCATGAAGTGAATGAAAGTGGATATTGCAAGTTGCTGAATCTGAAAAACAATATTATCACAACACAAATCAACTTTTAGTACATAAAAAAAAATCCATGTATGAGACTTATACTTTACCTTTTCTCTTTAGTTTATATCATGAATAAAGTCCAATATAAGGAAATCATACTTCTACCCATTCTTGAAATGAAGCTTGACATTTGAGAAATGAATTTTACTTCAACCGTAGCTTTATCGCTTATATGTTGGTTGTACTTTATTGCTTATAGCTGCAGTTTTACTGCTTATGTCTTGGCTATATATTACTACTTATATTCTAGTCGTATCTTTATTGCTCATATTTTGCTGAGATTTATTATTCATACTTGCAAATCATACATTGATCGCATCTTTAAAGCTTTCTAAAATGATTGAATAAGTCTCCTAAACATCAAGTTGAGAGGTATTCTCTCATTGAGGTAAAGTTGAGAAAAGTTCTCCTTGATCGCATACATACATACATGTCTTTGATTTACTAATAGGAACAATTTGTTAGTTATGGAGAAATGAAGAAAAGACATAAATATCATAGGGAAAAACATATTAAATCAACAACAAAGTTCCAAAATAAAGGAAAAATATAAAAAGGCAATAAAACAAATAAAGATCTAGCCAACTTTGTAGCTCCATAGAGAAGAGCCAGTACTACGAGAAATAGATTCCAACTTCTTTCACAACTTAACCTCATGACTATTCTGCAACTTCAGTTCTCTCTACAATAGGCAATCTTTCTAGTTACTTCTTCCATTTCCACTTCTAATTTAGACTTGTTAACTCATATGGAGAGAAAAGCTCTGGCTCAAGGTGTGCAGGTGTTGATACAATCAAGTCTGAATCCAGTTTTCATAGCATCATCCATAAACTGTAGCATCAGTTGTATCTTTTCCAAGGAAATGCTAGACCATGGAGCATCAGTAATCAACAAAGCTTTTCCTAATACATTCAATGTACAAGAAATGAAATAAGCACTCTGAAAGATACAAATATCCCAAAAGTCACCCTTTTTATGATAAATGCACTCCAAATGCTTCACATATTGGGAAAAAATAAAGAAGACATGAAAATCAACTCTAAAAAAATACTCCCAGAACATGTTTCAAAAGTACCAGAAGCACTAACAGCATCATTGTGCTCTAGTACTGGGGGGAAGAAACATGAAGAGCAACATCAGAAACAACAACAATTTAAACAAGATGAGTATTCTGAACATCTTTAGCTTGAACCTCATTCCCATTTTGAATCACTTCTAAGATGTCAATTTCATCAACAATGTGATTATTTAGAATATCACTGGCAACATCATTAAAAATATCACCTGAATTAATATCAACTAAAGATTTAGAATTCTCCACTTAGATATCTTCTACTCTAGAAAAAGCAGCAATAGCTTTGACTTCAATCTCATTTACATCAATAAATCCATCTTGATCAAGGAAACATTCATCACAATATTCATCATTACAGGTCTCCTCGTCATCATCAATACAAATATAAAGGCAAAGCATGAAAAATAATATATATATAACATTGTAAAGATTTTTTTTTTTTTTTAAAAGACAGAAAATAAATTAGAATAGCTTACTTTAGGATAAGACACACATTTCTCTTTGATTGATGTGAAGTATGAAAAACAATAATACTAGCAGTTCTCCATCTAGTTGATCTATTTTCTTAGATGAATCAGGTATCAAGCGAAAATATATCTCATTTTGAGTGATGACGGAAAGCTTGAGACGTCGCTTAGGATCAGTCAATGGTATGCAAAAAGATGTCCAATCAAAGATGCAGTCATTCCAGTAAGTAAGCCATCCAGAACTACAGTAAGTAACTCTATCGAATGCCGACACAACACAACGTCTAATTTCATCATGCTTATCCTGGATCTCATCAAAAAGAAATTCATCCATGGGTGTAAGAGGCAGAGCCATTAGATCATAGCCATGTTGACGTGCTACTCTACACATCAAATACACTTCAACTAAGCGTGAATTTTATCAATCCCATCACTAGAACTCTTTATCATAAAAGGTAAGGGTGAGTGTTGGATATAGATATGTGTCCTACATGGATATACTCAGAATTTTTAAAAAGTTCTTTTATATATTTGGATGATTATACCTCTATACCCCATGTCGGACATAAGTGTCATATACAGGTGTCAGACACAGATGCTTTAAGAAAAATGAAGAGTCCGAGTAAATATATCTTAGCAGTTCTTGAATTATGAAACCTCTATAATCATTATAAAAAGGGTTTTGACATTATAGAAAACTATTCTCGTCAATAAACAAGCTATTCTTCCACTATAAGTTTTAGATTTTTTTTGTTTTCTCTTTTTGCCAATTTAGATTCCAAATGCCACTGCTATTGTTTGATGCTGGTAGTAGTTTTAGCTTCATAATTCTGTGAATGCACGATACCTAACAATTCATTACCCATGGCTAGTGTTTGGTGAAAAAGTAAAAGTCAATATAGTTTTCATACGTGATTCCACTGGTGTATCTGATTCTATATTGATGCTCTTTGGCGGTGCTTTAAGCCGTGGGGTACAGGTGATTTCATTTGTTGACAAGTACATATTTTTGTCAACCCTAAGGAATTCAACGGCTAGTGATTGCTAACTAATCTCTTAGTTGTTTCCAAACTGGGCATTTAAAAATGTTGCAAAGTTATATTGATTTCTTCATGGATTCTAGCTTGGCAGAGTGTTATTTGAAGCTCGAAGAAGAACTTGATAGACTTACTCAGAAGAAAGTAAGCTAGGATACCTCAGAACATATTTGAAAGAAAACTTTTATATGTCCTCTAGCTAGATGCATTCTTTTATATTATTAGAAATTAGAAAATATGTCATGTTTTAGTGCTGTGCTGGATTCTGTTGCTTGTCTTATCAATAAACAATATTTGGGTAACTTTTTAAGTGGTTTTTATGATTTTATCAAGACCTTATGTGAGGAATCAAGAGTGGAGTAGAAATAGATTCTCAGAGAGTGCATTCTTTTTTTGCATGATGTTAAATATGTTTTTACTTGCAAAACTAGATACACTTTCTTTACTGTTATGATATCTTTTCACTGCCTTTATTGAGTATACTTTGTTTTATCCTTTTTTATAGGTAATTAGTCAGAGGTGTTGGTCTGGTGGGGTTTAGGTATAGTACTAATATTATATATATTTATTTAAATTCGGTTTGGTCTAAAATATCGGTTTTAAATTTTGTCCAATCATATTCATATTTGTAAATAGATAGTTCAAGCCTATTTAGGTCTGCCCATATTTTTTTTTAAATAAATATTTTTATTATTATTTAATTTTAGTAATTTAATTTCTTTTTTTTTAATTAAGTTTTAAAACATGGATAACTTATTAATAAAAAAAATAGATAACTTAACATATTTTTAAATGTTTATATTATATTATACTATAATATTATATATATTTATTTTTTATATGATATAAGTTACGTAATATATATAAATATAAAAATAATATATTATATAAATAAAATATAGGCAGGCCCGGCCGGACTTAGGCCTTGATAGTTGGAGCCAAGACCCGACCTATTTTCTAAACGGGTCTCGTTTTTTTGTCCAATCCTATATTTCAAACATAATATTTTTGTCCAAACCCTTCAAAATATGACGGACCTTCGGACTTGGACGAGTAACCCGGTCTTTGAGCAACTCTACTATTAGTTATCATTTTTTATGTTGAATAGAGCCAATTTTTGAAAAGTAAATTAACTAATCTCTGGGTACTGGCTCATAGAGAAGTATTGCAATTGCAAATTCTTTAGATTTGCTTGTATTGTATCTAAAACCACTTAGATTTTCCAATACAGGATATTTAATTTATTAGCATAATATATTGCTTCAACTTGCATGTCGATTGATCTGATATTTAGTTCAGTTGATTTATGCAGTTATTTTTAAGAGTTGACATTCAACAAGTTTAGATTCAAATCTCAGTATTTACAATCTTTTCTCTTGTTCCAAAACTACGAACTGCTTTATAAAAATAAAAATAAAAACTTACATGTCAATCTCTAGGGTGCTTTGTTTTGCGCTGCTGAATTGTTATTTTTTTTTATATCTTTGATTTCAAGAAAGCTATCCATTGCTTGGAAATAGTTATTGAAAACAGGAAAAGAAAATTCATTGTATCAGTTGACTTCTAGGATCATTTGAACTACGAATTCTTTTCTTCTATTTTCTTTCTTAACATGATCGAACCACATTCAACATTTTCACAAATTCAGGATTGTAAATAGATATTTATTCCAATTGCTGGCTTATAGGACTGAGTTCAAATATAACATTGATGGAATTTGTTTACTTCAGCTCCATGTTGAGGTGCACTGAATAAGAGCAGCTTACTGGATTTAGGTTTTTGTGTTGGCATTTGTATTTTGCATGGTTGAAAAAAAAAAAAAAACAGTTTGGTATGTTTTAAAACTGAAAATTTGCCTATTGGTAAAAAAACGGTTCAATCGATTTTTTTAAAAAAAATCGGTTTTATATTTATTTTTTTCTTTTTTTGTAAATGATGGGATTTGATTTTTTAACCTCTTAATTTTATATTAAAGATCATACTATTAAACCAAATTTATGTTTTTATTAATTATTTATCATATTTATTACTTATTTAGCATTAAAATTATTTTTTTTAATATTTACATTGTTACATTTCAAATGGCCGATCCAACTAGTTGGAACGGTTGGACCAAAAATCGGAGGTTTCACCGATTTAACTTATGCTTATTTTTTCAACATTGGTATTTTGCTGCTTGGTCTGTACTTTGTATTTGTTCCAAATTATATGTTGCCTTGCTTCATGCAGCTTCAAGACCCTACCATTCATATCCACAAGGAAGAAAAGTACCTCATGCTGGCTGTTCATCTTCAAAATACAAGACCAAGCATCTAAATTGTAGACCTTTTAATAATATCTTTTGACTTAACAATTATATTATTACTACTAATTAAAAAAATAAAGCTATATTAAATTAAATGCTTAAAATAATTTTTATTTAATTATATATTAAATAGGTATCATAATTAAAAGTTTAAACTTTGTTTATAGTTTATATATGTTATATACTTATATTAAAAATTAAATATGTTTTATATTTAAACGTGTTAATTTAAAAGTGTATATACGTTTATGACACGTTAAATTATCGTGTTTTAAACATGTTAATAGATATGTGTCGATACGTTTACACGTTTAGTTAATCGTGTTTTAATCATGTCTTAGACGTGTTATGCGTGTTTAACACATTTATGACACGAAATTTATCGTGTCATAAACGTGTCAATACGATTATGATACGAAACACGATTATATAAAATCCATACACGATTAAAATGTATCGTACACGTGTCATATTTTCGTATCGTGTTTAAAATTGTTCGATCTAATTTATTCATACAGCTGACAAGATTATGATTCCCCTCTTGCTAAAACTTATGGGGAAGCGTCGAATATCTTTTTTTTTGGATAGTTAGAAGCGTCGAATATCAAAATGCCCATAGCTTGTCTTTTTATTGTTGCATGCTGTATTTTTCATGGCATTTCTAGTCTGACTGGCCTGGGGTTTAAAATGAGAGAAGTTTGTCAAAGTACTTGCAATATCATTTAGTGTAAATTAATTATTCTATTATAAAATTGAATAATTTAGTTTTTATTTTTTTAAAATTAAAGTAAAAAGATAAAATTATTAACTGGTGAATCGTTTAAAAAGCTGACGTAACATTTAATCTGTGTTTAATTAATGGCGTGGATGTCAAATGGTGACGTGACACTAATAAAATATATTATTTATGATGATCTGGACAAAATAAATAATATATTTTAATATTTAATATGGTATTTTCAACAACTTGGTCATTTATTTTATCCACGTCATCTTAAAATAATATATTTTATTGGTGCCATATCAACTTTTGATATCTACGTCATCAATTAAACACAGGTTAAATATCAAGTCAGCTTTTTTAATGCTTACTTTGTGATTTTACCTTTTTGCTTCAATTTAAAAAGTATAAGGACTAAATTATCCAATTTTATAATAAAAGGACTATTTTATACTAGATCATATAATATAAGGACCTCTCAAGTATTTTGAACGAAGTTTGGATATCCAGTGTTGATTACAACTCAAATTGTGTCATCAGTTCAAGATCTAAAGCCTAAAACATTGAGATTTACAGTGATTGTGGGGGCTTGAAAGAAGAAGGTCACCCACAAAGGTTCTGCATCAGTTCTAACAACTTATTCCAACATAATATTTAAGGGTATTCATTCGGTCAATTCGGATAAAACCGTACTCGAATATCATTAACCGAATTAATTGAATTGTCATTTTTTTACCGTTAATCGAATTTAATTATATAAAATTTAGTGTTAATCAACCGAAAATATTTCGGTTAATTCAGTCAGTTAACTGAATTAATCGAATTTCAATTGTTATACTGTCAATAAAAATTAAAACTACATTTTAAATTTTAAAATTTTCATAATTTAAATAAAAATATTCAAATATCAAATATAAGTAAAAAGTACATTCATAAAAAAATTGCAATAGTATAAAACTTAAAATATCTAACAAATATTAAAAATATAATTTTTATATATTTCAAGTAATTTGATTAATTCGATTATTTTTTATTTTCGAACTAAATTAACCGATAATAAAAATTTATAAAAATCTTATATTAATTATCATTCGAAAATTTTATTAATTAATCAATTAATTAAAATTAATTCGGTTTCGGTTAGTTAATTTGGTTTTAACCAAACTATGCATACCTCTAATAATATTCTTCATCCGAACCTTAAAAAATCATGCCAAGCTCATAAGTATGGACAATGGAGTATGGAGGGATATGTCTAATTAATTCAAGATATGTAAAGGAAAAGTTGAAAGCTCTTCAACCAAGATGCAACGTCATCATAAATTATAAAAATCGAAAAAAAAAATTACAATATTTTTCTTAATATTTTTTTATTTTTTTAAAAAAATAATTCTAATATATTGACTATTAAAATTATATTTTTCAAATTAACCCAAAAAATTTTGGGAGAAGCCAACCTTGCTATTGTCAAACACTATTGTCTGTCTTTGATGTGTCGTATTGCTTCCATTCCCACAAAACTAGTACACTAGTTAACCGGTTAATAATTGAGCTTATCCATTGGCTTCTTTGGTAGTTATTGCTTTATTTTTTGTTTCTTTTAATATCCCATCTTTTTATGTATTTTTTTTTTTTTTGATTTTAGCTTATTTTATTCTTTCTATCCTTCTCGAAGCATTCTTAACTCTTTCTATTTAAATCTTTTTATCAACTAGTTTTATTTGAGGATTTTGTTAATAAATGTTTTAAGAGTATTTTTTTAAAATTATTATATGTAATAATATCTTCTTTTAATATATTAAAAATAATGAATAAAATTATCAATTTTTATAATTAATATAATATTATTATTATAAATTATATATTAACTAATTTTAAAAAATATTTTTAGAGCATTTATTAGCAAAATTTTTTTTTGTTTAAATTGTTTATCTTATTGCGTTGAAGTTTACTTTTCCTTTGATTTTGACCCGTTCTTATCTTTTTGGCCTTTATTTATTTTTGTGGGTTTTGAAACAAATAGTGGTTTGCATTATTTTGTTCATGGTTTGATCCTTATGGTTTTCTTACAATGGTGGAATTGGGAAATCTTACTCTTTAAGATTTTCTTCTCATTAAATGTCGTATCTATGAATGGTGAAAAAAAAAAATTGCCACAGATTTTGGCATGCTTGAGTTCTTTTGTAGAAGCATGAGTGCTGGCTGCATATAAAGGGAGCTGGTTCTGCTTATCTCCAATAGGGGAGAGCATATTTAGGTTATAACCGAGATAACCGACCGAATTCAATTCGGTTAAAACGGGTCAGTTAGATCTGTTTAGGAATTAAATCGGTTATTGAGGTTGGTTTTTTCGGTTAATTCAGTCGGTTTTTGGTTAATATTTTGAGTAACCGAATCGACCGAATTAACCAATCTTTAATATTATATTTAATATATTTTTAAATATATTTATAATTATATTTTTAAATATATTTATAATATATAATTATATATTTTTTAATATTATATATATATTTTTATCCAAAATAACCGATAAAATTGACCGAATTAAATCGATTCGGTTAAGTCGGTTGTACAATAAAGTCGATTCGGTTATCTGTTATTTTTTAATTGAAATCGGCTAAATCAGTTTTCGATTTTTTTAACCGAATCGACCGACTGCTCTGCCCTAGTCTCCAAACAACCCGCCTTTGTTGCTTGGGAGGTTTGTCAACACTCGTTCTCTTGATTTCATATCTTGCTTTTGAGTTAATCCCTTAATCAGTTACTAATCAATTAAATTAAATTCTAATTCTTTAATAATTAGTTTGTTAATGACTATGGTGGTTGGGAGTGGGCAAATTTGTGGTTTTGCTTTTTTATAACTTTATTGATAGCTTGCAATGTGGTGTAGTTTACAAACATTAGTTTCTATAAATATTGTTCTTGTTCTCATACCCTAAACTAATTATTTTGCTCTTATATGAGTTGTCAACATTGGATTTTTGATAATGGAATGAGATGACAGATTTTGACTTCTTTTGTTCTTGTAGAAAACTTTAAACTCTGTCTAGATGCTTGGATTTTATTTTTTTAATTTTTAATTCAACTTATATTTATTTAAAGTGTTACTTGTCTTTATTGATCATAAAAAATTGATGTTCTATCAACACTGTTCACTAAACTTGTCCAAGGATCGGGTTATCTGTTCAAGCCCGAAGGTCCGTCCATATTTGGGAGGGCTTGGACAAAAATATTAGGCCCGAAAAATAGGCTTGGGCAAAAAAATTAGGCCCGTTTAAAATATGAGCCGGGTCTTGGCTCTAACATTTAAGGCTCGGTCCAGCCCGGCCCGGTTTTTTTTTTTCAATTAAATAATATATTATTTATATTTATATATTTATATTTATATAATTTATGTCATATAAAAATTAAATATATAATATTATAGTATAAAAATTAAAAAATATGTTAAGTTGTCCATGTTTAAGAAGTTAATAAAAAAAAATATATAAAATTACTAAAGATTAAAGAATAAAAAATATATTTTTAAAAAAATTAGAAAAAAAAATAATATGGGCGGGTCCAAACGAGCTTGGAATATCCATTTACAAATATGGATGGGCTTAGACAAAATTTGAGGCCCATATTTCGTGTTGGGCTAGGCTTGGGCAAGCAAATGTAATGTTGATACCATACATGAATTCGGCCCGAATCTGTTGTGCGGAAGCGAATTGATATTACTAAAACCGATTTAAACACACTGAAAAAACACCGATATTTTACGTGGTTCGGCAACTGTGCCTACGTCCACGGGAGGAGGAGCTTGAAGCTTTGTATTAATGGAGTTTAGAGTACAAACATATACAGAATTCAAGGTGCTACACAAGCACTGAACTCACAACTCAACACAATACCGAATTACTCTATAAACACAGAGTATTTGATTCAACAATTTAGCTCTAACTTACTCAACTCTACTCTACTCACTCATTTTCTCTCTTACTCTACATGGCTATTTATAGCCATAATATCAAGGTGTGAACACTAAGCAAGTGGCAGCCACCATAGCCACCTTCCACCACCTATCTTGGTGTGAACACTTTGCAAGTGGTAGCCACCATAGCCACCATCCATTTGCAAGTGGTAGCTTCCATTATTGGTGGTGCAAGTGGTGCAAGTGGTAGCTCCATTATTGGTGCTAAGCCACCAAATGTGACTTTGAGCCATACCATATTCCAACAATCTCCACCTTGGCGAGAATCCACAGAGAGAATTCACAGATCAGAGCTTCCTCCTTTCTCCTTCAAATGTACACACCATTACTCACATATCAGGGCACCTACTGCATTGGCATGATTCATCAATGCACTGAGCCTGTGTCAATTTTTCTGTCTACTTCCCAAGAATTTTCTTAACTTCTCCAAGATCATCTCGAACTCTGAGCTCAGTTGAGCCTTCAGCCTGTCGATCTCCACCTTGCCTTTTTCAGCAGATAGACAAATGATCCATTTTGAAGTTTCCGGAAATAAACACAGTGATCAAATTGACTGTGTGTGTACTTTTCATCCTGTCATGAAACAGTCCAACCGTTTGTACAGCTGTCACGGGATTGTTTCAGACCATACAGTGATCGGTTCAACTTGCTTTTGTAATCTTTGCGACCGGGGACTCCAAAACTATCTGGTTGAGTCATATTTCCTCCTCTAAGGAACCATGGAGGAATGCAATTTTTACATCAAGTTGAACTAACTCTAGGTTATACAGTGCTACTAAAGACAATAAGATCCGAATAGATGCATGCTTAACAACAGGTGAAAATACCTCATTGTAGTCTATTCCTTTCTTTTTGAGCCTAACCTTTGGCTACCAATCTGGCTTTGTATCTGATGCTGTCTTTGCCGGTAGCACTCTCCTTTTTGGCAAAGACCCATTTGCACTCAATTGATCTTTTGAGTGTTGGAAGTGGAACCAACTTCCAAGTCTGATCGCCTCCTTCCACTGGGCATGCTCAGGGCTGTTTACAGCTTCTTTGTAATTGATCAGAACATCATCATCAATTACTGGAAGGGCGTATGCCACCATGTCTGTGTATCGAGCAGGTTTCCGAATATGTCTATTCGGTCTACTGGTGACAACTGATTCAAGTTGCTGAAAGATTTCCGGTGATGACTCCTCCACTTCAGTTAAGGTGTCATCAGATTCTGGTTCAGATTCATCTGAATTTTGACCAGCATCTTCTGATTCAAAACTCCACCTGCTTTAGAGAATCTTGGTTCACATTCTCTGGAGTTGACAGTTTCAGCATTACAGATTAGTCAAAGGCAACATCTCGGCTTACGATGACTTTTTTTGACTCAAGGTTCCACAGTCGGACTGCTTTTACTCCTTCACTAAAGCCCATGAAGACAGCTTTCTTGGCTCTAGGATCCAGTTTTGCATCCGTAACTACGAAGCCGATCATATTCAATGGCAGAATATCCGGACCACACCTCTATGGGAGTCTTCCCATCAATTGCGGTGGAGGGTAGTCTGTTGATAATGTGGGAGGCGAACAATAAAGCCTCCGCCCAAAATGCTTTGCTCAAGCTCGACTGGGATAACATGCAGCGAACTTTATCAACCAAAGTTCGGTTCATCCTTTCTGCAACTCCATTCTGCTGGGGAGTGCCAGGAACAGTGAAGTGTCGAATTATCCCATCATTCTGTGAGAGGCTGCTGCTCTGCCTGTCACGGTTTCTCTGTCAAGGAGATACAGATTTCCCTTCATATAACCCTTCATTGCTAAGAATGCTCCACGTACAACTCTCAGGACTCCATTCTGAATGGTTACCTTGTAACCATTTGAGTCTAAGACCCCCAGTGATATGAGGTTCTTCTTGAGATCAGGGACATACCTTACGTCTGTAAGTTGTCTGATTGTACCGTCATGCATTTTCAGTCGGATCGTTCCGATGCCTCTAGTGTGACAAGTATTGTCATTGCCCATATGGACAATCCCTCCATCAAACTCCTTGAAGTTTGAGAACCACTCTAGGTTCGGACACATGTGGTAGGAACATCCGGAATCCAGAATCCATCGATTTGAAGAGTATGTTGTTGTGGAAATCGTAAATGCAGAGTCTTCCTCTCCCTCAGATTCTTGAGCTACACTCACAATCGACCTCTCCATGTTGGGACAGTTATTCCTCCAATGCCCTTTCTCATGGCAAAAGGCACACTCGTCCCTCGAGAGTCGTGTTCTCGATGATCCCCTCCTTGAGCGGGATTTACCTCGCTTGTTTTCTCCGGCTCCTTGGTTGCTCGTCCTGCCTCTGTACA
Source organism: Fremontodendron californicum (assembly GCA_030761205.1). Classification (NCBI taxonomy): domain Eukaryota; kingdom Viridiplantae; phylum Streptophyta; class Magnoliopsida; order Malvales; family Malvaceae; genus Fremontodendron; species Fremontodendron californicum. Next base: position 4,999,178 of record JAULJL010000048.1, on the reverse strand, counting down.
CAGTTAAAGCTTCTGGTGTAGTATTCTGGTGATCATGCTGATCCTTTTTCCGATACTCATTATTCACCAGAGCATTACTAACATTAACATATTCTATATCATTTTTACCATACAACAGTGTAGTGGTTAAATGATCATAGCTATCAGGCAAGGAATTTAACAGAGTAAGAGCCTTATCTTCATCAGAGATATTTGCATCTAGATTTTCAAGATCAGCGAGGATTTTGTTAAAACTTACTAGATGCTCCTGCATGGTGATACCTTGCATATACTGGAAGCGGAACAGCTTCTTCTTCAGATAGAGTCTGTTCTCCATGCTTTTTGTCATGTACTTGTCCTCAAGTTGTTTCCAGAGAGTTTTTGCATTATTCTCTCTCATGACAAAGTACTTCTGGTCCTTGGCTAGGCATAACCGGATTGTGCCACAAGCCTGACGGTTGACAAATTTCCAGTCATCTTCCGAAATATCTCTGGGTCTGTCTTCCAGAGCGATATATGAACCCTCTCGGAATAACAGATCCTGAACTTCGCACTGCCACATGCCAAAGTTGGTGGTGCCATCAAATTTCTCCACCTCGAACTTTGCAGTGGTCATCGAGTTCTTTCTGATATAAGAACTTGATCGTGCGCTGCTGGTTGTTTCATGTGTCTCTAATGATTCTGCCATGGTAATAAAACAAAATTACCAACAAAGTGTTTTTCCAGTACCTGTATGGAAAAACGGATGCCACGGTTGAGTCCGGAATAGTCGAAATAGCCAGGAACGGGTCCAACTGTGTAAATTTTGGACACACGGTGAATATTCTGCGAATATTCTGCTACAAGTGGCTCGAAATGGACTCGGTTTAGCTCAACCGGCTCGGAAAAGTCTCGGAATAGTGTTCTGAAACGGCTCAAAAAATAGCCCGAAAAAGTTGGTCGGACCTGCGGCGGCGCGTGGGCGGCGTACGGCGGCGCGTGCGGCGGCGCGTGGAGCGCGTGGAGCTGTTTGGTGGCCGGCGCGTGGGGCGCGTGGGCTTCACGCGTCTTCAACCTCTGTGCGGCGCGTGCGGCGCGTGCGGCGCGTGGGTGTCACGCGTCTGCAACCTCTGGAGGCGCGTGCGGCGCGTGGGCGCGTGGGGCGCGTGGGCGCTTCTTCTGGTGGCGCGTGTGGGCGCGTGCGGCCTCCTCTGGTGCTCCGGTTGATTCTGCTGCACTCCTCTCGACGACCTCTTCAACCTGGTATTTTCAAAACACAAATTGGAGCACTTTTGAAAAACGGACAGAATCGAACAAACTCGGTTTTACGTAAAAATTGGCTCTGATACCAATTTGTTGTGCGGAAGCGAATTGATATTACTAAAACCGATTTAAACACACTGAAAAAACACCGATATTTTACGTGGTTCGGCAACTGTGCCTACGTCCACGGGAGGAGGAGCTTGAAGCTTTGTATTAATGGAGTTTAGAGTACAAACATATACAGAATTCAAGGTGCTACACAAGCACTGAACTCACAACTCAACACAATACCGAATTACTCTATAAACACAGAGTATTTGCTTCAACAATTTAGCTCTAACTTACTCAACTCTACTCTACTCACTCATTTTCTCTCTTACTCTACATGGCTATTTATAGCCATAATATCAAGGTGTGAACACTAAGCAAGTGGCAGCCACCATAGCCACCTTCCACCACCTATCTTGGTGTGAACACTTTGCAAGTGGTAGCCACCATAGCCACCATCCATTTGCAAGTGGTAGCTTCCATTATTGGTGGTGCAAGTGGTGCAAGTGGTAGCTCCATTATTGGTGCTAAGCCACCAAATGTGACTTTGAGTCATACCATATTCCAACAGAATCCAGTCTGGCCCGAAACCGGCCCAGCCCATGAACACATCTACTGTTCACTTGTCTTCTGGTTTAGAGATGTTTTTGAGGCATTGAATTTGGGTGACCATGAAGAAGAGGCGGGAGGTGAGGAGTTCTTGTTTAATATTGTGCTGATAAGTGACTCAGTTGTCGGAAACTCAAACCTTTTGTCACGTTTTGCTAGAAATGAATTTGACAATAACTCAAAAACAACTATTGGAGGTAGAGTTAGACCGAAGTGATAGAAACTGATTGGAAATAAGTTAAAACTCTGGGATTCTTAGGGATGATAATTTAAAATACGAATTTGGATATATGCGGAGATTCGATTCGTTTTTTATGGATTCGAATAAAAATTGAATATTATAATTACTATCCTTAAAAGATTCGAAGCGGATGCGAATATGAAACTTCGGATATCCATTATCTGAATCCGTATTACTTCTGCGGATTCGGATAGCGGATATCCGAATCCGAATTCACTTATTTGTAAAACACATAAATTTTGTTTGATTTTATATTTTTATTTTTTAAAAAATGATTATTGAATTAGAATTTTTAACTGATTTGGATATCCGGCTGATAATGTTATTTAATTCAGATTTGGATAATAATATGCGAATTAAATACGAATAATTTACGAATTCAGATTTTAAAACAATTTTACAAATTCAAATTCGGATAACTCAAAAAAATAAATATTCGATCCACTTTCACTGAAACTCAAACCTTTTGTCACATTTTGCTAGAAATGCTTTGGGATATTGTTGGTCAACAAAGGTTCAGAGTAGACCTGCTCACGGGCTGGGCAGCCTGCCCGGCCTGGCAGGCCCAGACCGTATTGGGCCGGGTCTGGGCAGGATATTTTGTGTTTCGGGCCGGCCCGAAACAGTAATTTTTATTATAATAGTATTATTTTATTTAATTTTAATTATAAAAAAAATTAAAATATATATTTTTATTCCAATAAACAGTGTTTCGGGCCTAAACGGGCGGGCCGGGCCGACCCAAGACCGGGCCTAGGCAGAAAAAAAAAAACCGAGTCGCGGCCCGGCCCGGCCATGAGCAGCTCTAGAATTGTTGGTGCATTTATTGACTTATTGTTTATGGAAAAATGGTTTCCTTACAGTCCGTCACTCCCATACAAATGACGGACATGAACAAGCCACATGATGATTAATCAAAAACCAGTTACTTTGTTTGGCCTGTTCATTAAGTCATTAATTTTTGTTTTTTGCTGAGATTATTTTTATATTATTTTAATAAGTATTAATGTCATATTTAGCACCTGCATTATAATAAATTGTACAACGTGATACTTGAAATTTTAATTCGTCTATTAATGTACATCAATTTTCTAACACTATTAAATATGTAAGTTGAGGTGACAGTTGATAAATCTTAATATGACACGTGGACAAAAAATGCCACATGTAGAGTAATTATCACATGTCGACAAATAATTTTTTTTTTTCTCTTCCCTCTTGATCTCCCCCTACTATAGTATTTTTCAAATCGAATTCGGCTAGTCATTGGCCAAAAACAGCCTGAAACAATCGGAGTAGGGGGAAGATTGGGAAGGAAGGGAGAGAGAGGATGAAAAAAAGAAAAAGTAATTTAAATTTTTATATTTAAAAATGATACGTGGTAATACGTAAGTAAATTGTCCACGTCATCATTAAGAGTTAACAGTGTTAAGGGAGTAGACTACATTGGTAGACGGAATGAAATTTTAGTAGAGAGGCATGGCAATGGATAGTAAAAAATTGAATATCCAACACTATTTGATATATTTTTTGCGAATTCAAATATTGTGGATTCGGATAATTTACGAATTCGAATATTAGATTTACTATCCGAAGCTGATTCGGATATGAACAATTGGATATCCATTATCCGAACCGCTTTGGTTTTGGTTCAGATCATGTCGTATATCCAAATCTGTTATTCGAAATCCGCTTTAGTTATACGGAGAACGGATTTGAATACCCGAATCCTATATCAATTTACATATTTAGTTCTTATTAATTTTATATTTATATATATTTTTAAATTATTTATTAACTTCAAATATTTAGCGAATTCGAATATCCGACGAATATTGCTATTTAAATCGGATGCGGATTCAGATAGTAATATTCAAATAGTAAACGGATAATAAACGGATTCAGAATTTTGGATAAATTAAGCAAATTCAAATATTTAAAAATTTACTGATACCCGATCCGATGTCATATCTAAACTTTAGGTACCACATTTTGCACATTTTTTAAGTAAAAAATCCATTAAATTTTACTCAAATTAATGTCTTTATTAAGGAACGCTGTTAATTTATTTCTTACTTTTAATTTTTTATGCTGTTTTTTTATTCATACACTTATGTGTAATAAATTTTATGGTGTGACATTGTTTCTTTGATCAAAGTGCACCACAATAATTTTTTTTTTTGGATAAACCACAATAATTTCTTATCATGTGATAGTATAATTATTTTTTTTTTGTGTAAATTTAAAAAATATATATATAAAGATTAAAAAATGAAAAATAATAAAATAAAAAGAATTATAATAAATATTATCTATTAGAAAGTATTTTATTATTTAAGAGATTGAAATTAGGGTATATTAATTAAAAAAAAAACAATTAAAAAAAAATAAGGCATGTGATAAATTCTTAATCTTATTTGTGAAGTTAAAAAAATTTTACCGTCACTGTATCAAATTTGAACTTTTTATTTTTTAATATATTTAAAAAAATATGTGACATCATACTAACCTCACTCCTAAAATCTAACAACTTAAATCATAATAAATCAAATAATTTCTTTATTTTTATAAATAAATAAATTAATTGTTGAAAAGAAGCATCAAAGAAGTCTCTCTTTTTGCCTACTTTCCGCATAGGAAAACCTCATTCAATTTAAGACACCCTTAACTTAAATTTATAAAATAAATACAATCAAAAAGGAAATTCTTTTTTCCTTTTTTAAAATTTTAGGCGTCCACACCACACCTTCTAGAAATAGAAGTAGAAAACTAAAAAAAGTTTTTTTTTTTTTTTAAGGATTTATTTAATATATAAACACCACTTAAAATTTATTTATTGAATTTTGTTAATAAGTGTCCTTATAATATTTTTTAAAATTAGTTAATACACTATTTATTAGATTTGATAATATTAGACACGATACGAACATGGCACGAAAAAAATAACTAAAAACACGACACGAAAAATAACACGAACACGACACGAATGTCTCAAAATCTATATAATACGAATTATTAACGTATCAAAGTTTATATAAATATAAAATACCTTAAACATGATTATGACACGATAAAATACACGAACATGACACGGATACAGAAATTATCAGGTCTACTATTTATAATAATAACATTGTATTAAATGCAATAATTGATAACTTTATTCATTATTTATAATGCATTGGATGAAAATATTATTATATATAACCTTAAAAAATGACCTTAGGATATTTATTAGCAAAATCCTTATTTATTTATCATTTTAGACATTTTTTTTACATTTAATATGTTATTTTTCTGGGTCAATTTAATCGATGCCTATAAGCATCATTTAAGCATGATTTAATTACCCGTTTACGAAAGTTTTTTTTTTGTATTTAATACATTATTTTACTGAAATTAAAAAAAAAAGTAAGTTATTAATTACACTTTTCTTTCTATATATATCACCTTAATCAGTGTCTAATGACACTGGTTAACATTTCTCCATTTTTATTGAATTCAAGAAAAAAAGTAATGTATTAATTACACTTTTGTTTTTATATATATCATTTTAACCAATACCATTAGGCACCTGTTAATCTTTTTCTTTTTAAAAAAAAAAAAATGTTAACTAGTGTCACTAGACATTGGTTAAGATGATATATAGAAAGAAAAGTGTAATTAATAACTTAATTTTTTTAATTCAAAAAGTAATGTATTAAATATAAAAAAAACTTTATTAAATTGATAATTAAATAATTCTTAGTCGGTTTCTATAGATACCGATTAAATGAACCATTTTTAAAACTATCCAAGAACCTTCTTCTCTCTATTATGTGAAAGTGAAAGTAGACCTGATAATTTTAAATATCATACGATTATATTATACGAAAAAAATAATTAACACACGAAAAAAATATGAACACGATACGAATTTACAAACGTGTCAAAATCTATTTAATATAAATTATTAATATATCAAAATTTAAATAAATATATAATATCTTAAATATAATTATAATATATAAAAATATATAAATACGATATAAATACTAAAATTATCGTATGTAAGTGACCATCCAACTCTAAGACTTTTCATTTTCATGTTTCATGTTTCATTGTCAAATAAAAATTTTTGGTTTGGTATTTTCAAATGAAATGAAAAAAGATTTGAATGATTGATCTCTGCCGTGTTTCTTGTAAAAGCCGCCTTCTTTTCTATTACAACTTACAAGGCCTTTTGACTTTGCACACTTCTCTTATTTCAAACACGCCATTGCAGCAACAGAAAAAGAAGAAAATTCCTCTTCCAACCCACCAAAGCTCCACATCTCATTTTCATTGCAACAACAGATACTTGTTCTTGAAGTTACTCACTTTTTTTTAAAAAAAAATTATATACCAACGATCATAAACAAAAGGTTCCTTCTTTCTTTCTTCTTTGTTCTTTCTACTTGTATTTGTAATTTTTGTACCATATTTTCATTTGTATACATCATTTTTTTAATGTGTAAATTATTTTGGGATGTGGCTATGGCTTTACACTGCTGATTGGAATTCTGGGTTGTTTTTTTTTTTTTGTTTCTTAATATCTGTTGCTGAAGTTTGGTATTTTAGCAAATTTGGTTGAAATCATAATCTGGGTATTTCATGAATTTGTTGATTTGTTGACTTTTGAGCTGTTGGAGATGTCTTTTGATCCATAGATCATAAGCCTCAAAAGTGGTTTCTGTAGATTTTTTTACTTTATTTTATATTCAGCTGATCTAAGAGAAGAAAGTTGAGGGGATCCTGGATTTGTTTTTGGGATGGATTCAAAAACCCCAGTTGAGAATTTCTATGGTATTGAACCCGCCTTAAGTTCCTCGTCAAGAAGGAGCAATTTTTCTATTCAGTCCAAAGCATCCGGCGGGAATTCGATTAGGGAAGTGAATTTTAGTGATTTGGGATCAAAGCCTGTGAGATATGGATCTCATGGTGCTAATTCAGAGACTTATAGCATGTCACAGAGAGAGATCAATGATGAAGATGCTAGGTTGGTACATATAAATGATCCTGTCAAGACAAATGAGAGGTTTGAGTTCGCTGGGAATTCCATTCGGACTGGAAAGTACTCAATCCTAACATTTTTGCCTAGGAACTTGTTTGAGCAGTTTCATAGAGTGGCCTATATATACTTCCTTGTGATTGCCGTACTTAATCAACTGCCTCAGCTTGCAGTATTTGGACGTGGAGCTTCCATTATGCCATTGGCAATTGTCCTTGCGGTTACAGCTGTTAAAGATGCATATGAGGACTATAGGCGCCATAGGTCGGACAAGATTGAGAATAATAGGCTAGCATCAGTTTTGGTAAATGATCAATTTCAACAAAAGAAATGGAAGAACATTCAGGTTGGTGAGATAATCAAGATTCATGCAAATGAAACTCTTCCTTGTGATATGGTGTTGCTCTCAACTAGTGATCCAACTGGGGTTGCATACATTCAGACTATTAATTTGGATGGAGAGTCCAATTTGAAGACACGATATGCAAAACAGGAGACCCTTCTCAAGGTTCCCGAAAAGGAGAAGGTTACTGGGTTGATTAAGTGTGAGAAACCCAACAGGAACATATATGGGTTTCAGGCGAACATGGAAGTTGATGGGAAACGACTGTCACTTGGTCCCTCCAATATTATTCTTCGTGGCTGTGAGCTCAAAAATACTGCTTGGGCAGTTGGAGTTGCCGTCTATGCCGGCCGTGAGACCAAAGTGATGCTTAACAGCTCAGGAGCCCCATCTAAGAGGAGCCGGCTTGAGACTCATATGAACTTGGAGATCATCTTCCTCTCACTGTTTCTTATTGCTCTGTGTACAGTTGTCTCTGTCTGTGCTGCTGTTTGGTTGAGGCGCCATAGGGACGAGTTGGATTACTTGCCCTTTTATAGAAGAAAGGACTTCTCTGAAGAGGAAGAAGAGAACTATAATTATTATGGATGGGGATTGGAAATATGTTTCACATTCCTCATGTCAGTGATTGTGTTCCAGATCATGATTCCCATCTCGTTGTATATTTCCATGGAGTTAGTCCGGGTTGGTCAGGCTTACTTCATGATTCGAGATGCTCAGATGTATGACGAGTCATCAAATTCAAGATTTCAGTGTAGGGCTTTGAATATAAATGAGGACCTAGGACAAATAAAATATGTTTTCTCTGACAAAACTGGTACACTTACTGAGAACAAGATGGAATTTCAGTGTGCAAGCATTTGGGGGGTAGATTACAGTGGTGGACAGGCCATTTCACAAGATCAGAATGATGGTTACTTTGCCCAAGGTAAACAACAAATATATTTCTAGTACTTCTGTCTTAGAAAGGAATTTTTTTTTGAGGTTTCTTTAGCATTTTTCTGACTTTTTCTCTTTTTAATCAGTGGATGGTAAGGTTTTGAGGCCTAAGATGAAGGTTAAGACTGACCCTGAGCTTCTACAATTTGCAAGGAATGGAAAAGAGACAAAAGAAGGCAGTCATGTCCATGATTTCTTCCTTGCACTGGCAGCTTGCAATACAGTTGTGCCTCTAATTGTAGATACGCCTGATCCTACTGTGAAGTTGATAGATTACCAAGGGGAGTCTCCAGATGAACAGGCATTGGTTTATGCTGCTGCATCATATGGATTTATGCTGATAGAAAGAACCTCTGGCCATATTGTTATTGACATTCAAGGTGAAAGGCAAAGGTAATCTGAAGTGCTGACTTCTATCTTCTTGAATTCGTTTCCACCATTTCTGTTATATTGTTATGTTATGACCTCCACCTGCATCAGCACTAGTATTGCTACTAAATATGAGTTTTTGGTGTCGGGTATTTAGTGTAAATGCTTGGACAGGGTGCTTCAATTGTTATAGGAATTTCTAGAGGGTGAAAGTTTTGTGGAACATATTATACCAAAAAATAGATATATGAGTTTCTTAGTTTTTTCTTGAATAAATCAATATATATATATATAATATATATTATTTCGTTTTGGAAGTTCCTCTACTAATTTTGCACCAACAGAATGATGTTGTGAACTAAATTCTTAACCTGTACAAGTGAAAATGACTTGTATTTTTCATGGCTCAATTATAGTTTTATATTGTTTGAGGTTATTAGCATTATTTTATCTTACTTATTCTTGCATATTTACCTAGTGCTAAAGTTGCCAAAAAGTCTGTGAATACCTATCCTATATTAGTATCAATGTTTTTTTTTTTTTTCCTTTTATTGTTGAAATTTTGAGACATTGAGAGGTTGAGATATTGTAAGATTTAAGAATTGACATTGAAATTTCTCTTGGTTTGGGAGAAGAAAAGAAAAAAAAAGGGCGGAGTTGCCATCATTACTTCATTACTAATACTATGATAATGCCTATTAAAGATGTGCCTTTAGTTGTGCCAGTGTTGTACTCCTGGATTTTAATTATATTAATTTTTTTTGTTGAATAAAATTGTTTTGGGCCATGCAGGTTCAATGTTTTGGGTTTGCACGAGTTTGATAGTGATCGGAAGAGGATGTCTGTTTTATTGGGGTTCCCTGACAAATCTGTAAAAGTGTTTGTAAAAGGCGCTGACACAACAATGTTTAGCGTCATAGATAGATCTATGAATATAAATGTAATACGCACAACTGAAGCCCATCTTTACTCTTACTCCTCAGTAGGTTTGAGAACACTTGTTGTTGGGATGAGAGAACTGAGTACTTCAGAATTTGAGGAATGGCACTCTGCATTTGAGGCAGCAAGTTCTGCTTTAATGGGTAGAGCCAGGTTGCTTCGGAAGGTTGCAAGCAATATAGAATACAATCTCTGCATACTGGGTGCCTCAGGTATTGAAGATAAACTGCAACAAGGAGTGCCAGAAGCCATTGAGTCTCTTAGAACAGCCGGGATCAAAGTATGGGTGTTGACTGGGGACAAGCAAGAAACGGCCATATCAATTGGATACTCCTCGAAGCTCTTGACGAGTAAAATGACACAAATTATAATTAACAGCAACTCTAAGGAGTCATGCGGGAAGAGTTTAGAAGATGCCATCATCATGTCTAAGAAACTCATGGCTGTATCAGGCAGTACAAATAACGCTGGTGGAATTTCGGGAGCTGGTTTAACTCCTGTAGCGTTGATTATTGATGGTACCAGCCTTGTATATATTCTTGACAGTGAACTCGAAGAAAGGGTAAGGAATTGTAGACTTGCCTTTGTTTTTTGTTTCTCTTTCTGATATCCTGCATGCTGATGTGACTTATTTTTTAATCTTTGCTTGCAGCTCTTCCAGTTGGCCTGTAATTGTTCTGTGGTTTTGTGTTGTCGAGTGGCCCCGTTACAAAAAGCTGGAATTGTTGCCCTTGTAAAGAAGAGGACTGCGGACATGACACTTGCCATTGGGGATGGTAATCATCATTCTCTTGATTTTCTAATCATCATCTTATGATCAATAAAGAGAAAAAGAAAGGTGTAATATTGTAACATTATATCTGCTTTCTTTTTGGTGTTTTGGGCTGATTTAAGAAATACTACTGGATGTTTGACAGGTGCTAATGATGTTTCAATGATCCAAATGGCGGATGTCGGAGTTGGCATCAGTGGCCAAGAGGGTAGGCAAGCTGTAATGGCATCAGATTTTGCAATGGGGCAGTTCAGATTCTTAGTTCCTCTTTTGTTGGTCCATGGCCATTGGAATTACCAGAGGATGGGCTACATGATACTATACAATTTTTACAGGAATGCAGTGTTTGTCCTTGTTTTATTTTGGTGAGTTATTTTTAGATAAGTGCTTGCTCAAATCTATAATTCTTTCTTGTACATGTACTAAATGCAGATATTCAGCCTTCATTAGGTGGTTGACCATGTTGATGGTTTAAATCTATGTTGCTCCGACTCTTCATTTTTCTTGAAGTATCCATGTCTGATACCCGTGTCCGACGCATATCCGGACATGGGTATGGGGATATGATCCTCCAAGGACCCTTCAAATACATGGAAATCTTGGAAAAAATTGAACATACCCGTGTCCGACACCACACCCGAGTCCGAGTAACATAGGTTCAAACTAACCTTGATTTTCACCTAAGATGGATTGTATCTTTTGGTACTTACTAACTGGGCTAAAACGGCAGTTGAGGCAATAAAATGTCATCACTGCCTGTTTATATATATATATATATATATAGTAGATCATTTACTTGTACACTCCTTATTAGTGATTGAGACTAACCTACCTCCCCCAAAACATAAAGGAGTAAAATTCTTCCTTCTGCTCAATTAGGATAAAGATAATTGAATTTTGATCCCAGTTGGTTGAAAATCATAATTTATACTTAATTCAGAATAGAAGTTGAATTACATTTTGGTCAATTAAATTAAGATTTCATCTGTGGATGAGTATTTTTAACTTCTCTATGTTCTTCGCAGGTATGTGCTCTTTACTTGTTTCTCTTTGACCACTGCAATCACTGAGTGGAGCAGTGTGTTGTATTCTGTGATCTACACATCAGTTCCTACGATTGTTGTCGGTATTCTTGACAAGGACCTAAGTAGAAGGACTCTTTTAAAGTATCCTCAGCTGTATGGGGCTGGGCACAGACAAGAATGCTACAACAAAAAGCTTTTTTGGATCACAATGATTGATACGTTATGGCAAAGTGCAGTTGCCTTTTTTGTTCCTCTTCTTGCATATTGGGGCAGCACCATTGATGCATCAAGTATAGGAGATCTTTGGACTCTTGCAGTTGTTATATTGGTTAATTTACACTTGGCCATGGATGTCATCCGGTGGAATTGGACAACTCATGCAGCCATTTGGGGATCTATAATTGCAACTTGCATTTGTGTCATCATTATTGATGCTTTACCATTTTTAGTTGGTTACTGGTAAGCCCCTTTATCATCAGATTTATTAGACCTGGCAATTCGTGTATCCGTCGTGTTCGTATATTTTTTCGTGTCATAATCGTGTTTAAGGTGTTTTATATTTGTATAAATTTTGACGTGTTAATAATTTGTGTTATATAGATTTTGACATGTTCGAGTATTCGTGTAGTGTCCGTGTTTCTTTTTCATGTCGTGTTTTAGTTATTTTTTCTGTGTCGTTTTCGTGTCGTGTCCAATATTACCGGTCTAAGATTTATTTTCTGTAGTATTATTTGCTTTAATTGAGCATGTAGATTTCTGTTTAACTTGATGGAGCATGTTGAGATAAATTATTTTGACACTTACCCAATAAAATACCTTAAAACATTAGGTTTTTTCCTTGCCTGCTAACACAACAAAACTATGTTCAACAAATATATATTAATACATACATAAAGAGGTGGTAAATAGGTGGATTCGGGTTGAATCAACTTATGATTCTGATCATCGTGTTCGGATTTCTTTGGGTTATCTCGGGTTCGTTTGTTTTGGATTTGAGTTTCTTTGGATTCGGGTTTTTGACTTTTTAATCAGCTCGGATCAAATTAGGTTCGGGCGGGTTTTCAGGTTTGGATTATTACCACCTCTGTGTATCATATAGATATGCCTTTGTGTGCGTGTGTGTGGGTGCTTATCAACATGCCTATAAATATATGTACATGCATGTATGTAAGCATGACTATCCCCAAGTTTTCGGGTTTCTACCTACTTGGCTGCCGTCCTGAGGTTAGGACATCTCAATCATGTCCTGTAATCCTGTTGACTTTAGGAAAATTGAAATAATTATTCATGGTAAAAAATGTCCTTAGTTGATTCTATGCTTGCTAATGAGTTCCATAAATGAGTACTCCTACTATGCATTTAGAGTAAATGATTCATTGAAATCTATAATTTCCATTGAATATATTTTTTGACTTTTGGCAACTGAAATGATTTGACAGGGCCATCTTTGAAATCGCGAGGACAGGATTGTTTTGGTTGTGCTTGCTTGCCATCATTGTAGCCGCATTAATTCCTCGTTTTGTTGTGAAAGTTCTTTATCAGTTGTACACACCTTGCGATGTTCAGATTGCAAGGGAAGCCGAAAAGTTTACGACTCGGATTGAATCTGGAGCTGTAGAAATAGAAATGAATCCAATCTTGGAGCCTCCAAGGAGATGACAGGTGATTTTGTTCCTTCTTCACCCCTATTTCTTTTTGTAAACTATCATGTTCTTTAGGCTTCTGCAGAGTATTTTTCTTCATTGCCGGATTTTCGTTGTTTGCTATCCGAAGGATAGAATTATTATGCCTTAGATTTGTAGTTTATGTTGTCGTATCTTACAAAATTATTTTAGTGTAAATTAGCATTGTTTACAGCAAAGAGAACCATACACAGAAACATACATGAAAATTTCAATGAATATAGTTTGATTGCCAGCTATTGTTGTCCATTCTTGACTGTCTGAATTTGCATATTCTGATAAACTTGTTTTTAATTCTGAATCATTTTTGTAAGAAATACCAACATCAGTTCAGTTGGTTTATTTAGCACATTGGAATTGTTAAATACTATGTTACTCGGACTCGGGTGTGAGTGTCGGACACGGGTATATGTTCGACATGGGTATGTTCAAATGTTTTTCCAAGATTTTCATGTATTTGGAAGGTCTTTGGAGGATCATAACTTCATACCCATATCCGGATATGTGTCGGACATAGGGATGGCAAAACCCGATCCGACCGATGGATTTCGAACCGATCCGATCCGAATGGAGAGGTTTTTTTTTTTTGAACAATGGAGGCGGAGCGGGGCGGTGTGGTTTTTTTTTGTTTGAAAGGCGGGGATGGAGCAGTTGTGGTAATTGCCTGCTCCGCACCGCCCGCATATTGAAATTACAATTTTACCCTTAAATATTTAACTTTTAAAAAAATAATAAAATAATATAATTAAACTTATTAGTATTATTTTTCTTTTTAAAAACTTAAACCTAATACTTTATTTTTTTCTCTTCCTAGATTAGAAACATGTTTATATTGAATTTATATTAAAAAAAAATTATAATGCTTTATTATTTGAAAAAAATAAAAATAATTAATAAATATCGAATGGGGCGGAGCGGGGTGGGGCGGTTATGGATGTAACCGACATCCATGGAGGCGGTAGTGGTATTGAAATTTCAACATCCACGGCGGAGCGGGGCGGGGGGCAGGGCAGAGCAGTGCCATGGCGGGGCGGGGGTGGATACTGCAAAATCCGCCCCCGCCCCGCTCCGCTCCATTGCCATCCCTAGCCGGACACGGATGCCGGACACGAGTACTACAAGAAAAATGAAGAGTCGAAGCAACATAGGTCAAATATGGCAATGATCGCCTTGTTAACTTGAGAAAACTTGGTTCAATTCTTTCAATCTCATGAAGTTCTTGCATTCCTTGCGGGACAAAAGAGATTGTGATCAGCTCAGCTGTCATTCTTCGCAATACCATTTGAGTTTAAGGATGGCAAAATATGATCCGTCCAAAAGATTTTGTATTGATCCATTCTGATGAGTTTTTTTTTTTTGAAAAACGAGGCCAGGATGGAGAGGGCAATTTTGGTATTTGCATGCTTTATTCCGTCTTGCCTCGACTTTTGAAATTACTATTTTATCCTTAAAATATTTTATATTTCTTTTTATAATATATTAAAGAATTATATATAATAAAATTATGTTCATGAATTAATTATAATATAATTTTTTTTTATAATATTAATCTTTACTTTCGCGTGGCATAACAGTGTCATATCCTTTCTCTTTTAGCCATAAGTTTAGGTAGCAAAAAAGATTTAAGGAAACTTTAAGATTTAATTTAATTATTGTTAGGTACTAATCCAGTTCAAAGGTTGAGTTTGGATAACCATTATTCAATTTTGGTCGGTCAGGTTCGGCTCGAATTATTATTTATTAATAATAAATTATTATTTATTTAAATTTAATTATAAAATATTAATATTAATATAAAATAAAATAATTTTTTAATTTTTTTAAATAGTGATTCGAGCTTACGAATCAGCTCGGATCGAACTTGAATAAAAAGTATGAAAAAAATTCAAGCTGTGGCCTGACTAGGCCATGAATACCTCTAGTAGTAGTTACATGTATCTTTTGCTTAAAAAATCGAATTTGAATTTTCTTTTTGTCCAACAAAAAGAAGAAACTAAGATAAATTCCAACCAGGGTTATTGGTACTGTATCGATATCGGTCGTACAGGTCGGTACGTATCGTTTTTAAGAAAAATCGAAACGGTATTAGTCGCGTTCCGTTTCAATTTTGATACCGGTCGTACCGGTCAGTACCGGTCAATACCTGTATGTATCAGTTTGTACCGGTTGGTACAAGATTTTGATTTTTTTTTAATTTTTTTTATTTAAAAATTTACTTATTTGAATTTTTAAATCAATTTCAATATTTTTTGTGTCATGATCATTTTTATTTTTTTCATAATTATATTTAAAATATATACATGTTCATTAAATTAGGTTATTGGACATAATTAACAATAATTTACTATACATTTTTAACATTTTAATATTTATTTTACTTATTTGATGTTTACAAATTTTAGATATTAAATATTTAAAATTTATATTTGTATAAAAACATATATATGCATGTAATGGATGTATATTTGCATGTGTATATAATATATATTATTAAAAAACTTGAAAATAGGTTATACATATAGATATATGAAAAAATATTTAAAAAATATCGGTAAACCCGAAACGATACGCCGAAACAAACCGATACGTTGGTACCAGAACAAAAATGGTATATCCACCGGTATGGTACTGACTACCTTGATTCCAACACAATTTTTTGAATAGAAAACACAAAAAGACAATCATATTAGTTTGGGTTAAAAGAATAAATTTGTCATCGTGTGGATATTTACATTTGTCACTATATTTTATTTTGATTGATATTATCGTTGTAATTTGGAATTATGGGTAAATTTATTACTATACGTTAACTTAATTGATTGAATTTTATCACTAAATTTTGATTTTTGATTGAATTTTTTCATTCAACATTGATTTTGAATGAATTGAATACAAAATTTGATAAAAAAAAATATTTCTTCAATTTTTTTTTTTAATAATTAACAATAATAAATTAATGAATAAAAAATTAACATAAAATTTTTATTTTATAAAAAACAATAATTTTATGTTAGTTTTTTGTGTCTTTTTTTCTATTTTTCAAGTCATTGATGATCGATAATGACATTAGTCAGTAGTAATATTGTAAGACCAAATTTGATCGTTGGACATCAAATCCGAGATATCCTTTTTATAATGTTATTTTTTAAAACTTTTTCATGTTAGAAAATTTCTAAAATTTAAAAAAAATAGAATAATTCGTTTGTATCAAATTAAGAAATTAAAAATTAAATAAAATGATGTGACAAGTAGACCTGCTTATGGATCGGATCGCGACCCGGAACTTTTCAAATGTCCTTACCTAGGCTCAGCCTTGGGCGAGCCTGGGCCGATTCGATTTATTATTTAAAAAATAATATTTATATTTTTATAATTAAATTTAAATAATTTTATTTATTATGTGAAAAGTGATTCGGATCGGGCCGACCCGAATTAGAAAAAGCTATACTTAGACTAGACCCAAAACGTGTCGGGCGGGCTACCTGGCCCTTGAGCATGCTAGTAACAAGGAAGAAAATTATAAACTATTTAACTAATATTATGTTTGTATCAAATGAAAAAATAAAAATGATATGAAAAAATATCAACATGAGAAAAATTAAAAATGACATGGATATATTGGATTTGGTGTTTAGACGATCAAATTTTGCTTTTGAGTATCACTTTTAACCGATGTCATCATCAATCACCAAAGACTTGAATAATAAAAAAAAAAAAAGAGAAATTTTTTAAAAATTTAGTTTTTTTATAAAATAAAAATTCTATGTTAATTTTTTAAGTTTTAATATTTTCATGAATTAATTTATTTTTGTTAATTATTAAAATAAAATATTGGAAGGAATATGTTTTGTTAAATTTTGTTTTCAAACCATTTAAACAAAGTTGAGTGGCAAAATTCAATCAAGAAGTCAAATTTTAGTGGCAAAATTCAATCAAATAAAAATATAGTGGTAAATTTGACCTAATCCTAAAAGTACAATGTCAAATATTAATCAAAATAAAATATAGTAGCAAGTTTCAATATTCACCTATAGTATAGTCGCAAATTTGCCCTTTGACCCTATTAATTTTTGTTTTTGATTTTTGTACAAAGAAGATCACAGTCTAAAAATATGGAAAAAGATTGCATATGTTGGGATTAAAACCCCGGACCTACTGAATGCCGCCTCTTAAGGGTAGAAACATGAACCAACTAGACTAAGTTTTGAGTTCATATTAGTTTTTGTTTTAGTTTTTATATATGTGGTATCGGCTTACACACATGTTGAAAAAATTGAACTGGATCGGCGAATCGAATTGGTTTAATCGAGAATCTAAGACTTGTTTGGTCGGACATATACTTTAGAATCGACTATTTTGTGAACCAATAAAAAATCAATTGAACCGGTAAAAAATAAAAGTAAACCAATAAAAAATCGATTTTAAGTATTTTTTTAAAAAAATAAATTAAGTGATGAGATTTGAATCTTTAACCTTTACACCATACTATTTAGCCAAATACATATTTTTATTAAGTATTTACTATATTTAATATTAAAATTATTTATTTAATTGAATCGATCAAATTATCTAAACCAATAATCAAAATTCTCACCGATTTAACTTTCAATCCGATTTTTCATCCTAACTTACATAATAAGAGATAAGTCTTTTTCCCATCTCATACATTTCACGTTGCTTATCTGAATTATTAGTATTCGAACTCGTTCTAACTCGTTGTGGTGTCTTTGTCTTATAGGAGACAATCATATTACCTTTTGAGGCCTCGTTTAGCATTGCTTTTGGCACAACTTTTGAGGTCAAAAGCCGCTTTTTACCGCGAACGCAATGCTAAACAGATAAAAAAAATTAGCTTCTGCTGTTTAAACCATGATTTGAAAAGCCAAACCAAAAAGCCAAAAAATATAGCTTTTGGGCTTTAAAAGCTGGCTTTTGGATAAAATGACTTTATTATCCTCACATCTCTACACTTTTATTATTTTAAACATATATTTTTTTGACATTTCAATTTCCAACAACACTTTTTCACAGTAATGCTAAACACTTAAAAGTTTTTAAACCATACTTTTTCACCACACTTTATAAACACACTTTTTTCAACTCGAACTTTTTTCAACCAAAGCTTTTTCCAACAGCAATGTTAAACTAGCCCTAAATAATATTTACTTATACAAACCTTTTAGTTGTGCAAGTTACTGGTAGATTTTTAGATCAAAGTTTTCGATATTCGAATAGCATATTTAAAAAATTGTAACCCAATTACTCAAATCAAATGCCTCCAAAGTATTGTACTAAAATATACCAATTTGCCAACGATAGCATTAATCCCTTTTTGCACACTAACTAGCGTTAGCAATGAAAACCAAGCTTTTAGCTTTGATATTGTCCATCAAAATTAAGGATGATAACGGATCAGATATTTATGTTTTTTGTAATATTCGTATTCAAATTCGTAAAACTGTTTTAAAATTCGAATCCGTTTATTATCCGCATTAAATCCGAATATTATTATCCGAATTCAAATTAAATAACATTATTCGTCGAATACCCGAATCCGTTAAATATTCGAATTCAGTAAGTAAAAAAAATTAAATAAAAATATAAAATCAAACAAAAATTAATTTTAAATTTAAATAAACGGATAATGGATTTGGATATTCGAATCCGAATCCGCAGAAGTAATGCGAATTCGGATAATGGATATCCGAGGTTTCATATCCGTATATGTTTCGAATCCGATGCGGATAGTAATTATAATATCCGAATTCGAATTTTATCCGAATCCGCAATATCCAAATGAGAAAAAAGTGGATCGGATAATTACGGATATCCCAATCCGCATTATCCATTGCCATCCCTAATTAAAACCAACACATCCTCCACACCCATTTATAGAATTAGGGTTTAGTTCATTTGATTCATACAGCCACTCTTAAGAAGTGACATTTAGCAGATTTTGGATTCAAATTTCAACATCTGCAACTTCTTCCCTTATTCTCAAGCTGCGATATTTTTTGTAAAAGAAAATAATCATGAAACACATCCTCCATACCCATTCATAGAACTCTCTACCAGGAAAAGGAAATTAGCAAGAGAAAGAATCGGGTTTAGTTCAGTTAGTTCATACAACTATCCTTAATGACGTTCAACAAATATTAGATTCGAATTTCAATATCTATAATCTCTCCTCTTATTCTTAATTTTTTTTAAAAAAAACAAAAAAAACAGAAGAAAACAAAAGAAATGAGTCATGAAACATATTCTCCAACAGAGAACAGTTGTTGGCATAGGAAACTTTCCCGTGACTAACTTTTATTTTTTGATGTAAGATTGAAAATCTGCAAGCAAAGTTGGAAGTTTGTTGGGTCCAAAAGTGCTTGCCAAATGCTTTTGTCTCAATTATTGTTTCTTTGTATTCGTTGGGTCATAGCAAGTGGCCTTTTCTAGTTCAAAGCTTTATTTGCATGAAAAGATAAGGCCTTTCCCTATGTATTTCTGACTTGTTTTGGGATTATAGGAATTGGGATCTTCTTCAGGAGTTGTCAATTTTGGTTCACGGTGTTGAGATCTCGTGAACTCAATGGACCTACCAATTCCTCCCTTCAGCCCCATTATCAAGTTTTCTTTGATCATGACAGTTGACAACGAGGCTGATTATGTCAATGAATAAAAAAAATTAAATTGAATCGATCGGTTGGACTAATTAAATTAAGAATTGATGGTCTGTTTGATCCGGTATTATATATAAAATCGAGTTTTCTTTGAATCGATGAAAAATCAATTTAACTGGTAAAAAATTGATAAAAACTATTTTTTTATTTTTATTTTTTTGAATTTTTTTTATATGTGATAAGATTTGAACCCTTAATTTTTAAATTTTATCTTAAAGATCATAAAACTAAAACGAATAAATATTTTTATTAATTATTTACTATATTTATTACTTATTTAATATTAAAATTATTATTTTTATATATTCAAAAGTATTTTTGAAAACTCGCATCAATTAATAGTACTTAGAGATGGTCAAATGAACTAGAATTTGAAAACTCGCTCGAAAAAGTATACGAATTCGTATCCAACTGAATTAGATTTGATTAAAAAAAAGTCATAGGTCCGAACTCAAAAAAATTTGAACTTAAAAATATTATGATAAAAAATGATCCGGGCTCGAAAACCTGAATATGAATAGATCAAACTTGAAAAATATATTGAAATGGTTACATCTTATATAAAATTCAAAAATTGACTTGATTAATTCGAAATCGAGCCCGATTAATCCTTAATGGCCTTGCAATGGAATTGATAACCTCTCAAACTTGAGATGAAATTTCTCAACCAAAATGCTTGTGATTTTGCTTCATAGTATGCAATAAATTTCAGCTTTCATGGAAGATGAAACAACAATTGTTTGCTTAACACCACTCAAAGATACAACACCTCTAGCTAAGATGAAAATATATCCTAAAGTGGATTTCCTTTTACTTATACATCCACTAAAATCTGAATCTAAATATCCAATCACTTTTAAATGATCATATTGATTGTATGTAAGTCTATAGTCATTGGTTCCTTGTAAATAATGCATAATTTTTTTGTACAAATCTGAACAGATATAAGACTACTAACAGCAAATGCATAAGGAATGCCTTTCATCTGCTTATTTTCCAAATCGTTTTGGACACATTAACTTAGAATGAATTTATCCTCTTTTACAATTAATGTCATTGTCGGTGGAAAAACTTTGCTTTCTAAATCTTTCTAAACTTTTTCAATGTAAGTTTTCTGAAATAGATTTATGCCTCGTTTAGCATTGCTTCTGGTACAGTTTTTGAGATCAAAAGTTGCTTTTCACCGCAAACGCAATGCTAAACAGATAAAAAAATTTGGCTTCTGTTGTTGAAATCATTGTTTGAAAAGCCAAACCAAAAAGCAAAAAAATATAGCTTTTGGGCTTTAAAAGTTGACTTTTGGATAAAATGACTTTATTATCCTCACATCTTTACACTTTTATTATTTTAAACATATCTTTTTTTGACATTTCAATTTTCTACAACACTTTCTCACAACAATGCTAAACATTTAAAAGTTTTTAAACCACATTTTTTCACCACACTTTATAAACACATTTTTTTCAACTTGAGCTTTTTTCAACCCAAATTTTTTCCAACAGCAATACTAAACTAGTCCTTAATCTCTTTTGATACTTATCTCTGTAAATTTTTATGCCAATGACATTAGAGGTTTTACCCAAATCTTTTATCTCAAACTCACAAATTTACTTCCAGCTAACTCTAGCACTTGTAGCTTTCTTATCATTCCCTTTCCAAAAAAAAAAAGGCTGAGTACATTTAGTTTACTCTATTAAGGGTTTTGCTAAGTAGTGCCCTTAGGGCGCTTGTTAAGGTTAGTTAATATACTATTTATAGTAATAATATTGTATTAAATGCAAAAGTTAACAACTTTATTCATCATTTTCGATGCATTGAATTGAGATATTACTATATATAGTAACCTTAACAAGTGCCCTTAGAGCACTTGTTAGCAAAATCCCTCTATTAATAATATGCTGTGAAAGGATAAAATTCCTATATCAAAAAATTTGCAGACTGAAAAGCATCAATTGGATTAATTGCAATTTTCCTGCATAAAGAGAGATGCTTCATTGTCCATTAGTTTATCTTAGCTGAAATCTTTTCCATCAGAAGACCATAATCTCTAACAGTAAGCAAAGTGATCCATTTTATCCATTTTTTCATAATTTTTTTTATGATCTCATGTTTATTGTTGAATATTAAAATATTGAAAAATAAAGAATTTGATATTATCCTTTTTTTTTATTAATTAATGTATAATTAATGAAAACATTAAATTTAAAAGAAATTAAAAAATTTCAATCAATGGGCTTTTTTGTGTTTATCATTTAAAAAAAAAAATGTCTAAGCACACTAAATGTACGTTTAATCATATGTGTTTCAATCGAAAAGATATAAAACACTTTTATTATCTGGCATTAAAACACAACGCTTAAATGTGCCTAAAACGCACGTTTTAATAACACTAACAGTAAATAATACAGATTCTACTCAATTTCTATAACATTTTTTCCCAAACCAAAAAATCATAAATTCACCCTCTATCTTGGAAAACAAAAAAAAATTCGTTTTTGATACACTGACAGTGTAAATTTTTTAATTCCACAAACGGATTAAGAGATTACTATATGCCCCACTTCTTTTTTTAATTAGTTTTTATTTTTTTTATTATACCCTGAATATGTGTTACTATATTAACCTTGCTTGTGGAGTTCAAAAACTCCACTAACAATGTATCAGATAATAATCTAACAAAAAAATCGATAAATAAAATTGGATGAGAGTAAGATTTTTTATTGGGTTAATTTGGATTATCCTACAAGTGTTATTAACAATAAAATGATAGCAAATACTTCAAAGTAAATATGTTCATGACCAAGTCAGGTCGCTGCTATATTTTTTTTTAACTTAGATTCGAATCGATTTGAAAATTTATATTATTGTTCAAAATAATATTAAAATAATATTTTTTATATTAATATTTATAATTAAATTTAAATAAAATAATATTTTTATTGATGAATAATAATTAAAATTAATTCAAATTAAAAAATATATATTATCTATTAAATCTAACGAATAATCCGACTATGAATATATCTATTCCATTTTCATAATTATGAGAAGGATATGCAGCCCGTTGCACATCTCTTTCTTTTTTCGGAAAATATCATGTCATGTCCACATAACCAAGACAAGCCTACATGTCTGCCTACATCTGTTTCTTCTTCTATTTATTTCTGCACTTTTTATTTATTTTTTGTTTTAATTCTACGATGTTGAAGTGTTTGGTCTAGGGGTATAAATGAGATATTCACAAATTATTCGGCTTCAGTTAAAAAAAACTCGAATTAAATTCGGTTATTGTCGAGTCGAGCTCGAGCAGTTTGAGTTATCGAGCGAGTCGAATTCGAGTATCGTAATACTTGACTCGAGCAGCTCGCGAGCCTAATCGAACTTTTTTATTTTTAGTACATATATATATATTTAATTAATATTGAAAAATCTCAATTCGAATTCGAGCACAAATAACGAGTTTGAAGTCGAGCATGAAAATCAAGCTCATTTTTTACTTGATAAACGAGCTTAATCGATCGAATTCGAGTAATTCGATTTTTATCTCAAATCGAACTCGAATTTTAAAAATAAAACTCAAACAAAACTTTGAATCTCAAATTTCAAATCAAGCTCAAACTCAAATTTTTTACGACTTTAGCTCGATTCGGCTTGATAACACCGTTATTTTGGCCTCTTTTGTCTCGTATACATGGATTGTCCATTTCACGTTTTCCTAGACTGCTTTTAGCTACAGAACATAACATAAGCCTTAAAACTCATTTTCTTTTCTTTTAAGTTTTGGATTCTTGAAATTATCATCACTCACGTGACGAAGCAAAGAAAGAAAAATAAAATAAAAATGATAATTTAAATTAGATCCGACAATTTAAACACGATATGATAATATGATTATATGATATAAATATAATACAAAAAATAATTAAATTACGATATGAAAAAAAAAATTGTTAGATTTAATTTAAATTAACCCAAAAAAGTGAGTTAATTTCTTTTAAAGAGGTAATTTTCAATATTTACATTGTAATATTAGAGATTGGAGCAATCTCTGTTCAAGATTTTATTAGAAACAAAAAATTGTTTAATTATAGAGTAGGTTAAGCTAAGTCCAATTCATAAAATGATAAAATACGATAGGAAAACAATATATTCAATAAATGTAAAATTAGTATAATAAATTTGATATTACACATTTAAGCATGATTAATATGACATATTTAATTTACTATCGTATTTTTATTTAGAGTTTTGACATATTTAATAATTAATATTATGTTTATATTTATATAATTTATATAAAAAAATACGAAATACGATACGTATAAAAAATATATTAAATCAATATTAGCTTGCAGGTTCTTAACGATTAGACATATTTATGGATTGGGCTAGGCACGACTTACTGTTCACAAGATAATAATAATATTTTTTTATTAAATGAACAGTGATTCAAGCCGATTTAAATCATGAAATGCTCTATCTAATCTCGATCCAATACGAACCGGATCGGACGAACTACCGACCTCTTAAGACCTCTTAAGCAAGTCTATTAACAACCAACCAAGGTCTAAAACATTTGGTAGAATAACCAGATAGAAGCAAGAGGAAAGTATAGAAAAAGAAAAGGAATATTTGTTTGTATTTAATAATGTTCTTGCTTTCTGTTTTTAATTTAGTTTGGTCTCTCATACTTCAAATCTTTGTTTCCATCAACTAAATGATCATCTGATAGTTTTCATGGCAAAGCTAGTTTACACTTCACTTTCTCTACTTCCTCTGTTAACTCTTTTTCATTGTGTTCATCTCTCAAACCAGCTCCAACCATTTCAATCCAATGCCCTAAGGGAAATCCAGCAGTTTCTCAATTACCCATCACTTCTTAGCAGCTTTAACAACACTTGGGATTTCTGCAACATTGAACCATCACCATTTTTAACTGTTGTTTGCTATGAAGATAATGTAACCCAGCTTCATATTATAGGAAACAATGGGGTTCTTCTTCCTCCATTAATGCCTCAAAACTTCTCCATTGATGCTTTCTTTTCAAGTCTTGCTAGTTTATCAAACTTGAAAGTCCTTTCTTTGGTTTCTCTAGGCTTGTGGGGGCCTTTGCCTGGTACTGTTAGTAAGCTGTCTTCCATGGAAATACTTAATGTAAGTTCAAACTACTTCAATGGGTTCATTCCCTTAGAACTTTCATATTTGAGGGATTTGCAGACTCTTGTACTTGACCATAACAAGTTCACTGGTCAAGTTCCTGGTTGGCTTAGTTCTCTTCATGGTTTGGCTGTTTTGAGTCTGAAAAATAATTCACTCTTTGGGACTCTTCCAAGCTCCATTTCAAGCTTGGAAAATCTTCGAATTCTTGTTGTCAAGAACAATCACTTGTTTGGAGAATTGCCAGATTTTCAAAACTTGACAAATCTTCAAGTTCTTGATTTAGAAAACAACTATTTTGGGCCTCAATTTCCTGCTTTGCATAACAAGTTGATCACTTTAGTACTCAGAAACAACAGTTTTCAGTTTGGTCTCCCAGATGAATTAGGCTCATATTATCAGCTACAAAAACTAGATATTTCGATGAATGGATTTGTTGGGCCATTTTTGCCATCTTTATTTGCATTGCCTTCCATTAATTACATCGATGTCTCTGGTAATAAACTTACTGGTAGGCTGTTTCAAAACATGTCCTGCAATGAACAACTTGTGTTTGTAAATTTGTCCAACAATCTTTTGATTGGGGATTTGCCTACTTGTCTGCAACCAATCTTGAAGAAAAGGGCTGTTTTGTATGCTGGAAATTGTTTGTCTGATGAAGAACAAGAGCAATATCCTTCAAATTTCTGTCATAATGAAGCATTAGCTGTAAAAGTTTTGCCTCAAAAGAGACATAATAATGGCAAGGCAATTCTTGCATCAAGTATAGTGGGAGGAATTGTTGGAATAGCAGTAATTGTTAGTTTGAGTTTTTGGGTTATCTTGAGAAGAAATAGTTGCAGGGTTGCATGGAAGACAGCTTCCAAAAGCTTAATAACAGAGAAACTGTCAACAGTTAACACAGTCAAGCTATTATCAGATGCAAGTAAGATCCTCATTTCTCTCTTCCATTTGCAATGGCTTCATTGGTTTTAAAACTAGCACATAGTTAATTATAACTGATCCTATCTGATGAGCCATTTTTAGCTTTCAACTATATATGTAATGTGAAAGTTTAACTTCCTGTGGAATTGTGAAAATCTATGTTAAGAAAATTGGACTGAAGGTTAAACCGGGTGTGATCTTCGGTTTTTGGTTCATATAAACAAGATTTTAAATATTTTTAAAATAATTTTAATGTTAAATAAATATTATATAGTAAATAATTAACAAAAATATGCATTTGACTTAATGGTATGGTCTTTAGTCTAACGCTAAAAAGGTGGATTTAAATCTCATCATTTAAAATATTTTTGAAAAAATAATTAAAAAATAAAAAACGGTTTTTTCCCGGTTTTTTACTGGTTGAACCGGTTTTAAGCTAGTTCAAATGATTTTAGGTTCTTTATATAGCATCGGATCGAACAGGCCTCCGGTTCTCGGTTGAATCGATCCGACCAATTGGTCCGGTTTTTTCATCCATGGTGAAAATCTATGTTATTCGGACTTTTTATTTTCTTTAAAGTATCAGTGTCCAATACTTGTATCAGACACTTGTGTGCGACACATAATCAGACATAGCTATGAGTGTATAATCTTCCAAATATGTGAATTTTTTTTTAAAAAATTAATATACCCGTATCTAACACATATGTGTATCCGACACTCATCCCAAATTCAAATAACAGAGGTGAAACTATCATTTCCCATATAAATCTTTAATAGGATGGTTTTTTATAATTTTTTGGAATGTAGTTGAAATTGTAAAAATGTATTCCTAAAACTCCCACACGTATAAAAAATATATATAGTGGAGTAAGTACAATTGGCATGAAATACTTGTGAACCTTTTTGTTTAGGTTGATTGTTTCATATCTACCTGATAACTTATGTTATTCGAATTCGGGATATATATATATATATATTTAAAGTTTTTTCATATATTTGGAGAATCATACTCTCATATTCATATCCGAATATGTGTCGGACACAGATGTCGAACACGAATACTTCAGAAAAAATAAAAAAATCCGGATGAAATGTGACATTTAGTGATTCTTTTATTTGCAGGGTATATATCAGAAACAATGAAGCTGGGAGCAAACCTTCCTACTTATCGTGCCTTTGCTTTGGAAGAGCTTAAAGATGCCACTAATAATTTCACTCATTCAAGCATCATGGGTGAAGGTTCACATGGTCAGGTATGCAGTCATCTAGATTTCAGGGATTTAAATTGTAGCCGCAGATATATTTTCGATCACATAGCATTTATCGCGTTTAGAAATGTAACGGATGTTATCGTAATCATTGCAATCATCGCAATCGTGAATGTTTTTTTTTTCTTTTTCATTTTTACATAACTTACTGTAAAACATGATTCAGCAAACATTAACTTGATGATTCAAGAGCTAGCAAACTTCTTACATCCTCTAGAATGTCAGATTTACAGAGGGAAGCTTGCGGATGGAAGTGTTGTTGCCATTAGAAGAAGTTTAAAGATGAGAAAGAAGCATAGCCCGCAGACATATACACACCATATTGAGATGATCTCAAAACTCAGACATAGCTACTTGGTTAGTTGCATTGGACACTGTTTTGAGTGTTGCCCAGATGATTCAAGTGTTAGCATCATATATCTCATATTCGAGTTTGTTTCAAATGCCACCTTGAGAGCTTCCATCTGTGGTAAGGAGCATTTTTCTTGAATCTTAACTATGTTACTCGGATTCGAGTATTAGTGTTCGGTACGGATATGTGTCCGACATGGATATGTTCATTTTTTAAAAAAGTTTTTCTATATATTTGGAGGGTTCACGGAAGATCATATCTCCATACCCATGTCCGGATATGGATCGGACACGGGTGTGGGACACGAGTACTACAAGAAAAATGAAGAATCGGAACAACGTAGAATCTTAATATCAATTATATATATGTAGCAAGAGCCAAATCTACTTAAACTAAAAGGAAGACATGTTTTTCATCTGTCTTTGAGCACTGATAATTTGTTTGACTAAATCATTTTGCTATTGCTTTCATCTGTCTTAAAATAAATGGATTTGTTTTGAAGATCTTTGTCCTAGAAATTTTAGTTATTACAGTGTTCTGACAATGGGAAATGAAAATGACAGTATTTTATGATGTAAGTTGTACATGATGAATACCATTTTAGTTAATGGAGTGGGGCGAGGGTGGGGATTGCTTTATCCAGTTTCGCATTACTCTTGCATGAATGTTGAAAACATCCGTTTCCATAGGTGTGGAATCCATGGAGAGGATCGAATTTTGCCATCCTTAATTGAAAACCGGTTACTGGAACTAAGAGTTCAGTACTTTACCAACAGACTTAACTATTGTTGGCCCCTTCTCTAACAATCAAGTTTTGGTCGAAGGATTACTAGGGCAAAGGCTTATCCACCTTATCTACCTCTGCCACACTCTTGCATGGATATTGAAAACATTCGTCTCCATGTATATGGAATTCGTGAAACGGATTGGATTTTGCCATCCTTAATTGAAAACCGGTTACTAGAACTAAGAGCTCAAAACTATGTTGCTCCGACTCTTCATTTTTCTTGAAGTACCCGTGTCCGACACCCATATTCGACACATATTCGGACATGGGTATGAGGATATGACCCTCCAAGGACCCTCCAAATACATGGAAAAACTTAGGAAAACTTGAAGATACCTGTGTCGGACACATATCCGTATCCGATCCTCACACCCGAATCCGAGTAACATAGGCTCATTACTTTACAAACAGACTAACTATTGTTGGCTAATTTTTATACTTTGATGCACCCCCTTCTCTAACAATATTCAAGTTTTGGCAGAAGGATTAGCAGGGCAAAGGCTTAATTGGACACAAAGAATAGCAGCTATAATTGGGGTAGCAAAGGGGATTCAATTCCTCCATACAGGGATTCTACCTGGAGTATTTTCAAATTATTTGAAGATAACAGATGTCTTGTTGGATCAGAATCTTCATGTAAAGATTAGCACATATAACCTCCCTCTTTTAGCTGAAAATAGGGGAATTATGGTATGATCATGAAAAACCCTTTTTTTCTTGGTTCCATTTACTTCAAATCTATGTTACTCGGACTCTGGTGTGAGTGTCGGACACTGATATGTGTCCGACACGAGTATAATCAGTTTTTTCTAAGTTTTTCCATATATTTGGAGGACCATATCCTCATACCCATGTCCGAATATGCATCAGACACGAATGTCGGACACGGATACTTTAAAATAAATTGTAGAGTCGCAGCAGCTTCAAATAAGTTCTTTCAGTTAATGGCTCAATTTTAACAATTTCAGGTGGGTGCTGGAGTTTCTTCCTCTGGACTAAAACCAAATGTTCGAGGAAGGTGCATAGTTCATTCTCTTGGACATTGTGAAGTTGCCACGACACGTGAAAAATAATTAAAATACGATACAAAATATGACACGACATGAAAAAGAAACATGGACACGACACGAATATATGAATGTGTCAAAATCTATGTAACACAAATTATTAACACGTCAAAATCTATATTAATATAAAACACCTTAATCACGATTATAACACGAAAAAAATACGAATATACAAATTGCCAGGTCTACTTCTCACTTATACTTTAACTTATGCCTTATGCCTTAATCCTGTGATCATGTTCTCATTTTCTGTACTCATATTCAGGGCAAATCATGGGGATAAGGATGATATTCATGACATAGGCGTAATCTTACTCGAAGTTCTTGTCGGAAGGCCAATCATGTCCCAAAATGAAGTCATGGTCGTAAAAGATATCGTGAGTTGCTAGCTAGTGTTTCCATAACTTCACTATACATATTATTTCTATATATATGATCCATATGCAAAATAAGAACAATTTTGCATCTGAATTCTGAACTTGGCTTTTAGTTTTCTTTAGGTTTAAGGCAAATAAAAGAACTTTGATATTCTTTACCCTATGTTACTCAAATTCGGTGTGAGTGTCAAATTCGTTTATATGTTTGATACGGGTATACTCAATTTTTTTAAGTTTTTTCATATATGTAGAGAATCATACCTTCATACTCATGTCCGAATATGTAACGAACACAGGTGTCGAATATGGATATATTTTTTAAAAAAATGAAAAGTCCGGATAACATAACCTTGAAAACAGCTTTTTAAGAAGTTTTAACCTATGTTGCTCCGACTCTTCATTTTTCTTGAAGTATCCGTACCCGACGCATATCCAGATATAGGTATGGGGATATGATCCTCCAAAGACCCTCCAAATACATGGAAATCTTGGAAAAAATTGAACATAGCCGTGTCCGACACTTACACCCAAGTCCGAGTAACATAGATTTTAACTAGTGCAAACATAAAGTGACCTATAAATACATGAATAAAACTAAAGAAGATGCTTGGTCTGTGCAGTTACAAGTAAGCAATAAGATGGATGATACAGCTCGAAAAAGCATTGTGGATCCAACAATTATCAAGGAATGTTCAGCTGAATCCTTGAAGACAGTTATGGAGATATGCCTGAGGTGCCTGTCTAATGAGCCAGCTGATCGGCCTTCTATCGAAGATGTCCTTTGGACTTTGCAGTTTGCAGCACAGCTTCAGGATCCATGGAGACTTGATTCTCACCACATTCAGCAGGGGATTTAAATTGCGATCGCGGACGTGTTTTCGGTTGCGTCGTGTTTATCGCGATTGCAAATGGTAAATATCGATGATCAAAATAGTCGAAACCGTAAAATAACGACTGTAACTTTGTCGTTCCAGATCTCTATTTAATCCCTGATCATCATCTTTACAAATGTAAAATTTAACTTTGATGTTTATCTATGAAGTAGAGTTTTAGTCCAATTTTATATACAGGATGTAACACAACTTCAGGATCCATGGAGAGTTGATTCTCACCACATTCAGCGGAGATTTAAATTGCGATCGCGAACGTATTTTCGATCGCGTCATGTTTATCGTGATTGCAAACGGTTAAATATTGATGATCAAGAGAGTCGAAACCGTAAAATAACGACGTAACTTTGTCGTTCCGATCTCTATTTAATCCTTGATCATCATCTTTACAGATGTAGCATTTAACTTGGATGTTTTATCTATGAAGTAAAGTTTTAGTCCATCAATTTTATATACAGAATATAACACAATTTAATAATGTAATGCATATAATATGCATAAAACAGATTCAACAAAAATCACTTACAGGAAATTAAATTCAACATTTTATCAACTCTGTCAAATGTTTCCAATCAAACTATGCCTCCTTGATTGCTCTATCATCTTCAAAGTCGGCTTGTCCTAGTTTTCGAGAAGTCTATCATCATTGTGGCTCTTATAGTGTAACATTTAATTCTCATATTCCGGTTGGTAATTGCTTTAATACTATTTATGGAGATCTATATTTAACTTACGAAGTATTATTCATTTTGATTTGAAAATTTTACGATTTTATTTCAGAAAAGACGTTTCATAAAAACTGATCTTCACAATTTTCCAATATAGAATTGGATCCATTTTTACATAAAACAAAGTGTCTGGCATCCAAGAACTACCATCCTCTCTAGTTTTTTTTTTTTTTTTTTTTTTTTTTTTTTTTTTTAAGGAGACAACCTCAAATTAAATTATGCAAGTATGGTGTTCTAGAAATTTAAGCCATTGAGATCACCTTAACATTTTTTAAGAAAGTTTTGCATGGATGACAGGAATGAAGGAATTGTTTTTCTTTTTTGTGAAGGCAATCTCGGATTCATGTTCGTCTTCGTACCCATGGTTTTACCTCGCCATCCCCTTGGCGATCGAGTTCCATTATTTTTTAATACATTTTTAGATATTTCATGTCGATTATTCTCTTTTTTAATTTTTTTTTTGGTACAAAAAAATTCAGGTGAAAGAAAGTTACTCCAATTCAGGGTTAGGGCATACCACAAGTCTCAGAAAGAATTATCAGTGGTTAGGGGTGTAAACGAGACACTTATGCTCGCAAAGTACTCGGATTCGGCTCGAAAAAAACTCGAATTCGGCTTGGTCTTGTCGAGCTCGAGCTTGAGCAGCTCGAGCTATCAAGCAAGTCCAATTCGAGTATCTTAATACTTGACTCGAATAGCTTGCGAGTCTAATCGAGCTTTTTTTATTTTTAATATATATTTTTAATTTTAATTAATATTGCAAAAATCTCAATTCGAACTTAAACTCGAGTACAAATAATCGAGTTTGAAGTCAAGCATGAGAACCGAACTTATTTTTTACTAGGTAACGAGTCTAATCGAACAAGCTCGAGCAATTTGATCTTTATCTCGAGTCGAGCTTGAGCTTTAAAAGTGAAACTCGATTGAGCTCGAACCGAGTTTCAAGCTTCAAATTTCGAGTCGAGCTCTCGATTACACTCCTAACAGTGGTACTTATAGATCACCCACCAAGTGAAACTGCTGATGAGATTCGAATCCTGATACTTATCAAAACGCTAATAAGTACTCAACCAACTGAACCAGTCAACATTATCAATTTAATTGTTTAATTAGTAGTTTTTTGATAAAAATCATTGCTAAATAATGGCTTTGATACATAATTATATAACTTAATGTTGACTAAAATGGCTAACTATGCTGCTTCAGTCATGTTCCAAGATTATAGTTTCTTTGTTTTTTTTTTTTTGACTGTATGCCAGCATTAGTTGAAGTTCTTTTGTACAAGTTAGTGTCACTGAAATCTTTGTGTAAGGTGAAAAGATTGTCTATTGTAATAGTTAGAATTTGGTGAACCTATTTTAAGATATAATTAATCAGCATCATCCATTTTTTTTTCTCCTTAGTGGTAGCATTTAAACCAACCGTATCAACCCGATACTGATCATTGAAATAAAGGAAAATAAGTCAAAATTTAATTCAGTTAATTCATATTAAAAGTGTTCATGGATCAAACTAAATTTATGTATGATATAAACACAATATACGCTTGCCCAAAACCCGATCCAAAATATAAACCTAATTTTTTTTTTCCAAATCCGTTCATACTTATAAATGAATAAACCAAACCCGTTTAAACCGACCCATATTATTTTTATTTTATTTTTTATTTAATCTTTAGTAATTTTATATTTTTTTCTTTTATTAACTTCAACATGTACAACTAACATATTTTTTAATATTTATATTATAATATTATATATGTTTAATCTTTATATGATATAAATTACATAATATATTATTTAATTAAAAACAGATAGGACCGAGCTCGGATCTTGAATTTAGAATCAAAACCCGACCTAATTTTTAAACAAGCCTCAATTATTTTGACCAAACCCATTTTTTGAGCCTTATATTTTTGTCCAAGCCGTCTCAAATATGGACGGATCTTCGGACTTGGACGAGTAACCCAACTCTTGGACAAATCTAGTTCATACAATCACCCTTAAAAAATTAAAATTCAGTAAATCTGAAATTCGAATTTGAGCATCTACAACACCTACTATCCCCAAACTGCAAGCTACTTTGTATATATATATATATATATTGCAAGTGAAAGAGATTGGTATGTAATTACTTCTGGCTATTCAGGAACTAAATATTTCAGTACAGGGAAAATAAAATGGGCAACACAGAGGTAAGTAGGAAAGATGAGAAAGGAAAATTGTAGGAAGATGCATTTATTAGACTAACTAAACGTTTCGCGAAAGAGGCAAGATCATATAGATTAACAAGTACTGCCAGAGAGATCCCCAGAAAGAGCACTTCCATAGGATACTGATCCAGTCTGTGAAGCAGAACCCCCTCGAGATTTCTGAATTTGTCGTATCCTGAAAACATCCCTAGGCAGTGGTTGGCTTTGAACTGTTCTAGTTTCATCCTCCTCTTGCCCTGGTAATGTAAGAAAACAAAGATAAGCAAAATCTCTCCCCCCCTCAAAGAGAGATAAGACATGTATTAAGGCTCAACTCTTTCAAAAGTTGGGTCATTTTCAAAGTGATTGTTGTTTTGGGTTATACACTATGTTACTCGGACTCGGATGTGAGTGTCAAATACGAGTATGTGTAGGTATGTTCAATTTAGTTTTTAAAAGTTTTTCCATGTATTTGAAGGGTCCTTAGAAGGTCATATCCTTATATCCATGTCTAGATATGCGTCGGACACCGGTGTAGGACACCGATACTTCAAGAAAATTGAAAAGTCAGAGCAACATAGGTTATACATACATAAATACCATTATCCCATAGAATCATCTGTTTGATGAACTTGTGAACTCACTTTAAATTAAAATGAACTGCTTTTTTCAATGATGGCATGCTACGTGACTATGTGCACATGGCAGTTTAAACACTCCAATTAATTATAGAGCTACACCCGTAAATAAGCAAAAAAATGCTTTTCCAATAAATACCAGATGCAAATGAGGTCTCATAAAAGTAAGCACTGATTGTCCACGAGTCTTCAACACTAACACTAAGATGAGGTACGTGCCTGTCCCAAACATTAGACTAACAAAAAAGTGCACATATAAGCTATGTTATTCAGACTCGGGTGTAAGTGTCGGATACGAATATGTGTCCGACACGGGTATGTTTAATTTTTTTAAGTTTTTTCATGTATTTGGAGGGTTTTTGAAGGGTCATGTCCCCATACCCATATCTGGATATGAGTCGAACATGGGTGTCGAATACGGATACTTCAAGAAAAATGAAGAGTCAAAACAACGTAGCATATATAAGTGCGAGAGCACATCCTAGTCAAATTCATTTCAACCACCATGGCTGGTCCCTCATCCCAGGCAGAAATAAGAAAATATGCAGTTAATCCTCAACACAGAAGATATTCATAAGAAAAACTCATACCCACAAATAAGGCAGGAAACTTACTGTCTAGATCCTTTCTTTTTCCAAGTTGTCGGTCCCGCGGTCTGAAAGATGAGCTACTGGGGATGGGATGGGACTTGCTTGAACCAGAAAGATCACTTGTGCTAGGAGCAGGACCTGTAGTCCTTTGAGATGGGAGGGTAGTTGATTTTTTAGTCTGGCCAGTTGGAAAGTCATTCTGCAAACAAATGGACAATACAATGTCTACATTTGGTGTCGGACCTGACATATTAACCAATAAAAAAAGAAAAAACATCAAAAATACATAACTAGGAAAGAAACAGCTGCAATTTAACACAATAAGCCATTAGAATTTATCAAGTACTTATATGACCTTGCTACCACCTATTAATGACTAGAATCATGCAAATGTGTCCTGGAAGGCTAAAGTTAATATCTTGTACAGGAGCATGCTCGTGAAAACAAATTGGTAGATATGAACTGAAGCAGGAGATCAAAGATAAAGAATTTGGATTGTAGGGCTGCCATCACTCTATATTAGTTTCTATGGTTCTATATAAGTGGTTCTTACGCACCATGTTTAAAAGACTAATGTCGACGGATTCCAGATAATGCAAGGCACAAGCAGGGGCAAAGCCTTGGGGACAGGGAAGGGGGCGTAGCTCGTGGGGGCCCTAACCCCCCTTCCCTCCCCCTTGGATTTTGAACTCTTTGTATGTGTGTGTGCGCGTATACATATACCTTTTCTCAGACAAAAAAGGAATATATCGGTCTTCGGACACTCCTTCAGAAACTTTGTATTAATATGGTAAATTTTCTAACTGGCTAATACTTTTAGTTCTAGACTATGTTACTTGGACTCGGATGTGAGTGTCAGAGGGTTTGTTCAATTTTTTCTATGTATTTGGAGGGTCATATTTCCATACCCATGTCCGGATATGCGTCGGACACGGGTACTTCAAGAAAAATGAAGAGTCGAAGCAACATAGGTTCTAGACCCACCTACTTACTTGATTTTCTATGACTTTTATGTTACTAATTGATTTTTAACACCTTATATTAAGGATTTACCTTTTCAATTAATCAGACAAGCATTTGAGAATCTCTTCTTATACTCTTAAAAGAAACTAAAATGACAAAATTTTCAGTTGCTATATTTTGCACACAAAATCCATCGTGCATATAACTTTACTTTTATTGTCATCTTCAATTTCCAATCATCCTTTTCATTTTTTTTTAAAAGTTTTGTAACTTCTATTTAATTTTTATTCAATTCTTTATGTATGCAATATGGACTGCAATGCCTGAAATTTGTATATTTTATACTTAAAATATGCTTTTTTATACATTTCTTTCTATATTTTCTTTCTCAAAGAGGTTCTTTTTATTATTCGATTCTAGCTTTTTCCCCTAGGCATGAGCCTTAAGACATAAATTTATTAAAAATAAAAGAAATATATTAAAATGGGTAAAGTTAAAAATGAACCATTATTCCAAAGTTATAAACTAGTCCTTTTCTGAGGATATTTAAAAAGACAAAAGAGTGTAAAACAAATAATTTTCCTAGGATACCAGATTAGCAGGGACTTAAAGGGCCAATCAGACTGACAAATTCAAGCAGATGCATTGCTCCATTTCGTCATCAATATGTTGCATTCAGATTATAAATTCAAAATCAAATACAGATTATAAGATTGGCATTTGATATTACAGGATGCAAAACTACAGTAGGAGTTTGAAAGGTTACCCTCAAGAGCAGGCAAGCTTGTCAAAAATGCTACCAAAGCAGGTGGTGTTGCTTTCAGTACTTCATCAAATGCATTGGCTGATCCACCGTCTACCATGGAAACTGTGGGATTTGACAATGGGTTTGAAGCAGCACCTACAACTGTAACCATGGGATTCGACAAATTGGAAGCAGCAAGAGTTGCAGGAGCTGTTGTGTTTGAAGGAACTGCATTTCCTACATTCAAACAAGTTCAGTCAGTAAGTATTTACCATTTCAATATGATTCAAAAAGCATATATTCAATTGAAAACCACTGAATACCACTGAAAACAATCACATGATTATTTAGGCCTGTATTTTTACCAAAGTAAAAGCTTGTTACTGAAATAATGATTCCAGAATTAATACCAGGATGTTGCCTTGGATCATAAATCAGCATCTGAGACGTATCTGGATGAAGGACTTTAAGAGAAGCAGTTGAATTGCTTGTTGGAGCCGATGGACTCTTATCTGCAAAAATCAAAACCAGAATTAGCCCAATGGGTATTAATAGTAGCTAAAAAAGATTAACCTGTAACAAGAACAATAGAAAAGGTTTACCTATAGTTGCAGATCCATTAGAGAGAGCTGACTTCTCCACTTTCTTACCAATGTTTTTAGCGAGCCACTGAAGAGAATATCAATGGAGTTTCGAAATTAGCAAATACAATGTCAATAATTTAAACATGAAGACAGAGAAAGAAGGAGGTCACCCAGTGCTGCCTTTTCCTCTCTTTTGTAGCTTGTTTTTACTAGTTCTTACTTTTTACAAATACCATAATAGATACAGTTTTCAAACAAAAAAGAAATTACACATAAAGATGTTCCAAATTTTGTCATATCTATTGCTGAGACATGGGCGCCAAGTTTGAGGTTTTATAAAAGCATGATAAATGGTATCTAGAAAATAGATGTTATGGAGACAGATTTCAATAATCTGGGGCAAGAAAAAATCAGAATATTTGATTTTGACTGGAGGTTGCAGGAATGCATTGGTCAATGAGAAGTTTTAAAGGAGCCAAATCATGGATCTGCCTTTACAATGCAATTACAACAACCATATCAAACACAGAGGTTATGACTAAAATAAAACATAATGTCACTTACAATATTGAAAAGAAATCTATGAACTTCCAAATTGCTGTATCTGTTATAAAAAAGTTTGAAATGGTACACAGTTATTTTGACATGGAAATTTCCAACCTCATTAAATCAATGAACTTCAAAATTTCCCATCAGTTGTTAGCATATTTCTCTAATTTTTTGTTTACGCATTACTTGTATTTATGACCTACTTCTCAAATCCATCACAACAATCTAAACAGTCATCAGTATTTTAACACTCTCCTGCCATCCTCAAAATTTCGATGCATCTCTCTCACTGTGTAACTATCTTTGTCTTGGAGGATTAAGAAGCAGGCCTTTGTTGCAAGACCGAGTGCTAAATAAGACTACATAGCTATAGCTCATCCATTTGTGAATTTGTTTGGCTAAAACACTTGCTAGAGGAGCTTGGATTCAGACATACATAGCCTATAAATCCGCTATGAGACTACCAAGCAGCCATATACCTTGCTTCTGATCTATGTTTCACCAAAAACCCAAACAAAGTGAAATTGATATTCACAACACCAAAGAGAGACCTTTCTAAAATGAAATGTTGTGCAAGATCAGTGAGATATGAATATTCTTAGGTGTGACACCTGCACTCTGTTTTTTTTTTTTTTTTTTTTAATCTTTGTCCCCTTCTGAATTTCCAACACTATTCAGAACTGCAACCAAGCATAAAATCTTCCCTTCTTTTGGCTAGTAGCTTCAACTTAGATGCCAAAACGCTGCTCGCAAACGCTAACATAAACCAAAATCAGGTAATCATCTAAATCCCCATCTAAAGAGAAAAGTTACTATTCACAAATCAAGGCAGCACCAAACGTCCAACAGACAAGGCTTTCTTACTAGTATTAATCCTATATATATCCCAACTTTTAAGAAGCCTTAGTACTCACAAATTTTTCTACCTTCTTGCACACAAGTAATAATAGATATTAGCCTTAAGCCAATGTTTACTGAATGTCCTAGTCACATCCTCCTGCATTCATCATCATAACTTGTCCTTCTGCTTAACCATCCTCTCTATTACCAGAATTACTATTGTCAATGCGTCTCACCAAACATAATTCCTGTTCTAACAAATAGTGGATTATGCCACCAGTTTTTCTCTCTCAAGATTTCTAAGATTAACCCAGTTAAGTATAAAATCAATATCCTTAATAACTTTCTTTCTCATCAAACTGAATTTTTCTTTCCATTTTCTGATTGAAAGGTTTCGTTTATGAGAAGCGTTATGTCCATCCAATAATTTACAGTCAACAAAAATTAAACATGCAAAAGCCAAAAAGGAATGAAGTAAAAGCATTACTGAAAACTCCAGTAATGTATTTACTGTCACAACTAGACATGATTCTTTGCACATAGATCAAACAAATGAATGAAGGATGCAACATAGAATATAATCCATCTAAAATGAAAATGGTATATTCTGATAGGAGTAACCTCTTGTCGGGACAAATGGTCAAGATCCTTGGAGGAACAGGGCCAGAGATCCTTGAAACTGTAGCGTGATATAACATCTTGTAGAGAAGTCTCCAATGTAGAAGCAGCCTCTTCACTTGTTCCAGAAAGGGCTTCTTTCCGTCTTTGCTCAACCTACATGAAGACAACGATAGCTATGGCTCTTCTTAGGGGGAGAGAAACACAATTTCCAAAGATGAAGATTGAAGGTTGATATTTAAATCACAATTGAAGATATTGTTCAATAAAGCTGATCTACCAAGCATTTGCGAAACAATGTGAGTAGCATCTAGAATAAATTGTTGTCTCTCAGTATGTTTTCCTTAGATTCCTTCATAGTTACAGTTTCAAATCAAACTGGAAATCTAGAGCAGCTTCAAAATAATATCTAGAACTTCTCCATGCATAAAGAAACAAGGATCTACGAATTCTAGAACAGCTTAGAAATCAAACTGGAAACATAAAAAGCATTAAAGTACCAAGTATGATCCAATAGAAAATCGCTACCTTCAACATGCTAGCAAGATCACCATAAGTTTTCTCAAATTGGGTGAATCGTTTCCAGACCTGCAAAGGAGGGCAGTGTCAAATACATTTACTACATTGTTAACAAACGATAAGCAAAACCCATCATTTGATATATAAACTAGTCATTTCAAAAGATAAACTTTTTGAAAATAAGAAAACATAGCATTTTCAAAATAGTAGCTATTTCTCAGCTCTTCTATCACAAGCTTGTAAAGGTGTCAACAATGTGAATAAAAAGATAACTAATCGGATGATACCACCTTCTGCTGGTTCTAACCATCAGAAAGTCTGTTTCTCTTCAAAGTGGAAAACAGTAAAAATCGAGGAGTAAATTACTCCTGGCCTTTGGTACAATGTGGACGCTTTCCCTCACAGTGGGGAAAGCTGATATCTATTGCCATTTTCATGTGGTTCAAATTTGATTAAAATTTTGAACAAGGGCAATTTGCAATGACTTCCAGAAAATTTAGAATAAATTAGAAAAGCGAGCTGTTCTTGCATTCATCCTTAGTGGTAGCTATAGATATTGACAACATATATTAAAATAACCATTATTATTGGTTTCACTTGCAATTAAAGGGGCTTTTGTTCAAAAAATCCACAAAAGATATTTACGTGACCAAAAAATCAAGATATCAAAAGCAAGTACTATAAGGATAGAACGAATAGAATCTTTAATTGTGCAGGCATAGAGAACATGGGGAGATAAAAGAAACTCATGACTGGGGGAACAAGAACGCAGTGAAGAGGCCCAACCTGAATTAATGGACACAACAAATCAACACCACTTAACAGAACCTATACACTATTAAGAAAAGAAACCTTAAAATAAAGGCTGTGTAAGTATCTCATAAATTGATAAGAAAGCAGATGCTCTCTCGTTTAACGCACATACGAATAGTAGATAATAAACGAATAGAGCATCTTTCTTATAGTTTCTAGTTTCTAAAAGAAAAATAAAACCTAAATATCACATGCAAGAGGAAATGAGGACCAAAGGTTTTGATGAGTAATGTGCAAAGCTATTTATAGTGTTAGGGAGGTAATCCCCACCAAAGAGAGGTACAATGCTGTTTCTTAATCAATCAAATAGATTGGACTATTTAATTATATTGTGGTTATTTCTACGATATTTCTTCCCATTCACCAACACTTTGCACTGATAGATAAAAGCGGATTTTGGTCAATTTATTTTGAGAACTTTGTTTTCAGGTATATTGCACATAAATATTTTTACCTAATATCTTTTTCTTCAATGTTTTCTGCATTTTGAAAGCATAAGAAAACTCGATCATAGTTGCGTATGGAAGTTTATTATCAGAAGATCATAAATATCATGTATAAATTGGTTTCACCAGGTATCTATATCCTAGTTGCTAAGTTACCATCAGAATTTCTAGCACTAACCCCCAACAGTTTATCCTGTATATGACAGCAGTTCTAGTTATAAAGCATGTGAACATATTTATAAATGTGAAAATATGTATCACTCTTTTTTCTGATCTTTTTTAATTTTTTGAATAGTTAGTGTGCATGTTGTGTAAATAGGAGTTTACGTTGCACTTTTCCTACCAATAATAAGGAAACAGTACTCCCAACCAAGATATCATTGGTTGGAAATGTGCATACCAAACTTCAATTTAAACTATCCCAATGCTTTGTAGTATGTAGCTTGAAGCCTCATATCTTTCTAAATACAGATTGAGCTTGCAAGTTTAAAACAATGACTCCTTCATTTCACAGTAAAACTTGATTTCCTAGATGTTGATATGACAATGGCACAGGACGGCCATGATTCTAAGCATTCTTGAAATGTTAGGACTTAATCTCACTGCACCTTTAACCCATACCTTATTCTGTTGTGATTTACCTAATTATGCCCACAGTCAACTCCAAGAAAATTGGCAATAAACAACTACAACCCTCCTTCAGCTGCTGGCCATATTCAGACAGCTTATTTCTCACTTTTTATGCACTCAAATGTATACCCATTTCATCACATATGCATCTATAGAGAATTACACTCGATTTTAGTCCTTAAAACCTTAAAAAATCGCTTTTAAACCGTATCCATCATTGTGCCACAGAAGAAGACAACATCCAAAGCTGTTACTCTGGGACTAAATCAGAGACCCTAATCCTTTTCATGCTATATACAATATTCAACTTCTCCAAGAAAAAAGAGTCTTTTGTACTTGTATGCTCCACAAATACAAAACAAAACAAAAAAAGAAACAGATTTTACTCATTTTCCAGTATGGTTCCACCTTAATTTTATTAATTATGACAAATTAACTCTTTATCAGTTTTACATACAATATTAAGTTCAATATAGTACCTCAATAGATTCTTCTTGTGGTAGTGAACTTAATGCTCGCTCAAATAATGCACGGATGTTTCTGTCATCATTCAAACAAGACAAAAAATCTGCATATCTGCGTATATCAGAATATAACAGTCTTTATCCATATTGTATAGCATTAATTGCAATAAAACAATGAATCACATAGCAGATTAATTCATTATCCAAAAATATTAGACATTTAGCACACTTAAGAACAAGAGTTGATCACATCCAAAGAAAACTTGGGGCACTCAAGTTCACAACACCTCAAACCAACTAAGGCACACTAATCAGCAACTCCTACAAAATGCACTAATGTAAAGTGGAATGCAGAAAAATCAGTGATGCAACACATAACATTCTTTTACAGAAAACCAATATTAAAAATAATAACTGCAAACTACAGACCAGAATTTATATTTTAACTGGGCCTTCACCACTTAAGCCACATGCAGGGGAACTCATACGTGTTGTTCTTATCTCTTGTTCCTCTCAGCAATCTTCTCGTTCAAAACCAAAAACCATATTTCCTAACTCTGTGGGATTAAAAACTGCAGAAAATCAGGCAAAGATTCTTAGGGATTTGTAAATCCTAGAATTAAGGTAGCATAATCTGATCCTAATCATAATCTGATCCTAATCAGGTTGTTAATGATAAATCCTAGAATTAAGGAGATTGAGACAGATTTGTTTAGGCAGAACTATTGGCAGATTTATAGGCAGACTTAAGGCTGTCAATTAGGCAGATTTGTAGGTTCTTTTTCTCTATTTAAACCTTGTAATTTCAGCATTGTAAATAATCAGCAGAAATATTATCTTTTCTCTCTTTTCTTCACTGCTGCACTCATGGTATCAGAGCCTTGAGGAAGAAATCTTGATGGTTAAAACAGCCATGACCGGAGAAAGAGGTTTACCATCCTCTGGTGTCAACACCAGTGGAACTTCGGTAAACCCTGTTGTGCAAATAAATGGATTTGATAATCCATCTCTCCAATTAATCGTTCACAAATTGAACGGTAAAAACTATCTAGAATGGGCACAGTCAATCAAACTCATGATCGACGGCAAGGGAAAACTTGGCCACTTGACGGGCGAGACAAAGAAACCTGCCGAAGATGATCCTTCGTTCAGAATATGGAGGTCAGAAAATTCATTAGTCACTGCATGGCTGGTCAATTCCATGGAGCCAACAATTGGAAAAACATATATGTTTTTGCCAACAGCCAAAGATGTCTGGGATAGTGTTCGTGAAATGTATTCAGACTTGGAGAACTCTTCCCAAATCTTTGAATTGAAGACAAAGTTGTGGCACTCCAAACAGGGTGATCGTGATGTGACGGAATATTACAATGAGATGAGGGGACTTTGGCAAGAGTTGGACTTATGTTACAATGACATGTGGGAGAATGCTAATGATCATGTAAGATACATGAAAAGAATTGAGAATGACAGAGTTTATCTATTTCTGGCAGGTTTGAATAGAAGTTTGGACGAGGTACGAGGCCGTATACTTGGAAAACAGCCAATGCCATCTCTTCATGAGGTATTTGCTGAAGTTAGAAGAGAAGCAGGAAGAAGGAAAATCATGTTAGGAGACAGTAACCAATCTCCTACCGAAGCCTCTGCTCTTGTTACTAAAGCCAACCATAATAACCCTCGACAATCCAGAAAAGGAGACAAAGTGTGGTGTGATCATTGCAACAAACCACGCCACACAAGGGAGACATGTTGGGAGCTACATGGAAAGCCTTCGAATTGGAAACCACGATCATTCAACCGTGACTCAAAGGCATTCCAAACAAGCACTTCAGAGCAAGAGGCTTCGAATGGTTCAGGGGGAATTAATGAGACATCTTCTTTCAGTAAGGAACAGTTAGACCAACTGTATAAACTTTTTCAATCCACACAATTTTCAAATGTGTCTTCCTCTTGTTCCCTAGCCCAAAAAGGTAATTATCTTCAAGCCATAGCATTCAATGTGTCTGTTAACTCTAATTACCCATGGGTCATTGATTCAGGTGCAACTGATCATATGACAGGATGTTCTAAACTGTTTTCCTCTTATAGTCCATGTGCAGGCAACCAGAAAATTAAGATTGCTGATGGTTCTTTTTCAGCAATTGCTGGAAAAGGATCTGTAGCCATCTCAAAAACTTTTGTCATTCATAATGTCCTTCATGTCCCCAACTTCTCTTGCAATTTGTTATCTATTAGTAAACTAACCCATGACTTAAACTGTTGTGCTAAATTTTTCCCAAACCACTGTGAATTTCAGGCACTGGATTCGGGGAAGATGATTGGCAATGCTAGGGAAAGTGATGGACTCTATTATTTTGAAGATGAAAGTTCCATACGTGGACAAGCACAAATAACCGGTCTCCGGTCAGTTTCTACTTCTAGTAACGATGAAGTAATGTTATGGCATTTTAGACTAGGCCATCCAAACTTTCAATATTTGAAGTACCTATTTCCAAACTTATTCAAGAATAAAAATCCATCTTCATTTCAGTGTGA
Source organism: Fremontodendron californicum (assembly GCA_030761205.1). Taxonomy (NCBI): domain Eukaryota; kingdom Viridiplantae; phylum Streptophyta; class Magnoliopsida; order Malvales; family Malvaceae; genus Fremontodendron; species Fremontodendron californicum. Next base: position 4,954,612 of record JAULJL010000048.1, on the reverse strand, counting down.
TATTTGTCAAATTGCTAAACATCATCGAGTTTCTTTTCCAATTCAATCTTATAAGTTTTCTAAACCATTTGCTCTCATTCATAGTGATGTGTGGGGTCCTTGTAAAACTGCAACAATTTCTGGTAAAAAATGGTTTCTAACCTTTATTGATGATCACACTCGTATTTGTTGGGTCTATTTACTAAAAGAAAAATCAGAGGTAGGAAACATTTTCAAATCCTTTTACAATATGATTGAGACTCAATTTCAAGAAAAAATTCAAGTTTTTCGAAGTGATAATGGAAAAGAGTACTTTAATCATATTCTGGGCAACTATTTTTTGGAAAAGGAATTGTTCATCAAAGTTCTTGCATTGATACACCACAACAAAATGGAGTGGCAGAAAGGAAAAATAAACATCTCTTAGAAGTGGCTAGGTCCTTAATGTTTACAACTAAGGTACCTAAATACTTATGGGGGGAAGCTATTCTCACTGCTACATACCTAATAAACAGAATGCCATCAAGAGTTTTGAATTTTCAAACACCAAAAAACAGATTTAATGAGTTTTTTCCTTTGACAAGGCTGATTTCTAACTTACCTCTAAAAGTGTTTGGTTGTGTTGCATTTGTTCATATCCATAATCACAACCGTAGTAAGTTAGACCCAAGAGCTTTAAAATGTGTTTTCCTTGGTTACTCTCCAACACAAAAAGGATATAGGTGTTTTGATCCTCAAACAAAAAAAAATTTTGTCACTATGGATGTCACATTTTTTGAATCCCAAAGTTTTTTTGACACTCCTCTTCAGGGGGAGAATCAGTATGAAGAATCGTTAATTGAACTTGAACTTGGAAAAATTGACAGTGTTTGTGATCTTGAGCAAAAATCACACCTACCTACTGATTCACATCTACCCACTGATTTTAACATCTTGGTACAGCCTATCAATAATAACTTGGATAGTTTAGAATCAGGTAAATCACCTATGAAAGAAAGGCAGCTTACTTTAATGCCACAACAAGACATTGAAACTAGACCAGAAACTGAGAAAAATTCTGAGCTTCGTGTCTACTCAAGGAAAAAACAGATTCAAACTAAGGGAGCAATCACAACTATGCAGAACCAGAAGTCTGTCCCGAATCCAGAACCAGAAATCTTTGATCCTCCAAATTCAGGTATTCCATCTGAGTCATGTCCCTCACAAACTGAAAGTTTTGATTTTCCTATTGCACTTAGGAAAGGTGTCAGAAGTTGTACTAAACATCCATTATCAAAATATGTGTCTTATGAAAAATTGTCACCCTCTTTTCTTGCTTTTACCTCACAATTGTCTAGTGTGGATGTTCCAAAGAATATACAGGAAGCTCTAAAAGTTCCCGAATGGAAGGAGGCAGTCTTTGAGGAGATGAATGCACTGAAAAAAAATGGCACATGGGAAAAGGTCTATTTACCCAAAGGGAAGACACCTGTGGGATGCAAATGGGTGTTTTCAATAAAGTTCAAATCAGATGGAACTCTAGAACGTTACAAGGCAAGACTGGTTGCAAAAGGCTTTACACAAACCTACGGGATAGATTACCAGGAGACATTTGCACCAGTGGCAAAACTAAACACAGTAAGAGTACTTTTATCTTTAGCTGTGAATCTTGAGTGGCCTCTACACCAACTAGATGTTAAGAATGCCTTTCTTAACGGAGAATTAGAAGAAGAAGTTTTTATGGATGCTCCTCCAGGATTTGAAGATCAGTTTGGAACTAAAGTGTGTAAGCTAAAAAGGTCACTGTACGGATTGAAACAGTCTCCAAGAGCTTGGTTTGAACGATTCACAAGGTCAGTAAAAAATCAAGGCTATTGTCAAGCACAAACTGATCATACAATGTTCATAAAACATACAGGTACAGGGAAGATGGCCATTTTGATTGTCTATGTTGATGATATAATTCTTACCGGAAGTGATGATAATGAGTTGGCTAGATTGAAAAAATGTCTTGCTGCTGAATTCGAGATCAAAGATTTGGGATCGTTACGATATTTCTTGGGAATGGAGGTTGGAAGATCACAAAAAGGCATTGTATTATCCCAAAGGAAGTATGTTTTAGATTTGCTAAGAGAAACTGGAATGAGTGGATGTAAGCCTAGTGACACACCAATGGATACTAATCAAAAGCTTGGAGGAAAGATAGAAGGAGTACCAGTGGAAAAAGGGATGTATCAACGTCTCGTTGGGAAATTAATTTATCTGTCCCACACAAGGCCTGACATTGCTTTTGCAGTCAGTGTGGTAAGTCAGTTTATGCATTCCCCATATGAGGAACATTTAGAAGCTGTCTATCGAGTTCTTAGGTACTTAAAAGGTACACCTGGAAAAGGATTGTGGTTCAAGAAAGGGGATTCAAGAACAGTGGAAATATTCACAGATGCAGATTGGGCAGGATCAATTACTGACAGAAGATCCACCTCTGGCTACTGTGCATTCCTATGGGGAAACTTAGTAATATGGAGGAGCAAGAAGCAAAATGTGGTTGCTCGAAGCAGTGCAGAAGCTGAATTTCGAGCTATGGCTAATGGTGTATGTGAAATAATGTGGCTGAAGAGAGTGCTTGAAGAACTAAAGCTAAGTTCAGAATCTCCTATGAAATTGTTTTGTGATAATAAAGCTGCTATCTGCATAGCTAACAACCCAGTTCAACATGACAGAACAAAGCATATTGAGATTGACAGACATTTCATTAAGGAAAAACTGGAAAGTAGAATATTGTGTATGCCATTTATAACCACAGATCAACAGCTAGCTGATGGTCTGACTAAAAGCTTGCCTAGAACCAATTTTGAGACACTAATCAGCAAGTTGGGCATGATCGACATCTATGCACCAACTTGAGGGGGAGTGCAGAAAATCAGGCAAAGATTCTTAGGGATTTGTAAATCCTAGAATTAAGGTAGCATAATCTGATCCTAATCATAATCTGATCCTAATCAGGTTGTTAATGATAAATCCTAGAATTAAGGAGATTGAGACAGATTTGTTTAGGCAGAATTATTGGCAGATTTATAGGCAGACTTAAGGCTGTCAATTAGGCAGATTTGTAGGTTCTTTTTCTCTATTTAAACCTTGTAATTTCAGCATTGTAAATAATCAGCAGAAATATTATCTTTTCTCTCTTTTCTTCACTGCTGCACTCAAAAACTTCAATTGAGAACTCTAAAGGACAGCCTCATGTAATTTACTCTTCTGACATAGATGATTGCATGGTATTATATCTTCATAAGATTAAATGACCAACTATAAAAATAATTGTCTAAGTTTTTCAAAACAAAACAAAAAATTAATGACTGAATATGTCAAGTTCCCTCCAATCAACCCCAATGAAAAGGAACTAAGCAGTAATTAGACAAACATGAATTTTAAATGATCTAGATTGAAAGTAAAATTCTTGTTTGGTTAGCCGTTGAAGCATCAAGGGAAAATAATAAAAGGAAAGGAGCTAATATAATACTTGACTCAGCTCAAAATTTACTGCCATGAAATCTTGAACTTTTATTTTCAAGTCCGAAACCTAATATATAGAATGCTTTTACTAACAATGGGCATTTTCAGGAAAACATCAAAGAGAAACAAATTCCTACAAAAATATCCAAGGACTAAATACGAATATAATTAATGGAACAATATACATACTCTAGGATGTATATAGGCTCATGCATAAAATGTTTCAATCCAGCTTCGAAAACATTGTGAGCAACCTGCATAAAGAATAGTAACAGTAAAAGTTATGCTGATGGTATTTTTAGTAAATAAAGTATTAACATGGCATTTTTGGGTTGGAAAATAGTCAATGCTGTTTTGAATCATTGTTGATAACATTAAACCTCCACAAATTATGGTTGTGGAGGGAGAAGAGACATAAGGTACAAGAAAATGAATGGTTCTCATAAACATCATCTTAACTAGCAGGTTCCTTTATGCGATTCGCTTCCCACACATATCAGTTGTCACATTACAGGTGAAATTAGTGATATTTTGAGAAAAAGAAAGAAATAGCACCTTTGGGTCCTTGTCGAGACAAAAGGCCATCAATGCATAAGCAACATAAACATGGTACGTGCAACTAGGTGATTTGCGAGCATCTAAAAAATACTTGCGAGCTGGTTCAACACCTTCATTCCTTCTTAGAAAGCGGATAAACTGCAGCAAGAAACATATGAAATCAGTCATTAAACTAAAAAAATTTAGAGTTATGAGTAATATATTTTCAGAACTTACTTCTTATAGGCCATTTAAGGACAAACACTTCACAATAATATTTGGACAAAGTTAACCTTAGTTTAGAGACAATAACCCAAGTACATAGTCCTCAAAAGTTAGTGATTGGGGAGGCTCAGTCCTCTAGTTTTAACCATGTAATAAAACCATAAGCGTGTTTAACAAGGAGGCAATTTAAGCACAGTCTTACTTCCTTGCACTGTACCTAAACTAGTATTCTTAGCATTACCATTACTATATTGATAAAAGTATTATATTTAACAACCTATAACTTCCTTACTTGTATATGTGCTAGTGCTGTAGTCTCAGCACCATCCCCCAAAAGGCTTTCATATAATTTCTTTGCAGACTGCACCAATGGGGAAGCAAATCAAAAGGCAAACAGCCAATAGTTCAACAACTTTAAGTAGAAATATTTAACAATTTTCATACTTGGATTGCTCCACGGGATTCCTCTAGTTCTGCATATGCATACTTTAGCATTTCTGAATCTAATAATAAAGAAACCAGAAAGAAGATGGAAAGTTATAAAAGGTGACAGAAGAAAGGGGCAAGAGGGCTACTCCAGGCAAGGCTAGATACGCAGGAGAAAAAAGGCAAGATGAGAATAAGTTACTAGAAATATTCTGAACAAGTTTCCACTTAAAGAGAAAAGAAGAACCAATTACCAGGAAGAGCCTTCAAGGCTCGCTGAAATACCTTGATTGCAGCATCCGTGGCACCACTTTTGGTTTGCCATGTAGCATAGTCGTACCATATATCAGGATAATGGTATAAATACATCAGACACTGGGTACATGAGAATGCAGCAAACAGTGGAATGTTAATTAAACACAAAGAATGAGGAAAAGAAAAACATACAGCAAGAAAATAATAAAGACAAACAAGTACTAATAAATCCATGCATCTATGGATAGTCGCTACAAACAAACCAAATTCAATGGTCCCCTAGGGTATATAAGTACTAACAATTTTTTCTTTGAAAGAAAATACTAACAAAATTATGAAAGGGAAACTTATAAAACTTTTTTATCACTAAATAGATTAAAGGTTAGTAACATTTGAGAACATTTCAACCCCTCTACCTATTCATACATGAAACTGGCACCTCTTAGTATTATACTCAGTGTTATCAAGGCGCTGTGCTTTAGCACTAAACAACAAAAGCGTTTAAGACCTTACAGGGCAAGGCACATTTGATTAGGCGCACGCCTAGTGCGCCTAGGAGCGCTTTTTTGCAGGGCAATAGGCGCATAAAAAGCTCGACTGATTGAATTTCACTTGCATTTCTTTTATTTTTATCTTTTTTCATTAACTTTACCTCTAGAGTAAAAAAGAAAAAAAGGGACAAATCAAATTCTCTACTTCTCAATGTTTGAGTATTCAACAACAAACTTGAAACCATAAGGAAATGGTGCATCTTGGCCAAAAAAAAAGAAAAAGGAAAATTTGCATGTTTTGTAGGATAAAAGTGGATCACTCTTTAGAGTTTATTAACAGAATTATATCTCTTAAGCTTATTACATATATATACACACAAATATACATATTGCGCTTTACTTCACTCATGCGAGCGCTTTTTTGTGCCTTGCGCCTCAAGCAATATACGGATTCTAGCGCCTCGAGTGCGCCTTGCGCCATTGACAACACTGATTACACTAGCATAATTGCTTTTAAAAAGAAGATTTTCAGCAATAGCATCTCAAAGGAGCAAACCCTGAAATGACAACAAATATTTATCCGTTTGTCCAGAATACTGCTTTGTCAACTTTCAGCATAGAATACATCAGGAAGACTTCAGAAAAAAAAAATTATAAAGAATATAAATAACCCCAATTACCATTCTACTGGTTAGTTGATGGCCCACTCTTAACATATCATCTAATGTAGTCAAGGCATGTGCCTAGACAATAAGGCACAATGCATTCACGAAGAGCACCTTGCACCTGTTAAGGGGAAGTACATTTTTATTCTACAAGAAACAGTTATACTTAAATGGGTATAATATTTTAGCCATTTTATTTTTTTATTTTTCTTCTTTGATTGGACATGATTTTGCTCTTTACTAGTAGCTTTTGCTTTGTAGAAACTTTCTTGAATGCAAAAAGCAATTAACAAAAATGAAGTACCAAAAGCGACTGCAAATGGATGATAGGAGATAAGTGTGAGTTTGACTCCATAGATTTCCCAAATAAGGATTAAATGCATTAATGCATAAGATGCTATCCAGAAAAAGATGTCAAGTTTAGACACAAGTGGGTGCAAATGAGTACTGCATAAGTCATAGCAGAAAGTAAAACATATATCAATTATTAAATGTACTGAATATTCAGCTACCTGTTCATAAGTGAATATAATTCGCTTATTGGAAGCACTGTCTATCCTTTGAGGATTTCCTCTGAAACACAGTTGAATTCAAGAGGTTAAGGATGTATATATTAGTATTCAAGAGTGTAGGAACAAATGCACTTTCATCCCACCAAAACATAAGCCTTCAGCTACTTATATATTTATAATATGATTCAAAAATTGCACTGTCTAAATTTATCTTATTACAGAGACATCAGAGGATAAGGGAAACTAGTGTTGCAAACCACTAGAATACAACAATTCGTAAATACGACAATGATACAGATATAGCAGCAGTCAGCAAATATTTGCTTTGCTCTTGTACATGTTCCACCTTCTAAACATAGAAATTGATGGCAGTCCACATAACTGCTCAACTTATTTCCAGTTTAAATGATATTTATGCTCACTAGAACTAAATAAGTCAATCTCCAAAAACAATAAATTAATATAAGAAATTATATCTCATATCATAAATCATAAAGATCAATTTTTTTTTTAGTAAATATCTACAGTGGTAATGGCCAAGTCAATGTATCTTTACCACAGCTGAAATTCAATCATAGAAAAGGGTGAAAGGTGTGGAAGGAATGCTTTATGTCTTACTTCTCAAAAGCTAAAAGCCTCTTCCATGCAATCCATTGCATCTGGTCCTGTAAGATAACAACGAAATAATAGAAAATACAGCAACTAAGAATGTAATATTTTCAATGAAAGAGGAGTATTTGGATATTCAATATAAGCAGCTGTTGCAAGTTATATGGGCCTCCTGTCTATCATATATTACACCACAAAGCAATCAGCATGGACATTGCAACCTTGCAAACTTTGACTTTTTGCTATTTGTTCTTATGATTTGCATGCTATTTATATGCATATAAACCTAATCATATTTGCATCATAATTTAGAACTTTTCAAAGCCTATTTTAGCACTCGTTTTGTCTAACCTCGTGAACAACAACCTCAGTTGCTATGTGCATGGTTTCATGCCGGCAACTGCCTCCAAAAATCTTAAAAAGAGGTGCAAGGGGCAGATAAAATGCTGAAGCCTTAATTTGCAGATGTCCGCTGATGAGAATTTTTTTGAAACTTGCATACTTTCTATTAATTGAACATAAGTATTAATTTAATGTTTGTTGGTAGAAAGTAAAAGATCTCATTTTTACTGGGCTTTAGTTCAATTTTAGAAGTCTGTTGAATATTAGCTGGACCATAGTGCACTAGTGCTAAGGCCTTATTTCTTTTACATATATTTTGATGTTATACTTAATTTGTTCCAAGAGATGTCTGACAGTAAATCATTTTAATCTTTAAATAGAGTCCATTATCATACTAGGAGTCCACAAATTCAGAAACTATATAGCAAGTTAAGATATAGATTACGTGAAGCAATCAACTCCAGGTATTCAAGGAACTTTAGCTCTTAAACCTAGAATTTATCTTTTTTCTTGTCACTTCTTCAATTTCAGTACTTCCAAAAACATAAATTCAGATCAGCAACCACCTTTAATTGCTACTCAAGAACTCTAGAAATAATTAAGTTTTTTTTGTCATTTCTCGCCTTTAAGTTTCATATAAGAAAGACTGAGAGAGTATTATGTTGGATTTACTAAACTTCTAACAACCAGAGTTCTTGCGAACTCTAACAAAATCACAGAGACTAACAATCAAAATTCCACTTAAACAGCAAACTTAAAGAAATCCTGGTTTTATTAATATTAACCCAGTGTTGTCAAGGCGCTTGCCTAGGCGCCCAGGCGAGGTGCCAGAATAGGAAAACGCTTCAGGGTATACCAGGCGAAGCCACTTCAAAGAGGCGAGCGCTTATCAAGCTTTTTTGCGCCTTCTGCTGCAAGCCCAGGCGCCAAAAAAGCACGCCTCAGTGAAGTTTCATTTTTTTTTTAATTATAGAAGTCGAAGTTTCCATATTCAAAATTCAATCTCGATTTTCTTTTTTCAAAAGCAAACCCTGCCACCAATATTATTAAGTTAAAATAAAGTATTGGAAGCCCTCAAAGACTTTCAACTCAGCCAAGTACTCAAGTTTGGTTGGTCACTGTTGGCTAAGGTACGTGTATATTTTACTTATTTTCTTCTTTGGCTCTACTGCCTTTTCTTCTTCGTTTCAATTTTCTTTCTTCTCTCTCTCTCTCTCTCTCTCTCTCTCTCTCTCTATATATATATATATATATATATATATTTTTTAAAAACAGAGTCGTTTGCTCTGTTTCTATGTTCAGAAACAGTCTCTGTTTCTGAACACAGAAACAGAGCAAACGACTCTGTTTCTGAACACAGAAACGGACGTTGCTCTGTTTCTGTGTTCAGAAACAAACTCGTTTGATTTTTTTTTTTGATAAAAAAATATTATTAATTTATAATAATTATAAAAAATTATTAATCACAAAACAAAATTTGCTTTTTTTATAATAATTTATAGAATTATTATAAATTTTTAGCTATCTTTTTATTATTATAATAATGTTTTTTTTTAAAATTGTTACCAGAAGTTTATTAGTTACATATAATACTTAAACTTTATTTGGTATATTATATATATATTTATTTGTATATATGCGCCTTATTTTGCTCGGGCGAGCGCTTTTTTTGCGCCTTGCGCCTCAGGCTATATAGAGATCTTAGCGCCTAGAGTGCGCCTTGCGCCCTTGACAACACTGTATTAACCCAATATGATATCACTTTACAAGCCATAATTCTCTCATCTTTCTCTATCTTTTGCAATTCTTGATGTTGCATCAGAAACACTTGTTTCACAGCATTTCTATAATACCAAGGGGGCCACTATATATTCAACCCAAATATAAGTGTGTGTAACTAAACAATGAACTTCAATGAGCCAATAAAAAAATGATAACCAAAAAAAGGTGGAAAATTCGCAGGAAATTACCTTGCAGGAGTCAGTAGGTGGTACAGCAAGCATATTCCAATCAATTTCATCCACGTATTTCTTCCGTTCCCTATATACAGCCCTTGCACTGTTATATTTTGGCTGATATTCAGAGAGAAGTCCTTTGGCCTGCCCAAAAAGATAATAAGTACAGCATTCCTATAAATTTACATGGAATGCATGCACCAGCACCAAACTAGCAACTATGCAACCAAAATTTTAAAAAAAAAAATCAACATGATGCAAAACTTTACCAGCTGGCGGCTAACAGAATTTTCAAAATTCTCATAATCCTTCCATAGCTGTTCAATGTGATGGGTAGGAGTAACAATAGCTTTCTGGTAAACTTTTCGCACTGCAGTCATTCGCTGTGACTCTTCCTGAGTGTTTACAGCCTGCAAAACCATCTCTTTCTAAGGAAAATAATAATATACACACACACACATAAAAGGTGAATAGAAATTTATGGTAATGGAAAATCTAGGCAAAGAACTTCACCAACCGGCAGTGATTTTAAAAATGCAATGTACTCCATCCATACAGGTCCAGATGCTATGTCAGCTCCTGATAACATACGCATCAGAAATATGGAGAATTAGTTTTCTGAATATGGTAATACAGTCTAGTGTATTGAATAGAAAGCCCTTTTCCAGAAATATATGTTTTTAGAAATGATGTTAAACTGTTTGATTAACTAGATTAATCCTTTCTGATAGTTTAAACATAAACAAATTAACTAAATGAAGCAAATAATATACATGACATCTAACTTCCTTCCATTACAGTTCAAACAATCCAGAAATAACTATAGGATCTGACTTTAGTCATTAGATCTACTGCTCTGATAAATATAGGATTTTTAGTTTAGCAATTGACTTAATATGAGAAATTGAACCTGCTCTTGATGATCAAACACTATCCATATGTGGGGGCAGATACTATAACTTGCAGAGAATCAGCCTCTTTAGATTCTACTTGTATTTCAGAAAAAAAGTTCAAACATCTAAACAAGGATCTCTATGACAAACAACACTATTTTCTCATTGTGGGCCATCAGGAATAAAAGGCACCATCACAGTAGGCACCCTTTTTATGGTCTACTAGAAGCAACATGAAGATAGTTTTAGACACCAGGGCTTGTTTTCGGCATGATGATTCCAGTTACATGGGAGCTGGCATAGTTTGTTTATGTCAAATTGTGAGTTAAATCTTACCCCATTTATCATTCTACTGAATTAGTTTTAACTTAAGAGATTCTGGAGTCAAGGGTGGTCAAGAGAATTCAAAATTTGTTAAAGTTTGGTTGTTTGCTTTAGGTTTAGTTTGCCACTATGACTCCCAAAAGCTTGTTTTGGCTCAGAAGTTCATTGCCAAATGGGTTTAATGTTTTCAATCCAAACTAGTGTTTGCATAACCATTGTTTCCTACCCACATTTTTCCAATCCTACCACAATCATAAACATCTTGACTACCACCAGATACAACAAAAATGAAATTTATTTTGTTAATTCAGACGCGGGAGCGAAGAGAGACACATAAGGTGAATACAGCCAATAAAGAGACAAAAATAGTACCATCATTTACCACAAACTGTTTGATACAAGAGAAGAAAGAATTATTATCGTTGTAAATGCCAGCTCAATGGTTGTTTGATTTGACCACAAGTGGCTCCGATCCATGCAGGAGAGACTCGAATTAGAAGTGAAAAGGGGGATAAATGGACGAGATGGAAGATGATGCAATGCGGTTGAGGTGTCATTAGAGTTTTCTAAGATAGGTGCTACCACATTGCTATGGTCCTGAACATGAAAGTACAAATGAATTTAAATAGCACTACTAGGGCTGAAAGCTCAATCAAGTGGGCTAATGTAGGGAAGGTTTTATCTTTTTCAAGTCCAAATCCGAAGACTATCAACCATTTACCAAATAGGAGGTGAATATTAATTTTTTTAATCATTATGAAAACAAACATTTTTCTCAATGATTTTTATATATTGTTCAAAACTTTTAGCTTAAAATGTTCAACTTCCGTAATAAACAAGAAATTATGCGTGTGTGTGTATTAATATTATGACTGTTTCCTCATCCTAATCTTTGGGAATCGCACTTTCACCATGCCCATGTGATATTGTACATCCTTGTCTATGCTTCCGAAGTCCTTTTATAGTATTTTGATTAGTTTGGTAAATTCTTTTACTTTTATGATTCAGGACATGTATACAACTTTAATGTGCCAATTTAGAGCATAGCACAATGAAACCTTTTAAGCAAATTCTGCTTGCAATTAAAGGGTGATTGATTCACTTAGCTCAATTGCTTTGGAAACCCTAGTCAAGATTTCCTAGTTCTGTTTTGTCATTTTGCTTCAAACTTTCAATTTTTTTTTTTTCTTTTTTCTAATGCATAGAGAATCAAGTTTAGCAACTCAATAATGTTAAAATTAAAATCTTCAGCCACATGCTTCCTAGTTTTAACCCAATTATTCCCAGCATGAAGAAATGCCTAGACCCTTTGTTGACTGCTTTTCATTATTATTTAAAATTATATAAGAAAAACATTGGTTGACTCAAAGTGCTTTTCTACTTGATCCATTGCAATTCAAGAATCCCTTAAAATCTGTGACCTGCACGATACCTATTGCCTATTTTTAGGTGTTAAAACATAACAATTATGGATGAGAGACTCCATGTCAAAGAAAAAGGGACGAGACACTAAAGATTCTAACAACGGAAAGCGCAATAAAAGAACTAAAAAAAGTTTACAAATATGAGAACATAAATTATGTTAAAAAACTGTAAATCATTGTTATCATTAATGTGTCAATCAAGTGCTACTCATTTACAGTCAGACATAATTGATATCATACATACAGCGCTGTATGATTTATGATTTATATCCTAAATCATTATTGAAATACCATTCATTTCCTTTCTTGAAAAATCACATCCCTGAAATGTAGTTAAAATGGATGCCATAACTTTCTTCTTTCGTTTCATTATAATCAACTGCACTAAATATTCCAAGGATATTTTTCAACATCTAGTTACATAGTATAAAATTATTTAGAAACGTTAACAAGAGGCAAGAGGTACATTAAGTCTTTTAGAACAGTCATTTCAAGTCAAAGTCTCTAATAAAACAAACTATACTTAGTCCTTTATGTATCATTAAATATAATTCCAACTATGTACCAATCAAACAATAATAACCATGAAAACCTAGTGTTGTCAAGGGCACAAGGCGCAATCTAGGTGCTAGAACCGTTATATTGCCTGAGTTGCAAGGAGCAAAAAATAAAGACGCTCACCTGAGTGAAGTAAGGTGCAATATGTATATGTGTGTGTTTTTGTATGCGTGTCTATGTATATATATAAGATAAGCTTAAGATATATAATTTTGATAAACAAGGTCCAATTTATCCTACAAAAGATGCAACATTTTCTTTTTCTTTTGTTGACCAATATGCATGATTTCCTAAAGGTCCCATGTTTGTTGTTGAATACTTAAACATTGAGAAGTAGAGAGTTGGATATCATCCCTTTTTTCTACTAGTAAAGGTATAGTTAATGAAAAATGTAAAAAAATAATAATAATAATAAAGAGACCTTCAATCAAGCGGGCTTTTTTTGCGCCTACCACCTTACCAAAAAAGTGTGCCTGATCAAATGCACCTCGCCCGAAAGGATCTGAGGCACTTTTGTTGTCTGGCACTAAGGCACAGTGCATAGGCGCATGCCTTAACAACACTGAAACTAACATGCACTGTGGATCTCTCGCTAAGATTAGCTAAAGATATCTTGAAAGCCAATCATATAATCCTTAAGTTCACCCAGTTAAACGTTGTGATATGCAGTTTATACATACATACAAATATATATATATATACACACACACACACACACGTTCCACTTTTACTTCTAAAATTTCTAAACTAATAAGATAAGCAATGTGTACTGCAAAAGACCAAAAAGCTTTAAGGTTCAAGAGAAAACAAACCAACATAGCTAAGCATAAAATCAAAAGCCTTTCTAGTCTCTTCTTGACCCTCTACACCTTTCTTGTCATTGACCTTCCTGATGAATCGAATATAACAGCGCCTACAAAACCAATAGAAACACAATGACGTAAGTTCAGTGTTGTCAAGGGCGCAAGGCGCACTCTAGGCGCTAGAACCCTTGTATTGCCTTAGGCGCAAGGCGCAAAAAAAGCGCTCACCTGAGTGAAGTAAGGCGCAATATTTATATGTGTGTCTATGTGTGTGTATATATATATATATATATATATATATATATATATATATATATATATATAATAAGCTTAAGATATATAATTATAATAATAAACTCTAAAGAGTGGTCCAGTTTATCTACAAAACATGCAATTTATTTTTTGCCCAACGTGCATGATTTCCTTATGGTCCCATATCTGTTGTTGAATACTCAAATATTGAGAAGTGGAGAGTTTGATACTATCTCCTTTCTTACTGATAAAAGTATTTCTAATGAAAAAAGTTAAAATAAAAGAAATTAAAGAGAACTTCAATCAGGCAAGCTTTTTTTACGCCTATCGCCTTACAAAAAAGCGCGCCTAGGCACACCAGGCGTGCGCCTGATCAAATGAGCCTCGCCCGAAAGGGTCTGAGGCGCTTTTGTTATCTAACGCTAAGGCGCAAGGCGTAGGCGCGCCTAGGCGCACGCCTTGACAACACTCCGTAAGTTATCACCTCAAGTTAGCATTATTTCTATCCAATTAACTCCACAACACCAAACACCAAAGAAGACACATTGATGTCAAAACACAGCATAAATTATTGATTAAAATTATCTTTTTATTTGAATTAAATAGGAACATCCTCAGAAAAATCACACAACTATGCTCTCATTCATTTAGGAAGAAATAGAAGAAAATGAGGTATCCATTCATTTTGCTAATTGTGATTCAAGACTTCCCACATGGAGGTTATAACAATGAAAGAGAGAGAGAGAAGCTTGCAACGTAAGAAAGTAATTGTTTGCTTATGATGTCATCAAAACAAACTAACAAACAAAAACAAGTGGATTAATCACATGCATAACAAGTGGATTAATCATATGCAACAAGTATGAAAGAAATAATGTAATCAAACCTTTAGTAGCAAAGCTGATGGATTTGAAAATACGATTCAAAAGTAGAAGGAAGGAATTGAAACATGTAATCAACCTTCTAACAAGATAAATTTCGGAATGCCTCATTGAAAAGGTGTTCCTCCCTAACTTTAGGGTTTAAGGAATTGTCTATATGATCTAAAGGGATTAAAATATTGGCTACCAAAACTACCTATCTTAGCTAAATCCAAACATTTGCTTGTTAATCTATACTACTTGCTTTTTGGTTCAGGCGGCAGAATACAAAATCTGCATTTGGATAAAATAAAAAAAAAACAAATAATATTCCACAATTAAAAATTTTAACAATCTAATTTTATGGAGCAATTACGTTTGAATTTGTTCTTACATTTTAGTTATTTCTTCAATTTTTTAACAAAATAAAAAAGTAATAAGTAGCAAAAGAAAATAAAAGGAAAGGAAAGGAAAAGTAAAGTAAAGTAAAGAACCAAACAGAGCCTTAAAATTTTGGGTTTTTTGAAGAATTCATGCAAGAAATTGAGTGAGAAAACATTTACCAAAGAGGAACTTGAAGACAATTCAACAAACAACGACTAAATATTTGTTTGGTAGCATCATCGTTATTTGCTCCCATCTGTGCCTCCACATATTGCCTCCAATATTTTGCCTGAAAATTTCACATTCATAACTATATAAAAATCTAATTAAATTTAACTTGAAATTAAAATTAATAAAGAAAAGAAGAAATTTACAGCAGTGGGAAAGATTGACAAGAGTTGCTCATAAATTGGCGCCGCCTGGGTAATTGGCAAATGCTAGAACAAAGAAAATCAAAAACAAAACAAAAAGTAAGCAAAAAGGGAAAAAAAAATAGAGAAAGACGTAAATGGAATGAAAAGGAAAATAGCAGACCAAGGCACTGTTGGCAAGAATTTCAGCAGACTCGACGTTGTATTTATCAACGGCAGCCATGGAATTGGGATTGGGATTGGCAGTGTGGGTTTAAATTGTTTTGGTTTTTATTTATGAGCAAGAAAATCAACAAGAACTAATTGAGGAACACGATATGCAAGATATTTTAAAAACCAACAAGATAAACCAGTTGAAATCAGACCCAAAATTAACAAAAAAAAAAAAAAAATCAGTTAAAATCAGACCAAATATTTAAGCACAAAATAGCAATTAAAATCACACCCAAAAAACCAGTTAAAATCAAACCCAAGTTCCAAAAGAAAAAACCCACAAAAAAAAAATAGAAATCGGATTTTTAGTAGTGATTTCCGACAGCAAGACCTAGGTTTTTAAACAAATAAAAAAGAAAAGGAATAATATTTGAAAAAACTAAACCGGTAAAAAGAAAGACCACATCGAAAGTAGGATGTAGAAAATTTTAGGAGCAAAACGACGTCGATCGATGGCGATGGTAGACGGTGCAAGTGGCGGCCGTCGGTGAAATCTGGGGAAGGAATGGCAGAAGAAGAAGAAGAAACGGGGGATTAGGGCTTTTTTTAGGTTTTTATAAGACCCTCAAAACGATGAGTTTTAGAGTAAAGAGGGAAAAAAATAAGAACAATAAAGAGGGAAGGATAAATCGGGTTAGCCCACTTGGAGCTTTTAGCTTTTAGCTTAATATTTTCATTCTTTCTAATTTTAATATTTATTAATTATTATGCTTGACAATGGAGTGGGGCGGGGGCGGATTTTGCAGTATCTGCCTCGCCATAACACTGCTCTGCCCCGTCCCCCGCCCCGCTCCGTCGTGAATGTTGAAATTTCAATACCACACCTCCATGGATGTCGGTTACATCCATAACCGCCCCGTCCCGCTTCGCCCCATTCGATATTTATTAATTATTTTATTTTTTTTCAAATAATAAAGCATTGCCAAAAAATTTAAATATGAATTCAATATAAACATGTTTCTAATTTAGGAAGAGAAAAAAAATAAAGTATTAGGTTTAGATTTTTAAAAAATAAAATAAAAATAATAAGTATAATTATTTTATTTTATTATTCTTTTAAAAGCTAAATATTTAAGTGTAAAATTGTAATTTTAGTATTCGGGACAAGACGGGACGAGGCGGGACGGTGCGAAGCAAGTAATTACCACAACTACTCCATCCCCGTCTTTCAAACAAAAAAATTCGCCCCGCTCCGCCTCCATTATTATTTAACATAACTCTATTTTTATCCGCAAGCTATGTCTATCTTTTTTTCACTTGGTTGAAACGATACGTTTAGGATCGAGGCATAAGAAATAAGAGATGAGGAAGAATTCAAGGAGAGATGAATGACGAAAATGGATACGTGTTCATTTCTGATTGGTTGAGCAGGTTACATAGGATAAAATTTAAGTGGCTTTGTTTAATTGGATGATTGCACTACAATGGGATAAGATTAATAATAAACTATTAGTTTTTTAACATAATTCTATTTTTATCCAAAAGTTATGCCTACGTGACACCTTTTTTTTTTTTCACTTGGCTGAAACATTGCGTTTAGGATTGAGGCATGAGAGATGAGGATCGGAGAGAGATTTTTTTTTTTTTTGATAAACTTTGAGACCATTTGTGACATTGCAAAAAAGTTGTTACGGCCTTCAAAACGAAACCAGTTTTGAACAAAAAAAACTATGGCATTTGGATGGATGGTGATGGGGTTTTATCTCTTAACCAAACCCATCCTACAAAGTAAAATGAGGGTTAGATTAATGGATTGCATAGGGCACTGCACATTTTACTCTCTTCAATAATATAATTAAAAAATATGTTACTAGATTGTCTTGATTTTTAATGGGGCCAGCAGCATGCTTCTTCGACAGGGTGGGTACTTGATGTAGTGAAATTGCAACTTGTCTGTCAACTCTCTTCTGCCCATCATGCAAGTTTACTGCAATGGAATGGAACCTTTGATATAATTTAAACAAGGAGATAGCAGGGACATACCAGAGGCATAAATAGACCTTCCTGCGCCAGACAAGTGTTTTTCAACCCTTCCTGCAACCAACAGAATTACAGTGAATAAAATTTAAAATAAAAAAAGGATGCCAAAGGAACATTTTAAAATGGAATTGGTATAGACACAGGACAAGCGTCCCCATGATGCTTGTGCTTTGAAGACGGAGGAAGGATTAAGTGAGATTCGCTTACTCTTAACTCACCTAATTGATGCAAACTTCGAGCACAAACATCATTCATTAACAATCTTTACTTACTTACATTGATCTTTGATTCAATTCACTAGCTATTACTTGGAGTCATAATCGGGGAGAGATGGATGAAGAAAAGGGACGCTTGTTCTTTTTTAATTGGTTGAGCATGTTACATGAGATAAGATTTTAAGTGGCTTTATTTAATTGGATAATTGTATTACAAAGGGATAAGATTAACAAAAAAAACTATTATTTTTTAAACTATTACAAGATTTCCAAAAAATTTAGCTGCAATTTGGTATTAGTGTCATGACAAAAGTATGGTTATGACCCTTAGTTGTTGATGGATAACCAAATTGTTGAAAATAAGCATGGCATTTGTTTTGAGCTGAAATGAGGCAAAATTATGATTCTTAATATAAACATTGCATTGAAGTTTTTGTTTCATAAGCATACATGTTTAGCTCTTAGTTTTTGTAATTATATATTGGGTTCTAATGTATAGCAATAGAAATATAGAAATATTATAATTTCATGGTATTTAAGCGCATGATTGCAAACTTGCATATTTATGATGAAATGATATTTTCATTATCGTATCTAATAAAGCAATATTGTTTGAACCATGCCAAACTTTATTTGCATAATTGTTAGATGATGTGGTGGAGTGGCCTTATGTTACTAAAGTGTCTAATAGGAACATTTGTGTAAATTTTTTATATTTATTTTAAATATAATAAAAGTCTAGACTACTGGAGTCACTAAGCATTCCACATCATCCACTATAACAAGGTATCAGAGCAAGTTCTCTCTCTAGTGGCCGCTCCCTTTAACCTACCCTAGCTGCCTCCAGTTTATCTCCACCACAATTGTGCCTCCCTTTCCACCACAATCGTATCGCCACCTCTCTCCTAGCCACGCCACCCCTCTCTCTAGTTGTTTCTTTCTTTCACTTGGCTTAACATGCCAGAACTTCTTTAGTTGCCTACTAAGCTTGAACCATTAGTTTTGAAGACATTGGGTTAAACTCACCACCAGTATCGACGAATATCCGTCGTTGATGACTTATAATTGATACAAGATGATTTCTGCTTTCAACTCACCTAGATAGATTCCCGGTGAGATTACGCTGTGCATTTTCTTTTGGATTCCTTGATTCTGTTAACAATAGTTGAATTTTACTATCCCTTGTGTTAGAGACTTGTTATATCTAGGTTGATTTTGTAGCGATGGCGTCAAGAAGATCTACCACTTCTACTATAAAAAAGACCTGACGCCTCTCCATTCAGAATCTAGGACGTATCACTGTTACTTCAATAAAACTGATTGGCGTCAACAACTATTTCTAGTGGCGCAATGCTTTACATTCCTATTTTTGAGGGTTGGGACGATATCATCAGCTTCTCAACTCGTCCCCTTTTTTGGATAATCTGCCTTCCCCAAATGGATCAATATGATTAGCTTCTACTCAACTTATGTGGAATTCTATAGAGCCTGATATTGCATTGACTTGTAATGAGACGTCTGCTTGCAAGGAAGTCTGGGACTACATTCAACTGCTTTACATAGCCAATGATTCCCGTATCTATGATGTTCTCTTTGATTTGTTTTGTCTTTAGCAAGGGAGAAGGATATTACCTCTTTCTTTTCTTGGTTGAAACAACTTGGCGATCACCTGGACGAGGTGATGCTTATTACTAATGATATCACTGAGATGAAGCGTCAACGTAATCGCTTGTTGGTTGTATGTCTTTTCAACAGGTTGAATCCCGAACTAGAGTCAGCCAAAGCCACTATTCTGAGTGGCTCTTTTGCTTGGTTGGTTTGTGCCTCATCTTAGACTACCACGCCTTCGGCTCAACCATAAAATCACTCCGTTTTGGTTGTTCGTCAGATTTCTTCCTCTACTCCTATATAATAATTGGTTAATTAATTAAAATATTTAAATAAATAAATAAAATAATATATGTTAAAATTTTAAACATTAAATTTTATTAATATATATATAAATATAATTTATCAATACACTCTTACATTAATATCCTTAATGGTCATTTTCATACTCACCTCACATCCACTGCTACTTTTACATCCAAACACATATCCCACCACTGATTTTATCTCACTGCTACAGTATCCAATCTCGTTACTACAGTAACTACTCTCACTGCCACTGCTGTTTTCAATATCACCAGAACTAATTGCACCACCCATCTAAATGGACCCTCAATCTACTTATGTTGAGGGCTCTGCTACTCCTCGTAGAGGTTTTGCTCCTCATGGTCGAGGTCATAGCCACCAAGCTGATCGCTTCTATACTTATTGCCAGCGTCATGGTTAA
This sequence comes from Fremontodendron californicum, assembly GCA_030761205.1. Classification (NCBI taxonomy): domain Eukaryota; kingdom Viridiplantae; phylum Streptophyta; class Magnoliopsida; order Malvales; family Malvaceae; genus Fremontodendron; species Fremontodendron californicum. Next base: position 4,934,512 of record JAULJL010000048.1, on the reverse strand, counting down.
GGAAACTTGCTGGTTTTTTACTGATACTCTTCCACCTCGGGCTACCATTGCTTAGACTAATGTTCCACCATTTTCGCAAGGTATTCTCTTTACACCTTGTACAGTTTCTTTGTTGGGTGAGGAATATGCTAGTCTTATTTAACAGTTATCTCAGCAAGCTTTCACCCAGTCACTTCCACTTCCACTCCCGTTCCTGTCTCTTTTCTTGTTCAATCAGGTCACCCCGTTGCCTACATTTCTCAATCTTTGTCCTGCCTGGATCCTTGATTCAGGGGCCTCTGATCATATGTTGGGTAATCTTAATGTTTCTCCCATTTACATCATTCATCTTTATTACATGCAATTACCTTGGCCAATGGATCCACTACTCTAATTAAAGGAATTGGTACTGTCACTCTTACACCCACACTTTCTCTTTCAACTATTCTATTTATACCTAAGTTCATTGCTAATCTCTTATCTATTCATAAATTAATTTCTACTCATATTTATTCTGTAACTTTTTCTTCTAACTATTGTCTTATCCAGGATTGGATCACCCGGAAGACGATTGGTACGAGACATGAGTCAGATGGAGTGTCCTATTTGGACGTCTTAGCAGTAGCTTATTTTAGTTCCACTCTCGATGCATTTTCTATTCATTGTCCTCTTGGTCACCCCTCGCATTCCCTCATGAAACAATTTTCTTTTTCCCTTACCATCCCAAATAATTTTAATTGTATTGTCTGCCAATTAGCAAAGCATACCCATGTCCCCTATCCCCCTAGATTAAATAAGCGAGCTACTAGGGTTGTAAATCAACCGGGTTTGAACGAACAGATTTCTGTTTGTATTCATTTTCTTTATTTTTGAGTCTGTTTGTGTTCAGTTTTGTTAAGAATTTTAACATTGTGTTCGAGCTCGGTTCGTTTGAAATTGAGTGTGTTCGAGGTCGTTTAAATTAAATGAATTTTTCGCGAACGTTAAACAAACATGTTCATGAACATATAATCGAACATGATAGCGAACAATTAAAAATATGTTCATGAACAATAAACAAACAAATCTAAACAAATTTAAACAAATAAGTCAATTTTAAGTTATTATTAAATATAAAATAATAAAATATAAATGTAATTAGATTTAAGTTATTATTAAATTTAAAATAAAACATAAATATTATTAAATCATTAAATTCAAGTTGTTATTAAATATAAAATAATAAAACACAAATAATATTAATTATGTTATAAATAAATAAAATAAAATTACTATTAATTATATTATAATCGAACAATAAACGAGTTTTAAACGATCTATTAAACGATTCATAAACGAGCTTGTTCGTGAACATAAATGAACTGAACGTATCTTGTTTGAGTTCAATTTGTTTAATAAACGAACCTTAAAATCATGTTCATAATCGTTTATTTAGCTTGATACACGAACATAAATAAACAAAAATTGAACTGTTCACGAACCGTTCATCGAATGCTCTGTTCATTTACAACCTTACGGGCTACTGCTCCTTTTGAAATAATTCATTTGGATGTATGGGGTCCTAAACGAATGACACCAAGTCTGAATTTCAGTAGTTTATTACATTTATTGATGATTTTTCCCATATGACTTGCTTATATTCACTTTGTGATCGCTCTGCTGTCTGTTCTACATTTCAATCTTTTTATGCTGAAATTAAAGAGTTTATATTTGATGCACTGACAGTTTATAAGTCTTATACACCATCAGTGAACTACAACAAGACACCTCATTAATGAGGTATCTTATTTCTTTCTATATCGATTTCTATATTTATTTATAAGCCCTTCGTTATTTTTTGTTTTACTCATTAATGAGGTGTCTTGTTGTGATTCACTGACAATATATAAGACTTATACACTGTCAGTGCATAAAATACAAACTCGAAATTAAAAACTAGTTTGGTACTTCCATCAAAATTTTACATAGTGAAAATGCAAGGGAAAATCAATCTCATTCTTTTAAGACATTTCTCCAATCCAATGGTATTCTCTATCGAATCTTGTACTTCTACACCTCAGCAAAATGGCATTGTCGAGCGTAAGAATTGTCACCTCCTTGACACCACTCGTGCTTTGTTATTTTACATGCATGTTTCTTTTTCCTTTTGGGATGATGTCTTAATTACTTGCTACCTTCTAAAATGTCTTCCCTCATTTTTTTTGAATGGCAGAATAACTTATACCATTATGTTTCCTCACCAGTCAATCTATCTTCCTAGGCTTAACAAACTAGAACTTGGACTTTGCTTGGTAGGGTGGAAAGAAAATTGAAAAAATAAAAAATTGAAGGAGGAGAAAAGTGAAAAGATAGAAAACATATATTTTTTTCCATTATGTGCTTGGTAGGATAGATAAAAAAGTGGAAAGAAAAAAATAATTTTCTTTCCTCCCATTGCTTGATATGATTGAAAAATGAGAGGAAAGAAAAATGAAAAGTATATTGTTTTACTATTATACCCATTGTAAGTTAAGATGAAAAAATAAAATTAAAAAATGATGGAGAATCTTGTAAATATACATACTTGACTCACACCACTCTCATTTTCTTTCCTATTTTTTTTTCATTTTGGAGTGATTTATTTTTATTAATAGGTGTGAAAAATGATAAACTTTTCTATTTTCTTTTCTCTCACTTTTTTTTCTTACCAAGCACATCCAAAAATCATTTTCTTTCCACTTTTTCACTCCCCTCTATCCATCCTTCCACTTTTCCGCTATACCAAGCACACCCTTAGGCTCACCATTATGTCTTCTTAGGCTAATTTCATAACCAAAAGGGTTATCATTGGTATTCTCAAATTCTTGGTCTCTTCTCTATTTTTGCAGATGTGACCTTCTTTAAGTTTGAGCCTTATTACAAAGTCGAGACTTTACCTACTATTGTCTCTCCTTCTAACCCCTTTCTGTTGCCTCAATTTCCCATTCTTCCTACGATCCCTCACCTTCCTTTTTGAGTCCACCTTTGTATGTTCCTTTGATGCCTACGTCTAACCCTCCTATCATTAATGTTTATTTTCAATTGCCTTCACATTGACACCAACTAATTTCGGGTCATCTGCTTCTATGGTTTATACTTCTCCCTCTCCTATCACCGAGCTTGATCTCCTTATTACTGTTCGAAAAGGTAAGCAAACGTGTACAACCAAACATCCTCTTTCTCATTATGGTTTTGCTTGGTAGGGTGGAAAGAAAATTGAAAAGATGGAAAATTGGAGGAGAAAAAAAAGTGGGAAGATAGAAAACATATTTTTTCTTTCCATTGGTGTGTTTGGTAGGAAAGATGAAAAAAGTGGAAAGAAAAAGTAATTTTATTTCCACCCATTGCTTGGTATGATTGAAAAATGAGAGGAAAGAAAATAAAAGATATATTGTTTTACCATTATACCTATGGTAAGTTAAGATAAAAAAATAAAATTTAAATAATGATGGATAATCTTGTAAGTATACACACTTGACTCACACCACTCTCATTTTTTTTTCCAATTTGGAGTGATTTGTTTTTGTTAATAGGTGTGAAAAATGATAATCTTTTCTATTTTCTTCCTCTCACTTTTCTTTTTTACCAAGCACACCAAAAATTTATTTTCTTTCCACTTTTCCACTATCTTCTATCCATTATTCCACTTTTCTACTCTACCAAGCACACCTATATCTCTTATGTTGCTCTTTCCCCTTCTTATGGCTCCTTTATTACTACTTTATTTGTTATTATAGCACCTAACTCTATTACTAAAGCTATCTCTCATCATGGCTGACGAGCGGCAATGCTGTCTGAAATGGATGCCCTTCACTCTAATCACATATGGGATTTATGTCCTCCTCCAACGAGTAAAGATTTGTGGGGTACAAGGGGTGTTTACTATTAAGATGGCTCCAAATGGATCTGTCGGTCGCTTCAAAGCCAATCTTGCGGCAAAAGACTATACACAAATTTATTTTATGGATTATACGAACACATTTTCTCCTGTTGAAAAATATCTTTCGTCCGTTTCTTATCTCTTTGGCGGCTACTCATTCTTGGCCTCTTCATCAATTGGATTGGATGTAAAAAAATGTCTTTCTTCATGGGGACTTGGAAAGGGAGGTGTACATGGTGTAACCTTTGAGGTTTGTTGTTCAAGGGGAGTCACACTTAGTCTGTCACCTTGGTCGCTCATTAGATAGCCTAAAGCAATCCCCATGAGCCTGATTTGGTCGATTCAACACTACTATATCTAAATTTGGCATGCAACATGCAATTTGGATAATTTTATATTTTACCATATGTCATAGACCAGTAAACATATATATTTGGGAGTATATGTGGATAACATGCTCATCACTACGGATGATTCTGATGGAATAATGCAACTAAAGCAATTTATAGTGAGAAATTCAACACTAAGGATTTGGGGTCACTCAAGTATTTTCTGGGAATTGAAGTTGTAAGATCCAAAACTTGTATTTACTTGACACAAAGGAACTATGCATTGGACATACTTTCTGAGACAAGATTATCCGGGGTTAAACTTGTGGACACATCGATGGATCTGAATATCAAACTGGTTACAGGAAAGATTGGGAGGTTTAACGAACTAGAACAATATATGATACTAGTTGGTAAGCTAAATTATCTCACTGTCACGAGATTCGATATCTTTTTTCCGTTAGTGTGGTTAGTCAATTTATGAGTGATCCTAGTGTGGATCATTGGGAATAAGTGATACGAATATTTAGGGGTGTAATCAAGCCGAGCAGAGGTGAAGCATTAGGATATTCGGCTTACACGATAGCTCGAATTCAAGCTTTTTATTTTTAATATATATATATATTTATTTTTAATTAGTATTGAAAAATCTCAATTCGAACTCGAGCTTGAGCACGAATAATCGAGTTTGAAGTCGAGCATGAGAATTAAACTCATTTTTACTAAAGTTCTATTTGGATGGACGGTGAGATTGGCTCTAGTGAGATTAAAAACAACGGTGGCGGTGAGATTAGTTACTGTAGTGGTGAGATTAAAATTAGTGGTAGAATATGTGTTTGGATTCAAACATAGCGGTGATGGTGAGGTGAATTATAATGAGAAAGAAAAATGATCATTAAGGACATTAAATTAAAATGTGTATATATAAAATAAATAATTAAAATTATATTTATATTAAATAATAAAATATATATTTATATTAAATAATAAAATATATATTAAAATTATATTTATATTAAATAATGATTACAAATTATATTTATATTAAAAAATAAATTAGAAAGTAAATAATAAATAACTTTAAAAATTTTAAAAAAAATTAAAAAAAAAAAGAAAAATAGTGGAACCCCCCTCCACTGGAGGTCTAGTTTTAACTGGACCTATGCCCCTCCAGTTTAACTGGAGGGGACGATGGCTTTTAAATCCCCACTAGGGGTGCATCTAAATGCACCTCTAGTGGGGGTGCGAGTAGTTGGGGGGAAATTTTCCCCTAAAATGTCTTTGGGATGGACCACACCAAAGTGCGGTGGAATCCAAATGAAGTCTAAGTAAACGAATCTAATCGAGTAAGTTTGAGCAGTTCAATTTTTATCTCGAATCGAGCTTGAACTTTAAAAGTGAAACCTAAATATTAAAAATTACAGAGTTTGAATTGAGATTTTTCAATATTAATTAAAAATAAAAATATATATATTAAAAATAAAAAAAGCTTGATTAGGCTCGCGAGCTACTCGAGTAAAACATTAGGATATTCGGCTTGCTCGATAGCTCGAGCTCGACAATGATCGAGCCGAATTCGATTTATTTTTTTAGCCGAACCCGAATAACTTGCGAGTACAGGTGCCTCGTTTACACCCTTATAAATATTGAAATATATTAAAGGTGCACTAGGCAAAGGTATTCTTTATAGAAACCATGGCCACAACAACATTATAGCATTAGCATATTTTGATGCTGATTGGGCTGGTTTCACCAGATGGTCGTCAATCCACTTCTGGGTATTGTTTTTTCATGGGTGGTAATCTCATATCTCGAAAGAGTAAGAAACAGTCAGTTGTGGCTCGTTCAAGTGCTGCATCTGAGTATAGAGCCATGACATTTTGCCCCATATGAGCTGATTTGGCTCAGACGATTGTTATAGGAGTTCAGGATAAAGGTTCAAACTAGATCTGACAACTTTGGATACGATACGATTACACTACACGAAAAAATAACTAAAATACAATACAAAACACGATATGACACGAAAAAATAGCACGAACACGAAATGAATACACGAACGTGTCAAAATCTATATAGCACAAATTATTAACGTATCAAAATTTATATAAATATATAACATCTTAAAGACGATTATGACACGTAAAAATATACAACATGATACGAATATACAAGGGAAGCTTTACACATTGGCTCCAATCCAGTACTTCATAAGCGAACAAAGGATATAAAAGTTGATTGTAATTTCATCATAAAGAAGATTAATAAGAACGAAATTAGCATATCATTTTTACGACCTGAGAATCAATTAACTGATTTGTTTGCTAAGTCACTAAGGGGAATCCAGTTGATCATATTTGTTAGGAGCACATGATATATATGCTCCACCTTGAAGTGGAGTGTTAACGTGACATAATGGCCTTATGTTATTAGAGTGTCCGATAAAAACATTTATGTAATTCTCTATATTTATTTTTAATATAAGGCCTAAACCTATTGGGGTCATAAGATTTGATAATTCGTGTATCCGTGCCATATTTATGTATTTTTTCATATCATAATCGTATTTAAGATATTTTATATTTATATAAAATTTGACAAGTTAATAATTTATGTTATATAGATTTTGACATGTTCGTGTATTCATGTCGTGTCTATGTTTCTTTTTCGTGTCGTGTTTTAATTTTTTTTATGTCGTGTTTGTGTCATGTAATCATGTCGTGTCTAATATGATGAGGTCTAGGGTCACTAAGCATTTCACGTCATTCATTATAACACATAATTTATTACTTTTGGATGATTGTGGAGAGTGTAAGCATTAGGTGAAAGACAAATGATGCAATTCAGCCTCTAAACTAGCTCAGATTTCAGAGGATTCATAATGGATGATTTTGAATACCAATTTTTTTAGTAAATGACTTCTCCTTACATTTGAATTATCAAGACAAAAAATTTACTATCTATAATTTTGCTTTATCAAATTCTATTAATAAGCTATTGTCATAATTCTAGTTATAAGGAATTTTGTAATTCGAGAATTACTATTCATTAAATAAAAATATTTTTATTTAAATATAATTGTAATATATAATTAATATAAAAATAATTTTTTAATATTTCAATAATTTATGAACAATAAAATGGGTTTACGTGTCGGTCCGAACCCGAAATGGGATTGGACAAAGAAAAAAAAAATCGAGCTGTTACCCGGCTTTGCCCATGAACATCTTACACATGGCACTTACGGTACCCTAAACATCTTTTTAAATTTTTAACTTTTTTCATTTTCTTTTTTAAAGTATTTTTATTTGCATTTTTTTTACTTTTTATATTTTTATGATATATATATATATAGGGTTTATATTTGATGCACTGTCATTGAATCATATGATAACACCTCATTAATAAATAAATATAAATTTTTAAAAATCCTTAAAAATAAATACAGAAAACTATAACTTTTAACAAGTGACATCATGTGGTTCGCTCTCAGTGTATAGATTTGAACCCTTAGGATTGAAACCCTTTAAACCTACTAACAATTCAAATATCCTAACTCAAGAAAACCAAGATTCAGGTTGAAGAATCTAGACTCAATGAAATCTTGTTTCAAGAACCTAGTTTTAGCTAGACCCAATGAAATCTTGTTTCGAGAACCTAGATTTGGTTGTTGAACACCACAAAGAAAACTTTTGATAAGTTCATAAGTTATTTCAAGAACAATAAGAGAAAACCCTCTCAATTTGATAAAAATCAGATTACACAATGAACTAACTTGGCATAGACGGCTAAGGAAACTATTTATATCCCTCATAACTTAACTTAGGTCGGCTAGGGCTTAAACACAATGATAACATGCACTAGTCGGTTGACACACTAATAATAGTATTATAGGCTGAACATACTGAAGCCCAAGATCTAGCAATTAAAAAATAGGTCCAACTAAATTAATAAGGTAAACCCCACAAACCCAATAGACTTAATACATAAAATAGGCCCACATGCCTATCTTTTTAAATGAATTAAAACAAGCTCACTCTTGCCACATCAATTAATGAATTAGGTTGGCCCCCATACATGCCATGTCAATTAATGAAACAAAGTCAGGCCCACTTCAATCCTCTCTTATGCCGCCACTTCACTAGCTTGGATCACATGGAGCAAAGCTGGTTCCTCTTCATTCAAACCCATATTGAATGTCTTGACCTTGCTTAAAAGACTTGTAGATTTTGCCCAAGTCTTTTCCTTTAATTGCTTCCTTGATTCTTGGATCCTATCATTTATACATTGACAGTACATTAAATATAAATTCATATATATATATATATATTAATTAGTACTATCCAAATTATTCAGAATGATGTATTTCATGATCATCCTAAAAATATTGAGATTGATTGTCATTTTTTTCGACAACATCTTGTTTGTGAATCTTATGTGTATTTCTTCCATTAATCAAGCTACAGATATTTACTAAGACACTCAAGTTGGTTGCTTCACTTCACTATTAGTAGCACCAATATTTAACAACAAAAAAAACCTTTAATCTAAGCACTTAACTATCCTGAATAAGTCCCCTTGAAAAAGCTAAACCGATGCACCATCAATATTTAATTAAATCAACCAATCTGGACTACATGGCCACCACTTCACCCATCTAAGAACACGATTAAGACCATAACTGATTGCCCACAAAGACATCAACAATCTTTTTAGCATATATTCTAGCATCACGCCAAACATATTACTTGCAATATCCCCTATAAACGACCTTCAAGTGGGAATAGCCTAAAACAATTATTCTATTCATTTATCTCTCACATCCTCTAGTCAAATACAAACTTAACTTTAGAGGTAAACAAGTATGTTTATAACTAATGTGGGTTGGTTAAGTTGGTTAAATATTCATTAACGCCTTGACAAGTACTAGGATTCGAGTCTCATTAGTAGTCTCACTTGGTGGGTGATCTGTAAATACCAATATTAATTCTCTTTGAGACCTGTGGCATGTCCTGACGTTGAACTAGGGTAACTTCCCATCACCTAAACTTTTATGTACCCAAAAAAAAAGTATGTTTATAGCCAATGTGGGTTGATTGAGTACTCATTAATGCCTTGACAAGCACCAGGGGTTCAAGTCTTACCAGCAGTCTCATTTTGTGGGTAATCTGTAAGTACCACTGTTAGCTCTCTCTGAAGCTTATGGCATGCCCTAACCCTAAACCAGAGTAGTCTTCCCTCACCTAAATTTTTATGTATAAAAAAAAAAATCAAGTATCCTTATAGCCAACATGGATTGATTCAGTTAATTGAGTACTCATTACCGTCTTGGCAAACATCAAGTTCGAGTCTCATCAGCAATAAAACACATGTATGTTTATAAAATGATAAAATACTTATTTTTTTCTATTCTTTTGCAAGAGTTACTATATGGTAGTACTATTCAAAACTCATTAAGTGACTAATATATATTACTTGTTCAACTAATAATTAATATTCGGAAAAGATGGGGAAAACTATTGTTGACGAAGAGAAGAGAGGACAACGTCTTGGAGAGAGCTGTCTCTTTGCATGGCAGCCTTAAATTCATCGAATGTAACCTTCCCATCACTGTTTGCATCCATTCGATCAAATATTTCATCTAACTTTCCAGGTTCTGTTATATCTGGTGGAAGACACTCATCCGGCAAAGCCTATAATCAATCAAACCCCTTTGTTATTCTATATACAATGCAAATATAAAACAATGCCAGCTTATGTTACTCCGATTTTTCATTTTTCTTGAAATATATATCCGTGTCCGACACCCGTGTCTGACGCATATCCGGACATGGATATGAGGATATGATCCTCCAAAGACCCTCAAAATACATGAAGATCTTGGAAAAAATTGAACATATCCGTGTCGGACACATACCCCTGCCCGACACTCACACCCGAATTCGAGTAACATAGATGCTAGCTACCATTTTTTAAGAAGAGGGAAGTGACTTTACTCTAAGCATTGATGCTAGTTCTTCTCTCGTAATGCAACCAGATCGATCTGTGTCATACATCTGTTAGCCATGGAAGTAGAAGCTTGGTCAGAAATTGAAGAAAACAAAAGCATTTGCCATCTTTTTATTAATGTCTTTATTATATTTATTTATTTTAGTAAAAAAGGAGGTCGCAGCTTAAGAATAGAAGAAGGGGTTATATATACTAGGATTTGAATTTCAAAACTGCTAAATGTCACCTCTTAAGGGTGACTGCATGAACCAACTACGTTATGTCTCTGGTTCAAATGTCTTTATTGTATAGAATGTTGTAAAATACATCTTAATGCTCTCAACTAGTTGAAAGAAAATTTTAACAAAAAAATAGGGCTTGGCCTAGCTGAGGATAGAGATGGTAATATTGGACACGATAAAATTACACGACACGAATATGACATGAAAAAAAAATAAAACACGACACAAGAGGCGACACGACACCAAAAAAAAAACACAAACACAACATGAATACACGAACGTGAGAAATTTTATATAACACGAATAATTTAAACTATAGAACTAGCAAAATTATCAACTTCTACTACTTTATTGATCAAGTGAAGGATAAGATATAACTCACCTGATAATAACAATATGGGATTTTATTGCTATTCAAAAACTAGAAACTCTTCTTTCTTGGAGCTTCAAATTTTTTTTCTTTGATTTGGTTTCAGATACTATGTTATACTTATAGGATCCCATCCTACCTACTATGGCTTTCTAGTAGCTTTGAAAAGGGATATCGAGGCACATCATGATAATAATTATATGATAGAATTTGCCAACGTAGGTTGGTTCAGTTGGTTGATTATTCATTAGCGCCTTAACAAGCATTAGGGTTTGAATCTCACCAACATTCTCATTTGGTAAGTGATCTATAAGTACCACTATTAATCTTTTCTGAGACTAGTGATATACCCTAAACTGGGGTAGCCTCCTCTCATCTAAACTTTTTTATATCAAGATAATATGATAAAATTTTCTTTCAATTTCCAGATGTAGTTAGGGTGAATAAAGTGGTGTACTATATGGTGAGCATTTAGTTTAATGATAGATGTAAGTTTGGGTTAATATCTAAATCGACTCTCAAACTATATAAGTTTTAATGATTTGGTATCTAAAGAAAAAAAAATTCATAATCAGGTACTCGAACTTGTATTCCGTCAGCAAATTACTCCAATAGACTAACATTGTTACATATAATGCTGACGTGGCATAGTTGACCAATACTAAGTTGCCACGTGTCAGGTCAACTAAGTCACGCCAGCATTTTATGTAACGGCGTTAGTCCATTGGGTTAACTTGCATGACGGAAATAAAGTTCATGTACCTGCTTATGAATTTTTTTTCTCTTTTAAGCTATGTTGCTCCGACTCTTCATTTTTTTTGAAGTACCCGTGTTCGACATATATCTGGACATGGGTATGGGATATGATACCCAAGGACCCTCCAAATACATGAAAAAATTTAGAATAAATCAAACATACCTATGTCGAACACATACCCGTATCCGACACTCACACCCGAATCTGAGTAACATAGCTTTTAAGTATCAAATTCTAATCATCCTTCCCAAAAAAAATTAAAAAAAAAACATAAATAAATAAAGAAGGGTGCACCTCAAAGCACAAGTGAAGAGCATCATCTCCTTTAGAGTTTCTAAGGCTGGAAAATCCACACACAATTTCCCTCATGTCAACAGTTCCATCTCGATTGCTATCAAATAGGTCAAAGATACGAGTGGCCAAAGGGAGTAGTGAAGACATGTTCATTGCTTTTAGCACCTCTTCAAATTCAGGTAAAGTAGCATTGTCACCTTTAGCACATCTGCATATTACCAAATACGTTTCTTGATCTTGAATTGTAAAAACAAAAACTCGAAATGATCCAATCCAAAGTGATCAAACCCAAAACTAAAGCTATAATTCTAAAATGCAGCTGTTATGTAATGGAAATTGAAATCTCCGTATCGTATTTTATTCGTCTGTGATATTATCAAATTATTTGAAACATTATCAAATTCACGTTCGCGACAACTGCGATGCGTTACGTAATGCCCGTGACATCTATAACCGCATCCACAACGAAATTCGCGTTCGTGATTTAAAACTATAAGCTACCCACACAATTGCCACCTCTACAGCTAATAGAACTGAAAGCATGTTTGTGTGTCATAGTAACTTCAAATCGGAGAAAACTTGAGAAAAACTAGGGTTTGGAATACTCACATTTTCTTAAAATTTGTCTTGAGGTTGTCAATTTCCTCCTTTGTAAGGTCATGGGAACCAAGCAAAGTCCTTAACCTCTTTGTCCTCAGTAAAACCTTGCTGCTTAACACACTAGCTATGGCTGCAGCACGTAGTTTACGGCGTGCGTTAAAACTCTGCAATCTTGAAACAACCTCAGCATCAATTTGTTCCTGCTTGGCTGAATCCCCAATTACCCATGGATGAGCTAAAAGCTGTTTCAAGGTAAATATATTCTTTTTGTTAAATTGAAATTGAAAGAAACGAATAAATGGTTACTTCAAACAAATTAAGAAATACAGTTGATATATACTTGATTTGCACTGGGTCTTCGATCAGGATCAACTTGCAGCAGATTAGAAATCAAATGCTTTGCTGATGAAGAAATGTTTTTCCAGGTTTTCTCATCGAAATTATATTCTCCCTGTGAAGAGATCAATATTTCTTTTTTCATGATCATCAAGGGCTCAAAACTGAAGAATCATAGTATATATAATTGACAGACAAGGAATGAAAATAATCAACATACAGCGATTATCATCTGTTGTTTTTGCCGGTTTGATTGAGCAAAAAATGGTGGATACCTGCAATATAAATGAAGAAAATGACATGACAATTTGAGTGTGATTACGTAAAGTCAGAAACATGCATATATTAGCATGGCAATGGCATATTGTTCAAGGGGCGTTCAAGGTTGAAGGACCGTATGATATTTAGAAGGATTTGGACAAAAATATTAAGTCCAAAATGAGTTTAAAAAAAATAAAATTCATTTAAAAAATAGATCGAGCTTTGACTCCAACAATCAAGTTACATATCCGACTCTTTTTTATTTATATAATATATTATTTTTATTTTTATATATATTATGTAATTTATATCATATAAAAAAATAAATATACATAATATTATAGTGTAAACATTTAAAAATATGTTAAGCTATCTATGTTTTAGAACTTAATAAAAAAAATAAAATTACTAAAAGTTAAATAGCAAAATAACATATTTGTTTAACTTTTTTTATTAAAAAAATAATATGAACAGAACTAAACGGGTTTGGACTATCTATTTACAAATATGGTCGGGTTTAGACAAAATTTGAGACCCATATTTCGAGCCCGATCGGGTTTGAGCAAGTATATTTAATGTTGATACCATACTTAAACCCGACCATGAACATCTCTAGCATAGATATGAGTTTAAAAGAATGTTTTAATTTTAGACCATTTGTTAACCTAATTAAAAAAATACAGTGATAAAATTGTACATGTTAAAAATAAATGGTAAAATATCCATCATCCTAAGCAAAGAAACAAATTAATTTGAACCTTATCTTTTTTTAAAATGTTAAGTAGGTTTTTGTTTTTCTTAAAATACTTTGTAAAACCTTTTTTAAAGTTTTTGGGATTTTTTAAAGTATTTTTTTTCCATTTTTATAAATTTTACTATTACATTTCATAATCACTTTATTAAAAAAAAAAAAAAAAAAAGCAAAAAATTGTACTCATTTTTTCCATGTGATTTTTCTCCAATTTAGACTTAAATATAAAAATAATTAGAATTAAATTCAATATCAAACACGAGTTGCAAGTAAATAGATCATCTTTAAAGAGTATCAATATCGTCACATGAATCGTAAATGCATGAATGTGATGGACAAAAAAAAATCTGTGATTTCTAATGGAATAGATAACAAAGCAACTTTGTCACCTGTTGCCACTAAATCACCGCCTCCCCAAATTAGATTGGTGCTCGCTGTTGCACCAGATACTAAAGTATGGGCATTTTGTATCCATTGAGCAAAGACGGATTATAATTGTATAACGGTATCATTTTATTACAATCAATTGAATCCTTAAATATTTATTTTCATTCAATTAAATTCTTAAACTTTTATTTTCACCAAATTTAACTCTTGATTGCATAAAAATTGATGATGGGCGATTATCAATTTTCTTCTAACAAAGAACTCGATTTGGTGAAAATAAATGTTTGAGAATTCAATTTATAGTAATAAAACAATTTTGGATGATTGAAAATAGATATTTGAAGGTTCAATTGATTGTAATAAAACAATAACGGCTTCTATGATTGTTTAATTTTAATTCAAAAACTTTTTTTTATATATATATTTAAGTCTAAAATTACTTCACCATTTTTCCAACTATCCTTGTTTAACAATTTATGTGTCATAAAACGAATTATTATTATGTCAAAATTTATATAAATATATAATATATTAATTATGATTATAAAAAAAAAATATGAATATAATACGAATACACGAATTACTGAATCTAATAGGTAAAATTGATTGAGAAATATGGAAAAGTTTGAGAACATACCCGGAAAGTAAGATATATAAGATGACTCCCAAAGCCCACATGTCACTCTTGGATGTGATTTTGGCTTGAGAAAGAGCCTCTGGTGATACATAATCTATTGAACCAAATAACCCAACAACTGGATCAGTAAACTCTTCGACTGAGCTCAATCCAAAATCCATGATCTTCAATGTCGAATCATCAGTTTTATTCAAGAACAAGCAATTCTCAGGCTTCAAATCTCGATGAACAATGTTAGCCTTGTGAATCGCAGCTAATCCTTGCGCAATCTGTCGAACAACAGCCGCAGCTCCGGCTTCCGAGTACCTTGCTTGAGCCACAATCCGATCGAACAACTCGCCTCCCGAACACAGTTCTAAGACCAAATGAACCCCAGTTTGATCTTCATAAACATCGTAGAGATCGATCACGTTTGGATGGGGCGAAACGTTTTCGACAATCTTTCTCATAACCAGAATCTCGTTTGTTAACAAGGCATCGGAAATGGAAACCTGGTAATTCCATGTCGGTAACGCCATTGAAGAAGCTATGGTTTTCTTCTCAGCTGTATTAACTGGGAAATTCCTTGATGGGGTAATCCCAAACCTTTTCAATGTTTTAATGGCTACTTCTTGATTATCTCCATTGCTTCTCTTTATACCTTTTCTTACAACTGAGAATCCACCTCTTCCTAGGATGTTTGAGATTTCATATTCATCAATTAGTTTCCCTTTCTCTTTTCCCATGGGAATTGATTCAATGAAGTGCAGGATTTTGGAGAGTTTTGAGGTTTTGCAGGGGAAGCAACAATGGTGAATGAAGGAACTTGGAACTTGTTTGGTGAAATAGTCAAATCATTATTCATCAATGATAAGGAGAAACGCGGATTGACATCAGCTTGGCCACAGTTTCCTCATTAGTTTATGGTATATGATATTATAAACTATGAAGGATATTCAGATGGAAACAAGGGGAATATATTATATGGGAAAGTAGCTAAGGAAGATGTGACAAAGGCAAAGTCAACTAACCAATTTTTTTTTTTTTTATATATATAAAAATTTAGGTGATGGGAGGTTATCTCGTTGAGACAAGACATGTCATAGGTAAGGGAGTAAACGAGATATTTGTTCTTGTAAGTTATTTGGATTCGGTCGAAAAAAATTTCAAATTTGGCTCAGTCATTGTCGAGTTGAGCTCGAGCAAGCTGAATTCGAGTATTTTAATATTTGACTCGAGTAGCTTGCGAGTCTAATCGAGTTTTTTTATTTTTAATTAGTATTGAAAAAAATTTCAATTCGAACTCGAACACAAATAATTGAGTTTAAAATCGAGCTCATTTTTTACTAGCTAAACGAACTCGAGCAGTTCAATTTTTATCTCGAATCGAGCTCGAATTTTAAAAATAAAACTCGATCAAAGCCCGACTTGAGCTTGAGCTTCTGATTGCTTGAATTCGGTTCGGTTCGATTACACTCCTAGCCATAAATTTTACAGAGGATTAATGGTGGTACTTACAAATCACCCACCAAGTGAGATTGCTATGAGAATCGAACTCTAATAGTTATCAAGACGCTAATAAATTCTCAATCAACTGAACCAACTCACGTTCACACTAACCATTTTTTTTTATTCCATTGCTAGAAGAGTTTAGGTTTTAGGTAAGAGGTTAGAATAAAAGTTAAAAGAGTACAAATAAATAATGAACAATGTTTAGAACCACCCAACTTTGGCATCAAAGTTGAGTACAATTTTTTAGTCAATCTTATATTAAGCATATTGATTAGGTATATGACTCAGTCTAATATGTCATTAAGCAAATGAGTCTCTTCTAACTATATCGTTACCGTTATTTTTACCAAATAATTATTGACTTACTACTAGACCTGTCTAAGAGTTGGGTTATCCACTCAAGTCTAAAGGTCTGCTCATATTTGAAAGGGCTTGAACAAAAATATTAAGCCCGAAAAATGGGCTTGAGTAAAAAAAATAAGATCCATTTAAAAAATGGGTTTGGCCTTGATTCCAACATTCAAGGCCCGAGCCCGACCCGGGATCCGGTTCATTTTCTAATTAAGTAATATATTATTTTTATTTATATATATTATGTAATTTATGTCATATAAAGATTAGATATATATAATATTATAATGTAAACTTTAAAAAATATGTTAAGTTGTCTATGTTTAAAAACTTAATAAAAGAAAAAAAATATAAAATTACTAAAAATTAAATAATAAAAATATATATTTAAAAAAAATAAAAAAAAATAATATGGGTGACCTAAACGGGTTTGGACTATCCATTTACAAATATGGATGGATTTGGACAAAATTTGAGACCCATATTTCGAGCCGGATCGAACTTGGGCAAGCAAATGTAGTGTTGATACCATACATGGATCCGGCCCGACCCATGAATATTTCTACTCTCTACTAGTTTCAATCTTATAACGAAACAATTCTGATTTTAAATCTCACCATCACAATACCAAATTTATCATCAGCAGAATATCAATCTCTTTGTAATATCGAACAAACTCTTTTTAAGGAAAAGTAACCATGATCTATACACTTTTATGACATTAGTAATGAAAACATGACTTTTAAGTAAATTTGATAATTCATGTATAAGTTTGTTTTTTATAAAAATAAACAAAATACATCATTAAATGTGCAAAAAATTCTAAACACGAATATAATTCTTATATTAAACGTGTCATGTTATTATGTTGTGTTTATTACATTGTTTTCGTGTTCGTATAGTGTTTTTTTTTATCGTATCCAAAATTACCAAACTTACTTTTAAGAGATACTAGAAAAATGATCCTGCTTTATCGAGATACTTTTAATAAAATTTATGCAATTTTTAATTAATTAATAATAATAAATTAATTTTAAATTATATTTTATTAAATAATAATTTTTTATTTTTAAATTGTAATAAGATTAATATAATTATATTTTGTTAATTATGAAAATTAAATTTATGATAATTGTTTATTTATAAATTATGTAATGCAAATGCATTTTCAAATTTATTTATTTATATATATATATATTTAAAACTATTTAGATTGTATACTATATATTTTTATTTATAGGAGGTAAAAAATAATAAATAAGAAAATAAAATTGTTATTTTATTATCTCGTGGGTCGATTTTTTCACATAGGTTAGCAGCGAGTTACTTTTTTCTTTTTTTACTTTTTTTCCCGAGCGGATCAGATACGGATCCTAAATTGACTCGCGACTCAACGTGCTGACCTATACCTTTAAATACATTAACTTTTCTCCTAAGCCGGTCGGGTACGGATCTTAAACCGGCCTGCAATTTAACGTGCGAACCAACTTTTTTAAATATATAATTTAAAAATAAAATAAAGTAAAATAAAATAAAAACTAAAAAAAAAATTAATTTTTTTTTCAAGTGGGTCGATTACGGATCTTAAATCGACCTAGGGGTGAACGTAGAGGCCAACCCTTTAAATACACCATTTAAAATAAAAATAATTAATAAAATATTTTTACTAACTTTTCTCCCGAGTCGGTCGGGTATGAATCCTATACCGACCCGCGAGTTAACTTGCAGACCAACCCCTTTAAATACATCATTTTAAAATAAAAAACTAAAAATAATTAATAAAATAAATTTCTTGTTTATTTTTTTCCAGACGGGTTGGATATGGATAATAAATCGATCCGTGAGTGAACATGCAGACCAACCCTTTTAAATACATCATTTAAAAATAAAATAAAATATAATAATTAATAATTTTTTACTTTTTAACATTTTTCCATGCGGGTCGAGTACGAATTTTAAATCGACTCACGAGTCAACGTGCAGACCAACCCCTTTAAATACATCATTTTAAAATAAAAAACTAAAAATAATTAATAAAATAAATTTATTGTTTATTTTTTCTCGAGCGGGTTGGATATGGATAATAAATCGATACGTGAGTGAACTTGCAGACCAATCATTTTAAATATATCATTTAAAAATAAAATAAAATATAATATAATATAATAATTATTTTATTTTTTAACTTTTTTTCCATGCGGGTTGAGTATGAATCATAAATCGACTCGCGAGTCAACGTACGAACCAACCCCTTTAAATATATAATTTTAAAAAAATAAAAAATAAAAAACTAAAAAAATTAACAAAAAATATATATTTTTGAATTTGTTTTCTCGAACGGGTCAGGTACAGATTTTAAATCCCTTAAGACTCAAAAATCATAATAGTAAATGTGACTAAAACAAAAAATCCAACAGGAAAATTTACCCTTATATGCAAGCGTAAATCTATTTTTAACCAAGGTTGAAAAAATCGGATCGAAAATCAAACTAGTGTGGCATTCGATTCCAAGTTTAACCGATTGAACCTGTTGAATCGGTTGAAAACTTTAAATAAGATTTTTAAATATTTTTAATGTTAAATAAATATTAAATATAATAAATAAAAAATAAACATTTAGCTTAGTGATATAGTTTTTAGTATAATTACAAGAAGTTATGGGTTCAAATCTCATCACTTACAAAAAATATTTTTGAAAAAAAATTAAAAAAAAAAACGTTTTTTTTTTAATTTTTTACCGATTGAACCGATTTTTGACCGATTTGATTAAATTCAATTTTATTATACCTGTCGGACCGAATAGACCACCGGTTCAACCGGTCCGATTGACCGATTCGATTTTATATTCACTGTTTTTAACACTTCAAATAAGCCCCAAGCAAAAAGCAACATTAATTATAACTAGAAAAAAAAACCCGCCCTACGCAGCGGGTGAAACTATTTGCTTTCTATTTTTGTAATAGTAATGACAACAATATTATGAACACATAAATTAATAACGTATAAAATTAATTATTAACATGAAATTTTTTATATGAATTTATAATATTTTGAGAAACATAAAAAAAAAATATATATATATGAACACGTTATGAAAACACAAATTTTTCTTTAAATTGAATCAGTCTGACAAATTATGCAAAATATGTCATGAATTGAGACACGATACAAACACACAATTTTTTTTAAAAAAAAAAAATTAAATCACAATGACAAACTATATAAAATATGAGATGATTGAGACACGACATAAATACAACATAGAAAAATAATTAAAACATAACACAAAAAATAACATGAACACAACACGAATACACAAACGTGTAAAAATTTATATAAATTTATAATACTTTATATAAATTATTAACGTGTAAAAATTTATATAAAGTTTAATACTTTAAAAACACACAAAAAAATTACACGAACACACAAAATTTTCTCTAAATTGAATAACTATGACAAATTATGTAACATATATCATGAATTGAGACATGACACGAACACAACATAGGAAAAATAATTAAAACACAATACGAAAAATAACATGAACACGACATGAATACACGAACGTGTGAAAATATACATAAAATGAATTATTAACGTGTAATATATATATATTTTTTTATAAATTTATAATAGTTTATATAAATTATTGGGTAAAACTAATTATTAACGTGTAAACATTTATATAAATTTATAATACTTTGAAAAAAAATACGAACACGTTACGAACACATATTTTTCATTAAATTGAATAATTATAATAAATTATGCAAAATATGTCATAAATTGAGACACGGCACGAACGCACAAATTTTTCTCTAAATTTAATCACAATGACAAATTACGTAAAATATGAGATGAATTAAGACACGACACGAACACAAAATTGAAAAAATAATTAAAACACAACACGAAAAATAACATGAACATGACACGAATATACGAACGTGTAAAAATATACATAAAACGAATTATTAACGTATAAAATTTATAATATTTTGAAAAGAAAAAAAAAACACGAACACATCACGAATACAACATAGGAAAAATTATTAAAACACAACACGAAAAATAACACAAACACGATACGGATACAAAAAAGCTTAAAAGTATATATAAAATGAATTATTAGTATGTAAAAAATTATATCAATTTATAATACTTTAAACACAAAAAAATAACACGAACACAAATTTTTCTGATCTCTTTGCCCTCAACAACCCAAAAAATGAGAGGCCTACACACAAAAAAAAAAAAAACTGGCGTGGCCACCTATGAAAGGCCCAACGTGGCTACACCAAAATTGAGAAAAAAATGTAAAATTTATATAATGGATTAGCTTTGCAAAAAGGAAAAAAACCAACTTTGTGCCAAAAATTTATGATGCAAATAAATGACAAGATTTGTTATCTCATGTTACAAATGCCTCTGGCTTTCATAGCTAATAACCTAAAAGAAGAAGAGGAAGATTTCAATCAACAAAGTATACAACATTCATCCTCCAAATCATATAGAAGTCCACAGTATCATTATAACATAATCTAACCGGTAAAGGACGAAAAACGACTTCAGATCAGATCGTAATTCGATGCACCCGTATTTTCTGACAACCCGAACAGCTGACACTAAAGCAACTGTGTTAGTCTTGGCACAAAAAATGTTTTGTCCAGGCAACAATTGAATGATTAAAGTAGCAGATGGAGGAAATCGCCAAATCAATTTGTAAAGACAAGCTCACAACACTTTTTGCTCTTTGAGCACTAAATATTCATGAACTTACATGCATGACAGCAAAAAGTTTATGCATGTGCCTGGACTTCAATGTTTATAAGATGTTTTGTCGACCGCGAACTCGACGAGACCCTGCAGCATCGCTAGCTGAGGTATCGGACTTTACTCTTCGATAAAACAGGACATAGGCAGCAGATGACTTTACATCTTCTTCATTTATAGGTGATATATGGTTGTCATCAAAGTTGTACCACCTATTCTCATCTAGAAGCTGCAAACGGCAAAATCAGCATAAAACAGGATGAGATAAATATCTTACGCATCAACAATAACAGAAGCCTATTTGTGGAACAATCATTGTCCCAATATAAATCAAAGCTTTAATAAGAGGTTTAAAGGTTAATATCTATGTTACTCGGACTCGGGTGTAAGTGTCGGATACAAGTATGTGCCCGACACGGGTATGTTCAATTTTTAAAAAGTTTTTCCATGTATCTGGAGGGTCTTTGAAGGGTCATATGCCCGTACCCATGTCCAGATATGCGTCGGACACGAATACTTCAAGAAAAATGAAGAGTTGGAGCAACATAGGTTAATATGCCATAAACTTTCAAAACGACTCAAATGTGATGAAAGTCAAGCCCCAAAAGAAAGAGCAAAAAACTGGTCTCAACTGAAAATTCAATATAAAATTGAAACAGATGCAGCACCCCCGCCGCCCGCCCAACGAAAATATAAATAATACACACAACTCTGTGAGCATGAACCAATTTATTCCATTTCAGTAAGGATACAGCTGCTTCCAACTTACCTTGACGTGTGCAGTGTAGTGGCCACTGCCCATGCCACCATAATGGTTGGTTAAGGCATAGAGTTCATACAGCTGAGAACGGGAACTTCTCTTGTCAGCTACATAGTTCGTTAAGTCGAAGTCGTGAATAGGAAAGTTGACAAAAGTTTCTAGTTTATGCTTCATTGACCGGCTGTATGAGAATCTTTTTAGATGAATGACTAGTACTTCTGGAAGCCTCCACAGATCAAGCTTTTTACTCGCTTGCCGTTGTTCCTTGCATTGTGGGCAGTACCTACATCAAATAAACACTGATAATTCAAAAATACTGCTGGAATGGAACCCATTTTTTCTTAAATACAAGTTCAGCACAGAAGATTGTTAAAACTGTCAAGCAAACAGTGAGTATTTGCTTGATTCACATGCACAATTAAAATTAAGTTCAAACTATGGTGTAATGGTTACCAAATAGCAAGTATGAATCTACTAACAAGAAAATGTTCCCAAGCTTTCAGAGTTAACTACAAGATATTACAAATACGAAATATAACTGTTCCCTAATATGTGTCTAGTAATTTCATCTGCAAATTCACATAGGGCTTCCAATTGACTTATAGCGCTTGGAACGGACTCCTCGGTTAATCAAAACAAGAGAACAATCATGTTCGGTCCACATCTTAATAGGGTACTCATTAAAGGGGACATTCCTTAATCTTCACAACTCTTAAATAGCTTCAACGTAGCAAAGATAGTCCTAAAAAAGAGACTGGGGATAGAGAAACTAAGGAATCATGAAAAAACATAACTGCATGTCATTTGTGCACAAAGACATTTATGAATGGAAACACACAAAAGCACAAACACACAAAGTGGGAGACACACTAACCACATATCTTCTGGCACCAATGGCTCCTCTCGTAAAAAAGCCTCCAGGCAGGTATACAAAGAGAGAGGTTCAGTGCGAGCTTTCTTGGTAATAGGCCCATATTTAAACGCTTCAGGCAAGTTCTCCAGGTAATTCATATTGTACTTCTCCAAAAGCTTTGATGACCAATCAAGATACACTACTATAGGCGATGCTGCAGAAAGATTAACAGCTTTCTCGTCTCCAACAGACAGGTCGATGCATGTCTTACTTTCATCAACCAACTGAAGTGGTAGTTTTGCTAAGACCTTATTTATAGAAGTTAAGGCACAGTTAGTATCCACTTCACCAGAAACATGATCAGATGGATCTGTTGCCACCCCTGAGGTGCTTGGATCCAAATTATCAGAATATTCTACACCCTCTTTCAGCAACGGAGTAAGCATTGTCTGAACATTTGTCTGTATATCACCACTTGAAATTACATCATCATATGAAAGTGATGAAACAAGAGGAGTTCCAAAAGGCTTCCATCTTTGCGCATCACTAGTTTCCCTAGACAACAATAAAATGCAGTATCACATTAAAAACAACTCAATGCAAAGCAACTGTTTAAGATTCAAAGCAAGAACAGCAATCATCATCTTGTAATTGATCTCGAATTAATTAATTCAAAGCAAAAATAAAACATATGCAAAATTATTGTCTGTGTGTGTGTGTGTGTGTGTGTGAGAGAGAGAGAGAGAGAGAGAGAGAGAGCTAAACATTTTGGAAATAACAAAGGTAATTTAGAAGCACTATAAAACTATTTAAATAGGAAGAACAAATTACAAAGTAGAACCATAATAACATTGAAATCAAATACTTCAGAAGCTAATCAAACAGTGAAAACAACTAAATACAATAACTTCGAGTCAAATTCAATTGGCAGCCAAGGGAAAACCTTTTGGTGCCATGCTTACATTCACATGTTGCTATTTAATACGATGTCTGGAAAATAGTACATACTGTTCTTGACGACGATGTATTAACTGAAGCAAAATATTGCCCTTTGCTGACTTTTGAATCTTGTATGCAGCAAGATGATCATCATCTTTGATTGTGGACAATGATATGAAAGAATCATCTAAAAACCTATGAATCAAATGATTTCGTATCTGCAAGCAACAATTTCAAACAGCTTAGCTCAGTTTTAGCACACATGTACCATTCCATGAACAGGAAATCAGAATGTTTAACAGCACATGCCTCGACAAGCTTAATCTCCTCAGTCTGCTTCAAGGAACAAGCATTGCTAAGTGCTTGGATCAGGTCCCTGTAACGTCCCTGCTTCGGAACAGTTACAGTGCATATTGATGGTAGAGCACTTCCATCACAAGTAAAAACTGTTATTGTCATAGTCCTAGTGGTGGTGAATTGGAGTGGCAAGGAGAGGTACATGAAGGGATCAAATGTTATCGAAACTTTATTGCACGCTGGACAAACCAATGTTGATTTATATTGACCCTACAAAAATAGGGGTAGACATGGATTAAATGCATAATAAGGACAATAATAATGAATACTGCATAACATTTTATACAAGTTCAGCTTGATTTTTCTACAGATGATAGTCATAGGACTATTATAAAAAAATATTAAGTTGGATTAGAAATGAATCAGTGTGGCTTTTATCTTATTCAACCATTCTTGCTAAGTACTAACGTAAAATGCTATAGTAATGAAAATCAGCAACAATGCAATAACAGATGGACCATAATTTTGTTTATGATTGATTAAAAGACCCTCAATAAAAAATAAAATAAAAAACTCCTGAGATTGTATAAAAGATATGTTTGCATCCACATATTTTAAAAATTGTAGTCTTCGTTAAGTGGTGTTATCCCACATCTATTAAGTCTTGGGTTTCTTGTGGTCTTATATTCAAGTTGGGCCACTCCACCTATTACCAATTGGTTTTAGGTTGGATGCTTAACAGTCTTTATCTATTAAAGCCCTTATCAGACCATAAGCACTAGGAGTCCATGCATCAATGTAGTATTTTTATTGCGAGACAGATAGATGAGGATTTTCCATTACCATTGCCCTTGCAATTGTGTGAAGCAATGAACTTTCAGTGTAAATTGTAGGGAAACATAAATGTGAAGCCTAGGATTTTTTTTTTTTTTTTCCTTTCTGTTTATTCAATTTTCTGCATCTTTCAATGAGAATTTAGATCTGAAATTATAACTCAAAACCTTAAGCTTGTGTTTGTATGAAAGCATTCAGTTTTTATATTATCCAATAGCATTTTGAAATGAAGCCACTCAAAATTCAGCATTTTAAAAACACAGATATGCGGAATTATTTCTTTGGATGGTTCTTCAAAGTAATTTCCTCATTTTGTGGTCTTCTAAAGTGAGGCAATCCTAAAGAGAAACCCCAAACTCCATTGCAGCCACTACTCACACCACAATAGAATCCCTTTTCCACTACCCATCACACAACCACCAAATCATCCTCTCCCATGACATCTATTTCTCAAACCTCCCTATTCAAGCCTTAGTCAAGACAAAAGTACATAACTCTTTCCATCACAAAATTAAGATAAACAGAATGTTCATGCTTAAGATGCAAATTTGTAAGAAAAGGAAAGGTAGAGTAGATGCTGATCTGTAGAGTAGG
Source organism: Fremontodendron californicum (assembly GCA_030761205.1). NCBI lineage: Eukaryota > Viridiplantae > Streptophyta > Magnoliopsida > Malvales > Malvaceae > Fremontodendron > Fremontodendron californicum. Next base: position 4,908,788 of record JAULJL010000048.1, on the reverse strand, counting down.
AAAACGAGGCATACGAAAGAGAGACAGGAAGTAGATTTACAAGAAATGTCACCAGACATGATGAAGATGATAGAGAGCAAAGAAGACAGCATCAGTCATGAGAAATGTATAAATTGGTGACCTGAAATGTAGTGGGGATGTTAAAATCCCAGCAATGAGTGAGTTTCTCTCTCGTAGTCCTTTCTTTTAGGTCAGAATTCCTTAGTCACTTGTTGTTTAGCATGAAGAATGAAGCATTTGAGAAATTTGATCTCAAGAGGTCAAACTTCAATCGTGTATTTTAGATCTTTAAAACACCCACTTCAAATCCCATAGTATTTAAAGATTTCTCCCTTTTTTTAAGTCAACCAAGTTAATTGCATTACAAAATTTTAAAATCCTCATTGGAAATGAAATCCTTCTTACAAATGAAACATCCAAAGGCACTCTAAGAGGCTATTTAAATCCCAGATTTCTGCACTCAGCTTAAAACCCATCATAAACCCTAATTATTCAGGTAATTCTCCACCTGCTTTGCCCTCAAGCAACCCTAAAAACAAACCTTAATACCATAATCACCTAGCTATCCGACATTAACTTAACTACACTTTTCTAATTTGTTGCATTCTTTATTATTGCAGCTTTGAAATGTATGTACAAGTTGCAAGGATAGATTTGAAATCAGTATACTTCCAATAAATGCAACCTTGATATTCAGTTCCTCTGGCACGTCACCAGTCCTTTAGAAATTATACTTGTGCACATTACATACTGTAATATGAAGTTATGAACTTCTATATAATTAAGCATTCAAAAAAAGCCAATTCTAGAAGGTAATTCCATTTCTCCAAAGCTTAGGAACTGCGAAGCCTTGTTGTGAGCACCAAACTCCAAGAAGTTTGAAAGTACGTACATATACAAATAAGAATTTCTCCCCCCCCCCCCCCTTTTTTTTTTGTGTGTGTGTTGTTTGGGGAAGGAGGGGGGTTGTAAGATCTTTAGCTCTTATTCTAAAATTTAAGGGAAATAATAAGGCTCAGTATCATAAACTATTCGCATGCCTCATTTTAAAATTCTCATCTCGAAGTAAGTTGGGCAGAGAATCTCCCAGTTCTTGTAAATTATTTTTAACATAAGTTTAATGGAATGTCAATGAAGCTCAGTATCTGACAAAGTTAAGTGAATCAAAAAACTTTAAAACCAAACATTCTCAATGAAGAGATCAAAAGAAAAGTTCAAAATATCATCAACACAAATTGCATCTTGCATCATCATATATACTCTTCAAGGAAGAAGATAGGGCAAACACTAAAGAAAAATAGAAAATGTTGTCATAAATCTCCAGTCAATCATCCAAGTTATGAGATTTACTATGAACATGCAAGACATAGAAAATGTTGTCATAAATCTCCAGTCAATCATCCAAGTTATGAGATTTACTATGAACATGCAAGACACCATCACAACTGTTTGGCATCTCGACATTAAAATGTATAAGACATATTACTCACCTGGCACACATCAACGATTATCGAATCATTACGAGCAATATGATTTGCCCAATACTCATCAGCAACTTCTTCATCTGGACGGCCACCAGCATCTCTAGACTTTATATATGGTTTGTGTTTGACACGATTCAGATCTTCATGAAGACCATCAAGCAGAAATGCTAAAAGCTCCTGAAATTTTTTTTTTTACTGATAAGCTTGTAGAACTATATGCAAAGCATGGAATTAGCAAGATCTTAATGTCAAACACAAACCTGAGAGTCATGCTGATTGTATCCACTAAATTGTGGTGCAAAGCGGGCAAGCTTTGCTTTAAAGGGCCGAGGGGCAACTGGTGTCCGTCCAGGTGCCCACAGCTTTCTCAGTAACTCACCAAATGCTACAGCAAGCTCACCCTACACAAGAACCAATCAGCTTAGAAGTGAATTAACATATTAGTTATACAACCAAGCTAAACTCTTCAAGAAAAAATGATGAGATTTCAACAACAAATAGTCCAGTAACACCAAAGTTGAAACATATCAGAAAAATGTTAATGCACCTATTTTCCACTATTCTGACTAAATAATATTTTCTATGGTATGTAATAAAGAGAGGAATAATACAAAGATAGGACATTTCCATAAATAACAGTCAACCTTCTTTTTGGCGGATTGCCCATAGAAAGAAAAGTGCTTTGTGAAGCACACGATTTAGTCATAGTTAACCAAACCATGATAACATAACAGAATACCTAAGTACATAACACACCAAAAGCTACATGGCTATCTCTTTTATCAGTATAAGGGACGACACAGACAGCTTTTGGCAGTTAGGTCCATTGCCTACAAATATGCACAACCATCTCAACACACACCCCATGGAGGGTTGACATACTAGTGAGCATAAACAATATGTTCATTTCAGCAAAAATGATCATTATCAACCTGAAATAACCACTTTGCAATGAATCACATGGAAGCAAACATGGTCAGCTCAATAATCAGTCAAAGTGCCACAATGTTTATAGAGGTGCATGCCCTAGATTCCGGGGAGTGCCCTTTTTGAAAAGGAAAAGGCACCCCTCAGTAGCAAACTAAGAGCATTTTCTCGAACTTCACAATTAAACTACAAAGAGAAAGACATAAAAGATTATCCTATGGAGGATATAGAAGTTGAAGGAAGCTAGAGCTAGAGACCAATAATGACTTTTAGTATAGGATAATGCTAGATCCTTATAATACATTACACAATGGAAAATCCAATGGCCATTTCTTTTACGCTTATAAGATATAACAAGTACATACACGCACAAACACCTTAAGCTTGTGTCTGTATGTCTGTGTTTGTTAACATGCATTAATTTCTTTTCTTTTCTTTTTTCCATTTTAGAAATTAGAGCCTTGCTTCACTTAAGCAATAACTCTTTTTACACATTCTCTGTGCCTTATGCCTTTGACTGAATAGGATACAATTTAGAACAAGCACTGTCCTCATCAGAAAAATGTTAGCATTGCTAAAAGATGGGGTTATAGCAATCTACAAATATCACCCAAATATCCATGCTATACACCACCAATAATGTGCTATAGCTAGCTTATGGCATTGACACACGTGTCATACTCGGAAACTTCTAGTGATCTAGACAATGCAGATGGCCCTACATGCTCACAATCTTATAATGTGTGTACAGGCTCTGCTAAGATTAGGTGTGCGTTTAACTATAGTGATTACAGATTATGGAGAAGTTATGTAGATGATTACTACATGTAAACTGGTTGTCAGAAATGTATGGCACCAATGAGTTGGGTCACCAAAATGTGAACACTGCTGATCAACTTTAATGTGTCAAAAACGTTTACACGCAACAAATCTTAAGGAGGGTACAGTGGCACACCAAAATGAAAAGCAACTTTTAGATCATGTTAACATTCCAAAACATGAACAATCTTGGAGTCTATATATATATATATATATATATATATATATATATAGCAAGCTGGAGTCAATAATTGAATAACCACAATTTCTGGCATTCACTTACAAAATATAATATTGTACACTAACACTCTTGGTCCCTGAATACCTCAACCACAAAAAAGTGGCAACTTCGAAACACTTGATATAGGAACTTATATAACATCTATATATTCTCATCAGAGGAAAGCAGAAATACAATATTTGTATATGCTTATCTATACAAAATATCAAGTTATATAAACTTCCAACTATTAAAAAGAAAACCCCAGGATATGGAGAGCCAAGGAAAGACAGACAGGTTGTACAAACACAACCAGTGTCCTATAACGCTTACTGACTATTACCAGGTCACTTGAAAAGATTCTTCGGTTATTTGAAATCTTTCCTAAAGAACAATATATTATTTTCCATAGTGCCCAATAAGTTTAAATTTCCAATGTGCAAAACACCTTTAACCTTTATTAGGCCTTGAAAGCATTTTCTCCAAATAAACAGAGCATAGAGTCTGAATAAATAGATATCATTATGAACATACATGCATACAATCTTACAATGTGAAAGTAGTAAAAGTTAGAGCAAATCAAAGAACAATAAGTTCATGCACTATATAACTGGTCAGCCAGTGTCTTAGACCTTCATCCTTGCAGGTGGAAAGGTCAGGAGGACTTCGCGATAGGATTAAAGTTGAATCAGTGAAATAGAGAATGCTTCAAAAATGTTTTCCAAATATCAAACGCAGTTACAGATAAATGGAATTGCTTTGAGGGCAACAGAAAAACTACATCTCTCTATGTAGTAGAACCATAGCAAGCCAAAACAAGACGCATGCAGTAAGACATTTACGACAGATGATGGTTTTCAAAAATACCTGAACAGAAAATATGGTCTATTTCAGAAACGGGTCAGATAAGAGATATAAGAAACTGAGAAGTTTAGCAGCAGCAGTAAGTGCAAAGATGACATCAAAAATTAATGAGGGGAAAGATCTCAAACCAGTATAAGATCAAACACCACTAGAACTAATAATACACAAAAATGCTCAAAGGCAGGGAGGAAAGCAGAGAAAGGAAAATAGAAAGAGCATTAGCTAATTCTAAGAACAAAATGTCTACTTAATCAACATCTTGCTAAGTTAATGAAAGAATGAAAAGTGCACTATTCAAATTGATTTAAAAAAATAAAATAAAACGGAACTGTTTCAGTTTCCAAATTCCAGCATTCAAGGGAGTTTTGCAGTTCTCCAAGGAATCGTGATTCTATGAAAAGTATTACTCATACCACATCTACTTTTGGGGGTTAGAAACTTACAACCATGCCCAAAGGGTTTTGCCAATTTATCTCCTGATGATAGTCTTCCCGGAAGTATCTAGCAAACTCTGGTGTATGAACAAGGCACTGTATTGCACTATTCATGAAGCAAGTATTCCCAAGATTCAGCAGCCCAGTCAAACCACCAGAAGCCCCCCTAGTAATAACACCACTGTTCTCATAATTGTTATCCAACTCTTTACCAGGATAACTCACGGTCTGATTTTGCAATGGCTCTGCACTATAACCTTTTGATGCAATCTTGTTTGCAGACAGACCTCCTGCAATTGATAAGCTTGACTTAGAAGGCTCTAGAAGAACAGAAGTAGCTTCCTTATCTGCAAATCCATTGTCTGGAAAACTTATATCACCACTTAATGCAGTACCAGTAACATTGTTATGGACCTCCACCAGAATCTGTTTAAATTAATGACAAGAAAATGATAGGTTAGAACATGAAAAGATTAATAATCAACGCTAAATCAAGAATCATCCTCCATATCCATTTCTGTACTGTAGCCGATATGTATGTGCATATTTGTATGTGTCTATGAAGTGTGAGCATACATATTATTTGTGCATGGATGGAGAGAAAAAAAAAATGTCTTTACCAGTCAAGTTAAAAGGCACTGATTGTTATAATAAATAAATAACTAAACACATAAATCTATACATAACTGAGACAGCTATTGCCAAAAATACTAGATAAAAACCAAAGGGGTGGAATGTGAATATGCCTGATATATCAGAAATAGATAATAATTAGTATGCGGTTTTCACCAAGAAAACATATCAAGGAGGGTATCCACGTTTGGCTGTACACAAACACGACAGCAGCAAAGGACACATATAGCAAACCCATGATATTAAAGGTACAACAATGGCAATCAGTGAACATTTCTAAGCAATTTTAAACTCCATACAGTGCAGACACGGATAATGGTGGTCTATGGTTCTAGGTTCAAGCAGCTACAAAAGGTGTACCACCAGGGCATCTATATTCATCCTAAAACATCCTTATTTTTGTTCCATTCCATCTATCGATTCTATCCCACAACAGCGATAGATAAATTAATTCCACTCAATGCTTTTCGCAATCAAGTACTCTGGAGATTGAACAGAAAGTGCTCCCATGACAAAGGAGGGACTACAATTATCCAAGAAAGTTAACTGAATATAACCCATAGATGGAATAAACTTTCCCTCCCTCATTGGCCTCTTAATGAAGCAACTAAGAATTCTCAACTATCTGTATGTATGTACATATTGATAAACTTTGACCACAACCATACAGAATATCAGTCATAAAACCCAAAGTCAAGGACAAGACTTATGTATTCAGATTATGCTCCTAGCATCACCTGCATTGACTGCAGCGTAAAGGCCCAAACTTCACAGAAGAGGAAAATGTGATTGAAGCTTCCAAAGACACAATACAACACAATATAGCATATTGAAACAGATGACAAAAGACGGCTTGTTACACAGATTCAGAAATAATAGACTGTGACACTAAAGGATGGTAATATGCAGGAGAAGCACTAATTTGAAATGATTTCCTTTTGTTTTTAGCTTAGTTGACAGAAATCTTAATTTCTAGACATCAAATTACATATTAATAAAATGCATGAAACATTTTTTTCTCTCAACATTCCATTCATTTTACATTGTACATAGGGCAGAAGCATCAAATGCAGAATCCAGTTTTAGATGCTTAACTGGTTTCTTTATAACAGACACAGTAGTTGTAAAATGATAAATAAGTGTTGCATCAAAAAGGACCCACATCCTGATCCATCTGTATGTTGGCATCATCAAGTGTTTTATCCATGTCATTCATCAAAGCATGCTTCCGATGACCATAGTAATCCCAAATAGAAACCTGAAAAAATAAGGAAACAAAAACACTAAAGAACTTGAAAAGGAAAAAAAAAAAGAATTTGAGGAAAACAAAAACAGAAAAGGAAATCATCTTGCATCTGCAAATTACTTGTTCCAAGTTTAGATAAAAAATCCCACATGCGCGTCGGTGAAGCTCCCCAATATTTTCCTGTCCAAAATAATTCAACCTTCAGAAATCAGTTATTCTAAATAAGTACAATGAAAGCAGCAGTAGTGCTGAAATAAATAATGTCTCATAACTAAGTTTCAAATTATACCTTCTTACTTATTCTTATAGTAGAGCGATCACCTTTCGGTGTCATAAGTTGCAGACGCAGTGGATAAACCTCTACAGCAAACTCTGTCTGTGAAAGACCTGAATTAATTACTTTTCGTGACAATGTCGGACCGCCACCATACCTGAACGCAAAAGAGATTAAATGATTCCTCAATACATCAGCAACTGTACAGTGCAACTTTCATAATTAAAAATATTTTAGCAATAGCTTGGGCCTTGGGAGACAATAATAGATAAATTTGAAAGAACAAGATCAAAAGAAATATATGCCCAAATTTAACAGCAATACAGCAAATACAATCATGCCAACTATAAAATTGTCCATAAGAATGGTAAAGAGACAGTAATATCAGTGTTCGCACCACTAACACCATGCTAGGAAGTGAAGGGAACAGAAGGAGAGGAATTGGGGGGAGGGTTGCCAGGGGGTAAGATTCTTCTTTTTTGATTTATTTAACAGAAGGAAAGAAAAAGGAGGTGTACATTGTATAGACCCTGTATGATGAAGGACTACCAAGGAAAGGGTAACTTATGATTTATTTCTACAATTATGTCCTCTAAAGTAAGATATACATACATAAAGGGTAATTTAGTCTATGCAATAAAAAACTTTCAATGAGAGATCATTCTTGTCTCATCCAAATTCAGAAGGATGGAAAGAATGGAGGTTGAAAGGGCTTTGGTGGGTTACATGTATCCTCTTAATCATTTCCCCTGTATAAAAAAAAATGGACCTATTCACACAAGCATACACACAAAAAACACACAATTCATCAGGGGTTTCAGGAAAGTTTCTGCTCTGTTGAGATCAATAATGAATCTTACGCTTCGATTCCCTAAAAACATTTAAATTGGACCCTAAAAACATGTATGGAAGACCTGATGCATGCAGTACGCACAATTATACTAATAAAATAAATGCACACATATAAATTACAAAAATAAGCAGCGACATGAATGAATACAATTGTATAATAAGTGCATATATAAACTTGAACCTTGGTTATGAAGCTAAGGTCATAGGTTCAACCTCCAATATAGCTAGGCATACTAATAAATTCTCATGTAGGAAACAAATAATTGAAACTCAAAAAAATGATGTCAACATCAAATATTTCTTAATATTATGAAGGTAACTTGCAATAAAATGTGCAAAGGAAAATACAACATTTTGGCCCCTACAAATGATGATTTCTGAAAATTATGGCTACAATCACTCCTTAAGATGTTTGAGACTGCCTTTAGTAGCTATAACAACATATGGGCACAATCACTGCATAAATGAACCTTCTTTGGTAGTTGAAGCTAGAACTAGGGCATCCATCATCGAGAAACTTGCTTACCTTACTGCTGAAGCTGATATGAATTATGAATTCACATAAGGATCATTATCTTATAAAGCAGGAGTTGAGCTTAAGAACTCCACAAACCGGTTTATATACTTAAGGAGTCTCCAGTTAACCTGTCTATCTTATTGTTGATCTAAATTCACAAAAGGATTATCATCTTCTACATAGACAATTGAGTTTAATAACTCCACAAGCCTGTCTAAATATTTGGAACATGAACATTTAACTGTTAACAAGGAATTCAAGATTGGGTAATTACATTTGGCTAAATCGAAACAACTTACCTACACAAACTTGCCAATAAGTTTTGAAATGCAAATAATCCATAACACAAAACCCAAAATATTTCAAAGAAACCATATTTTATCTAACTAACTAACCATGAATAAAGTTGGCTCCAAACTTGCTGAGGGAGCAGGACATAGTCACGGCCTTCTAATAAAGTATCATGAATCTCAACACCAGCATCGGGATTCGAGTCCTCCGATGGCCCATCGGTTATCAAATCAGAATTATCAATTCCGGAAGGCCTTTTTAAAATACTTAAACCAGGTGAATCCGAATTCCCTGACAAAGAAGAGCTTCCTTCGTTGTTGTTGTTGTTATTCGGATGCTGCTCCTGGTTCACATAATCAATCCAGTGTTGCCACCATCTATTCATAAAAATATATATAAAAAGAAAAACAGAGAAAGATAAGAAAATAGTAGAAATTGCTTTAAAAATGAAAACTTTTATTAAAAAATAGAGGAAAAGAAAGGATATTTACTTTTGAGTGATGAGAAAAAAGGGATCGCCTTCTTTGGTGTTAGCTTCAGCTGTAATGGCAATGTCTCTGATTAAAACCCTCTCTTCTTCGGGACTCAGTTCCTTAGTCGTCGTCGCCGTCGCTGGAACCGCCGTCGCCACCTCCGTCATCACTCTCTAATCTCTAACTATTCCGTCAGCAGCTCTCCAATTAGCGAAAATTCTCAAATTTCAGACTGTCGGATTAGCCCCTAAACCCCTTCACACTCGTTGAAATTGATTACATAACAGGTTTTTTTCTGCTGTTCTGTTTTTGTCATTTTATGTTTTTTTTTTTTCTCAAAAGTCAGGTCTGGACCAAATAATAAACCTCTTGAATTTTTCTTTTTTTTTTTTAATTCAAGCCCAAAACCTGTTTTTTGGGTTAAAGCCCAACATAATATTTCATACCACGAAAGTATCCAAAGTTTAATATTTTCATTACTAAAATTAGGAGTTGGCAAAAAGTCGGATAACTGAACAAATCGATCGAAATTAAAGTAATTAAGCTTATTTGATTCGATTTGTTCAATTTCGGTTTATATCGATTAATTTATTGGTTTAAACATGTTTATTCGATCGATTTGCTAAATCGAATTGATCGAACAAATCGACACTTAATTAAAAAATAAATAATATTATTTTTATTTAAATCCAAACTCAATTAACAATTTAATTTAACCCAACCCAATCTAATCAAAAATTAAACTAACCCAATTCAACCCATAACCCAAACAAATAAAAAAACTCTTAACTCAAACAAATCAAAACTCATAACCTAAACAATTCAAAACCGAAAAAAATGATTGAACATTAAGTTCGGCTCGGTTTTGGGATATTTTTTCGATCGATTCGGTCGGTTTTACAAATTTATTCAGTTTTAATTGATTTTAAAAAATTTTGAAGAACCAACCGAATGCTCACCCCTAACTAAAATATCTCTTCCTTTGCTTTAGTAGATACTAATAAGCATGTCAAAGGTCGGTTCTGTTTTGATTTGAATCGAACTTTGAACAAGAATTTTGAAGCTCTAGTCGAGTCCGTCTAACCTCGAGTATTATTTTAAATAACAAAAACTATTTTTATGAAATTTTAATTTTAAAATATATTTAAAATTATTTACATATCAAAAATAATATTCTAAATATTTTTCTTAACTAGTAAAAAAATATATATTTAGATTCGACGGATTAAGTCTTGGAAAAAGATTTTGAAGTATTAATCAAACTCGTTCCGATCTTGTTTATGGATACCTCTAGATACAAATAAAAAATTATATTTTAAAAAAGAGTGAATGAGAATTTCACCTCGTAAGATCCAATGACTAGATATTGTATGGTCTTGATTTTTATTGATAATTATAGCAAAACAAAGGCATATGGAAAACTATTTTTGCTTAAACTGTAATAAATATCCTTCATTTTCTTCGACGAGATTGGAATTTTTGATAGGACTTGTTTTTCAACTTGTTGATCAAGTGTCATCTCAGCATGTATTATATTATTTTCAAAATGTTTGCATACTATTTTTGTTACATTAATTGCACAAACCATTTGATGGATCCAATTTTTTTAAAAGTATGATTAGATAATTAACTTTCAAAATCAAACTGTGTGGAACCAAACCATTTGATAAAAATGTATTAAAAAGTTTCTCCTCATAGTAGCTGATCAAAGGATCTTCACATGTTTTCTCTTTTTCATACTTTATGACCATGTCTCCTTATAAGAGTATAAAATCACCAACTTTCGTATATTCATTTCCATTACCAACTCGAAGAAAGAATTGACCAGACAGCATGTTTGGTTCGCTGGAATTGAATAGAGTGAAAATAGGTATTTAATTGGTTGAATAGAGTAAAGGAGGAATACAATTATTTTGTTTGGTTGATTAAAATGATATTAAAAAATAGGTAAAGAATATACACAAAGAGACTATTTTGTTCTTAACACAAATAATAATATTTTTATTTAATAAAAATAAATTAATTTATTAATCTCTTAAAATTATATTAAATATATTAAAATAGAAATTATAAATATAAAATTATTAATAAATATAATAAATATAAAATAATAATTTTTATATATTATTTTTAAAAATAATATTTAAAATTATTTAATATGTTATATTTTAGTATATATTTTAAATAAAATTTTAATATATTTTATTTAAAAATAATAATATAATATTTTATATTTAATAATATATTAAATCTACTAAAATTATATTTCACAATATAATATAAAATATTTATTTTTTAAATTTTTTATTAAATTTTTTTCACCTATAAATAATTTTCTTTTTCTCTCTCCTCTCATTTCTCCCACACACTCTCTCTCTTCCAATTAAAAAAATGAAAGTGCTTCAACGGGTATTCGGGTTTTCTTTACTAAAGACGAGAGAAGCGAATTTTTTTTTGAAACATCAATATACAACAAAATAAGTAAGATCTTAAAACCTTCATTTGTTTAATTTAAAAGAAAATTTAGTTGGGAGGAAGAAGGGTGAAAAGAAAAACTTACCGTTAAACCAAACTTAAGTGAAATATGGTGGAAATCGAAAAAAAGAGGGCAAAGATTCATGTCAGTTCACTGGGAGAGTAGAGAAATGAAGAGCAAAGATTTTCAGAGGGATGAAAACATAACAGGTTTCAACAAAGATGAATTGTACAGGCATATATATATATATATATATATATATATATATATATATATGCCTGTAATTTTGCAAAATTGTTAAGGATATCCTAGGAACAAAAATATTTTACCTGCCTCTGGAGTGACCCCCCCTCAACTTTCATGAATTTTATAGTATGGAATACTAGGGGGCTAAACAACCCTCAAAAGCAGAAAAGTATTATACAGAGAATAAACTGCCTGAAGGCAGACCTTGTTTGCTTACTGGAAACAAGAGTGAAACAACAAAACATGCCAGCTATAGTAGATAGGCTCTTTCAGGGATGGAAGCTACATCACAACTACTTAGAAGCTTATAATGGGAGAATATGGTTCCTATGGAGAAATCAGATGCAGGTTGATCTTATTGCAACATCTGATCAGAGCATTACATGCTGCACCACTTATAATTCTACCAGGTTCTACATTACAGCAATTTATGGAAGCAATGAAGGCATCAGTAGAAGAAGGCTTTGGCACCATCTTCAGGACATTCAAGGCAGAATTGATGGCTCTCCTTGGCTTTTGGCTGGAGATTTCAATGTTATAGCAAGACCACAGGAAAGCTCAGATTTCAATGGCTCCTACATGCTTACCTCTGATATGAAGGATTTTCAGGACTGCTTGACACAGCTATCAGTGTTTGATCATACCAGTACTGGACCAGCATTCACTTGGTCCAACCACCAAACTGATACTTACTTGGCTAAAAAGCTTGATAGGGTTTTGGTGAATGATTGCTGGCATACACAGTTTGCTCACTCATTTGTTGAGTTTTTGGCTCCAATGGTTTCTGATCACTGCCTAGCATACATAAAGATGAACTTGACTGCTCATTCTCCCCCAAAGCCATTTAGGTTTTTTAATTTCTGGACTGGGAATCCAGAGTTCCTAAACATTGTGAAAAACTCTTGGCAAGAGCCTTTCATTGGCAACCCTATGACCACTCTATTCCACAAATTGAAGAGATTAAAGGCAGTACTGAGGGCATTTAACCTGGCCATATATGGCAACATTTCAGGGAAGGTTCAAGATAAAAGGCAAGAATTGGAGAGCATGCAGATGATCAATCTGCATCAAAGGCCATCTAATACTCTTGATGAAACAGAAAGAAGACTCTATGCAGAATTGATGGAACTCCAAAAGGCTGAGGAAAGTTATTACAGGCAGAAATCAAGGATAAAATGGCTGCAGGAGGGGGATCAGAACACTCATTATTTCCATAAAATGGTGTCAGCAAAGCATAGCAAGCAATCCATCAGAGTCCTCTATGATGATGAGGGAAGGAAGTTGGAAGATTTTGGCCAAATCTCAAAGGAGGCTGTAAGGTTCTTTCAGAAGTTGATTGGGACTGAGGACAAACAGGTCACAGACTGCCCTAGGGAGCTTCTTACTGAACTTATTCAGCCCGCCTTGCCTGCTGAAGCTAAGGACAATTTAGCTAAGGCTGTTACAAAAGAGGAGGTGAAAAGAGCCATGTTTGAGCAGAATGGGGACAAAGCCCCAGGGCCAGATGGATACACTGCACAGTTTTTTAAAACTGCTTGGCCTATTGTGGAAGAGGATGTCACTGCAGCAATCTTATCCTTCTTTCAATCAGGGAGCAGGATATCAGTCTTTAACTCTACATGTATTGCTCTTGTCCCAAAATTCCAGAATCCTAATCATATGAAGGACTTCAGGCCTATTTCATGCTGTTCTGTCATTTATAAATGTATTACCAGGATCATCACTGCCAGGCTCACTCCACTCCTTCCTGCTATGATCTCCAGCAATCAGAGTGCCTTCATACCAGGGAGAAGCATCTCAGATAATATTCTCATGGCTCAGGAACTGGTCAAAGGGTATGGAAGAGCAACCTTATCCCCCCGTTTTGCAATGAAGATTGATCTCCAAAAAGCTTTTGATTCATTAAATTGGGACTTCATTCTCACTGTTCTATCAGTTTATGGATTGCCTGATAAGTTCATAGGATGGATCAAGGCATGCATCACTTCCCCAAAATTCTCAATTTCTCTTAATGGGGGATTAGTAGGGTACTTTGAAGGAGCAAAGGGGTTAAGGCAGGGAGACCCTCTCTCTCCTTATCTTTTTGTCATTGCTATGAATGTTTTATCCAGACTTCTGGATGCAGGGGCTCTTCATGGAGTTTACAGCTATCATCCTAAATGTCACAGAATCAAACTTACTCACCTGTGCTTTGCAGATGATCTGCTGATTTTTGCAAAGGGTAACTTGGATTCTGTTGTGGGCATACAGGGTATTCTCCATTACTTTTATACCATTTCTGGTTTGCAATTAAACCCTTCCAAGAGTGAAGTCTTCTCCTCTGGTGTTAGTAGGACCACTCTACTTGAGATGCAAGAGTTGACAGGGTTTAAACTTGGCAAACTACCTGTTAGGTACCTTGGGGTCCCTTTGGTCACAAGAAGACTCTCTGAAAAGGATTGTTCTCCTTTGATCGACAGAATTACTCAGAGAATCAATGGCTGGGCAGCACGCATGTTATCCTATGCAGGAAGGCTTCAGCTCATTCAATCTGTTCTTTTTAATGTGTCCAATTTCTGGTGCAGGCACTTTGTATTGCCTAAGGCTGTCCTTAAAAGAGTTAATCAATTATGCAGCAGGTTCTTCTGGAAAGGAAGAGATGACTCAGCTAAGGGAGCAAGAGTCAAATGGAGTTCCATTTGCTGTCCAAAGTCAGAGGGGGGTCTTGGATTAAAAGACTTGGGAATATGGAATAAGGCTTGCATTATTCAGCACCTATGGGCACTTCTCTCTCAGGCAGATTCATTGTGGATTGCCTGGCTTCATGCCTATGTGCTGAAAGGAAGAACAGTATGGCAGGTTCAACCTTCCCCAGGAAGCAGCTGGACATGGCGTAAAATGCTTCAGCTGAGGGCTTTGGCTTTGAGGTTCACCTCCAACCAGAATGGTGCTCTAACTTGGAAGTTCCCTGGGAACAGATTTATGGTGGCTAAGGTCTGGAATGATCTCAGGCCTAGGCAGGACAAGGTGGAGTGGGATAAACTGATCTGGTTTCCATTTCATATTCCTAAACATGCACTGGTAGCTTGGATGGCTATATTGGACAAACTGCCTACAAAGAACAGATTGATGTCATGGGGCATGGAGGTGGATGGCAAATGTGAGCTATGTCAAACTGAGCAAGAAACCCGGAATCATATATTTTTCGAATGTGACTATTCAAAGAAAATCTGGGGGCATATACTATGTTTATGCCAACTTCATAGAAGCATAAGGAGCTGGCAAGCAGAGCTGCAATGGGCAGTAAACAGAATCAGAGGAAAAACTCTCATTTCTGTTATTTTGCGTTTATCATGGAGTGCCTTTCTTTACTCGATCTGGAGGGAGAGAAATAATAGGTGTTTTAATCGCCTTCAATCCACACAAGGAGCCATCATTGAGCAGATAAAAGAGATCATCAGAATGCGATTGTTGGGGCTCAAGAACATTAGTCCTGATGAAGTGAACCGAAGATTGGATGCAGATTGGGGACTGTCTCTTTTTTCCTAGGATCTTTGTCCATTCTGGTATAGCTTTAAGTATTGCTGAAGTATGTTGCTATTGTTCCCTGATTGATTAGTGGTCTTAAGTTTTGTTCAAGTATTGTTTAAGTATGTATAGCTTTAAGTACATGTTGCACATGATGTTGGATGTAGCAGTTTAACTGCTTTCTGGATAAATAAAACACTTACTTATCCAAAAAAAAAAAATATATTTTAGCTATTCCTTCAAACCGTCGAATAGCTAACACCATGGGCTACTAAAGAATTGCAATCCTGTGTTTTTAACGAATAGCCAATGAATACGAATTGCAATTCTGAACTAAAAAAAGAACCAAACTGAAGAATAAACGGTCCGCCAGGAATTAAGGTGGAATGGCATCCCAATTACACTGAGCCAAACATAGTGTTAGTTGTTTCTTACTTTAATGTTTTTTTTTTTTTTTTTTCAATCCAAATATCTCCATTTTGTGCCAAAGATATGATTTCACCAAACTTTGATTAACTCTCCATTATCTTGTCGCACATGGCACACAAGTAGTAGCATTCGTTGAAAATCACTTCTAAACACAATAATTTTTTTCTTAGAATGATTCTGAATTATTCATGATATCTTTTAGAATTCTATAAATTGATTCAATTTAAAACTTTTTTGTCATTGGTACTTTATCCATTAGACTTGTTAATTGTAACTCAAACCCGAAAAACCCTCTCAACCCATTCGAATTAGAACCCGACCCAACTCAATTTGATTATAAAAAGTCAACAACTGGACCCATCCAACCTAAAACTAAAAACAACCCAAACCCGAAAATGATTTGAACCCAAAACGATCCGAACCCAAAATGATCCGAACTCGAATTGATCCAAACCCAAAATGATTCGAAACATTATAACTCGAAATGACCCAAACTTAAATTAAGTATAGTTTTATTTTAAAAATATTAATTTAATAAAAATAAATAAATATGAAAAAAATTATTAATTTATTTTAATTTTATAACTTTAAATTAGGATCCAATTTTTTTTTTGGAGGGATTTCCCCCTAATCGCACCCCCAGTGGGGGTGCAAAAGCCACTGGCCCCTCCAGTTTAACTGGAGGGACAGGAGTCCAGTAGATAGCTGGACCCCCAGTGTCGGGGGAAAACCCCCTTTTACCCCTTCCACTATTTTTTTCTTTTTAAATTTTTTATTTTAAATTTCTAGTTTTTAATTATTTATTTTAAAATTTTTAATTTATTTTTTAAATATAATTTTAATATATATTTTATTATTTAATATAAATATAATTTTAATAATTTTTAATTATTTATTATATATATACACATTTTAATTTAATGTCCCTAATGGTCATTTTTCTTTCTCACTATAATTCACCTCACCGCCACCATTGCGTTTGAATCCAAACACTGATTTTAATCTTACCGTTAAAATAACTAATCTCACCGCCATCATTGTTTTAAATCTCACCGGAGTCAATCTCACCGTCCATCCAAATGGAGCCTTAATCTTATATTTCTTAAAGGTCCATTTGGATGGGTAGTGAGATTAATTCCGGTAAGATTAAAAACAGTGATGGAGGTGAGATTAATTATTGTAGCAGTGAGATTAAAATCAGTGGTAAGATATGTATTTGGATTCAAAAGCAGCGGTGGCGGTTAGATGAATTATAGTGAGAATCGAAAATGATCATTAAAGACATTATATTAAAATGTATATATATAATGAAACTTTTAGATTATTTGATCTCTATGAAATCAATAAATAATTAAAAATTCTATTTTTATCAAATAATTATTTTATTAGTAGATAAAAGCAAATTAATAATAATAATATATCAAATAATATTTTGTATTATTTATATAATTATTTATTTTTAATTAATTCATATTATTATGTAATATACCTATTAATTTATTATATAATAATAAAGAGGAAAAAAAAAAGCAATTGGAGTTTAAAGCTCCGTATGGACAAAATGGAGAAAGACCCTGCAACTGGAGGGTCTTTTTCCCCCACTGGAGCTTGAAACTTCAATGGGAAAACAGGGCTGTCTTATAGTGTTGGCCTTGTTACCCAATGCCTCTAATGGCACGATTGGGGCACTTTATCATTGAGACTCCGTTTGAGCCTAATTATAATTAAAAATTAAAAAATAAATTATTTTTATTATTATAATTAAATTTTAATTTTTATGTTTATTAGTATATATTATAAATAAAGTTCTTTATTTTCTTGTTCACTTATAATTAAATAAATTATTTAAAATAAAAAATAATTAACAACAATTCAATAAAAGTACTATATGTTATATTACTTATGATAATCTTATAAAATAATCTAATTCTAAATAAATTAATATATCTTATATTAGTTATGATAATCTTATAACATGATTTAAAATAAATTATATATTTTAATTCTTATGGGTATACATATGGTGTATAATAAATTATATAATCTTTTATCGTCATGCATATTATTTAAAATAAATATATTATTTTTAATTTAAAAAATATAATCTCTTTTCATGCAATGTAGAATAAAATATATAAACTAGGTCATTGATAATGATATGTATATTTTATCTTAATGATTGGTATGTTACGTTATGATAATCTCTTATAATGTTATTTAAATTAAATTATATAGCTTTTTTTATCATTATATATTATTTATAATGTTATTTTTAATTTCAAATATATATTCTTTTAAGTTTTATCATGTAAAATTTTAAAAGTATATAAATATGTCATTGATATGTGTATCTTATTATAATGATTTGTATATATTATAATAATAATTTATCATGTAATATATAATAAATTAATCTCTTATTGTTATACATGTTATTTAGAATAAATGTGTTGTTTTTTATTTAAAATTTATAATCTCTTATCATATGATGTGGATTAGCTTGATCAATGGTCATAATCTTGGTCCGTTGGATGATACTTGCTACTAAATTCATAAAAAATAGATAATTTTTTATTTTATTGTAAAGAGTTACAAAGAGAAATATATATTTATGCTTATAATCATATATGTAGATATTGATATTATAAGATTTATACATTATTGCTTGCACTTTGTGAAACAATTTACTAATAATTGAGTTTGGTTGATAGGTTGTGTTGTATTGGTCTTTTTAAGAATATGCTTATTTATAGCTGTTCACCAAGTGTTTAATAAAATTCCCCAATGAATACTAGCTTGCCTTCTTCAAGCAATAGTCAGGCAATTCAGTTGCAAAACAAAATATTGTCGGTGTGATCGAAGAGCTACTGTTAGGATATCAGAATCTGAACATAACCATCAAAACTCTATTTTATTTGTCAAGAGAGGAATTGTGGATTTTTTCAATGGTGGCACGCGACCAATTTGCATTCTATTGCTGATGAAGAAGATTTTGATATGAGAAGAAATGTGTTGGGGATTAGAAACACATTCAAAGACATGAAGAAGCAAGTTGGAGCTACAAGGGAATTACAAAAGAACAGAGCATGCTTGTGAGCGGTGCAGGTGTCACTCTTAACATTCTCGTAGCATTTGTGACGTATTTTGATTAGGAGTCGTAACTTGATTAAAATTTATATACTGAAAATCAAGACAGGTTTACAAGATCTCAAGTCTCGTCTTTATAAAAAAAACTTGATTCGAAGATTCAGTACAGTATTAGCAGGAATGAAAGCTCAAAATCTTGACTGGATAAACCCCAGCCTCTATTTATTCATTTTTTGGTCGATTGTAATATATTATATCACCATCTCGGAACCAAATGTAAATATACAATTTATGAACAATTTGAATATCACATCTTATCATGCATGCATCTAAAAAAAGATACTGTTGGAAACAACACTCATAATAGACACCGTTCCAACGTTAACTTTCTACGGGAAGTTAACAGCTTAAAAGTGAAATGGCAAAAACTGCCAAAGAAGTTTAAAATAACATTCCCACGTGAGTGGGACGTGAAAAAGATTACATGCTTTTGCATGTAACTGTCGGATAAGGACAACGTGAGGAAAAAAGTAAAAATAACTTCCAATTCACATAATAACGAATAGTGTATTCGAGAAGAAGCCGAATAGAAAGAAAAGTGAAAAAGTTTTTCTCTGAGAAAAGCAACAAAATAATACTACTACTCTTTACAAACGAAAAAGAATTTAGTTCCGTGAAAATTGAACAATTTTCGTAACCTGATTTTGTTCTCGATCAGTGAATCAAACCAAGGTTTGTCACCGAACGGTCTTGTAAGTTCATTGTTATTTAATTCCGCAATTTATTTGTTTATAGATTATATTTATGTGATAAGCTTACATTGGTATCAGAGCTTTATCGGTTTGATTTCTGATATTAAACAAGTATGTTTTTGTTATAATTGTTTGTCCGTAATAATATTCTTGAAATCCAAATCGGAATATGTCCGAAAGCCATCAATTGTGTTACTTGCGTAAATGATGTAAAAGAGTTACGGATCCATCTTTAATTATTTTTTTTTGTGAATAAATATATATAAAAGACAATGGTTCCATGAAATCCATGAATGGCAAGGTTTTGAATATATATATATATATTTTTATTCTTTGCAACAGAGAATGATTAGGACTTGGAAATTAATGTTTTTGTCTTCATTAAAAAAAAATTATTATATATAGTATATAATATTAAAGGTCCCACGGAATAATAACAATGTTGTAAACATAGTTATATATATATATATATATATATATATATATATATAATAAAGGTTGAATGTCGTACGAATGCTCTTAAAGCATTCGGTTTAAATAAGATTTATAAGTTAAAAAAAAACTTTATAATTTGGACTATGTGAGGCTCTATACATATGTTGTATATATGATGATTGTTATATTTTTTTTTGTATTTGTTGCAGAAAGAAATGTCGAGAATTGTCCATACTCTTACAGCAATTAGGACTTTAACCCAAAAAGAAAGGGTCAATAGCCTAATACGAGATTTGGCAAACTACAAAATGGATCCGAATAATGATGAAATTGTCAAACACATCATTACCATAAATAATAAATTCAAGAATTGATCTGGAAAGGTAGCACCCATATTAGAAGTGATAACATTAAATATTCTATGTTAAGAGAATCACTTCTAACTGATAGACAAAAAGGTATTTTGGATGACCTTCGGATGTCTAATGAGATAAATAAGGAGTATGCTATTTTGATTAAAACATTTGTGAAGACATATGTGAGGATGGGGGCGAGAAGGACTGCGACCCTCTCTATCAGCCCAGCTATCCGTAATGAGAAACACAAAATTTCGGGTACTCCGTGGATAACTAATTTGGATATCAAGTTGTCAAAGGATTTTTGGATTCCATCCCTGTTATTCGACAAGTTATCAAAACTTAGCTTTGTTTTTTAATAAACATTTATAATTAGGATATTTTATATTTGTATGTTTAAATTGTGTAACTACTTTCATGTAAATATTTTAAGAATATGCGTGAACCTTTATTGTTTATCTATGCGATAATGTGTTTTGCAATTTATGAGTAATATTGCACCAAGTGGGAGTTCTAAGATATTTGTTATCTTAGTTTAGTATTTTTTTTCTCAATAGAATAAATTAATGATAATTAAACATATTGTTATGAAATTTGATTGTAAAACATAGTGAACTTTTGGTTTCATACTATATGGATGATTGTCATTGATTATTTAGGATTGTGACAAAAGAATAAATGTGTTTATGCTAGGCATTAATAAGTGCATGTATGTCTTAATGTAGAATATCCTTTCTTGCAATGGCATCTGCTTTGAAAAACATTGTTGCTGAGCTTAACAAGGGTGAGAAGGGATAATTTTGAAATCTAAAGTATGAAAATTCAGTATGTGTTGGAAGAACAAGAAGTTTTTCAAGTTTTAAACAATGTCCTAGAAGAGTCTGAAAATGGGAATACGGCCCAACATAAAAAAGACCGAGAGACTTATGACGCCTGGAAAAAGAAGAACTCTATTGCTCGCATTACATTGCTAAGCAGTATGGAGAATGACATCATGCGAGAATTTAGGAAGCATGAGATAGCAAAAGAGATGTGGACTGCTCTCAAGGTGAAGTTTGGTGAAACATCGGTTACCAAACTTAGACAGCTCACGATCAAGTTTGACACTTACAAAACGTCCAAATCACAATATGAGGCAGCATGTAAGGCAAATGTCAAACATGATAAGTGATTTGAAAGAGGCTGATCATACTCTGTCTTATAAACAATAGGTTCAAGCTGTTATTCGGTCATTGCCACATAGTTGGGAGCATATGAAGGTACACCTTACCCATAATGAAAACATCAAAACAATTGATGATGCTTCATGCCATTTACAATTGGAAGAAGATCGCATGGAGGCATCTAGGCCTAATGTTGATGTGTATATGGCTGAAACAAGTTCCCATGAAGCTTCGAGCTTCAAACGCAAGCCATATGGTAGGTACAAAGGTAAAGCATTTAAGAAGCCAAAAGTTAGCTCTTAAGGCAAAGGAAAGGCTCTTATGACACATCGCAAGAAGAAGAACAAAGCTAAAGTTAAGTGCTTTAACTGTGGCAAGAAGGGTCACTTTGCTCGTGAATGCACTGAGCCAAAGAAGGTACAAACCCTTAAAGCATTTTCAAATGCAATGAGTATTATCAAAAATACTACATTTGTTTCTAGTACTATATTATTGACTGAATCTCACCCTTTGTGGACTATAGACTCAGGGACCACAGACCATGTAGCACGAGATCGAGATGTATTTGTGGATTTTCGTCGAATTCCATGTGGAACAAAATGGATTTATGTAAGAAACAACACAAGGATTGAAGTCAAGGGAATTGGCACCTGCAAGTTAAGTTTGTGTGGTGAAAGATCCCTAATCCTACATGATGTTTTATTTGCTCCCGAAATATGACGAAAATTGGTCTATATAGTTATTCTTCTCAGTTATGGGTTTAATTTGAACTTCTCTAGTACTGGTGTTGATTTGTTTTTTAGAAACAAATTATTATGCATCTGGATACTTAACTAATGATTTTATTGTATTGGATATTGACTACACTTCGTGTTGTAATCTTAATTGTACTAGTTTTTCCTTAATTACATCTTCTGATGATGCAAATATTGATGTGAATATTTGGCATGCTAGAGTATGACATATTGGACAACATAGGATGCATAGATTAGCTAAAGAGGGATTATTAGGCCCTATTAAAAAAAGTTAATCTATCAATATGTGAAAATTGTCTAGCTGAAAAAATGATAAGAAAATCATTCGGTAAAGGAACGAGAGCCAATTATCCATTGCAATTAATACATTCCGATATTTGCGGCCCGATGAATGTTAGGGCACAAAGTGGAGGAGTATATTTCATCACATTCATTGATGATTACACACGTTTCGGGTTTGTCTATTTGATTTCCCATAAGTCTGAAGCATTAGAGTGTTTTAGAAAATATGTAATTTTGGTGGAAAATCAACTAGATAGAAATGTTAAGGCATTAAGAACTAACCGAGGACATGAGTATTTATCTGATCTATTCAAAGATTTATGTGATGAAAAAGAAATAGATAGGCAGCTAACCATTCCGAGAACTCCATAACAAAATGGTGTTGCGGAGAGAAGAAATAGAACTCTTCTGGAAATGGTTAGGTCCATGATGGCCCAGGCAAATTTGCCTATCACTTTTTGGGGTGATACATTGATAACAGCTGCTCATGTATTGAATAAAGTATCCTCCAAATCAGTTTCATCTACTCCCTATGAATTATGGACTGGTAGAAAACCTGATCTTAGTAACCTAAGATCTTGGGGATGTGTTGCTTATGTACATGAGCCTGCTCATAAACATGGCAAGTTAGGTCCAAGAGGCAAAAAGAGTATATTTATAAGATACTCTGAGCATTCAAAGGGATATGTGTTCATTGATGATCAGACAAGTGGAAGTGTAACTGAATTTGAATCACGGGATGTCACTTTTTTGGAAAATGATTTTCCAAGGAGGGGTGAGATTAATCAGGATATATCTCTTTACGAGATGGAAGATCCTGACAATTTTATTGTTGCAAATCAACTTCTGCATATTCCTAAAAATGCACCAACAGTATCTCATCCAAGTGGGAGCATAACGAAAGATGATGAATTTATTTCAAAAGAATCACAAGTTAGACGTAGTAATCGTGGAAATATTCCTCGACGTCGTTTTGACATAGAGGGAGAAGCTTTCATGATTACCCCATAAGATGAAGAAGAGCCTAGAAATGTTAAAGAAACTCTTTCTTCTGATGCAAAAGAAAAGTGGATGAAGGCAATGGAAAAAAGATGGAGTTAATAAGATCAAACAATGTTTGGGAATTGGTTGATTTATCAAAAGGACGCAAAGCAATTGGGAACAAATGAGTTCTCAAGATTAAGCGTAAGTCTGATGGGACTATTGAAATATACAAGACACGCCTTGTAGCTAAGGGGTATACTCAACAAGGGGGAATTGATTATAAAGAGATTTTCTCTCCTGTTGTAAGATTTACCTCCATACGCTTAATTCTGGCCATAATAACAAGTTTAGATTTGGAGTTACATCAAATGGATGTAAAAACTGCTTTTCTAAACGGAGAATTGGAAGAAGAAATCTAGATGGAACAACTAGTAGGTTTTATTGACAAAGGTCAAGAGCACAAAGTGTGGAAGTTATTAAGATCAATTTATGGTATTAAACAATCTTCTAGACAGTGGTATATAAAATTTCATCAAGCAATCATTTCGTATGATTTTGTCAAAATTAATGAAGACCACTGTGTGTATGTCAAAAGAACTAAAGATAATTTTGTAATCTTGTCTCTTTATGTGGATGACATATGATAAGTGCTTAATTTCATGCATTTTCCTATTGAATTTCCTTATACTTTGTGTTTTGATTCTTAAGTTCCTTGACATTTTACTAGGTTTTTATGCTTTATAGGTATTTTGGAAGAGATAAAATCAAAACATGTCAATTAGGATGTTAAAGAGCTTACAAAATCACAATCACAAGATGAAAATAGACTTGGGAGTCAAAAAGATCAAATTCTTGGTGCAAAGTAAAAAGACAGATTTAACCTCCGGAGCTTGTTGCTAAGAAAACATGATGTTAGAGTCTTTATTCAAAGAAACTTCCTTCTTGACTTTTGAAGATTACTTGATTAAATTTTCAAAGGTTGGTCATGGGTCTAAATCAGATAAGAAATGGCCATCCAAATCGACATTGGAATATCTCCCTAAACAACCCTAGTGGCAGAAAAAACCCTAGCCGTAAATCACATTTTTTTCTTAATACCCTAGCTAACATTTATGTTTATCCTTGTCAAAGAAGGATTAGTGGCTGTCAACTTGCATTAATTGCATTAATTGCAAGTATCTTTCCTTAAAGCTAATCCTAGTCAAAATAGGAGAATTAAATCAACCAAGACTTTCCTTCCTTACATTTACTTTGGCTGCAAGTTTGTAATCTCTCTTCATTAAAGAGTGCTTTGACTAAAACTTTCCTACTTTATTCAAACTTGGCTGACAAGGCTTATATCTTTCCTTAAAACACAAAAGTCAATCACTTTTCCTTAACTTTAGCCACAAGTCAGCATTTATTGAAGGGAGAGAGCTGAAATTCACTTGTTTGATGCCCTAGCTATTGCCTATAAATAGAGATCAAGGGGACAAATGAAATTTACACTTCTCCAAGCATCAAAGTTCTAATTTTTTCTTTGTTTTAGAGTTTTTGAGAGAATAAGAGGCTGGATAATTAGTATTCTTCTTCTTCTTTTTCTTTCTTTCATTTATTTTCTTCTTAGATTCTCTTTAATTTTATGTTTATGTTTACAATGCCTATGCTAGGCTAAACTTTTATTTGGTTAAGGGTGATTTCAAAGCCCTAGACATGTTATGTAATTAATTTTAAGAATCTATCTATCATTGTTTTCTATCAAAGTTTCTTATGTTCTTCTATTAAAATTGTTCATGATGATGTTTTGATTTGTTTAGGTGGCCAACTAGATAAATCTTGATAATTATCTAATGCTAGTTTAGGAGTCTTGATCCGTGTAATTGTCTTGATTTCCTATTCATAAGTAGCAATTTGTGATTAATGATTATGGTCAAGTTTTCAATAATTGCAAAGTGGAACATAACCTAAGTTGAACAATCCGAGTTTATGTGTTTGTTGCTTAGATCAGCTTATCTTTCTCATCATAAAGCTGCTATTAAATTGAACTTAGAGAGCTTATTCTAGGTTGTTTGATAGTTAGAGATTAAATAGAGAGCTTGTTCTATTTAACGACGAACTAAAGAAAGATTGGGGGTAACAAAACTTGTTGTTATCTACGGTTGTTAACTTTGATAGTTAATTGATATTGATAGATATGAAATTGATTCTTAATGATGTCTAGCGGTGGAGAATGAAACCTTAACCATATTTCTCATATTTGATTCTTCTTAATTACTTGTTTTCTCATTCATATTGTTCACTTTAGTTTAAATCTGATCTCAAAATCCCCTTTACTTTTGTTTACTTGTTATTAAGTGATAAACTATTAACTTATAAACTAAAACTCAATCCCTGAGAACTCGACCCTTGCTAATCACTATACTCTACAATTGATTCTTTTTAAGTACAAGGTTAAATAAGATACACTCTTTTGGGTGCATCAACATATTGTTGGCTGGAAATGATAAGGAGTATATCATTATGGTAAAAAATTGGTTGTCCTCAAATTTTGAGATAAAGGACATGGGTGAAGCAGCTTACATTCTTAGAGTGAAAATCACTCGGGATCGTTCTAAGAAATTGCTTTCTCTTTCACAAGAGTCGTATATTAAGAAAATTCTTGAACGATTCCAAATGCAAGACTACAAGCCAATTGATACTCTTATTGCAAAAAGCGAAAGCCTGAGCAAAAGAATGTGTCCTAAGACACCACAAGAAAATGAAAAAATTGCCAGAGTTCCTTATTCCAATGTTGTGGGAAGTCTTATGTATGCTATGATGTGTACAAGGCCTGATATCTGCTACGCAGTTGGACTCATAAGTAGATATCAATTGAATCCAGGTCAACCCCATTGGAAAGCAGTTAAAAGGATATTAAGGTATCTGAAAGGCACTGTGGACTATTCATTATGCTATCAAAGAAATGATCTGCATCTAATCGGGTATATGCATGCCGATTAGGGAGGAGATTTAGATGAAAGGAAATCAACCTCCGGATATGTTTTCTTACTCAATAATGGAGCTATCTCTTGGGGTAGTAAGAAACAAACTTGTATAGTATTGTCTACAATGAAAGCTGAATTTGTGGCAATTTCGGCAGCAGTGCAAGAAGCTACTTAAATCTTTTGGGATTTAATGAAGATGCATCAAACTCAGTATTGGTGAATTGCGATAGTCAAACTACAATTGCATTCACTAAAGATTTCAAATATCATTCAAGGACCAAACATATAGATATCAAGTATAACTTCGTGAGAGACATGGTTGCACATAAAGAAGTCAACGTGCAGTACATATCTACGCATAAAATGATTGCAGACCCATTTACGAAACCCATTCCTAGAGATGTGTATAATGGACATGTTAGATCTCTAGGATTGCGTAGGATTTGATGTACTTGTTAAGTTGTTCAAGATGAACAATTTGTACAATTTCCTTATTTAAATTTGACATTGATAAATAATGACATTTATTATTAATGCATACTAAAGTTTGGTACTTTGTTTCATGAAAGCCTACACACATGAACATATATTTATGTTAAGTTCATATATTGGATTAAAAGTATGTTAGACAGATGATTGGCCTTCTCACATAGGCAATCACCTCTAAGGCTTAGTGCTGGTAGAGATGACATTAGTTTTAAACTTTAAAACTAAGAGTTTTACGAGAGCTTGAGCTTAAAATGGAATTGCCTTGATAACGGTTCAAAATGAGGTCATATAGTAATGAGTTTATGACCGAAAGTGAATGATCCCATAATTCACTTTATTTGTCTATGTATGCAAGGTGGAAGTCATGTTATTGAATTTATTAAGAAAGGAGAGTTGTGGACTCAAATTAGATACTCAGTGTATCTGAACTATCACCTGTGCAGTATTAATATTGTGATAAAGACATATGCTACGAGGGAAAATGAGAGTAATACTGTAGCATGTGTTTCATACCACATGTGCATTATACGACCAATATGGATAACAGAAGAATTGATCTCTTCTTCTAAGTTGTGTGAGACCCATGAGATCATTGGGATCTCTATTAAGTAGCCTTATTACCTTTGACTGTTTCTTAAAGTTCCAGTTCAATGTTAGTTATCTTAGAATGTTGCCAATGGTCATGTATGATTCCATCTAATGGGACATATCTAGATAGCAGTTGAATTGGAATAGAGATATTAGAGGAAAAGGGAAGATCATTTTTAGTGTCTCATTCGGTTGTATTCACTGGTCGACCAATTGTGTTTTAAATGCTAAACACAATTGTGAATGCAAAGTTTATTATATCGCTGATATAATAGAGATCACGAAAAACTTGAAATGTGACTAAATGAATCTAGGATACTACATATATACTCTACTTAAACATTTGAGTTGCTATATATACCTAACAGTTGTATAGCAGCCAGCTCTCGAGCTTTGAAGTATGCTGGTCGCACGACCTATTTTCTTGTATGAACTTTGTAGAGAGAAGAGATATCGATCTCTTGAAATTGATTAAGAAAGTATTGTGCCCATCATGTATGAGTGAGAGATGTTGTAAACGACACCCATAATGGGCACCGTTCCAACGTTAACTTTCTACGGGAAGTTAACAACTTAAAAGTGAAATGGCAAAAACTGCCAAGGAAGTTTAAAATAACATTCCCACGTGAGTGGGATGTGAAAAAGATTAACATGCTTTTGCATGTAACTGCAGGATAAGGAACAATGTTGGGAAAGAAGTAAAAATAACTTCCAATTCACATAATAACGAATAGTGTATTCGGGAAGAAGTCGAATAGAAAGAAAAGAGAAAAATTTTTCTTTGAGAAAAGCAACAAAACAATACTATTACTCTCTACAAACGAAAAAGAATTCAGTGCCATGGAAATTGAACAATTTTCGTAACGTGGTTTTCTTCCTGATCAGTGAACCAAACCAAGGTTTATCACCGAACGCTCTTGTAAGTTCATTGTTATTTAATTTCGCAATTTATTTGTTTATATATTATATTTACGTGATAATCTTACAGATACAGATACAGATAAGTTGGTAACCTCAAGTGATTTTCATCGACCATTAAAATGAAATAATGCAAGCATACAATTTATAGCATTCATAGCAATTAATCATAAGACATGAAAATAAACAAAGAATATGACATAAACATAATTGAATAACATGGAATAACAAATCTGATACATACAATCCTAAATGTGGATAACATGGATTACATAATGAAATGTTATGATGAAAATTTATAGAATGCATGTATGGCATATTCATACAACTGTTCATGCCTAATCCAAATAACAGGATCATGCATGGCATACTCGACGTGGATTTACACTAGCAAGATTATCCATTGTCATAAAACATAATTAAACCTAGATGAAATTATATGACATACTATAATGGGTTTCCTAAGATTATATGATGAACAGATAGACGAAATGACATGCTTGATCACATAAATGTTCCGATTCTATATGACATGTTATAATGCAAAGCATAAGAAACATAAAAATGGCATAATTCTACATGACATGCGAAATTACAAAAATGCATACCAAATGTCTACATGGCATATATTTTGTGTACGACGTAAATTATACCTTGATGGTTGATGAAGATAGTTGATAAAGATGATTGAGGAGAGTTTTTCTAGACTGGGACTCTCCGGATCATGATCGAACGTCGGGTAGAGTTTCAGTTGGATCAAGACTCATTTTGAAGATTTTCGATATGGCTGGGACTCCTCGGACAGAGTTGTAGGTGGACTAAGACTGCTTAGACAGAGTTTCGATGGAATTGGAACTCTTTGGACTGAGCTCGATGAAACTATGACTCTTCTAACAAAATTCCAATGGAACTAGGACTCTTCGAACAGAGTTTTATCTAAATTAGAACTCTTTTGATGTAAACCCTTGGGGTTGAACCCTTTGAACCCACTAACAATATGAAATACCCTAACCCAAGAAAGCCAAGATTCAGGCAATGAAAACTTAAACCCTGTGACATCCTGTTTCAAAGAACTTAGATAAGTTAAGCTAGCTAGACCCCAAGAATGCTTGTTTCAAGAACCTAAGTTTGATAGTGTTTGAACGCCACAAAAAAGAATTCTTTTATAAGTTCCTAAGTTCTTTCCAGAACTCAAAGAGTAAATACTCACTTGAATAAAATTCAATTCACAAGATTCATAGATAATGATATAGGCAGCTAGAACAATGTATTTATAGCCTCCCTACCAGACCCTAATCAGCTATCCAATTGTATTTTAACCCAACTGCAAGTCCTTATCAGCCAAGGAAAACTAACCTAAGGGCAAGACTTAATAATCAGCCAAGCACACTCCCAATCCCCTTAGAAATGCCTTGGTCGGCTAGCCCTAATCTACTAAGCAATAATATGTAAAATATAGGCTGAACATGCTCAAGCCCAAACCTAAATAATTAAAAGATGTCTATGTTACATAATATAGGCCTAAATGCCTAAGTAATTATAAGACTAAAATAAGCCCTCTCTTAGGCACCACACATTAAATGAATTGGTCCCCACAATTGCCATGTCAATTAATGAATGAAAGAATATGCCCACTTCTTTAAACATGATGCCGCCACTTGTAAGCCATCTTAATGTGCCACCTTGTGTTCTTGAATCACATGGGCTAAACTTGGATGCAAGCCCATCTTGCATGTTTAAGCCTTTCTTGAATAACTTGCAACATGGCCCAAGTGAATTCCATCTATTCTTGCAATGTTACCTAGATCTTCTTGGATCTTGGCCATATAGAAATTGCCATGGGATTGGACCATCTTGGATCCTATCATTCTCCCTTTCCTCGAAAAGATTCGCCCTAGAATCTTAGCATTGTGTGTGAGAATAACGGCGCTAGGTACTAAATCAATATGATGTGCAATGCCTCTTATGGGTGGCAACCCATCCTGTATCTTCTCCTAAAAGAAATCCTCAACATCCTCCAACAAAGAAGCAGTCAAAATAATAAGAGATTGATTAGGGGTATCAAGAATAAGAACCTCACTCTCCTTTGCATCAAGAAAAAAATTCTCAAATTCTTTGTTTTCCTCAGTAGGAATTGTCTCTTTTTCCACTAATGGTTCCTCTCTTACTTCTTTAATTTCAGCCACCACTTTTTTTTTTCTTTTTCACTTTCTTTTTGACTACCTTTTTCCTCTTGTGGCTCCACTTGTTTTTCAGCCACCTCTATTTCTTTTTCACTCTTTTTTTGTTCTCTCTCTTTCTTCCTCTTGTTGCACAAACTTCCCAAACAATAAGGTGAACTCTTTCATCTCTTGCAAAGCTTGCTTTACTTCGTTGCCACATGTGAGAGACATCTTAAAGTTGTTGCAAAACAACTTTGGTTAGTAAAAAAAAAGATGAATGTCGATTCTTTCTTCTTCTTTTCAATCTTTTTCGAATTTTTTTTCTTCTTTTTTCTATTCGAACACTTTTCTTTCGTCTTTTTTTTCACGAGACTTTCTTTTTTCTTTCTTGGAACTGTTCAAATGCCCCTCTCAATTCTTCATTTTTTTTTTAGAATGGATCAAGAATAATCAAGAACAAATTTTTTAGTAGATCAAGAATTCAAGAAGTAGAATCTTGATCTAAATCAAGTTCCAAGAATGAAACCCCAAACGAAAACTGCCCTAAAAACTATAACTATTAGACAAAGAATACCTAAAGCTAAAACCTCTATGACAAGTATGTTTGAAACCCCAAAAATCTTATCAGTGACAATCTAGATAAAAAACCTGATTGGACCCTAAGCTCTAAGGTGAACCCTTGGGGTTGAACCCTTTGAACCTACTAACAATATGAAATACCCTAACCCAAGAAAGACAAGATTCAGGCAATGAAAACTTAAACCCTGTGAAATCATGTTTCAAAGAATCTAGATAAACTAAACTAGCTAGACCCTAAAAATGCTTGTTCCAAGAACCTAAGTTTGATAGTGTTTGAACATCACAAAGAAAAATTCTTTGATAAGTTCCTAAGTTCTTTCAAGAACTCAAAGAGTAAATAATCACTTAAATAAAATTCAATTCACTAGATTCATAGATAATGATATAGGCGGCTAGAACAATGTATTTATAGCCTCCTTACCAGACCCTAATCGACTACCCTATTGTATTCTAACCCAAATGCAAGTCCTTGTCAGCCAAGGACTCCTAACCTAAGTGCAAGACTTAATAATCAGCCAAGCACACTCCCAATCCCCTTAAAAATGCCTTAGTCGGCTAGCCCTAATCTACTAAGCAATAATATGTAAAATATGGGCTGAACATGCTGAAGCCCAAACCTAAATAATTAAAAGATGTCCGTGTTACATAATATAGGCCAAAATGCCTAAGTAATTATAAGACTTAAAATAAGCCTTCTCTTAGGCGCCACATCGTTAAATGAATTGGTCCTCATAATTGTCATATCAATTAATGAATGAAAGAATAGACCCACTTCTTTAAACATGATGCTGCCACTTGTAAGCCCTCTTAATATGCCACCTTATGTTCTTGAATCACCTGGACCAAACTTGGATGCAAGCCCATCTTGCATATTTAAGCCGTTCTTGAATATCTTGCAACATGGCCCAAGTGAATTCCACCTATTCTTGCCATATTTCCTAGATCTTCTTGGATCTTGGTCTTGGTCCATATAGAAATTGTCATGGGATTGGACCATCTTGAATCCTATCATCTTTGAACAAAGTTTTAATGGAATTGGGACTTTTTGGACAGAGTTTCCTCTAGATCAGGACTCTTGAAAAGAGTTTCGTCTTGACTGGGACTTCTCGGAATGATGGTAGTTTGACAAGGAATGTGGACTGAGAACATTGTAGTACTCTTTGGGTCGTTGATATCCTAAATCTTATGGCTTCAAGCTTATTTGGATTGGAATTCGAATTTTGAGAAGCTTTGGTTAAGAATTCTCAATAATATTCTTAATAAAAGGAAGAGGAAGTGAGTAGAAAACAAGTCATTTGATTGTCTGATGCAGTTTGAAAATGAATTAGAGCTTCAATGCTGAAGTGAATGAAATGGACGGTCAAGATCAGCATGGGCTAACTACTCAAATTTAATGAAAAATCTGAATACTTATAGGATTATTATCCTGTACACTGGAGATGAACATTTTTAACTCTACAAGCGGGGTTTACACGTTTTTATAATTTTTTATACGATTTATATTTATACAAATTGACCGTCGGTTTAACAATATAATCGTACTCGTTGTGCACGTAAAGTTTCGAATCGATCCTATATCCCTATCATATTGATCGAGAATACCGTCTTTTTCAATATATATTTAACGGTCGAAAGTTTTTTACGTCGGAACAAATAGTTAAACATTTTTAATTTATTCGAAACTCGACGTGCATGATCCACGTGAATAGAACATGAAATATGATGGTCGGATTAAAAAAATATAATCGTATAAAAAATGACGGAAACGTGTAAACCCCGCTTGTGGAGTTAAAAATGTCCACAGTCAGTGTACAAGATAATAATCCATAGTTATAAATCAAATAATTACCAAAATAGAGATAATTACCAAATAATTATATAAATCAGATAATTTAAGGAAAATCCTGACTAGAGTGTCGATCGACACGCCACTTTGGAGCCAAAGGCTCGTTGGACCATGGTGGGAGGAGATTGAGCTTAAGGCTAAGCTCGATCGACAATAAGTAATGCAATTTGACAACAAAGGGCAGAATTGGTCGACATTAGCGACAATCAGATGAAATCTTGAGCGTAGTTCAAAAATCTATGAGAAAAAAGAGAGGATTTTGAATTTCCTCTCAAAAGAGCCACTCGATCGACATAAAGGTGTGTCGATCGAGGGCATTCCCAATTCGATCGACAATTGCATATGTTGATCGAAACTCTTTTATGCCCTTTTGTTCAAATTCTGAGATGGTTCATCCTAGACCTGTTTATGAGTTGGGCAGTCCGACCCAATAGACAAGTATTTTAGTGATCCGGATTATCCAATCCGGATCATTGTTTAAACAACAAAAAATAATTTTTTATTTAAATTTAATTATAAAATATATAAATATTAATATAAAAATAATTTTTTAATAATATGAATAGTAAATATTAGCCTGGACCATGGGCAAGATAAAAAAATATTAGGCCACAATCCGGCCCATAAACAGATCTAATTCATTCAATTCAAGGACATTTTCATTCTTTCATATTTCAAAAGTCGAAAGCTCAAAAAGTCATCCATCAAGGCATTTTCATCTAGAATTTTTTAAACAACTTTTATATATTTTTTCAAGTTCTGAATTTTTTGGATTTTCTTTAAAAAAAATTCTAAATTGTCTTTAATTTTTTTTTTACGAGATTTTTGGAAAAAAAAATCTTTTAAAATTTTTTTTTCTCTTTAGTTGTCGTGGCGATGCATCCAAAAATGACATGGCATTGACGTGTTAGCTAATTAGGCAATTACCTGACAACTTGTGCTTTACGATTGGTCAAATATGACATGTCAAAATGAAATTAACTTCTAAAGGCACTTGCAAAATGTAAGTTCGGATACCTAATTACGAATTTTTATTTTATAGGTACCGAATTGATAAAAGTAATATAATGCAAAGGCCAAATGTGTATTTAACTCAAAAAAAATATAGACAACATACAAATACAACCAAACAAACAAACAAATACAAATTACAAAAATTAAACAAATAAAATCCTATTTGAAGTGGAAATTACCTATCAAGTTTGAAAATTGGTTCATCAAGTTCGGAAAAAAAGAATCAAATAAGTGTGGAAGAATTATTTTTAAAAATAAATTGACCGTCGGTTTAACAATATATTAGGCCGACCCAATAGACAAGTATTTTAGTGATTTGGGTCGTCCTAGTCCGGATCATTGTTTAAACAACAAAAAATAATTTTTTATTTAAATTTAATTATAAAATATAAAAATATTTTTTTAATAACATAAACAGTAAATATGGGCCTGAACCAGACTTGGGCAAGGTAAAAAAATATTAGGCCGCAATCCGGTTTATAAGCAGGTCTAATTCATTCAATTCAATGACATTTTCATCCTTTCATACTTCAAAAGTCGAAAGCTCAAAAAGTCGTCCAATTCAAGGCATTTTTATCTAGAATTTTTTAAACAACTTTCATATATATTTTTTCAAGTTCTGAATTTTTTGGATTTTCTTTAAAGAAAGAAATTCTAAATTGTCTTTAATTTTTTTCTTTTACTTTACGAGATTTTTGAAAAAAAAAATCTTTTTTTTAAAATTTTATTTTTTCTCTTTAGTTGTCATGGCGATGCATCCAAGAATGACATGGCATTGACGTGTTAGCTAATTAGGCAATTACAACTTGTGCTTTACGATTGGTCAAATATGCCATATCAAAATGAAGTTGACTTCTAGAGGCATTTGCAAAATGTAAGTTCAAATATCTAATTACGAATTTTTATTCTATAGGTACCGAATTGATAAAAGTAATATAATGCAAAGGCCAAATGTGTATTTAACTCAAAAAAATATATAGACAACATACAAATACAACCAAACAAACAAACAAATACAAATTCAAATCCAAATTACAAAAATTAAACAAATAAAATCCTATTTGAAGTGGAAATTACCTATCAAGTTTGAAAATTGGTTCATCAAGTTCGAATAAAAAGAATCAAATAAGTGTGGAAGAATTATTTTTAAAAAAATAATTATTGAACTAGAGAGCTTTCATATCATTTTTGGGAAGCAATAAGCTTGTAAATGTGCTTATAGATGTAAACCAAAACATATAGTTGATCAAGAGAATCAAGTCCCAACTGCCGGTAGGAAGAATAGATAAGTTGGCTTTCTTGTCTCCCCTATATTTGTCCATGGATCGGGTAACTGTACAATTTTTTTTTCCCCTTGTCCAAACCCGAGCCGGCTTGTAATCTCGTTTTATTGTTCATAAATTATTAAAATATTAAAAAAAATATTTTATATTAATATTTTTATATATTTTATAATTAAATTTAAATAAAAAATTTTATTATTTAATAAATAGTAATTAAGATCAAACTTATCGAGCCGGACGGGCAGCTCGATCCTTGGAAAAATCTACAATCCCCTTCCTTTTTCTTTTTCTTTATTGAATATTTAATTCCTTTAACAAGTAATCACTAATAAATCTGGTAATATGTGTATTCGTATCGTATTCATATTATTTTTTTATGTCATAATCGTATTTAAGATGTTATATATTTATAAAATTGTTAACACGTTAATAATTCGTTTTATATAGATTTTGATACATTCATATATTCATATTGTGTTCGTATCATTTTTTCGTCTTCTATCGTTTTTTATATTTTATTTTAATTATTTTTATATCATGTTCAAAATTAACAAATCTAATCAATCATACCCATTACACAGTTATCAAAATGTATTTGATTGGATTGGGATTAAACAAATACAGGTGAAGGGAACTCTCCAGTTCACCTCCTTTTGTCCCTCTTTCTCCTTTCCTTTTAATTTAATTAAAGAAAGGAAATGCATTAAAAAAAACAAAGATATTTTGAATCTTTGGCACCCATCCATCCATTCACCACCCACCAACAAAAGATTTCCAACAACAAACTCCCAAGGGTCCTCCAACTCTTAACCTAAAATGCCCAACCATTAAACATATTCCGTCGGAAAAAGGTGATAATTCGTCGAAAAAGAATATTTTCGACGGAATATTTTATCAAAAATGTTGTATTTTTGATAAAAATTTTATTCTTGATGAAAGTAGTATCAGCGACTTCAGTATTTTTTACGAATTTTTATTTTTTTTCCGATGAAATATTAAAAAAGTCTATCCCTTGTAATGTTTGTATCGTATTGATATTATTTTTTCATATCATAATCGTGTTTAAGATGCTATATACTTATAAAATTTTTAATACATTAATAATTCGTGTTATATAAATTTTAAAACATTGAAATATTCATGTCATGTTCTTAATATTTTTTTTTATTTTATATCATTTTTTATATTTTATTTTAAATTTTTTTATATCGTATTTAAAATTAACAAATTTAATCAATAATTAATGCCCATTGCACAGTTATCAAAATGCATTTAGTTGGATTAGGATTAAACAAAAACAGGTGAAGGGAACTCTCAAGTTCACCTCCTTTATCCCTCTTTTTCTTTTAATTTAATTAAAGAAAGGAAATGCATAAAAAAAAATAAAAAACCAAAGATATTTTGAATCTTTGGCACCCATCCATCCCAACAGTCCCCAACTCTTAACCTAAAATTCCAAACCATTAAACATAGTTACAAGAAACTGTGTTTGTTGAGGAAGTTGGAGAATCAGACAATAACAAGCTATCTTTCCCATTATCTTCTTCCAGTACCATGTTCATGTCAACACCACAACTTGCAGCATCATCCGACACGCATTCACGAATTGTCAGATCATTTTCATTAACCCCTACGTCGAATATCAACTCGATGTTATCCTCAAACTCCGTATCATGATCGAACAGGTTCGGTAATTCATGACCGGTTCTTTCGAGAGGGAAGTCCGGAACCAAAAATGATGTCAACCCTAAATCCATGCAGAAACTCCACGCAAGCTCATTGCTATCAGTTGTCTCCATCTGCATTTGCATGTAGTGAAAACTCTGGGGTTTATCAGCTTCTTCACCTTGTTGTTGCGGTTGTTGTTCCTGCTGCTGCTGCTGCTGCTGCGGTTCTTCGAGTCGAGTTTTGGCCGAATCGGGGACTTGATCTTGCGTTTGATCTAGAAATAGAATCCCTTTCTGCTTCAAACGTTCTATGTAATGGCTACTTTCAAAATTGGTCACGGCATTGGTCCCCCTATACTCCAATGCTGCCATATCATATGCTGCTGCTGCTTCCTCTTGTGTGTCTTCAAACAAACAAAAAGTAAAACATAAAATAAAGCAATAAATTCAGGGACTAATAAACAAATTGTGGAAACTTAACTTTACCATGACATTTAACAATAAATCAAAGTGGATCAAACTTTTAAGTTTAGCAGGTACAGATACGATTACGCATTCACATGGTGTTGCCAATTCTTAATTAGTATCTATGTTACTCGGATTTGAGTATGAGTGTCGGATATGAGTATGTGTCGGAAACGGGTATGTTCAATTTTTTTCAAGATTTCTATGTATTTGGAGGATTCTTGGAGGATCATATCCCCATACCCATATCCGGATATGCGTCGGACACAAGTGTAGGACACGAGTACTTCAAAAAAAATAAAGAGTCGAAGCAACATAGATTAGTATTGCCCTGATTAATTTTATTGATTTTTTTCTTTTGGTACAAAGGAAGTCACAACCTGAGATAAGAAAAAAAGGTTGCAGATACTGAGATTTGAACTCCAAATTTACTAGTTGTTATGAACCAACTGAGTTAAACCCTAGGTTCATTTTATTGATTTTTTTCAATTATAAAATTGCCCCTATGGACTTTTTATTTCATTTTTTTCATCCAAATCTAGTCTTGTTTTCGAGGCAACATGTTAGCATAATGTAGGGAGAGTGCAAGGATCATGTTTGTAATCTAATACAAGGAAGAAGATTGTCTAAGCCTCATTGTTTTAACAAAACAAATTTCCCCTCTTCCTTAATTAACTTGTTAATAGAAAGAATATTGACATATTAAAAAAATAAAAACAGCCTAAGGCTTTCTTTCTATCCTAGCTTAAGTAGTTGAAAAGTTGATAAAACCATGTTACTCAGATTTTTTATTTTTTTAAATACTCGTATCTAAACACCTGTGTTCGACACTTATTCGGACATGAATATGAATGTATAATCCTCTAAATATATGAAAAAAATTTAAAAATTTAAATATATCCATATCAAATACATATATATTCATATCCGACATTCACTTCTAAATTCAACTAACATAACATAAAAAAAAACCCATATTCAAATAATAAGAAATGGAAAGAAAACGTCATAACTCTTTGTTATTAGTGAACAAAACCTCAACCAATCTAAATTAGGCAATCTAAATTAGGCAATCTAAATTATCAAACAAAATATTGTTAAGATGAATTTTTTTTTTTAAATTCCATGATTTTGATTTTCGACTAGCAAAGAAAGATTCTAGGCCAATAAAAGTTTTGTCCCAAAATCTTCAAAATTATATCAGTCATTCACTATTGGCCAGCTAAGCTAAGGCAAAGGAATTAGGCAATTTATAGCTCACCAAAAGCAAAAGCCAAACTTCTTCCAAGGCACGTGATCTCTGCTACCGCTAAGTCAGCCAAAAAAGAAAATATTTAAAAATCCTTTTACTGAGCTTAACAACAATTTCTGACTACTGCAAATGAATCTCCTAAAGGGAGAGTCATGGTCACGTGCCATTCTGCCACCATTTTCATGCAAATAAAAAAATGGGTGAATATTACATATTTAGTTTAATTACAAGAATGCCATTCTACTCAACTTTGACAACTTTCTACTCTAGAGCTGATTCGATTTTTTTTTTCACATCCTTTACTTAAGTTTAATTTAGGCTGACTTTATCCCGAATTATTATTTAAAAAATATTAAAATATTAAAAAAATATTTTTATATTTTATAGTTAAATTTAAATAAAAAATATTTTTTTAATAAATAATAATTAGAGCTTATAAAATCGGACGAATAATTCAATTTTTGAACAGATTTATTTTACTTAAATCTATAAAATATTTTATCTTAGATCCGTCCACTTCAAATCAGACCCGTCAAATAACCATCAAGTAAGTAACTTGATTTTTTACTTAAATTTAAAATATTTTATCTCAAATTCAATCCATTTTCATCAGATTATCGTTGAATTAGAAATAACTCGATCCTCGATACGATTTACGGGCCTATTTATGTAAACCAAGTGCCCTTATCATAACTCATAGCAGGCAGATAGGTTTCAAGTAGACTTGCTCATGAGCTAGATCGATCCGCCAGTCCATATTTACTGTTCATATATATTAAAAAAATTATTTTTTATTTATTCTTATATAATTTTATAATTAAATTTTAAAAAAATAATTTTTTTTTATTATTATGAGAACAGTGATCGAACCGATCCGATTCGAATCACTAAAATACCTGTCTAAGCCTGACAAGATAGGTCTAGTTTGAAGTTGGCGTCTAGTCACCTTCAAAATTGGCCTTACTCAATATCTTTTTTGGTGCAAATATTTGTATTTTTTTGCCCAAATTTATTTTTGTTTTTTAGCATTTTACTTCTTTTTAAAAAAAATAATTTTAAAAGAAAAATAAATACTACAGAAATCAAATTGTTTGATTAGCTAAAAATTAAAATTTCCATTCACCAAGAAAAGTTACATCTACTTAATTCTTTATTATTTCTTCAATTTTTTCTCAATTTTTTATCCTTGTTTTTCTTTTTTCCTTATCTATAAATTATAAAAGAGCTAATTTTTCGATTTACAAATCAAGTGATACCAATTCAATTAAAAAATATAAATAAATCAAATAAATTATAATATCAAATTGTATAATAAAAATATTTATATCTTTTAATTTTTTATATAATATTTTTTTGAAGAAGAATTATCCATCTTTTCTTAAATAACTATCCATTTCTTCTTAAAAAAACTACCAATAAATAACCTTTTTTTATTTTTCAAAACTTTTTTTTTACACAATTTTTTTCACCTACAACGTGGGTATACAAATTTCTAATATGAATAAATTTGCTTGATGGTATGCATCATCGAAAACCAAGCTAACGGTATGATTTTAAAATTTTATCAATTAAAAAAACTCAAACCTAACCTAAAAAACTAGTTTGTAAAGTGAAGAGTTTAACTCTGGTATATAAGCCACATTCAAGTATAAAAGATAGGCAATATAAGACTTTTGAGATCTCATCTCGACAGATACTTGACGAAACAGATGTAAAACAAACAACACAACAAAATAAACAAAGAATCTAGTTTTTATATCAAATTAAAAAATCTCAAACATAATCTAAAAAGCCAGTTTGTAAGGTGTAGTCTAATTGGATATATAAACTACACTTAGGCAATATATGACTTTTGACATTATATATTTTGTAAGTTAATTTATTTCCAATGTAAAAAGAAACGGGTGTATACTTTTAAAATGAAAAAAAAAAAGTGTCTTGATTATGTTAACAAGGCTCATGAAGTCTTGCAATGCATTAAAAAAAAAAAAAACATTAACTAGAGATATTGGAGCCTACTAAACCTTGGGTACTCTATATAGTAACAAATCTCTCCTTAAATGTATATGAAATGTAAAAAGAATACCCTTTTGATATTTAAATAGATACAATGTTAATTAGTATATACTATTATTGAAATTATTTAGAATTCTTAGATTTCACATGTGGGGTTTTATGTTATTCGCACTCGTGATAAGTGTTGAATATGAGTATATATTCGATATGGGTATGCTCATTTTTTTATAAAAAATTCATATATTTGAAGGATCATACTCATATCATGTCCAGGTATATGTCGAATACAAATATCAAACACAGATACTTTAAAAATAAATAAATAAAGAATCCAAGTAACATAGACAAGTTAGTAAAGTAACACGTACCCTTAAGGTATATTAAAAAAATTAATTTAAAAAAACGTGAAACATGTGACACAAGTTAGTAAAGTAACACGTACCCTTAAGGTATATTAAAAAAATTAATTTAAAAAAACGTGAAACATGTGACAGCATCTTAATTTATGAAATAAAAAAATTATACTATTAATGTATCAAAAACGAATTCGATATAATATAAGTATAGAGAGAGAGATTGGGTTTGACTTACTATAAGTTCCTAAATAGAGATATTTGTTCCCAAAAACTCGACCAATTCGAGCTTCCCACCTCCCATTGTGGTGATGCCTGCCATTGACAGCCATTAACAAAACCATAAATTTAACCCTAAAACACACTTTAGTAAAAAAAATAACAATAATAAAATTGAATACCTACTTTTATTTTCATTTGAATTATATATAGAGAGCAAGCAGCAGTAGGAATTTACTTATATTAATGTAAAATTAAATTATTTTTATGTATTTTTATAATTTTTAAACGATTTATATTTTAACAAATCGATCGTTGGATTTAACAATATAATTGTACTCATCGTTCACATAAATTTATGAATCGATCCGATATCTCTAATATATCGATCGAAAATACCATCTTTTTTAATATATATTTAACGATTAAAATTTTTTTACATCGAACAAATAGTTAGACATTTTTAATTTATTCGAAACTCGACGTGCATGATCAATGTGAATAGAGCATAAAATACGACGATCGGATTAAACAAATATAAATCGTATAAAAAGTTATGAAATTATGTAAAACTAATTTAATTTTATCTGTTCAAGAGTCAGGTTAGCTGTCTAAGCCCGAAGGCCTGCCCGATATTTGAAAGGATTTGGATAAAAATATTAGACCCGAAATATAAGTTTAGGTAAAAAAATGAGGTCTGTTTAGAAAATAAGCGGGACCTTGGCTCCAACAATCAAAACCCGAGCTCGGCCCGACCCGTTTTTATTTATATAATATAATATATTATATTTATATTTATGTATATTATATAATTTATATCATATAAAAATAAATAAATATATATAATATTATAATGTAAACATTTAAAAATATGTTAAGTTATCCATATTTTAAAATTTAATAAAAGAAAAAAAAAATAATAAAAGTTACATAAAAAACAACATATTTTTTTAAAAATTTATTAAAAAAATATGGACTTATCTAAACGAGTTTGGACTATCCATTTACAAATATGGACGAGTTTGAACAAAATTTGAGACTCATATTTCGAGCCGAGCTTGAACAAGTATATATATATATATATATATGATGTTAATACCATGTTTAAACCCGAATCAAACTCAACCCTACTCGACCCATGAACACTTCTAAGTGAATGCCACCTCTCTCTATATATATATTATAAAAGATAAATTGGAGTTACCTAGCCACCCCACGGTACTTAGAAACTCCCCTGGAGAATCCACTGCTCCGCCGCCGTAGAGAAGCCAAGTACTCTTCCTTTGAAACCTTCTTCATTTCTTCAATCTCTTTTTCATATCTATCTATCTGCACCATTTTAATTAATTACTCATCACTTCATTTCACATATGCATCATTTTTTGGTTAAAAACA
This sequence comes from Fremontodendron californicum, assembly GCA_030761205.1. Lineage (NCBI taxonomy): Eukaryota > Viridiplantae > Streptophyta > Magnoliopsida > Malvales > Malvaceae > Fremontodendron > Fremontodendron californicum. The sequence goes on along the minus strand of JAULJL010000048.1, from coordinate 4,866,073 downwards.
TTTCTAATTAAAATAATGAAAAAAAATCAAGTTAGATTATTATACTAGAATTATGTACACAAGAAAAAAATTGTTTTAAAAAAATTAAGTGTTTTGAAAGAGAAAAAAAAAAGTTAATAATGGTAACTTTTAAGTAGTGGGTTGTTTTTTTTCTTTTTTAAATATTTTTAAAAATATATTATACAAAAAAGTTGAAAAATAAAAAATATATTGTACACTGAATTTGTATTTTTTTGATTAAGATACATCAAACTAGACCTATTGATAGGTCGAACCAGATCGGGTTGCGATTCAATTTTTTTTTTTTCTTTTATCCAAACCAGATCTTGGACGGACCCGATCTGTTTTACTATTTAAATAATGATAATAAATTAAAAAATATATTTTTATATTAATATTAATATTAATATATTTTATAATTAAATTTAAATAAAAATAATTTTTTTATTATATAAACAATGATTTGGGTCGGATCGGCTCGAAATGAAAAAAAAAAATTTACTCAGGATCGACTCAATACGAACTGAGCCTATCGGATTGGACGGACTATCCGACTCTTGAACAAGTCTACATCAAACTCAATCAATTATTTATTAATAATATAAATTATTTTTTAAATACCGAGAAATTCAAGATCGTTTCGGGCCCCCAATACTTGAGGGCAGCAAGATCATAGGTTCGAGCAGCAGCCTCCTCACTATCATAAGCCCCTGCACATATAACAATTAGCATTATTTTTCACAAAACCCATTTTTTCCACTTGAATTAAAATAATATATATATATTTAGTGAATTATAAATTTTTTAAATAGAGACAGTTCAGGACTTACCCAAATAAACTAAGGAGGCGACAAAAGTGTAAATGATAAGTTGGAACAGAGATAAATAAGGAATAAAAAACACATAGTCAGTACACAGAACAGAATCAAAAAAAAAAAAAATATCATGAAATACTTTAAAATAATAATAATAATAAACAAAAAGTATAGATCTCCTTGAATTTCTTTTTTTGATATAAAAAATGGGAAATTTTTTTAATTAAAATTAATTTAATTTTACCTTGTCTTCCTTTCTTGCTCTGAATGTTATTCCATGAACTCTTGTCCCAAAGGTGAGCCTCAAACCTCCCAGTCCATCTATGTCTGTTTGAAAAAGTTGAAAATGTTAGAGTTATATCAAACAAAACCAGTATTTGACATTAAAAATTTTCTATTACTGTTTGAAAATGTTAGAGTTTGATATCAGCCAAAACCAGCATTTGACATTAAAATTTTATATAATGAAAAATCAAACCTGGTGACTCCTCTATAAATGGAGCTTCTTCTGCCACAGTTAGCATTATTCAAGCTGCATTTCTGATCAGAGTTTTGATGTTTTCTAGCCCTTTTAGCCATGGGTTTTTCTGGTAAAATATTATCAGATGAAGAAGAAGATGAAGAAGAAGGAGAGGCAGATGAAAAACAAGTAGAAGAAGTTGGAGACCTCTTCATTTTTTTTGTTTCTTTTTGTAAAAAGAAAGTATAACCTTAAGAGATTATTGTCTTTGGCAACATAGTAAGAAGAGTGTTTTTTTTTTTTCAACTTTAATTGCTGAGATTCTATATATATATATATATATATATATATATATATATATATATATATATATATATATATATGTTGATGAAGAATTTGGGTTTGGAGGTTTCACCAAAAAGTTGTTTACCAAAAGGAGAGAAAAAGGGAGAGAGAGAGGGTGGACTAGGAAAATTTGGGAAGTGCTAAAAGTAACATATATTTTCAATATTAATATATTTGTATCATATTTTTTAATTTTTTTTATAATTATATTGAAAATTTTATATATTTATATAAATTTTGATATATTAATAATTCGTATTATATAATTTGTATTATATAAATAAAAATAAATTTTTTTTATTTATATATTCATGTTATGTTCGTATTGTTTTTTATTATATTTTGATTGTATTCAAAATTATCAAATATAAAAAATAATAATAAACCATTGAATGGGGTTAAAAGGGGATTTTAGACTTGGAGGGAGTAAAGGGTTGGGTTAAAATTTAATCATTTGAGTTAATTTGGAAGAAAAAGTTTGGTCCTAACACTTGGCTTGTGTGTGCAGCCATGCTGCCAATGGGATTTGTTCACCTAAGCTGGCAATTTATTATGTTTTTGAAAGAATCTCTCTCTGTCCAATCCATCCCCATCTCAAAATCTTTTCGTATATAAAAATAATTATCATCCTATATATATATATATATATAATATGAGCTTATAAAGTTAGAACTTAAAATGTCAATGTCTAAAAAATTGAATCGAATTAATTAGTTGAATTAATCAAAAATTAATAACATATGGGTCCAATGCATTTCAAAAAATTTAAAATCTAGTGAATTGATAAAATGTTGGTTCAAAAGATAAAAATCGATGAAAAATTGAATTAAATCGATAAAAAAAATTTATGTTGTTTCTTTTTTTAAAGTGATGAGATTTTAATATTTTAATCTTTTAGACATCTATAATTTATAACAATAATTAAAAATTGTCCTCAAGCAATAACATTGCTCAATTTCAATTTTGCAAGCTCTTCTTTGGGAACAACTAAGTATGGATATTAAAAATGTTTGAAGGGTTAATTAAAGTATTTTCAAGCTTTTTTTTTTTTTATGACGAACAAAAGAAAGAAAAGAAAACAAAGAGCGAAGAAAGGACTAAAAAAAAAAATTGTGTGTTCGTGTTTATGTTATTTTTTCGTGTGTTCAAAGTATTATAAATTTATATAAATTTTTAAATGTTAATAATTTATTTTATGTAGATTTTGACACGTTCGTGTATTCGTGTCGTGTTCATGTTATTTTTTGTGTCGTTTTTAATTACTTTTTCTATGTTGTGTTTGTGTCGTGTCTTAATTCATCCCATATTTTACATAGTTTATCATAGTGATTCAATTTAGAGAAATTTTGTGTGATTGTGTCGTGTCTCAATTTATCCCATATTTTACATAATTTTTCATAGTGACTCAATGTAGAGAAAATTTTGTGTGTTCGTGTTATTTTTTCGTGTGTTCAAAGTATTATAAATTTATATAAAATTTCACACGTTAATAATTCGTTTTATATAGATTTTGATAGGTTCATGTATTCATGTCGTGTTTTAATTATTTTTCTCATGTGTTCGTGTCATGTCTTCATTCATCTCATATTTTTACATAATTTGTCATAATAATTCAAGTTTTAACTATGAATTCATTTACTTAAGAATTGAATTATTGTATCTGCCATACATTGATATAAATATCATTTTTAAAACTTTAATCCAATTTTCTGAAACATAGTGATGCCATATTCTAGTATATTAAAAACTATATCATTAAATCAAATTCGTATTTTTATTAACTAATTACTATATTTAATATCAAAATCATATATATTTAATATTTAATTAATTTTTAATTGAACTATTCGGTTCAACCAATTGAACCGAAAATTTCATCAGTTTGATCTTTGATCCAATTTATTATTCATTGTAAAAGGTATTCTAGTTCTTCGCACATTCATTATTTGGGTGAAATGACAATTAATTTTGTTATTTAAATAAAAATATAAAAATAAATATTACATATTTAAAAATATAAAAATAAAAAATATTAAATGAGAAATTTTCAGTTTGAGAAAAAATAGGAAATCTTATCAGTTAAAAAAACTGATTTTGAAACATTTAAAAAAAAAACTAATATATTTTTATTTATTTATTTTCTATTATTACATGTTAAGATTTTATTTATAAAGTTTTCAACTAAATTGGTTTCATTTCACTTGTAACCCCGAATTCAGTTAAAAAATTTATTATTAGTGTAGATCTATAAATAGATCAGTCACATTTTAATTATTTTGTTTTGTTTAAGACTCATAATTTAACACTTGTTGGTATGTTGAATTAATTGTTATACCTAAAGAAGTTCATGTTCCAAGTCATATATTGAACATGTTTTAGTTTAAAATGAATACGTTACAAATATTTAAAATTCATGAAATTTTAAATTTTATCATCATATTTAAAATATTTATTAATCAATAACAAGACATGATTCATGTTCATTATATTAATCAATAAAATTGGTCTCAAATTCAAATCGTTTCATATTTGAGTTTTTTTTAAGTTCGAATCTCGAATTCAATTTTTTTTTTTAAAGTTTGGATCTTTGTTAATTCGAGTTTTGATAAATTTTCAAGTTCGAGTTAATTTTGTTACCTTTATATATAAATTCGTTTGGAAAATTTTAAATTATTATTGCAAGTGTTTATAATTATTATATATTAATAAAAGAAAAACTAATTCATGTTCTTTAATTTTCTTGAAGTATTTGAAAGTAAATAAATTTTATTTAAAGATTTATCTTGTTTGAGTTTAAGGAAATTGAGGAGAAACAATTCAAATCTAATAATTTGTGTATTTATATTGTATTTGTATTATTTTTTCGTATTTAAAGCGTTATATATTTATATAAATTTTAACACATTAATAATTTATGTTATATGAATTTTGACACATTCGTGTATTCATATCGTATTTTTTTTTAATTATTTTTTTATATCATATTCATATTATATAATTATATCATGTTTAAAATTATTGAGTTTTAAAAAACATGCAACAAAAGTTACTTTTAAGTGAAGTAAAGTTGAGTTTCCAAAATTCCATGTGGCTTAAAAGCTCAAAACTTTTGTAGCAACAGTGGTGCATGTCAGTTACTTTTATGGGTTTTTTACTATGAATCCAAACTGGAGTTCTGCTCTGTCTGGGCATTGTGGTCAATGCCTTCAAAGTTCACCAAAATTACAATGCAAGGAAAGCCTTAAAAAAAAAAAAATACGAAAACAACACGAATACACGGATTATCAAGTATAATTTATGCTTAGAGTCCCCTATGTGATATCTCATGCATGAAAAATTGAACCTATATTACTCAGATTCAGATGTGAGTGTTGGACACGAGTATGTGTCCAACACGGATATGTTTAATTTTTTTCAAGATTTTCATGTATTTGGAAGGTCCTTGAAAGTAGACCTGCTCATGAGCCGGGCTACCCGCCCAAACCCAAAGCCCGTCCGATATTTGAGAGGGTTTAGACAAAAATATTAAGCCCGAAAAATAGGTCTGGACACAATTTTAGGTCCATTTTCTAAACGGGTCAGGCCTTGGGCAAAAAAATTTAGGCTCGAACCCGACCCGGCCTGGCCCGAATACTATTATATAATAATAAATATAATTTATATTTAATAAATAATAAATAATTTAATTTATAAACTTATACAATTACTTATTACCTTTAAAGATCTAATTTTAGATTTTAATTTTGAACCCTCGTAAACTTTGCACCACAACCTGTTATTTGGTTTTGTGATACTATAAATTACTACACTGAAACTGAATGGTAGTCTAGTGGAGTGCTTAATATTTTCTTTTTAAGTTGGTTTTGATTTTTGAGAAACCATAATAATAATATTAAAAATAAAAAGATGCCATTGACAATGGTAGAAAGAGCAGCAGTAAGCAAGGTGATCTAGGGCTAGTTTAGCATTGCTGTTGGAAAAAGTTTGGATTAAAAAAAACTCGAGTTGGAAAAAGTGTGTTTATAAAGTGTGGTTTAAAAATTTTTAAGTGTTTAGCATTGCTGTGAAAAAGTGTTGTAGGAAATTGAAATGTCAGAAAAAAATATGTTTAAAATAATAAAAGTGTAGAGATGTGAGGATAATAAAGTTATTTTATCCAAAAGCCAGCTTTTAAAGCCCAAAAGCTATATTTTTTGGCTTTTTAGTTTGGCTTTTCAAACCATGATTTCAACAGCAGAAGCCAAATTTTTTTATCTGTTTAGCATTGCATTTGCGGTGAAAAGCAGGTTTTGACCTCAAAAGTTGTGCCAGAAACAATGCTAAACGAGGCCCTAATGGTGGGGACAGGTAATTGCAGGGCCTTGATTTCTTTTCTGACAGTCTCCTCAGAATTCAAGGGGAAGAAAAAAAAAATTCTTGAAAGGTGATCAAATTTGGACGGGATGGGCGGCTTGGGTATCATTTTGATAATATGGGTCGGGGTTGGACAAAAAAATTTGTCCATATTTCATGCCGGACTTGGACAGAAACAAATGCTCTTAGTATCATGTCTAGGCTCGGTGAGAACCTGGTCCATGAGCAGGTCTATTTGAAAGATCATATCCCTAAATCTATATCCGGATATACGTTGGATAAAGATGTCGAACATAAATATTTTAAAAAAATGAAAAATCTGATCAACAAAGAACTAAATCAGTTGAAACACAATCTTAAATTACAGAACCAAAAGGCAAAAATGAAGCTGAAATACATCCACCATTGCAGAGTAGCAAACTGCCAGATCCTAATCTGTTTTTAAGAAACACATGATCAAACAACAAACTTTGTTGTGAGGCCTGGAAATTGAATTCATCTAGATCATAGCTATTTCTTCTTATAATCTGTGAATCAATGTCAACTTTTCCTATGTCTTTCTTAAAACTTTTTAATGTCTTGTTGGAGCTCACATATATACCTGACCTAGCTTGTGAGAAAAGGAAAACTGGAACTTTCGACTCCATTGCCGGTCATTACTGTCCAAGCTGAGGTGATCTTGAGTCTGTTGCATGCTACCATTACTGGCTGTTAAATCCAAAGGATCATGGCTGTATGTGAATTGACATTCCTGCAAACATGGAAAGATTTTGATTTTTCAACAATAAGGATAACATTTCAATCATGCATGACATAGCTACATTATTTCTAAAATTGTTGTTCTCAACTACATTTCTATTTCCATATTTTCTTCTCCCTAACTTTAGCCTCAGGAAGTGTTAAAATCAAAGTAAAAGGGAGAAGGGGATGATGAGGAAGAGTTCATCAGGCATTGTGAGCTATGTACTGCTTGGATTGAATGGAGAGGACAAGCTACTAGAGGAGATATTCACCAGTTGGTTGACCTCCAATAATTAAGGATAGGGATAATGTCATGAATTACCTCTGAAATTTATCAAATTTGTCAATGTGGTACCTATACTTTAAAAATGTTCAATGTGATACATGAACTATCAAATCGTGTATCAATGTAGCACCTTGACCTAACACCGTTAAATATAAATGATGATGTGACATTGACCAATCAGGTGATGACACGTGGCAGCAACTGATTTTCTAAAAATTAATATTTGAATTTTTGTAAAAAAAAACTAAAAACTTTAAAAATATTAAAAAAAATAAAATATTTAAAATTATATTTTTTAAAATTAATATCTATTTTTTTTAAAAAAATTATATTAAAAATATAAAAATTTAAAATTATATTTTAAAAAATTAAATATGTTTTTTACTAAAATTATTTAAAAAATTTAAAATTATTAAAAGTATTTAAAATTATTAAAATTATTTAAAAATTATTTTAAAAATTTAAAAAAAAAACATTTAACTAAAATTATTTTTAAAATATAAAATATTTTAAAATCACTTGTGAAAAAATTTATAATATCTGAATTTTTAAAAAATATATATTAAAAAATTACAAAAATCAAAAAATAAAATTATTTTATTTTGTTGTTTTAATTTTTTAAAAATATTTATTAAAAATTATAAAAATTAAAATATTTTATTTTTTTAATTTTTGTTAAAAATATTTATTAAAATTAAAAGGTGGAGAGAAGAAAAAAAGAATTTTTTTAAAAAATTAAAATAATAATTTTTTTATTATTATTATATGTGGCATCACTGTGTGGTGCCACGTGTAAATACAAAAAATATAATTTTAATTTTTAAATTAAAATAATAAATTTTTTTGGTAATACACATGGCATCATTATATGGTGCCACGTGTCAAGTTTTTATTGGATACCAAAGTCATGTTATCGATATTTAACGGTGTTATTGACAGATACTACAATAGCAAACGGAGTGAAAACGTTAAGTACCAAAATAGACATTTTTAAAGTATAGGTACCACATCATAAATTTGATAAACTTCAGGTGGCCATTCATGATATTATCTCTTAAGGATATGTCTTAGTTTATATTCTCATTGGTTTGTATTTTTATGCATTGTTAGTTCTTAATTTCATGTATTTGACTTCTTTAAAGTTTATGTATTTGGCACTAATTTTATTATGCATAAATGTGATTATTTTCCTAGGTGTTGTGTGATTATTATTTTCTTATGTGTTGTGTTATGTATATATATATATATATATATGTATATATATATATATATATATATTTGTGTTATTTACACCTGTTTACGTTACTAGGACTTGCAAATGCCATCATCTAATATGGAGGTAAGGAAGGGTAAAAAACAACCAGCTAGAAAGAGGGTTAAGATTTCAGCATGTAAAAGGCAGTGGACTAAAAAGGAGTATGCCACGCTTGTTGAATGCCTACATATCTTAGTAGAACATTCACACTAGAAGGGGGACAATGGGACTTTCAGGACAGGATACCTATCTCAACTTGAAAAATTATTAGAGACCAAGCTTCCTACATCAAACTTAAAGCCAACCCACATGTTGAGTCCAGGGCGAAATTACTGAAGAGGCAATACAATGCTATATGAAAAATGATCACCAAATGATGTTTTTAAGGATTGATTTCAGTCAATTAATTTGGTTGTTCTTTTTTTTTGTTGCCTATGTAGACACCCGTTTTTATCCGGGTTAATTTTAATTTTAAGTTTATTTTTAATTTTAGTTGTTAATTTCGAAATTAGATAAAAACAAAAAACAAAAAAAAAAATCAAAAATCAAAAATCAAAAAAAAAAAGAAAAAGAAAACAAGTTTGGATTGAACCCAAACTCTTCTACCTGGATCAAGATCAGACGCAGTGTTCATGATAAATGTGAAATCTTATTTTTCATTTGGATTGGGATAAAGCTTTAGATCCCAGATCAAATCAAAATTCTTCATATAATTTCCATATAAAAAGGATTTGCAGACTCAGCAAAAAAAGGGGGGAAAGATTCGAAAAACACACATCAGAGAATCTCGACACACACAACAACAAGATTCGAAAATACAAAAAACAAAATCTAAGGAAGACAGCGGTAAGGAAAAAATATTTTAGAGGGCTTTTGTTTTTGAAATTTCTGGATTTTTGGGTTTTAGATGTTATTTCGAAAGATCCAACGGTGAAAACTTAGGAAAGGTTGAGAGGAAGCTTCGGTCGAGTTTTGGAGGTCATCTGACAGTGATCGGAGCATATCTGTGGGTTGGAAGTAGTGGGTTTTGGTCTTAGATCTAGGTGATTTGGGGTTTGATTTTCAGAAAACCAATTGGATTTTCGGGTAGAGGAGGTTGGAAGGAATATTTTGGTTGATTTTAGGTAGTTTCTAGGCGCTTCCACGACAGCATGCGACAGAACAGAGGACGGCAGACATGACGAAATATCGTCGAAATTTGGGATATGGGTTTACTAATGGTATACGATGGTTTTCCTATTTGGTTAGAGAGAGGGTAGAGAATTTGAAAGTTAGAGAGAGAAGCTGAAAGATGGAGATAAAAATTTAGTTTTTAAAGGTTTGCGTTAAACGGCATAGTTTAGATAAAGAGGATTTTTGTTGACCCGCGTGCTGCCTATCTTCAACCCGATCCATTTGTACACAACCCGTGACCCGCTTAGGCTAAGCCTGATCTCAAACCTAATTTTTTTTTTTTTTTGGAAAAGTTGTGTGATCCTTGGTGAAGACTGTAGGGGGAATACCAATGTCCATTGTGTGAAAAGTTGGCTAAATAAAGAGTTGACTTATCAAATGAAATGCGGTGCAATTTGGAACTTGAAGCTTGGAAGCCTCTAGGCATCAGTGCTAGTGTCACGGTCCACACCCACCTGTAAGGTATTGCCCGCTTCGATCCATTGGGCCTCACGGTTTTGTCCACAAAAATATCACGGTCCACACCAACCTGCAAGGTATTGTCCGCTTCGGCCTATTAGGCCTCACGGTTTTGTCTACAAAAGGCGTTCCACAGGTTGAAGATGGTGTGAACACTTATATACCCAATCGAACTCTAATACACATCCAATGTGAGATTCGTGGCTCCTCTCTAGGATCATGACATCCTCCCCCACTCCAATGAGGGCCCACTATTCTCAGTGGCACATCGCTAGTACCCCTAGAGCCAGCTCTGATACCAAATGTCACGGTCCACACCAACCTGTAAGGTATTGTCTGCTTCGGCCCATTGGGCCTCAAGGTTTTGTCCACAAAAGGCGCCCCACAGGTTGAAGATGGTGTGAACACTTATATACCCAATCGAACTCTAATACACAGTCGATGTGGGATTCGTGGCTCCTCTCTAGGATCATGATATCCTCCCCCACTCCAATGAGGGTCCACTGTTCTCAGTGGCACATCGCTAGTACCCCCAGAGCCAGCTCTGATACCAAATGTCATGGTCCACACCAACTTGCAAGGTATTGTCTGCTTCGACTCATTGGGCCTCACGGTTTTGTCCACAAAAGGTGTTTTATAGGTTGAAGATGGTGTGAACACTTATATATCCAATCAAACTCTAGTACACAACCAATGTGGGATTCATGGCTCCTCTCTAGGATCATGACAGCTAGCCTACTAGGCGTTGAACCAAGTTTCAAAAGGAAGTGTTTTTATTGGTTGTACAATCTAGAAAGCTAAAAAGGTAACAAGTAATGTCATTTATTGATTTGGTTTTTGTTCATTTGATCTATTATTTATTTACTTTATCTACTTTATTTATTTGTTTTTTCCATTACTATTTACCTATTTGTTTTAAATTTGAGATATATTTTTATTTATCTTTTTTTATTTAATTATTTAATCACTTATATATTATTTGAGTTAATTGATTGATTTATTTATTTATGTATTTGAGTTAATTATTTTATTTTATGTATATTATTGATTATTTAATATTCTTCTAATTTGTGAAATATATTAGGATTTATTATTTTTATTATTATTATTTATAGAAAGCATGATTGTATGATTAATTATTTTTTTTATATTTAGAAAGCATGATATTTAGGATTATTTTTATTTTATTTTGGCATGATTTTAGGATTATTTTTATTTTTATGTTTAGATGGCATGATTTTAGGATTAGTTTTAATTTTTTAGGATTATTATTTTTAGGATTTTTGTTATTTATTTATTATTAGATCGTATGGTTTAAAAATTTTATTATTTATTTATTATTAGATTCGTATGATTTAGGATTTTTATTATTTATTATTATTAGACTTGCATGATTTAAATTTTTTATTGTTTATTATTATTAGATTTGCATGATTTAGGATTTTTATATATTATTTAGATTATTGCATGATTTAGGAATTCATATGATTTTATTATTATTTTCAGATTTTTGCCTGCTTTAGGAATAAATATGATTTTTATCTTATTATTTTTTAGATTATTTTGCATGATTAAGAAAATAAATATTGACCTAGGTAGATTAATTAAGACCTTTAAATAAGACCTAATATGTGATTAATGTGGTACTATTTTTATAGGCGTTGTGGGGGTGCTATTGTCACGGCCCGTGCGATCTTGCTCGGGGCCATTATGCACACAATAGGTCCAAGCCCAGTTCGCACACAATAGGTCTAGGCCCAGGATCTGAGTTACAAAGAGTATCTTGACCCACCAGAATAGGCCCAATCCCTGGAGCATTCTAGAAGGCCCTGGAAGACAGATTTTACTTGGAGGTTCTAGAAGCAGTAAAAGATAGTTACTGCCCAACAGTTCCAGCTTATCTAGAACTCTAAGAAATATAGTTTAAATTCCTTAGGCTTCTAGATAATGTAATCTTAGCCGTTCAGTTGTTTAAATATGAACCGTTGATGTAAGGGGGATTCAACTATAAATAGAGGCCTCCTCTAGCCTCATTTGTATCATTCAACTTATTTGAGTAATATACAAGAGCATTCTTCTCTACTCTCTCTTGTTTTATTTTTCTGCTTAGCCCTAGTAACTTTTAGTTACCAGTGCCTTTCTTGAGTGTTAACAGGCTGACTTAGGCATCCAGGGAAGTGACTTCCAGCCTAAGGCTGCACGGTTCGTAGGGCTAAAGTTTCGAGTCCGTGACAGTTGGTATCAGAGCCCGTGGTTCGTGAAAGGTGCTGATCATAGGGATGACGTCTCAGGCAGATAACCAGACACAAGAGGTCACAAAGACTCGTGGGAGGAGTAAGAAGGCTAGTTCGAGGACCAGTTCAAAGAACGTTCTATCGTCCATGGATAGCAGGGTGGCCAAGCTTGAGGTGATCGTTGGAGACATGCGGGAGAACCTGGAGATTGTTGAGGGTCGCATCGAAGAGCTAGACTCCGCGGGGGAAGAGCTCAAGGACAGGATGCAGGGGGCTCTCAATGAGGCGATAGACATGCTGACTCAGAAGAACGATGCTCTAGAAGCCATGATGGTGGCTATGGGAAATGAGATAGAGGAGCTCAAGGGAGAGCTCACTTCATGCAAAGCAGCCATAGGGGTGGCGTGCTAGCTGTGACACCCAAACATATGATGGAGATCCCTAAGCCAAAGGAGTTCAAGGGAACCAGATGTGCGAAAGATGTTGACAACTTCTTGTGGGGGATGGAACAGTACTTTCGTGCAATGGGCATTGATGATGATGCCATTAAGCTAAACACTGCTTCCATGTATTTTACTGATGTTGCTCTTTTATGGTGGCGTTCTAGGTGCAGCGATGAGAGGCGTGGTTGCACTGCCATTGGAACCTGGGAGGAGTTCCAAAGTGAATTCAGGCAGCAGTTTTACCCAGAATATGCCGAGGATGAGGCGCGTGCCAAGTTGCGAAGGCTTACGCAACAAGGCATAGTTTGAGAGTATGTGAGGGAGTTTAGTGAACTCATGCTCCAGATTTTTGATCTCGGGGAGAAGGAGGCATTCTTCTCATTCATTGATTGACTTAAATCCTGGGCAAAGCAAGAGTTACAGCGAAGAAATGTCCAGGATCTGACCAAAGCCATGGCCACAGCTGAGTCTTTACTCGACCTCAGTTCTACGAAGCCGGACAAGTTCGAGTCCTCCAAGCTTAAACCTAAGGGCAAGGGCAATGGTGGGGGAGATAAGGATCGACAGTCTAAGAATGGTGATGGGAAGCCACTGACAGGAAGTGGAAGTCCAACAAACAGTCGGAAAAGAAGAAAGACAGGGAGCCATTGCAGTGCTTCCTATGTGATGGTCCACATCGGATGCAAGACTGCCCAAAACGAGCCAAGCTTTCTGCCATCAACAGGGAAGATGATGAGCCGGAGAAAGAGACCCTGAAACTTGGTTATATTATGAGTTCTGTCAAGGCCAGGAGGGGCCGAAAGCAGAAGGGATTGATGTTTGTAGACATCACCATTGCAGGCCAGAAAATGAGTGCTCTAGTTGACATAGGAGCATCAGATTTGTTCATGTCCGAGGAGGCTGCTAAGAAACTTGGTCTCAAGGTTGAGAGGACAGCCAGTTGGATCAAGACTGTTAACTCAAAGGAGGTCCCAACCATGGGTGTGGCAAAAGAAGTGGAGATGCAACTTGGAGACTAGAAAGGTAAGGAAACTATTGAGCTAATCCCATTGGATGATTATGACTTTGTTCTTGGCTTAAATTTCCTTGACCGGATTAATGCTCTCCTTGTGCCTTTTTCCGATTGCATTTGTATCTTGGATGCCCAATGCCAATGTGTTGTGCAAGTGAATCGAGAAATAGGTGTTAGAGCCAAGGTGCTGTCCGCAATTCAATTAGCCAAGGGTGTGCGCAGAGATGAAGTCACCTACTTGGCTACCCTGAAGTTTGATGAGCCTCAGGAGCCCATGGATGAGACCCCCTGGAGGTACTAGAGGTGCTACAGTCCTTTAGTAATGTGATGCCTGCAGAATTGCCTAAGAGGCTGCCATCCAAGAGAGAGGTGGATCATAAGATTGAGCTGGTGCCTAATGCAGAACCGCCAGCCAAGGCCCCGTACCGGATGGCACCCCCAGAGTTAGAGGAGTTGCAGAGACAGTTGAAGGAGCTTGTAGATGCTTGTTTCATTAGACCATCTAAAGCCCCGTTCGGTGCGCCAATTTTATTTCAGCGGAAGCATGATGGGCCCTTGAGATTGTGCATAGACTACCAGGCAGTCAACAAGCTCACTGTAAAGAACAAGTACCCAATCCCACTTATCGCAAACTTGTTTGATCAGCTTGGAGACTTGCGATCCGGATACTATCAGGTGAGGATAGCCGAGGGAGATGAACCAAAGACAGCATGTGTGACGCGCTATGGTTCTTATGAGTTCCTTGTGATGCCCTTCGGCCTTACCAATGCTCCAGCGACATTTTGTACTCTTATGAACAAGGTACTTCAACCTTTCCTAGATCGTTTTGTTGTTGTTTACCTTGACAATATTGTGATCTACAGTAAGTCACTGGAGGAACATGTGGAGCACTTGCGGGAAGTGTTCCAAGTCTTACGGGAGAATAAGCTATATGTGAAACGGGAGAAATGCTCATTTGCCCAACATGAGGTGCCATTTTTAGGCCACATTGTGGGAAGTGGCAGGATCCAGATGGATGGGCACAAGGTTCGGGCCATATTTGACTGGGAGCCACCAACCAAGGTAACAGAGTTGCGGTCATTCCTTGGGTTAGCGAACTGTTACAGACGTTTCATGAAAGGCTATTCCAACATCACCACACCATTGGCACACTAAGCCATATGAGGTTCATACTAATGCATCAGACTTTGCGATTGGAGGAGTACTGAAGCAAGATGGACATCCAGTGGCATTCGAGAGCCGAAAGCTCAATGAGACTAAGCGACGGTACACGGTCCAGGAGATAGAAATGACAGCGGTGGTACATTGCTTGCGCACTTGGAGACATTACCTGTTGGGGTCCAGGTTCGTTGTGTTTACTGATAACGTTGCAAACAATTATTTTCTAACCCAGAACAAATTATCTCCCAAACAGGCTCATTGGCAGGTTTTTCTGGCAGAGTTTGATTTCAGCATGGAGTACAAGCCACGGAAAACCAATGCAGTGGCTGATGCACTAAGTCGAAAGGTTGATCTTACAGCCATCAGTCACCCTGAAGGTTCACTACTGGAGTGCATTAAGGAAGGGTTGCCCCATGATCCCACAGCCAAGACCCTAATGGAAAATGCCAAAGAGGAAAAAACCAGACGGTTTTGGTTCGAGGGAGACTTGCACTACACCAAGGGACACCGCCTTTATGTGTCTTAGTATGGGAAGTTGCGCAAGGAAATCATGCAGGAGTATCATGATTCGAGATGGGCTGGCCATCCAGGTATACACCGTACCTTAGCACTTTTGGAGGACCGTTACTATTGGCCACACAAGGGCGACGATGTTGAGGCCTGTGTGAAAACTTGTCTGGTTTTCCAACAAGACAAAGTGGAGCTGAAAACATCGTCGACTCTTGCAGCCATTGTCCATACCGGAGCGCCCATGGGAGAGATTCTCCATGGATTTTATTGTAGGTTTGCCCAAGGCAGATGGATTTGGGAGCATCATGGTAGTGGTGGATAGGTTTTCCAAGTATGGGACTTTCATTCCAGCAACCAAGGAGTGCCCAGCGGAGGAAGCAGCCCGATTATTCTTGAAGAACGTGGTGAAGTACTGGGGAGTACCACAGACTATTGTTAGTGATCGGGACGTGCGATTCACGGGACGGTTCTGGACTGAGTTGTTCAAGCTGTTAGGCACAGACTTGAATTTTTCCACCAGTGTGCATCCCCAAACAGATGGGCAGACCGAGAGAGTGAATGCTTTATTGGAGGTATATCTCAGGCACTATGTGAGTGCAACGCAGCGAGACTAGCCAAAGCTGTTGGATGTGGCGCAGTTTTCTTACAACTTGCAGCGGAGTGAGGCCACAAACCAGAGTCCATTCGAGATAATGACCGAGCAGCAGCCACTTACACCCAGTGCTGTTGCAACAGGTTACACAGGATCAAATCCAGCAACAGGCTTGGCAAGAGCAGACTAACTTAGCCAGGGCTTGCCTACACAAGGCAGGAAAGCGCACCAAGAAGTGGGCAGATCGGAAGTGCAGGGATGTGCAGTTTCAGGTTGGAGACTTAGTCCTTGTCAAACTGCACTTGGTGTTGCGTCACCCAGGCATGCACAAAGGGCTTGTGCAGAGATATGAGGGGCCTTTTAGAGTTCTGAAACGGGTAGGTAAGGTGGCCTACAAACTTGAGCTACCAACAAAACTCAAGGTACACCTAGTTTTTCATGTCAGTATGCTTAAGCCTTTTCAGGTAGATCAGGACGATCCAGCCAGGGGCGAGTCTCAACGTGCACCAGTAGGAGTGAAGGCCTCCTAAGACAGAGATATACAGTGTATACTTGTGGATCGAGTAGTACGATGAAAGAATTATAGGCCAAGGCATGAGTACTTTGTCCGATGGAAGGGACTACCCGACAGTGAGGCAAGTTGGGAACCAGCCGAGGCATTGTGGCAGTTCCAGGATAAGATTGAGCAGTTCCATGTAGAGGACGCAACGAGGGCGTCGCTGGAACAAGTGGGGGAGAATGTCAAGGCCCACGCGATCTCGCTCGGGTCTATTATGCACACAACAGGTCCAGGCCCAGTTCGCACACAACAGGTCTAGGCCCAGGATCTGAGTTACAAAGAGTATCTTGACCCACCAGAATAGGCCCAATCCCTGGAGCATTCTAGAAGGCCCTGGAAGACAGATTTTACGTGGAGGTTCTAGAAACAGTAAAATATAGTTATTGCCCAACAGTTCCAGCTTATCTAGAACTCTAAGAAATAGAGTTTAAATTCCTTTATGCCTCTAGATAATGTAATCTTAGCCGTTCATTTGTTTAAATCTGAACTGTTGATGTAAAGGGGATTCAACTATAAATAAAGGCCTCCTCCAGCTTCATTTGTATCATTCAACTCATTTGAGTAATATACAAGAGCGTTCTTCTCTACTCTCTCTTGTTCTATTTTTTTGCTTAGCCCTAGTAACTTTTAGTTACCAGTGCCTTTCTTGAGTGTTAACAGGCTGACTTAGGCATCCAGGGAAGCGACTTCCAACCTAAGGCCGCACGGTTCATAGGGCTAAAGTTCCGAGTCCGTGACACTATATCCTTCCTCACACGTAAACGAACTCCCGCACCTAGTTTTGAAACGTAGATCGGAATCTATTCTTTTTAGGGTGCCTTAGTCAAGCTTAGGATTACTTTAAGAAGAATAGATTCATATAGGTGACTAATCACACCTAGATTAGATGATTAGTGGCGACTCCATATTCGTGTCTAGCTTGCTAAATTCGCGTTTGGTACGTTATGACAGTTTGGCGACTCCACTGGGGACTTAGAGAGTCGAGCCATAGGTTAGTTACATGTTATTTTTTGGTCTTAAAATTGGTTTTAAATGTTTCTTTTTTAATTTATTTTATTATTATTATTTCTAACATATTAATCCTTTTTCTTTTTAGTTTTTTTTTTTTAATTTTCCAAAATTTTCGTGAGTCAAAGGTTTGGTATGTTTCTTCGCACACACCACGCTTTCATATCATAAGTCCTATACCCGGACTCATCCCTTTTAGGAGTGGGTAAAGTACCTATGCCCTCGTGAGGTAATAACCTCCGCAATGGCTAGCGAAACACCTTCAGAGTGTAAAGTACTTAAGCTTTCGTGAGGTAATAACCTCCGTAGCAGCTTCAAAAAATACACTCACCCAAATTGAACTTTTCCAATAAGTCTATAAGGGTAAGGATTGGGTGCCTTACTCATCCTCCATGGATAAAGTTAAGGAGCAATTCGAGGACCTTTTAGATGTCAAATATCTTAAAACTAAGCATACAGATAACACTTAAGAGACCAGCCTAAGTTAGAGCCATGTCCACCCGTTTCATAGATAATAACCCGAAATAGGACATATGAAGGGATGTTCTTACTTTTTGATAAATTTGTGAATATTATTTATATTTCTCTAATATGTATCTAACTATTGAATTTTGTGAAATCTTTGTGGCCATTACTGGAATTAACTTTATTCTTTCAGTTATTTTCATGTATTTGCACCATTTAAATATTTTCATCATGCACACATTTTTCATAATGCTCATGCATTCACCATGTACATAATGCTCATGCATTCACCATGTATAATGCTCATGCATTCACCATGTATAATGCTCATGCATTCACCATATACATAATGCTCATGCATTCACCATATTATTTTTTCATAATGCTCATGCATTCACCATATACATTTTTCATAATACTCATGCATTCACCATGTACATTTTTCATATTGCTCATGCACTTATCGTATACATTTTTCATAATATTATTGTTAAACTTTGTGAATATTTTTTGTATTAACTTCATTCTTTTGTTTATTTGCATCATCCATGTGCATTTCATAAAGTCATGGGTCCTAAATTTTAAAATTGTGGTAATGAAGGGTTCAAGGATAGCTCAAACAATCAAAGATCCTAGGCCATTCCTATAACACTCGTTCACGGGTTAAAGCAATGGCAGAGGAACAGGCTGCTAGGATGAACGAAATAGAAAAGGCACAAGATGAAATGAAAGAACAGTTGGCCATGATGATCGATTTAATGATGAATTTGAACAAACAGAGAGGGGTAGAAGAAGTAACTACTCAAGAGAAGAATCAGTCACCAAATGATGTGCCTAGTTTAAGTCAATTCCAAACTCAAACTGGGATGCTAGTGACATCATCATCTACTCAATACCAATTCTCAGGATACACCATTCCTGCGCTTGGGGCAAAATTGTCAGATCCTGTCCAAGTTTCAGATTTAGATGATCCCAAAGAGCAAGAAAGACTAAAGGTAGTTGAAGAGATTGATTCCCACAAAATGGTCTTATAGAGGAAAAACTACGGGCTCTTGAGGGGATGGATTTCTATGGCTCCATGGACACTGCTGGGCTTTGCTTGGTGCCCGATATAATCATTCCGCCAAAGTTCAAAACTCCAGATTTTGAGAAATATGATGGGACTAAATGCCCGATAACCCATGTCACAATGTATTGTAGAAAGATGGCTACTCACACGTGTGATGACAAGTTGCTGGTACATGTCTTCCAAGATAGTCTCACGGGGTCTGCTGCAAGATGGTATGTCCAATTGAATAGAACCCGCATCTGTTCATGGAATGAGATGGCAAGGGCATTTATAGCACAGTACATGTATATTGTTGATATGGCTTCAGAAACCTTACAGAATATAGAGAAGAAAGCTACTGAAAGCTTTAAAGAGTATGCTCAGAGATGGAGGGATATTGCTGCCGAAGTCCAACCACCTCTCACTGAAAAAAAAAAAACTACAGTCTTGTTTGTTAGTACCCTTAAAGCACCATACTATGAAAGGATGATTGGAATGCCACCAAGAATTTTTCAGACATGGTAATCTCCGGGGAGATAATAGAAAATGCTATAGGAAGCTTGAAGCCGAGGAAACATCTGATGAAAAGAAAAATAGGGCATCTAAAAAGAATGAAGGATATGTCCAAGCTATGACTTATGGAAGGCAACAAGCAAGAGGTGTTTCCCCATACTATCCATACCCAATGTACCATCCTTATCCATTAGCACCATCAACCTTCCGACCAAACTTTTACCCTCAAACACCTATTCCTATGTCTAGCCTTGCAGCTAGACCTTTAGCTCAACCAAGACCCCAATGAATAATCAGAGAGGACATCGAAATAACCGAGAGAGAACCAGTATTGACCCAATTCCGATGTCCTACATTGATTTATTCCTACGTCTCATTGAAAATCAACTTGTTGCACCTGTTCACTTGGAACCGTTGAAACCTCTTTTCCCTGAGTGGTATGATTCTGATGCTCGATGTGAATATCATTCTAGGAATTCTGGTCATTCTATAGAAACTTGCCCGGCTTTTAAACATAAGGTGCAAAGTTTGATCAATTTGGGCCTGTTGAATTTTGACAAGTAAGGGGAATCAAATGTTAGTGTTAACCCATCTACACAGGGGCATAATGATGATGAGGCTTAGAATGAAGGATTGAGATTGTTGATTATCCTTGAACCCTTTTTCTTTTAAAGTAATGTAGGTGGATCCTTTTATGTTTAGACTTTTATCATTTCAATAAATTGACAAGTTTGATACATTTTCATTTTTATTTCCTCTTTCATTTATTTTTATTCCTTTGCTTGTATATATTTTGTCTACCCTTTCAATTTCACCCATTTCAAGTTTACAAATAATGAATGTGGTGACAATCATGGCAATAATCTGGGATTCAATTTTGAAAGTTATATCCATATTGGTGAACTTTAACATAAATGACCATACTTTGCTAAGTGATTTGTGGAGATTAGGGAAGATGAATGCAATTTTGAGAAAATTAGTAGAATTGCTTCACGAGTATATTGAATTGCTGTTGAATTATTTTACAAGTATGTGGATTCCTTGTGGTGAATTTCTA
This sequence comes from Fremontodendron californicum, assembly GCA_030761205.1. Lineage (NCBI taxonomy): Eukaryota > Viridiplantae > Streptophyta > Magnoliopsida > Malvales > Malvaceae > Fremontodendron > Fremontodendron californicum. The sequence goes on along the minus strand of JAULJL010000048.1, from coordinate 4,845,584 downwards.
TAAGCTTGTCATTTTCAATAAATGTTCTTTGATGAAAATATTTACATTTGAGATGATAATGACCATCTTTCATATTCCTTTTACAAAATGAGAAATTATCCTTTGCTACCCCTTTTTGAGCCTATTGAATTCTGTTTTTGAATGAACCTTGACCAAGGATCACCCTCCACACCGGGAGGCAAGTATGAAAAAATATTTTTTTAGAGGATAATGAATGACTGGGTCATATTTCTACGCCATGTAAAGAATGTCTTATGTCATGGAGGCAATGATGAGATGGATTGAGTTCCAAAATTTTGAACTCACTTTGTGATAATGTAAAAAAAAAAGCAAGAAAGAAGGAAAAAAAATGAAAAGAAAAGAAAGATGTGAAAAGTTTTGAAAATCCTCATGAAAAAGAAATGATTCATGGCTCGATTATCTTGGAAATGAAAAGAAAGATATGAAGTGTTTTGAGATGAAAATGATCATTGGTTTGCAACCATTAAACACATGTTCGAGCCTATTTTATCTATTCTTTCATAACCCCAAAACCCTGACCTACATTACAAGCTTTAAAAGTTCATTTTGATCAAATGTGAATGTTCAGATTGGAGAATCATGTATTGAATCAGGACATGATTGTGGTATTATCAAGGGACAATAGAGTTTAGATGCATGAAGACAACTCCAAAAAAGAGAGAAAAGGCTTGTAACACTTTGATATGCTCAATTGCCTCCAAAAAGATTAAGGCAAACACATGATGAGAAAATTTGTTTGATACTTGGAGAAAAGAAACTGGCTGTGAAGAAACTTCTCCTGAGTCACATGGTCATTGGAGAGAGTAAACATCTATTTGTGAAGTTCTTATGAAGTGAAAATATTTTCTTGAGTGAAGCATTATTTGAAAGAGATGAATGAAGGTGATATACTAAACACTGTGGAGAAATACTTCTTTAGAAAAGAAAAAAAAAAGAAAGAAAAAAGAAGAAGAAGAGGGGATTCAAATTGAAAATCCGAAAAAAGGGCAGTTTAAGTCATAGGGAGATATCTAAGTTGAAAACCTGAAAGGGCAGTCTAGGTATAATAAAAGTTAATGTTTGGTTGAAGATTTCGCTGGGGGCATGGTTTGGTCTGATACAGCTCAGAAAGATCAGAGATACCTATTGGATTGATTTTCGAAAAAGAATCATGGATTAATTTGTTCAAGATTGTAAAACATTCATTATTTGGGATGTTGATATCCCGTTCAAATATCCTTGGGATAATTATTTGATTTGCCTATTATCTTTTGACAAATTTGTTCTTTTTCCTTCAATGACAAAGACCCTCTTTCTTTGATTCATTTTGTTCATTGCCATTCTTTGTTGTCAACTTTGCGTACCCATAATGAATAGAGGAAATGTTGATGCATTACATTTGTTATGAAATTGGAATGATGACGGATAAGTTTAAATACTGAACATAAAAGATTCATGCATTATTTTGAAAAAAAAAATTAAAGATGATGTTCTGGGGCAAAAGGAAAGAATGATGAGAACCAGAAAGGTTTGAAATATAGACATTTGAGACTTCTAAGCTGAAAATGTACATCTTGAGGAATAGATAGGTGATGCATTTAAGATTGAATAAAATCGGCAAAGGGCTAGTCTTGTGGATGTAACTTGTTAGCCAATTCTAAAGTTACATGTTTGGAAGATGATAAGAAGATGAAATGATGAGTTTGAGAACCATTTTGTTACCATGATTGGAGAGATATGATGATCTTCACGCATTGCATTCATGCATTCATTTCATGAATTGCATTACATGACATTCATGGCATGCATTTAACATATAAGAAAGATTTTAGGTGGGATTTTTTAATTTTGAGACTAAACTTTTCCAAAATGAAAATTTTGTTTCCTTGGTTGAGGAAAATTATTTTGGATTTTACATTGAGGAAATAGGTTTAGACTTTGGTAGAATTTTCAAGATGAATTGTTTTTCAAAGGTAAGTTTTTTTTTAAGATTAAATTTATTTTATTAAAGACGAGAATAGTTTAGTGTGAATACTTAGTTTAAGTGAGAATCCTTAATTAAGTGAGAATCCTTAGTTAAGTGAGAATCCTTAGTTTAAATAAGAATCCTTAATTAAGAGAGAATCCTTAGTTAAGTGTGAATCCTTAGCTTAAGTGAAAATTCTTAGTTAAATGTGAATCTTTAGTTTAGTGAGAATCCTTAGTTTAGGTGAGAATCCCTTAGTTTAGTGAGAATCCTTAGTGTAGTGAGAATACATATTTTGGGTGCGAATCCCTTAGTTTAGTGAGAATCCTTAGTTTTGGATGCGAATCCCGAGAATCCTTATTTTGGATGCAAATCCTTAGTTTAGGTGTGAATCCTTATATTTTGAAAGTTTAGGTGTGAATCCTTATATTTTGAAAGTTTAGGTGTGAATCCTTATATTTTGATTGTTTAGGTGTGAATCCTTTGTTTTTAAGTTACTTTCAAGTTGAGAATCCTTTTTTAAAGTTATTTTAAGTTGTGAATCCTTATGTTTAAGTTATTTTAAGTTGTGAATCCTTATTTTTAAGTTATTTTAAGTTGTGAATTTTTTGTTTTCAAGTTCTTAAGTTTGTTTTTCAAAATGAAAATTTTTAAAGTTGAAACCTTGGTGGAGGGGTATATTTTTACGTTTGGTTTATTTAAAGTTTACACTTTGTTTAGATGAGCATTTCTACGATGGGCTTTGCTTTCAATTTTTTAGAATATGTAAGTGTCTACGTCTTTGCACATCCCCTGGTTCCCAGGAAATGCACAAAGATGAGCAACTGTAGACACCCATTTTTATCCGGGTTAATTTTAATTTTAATTTTAGTTTTAATTTTAATTTTAATATTTATTTTTAATTTTAGTTGTTAATTTCGAAATTAGATAAAAACAAAAGAGAAAAATTCAGGAAAAAAAATGAAAAAAGAAAACAAGTTTAGATTGAACCCGAACTCTTCTCCCTGGATCAAGATCAGACGCAGTGTTCATGATAAATGTGAAATCCTATTTTTCATTTGGATTGGGATAAAGCTTTAGAAGCCCAAATCAAATCAAAATTCTTCCTATAATTTCCCTATAAAAAGGATTTGCAGATTCAGCAAAAAAGGGGTCGGGGAAAGATTCGGAAAACACACATTAGAGAATCTCGACACACACAACAACAAGATTCAAAAATACAAAAAACAAAATCTGAGGGAGACAGCGAGAAGGAAAAAATATTTTTAGAGGGCTTCTGTTTTGAAATTTCTGAGTTTTTTGGGATTTAGGTGTTATTTCGAAAGATCCAACGGTGAAAACTTAAGAAAGGTTGAGAGGAAGCTTTGATCGAGTTTTGGAGGTCATCTGACAACGATCGGAGCAGATCTGTGGGTTGGAAGTCGTAGGTTTTGGTCTTAGATCTAGGTGATTTGGGGTTTGATTTTCAGAAAACCAATTGGATTTTCGGGTAGAGGAGGTTGGAAGGAATATTTTGGTTGATTTTGGGCAGTTTCTAGGCGCTTCCACGGCAGCTAAAGGCAACACGCGACGAAACGGACGACGGCAGACACGGTCGAATATTGTCGGGTTTTGGCATCTGGGTTTATTAATGGTATACGGTGGTTTTCCTATTTGATTAGAGAGAGGGTAGAGAATTTAAAAGCTATAGATATAAGCTGAAGGATGGAGATGAAAATTTGGTTTTTAAAGATTTGCGTTAAACGACATAGTTTAGATAAAGAGGATTTTTGTTGACTCGCGTGTTGCCCATCTTCAACCCGATCTATTTGCACACAACCCGTGACCCACTTGGACTAAGCCTGATCTCAAACCTAATTTGTTTTTTGGAAAAGCTGTGTGATCCTTGGTGAAGACTGCAGGGGGGGATACCAATGCCCATTGAGTGAAAAGTTGGCTAAATAAAGAGTTGACTTATCAAAGGAAATGCGGTACAATTTGGAACTTGAAGCTTGGAAGCCTCTGGGCGTCAGTGCTAGCCTGCTAGGTGTTGAACCAAGTTTCAAAAGAAAGTGTTTTTATTGGTTGTACATCTAGAAAGCTAAAAAGGTAACAAGTAGTGTCATTTATTGATTTGATTTTTGTTCATTTGATCTATTATTTATTTACTCTATCTACTTTATTTATCTGTTTTTTCATTACTATTTACCTATTTGTTTTAAATTTGAGATATATTTTTATTTATCTTTTTATTTATTTAATTATTTAATCACTTATATATTATTTGAGTTAATTGATTTATTTATTTATTTATGTATTTGAGTTAATTATATTATTGATTATTTAATATTCTTCTAATTTGTGAAATATATTAGGATTTATTATTATTATTATTTATAGAAAGCATGATTATATGATTAATTATTATTATTATTATTTTTATATTTAGAAAGCATGATATTTAGGATTATTTTTATTTTATTTTGACATGATTTTTAGGATAATTTTTATTTTTATGTTTAGATGATTTTAGGATTATTTTTAATTTTTTAAGATTTTTATTTTTAGGATTTTTATTATTAGATTCGTATGATTTAGAATTTTTATTATTTATTTATTATTAGATTCGTATGATTTAGAATTTTTATTATTTATTTATTATTAGATTCGTATGATTTAGGATTTTTATTATTATTAGACTTGCATGATTTAGAATTTTTATTTTTATTATGATTAGATTTGCATGATTTAGGATTTTTTATATATATTTTTATATTATTTAGATTATTGCATGATTTTGGAATTGATATGATTGTATTATTATTTTAGATTTTTGCATGCTTTAGGAAAAAATATGATTTAGGAATAAATATGATTTTTATTTTATTATTTTTTATATTATTTTACATGATTAGAAAAATAAATATTGACTTAGGCAGAATGAAGCATTCTATGTTCAAAATAAAACAAGGATATTTTAGTAATGTGACAATTTCGGAATGTTGCATTCTTGACCAACCAAATATGATAATCTTAAATGAAAGATAGGTCAATCAAACGCATGCATGTTAGATTAACAAAAATGTGCCTTGATAATCTTGTAAGAAAAATCTTATTAGTAAATATAATCAAACATTATCTGAACCAAACCTCCTTTAGAATATTGCCAGCGGTAGCTCAACTTCAAACTTGATAAAATAGCCTTGAAGCACAAATTAATAAAATGATCCTAAAGTACTTATTAGTTTGGGAAAACCATTAAAATACTGCATTGTTTATCTCCGAGGCCCTGCTTCATACTCTTTGATTTGATAATCTCTTTGAGCCAGCTAAAGTGATGGGCATAAGATTATTAACAGATTTCCAAACTAATAAACAAACTGTATTAACAGAAACAGACAAACCACAAGGGCACGTTCATCAGTTTATGCATGTAAATGTAAAAAGTTATTAAGACATGTTCAACGGCCAAACTACTTGCCCAAATTAGCGATATTTGAGAAGGTTTAAACAAAAATATTAAAACCGAAAAACGAATTTGGGCAAAAAAGATAAAACCCATTTAAAAAATGAACTAAGCCTTTGATATGACAGTTTGTCCAAGCCCGATCAAACCCAACCTATTTTACTGTTACTAAACGAGAGATTGATCCTCTTTTAAAAGGGATCGATATAAATTTAAAAAAAACTTGTGCAGGTCTAAATAGTATGTTTTATATATCGAGCCAGTCTAGATTAAATTTTCTACCCATATTTCATATCTGAGTCAAGCCGGGCCAGGACAAACATAATCTTTGTTAATATAAAGCTTAAGGCTGATCCGGCCTATGGACACCTCTATTATTAAGTGCGTGTGTGTGTGAAACTTCGTATCATCTGTATCCTATTACCCATAAGCTTTTACAAAAGAACCTGAACTGAAATGGAAAGAGGCACAATGCCTTTATGCTAACAGGAGAGACCACACACATTTTTGTTCATAATGACCATAAAGCAAGAACCATAATGTTACATCCACAATTGTCATAAACATGCATGTCCAAATATTAGCCAAAAGAGAGAGAGAGAGAGAGAGAGAGTGCCAAGAGCTCATAACTTCTCCTATAGTCTTCAGGATCAGAGCAAAAATAGGGTAAAATACCTACTTCAACACACTTTGCTGCCTGCCATCAGGAATTGCAATCAAAACCACTGGCTTTGAAGGTCTAACAAAGGGAACATCACACCTGAAGTAGCCTTTCCTCTCCAGCTGCAATATCTCTCCTTGCTTTAAATTGCGCATGTTGGAATCTCCAACTGCTGCCGTCTCCTTTCTCGTACATGGGTTTAGTACATCTAGGAAATCCTCTCCTTCTTCCAGCTGCATCCACAACAGATAAAGGTAAAACTTTAAAATCCTTCATACTAAACACCCTACGCTTTGACTGAGTATCAAACTATACTACTCGGACTCAAGGGTGAATGTCGATACAGGTATGTGTCCGACACGGGTATGCTCAATTTTTTCTAAGTTTTTCCATATATTTGGAGGATCATACCCCCATACTCTTGTCCGAATATGTGTCGGACATGGGTATCGGACACGGGTACTTCAGGGAAAATGAAGAGTTGGAGTAACATAGGTATCAAATGGGCAAACAAGGAACTATAGTATATAATATTCACTCCAATGGAAAACCATGGTGAAGAGTCCCAACAATTATCCAGAACAAATACAGACTCACAGAATGAATTTTGGGTTCAATTTCTAGCACATAATTCGTACTGCTTAATTGTCAACAAATAACAATAACTATGACATTAGTTTCTGCAACATTTGCAAATGATTTACGATGCAGCAATGTTCATTGCACATATGACATTACAAACAGGTATTCAAGTAGGATTGCATGAATGCATGCCTAAACATAATCCTCTATGGTCTTTGGCATAAAGGTGGAAGCGAAACAACCCTAAGAGGATGTTATAGCGATCAAATTATATCAGTCAGTAGTCGGTACTAATTTTAAATCAGCAGGAGCAAATGGGAATAGTATTCCAGTATTTAGCTCGTGCCAATTATCAATTTTAAAAAAGGACAAAATTGCACAAACAGTCAAGATATAAGTTAATAGTAGGAACATACCTTCTTCTTTGTTATTAAATAGTCAAACTCCATCAAGGAAAGGTTAACGAGTTCACTTGTTTCTGCTAGCCATGTGAGTTTCAATTTTGTTGTCTTGACAGATCCTTCAAGATGCAAAACTCCTACCAACTGGGTTATGTTTCCATGCTGGTCCTTAATGATTTCTTTCACGATGGCATTTCCCCAATCCATTAAGGTTACCTCCTCATCCACCGAGATGCACTCTGCATCAGCATAGTCTATCCATATCCTCCTTGTGTATGTAGTTGCCTTTTCTCCAGCACCATCATATTTCTTATGCCTTGGGATAATGCGAACAAATGGCTCATCAGGACCATTACTTAAGGTCAATAACAACCGTCGTTCTTCAATGACTGCTGTATGCCTAGGACAAACAGGATCAATGATCTTCTTATTAATAGTCCAAAGTTTGTCCCATTCCATAAGATTGAGATTTTTCGATGCTCCCTGGAATAAAAGGATGGAAATATTAATACTCACTGAAATCAAAGTGTAAATTCTAAAGCAAACTACAACACTTAAAAAACCATTCAGTCACACAATATGAATGAAGCTATTAGGAGTAAGAATGCAGATGCTAAATAGTAAGAGAAGACAAGGTAGGTCATAGGTGTATTAAAGGCAGCCTAAGCTAGCCTATAGCAAGGAAATAATCAATCACAGGCTTTGAATTGTGTTCAAGTTAACAGCCATGCAAACTTACCTGTTCCAAAATAAATTGTATCAAGGCTTCTATTTTCAGACCTCGGCGAACAATTCCTTGGACGGTTGGGAAACGGGGATCATCCCATCCATCTACTTTACCGTTTTGCACAAACCAGAGCAGCTTACGCTTACTGAGAAGCGTGTAGACCAGATTTAATCGACTAAACTCATATATGTGTACCTTTCTCATTCCCATATCCTCTTGAATCCTATAGTATTGAGCATTGCGATCGTGATACTCACTAGATCGAAGTGCATGTGTTATACCTTCTTCAGCATCAACAAATGGACAAGCAAAATCATAAGTTGGGTACAACTTGTACTTGGACCCAATTCGATGGTGGGGAACTGGATTGCAGCGGTAGTACACCGGATCCCTAAGAGATTTGTTTGGGTCTTGCATGTCTAACTTCCCACGAACGCAGCACTGCAAGCCTCTTTCAGAGCCAGCAATCATTTCCTTCCACCACTTTAAATTCTCCTCGACACTGTAGCTCCTACATTTTGATTCAATGCCATCCATCCTTTCTTTCTGCATTTGCTCACGTGGAGTATCATCCACATAGGCTTTCCCTTCCTGTATCAATTTTTCAGCCATATCCATTAACTTTGGGAAGTAATCGGACGTATAGGTGATCTTTTGATACTTGATACCCAATGTCTCAACATCTTTTATAAGATTGTCTACAAATTCATTGCTTTCTTTGGTGGGATTTGTATCATCAAAGCGCAAGATTACTTCACCTTGGTACCTTTGAGCAAAGTACTGATTTAATAGGGCTGCTTTAGAGTGTCCTATGTGAAGATAACCACTTGGTTCAGGAGCGAATCTCAAGCATACCTTTCCCATCTCAGCATCGGGAAGATCTATTTCAGATGAAGGCCGGCTACCTACCTTTTTATCAAGGCTCTCCCCGTTTACACTCTTTTGCTCTTTCGGTTTAGCTGCCACTGGCTTTCCCAATCCTTTTTTGCCAACATACAAAGCAGTGACTTCCTTCAAGGCATCACTGTATTCTGCAGAAACAGAATTGTACCAGCGAACAAGATTTGGGTACTTGTTTGACTTCCTCATGCTTTCCCATCTTAGCCCAGTTCCTACAGAGCATAGAATATTTGTTAGGTATGGATAGATGGAAAGCATCAAGAGATTACCTCGAGCCAAATGCAGTTTTATATGATGGCATACAAGATAAAAAAATTTATGGAGCAGTTAAGCCTCCTTCCAAAAGAAAAATGATAAGAAATAAAAGTGGCAGATATTTTGCGCTTGGTGGTCACGGAATTAACAGAGAAATAAGCTGCAAGGCATATATGATAATGGGCAAAAAGTTGGATGAACCAAATGGCATAACGTAAAATAACAAAAAGGATGAGTTTTGAAGTTTACCAGCAAGACCTGACCAGATAGCTATGTCAGCAATGGAGAAATAATGAGAGACGAAAAAGGTACGTTTCTCCAAATATGTGTCCATGTAACCACAAGCATTCTCAAATTCAGAACCACATGAAATGGTAGGAGCATATTCCAACCACTCATCAACCTGGGAAAGCCAAAGAAAAGATATTATTATTGTGAAGCACCGCAGACAAAACTCAAAAGAAAGCTTTCTTTTTCCTGAATCAAACATAAAAACAATTGGGGGAAAACGGAAAAGGTAAACATACTTGGGCAGCATGAAAAGCATCATCGCCATAGAAATTAGGAATGGCAGCGAGGCGACCAATATAACGGAGAATTACATAATTTCCATGCAACTCAAACCTATTTAAATAGAGACAAATGGATTAATTTTTTTTAAGGAAAAAAAAAAAAAAAAACAAACCTTAAATTTAAAACCAAGAAGGAAGGTCAAAAAGTACCCATTTGAGAATGACAAAGTGGGAGAAGCAGAGGAGGAAGTCTGAGTAGGTAAAGCGATTCCAGCAATCTTAGCGGCCGCAATGATGGAAAGCGGAGGGCTATCCGGTGGAAATGATAATAGCTTCAACCCTCCTTCTTTCATATTTAAGGACAACACCTGAAAATTAAGAACAAAAATTGATATTTATACAGAAAAGAAAAGGAATATATATATATATATCTCATTGTAAAAACCACGCTACAGGCTGAGCCGATCAGACAGGCAAATCAGTTCCCAAGTTGTATATAGTAAACTGAAGAGAATAACAAGGTAAATTACTTGATTTCTTAAGGGAAGACGCCAAGCTACGCCGCTCCCACCCCAAGAATAGCGTATAAAGCAGAGCAGCAGCCAAAGGGAAGTGTCTAACTAACCTATATTAAATATTGAGTTTTGGGTGGAGTTTTTGAGATCACTAGGTATAAACGATCCGGGGCAGCTCATGTTCAATCAGATTTTAAATTAGGGTTGGAGTTCGGGTGGATTAATTTAATTTTAGATGATATCCATAAACGAATTTAAACAAACAAACAAAATTGATAACCAATAATCAAATCTTTAACAGATTTACAGGGCAACACAATCTTAAAACAAAAATTCATCCGGAAGAATACAGACCTTGGCTGGAATTGGTGCAGGAATCGGTTGCTAAGCCCTGGCAGAGAATAAGGAAAAGTGAAAAGTGAAGATGAGGGAGGTTGGCCGCTAGTTCCGACTGCCGAACGCCGCTAGCCGCCCTTGTGTTGTTATCTCTTAAAGCCAAAGGTTGAAATTCTGAAAGTCTGAAAGTGTTGTTTTTGGATATTGGCGGCGGCGAGTAGGTTTTTATTGACCAACTGACAAGTATTGTTCCTTCAATACCCAAAGGAAAGAAGAAAACAATGGGCAGAGATTGGTTTCGTGAAGGAAAAATGATTATTAAATGTATTATATTAAAATAAATAATATTTAAAATTATTTGATATTTATAAAATTAATAAATAATTATTAATTATTAAGTAAAATAATTATTTTATTAATACATAAATAATAATTAATAATAATAATATATCAAATAATATTTTTTATTTATTTTTTATGTAAATATTTATTTTCAATTAATTTTTATTATTATATAATATATTTATTAATTTATTGTATAATAATAAAATTTATCATATATTAAATATATAAAAAATAAAAAATTGAATTGGTCGATTCAATCGGTTGAACCGAAAATCGAAGGTCCGACTGGTTCGACCTCTGATCCGGTTTTTTATTCCTTGAGAAAAATCTCAATTTTTTTATGGACGAAAAATCGATCTTATCGGTATTAGATCTATCTAAGGATAGGGTTATCCGTTCAAATTCGAAGGCGATCCCGATATTTGAAAAGATTTGGATAAAAATATTGGACTCAAAAAACTAGCTTGAACAAAAAATGAAGCTCATTTAAAAAATGAATCGGGCCTTAGACATGACATTTTTACCCAAATCAACTTGACTCGGCTCGTTGTACTGTTACTAATATAAATTTTTAATAGGATCGACCTTTTTTAAGAAGGACCGATCATCTTTTAAAAAGGAATGATCCTTTTTTAAGAAGGATTGTGTAGGCCTAGGTAATGTGTTTATAAAATGGGTCGGGTTTGGACAATTTTTTTTTCCATATTTGGGGATGGGCTGAGCCTAGGAAAACACAATCTGATGGGTACCATGGTGGATCGAGTCTTAAAGATCCCTTGCAAGTTCCAGATGGGCCAATCACAAAGTCAAAAGCTAAGAAAATTAAGGAAGCAATACAGGGATTGGTGCAATCCACTTTGGTCGAGTTTGCTAATTTAGCAAGCAAAACCTCAACATTCAAGATGGACTTGAATGAAGAGAAGCAGTTTTAATCCATGTGATACAAGCTCCAGAGAGGGGCGGCTTACCCTAGTGGTTTAGTGTGGACCTTTTATTTCATTAAGTGTAGGCGTGTGGACTTATTTTGTGTTTCTATGGTTGTAGGCGTTTGGGCTTATTTAATTCATTAAGTGGACTTCTTTTATTAGCTATAGGCGTGCGGTATATTTTATTTTGGGCTTGAGATGTTCAGTCAATGTCTTTTAATTGATGTTAGTCTTAGCCGGCCTTAGGGTTTCATGTAGGGGTTCAAATAAAACAAACTTGTAGCCTCATTTGGCAGAAGTTAAACGTGAATGAAGCTTTCTTCTTAGAGAACTTCCAGTTTTCTCTATTTGTTCTTGACTGAACTAAGAACTTATCAAAGGCAAACTCTTTGTGACGTTCTCACCAAATCTAGGTTCTTGAAACAAGTTTTCAACGGGTCTAGATCATCTTGGCTTGATTCTTGGCTTTCTTGGATAATTTTCAATTTGTTTGTGGGTTCAACGGATTTCGATCCTACGAGTTCTCATCACAATCCTTGTTAATATAGGGCCTAGGCCGACTTGAACCTTGCTTGGCTTGGCCCATGGATAGGTTTAATCGATATATACGGTACTGGTATCGATAGTATTAATTGATACATATCATTTTTTTAAAAACAAATTAGTATAATATTAATATTGTATCCTTTCGACTTTGTATCATCTGTATTGATCCGTACCAGTGCATACCAATCGATACAATATTTGATTTTTTTTATTTTTAAAAAATATTTTCACTTATTTGATTCTTTTAACCAATTTCTAATACTTTTTTATCTCATGATTATTTTTACTTTTTCATAATTTTATCAAAAATAAAATATTTCATTAAATTAAGTTATTAACCCTGATCAATAATAATTTATTATATATTTAAAAAAATATATAAGTAGTTTTGAAAATAACAGATATTTAATTATTTTTTTTATTATAAAATGGATCATTTTTATAGTTTTATTTTTGTTAAAATTTAAAAAGATATAAATATTCAAGATTTCATATTTATTATGTTATTGTTTAATCTATTTTGGTAAATTTTTTAACTGAATTGATATCATCTGATTTATAAAATTAACTAGGATTTTATTATTAAAATAGATTAAGCATAATTAACTAATTTAATCTTATAATTAGTTTATTATTATATTTTTATTTTTTATAAACATTTTTTATTATATTGATTTTCATTAAGTATAAAATTTTACATAGTTTATAAATATGTAAATGGATTCATGTACATGATAATACCCGTTTTATTTTAAAATGTTATTTATTTTTTTATCTTTTAATAAAATTTGGCTCAATCTATTTAAATTTAATCTGATTCGATTTTAAAAATTAATAAATTAAATTCAAAATGACTCAAATCAGATAACTCAACTGTCAATACTAATTATCGAATCCAAAATGATCTTAACCTGAAATTACCCAAACCAAAAGTTATGACCCAAATTTTTAAGACCAAAATTAGCAGTCCGACCCGTTAATTGACAGGTCTAACCCTAAATAGCACCAGTTTTGAAAAATTCTAAGGAAAGTTTCTTAATATAGGCTTATGATAGGCTCCAACAAATTATAACCCTTGGATTCATATTGATTCATATGAGCCATTGAAAAAAATAATAATAATAATAATAATAATAATAATAATAATAATAATAATAATAATAATAAGACAACCGGTTAACCTGGTAAGATAAAACCTAAAATCACTTCTCTCATTTTATTTTCTTCTCTCCTATCTTATAATCTTGCCGTCGCTAAATCATCTTCTTCCTTCTTCTTCTTTTTTGCCAAGATCTTCCTCCCTTAAATCAATTTTATTTTGCCACCCTTGTTCGCCAGAGAACAGCCCAACTCGCAATCAACAGCCCGCACCTCATCTTTTTTCGTTTCCTTTCACCTTTTCCTACTTTATTCTCTAAACTTCTGAAAAAAATTCTTCCTATACTTTTAATCCCAAGCAAACCAAAACCAAAACCGAAACCCAAAGAAAAGAAACCCAACCTCTCAACCATACATGACTGATCAGAAAAATAACCAAAGACAGAGGAGACTCTGTGATTATTGTAACCAATCCAAAGCTCTTTTATATTGCAGAGCGGACTCCGCCAAGCTATGTTTTTTGTGCGACAAGTAAGTTCACTCAACCAACCAACTATTCACCAGGCACTCTCGGTCACAGCTCTGTGACGCCTGTGACAAATCCCCCGCTTCCATCTTTTGTGAAACAGAGCAATCTGTTTTTTGCTCAAATTGTGATTGGGAAAACTACAAGTTTTCCTCATCTTCGTTGCATTTTAGGAGGCCCATAGAAGGGTTTACTGGGTGTCCTTCGGTGAGTGAGTTTGTGAGTTTTGTTGGGATTGAGGATTTGGGTAATAAATGGCCGTTTTTGAGTGGAGAGAAAGTTGGCTGTGGAGATGGTGATGAAGAATCTGGGTTGTTGGATTTGTTGAGTTGGGAAACTCCTGTGATTTCTGGCTTTGATGATTTGATTGTTTCGAGTGATTTTGATCATGGGTTTAAGCCTAAGGATGTTCCTCCTCTGCCTAAGGTAAGTATCAAGTTGATTCTTTCAGTCTTTTGCATTTCTTGTGGTCTGTGTTGGTTGGTTAGAAAGTGTAAGAAAAGTTAAGAGGTTTTTCTTTTTATGAGTGCTATGCTAGTGAAGAGTTCTTGAATAGTTGTTTGAAGATTCGATGAAGTTTGGAATTTTGGGGGTTCTAATCAAATTTTAGTTTTTATAACTTTTTTTGTTATTTGAACTTGTTTTTCTGCTATTGAGTTAGTAGGGTGATTAAACTTTTCATGATCAAGTTCAATCAGTCAACTTGATTTTATTGAGGTTTTGCTGCCTTTATTTCGATATGGTTGTTCAAAAATTACGATTAAAAAATGATTTTGGATGAATTGTTTACCATTAATTGCAAATTTCTTAACTTTTGCTACATTTTCTTCCGGGGGAATAAGGCTGCATGGTGTTAAATATTTGATGAAATTAGCTATTAACTATTGTGAATATATAACATGGTTCAGTGTACTTTTTTCTAAATCAGAATAGTAATGCTTCTTGTGGACAACATAAGGAGGACATACTTCTTCAGCTACGTGAACTGGCAAAGTCAGAACCACCCTCAGCTTTGAAAACACTGATGTTGAAACCATTACCGGATTCCTGTCACTGATTCCTGATACCGATAATTCGCAGCCAGGAAGTGCGTATACAAGTTGCAAAAATGATACAGATCCAATTTCATTTCCTGCTTATGAGGTATGCATTTTCTTTTTCTTCTTGTTATCTTCGAGATTTTTGTCTTTCCTTGATTGTAATCCTTTCTCAGTATGTAACATTCTCAACAAAGAACATTGAGTTTTTCTTTTTTTTTTTCGGAGGTCAATTGATGAATATGCTACAGTTTTGCTTTTAGATTTTAGATACAATGGATCTGAAAATTGAAGGTGAAATAAGATATGGACAAAGTAATGTTTTTCATTGTGGGGACAACACTGTGAACAAGTTGCATTTTAAACTGTCTTCATTCTTAAGGATGCAAAACTGATGTTTTATCATGACTGAGATGTCAGTGGTGGTGGATAGTTTTCCCTTTAACATGGGGAAAAAAGATAAGAAGATAAGACTGCTAGATATTATTGATGTAATTAGAGTCTTTTAGTCTTTTCAACATCCTGCAATTTAATCTCTTCCACTAGCCAGGAGAGAAAGTTGCAAAATTTCCTTAGGAAAGAAGGAAAATTTAAAGAAAAGCCTTCATCATTTCATCAACATAATAAGTGTTGCCTACTTGACATTAGCTCTATTCCAGCATGTGCAGCCCACTTAGGAGTCTTGTTTATTGGCCTTTGTTGTCATTTAGGAGAGGTTAAGTTGACAATTAGGTCAGCAAAGAGGCATATTGTTGTTCTTTCTGTCTTTTGTGGCTGAACAAACAAACTTTTTGTTGCTTGGGTTAATGGAATTTTCTGTGAATCCATCATATATTCAGGTTAAGTCTGATGTGGCTTACTGTATATGTTGATGATGGATTGCAGCATTTAATCTGTTTTGTCTATCTGGCTTCCAATAGACTTGTTGGTATTTAAAGAGCATCTTAAAATGTCAATTTTTGCCTTCTTGACTTGTTACCAGAAATAGAGGGCTAATCTATTTTCTCTTCATGCAGTCAAGTGCACTACAGTGCTTAAGTGATAATATTGAGATGGCCAATCAAGTATTTCTTCCTTTTTCACAGTTAAGAAGCTATGCTGAGGAAAGTGCTGTGGTTCCTGATAAACATCTAGATTCTAGTAGGACTATACAAGTGAATGATAGTCTTGAAGACCAACTACAACATCAAATTGCTGCTGAAACCATATCAGCACTTCCAAAAGTTACTGTCCATGAGTTAAATAGCTAGGAGAGAGACTCTGCAATCTCACGCTACAAGGAGAAAAAGAAAGCAAGGAGGTATTACTTCACTCTTTGTTCAGCCACAAACAAACTGAAAAAAATACATTAAACTACCTATTCAATGGTTTTTGTGAAGGTAGTGAAAGTTGTAGAGATTATCTACTGGAGGCTGTCTGTTTAGATGGTTGGCCTGTGGATGGCATTTCGATGCATGTCATTGCATTTTTTTCCTTTTCCAATCAATAGTGCTACAATTCTTTTAGAAAATGGGTCCAGTGGGATTATAAGGGGAACTCTTGTTCGGTTACTTAGCTGTTGTACTGGCTTTTCCTGATATGCTTTGTTGTTGTTGGGTTTTAGTAAGGTGGTGAGGCTATCCATTGCGCAAGTTTTGACGGTGATATCCCAGAAGCAAAAGGCTGCATTGAGGGAAGCCTATAAGAAGAAGAAGTTTTTGCCTCTTGATCTCCGTCCCAAGAAGACCAGAGCTATTCGCCGTCGCCTTACCAAACACCAGGTTAGCTATGGATCATGTTCATTATGGTTTAATTTTGTTGTAGTATGACAGCTTTTGTTATTCAATTTATTGGCATTTTATGATTTAACTATGTTTATTTTGTATTTGAAATTGAAAGTTACTATTTTTGTTGTTATAACATTTCTAGATGCTTTTATTAATTGTGGAGATGCCTTAGTGTTTCAATCTATTTGCTTAAAAGTAATGTTGAAGATAACAATGTTGATTCAGAGAGGTGAATGGATAGGTCACATATTGGTGTCAATTACTTATGTGAGTTGGATTTTTTTAGTTGTTTTTATATTTGTGACATTGTGGCAATGTTTTGTATAGTTTATATTCTTAGTTATCGTGGAAAAAGAATGGGGAAGCATTTCTTTGTTAGTTTACAATTATCTGATCTAGATTTGTCCAACTTTTTGTCTGCCATATATGCATGCTTTTTATTATGGTCCAATTTTATGTGTAACACAAGGATTTAGATGGTTGAAAGCAATTTCTTATGCCTTTTCCTAATTACTAGATTATAATTAAATAAAGACGTGTTTTTCTTACTTATGCAAGTTCATGTTCATCTAATTATACATTTCAATTTGAAGGGTCTTGAGTTATGGTATTAATCTAATGTTTCTTTGTCTTGGATTCCTAAGTCATAATCAATATATTTTATTATTTTTACACAGTGGCGACATGCTCTGGTTTATGATATAAATACTGCAAACGAGACCTGGGAATGGGTTGATCTCAATGAGGTAAGTGGATATGATTTCTTAGCATGAAGTGAATCATTTGTGTTTGCTAGTCATTACTTTGTCAGCAACAATGTTAGAATGTGTTGACAACTATAGTTTTAGTATAAATATTATTTGCATAATTAGTGAAACTTAATACAGGAAAAAGAATCTTAGTACCTTCCAGCATGTAACTTTTGTGCTTCGACTTGTAATTTTCCAAGTATAGCTTTTGTGAGGAGATGTAGTGGGGTTGAACTGAATGTAATTGACTTTGATTGCTTATTTTTTATTTTTTAATGCTGCAGATGTGGATTTCCAAGGGTGAGTATGATGAATCTGGTCCTGCCATTGTTATATATTGTTTTATTAGTAATATATATTAACCAAACAAAAGCAATATATATACTGTTGTTTTGCGTTTATATAGTCTACTGTTTAACTTTGATGGTTTCATTGTTGTACTGTAGCATTCATATACTTATTATATATATATATATATTTATTTGTTATAACATATTTATATAGAGAGAATATATATATCACTACTGTAATATAATATATATTGATTCGTTTAATATATATGTATATAGTTAAACTGTTTTGTAACTATATTTTAATATATTCGTTTAATATATATGTATATAGTTATACTGTTTTGTAACTATATTTTAATATATTCGTTTAATATATATGTATATAGTTATATTGTACTATAATATATATTGATTCGTTTAATATATATGATGCTTAATTGCTTATATCTTCCTTTATTTCAATGTTAATGGGAGAATTCTGATCAAGTAAAGGAAGTTCTTCTAAGATCGTTGTTGAGGTTGGCGAATAGGATCAACAAGAGTATGCTTCAGCTTTCATGGCAACTACAATCGTGAATATAATTCGAGACCAGACAGACAGGAACACTATGAGGCAAGTGTGTCCTGCTTGCAGTTTTTTTTTTCATGCATTACTTCATGAATTGACACTTTATTACCTGGTTTAGTGAAAGCTTAGAAAGTAACTCAAATACTCAACAGTAGGCACAAGTGTTTATTTTTCCGAAATGGTTAAATAAACCCTTGTTAGGAGGAAATTAAGGCTAAATTATTCTTTGAATAAGGAACCCTGGCCTAAAGTCAGATTGGTATGGCCTAAGAGCTATACCATGAGCAAATAGTCAACAATCAACATAGATGACCAGTCGTGCATTAGCTGTCACATTCATATCTGATTTTTGTGGGTTTACCTATTGTTATTCTATGTAGCAGACTTATATCTGCTTCGTTTGGATTTTTGAAATAAAACTTTTAATTATCCAAAAAAAATAATGAATAGTTGAATTCATATTCTATCACTAGATTCTGATGTCTTTCTCTTCTTTTTTTTATTCTTTCTGTGAGTTGCAGTCCCGTCTGTTTTTAAAAAACCAGAAGAAGTTTGGCCTACTGGTTGATCCTCTAATTCGAGGATGTTATCCTTGCCGTTGCTTGAACTATGCAATTGCAATTACTGCTATGTGTGTCAATGAAGAAGCCAACTTTCGCCCATTTATTGGTGATTAGAGCTGTCAAGAAACTTCGATCATGTAAGCTGCAACTCATTTTTATTGCAGATTTTAGCATATTTTAGAATGCTCTCTTATGCAGTTTGCTTTTTTTTTTTTTTTTTTCATTGTCACGAGAATTGAACAAAATTTATTTTTTATTCCTTTTCATATGGTTTGTTGAGAATATGTTCTGAAACATAGTAGAGAGTTGGTTTTGATTCCTTTAGATCCTTCTTTTCCCTCTTTGATAAATGGTGCTTGATAGTTTTTAACTCTTTTTCTTCCTTTGCTTTAATCAAACAGAAAAGAATGATAGAATTAGCATTTGACTGATGTGGATTTTGCTATAAATTGTTGTAGGTTATTACCTCATCGAGCATGAAAATTATTTCGAGCATAAATATTTTCAAATGTTGTTCTTTTCTTAATCAGTTTTTAGTTCTTTAGACTTTGAGAGTCTTGGTTTGTCAATTTTACAGAGTTTTGAGATCTGAGTTGAAACTGCAGATGGTGATATACGGTATTGGCAGCATTGAGTCTCATGAAACTCCTCGACTTCAGCTTAGCCTTGCAGTTTTAATGAAAAGAAAGTTCAGTTGGATTAGAGATATAGAGGTGTTTGATCCAGTTCTATCTGCTACTGAGTCTCGGGTTTTAGAGTCCCTTGGCTATTCCATTCGATCTCCAATATTTTTGTATAAAACGAAGTTTTTATGTACTCTTTGTGTTCAATATTCATAATTAATTAAGCAGCAAATTCCTTAGTGCTAAGGCTGGTGCCTGCACATAGGTAAAACTTGATTGAATTTCGTCTTCTTTCTACAATGCCGGACATGTTTTCAGTAATTATGTCTAGTTCTTGGCGACGATTAGCATTCAGCTTTGATAGATTGGCTCGTGTTCTTGTATCAATATATTGCTTTCTAATATTAATAATAATACTATCTGCAAGCCAAAGCAGAATAGGAGACAAGAAAAAAGAATCAAACTTATCTAATTGTGATCATCAATACTGCCTAATTTCCATATTGCTTAATGTTGAAAATAAAAAATTGGAAACGTGAAAGCAATATATTGATACAATTAATTCTTAGATTATATTTCCTTAAGTTTCCTCTGGTTATTTAACAATCAAATGCCATAATTGCTTCAAACTTGTTAATATAAGCTATAAACTGATTATTGGGGATATTACCAAATCTAATAAAGCTGTATGGTCTTGTAATTTTCTTTATGAGGCTATGATCAAACTTGTCAAACTCTTTTTACAAATCTTGAAGATAATGGAAAGCTAGTTTTCTTGGATAGGAATAATCGCACAAAGTGATGAAGCAGATTCCATTCACGACCAAATAGCTTAAGCGAAAAAGAAAAAAGATCAAGCAAACTAGTAGTAAATGATTTAGAAGACGATGAAGCGATTGTCCAAAGATATTGAAAATTTTAATTGTCACGTTTATTAGCGGCTTTGGCTAGCTCAAATTAAATCTACTAATTATTATATATTTTTTATGTTACCCGAATTCAGGATGAATATCGGATATGAATATGTGTCTGACATGAGTGTACTTATTTTTTTTTAAGTTTTTTCATATACTTGGAGGATCATACTCTATATCCATGTCCGAAATGACTTCAGCATTGGAGTCTACATAAAAAAATGTAAAATTTTAATTTAATGAATACAAATAAACATTTTATATTTATAAATTATTTAATTTTTTATAAAAAATAATTTATTTAGAAAAAAATAAATAAGAAAAAGAAAAAGAATTATTTTTAATAAAAATAATGTAAACATATTATATTTTATAAATTATTATATTTTTGAAAATTTAATTTAATTTAAATTACTTGTAATATATTTGTGTAATTTACGTAATATTAAGTAGTAAAAAAAATTACATAGATTATGATCAATATTTGATTCCCTTTTTTCATTACATTAATAGATTACATGACAATATCCTTTAATGATTTATATAATTTATCATGTTTATATGTAATTTGTTTATATGTAAAAAAAAAAAAATTACATAAATACATGAGAACTTTTGATTCATTTTTTTTCAATTACATAAATACATAACATTATTCTGTAATGATTCACGTAATTTGTCATGTTTATATGTAATTTCGGTCATGTTTATATGTAATTTTTCATTTATTATGTTTATATATAATTTGTCATGTTTATATGTAATTTACATATAAACATGACAAATTACATATAAACATGACAAAATGACAAATTACATATAAACATGACAAATTACATATAAACATGACAAACATGAGAAATTACATATAAACATGACAAATTGCATATAAAAATTAAAATTAAAATTTTATAAATGTTTAATTTTATGGATTGAAAGTTTGAGGGTTTTTTCCTCTCATATATAAATTTTTTGCAGCAATATCAAAAGATTAAAATTAAAATTTTACTAATGTTTAATTTTATGGATTGAAAGTTTGTATCGAAATTAAATTATATTAATTTTTCATGTTTATATGTAATTCGTCAATTTGTCATGTTTATATGTAATTTGTCATGTTTATATGTAATTCGTCAAGTTTATATGTAATTTGTCATGTTTATATGTAATTCGTCAATTTGTCATGTTTATATGTAATTTGTCATGTTTATATGTAATTCGTCAAGTTTATATGTAATTTGTCATGTTTATATGTAATCTCTCATCTTGATATGTAATTTGTCATTTCTTCATGTTTATATGTAATTTTTCATGTTTATATGTAATTCGTCAAGTTTATATGTAATTTGTCATGTTTATATGTAATTCGTCAATTTGTTATGTTTATATGTAATTTGTCATGTTTATATATAATTTATCATGTTTATATGTAATCTCTCATCTTGATATGTAATTTCTCATTTCTTCATGTTTATATGTAATTTGTCATGTTTATATGTAATTCGTCAATTTGTCATGTTTATATGTAATTTATCATGTTTATATGTAATTTGTCATGTTTATATGTAATTTCTCATCTTGATATGTAATTTCTCATTTCGTCATGTTTATATGTAATTCGTCAAGTTTATATGTAATTTGTCATGTTTATATGTAATTCGTCAATTTGTCATGTTTATATGTAATTTTTCATGTTTATATGTAATCTCTCATCTTGATATATAATTTCTCATTTCTTCATATTTATATGTAATTTGTCATGTTTATATGTAATTCGTCAAGTTTATATGTAATTTGTCATGTTTATATGTAATTCGTCAATTTGTCATGTTTATATGTAATTTGTCATGTTTATATGTAATTTATCATGTTTATATGTAATCTCTCATCTTGATATGTAATTTCTCATTTCGTCAAGTTTATATGTTTATATGTAATTTCTAATGTTTTTATTTATTTTCTCATGTTTATAAGTAATTTGTCATCTTCATATGTAATTTGTCATTTCTTCATGTTTATATGTAATTTCTCATGTTTATATGTAATTATTCAAGTTTATATGTAATTTGTTATACTTATATGTAATTTCTCATGTTTGTTATGTTTATATGTAATTTGTCATGTTTATATGTAATTTGTCATCTTCATATGTAATTGTCATTTGGTAATGTTTATATGTAATTTTTCATGTTTATACGTAATTCGTCAAGTTTATATGTAATTCGTCATGTTTATATGTAATTTCTCATATGTAATTTGTCATGTTTATATGTAATTCGTCAAGTTTATATATAATTTCTCATGTTTATCATGTTTATATGTAATTTCTCATATTTATATGTAATTTATCATGTTTATATGTAATTTCAGTTATGTTTATATATAAAAATTTGTGACCTAATAATCTGCTACTCAGTTTTCTAAATTTAGAGCCTACCAAAAGCCTTTTCTAAGAAAATGGAGTATTTTGTGAAGAAGGTTTCAATAAAAGAGTCAATGGAGATTGAAGAAGAAAGCAGCCGTAGCAGTAAAAACAAAGAAATTCTCCATTTACTTCGCAAATTCCTTGAGGTTCAACAGCGTAGAGCCCAAGCTTATGCCAAGCTTAAAACGTAAGCCTTTGTTTTTTTATTTTTTTGCCTAAAAAAACAAAATTTGATTTGAATTTGATGGTTGGTTTGGATTAGTTCTTGAAATCCTTTCCTTGAGGTTCAAATTTTTTTTTTTTTTTTTTTAACTTTTTTCCATACAAGTTTTAAATTGTTAGAAATCAGGAGAATTCCAATGAATATGGAATCCATGCCCCTAATTAAAACCCAGATCTATTATTTTAAAACCCAGTTTTTTTAGTATGAGATACATTTACTTATCACTAAGACAAATGCTCGAGTGCTTTCCTAAGCTTTATCTTGAAAAGAAAGGAATAAGAATAGGAAAATTTATACAAAAGGTTTCTATGATGCTTAAAGAAGCCATTTTATGGAAAAATTGCGTCTTTTTGTGATAAGAATTTACTTTGAATAAGTCTGACATCGAATTCCTTAGTTTCGATAATTCGTGTATTCTTATTGTATTCGTGTTATTTTTATATTATAATCGTGTTTAAGATATTGTATACCTTTAAAAAAAAATTATACATTAATAATTCGTGATATATAAATTTTGATACATTCATGTATTCGTATCATGTTCGACTGTTCTTATTGTTTTTTCTTATCATATTTTAGTTTTTTTTTTTTTTAATTTTTTTCGTATTCGTATTGTGTTCCTTGCATGATATAATACTTCAAAAGAGTTTGACTGGAATGTACTTTATGTTTTGCTTTTGTTCTATGTACCACGGATTTAAGTAGCGGCCGGTTTCGACTCCTTTTATCGTCATATTCACAGCCGATAATTGCTGCAATTGATCGTGGTAGCATTCATTATGTCTGCAACTGCAATAAACGCGACGCAATCAAAAACGCGTCTGCGATCGCAATTTAAATCTTTGTTACGTACCATTTTTTTTAGAGAATTCTGATGGTTAGTTTTGGCATTAAACTGGTCAGGGGTTTTATGGAATATATGAAGTCAGGAGGGGAATTGGGCTACCAGCAGCTTTGCAGTGAGATCACAGTAGAGTTCAATGACTGCTCGAAACAAGTTCTGACACTTTATCATAACCATTTATTTTGAACTCCTTTTTCAAGATGGTATTTTCTTAGTGTTTATATCATTTGCTTGGGTGCAGGTCCTTGAGATGAAATCTCTATTTTTAAACCCTGATTACTTGCGAGTTGATCTAGCACAGCTGCTCAGTGCCGTTCAAACACAGGAAAAGCAGAAATTGCATCTGGTATGTCTCTAGCTGTTCTTGTACCAATACTCCTGAGAGAATTATATTGAACACTGGATTTATAATTTTTAGTTGTCATATTATGTTATTCGGATTTGGGGCGTTAGATACGGATATATGTTCGACATGGGTATATTTAATTTTTTCATATATTTGAAGAATCGTACCTTATACTCATGTCTGAATATGTGTCAAACACAAATACTTCAAGAAAAATGAAAAGTCGGAGTAACTTAATTGTTCATCTGCGTAAGTTTCAATTTCCGTTACGTCGCGACAATTACGTTGTGTAACGACTGCATTTTAAAACTATGGCTGATGCTGCTATGTGAAGTCTGAGATTTGATTAGTTGAATCAATAGAATTCGGTCAAAATGCCCCTACTGAATGCCATACTCTGCTTCCAGATTAATTGCAATTGCAAACAGTCATAGAAGTTATAATTGATTATATGATGAAATTCTTTCTTGAAGCATGGAGGCACTTCACCCATTTAAATAGGATTAATTCAATTCTTGCAGCGCAAGTATATGTAAATCTTTATTTTTATTTTTTTGTTACATATGATTTATGTTGATCCAACTCTTTAACTTTTTTTTTGAAATACTTCTGTCCGACAACCGTGTCCAACTCTTATTCAGACATGAGTATAGAGATATGACCCTCTAAGGACCTTCCAAATACATAAAAAATTTAGAAAAAATTGAACATACCCGTATCAGACACTTATATCCGAATCCGAGTAACATAGCGTATAATACGTACTCTTTTTTATCAACTTTCTTACCTAAATCTTATTCTAGCCATGTTGTAACTTCCTACATATTCTGCTGACAATGTAATTTCTTCTATATGGAAAGACTGCTACAATTCAGGTCTTGAAGAAGGCAGGTCGGCCATCAGAGCGTCTAGTGAGCCATGAGAATTGTTTATTTAAGAAGCCAATGGAGCATGAATGCGTGCATGTCCATGAGATAACTGAAGCAACTGACACAGAAGATGCAGAAGCAAATGCTGATTATGATAATGCTCTCAAGGAAGCCATTAGAGGTGTGCAAGATGCTGTAACGGCCATTAATGAACATTTAGAAGAAGTGAGATATGAAATTGCAGCCCTTGAAGCTGAGTAACTTCTTCACTATAACTTAACTTAACTTAACATAACATAACATAACCTAAAATAAAATAAAATGTTTAGTCAGTCAAATTCTAGTGTCTTTAAGGATTACAAGAAAAGGGTTGGGGTTGGGTCTAATGTAGCCTAAATTTTTGTAATGGATACATTGGGTTTGGTTTATGAAATGTAAGATTCTCAACTTTTTTCGTTTCAATACATAAATAGTTAGATTATAGCTTTGAATAGTGTTGATGCAAGGATTGTTCGATTACGCTCGTTATGAGATATTGTCCGTTTTGGAGGTCTAAAGATCGTCCTCACGGTTTTATCTTTTGGGAAAATGTATTTTTTCTCAAAGGATAAAACCTTGAGAATGGTTTTTAGACTTCCAAAGCGAACAATACCTCATAGCGGGAGTAATCCAGCAATCCTTGCATCATCAAGGCACCATTTGTGGGAATCCATTTTGGATCCATACCAGCTCTCAGCAAGTCCACACCCTTGACTAGGGGGATTACTGTTGAGGGGAAAAACGATCCCATATCGATTAGTTAAGGATTGGACTCTGACTTTATAAAACAAGGATTTTCCTTCCCCTATCGAAGCACATTTTCTCAAAAGACAAAACTGTTAGGGTGGTTTTTAGACTTCCAAAATGAACAATTACCTTATAATAGGCGCAGTTCAATAATCTTTGCATTAACAAATAAAATTTGGATTTTTTAGGCTCGTAGTTCTCAGTATCACTATCAGTAATGGTGTACAAAAATTGAGTGGCTGGGATGAAAATATATGCATTTCATTTTATATTAGAGTTAATTTGATGGCTCTTTTAGCAATCCTAATTCCTACATGCAGAACTCGGAAAATCCACAACCAAAAATTAGGGTAGGCAGATGGAGGTGCAGTGAAACTTAATATGTATTGAAATGCATGTGTATGAGGGATCCTATTCCTAAGAATTTTTATTAATAAAATGGCAATTGGGGTTTACAGCTTTTAAAGTTATGATTTTGAAGAAACTTTCCATCCAGATTAGAGGTGATAAATGAGTGGGTTTGGAGATTATATGAGGTTAGGATTATTTCGGATTTGGGTTATATTAATTTTGAATTTTTTGGATTCGAATAATTTTGGATTCGGTTCTTTTTCGATTTGAGCTTTTTAGAGCTCGGGTCATTTCGGTTCTAACTACCTTGCTTTCGAGTTTGGGTTCGGTTCAGGCAGATTTTACATTATTTTTTATTTTATGTTAGATGTAATCATTCTTATATAATTTAAATGTTTAAATCCACAAATAAATTATTATTATTATTATTTTGAGTAAGTTTTTGTATAAGATGATATTTTTTTAATTATATTTGTATATTAATATCAATATTTGTTAGCACAAGCAATGATATAAAATTAATTTGTTATATAAAATCAATTTGTTAAATAATTGATTATAGAAAATATGATATATTAAGATATTAATATTTAAAACAATGGATTTGGTAAACTCTAATATTCAACATGTAAATACATTATGGTTTATAATATGCTTACATATAAATAAAACTGTACACACCAGAGTAGCCGGTACCGTATCGGTATCGATCGTACCAGCCGATACGTACCGTTTTTAAGATAAAACGAAACAATATCAATTTGTACCGTTTCAGTTTTTGTATCGGTCAGTATCGGCCTGTACCGGTCAATACCGATATGTACGGATCCGTACCAGTTGGTACAAGATTTTGATTTTTTTTTTTTTTTTATATATATATATAAATTCACTTATTTGATTTTTTAAATCAATTTCTATTTTTTTTGTCTTGATCATTAAATTAGTCTATTTAACCTAATTAATAATAATTTATTATATATTTTAAAATATTTTATATTTATTTGATGTTTAAAATTTATATTTGCATATAAACATAAATATATGATAATATGAATGTAATGGATGTATTTACATGTGTATATAATATATATTCTATTAAAGGACTTAAACATAGGCTATAAATATATATGAAAAAATATTTGAAAAATATCGATAAAATCAAAACGGTACGTCGAAACACACCAGTATCAATACGTACCAGTATTAAAACAAAAACAATACGATACTGACTACTTTGGTACACACTAATAATTAAATCAAAATTGCCAAATGGTTATTTTTGAAGAAAAAATAAGACTAAGGTTTAAAAGTTGGTAAGACAATGCCAAAAAGAAATACTACTATTAGTTATTGTTCAATTATTTGTCCTAATGGTCTAATTTTAACTTAAAACTAAATTTTAAAAAAAAATCGTGATTAAAAATTACTTGATATATAATATATATCTAAATATTTTAATAATTTATTATTTAAATAGTAAATAGTAATGACAATAAAGATGAGAATTGAGATAACATGATAATTTTAGACACGATATAATTATACGACAAGCGAACAATACAGGATATATAAGATAATATAATGATCTTATTAATTAATTAGATTGTGATTAAAGAAAAAAAAATTACGTAAGAAAAGAAATTTATGAATTTTAAAAGAATAGAGTATGAATAAACTAATTAAGTCTAGATATGAAAGAAAAGTAAATAATTAGTAGTAATATAAGTATTATGTTTTAGATCTCATACTAATTGAGTTTTTTTTTTTTTTTTTTATTTCATTATCTTATATATAATTAGTAATGATTATTAGTACGATTATAGGCTTGACGCTTGTAGCTCATTAGTTAATAGTATGACTTTAATATATTATTATTTAAAAAAATTTAGACATATCACATATGCAAATATATGGAAGCTATTCATTTGATTATCCACTTCTCTTTTCATCCTATTTAATATTTATCTTGAAATTTAGTGATTTTAATGATTTATTTATATAATTAAAATTATTTTATACTCATATAGTTTCAATATTTTTACAAGTTACAAGTACAAAATAGAATTGACTTTTTGATAAAATTATTATTTTACCTTATATATGTATTAAATTTTAACTTTTGATTAAAAAAGTAAAAAAATATTAAAATAAATTTGATAAATAAAGTTTTTGTTTTATAAAAATTATTTAATTATAATTCATTCATTCTTATTTTTAATATTAAATTCGAGTTATTACAAGTTTATGATCGAGTCAATATTTGATTCGAATAATTTCGAGTTTAGATTATTTCGAGTTGAAGTCGTTTCGAACTCAAATCATTTCAGACTCGGATTTTTTTGAATTCGAGTCTGACTTTTTTAATTGAATCAAATTTGGACGAATTAAAATTCAAATTTTTTCGAACGAATTTTAAAATTCAGATTCTTTTTCATCAAGATTATGCTTAGAAGTTAGAACTACCCCAACTGTTGGACAGTCTGGATTGAGCTTCGAAAAATCAATTAAGTATTGGACTGGTAAAGGCTTGAGTTACATAGCCAGCCAGCCAGCCAGCTAACCACAAGGTACTGAGATGGCTGAATAGTCGCATTTGCACTTCCAATTCCTGACTTCATCTTTACCAGCTTATTATACAGTTTTCATAACTGGATATTTACTGGTTCATCACATTGACTGGGTTAAGCAGGATTCCAGGAAAATATCAGGAAATATAATCTGCTGATTGCTGCAACTTAGTAGATCTGATAATTTAGACACGATATACAAATATAATACGAACACGGCACGTTTGATAAATACAAAATAATATTATAAACGCGATTAACACGATACATTTAATACACATTGTAGACACCTAACTTTATCCGGACCTTTTAAAACCAATTTTGATTTGTCCCTCTCTCGGGTTTAATATTTTTGTAAAAGTCACGGTCGCGATTTTAGATTTTTAAAATATTCTAAATTATATATATCCTTTTTAGCTTTAATTGTTCAAATAAAATTGGACCGTAAAATTACCAATTTTAAAATTCAATTTAAACCCGAGGTGAAAAAGTTTAATCTTGAGCTTTATTAGATTTTTAAAACAAATTTTTTTAATTGAAAATATTTGAAAAAAAAAAAAAGACTTGAAAAAATAAAGGAGGGGGTAATTTAGACATTATACATTTTTAGGTTAGAAATTGGCTATAAAGAGGCCCGGTTTGAGAAAAAGGGGGGGCCGATTAGTTGAAAAAAAGAGGGCTGGCGGCTGAGAAAAGAAAGAGAAAAAAGCTTGGTTTGGTTTCTTTTGAGAGAGCAAAAAGCTAAAAGAAGAAGAAACAAGAAAGGGGGAACGGCGGCTAAAAGAAAAAGAAGAAAAAGCTTTGTTTTTTCATGGGGGGCTAAGAGCTGAAAGAAAGCTAAAAAGTAAAAAGCTGCACTCATTTCCTAGAGCATGCACTGCTGGTCCAGTTACAAAAGTTTTGGCCTGCCACGGTGGTTCACAAAGCTGGGATTTTCGAGTTTGGGTTCAGTATTCAGCTACCATGGAGTTGTTGCAAACCTTAAAAGCTGAGTTCATTCGTTTCCTTTGGTTTCATTTTATTTTTATTATTATATTTTTTTAACCTCTAAACCAATAAGCTGATAACAATAGTTCTCTCTCTCTCACACTTTTGATTTTAATTTTTTCATTTCATCTCTGTTTTCCCTCCATCGTAATCCATCTTCTCCCTTATTTTATATCTCTGCTACTCATTCTACAACTTCATCTTCCATTAATTTCAGCATTTGATTATTCTTTTTAGGGTTTGCTTTGGTTATCTGCCAAATTTTGAACTTCAAATTTCTATTGAATTTGTTATTGCTATATATTCTTATATATATATATATATATATATATATATATATAAGAAACAGCAGGAAAATGGAATAGAAGGGGGACTAGAAGATTCTGAAGGAGTTGAGAAATGAGAAGAAAGTAGACTTGGTGAGTCGGTCAATGCTTGCTGGTGTGATAGCAGCTACAGACAAGTTTGACTGTCTTAGTCGTTTTGATCAGCTTAGAGGGTTGCCTGTTTTTGATGAATGACTCTAGGAAGTTCACAAAGGGAAGAACTCTGTTCCACTCTATTGTGAGAAAAGCTCAGATCGCCTTCATGCAGTCAGCTTGATATATAGGCCTTTTATGATGACATGGGAAGCATTAGAAAAGATGAGCTCTATCGTGCTTGTGCAGTTCACAAGGTTCAACTTCAACAAGTGAAGGTTTTGGACCATCCGGATTTGCAGGATGGTTTTGGCCAAGTCTGAAACCATGAATTATTGGCAAAGATCATTGAAGAGGAGGTTTACAGTCATGGCATTGATGTGCTTATTACGTTTGATAGCCATGGTGTTTCTGGTCATTGCAACCATTGTGATGTGCATTATGGGATACGCAAGTTCGTGCATGATTCTTCACCAAGAAATATTGAAGCCTGGGAACTTGTGAGTATAAACATATTGCGCAAGTATAGTGGACCGCTTGACATTTGGATATCAAATTTAGATTCCATGCGACATCCAAGTGGAGTAATGCATTGCTTGCTTAATGAGCATCCACAGAAGAGCTTCCTTGCAATGGCACAACACTCAAGCCAATGGGTTTGGTTCCGCAAGCTTTTCATTTCATTTTCCAGTTACACTTACGTTAATACTCTTAGAAAGATCTAGTGATTATAGATGGACTTGAAGGACAAAGCTGATAGAGATTTGTGCCTGTTCAACATTGAGGGGATGGATGACTTGTGATGTGGAGTTTCAGCCTTACTTTACATTGGGTGATTTATGGGAGTCTTTCAAGGAACGGAGTGCATATGGCGCTGGCGTGCCTTTGGTGCTTTATGGGAGTGATGGTGTTGTTCAGTACTATGTTCCATACTTGTCAGGGATCCAATTATATGGTGAATCTATGCAGGCAAATGCTAAGCGTAGGCTAGATGGAGAAGAGAGTGATGTTGACTACTATAGAGATTCAAGTAGTGATGGAAGTAGTGATTGCGAAATAGAGAAAGGCATTGAATTTTCTAGAGAACAACGCAGTCGATTCAATTTGACAAATGAGATCAATTTTGGAGTGAGCAATTTGTCTATAAGTGATGAAAACAGTACACTGCAAGAAGGCTTTTCTAGTGATGATAGTAAAACTGGGAACTCTCGAGATCACCTGCTGTTTGAGTTTTTTGAGCAAGATACTCCTTATAGTCGCGAACCCTTATTTGACCTAGCTCGCGAGTATCCTAGTTTGAAGACATTAAGAAGTTGTGACTTACTACCTATCAGTTGGATATCTATTGCATGGTATCCCATATACGGAATACCTACAGGTCCTACATCAAAAGATTTGGATGCATGCTTTCTAACTTACCATTCCCTTTGCACACCCAAGGAAGGAGAAGAGGGAGAAGATGAGTGATGCAATGTGGCATTGCCTATGATAGAGCACTTGGTGACACTAAGATATTACGCCAAACTGGTGGCCCTTTGCAAGCTTCACAAGCATTTGACCTTTGAGAGAGAGACACAGGCTCGATTCCCTTTGACTTTGGATTAACACACAAATGGAGAATTGATTGTAACTGGATCCGCAGACAAAGATTTGAGGATTTGAGACTTAGATTTTGGATCTCATGACCGGTCCATGCATTGTTGGGATCATACTGAGGAGCCATTTTTTTTTTATCAAGGAAGAAAAAGAGACAAGAAAGAAGGAAAAAGAAAGGATTTTCTTACCACTCTTTGATTTGGAAAGCTAGAGAAAGGTAGCTATGTTCTTTCACGCTCTCCTCAATACTTTGTTGATATAACTTTGTTATTCTGATTTTGTTCATGTGATTGATTGTGGTAGGATAGCTTATTTGTGGTAGGTTAGCTTGATTGTGGTAGTTTAATAGTATACCATGCTATGTGTTTGCATTGTTTATCATGTTTGCTAGTTTATTGCTTCCATGTGTTGGTGTTATTGTTTATCTAGGATTATACTACATGATTTGAGGGCTATTCGGTCAACATAATTTGGTTTTGTGTGTGTATTTTCATTTTGTCTAGTTGATAGGTTTGCATTTCATGCCATGACTTTGTGTATTTTGATTTACCATGCTATGTGTTTGTATTATTGCCATGCAAGTTCATTTAGGTCTAGGTCACTTTATAAATGCCATGCATTTTTTTCACGACATTTAGGTTTAAATCCATGCATTTCATGCATTATGTTTGCTGCATTATTTCATGCATTTCATGTTCATGGCACTTGAATAATGACTTGAGCCAATTAATGGTTCAAAGTCATGCTCTCTTGAGCACACTTGTGGAAAATTAAGTTTGTCAAATTGATTATTCTACTTTTGTGATTTTTTTTCACTTAGCCAATTTTTATCTAACTTTCAAAAAGTCCTAGCTACTGTTTGCAAGTCATTTTATGAGTTTCAAATATTTTTACTTTGATTTTTAAATGATTTTATCAAAAGCAAAAATGTGTTGGCAAAGCAATTTTTTCTCCTCCAAAAACTCGTAAATCTCTGATTTTTCTGGGAGTTCATCTTTGATCAGAAAATTAAGCCGATTTTTTCTCGTGTAGTTTTATATGTCCTGAGTCTCCAGTATTTTTTTCAGAATTTTTGGAATTTTTAAAAATAGGGTAAAAAATCGTGGATTGAAACTAGACAGTGGAGTCATAATTGAATTTAAGGAAAAAACCATTTTTCTGTTTTGGTTAATTTACTTAGAGTGGGCTGATTAGGAGGGTTAGCTACTGACTTAGGGAAATTTCTAAGCCTTTTTTTAAACTCTAAAAATGGTTTTTCAAGTCCCGGGTTAAGGGTAGTCAAGTCCGGATTTTTTAAACTTAGGAAATTAGAGCCATTTA
This sequence comes from Fremontodendron californicum, assembly GCA_030761205.1. NCBI lineage: Eukaryota > Viridiplantae > Streptophyta > Magnoliopsida > Malvales > Malvaceae > Fremontodendron > Fremontodendron californicum. The sequence goes on along the minus strand of JAULJL010000048.1, from coordinate 4,812,597 downwards.
AAAAAATTTAGCCCAATTTTTATTTTTAATTCAAGCTTTTCAAAATTGTTTTCAAACAATCACAAAGTATTTTGGTTTTAGAATATTTAATTTGACATATTTTCCTAAGGTAGCCGGATATCTTTTTAGATATACGGATTTCCTTAATTAAAGAAAAAAAATACATTTCATGCATTGCATTTTTCATATTCATGCATTTTATATAATATGTGATTCTTGTTATAATAATTTCTATGATAGTGTTATTATTTTGATTTATATTTTTTGATGTTATATGGTTTATTATATGGTTTTGACTACTCCATGATATCCTATGCTTTTATTTAGTTATTTTTTGGTCATATTATTTAGCATATACTATGTTCATACATTATTATTTTCATTTTTATTTTCATGCATATTATATGATAGCATTATTTTATTCCATGTCATTTAAATTATATGCCATACCATTCATATTTGTCATGTCATTTAGGTTGCATTATATTATTTAGACTTTGCTATGTCATTTTATTTATGTCATGCATATACACATTCATTTATTTTAAGTGTTTTCAAAAAAGATAATGGCTTTCAAAAAAATAAAGATATTCCCGAGTTAAAATAATTCATGAGTTCTCTGTCGGGTTTGCTGGGGAGGATATCATCAATTATTATTAATAACGGAACATCTTCTTTAAAAGGAGAATGGTTCGGAAAATTTTCCAAAACTAATAAAAATTTCTATATTTTGCCATGTTTGTTGGGGAATATAGGAAAATTTTAAATTTATAAATTCCGGATCATTTTCAATAAAAAAATGGAATTATTTTTCTTTAAATTGGGAATTAATTTGAAATACTAAATTTAAAACCAACTTTTACCGAGACTTGAGATAACACACGATTAATAAGGTACCGATTTATACGGGCGTTGTGGGGGTGCTAATCCTTCCCTGCACGTAACCGAATCCCGAACCCGCTTCTTTGATTTCTCTGGTTTAAAACGCAGACTTGAAATTGGTTTTTAAAATGTTTTAATTAATTTTTAAAATATTTCATAAAACCGGTTTAATAGGTGGCCGATCACACATAGCTAAAAAAGATTGGTGGCGACTCCATGTCTTTTTTGAGGTCATTTTCAAAACCTTCATTTTTCTAGAGGAATTAAGTCGACTTTTCCTCGGTTGTTTTTAATGTCACGCTTAACGAATAATAAAGTCTTGTGATGAGACTCGTTATTTTTTAGGTTGCGACAGCTTGGCGACTCCACTGGGGATATTAGAGAGTCAGGCCTAGAATTAGTCGTGTGTTATCAAAGTCTCGGTTTTGTTGGTTTAATTGGTATTTAATTTTAATTCCCACATTTTTTAATAAGGAGAATTTTGAAAATAATAAAAATGTTTTAAATATGTTCATACTCATGTGCATGCATTTTATCATTGTTCTCTAGTTATTTAAGGTTGTATATTATAATTGCTTGTTGATTAATGTGTTACACTATTCTTGAATGTTTTTTATAAATAGTTGGGGCATTTAGAATAAGGGGTGTAGAATAGGTGGTGAAAGGTTTGTTGTTCCTCCACACACACCACACGTGCATTTTCATATCATGAATCCTATACCCGGGTTCCGTCCTTTTAGGTGGGAGCAAAGTAACTAAGCCTTCGTGATTAACAATCCGCATGGGCTAGTGAAACACTTCTGGAGTACTAAATTACCTAAGCCTTCGTGATTAACAATCCGCATGGGCTAGGGAAATAGACTCTAACGAATTGAACCCGCTTTTATCGGGGTGTCTTACTAGCCTTCACCGGCGACAGTGAGGAACAATTCGGGGCCTTAGAACCGATTCACCCTCATATAGTGAACCTAGGCGAAGCCATGCCAGATTTTTATACTGAAAATAGGAACACATGGAGGGACATTTCTAAACCTTTTGTTACTTATTTTACACTTTGAATAAGTTTTGTAGATCGGGCAACGATGTACGTACATCGCCCGTAATAAATGTGATACTCCGCCTCAAAGGCATCGTGATGCCTAAATAAGCAGATATTGTTGGGGCAGATGTTCATTAGCTGTTTTTAAAAAAAAAAAATCTTTTTTCAAGCATTTTTGCATGTTGCACATTTCATGCATGTGTGAATAGAGTATGTACATTTTTGGTTGTGTTATTGATCTCATTCTTTGCAATAAACAGTTGGTAATTTCATTTGATGATTTCATAAAACCGGTAGTGTCACATGAACATTCGCATATTGTACCATAGTAGGATCCATCCTGAAATTCTTTTGGAAATAATGTGATTGGTTTTTCAAAAAAAAAAAAAAATCATAAATTTGGAGGCAAATCTTGCATAATGAGATTTTTGAATAATCAAGATTTAGGTCCCACCAATTTCGTGTAATCATTGATTTCTTTGTATATACCTTTGTGTTAATTCATTTATTTTTTGCATGTATCATTTTGACATCATGTTATAGTCCTAACATGCATGGTTATTCATTGTAAAATACATTTGTGATATAGATGGTCATTCTTTGTATATACCCTGGTGTAAATTTATGAATTCTTTACATGTATCATTTTGACATCATGTTATAGTCATAGCATGCATGGTCATTCATTGTAAGATACGTTTATGACATGCATGGTCATTATTTGTATATACTTATGTATCAATTTATTCTTCACATGCATCATAATTGACATTGTGTGGCATTCATAGTGTATATGATCATTCATTGAGAAATGCATGTGGAACATACATGGTCATTCATTGTATATATCCATGCATTAATTTGCTTATTCTTTACATGCATCATGTTGGCATCAGGTTGCATTCATGGCATACGTAGTCATCATGATATGCTCATACATTAATTTGTCATATTGGCATCAGGTTGCATTCGTGACATACACGGTCAGCATGATTTTCTTTGTATATACTCTGTGTCAATCATTTATTCTTCACATGCATCATAATTAACATTGTGTGGCATTCATAGTGTATATGATCATTCATTGGAAAATACATTTGGAACATACATGGTCATTCATTGTATATATCCATGCATTAATTTGCATATTCTTTACATGCATCATGTTGGCATCAGGTTGCATTCATGGCATACGTAGTCATCATGATATGCTCATACATTAATTTGTCATATTGGCATCAAGTTGCATTCGTGACATACACGGTCAGCATGATTTTCTTTGTATATACTCTGTGTCAGTCATTTATTCTTCACATGCATCATAATTGACATTGTGTGGCATTGATAGTGTATATGATCATTCATTGAGAAATGCATTTGGAACATACATGGTCATTCATTGCATATATCCATGCATTGATTTTTCTTATTCTTTAAATGCATCATGTTGGCATCGTGTTGCATTTATAACATACATGGTCAACATGTTTCCACTGTATATGACCACACATAACTTTGTTTATCCTTCACATGCATCAAATTGCACTCATGACATTCATAGCTCATTCATCATGAAACACATTAATAAGATGAAATAGAAATTGGCTTAGCTTTGAAGAGTTTTCTTCGTAAGCTAAAAGCTATGACCCCAACAACAAGTGCGAGTATCATATTGGGGCAATTGGGCGTTCGACTAAAAATGCAGAAAACTGAAGGAAAGAATTGAGGGTCTTGTCCACGATGGCATTTGGATTCCAGAGCTTATCGAACATTGGAAATCTGTTTTACCATAGATTGATTTCCTCTTGAAGAATTTTGAGGATAAGATTTGTTATCTTTGAAAGCATGTCAATAGGAGCATTCTGATGCATATATTTCTACACTTTGATGATGAAAGCTCTTGTCTCATGATGACATCTACACGAAATAAATAAATTTTGAATTTAAATATTTTGTGTTCATTTTATTTTAGCAATAAATTTGAATTTGGAAAAATAAATGAAACTTTGAGAAAATTTGTGGTAAACAATAAATAAGTGGTTTTCACATGAAATAATGAACAATCTTGAGAATATTGATGATCATTGTTAGAAATGACCCAATACCTTCAGCCCTCACTTTTAGGCTTTCCTAAGCCTAAATCTTTTGAACCAAGACCACTTGAAAGACCTAATGCTTCAAGGAATATGAATGATTTGACTTCATAAAACCATTGTCATCACAGAATAAGCAAAGACGTAGATCTTAGTCTAGGCTATGAACAAAGGAACGAACTTTTTGAAAATTTTCAAATTCCTTGAAAATCAAACAAATGAGACATTCTTTCAAGAATCCAGATTTTGAAAATTTGGTGTGTGTCAAGATTGTGCTAAAACCATTCATGACCTTTCCCAATGACCACAAAACACTAATTGCCCAGACATCACTTCATGTTTGACACCCTGGGGCACAATGATTAAAACATATTATCCCTTGTCCCAGAGAAAACCTGTTTTTTGGGTCATATTTTCTTTGTCTCTTCAAACAAACCCAAGATTGAAACTCAGCATTTTTATTGTAAACCTAGATTTGCGATGTTCCTCGCAATGATACAAATCCTCATGGTTAATCAAATTGTGGCATCATATGTGGAAATGATGATTATATGGTGAAAAAAGGATAGGACTAACGCATGACTCAGTGGGGCATGCGACGAAAAAATGCGAAAAATTGTGATATCATGCATATGAGAATTCGGATGATTCCAAAGTGCAAAATGAAATTCTGAATATCTATTTCCCCTGGGGATTTCTTTTCAATGTGAATATTTGTGCTTGAAATGAGAAATGGCCATCTTTCATATCCCTTTCACGCAAAAAGAAATTATCCATAGTCACCCCTTTTGAGCCAAAAGAATTCTTTCTTCTTTGAACCCTGATCAAGGATCACCCTATACACTGGGGGGCAAATGCGAGGAAATATCTTTTTAAAGATCATTGAGAAATGAGTCCTAGCTCAAAGATAGATACAAAGCAAATGAAGCCCCGAATAAATACAGGCTCACTTTGTCAAAGAAAAAGAAAAAGAAAGAGATGGTGAAATGAAAGCCAAGAAAAACAAAATAAAACACATAAAAAAATGTGTGAAAAAATGATGGCAAATGAAAGCCAAAAGAAAGAAAGAAAAAAGCAAAGTCAAAAGGAATGAAAAGTTCAAAAGGGACAAATGCTTCAAAGAAAATCCTTTTCAAGAAATGATCCTTGATTTGATTACTCTCAAACACATATTTTGGGCCTATTTATCCTTTTTTTTTGAACCCCGAACCATGGCCTACATCACGTGCTTTAAAAGTCCATTTTGATCAAGCATGAATATTTAATTTGAAGGGTTTTTCCTCGGATTTTATCCCATCCCATCTCATCGAATTATCATTTCACTAAGGAAGAATTTAGAATTCTCAAGTGCATGGTAAAACAATGAAAAAGAAAAAAAGAAAGAGAAGGAAAAATGGAAAGAATGAGACTCTATGGCGAAAACCCAAAAATGGGCAATCTAGAGTAAGATGGGAATTTTCGATGCCATCTATGATAGTGCTGATACCACAAAAGAGAAGATCATCATAAAGAAATGGTCATCGAGGAACATCTAGGAATTCCTGAACCTCCCAAAGTGTCAACTCTCATTCGGATGATTGATTTCAAAAACTAAAATTTTTTTCCTCCAAAATCAACTTTCCAGTTTAAACATCCCAGCCAATCTTGACGCTTGTCAAAATACCTTGATATTGGAAACTAAAAGAATGTTGAATTTGTTTGGTTCTCAATGAATTCATGATTTATAAAATCTGTTCCATTTGTGAGCCTAGAAGGGACATACATTTTTGTTGTGAAGTTTTCCTGAAAAAACCAAAATCTTGTTGTATTGAGCCTTGTCAATTCAAATTGAAAACCCCAAATTAATACTTAGGGAAATTTCTAACAGTGATCATCAGTCATCAAAAGATTTGTACATCATACACTGTGGAGTTAAAATTTTTGGCTTAGAAGTTTTCCTTAAATAAGCAAAATTGTTTTTCAAAAAGGGAAAATACAAATAAGGAGATTTTTTTGAAATACCCATTTTGATGTTGACATGAGACAAGGATTTTTCTAACCCCAAGGTATAGAACTGCCAAGATAGGTCCTAACTTCCAGATATGAGAAGAAGAAATCAAACCCAGTGCAGATCTCTGTTGATGAAAGTTTGAAAACTGTTGGGGCAAAGAGAATAGCCAAAATGAATTGAAGATATACTTTGATTTGAAGAGGAAAAATGAATTCGAAAGGCTAAGCCAAAGTCTAGAAAAACAACTGGGGGCATTTGCATCACTCATGAGCACTCATCTCTTTATCAAGCTTTTATATCTGCACAGTGTCGGTAAGCATTTGCATCATTCATGGGTATTTGCATTGGCATTATTCCATAAGCATCTGCATTTTACCTTTACATTTACATTCTTCATGAAATTCGCATTTGTGTCATCTCAAGCAATTGCATCATTTCTAGAATCATTGCATTTTCATTAATATGTGGTAATTGCAGTTACATCATTCATAAACCAGTTGCATGAACACAATTAGTAGGGGCATCTGCATCATGAAACATGGGCATCAATCCAGGCCATTTGCATTTGCACTAAGAAATATTTTACATTTGCACCATGAAGCATGAGCACCTTGTTAAAAGACATGCGCATCTGCATCATTTCTCAAAGCTTCTGGTGGGGATATCCAGAATTTTACAGTTTTTAAAAGTGAACAAGTCTTCGGTGGTGATAGCTGAAGCCTCTGGTGGAGCTATCCAGGGTTTTATAATTTTGAAAATGAGAAATCTTCTTCTGGAGGAGTTACCCAGAATTTTACAATGAGCAAGTCTTTGGTGGTGATAGCCAAAGCTTCTGGTGGGGATATCCAGAATTTTACAGTTTTAAAAGTGAACAAAACTTTGGTGGTGATAGCTGAAGCCTCTGGTGGAGCTATCCAGGGTTTTATAATTTTGAAACATGAGAAATCTTATTCTGGAGGAGTTCCTAGAATTTTAGAATGAGCAAGTCTTTGGTGATGATAGCCAAAGCTTCTGGTAGGGATATCCAGAATTTTACAGTTTTAAAAGTGAACAAGTCTTCGGTGGTGATAGCTGAAGCCTCTGGTGGAAATATCCAGGGTTTTATAATTTTGAAAAATAAGAAATCTTCTTTTGGAGGAGTTATCCAGATTTTTTTTCAACATGTGCATCTACATCAAGAAGCATTTGCATCAATCTAAGTTATTTGAATCTACATCAAGAAGCATTTGCATCAATCTAAGTTATACATTTGCACCAGTTTAAGTCATTTCGTATCTTATTCAACATCTGCATCTGCATCAAAAAGCATTCGCATCTTCTCAAAATCTTTAGGTTAATTTTCAACAATTCTTCAAAGACCATTTTAAAGACCTCCGGGCACAATTTTCAATTTTAAAGACCTCCGGGCACTATTTTAAAAGACCTCCGGACACAATTTTCAATTTTAAAGACCTTCGAGCACCAGTTTTTTTAAAGACCTCCGGGCACCATTTTAAAGACCTCCGGGCACCAGTTTTTAAAGACTTTCGGGCACCAGTTTTTTTTAAAGACCTCCGGGCACCTGTTTTTAAGACCTTCGGGCACCATTTTAAAGACCTCCGGGCACCAATTTTTTAAAGACCTTCGGGCACTAGTTTTTTAAAGACCTCCGGGCACCATTTTTTAAAGACCTTCGGGCACCAATTTGTTTTTTAAAAAAAGACCTCCGGGCACCTGTTTTTAAGACCTCCGGGCACCATTTTAAAGACCTTCGGGCACCATTTTAAAGACCTCCGGGCACCAGTTTTTTTAAAGACCTTCGGGCACCAGTTTTTTTAAAGACCTTCGGGCACCAGTTTTTTGAAGACCTACGGGCACCAGTTTTTTTTAAAGACCTTCGGGCACCAGTTTTTTTAAGAACTCCGGGCACCATTTTAAAAGACCTCCGGGCACCAGTTTTTTTTAAGACCTCCTGGCACCAGTTTCTTAAGACCTCCGGGCACCATTTTTAAAAGACCTCCGGGCATCAGTTTTTTTTAAAGACCTCCGGGCACCAGTTTTTTTTAAAGACCTCCGGGCACCTGTTTTTAAGACCTTCGGGCACCATTTTAAAGACCTCCGGGCACCAGTTTTTTAAAGACCTTCGGGCACCAGTTTTTTAAAGACCTTCGGGCACCAGTTTTTTTTAAGACCTCTGGGCACCATTTTAAAGACCTTCGGGCACAATTTTAAAGACCTCCGGGCACCAGTTTTTTAAAGACCGTCGGGCACCATTTTTTTTTTTTTAAAAAAAGACCTCCGGGCACCTATTTTTAAGACCTCCGGGCACCATTTTAAAGACCTTCCTGGCACCATTTTAAAGACCTCCGGGCACCAGTTTTTTTAAAGACCTTCGGGCACCAGTTTTTTAAAGACCTACGAGCACCAGTTTTTTTTAAAGACCTTCGGGCACCAGTTTTTTTAAGACCTCCGGGCACCATTTTAAAAGACCTCCGGGCACCAGTTTTTTTTAAGACCTCCGGGCACCAGTTTTTTAAGACCTCCGGGCACCATTTTTAAAATACCTCCGGGCACCAGTTTTTTTAAAAGACCTCCGGGCACCTGTTTTTAAGACCTTCGGGCACCATTTTAAAGACCTCCGGGCACCAGTTTTTTAAAGACCTTCGGGCACCAGTTTTTTTTAAGACCTCCGGGCACCATTTTAAAGATCTTCGGGCACCATTTTAAAGACCTCCGGGCACCAGTTTTTTGAAGACCTTCGGGCACCAATTTTTTTTTTTAAAAAAGACCTCCGGGCACCTGTTTTTAAGACCTCCGGGCACCATTTTAAAGACATTCGGGCACCATTTTAAAGACCTCCAGGCACCGGTTTTTCTTAAAGACCTTCGGGCACCAGTGTTTTTAAAGACCTTCGGGCACCAGTTTTTTAAAGACCTACGGGCACCAGTTTTTTTAAAGACCTTCGGGCACCAGTTTTTTTAAAGTCCTTCGGGCACCAGTTTTTTTAAGACCTCCGGGCACCAGTTTTTTTTAAGACCTCCGGGCACCAGTTTTTGAAGACCTCCGGGCACCATTTTTAAAAAACCTCCGGGCACCAATTTTTTAAAGACCTTCGGGCAATATTTTAAAGACCTTCGGGCACCATTTTAAAGACCTCCGGGCACCAGTTTTTTTAAAGACCTTCGGGCACCAGTCTTTTTAAAGACCTTCGGGCACTAGTTTTTTAAAGACCTACAGGCACCAGTTTTTTTAAAGACCTTCGGGCACCAGTTTTTTTAAGACCTCCGGGCACCAGTTTTTTTTAAGACCTCCAGGCACCAGTTTTTTAAGACCTCCGGGCACCATTTTTAAAAGACCTCCGGGCACCAGTTTTTTTAAAGACCTTCGGGCACCATTTTAAAGACCTCTGGGCACCAGTTGTTTAAAGACCTTCGTGCACCAGTTTTTTAAAGACCTTCGGGCACCAGTTTTTTTAAGACCTCCGGGCACCATTTTAAAGACCTCCGGGCACCAGTTTTTTAAAGACCTTCGGGCACCAGTTTTTTTTAAAGACCTTCGGGCACCTGTTTTTAAGACCTTCGGGCACCATTTTAAAGACCTTCGGGCACCGGTTTTTTTAAGACCTCCGGGCACCATTTTAAAGACCTTCGGGCACCATTTTAAAGACATCCGGGCACCAGTTTTTTAAAGACCTTCGGGCACCAAATTTTTTTTTTAAAAAGACCTCCGGGCACCTGTTTTTAAGACCTCCGGGCACCATTTTAAAGACCTTCGGGCACCATTTTAAAGACCTCCGGGCACTAGTTTTTTTAAAGACCTTCGTGCACCAGTTTTTTTAAAGACCTTCGGGCAGCAGTTTTTTAAAGACCTACGGGCACCAGTTTTTTTAAGACCTCCGGGCACCATTTTTAAAAGACCTCCGGACACCAGTTTTTTAAAGACCTTCGGGCACCATTTTAAAGACCTTCGGGCACCATTTTAAAGACCTCCGGGCACCAGTTTTTTTAAAGACCTTCGGGCACCAGTTTTTTTAAAGACCTTCGGGCACTAGTTTTTTAAAGACCTACGGGCACCAGTTTTTTTAAAGACCTTCGGGCACCAGTTTTTTTAAGACCTCCGGGCACCATTTTAAAAGACCTCCGGGCACCAGTTTTTTTAAGACCTCCGGGCACCATTTTTAAGACCTCCGGGCACCATTTTTAAAAGACCTCCGGGCACCAATTTTTTAAAGACCTTCGGGCACCAGTTTTTAAGACCTCCGGACACAATTTTAAAGACCTTCGGGCACCATTTTAAAGACCTCCGAGCACCATTTTTTTAAGACCTTCGGGCACCATTTTAAAGACCTCTGGGCACCATTTTAAGACCTCCGGGCACCAATTTTAAAGACCTTCGGGCACAAATTTTTCTTTTGAAAATCGAATTCGTTTTCTTAAGACGGATCGAGCCTTGATTAGTCAGGGAATTCAATTTAAGGACAAATCTTCAATTTACAGCTTTTTCAAAAAAAAAATGAAAAAAAATGATGAATGAAAACCCTTTTCTTTCTCTCCAGATGTGATTTCACAGAATGGACAAAATTGTTGTCTATTTTATCTTTGCCTCATTCCTGATTCTCAGCAATAGCCAAAGAGGGGCAGCTGTAGACACCTAATTTTGTCCGGACCTTTTAAAACCAATTTTGATTTGTCCCTCTCTCGGGTTTAATATTTTAGTAAAAGTCACGGTCGCGATTTTAGATTTTTAAAATATTCTAAATTATATATATCCTTTTTAGCTTTAATTGTTCAAAAAAATTGGACCGTAAAATTACCAATTTTAAAATTCAATTTAAACCCGAGGTGAAAAAGTTTAATCTTGAGCTTTATTAGATTTTTAAAACAAATTTTTTTAATTGAAAATATTTGAAAAATAAAAAAAAAAAACAAAAAAAAGACTTGAAAAAATAAATGAGGGGGTAATTTAGACATTATACATTTTTAGGTTAGAAATTGGCTATAAAGAGGCCCGGTTTGAGAAAAAAGGGGGGCCGATTAGTTGAAAAAAAGAGGGCTGGCGGCTGAGAAAAAAAAGAGAAAAAAGCTTGGTTTGGTTTCTTTTGAGAGAGCAAAAAGCTAAAAGAAGAAGAAAAAAGAAAGGGGGAACGGCGGCTAAAAGAAAAAGAAAAAAAGCTTTGTTTTTTCATGGGGGGCTAAGAGCTGAAAGAAAGCTAAAAAGTAAAAAGCTGCACTCATTTCCTAGAGCATGCACTGCTGGTCCAGTTACAAAAGTTTTGGCCTGCCACGGTGGTTCACAAAGCTGGGGTTTTCGAGTTTGGGTTCAGTATTCAGCTACCATGGAGTTGTTGCAAACCTTAAAAGCTGAGTTCATTCGTTTCCTTTGGTTTCATTTTATTTTATTTTTATTTTATTTTTATTACTATATTTTTTTAACCTCTAAACCAATAAGCTGATAACAATGGTTCTCTCTCTCTCACACTTTTGATTTTAATTTTTTCATTTCATCTCTGTTTTCCCTCCATCGTAATCCATCTTCTCCCTTATTTTATATCTCTGCTACTCATTCTACAACTTCATCTTCCATTAATTTCAGCATTTGATTATTCTTTTTAGGGTTTGCTTTGGTTATCTGCCAAATTTTGAACTTCAAATTTCTATTGAATTTGTTATTGCTATATATTCTTATATATATATATATATATATATATATATAAGAAACAGCATGAAAATGGAATAGAATGGGGACTAGAAGATTCTGAAGGAGTTGAGAAATGAGAAGAAAGTAAACTTGGTGAGCCGGTCAATGCTTGCTGGTGTGATAGCAGCTACAGACAAGTTTGATTGTCTTAGTCGTTTTGATCAGCTTAGAGGGTTGCCTGTTTTTGATGAATGACTCTAGGAAGTTCACAAAGGGAAGAACTCTGTTCCACTCTATTGTGAGAAAAGCTCAGATCGCCTTCATGCAGTCAGCTTGATATATAGGCCTTTTATGATGACATGGGAAGCATTAGAAAAGATGAGCTCTATCGTGCTTGTGCAGTTCACAAGGTTCAACTTCAACAAGTGAAGGTTTTGGACCATCCGAATTTGCAGGATGGTTTTGGCCAAGTCTGAAACCATGATTTATTGGCAAAGATCATTGAAGAGGAGGTTTACAGTCATGGCATTGATGTGCTTATTACGTTTGATAGCCATGGTGTTTCTGTTCATTGCAACCATTGTGATGTGCATTATGGGATACGCAAGTTCGTGCATGATTCTTCACCAAGAAATATTGAAGCCTGGGAACTTGTGAGTATAAACATATTGCGCAAGTATAGTGGACCGCTTGACATTTGGATATCAAATTTAGATTCCATGCGACATCCAAGTGGAGTAATGCATTGCTTGCTTAATGAGCATCCACAAAAGAGCTTCCTTGCAATGGCACAACACTCAAGCCAATGGGTTTGGTTCCGCAAGCTTTTCATTTCATTTTCCAGTTACACTTACGTTAATACTCTTAGAAGGATCTAGTGATTATAGATGGACTTGAAGGACAAAGCTGATAGAGATTTGTGCCTGTTCAACATTGAGGGGATGGATGACTTGTGATGTGGAGTTTCAGCCTTACTTTACATTGGGTGATTTATGGGAGTCTTTCAAGGAACGGAGTGCATATGGCGCTGGTGTGCCTTTGGTGCTTGATGGGAGTGATGGTGTTGTTCAGTACTATGTTCCATACTTGTCAGGGATCCAATTATATGGTGAATCTATGCAGGCAAATGCTAAGCGTAGGCTAGCTGGAGAAGAGAGTGATGTTGACTACTATAGAGATTCAAGTAGTGATGGAAGTAGTGATTGCGAAATAGAGAAAGGCATTGAATTTTCTAGAGAACAACGCAGTCGACTCAATTTGACAAATGAGATCAATTTTGGAGTGAGCAGTTTGTCTATAAGTGATGAAAACAGTACACTGCAAGAAGGCTTTTCTAGTGATGATAGTAAAACTGGGAACTGTCGAGATCACCTGCTGTTTGAGTTTTTTGAGCAAGATACTCCTTCTAGTCGCGAACCCTTGGCAGACAAGATATTTGACCTAGCTCGCGAGTATCCTAGTTTGAAGACATTAAGAAGTTGTGACTTACTACCTATCAGTTGGATATCTGTTGCATGGTATCCCATATACGGAATACCTACAGGTCCTACATCAAAAGATTTGGATGCATGCTTTCTAACTTACCATTCCCTTTGCACACCCAAGGAAGGAGAAGAGGGAGAAGATGAGTGATGCAATGTGGCATTGCCTATGATAGAGCACTTGGTGACACTAAGATATTACGCCAAACTGGTGGCCCTCTGTAAGCTTCGTAAGCATTTGACCCTTGAGAGAGAGACACAGGCTCGATTCCCTTTGACTTTGGATTAACACACAAATGGAGAATTGATTGTAACTGGATCCGCAGACAAGGATTTGAGGATTTGAGACTTAGATTTTGGATCTCATGACCGGTCCATGCATCGTTGGGATCATACTGAGGAGCCATTTTTTTTTATCAAGGAAGAAAAAGAGACAAGAAAGAAGGAAAAAGAAAAGATTTTCTTACCACTCTTTGATTTGGAAAGCTAGAGAAAGGTAGCTATGTTCTTTCACGCTCTCCTCAATACTTTGTTGATATAACTTTGTTATTCTGATTTTGTTCATGTGATTGATTGTGGTAGGATAGCTTATTTGTGGTAGGTTAGCTTGATTGTGGTAGTTTAATAGTATACCATGCTATGTGTTTGCATTGTTTATCATGTTTGCTAGTTTATTGCTTCCATGTGTTGGTGTTATTATTTAGCTAGGATTATACTACATGATTTGAGGGCTATTCGGTCAACATAATTTGGTTTTGTGTGTGCATTTTCATTTTGTCTAGTTGATAGGTTTGCATTTCATGCCATGACTTTGTGTATTTTGATTTACCATGCTATGTGTTTGTATTATTGCCATGCAAGTTCATTTAGGTCTAGGTCACTTTATAAATGCCATGCATTTTTTTCACGACATTTAGGTTTAAATCCATGCATTTCATGCATTATGTTTGCTGCATTGTTTCATGCATTTCATGTTCATGGCACTTGAATAATGACTTGAGCCAATTAATGGTTCAAAGTCATGCTCTCTTGAGCACACTTGTGGAAAATTAAGTTTGTCAAATTGATTATTCTACTTTTGTGATTTTTTTTCACTTAGCCAATTTTTATCTAACTTTCAAAAAGTCCTAGCTACTGTTTGCAAGTCATTTTATGAGTTTCAAATATTTTTACTTTGATTTTTAAATGATTTTATCAAAAGCAAAAATGTGTTGGCAAAGCAGTTTTTTCTCCTCCAAAAACTCGTACATCTCTGATTTTTCTGGGAGTTCATCTTTGATCAGAAAATTAAGCCGATTTTTTCTCGTGTATTTTTACATGTCCTGAGTCTCCATTATTTTTTTCAGAATTTTTGGAATTTTTAAAAATAGGGTAAAAATCGTGGATTGAAACTGGACAGTGGAGTCAGAATTGAATTTAAAGAAAAAACCATTTTTCTGTTTTGGTTAATTTACTTAGAGTGGGCTGATTAGGAGGGTTAGCTACTGACTTAGGGAAATTTCTAAGCCTTTTTTTAAACTCTAAAAATGGTTTTTCAAGTCCCGGGTTAAGGGTAGTCAAGTCCGGATTTTTTAAACTTAGGAAATTAGAGCCATTTAAAAAAATTTAGCCCAATTTTTATTTTTAATTCAAGCTTTTCAAAATTGTTTTCAAACAATCACAAAGTATTTTGGTTTTAGAATATTTAATTTGACATATTTTCCTAGGGTAGCCGGATATCTTTTTAGATATACGGATTTCCTTAATTAAAGAAAAAAATACATTTCATGCATTGCATTTTTCATATTCATGCATTTTATATAATATGTGATTCTTGTTATAATAATTTCTATGATAGTGTTATTATTTTGATTTATATTTTTTGATGTTATATGGTTTATTTTATGGTTTTGACTACTCTAGGGCTGTAATCGAGTCGAGCCGAGCTCGAATAGTGAGCTGCTCGAGCTCGAGCTCGACTCGAAACTCGCTGCTCGAAACTCGGCTCGAGCTCGACCGAATACCATTTTTCAAGCTCGAGCTCGGCTCGAGATATAATCGAACTATTCGAGCTCGGCTCGATAAAGCTCGTTTACTCAATTTATGTACTCGAGCTCGAGCTCGTTTCATATACAATTTTTTTACATTTAAATAATAAGGGTAATATAGTAAATTATTATAAAAATATATATTATAAAATCAAAAGCTCGATTAGGCTCGCGAGCCGCTCGAATCGAGTATTGAGATACTCGAATTCGGCTCGCTCGATAGCTCGAGCTGCTCGAGCTCGAGCTCGGCTCGATAATGACCGAATCGAATTCGAATTTTTTTCGAGCCGAACTCGAATAGCTTGCGAGCACCAGTGTCTCATTTACACCCCTAGACTACTCCATGATATCCTATGCTTTTATTTAGTTATTTTTTGGTCATATTATTTAGCATATACTATGTTCATACATTATTATTTTCATTTTTATTTTCATGCATATTATATGATAGCATTATTTTATTCCATGTCATTTAAATTATATGTCATACCATTCATATTTGTCATGTCATTTAGGTTGCATTATATTATTTAGACTTTTCTATGTCATTTTATTTATGTCATGCATATACACATTCATTTATTTTAAGTGTTTTCAAAAAAGATAATGGCTTTCAAAAAAATAAAGATATTCCCGAGTTAAAATAATTCATGAGTTCTCTACCGGGTTTGCTGGGGAGGATATCATCAATTATTATTAATAATGGAATATCTTCTTTAAAAGGAGAATGGTTCGGAAAATTTTTCAAAACTAATAAAAATTTCTATATTTTGCCACGTTTGTTGGGGAATATAGGAAAATTTTAAATTTATAAATTCCGGATCATTTTCAATAAAAAAATGGAATTATTTTTCTTTAAATTGGGAATTAATTTGAAATACTAAATTTAAAACCAACTTTTACCGAGACTTGAGATAACACACGATTAATAAGGTACCGATTATACGGGCGTTGTGGGGGGTGCTAATCCTTCCCTGCACGTAACCGACTCCCGAACCCGCTTCTTTGATTTCTCTGGTTTAAAACGCAGACTTGAAATTGGTTTTTAAAATGTTTTAATTAATTTTTAAAATATTTCATAAAACCGATTTTAATAAGTGGCCGATCACACCTAGCTAAAAAAGATTGGTGGCGACTCCATGTCTTTTTGAGGTCATTTTCAAAACCTTCATTTTTCTAGAGGAATTAAGTCGACTTTTGTTCGGTTGTTTTTAATGTCACGCTTAACGAATAATAAAGTCTTGTGATGAGACTCGTTATTTTTTAGGTTGCGACACACTTATCATATTCGTATTTAATATCTTGACATATTTAATAATTTATTTTGTGTTCATGTTTTCATGATTGATATAGAAAAAAACACAAAACATAATACGTATACACGAATTGTTAGGTTTACAACTTGTAAACACATTATTAGAAGCAAAATGCTAAAAGTGAACTTGCAATTGTTACAGTACCTACCTGAACAATATTCCTAGCTGAACTTGATATTCTGATTGTTGGTTATACTACCATCTTGGTGTATGTTGCTCCGGCTCTTTATTTTTTTTTAAGTATTCGAATTTGACACAATTGTTCAACGCATATATGAATATAAGTATGGAGATATGACCCTCCAAATACATGAAAAAACTTAAAAAAAAATTGAACATACTCTTGTTGGACACATATCCGTATCCAACACTCACATCCGAATCCGAATAACATAGATCTTGGTTATGGTGGATCCATGAAAACTTTTTCGATATGTACAACTATCAAATGAGACAGTAAGTGTGAATTTATTGATATCTCTACACAGCTATGTTGCTCCGATTTTTCGTTTTTCTTGAAGTATCCGTGTCCGACACCTGTGTCGACGCATATTCGGACATGAATATAGAGATATGATCCTCCAAAGACCCTCCAAATACATGGAAATCTTAAAATAAAAAAAATGAACATACCCGTATCGGATATATGTCCGTGTCTGACATTCACACCCGAATTCGAGTAACATAGCTACACAGAATAAACTCTAATCAGTATTGCTGAGTATGCTTTTACAATCTCAATTGAAGGATCAATTGTTCTCAAGTTACAGTGAAAACATAACAATCATAAGTTCAAAAATCATATCCTGAGATGCTCACAGGCTTCCCTCATGTTCTGTTGAATTGTAAGTTACTCGTATTCACAACAAAAAGAAACAGACTGGATTTTACGTTACCCGCATGCAGAAAATCCATTACCGTAGTCGAGCATGTGAGACCTGTCTGAGAGCATGATTTCAGAAATCTAAAGCCAAATGCTTTTATCTCACCTAAGAAATTCAGAAAATAAACAATTATTAATTAATCAAAAGGTAAAATAAAGAAAGAAGATAAACAAAGCCTTTAATAAATAAGGTAACAGCCTATATTGTTTCGACTTTTCATTTTTTTTTTGAAGTATACGTATTCGAATATAGGTATGGGGATATGATCCTTCAAGTACCTTCCAAATACATGAAAATCTTGGAAAAAATTGAATATACATGTTTCGGACACATACTCGTATCCGACACTCACACCCGAATCTGAGTGCATTTTGATTTTTTTTTAATTAAAAAATTAATTATTAATTTATTAAAAATTTAAAAATACCTTGATGAAGCAGAGTCTTTTTTCTAATCTACTATAATGAAAATTGAGTCCTCCTAAGGGACTCATAGGGAATTTTTGAATTTAGTTAAAGGTGTTTGTTGTCATATTTTGTAGGTATCTTTGACTTTTCACAACAATTTCTTTAGGGATCCAATAGGTATTTTTTTTCAAATGTTCAAGATTTATTTGTCCTATTTTATCTTTTATTTGGGACAAAAGTGTCTTTTTTATTTTATTTATCTGATTTAGGATCTGTATCCGACTCGCTCGAAATTTTTAAAAAAAAATTATTTATTTATTTAATTAATTATTTTAATTTTAATTTTAAATGATGTATTTAAAGGGGTTAGTCACCACGTTGACTCGCAGGTCGATTTAAGATTCGTACTCGATCTGTTCGAAAAAAATATTTTAAAAAAATAAATTTATTTTACTACTTATTTTTATTTTAATTTTAAATGATGAATTTAAAATAGTTGATCCATACGTTAACTCGAGGGTCGATTTAGGATCTATATCCGACTCGCTTGGAAAAAAAGTTTTAAAAATGAAAAAACGAACTTGCTACTAACTTATGTGCGAAAATCGATCCTACGAGAGAATAAAATACAAATCACAATTTCATTTTCTTATTTTTCATTTATTATTTTTACCTCCTATAAATAAAAATATACAGTATACAATAAGGTCTAATATTTTTTCAAAAATACATATAAATAACATTTGAAAATGCATTTGTATTATGTAATTTATAAATAAACAATTATCATAAAATTAATTTTCATAATTAAAAAAATATTATTATATTAATATTATTATAATTTAAAAATAAATCATTTAAATAAAAAATTATTATTTAATAAAATATAAAATAAAATAATGATTATTAATTAATTAAAAAATTAAAAGTACCTCGATGATTGGTATTTTTTGAAAGATAAAATATTTTCTTTTTATGTCTTTTATTAAGGGCAAAAACAAATTTTGATAAGATGATTGGAAAAAAAAAAGCAAGAAATAACAATCGAGAGAAGGAAATGAGGGATGAGGAGAGAGAAGAAGAGAGAGGTGGCGGAGGGAAGGTCGGAAGATGCTTGATCAACGAGGTGGCTGGCCGAATGAGAAAATCATGGAGAAGAGAGAAAGAAAAGGAAAGGAATGAGGAGAGCAAGTCATCGCCAACAGAGGAAGAGAGAGGAGGAGGAGAATAAGTGGAGCGAAGCGGGCCGACTACCTCAACCAGTCGGCGATGATGCAAGCAATCGACCAGCTGAAGCAGAAGAAGAAAAAAAAAAGATAAAAGATAAAAAAGGAAGAATGTTTTTTTTTTCCTTTTATTATTGTTGTTTTAATTTTTTAAAATTTATTATTTTTACAAAAAAATTAACAAATATATACTTTTGTTAATTTTTTTAAATAAATTTTTTATTTTATGTATTAAAAAAGTTATAAATATTTTCCATTAATCTTTATCATTTTCTTATTAATTTTTTGAAGAAAAATCATGGTTTAAAAATAATTATAGAAATTGATTTATCATTTTTTATTTTTAAAATTAAAAAAATAAAGTATTAAAAATAAAAATGTTAAATTTTTTATTTTCATTTGTTAAATAAATTTTTAACAATTTTAATTTAAAATAATTTAATAAAATATTTTTTATATATATATTTTAAAAATTTTAACTCCCGCAACATTGTGCGGGTAGTTTTCTAATTTAATTTTGAATTTTAAGTCAATTCTTCATCCAATTAGTATCCTTGACAGTAACATTAAATTTAACTCATTTTTTTTATTAATAATATCTATACCTAATATATTAAAACTATCCCTAAGGGTTGACATTTGTCTTTTTTTTTTTTTTTTTTTTTGAGTTTTATAGGAAAATTATAAAATAGGTTAATCACTTAAACATATTTATAATTTTTTATTATTATAATAAATAATTATTAATAAGGAAATATATATTTTTCTATCCTATCTGTTTTTCTCAGATTCGAATATTACGGATTCAGATAATTTACGAATTCAGATATTAAATTTACTATCCTCATTAGATTCAGAGCGATTCGGATATGAATCCTTAAATATCCGTTATCCGAATCCGTTTTAATTTATCATTATAATAAATAATTATTAATAATAAAAAATTTAGCTTTTGTAATCCGATCAGTTTTTTTCAGATTCGGATATTACAAATTCGGATAATTTACAAATTCAGATATTGAATTTACTATCCTCATCAGATTCGAGTGGATTCAGATATGAACTATTGGATATTCGTTATCTGAATCCGCTTTAATTTTAGTTCGAATAGTGTTGGATATCCGAATATGTGATCACAATTATATATTTAAAGAGCTATATGTCTTTTTTTTAGCGTTTTAGAAAAATTACAAAATAGATTGATCAATTAAAAATATTTATAATTTATAACCATTATAATAAATAATTGTTAATAAGGAAATAATTTTTTTACTTTTGTGATTTGATCCACTTTTTCGGATTCGGATATTACAGATGCAGATATTAAATTTACAATTCTTAGTGAATTCGAAGCGAATTCGGATATGAACCCTTCGATATCCGTTATTTAAATCCGTTTTAATTTTGGTTCGGATAGTGTCGGATATCCGAATCTGTTATCCGCTCCATTTACATATTTAGTTTTATTTTTTTATTTAAAAAATGATTTAATAAATCCAAATTTTAGTGGATTCAAATATCCGGTGGATATTGCTCTTTAAATTGGATGCGAATTCGGATAGTAAGCGGATAATAAACAGATTCGAATTTAGGATAAATTAAGTGAATTCTTATTGAGATATTTAAAAACTTCTAGATATCCAATCAATTATCATCATTATTTGTGAGAAAATATTTTTGAAAAAAATTATAAAATTAACTAATAAACCAAACATCTTTTGATATTATGTATTTTTTTTTTAAACATGTAATCAAGAGAGAAAAAGCTTTAAACAAATTATAAAATGAACCAATTAACTAAAAATATTTATTATCTACTATTATTATAATAAATATTTATTAATAAGGAAATATTAAAAAATATATATATAAATAAGATTTTGCAATTATTTTTATCTTTTGAGAAGAAGAAAAATACCAATAAAGGTAACTGGTCGATTTGGATTCCAACAACCGAAGAAAGTGAAATCTGATTGTTAAAAAAATCATTTTAAGTTTTTTCTTTTTTTGATAAATTTGTCACTTGATTTTTTTTTTTAAAGTTAAATTTTATAGTTTTATGTTTTTATTTAAAAATGATTTAATAATAAAAAATTTTATTTGTGAAAAAATGTAATTTGAAATATTTAATTTTTATATTAAAAAATATAATTATTTTAATAGTAAAATATTTTTTTTAAATTACTAATTAATATAATTAAAATTATATAAAACAATCCAAACCCCTAACGAAGTGGGAAAATATTCTAGTAGATAAGAAAATTATCTCATATTTTTAATATGCACACAGAAGAGGAAAAAAAAGTTGTTTGGAAGAGAATAAGTTTTTAAAGAAAAGTGAGTAGTTTTTTTTAAAAAAAAATTTTGATTTTTTTTCAAAAATAAATATATATTATATAAAAAAAATTGAAAGATATGAATATCTTATTATACTATTTGATATTAAAATTTTATTTTTTTTTTGGTATTTTTTTTAACTAAATTGATGTCATTTTATTCGTGATATCAAACCGAATCATAAGTTACTACAGATAATGCAATGGAATTTCTAAACTCTAGGTTAAAGGGTTGACAAGTATTTTTATAGGATACTAGCTATCGATACACCCGTGGATCCAAGTGAATTCCACTCATTTTTGCCATGTTTCCTAGATCTTCTTGGATCTTGACCCATATAGAAATTGCCATGGGAATGGGCCATCTTGGATCTTATCACATGATAAAAAAATTTATATAAATTTTAAACAAAAAATAAAAAATAGTATAATGAGTGATATATATATATATATTAAATGTTTTTTTTATTTAAATATAGCCAAAAAAACATTTCCCAAAATACCGTTGCTTTTAGATTATTTTCCAAAATCCGCTGGTTTTAATACTAGCTGGGAAATCGCCACCCCCCATGGCGATTTCCCAGCGTAAAAAAACACATTTTGGCTAAAAATACCAAGGGAAATCGCCATGGGGGGTGGCGATTTCCCTTCATGTATAATTTTTTTTAATTAATAAACAAATTTTAATTTTTTTTTAATTTGTAAATTTTATTTTTTTAATTTTAAAATTTATAAATTAAATTAAATTTCTTATTAAATTTAAATATGGAAACTTTTTTTTGTTATAAAAATTAAAAAACCAAAATAATATTTCTTCTTAAATTTGTATATCAAAAATTTTATTTGTAAGTTTTGTTTTAATTTTAAAAATTTGTAAGTTTTGTTTTTTAATTTTAAAAATTATAAATTAAATTAAAATAATTTTTTTATAATTTAAAAAAAAAAAAGAAATTTCATAAGGTATATTTTATTATTTAAAATTTATGAACAATTTTTTTAAAATTTTGTTAATTGATTTGTATTAGATAAAAAAAAAACAAAAAAACAAAAAACAAAAAAAAAAAAAACAAAAAAACTTGCATTACATTTTCATAAGCAAACAAGTGAAATTCTGGAAAGCAAAAAAAAAAAAAGTGAAAATTATGGGTAAATAAAGACAAGAGTGAGCACCTCTTTCTGCTGCTGCAGCAGGGTATCTGTAATAAGGATCCCCCATATGTTTCTGCAACTCTCCTTGTTCTTCTTTAACTTGATGGAACTTGAAACTTCAAACCTGAAATCGAAACCCCTATTCGCGATTTTGGTGATAGGAAAGGGAGGAAAGAGACAAATGAAAGAAAAAAACTTTGGGCTCTGCTCGGTTTAGGCCTAAAAGGTTCTAACTTCTGTTGGGTTAGGCTAAATAGTCCAATAAGGAAACTCCACCATTTTTGTTTTGCTCAAATGGTCTTCTAAATGGGTTTTAAGCATTGTTTAATCAGTACAGTGACTTTTTTTTTCTCTTATAATTTGTTATGTCTTTCCTTGTTACAAATTGGGATTCAAGCTCCAATCCACACCTTTTCTTATGAAAAAAGATGAACAAAAGTTTAATATCCGGATTATTGATAGAAAATGAATGATCAATTTATATCACATAAACCTTAGATTTTAAGATCTACATTTGGATTGATAAGTATCATACCAAAACCAAACCTAGTTAAATCCAGGGTTTTTTTTCAATTGATTCATGCAGTCATTCTTAAGAAATTGCATCCAATAAATTTAGAATTCGAATCCAAACATCTATAATCCATTCCCTATTCTTAAATTATAACCTCTTTTATAAAAATAATAATAATAATAATAAAACCTAGTTTTCAAGACATTGCTCAATTGTTAGTTGACATTTAATTGATTTAAAGCATCAAATAAGATTGCAGTATAGTCTAAGTAATTTTCATTATCAAATTGTTTAATTCAAGAACAAAATTTTCAGCTATTTTCCAGTCTATGAAATGCTGCAGAAAATATTGGAACTTGATTCTTTCTGCAATGGATAAGACTGATGATTTAGGGTTTTATACAGGTTTCAGCTATTTTCCAGTCCATCAAATGCTGCAGAAAATATTGGAACTTGATTCTTTCTGCAATGGATAAGACTGATGATTTAGGGTTTTAGACAGGTTTCAGCTATTTTCCAGTCCATCAAATGCTGCAAAAAATATTGGAACTTGATTCTTTCTGCAATGGATAAGACTGATGATTTAGGGTTTTAGACAGGTTTCAGCTATTTTCCAGTCCATCAAATGCTGCAGAAAATATTGGAACTTGATTCTTTCTGCAATGGATAAGACTGATGATTTAGGGTTTTAGACAGGTTTCAGCTATATTTCAGTCCATCAAATGCTGTAGAAAATATTGGAACTTGATTCTTTCTGCAATGGATAAGACTGATGATTTAGGGTTTTAGACAGGTTTCAGCTATTTTCCAGTCCATCAAATGCTGCAGAAAATATTGAAACTTGATTCTTTCTGCAATGGATAAGACTGATGATTTAGGGTTTTAGACAGGTTTCAGCTATTTTCCAGTCCATCAAATGCTGCAGAAAATATTGGAACTTGATTCTTTCTGCAATGGATAAGACTGATGATTTAGGGTTTTAGACAGGTTTCAGCTATATTTCAGTCCATCAAATGCTGCAGAAAATATTGGAACTTGATTCTTTCTGCAATGGATAAGACTGATGATTTAGGGTTTTAGACAGGTTTCAGCTATTTTCCAGTCCATCAAATGCTGCAGAAAATATTGGAACTTGATTCTTTCTGCAATGGATGAGACAAATGATGGGATTTATCAATCACATTTTGCATTGAATAAGTTATAACTTTTTCAGTCAAATAGTCCTAGGCAGAATATCAGAATCAGATTCCATCCTATACAAAGGATGGGATTTGTCATCTGGTACAACATAATGAACCATTATAAATTCATAATACTTATGAAGGTTTACAATACCCCCTACAACAGTTTTTCAATCAGATTTTTCCTGAGTGCTAAAACCTCCTCATTCTTATCCTTCTATATTTCTTCTTTCTTTTGCGGAGTGATAATACCTACATTCTCATCTTTCTTAGTTTCATTACTACACAACATGAGCAATAGAGTGATCGCATTGGTCTACTATAATGGCCAAATTCATAATACTGACGAAGGTGCTACCTTTGATTGTGAACGTCCAAAAAGTTTTCGTGTTGAAGACGACGTCACATTAGAGGAACTGAAGCTGCAAATTCATACAAAAATTAAAGCTGGAAATAGAAAAAGAGTTTCAGAGGTTAAGTACAGGCATCCTCTTTCTATTGGTGAAGGATGTGTCCGATATAGAACATTTCCACTTGAAGATGATGATGATGTCAGATGCATGTTTTATGCTCATGAGACATTTGCAAATGTTGGTGTACTTGAGTTATATGCTGACATAGATGATGTTGACGATGATTGCGGCCCTTCAAATGTTCGCACAACAGAAAACTTTCACATAGAAGATTATGATTCTAGGTCGTTCTATGTTCACACTACATACGACGTTCCCACAGAAGAAGTCGTGCCCTTATCTCAAGCTACAACTTTTCAGACTTCATTAGTCTCACAAACCCTAATTCCTACTACCCTCGAAGATGAGCCAGCTGGTGTTGATCCTGTTCGTCCACGTGGAGTCCATGGTGAAGATGTTGGTGAATTTAGTGAGCAGGAAGAGGATGCTGAATTCGCAAGTGATGACAATACTGATTCTGACCCAGACGTCGTCCCTGCTGAGATCAACACTCATGGAGATATCAACACTCATGGAGATATTCCCCCATATGAGGCTGCATCCCATATGCATACACTGGATCTGGAGGCAATGCATGTGCCAGAATTTCCAGAGTATGCTCATACATTAGCTATGCCTCTAACATTTGATCCATCTGCAGTTGATCTGTGTGTTAGGTTACAATTCCCAACGAAAGAGGCTGTGCTTTCAGCTATCAAGCACTATAACATCAAAAACTCTGTAGATTACAGAGTAATTGAATCTGAGCGGACGAAATATTATGCCAAGTGCGTAATGTATGGGAATGGGTGTAATTGGAGAATAAGGGCAACTTTTATGAAGAAGAAACAGCTATGGGAGATTAGAAAATATGAAGGGCCTCATACTTGCACATCGAGGAGGATTTCACAAGATCATTGCAAGTTAGATTGTAACATGATCTGTTCATGCATTTTGTCATTGGTCCAAGCAAATCCGGAGATTTCCGTTTCAGTTTTGATCACTGAGATGCGAATCCGGTATGGATACATCACCTCCTACAAGAAAATATGGCAAGCAAAGCAAAAGGCAATTGTTCGAGTATTTGGCGATTGGGAAAGATCGTACAATGAGCTACCTAAATGGTTAGGTGCAATGCAACATTTCGTGCCTGGTACAATTGTGGAATTGCAAACGGTACCTGCATATCACGGTGATCGACTGGTCCAGGGTAAGAGAATATTCCATCGACTATTTTGGACATTTAAGTCGTGCATTGAAGGGTATCCGTATTGTAAACCTATTGTGCAAATAGACGGTACTTTCTTATATGGAAAATACAAAGGCACATTATTGTTAGCTATTACACAAGATGGCAACCGAAACATACTGCCAATTGCCTTTGCCATTGTGGAGGGTGAGACAACAGAGGCTTGGTCATTCTTTCTCAGTAACTTGCGCAGACACGTGACAAAACAGCCTGACATTTGCTTGATGTCTGATCGACATGAAGCCATCAAAGCTGCGATTAGACGCGATGGTGGATGGAATCCTCCACATGCATATTTAGTGTACTGCATTCGACACATTGCAGCGAACTTTATGAAAAAGTTTAACAATAAGGAATTGCGTCGACAAATTGTTAACATGGGTATGGAATCAAATCATAGTTATTTTATCTCTTATATTTCGTTTAGCATATAAAATAATACTGAAATTCACAAGTTTTTTGTTTTCAAATTTATTAGGATACGAGTTGAGGCGACCGAATTTTCATTTCATGTATGACAATCTTCATGGAGAAAATGCAGAGGCGGCTAATTGGCTTGATAGGATCCCCAAGGAGAAGTGGGCGCAGTCATATGATCAAGGAAGACGTTATGGCCATATGACAACCAACCTAGCTGAATCTATCAATTCGGTGTTGAAGGGAACGCGTCATCTTCCCATTACTGCTTTAGTGCAATTAACATATTATAGGTTGGCTGCACTTTTTGTTAAGATGGGGAACAAGCAAATTGCCATGATGGAGGGAGGGCATACATATTGTGAAACAGTCACACAGGCTATGCAAGAAAATCGCAGGAAAGCTAACTCCCACATTGTTCGTAATTTTACGCGAGCAAATCAATCTTTTCTGGTTGAAGAGTTAGTTGATCCACAAGAGGGTGTTTCTGCAATGAAGTACAAAGTCAACCTTAGTGACATGTGGTGTGATTGTGGAAAGTTTCAAGCACAAAAGTTCCCTTGTTCACATGTAGTTGCTGCCTGTGCACATGTCCATGTAGATTGCATGCAATATGTGGACAAAGTCTATAGACTGGAAACTATATTGAATGTTTATAGACATGAGTTCGAAGCTGTTGGAAATGAAGGTTACTGGCCTCAATATGATGGTCCAGAAGTGTGTCCCAATCAAGAAATGCGGAGACATCCACATGGTCGGCCAAAATCAAGTCGTATTCGTAATGAAATGGACCTCAGGGAGAAAGGCCAACCAAAACGTTGTGGATTATGCAGAAATGAAGGTTATAACCGTCGAAATTGTCCGCATCGATCTGGCACATTGGGGGAGACTTCGCATCAACAATAAATGAATTACATGTTTTTGTCAACTTATCATGTACTTTGGATTATTATTGTACATATAAAATAAAATGTAATGCAAGTTTTTTTGTTTTTTTTTTGTTTTTTGTTTTTATCTAATACAAATCAATTAACAAAATTTAAAAAAATTTGTTCATAAATTTTAAATAATAAAATATACCTTACGAAATTTCTTTTTTTTTTTAAATTATAAAAAAATTATTTTAATTTAATTTATAATTTTTAAAATTAAAAAACAAAACTTACAAATTTTTAAAATTAAAACAAAACTTACAAATAAAATTTTTGATATACAAATTTAAGAAGAAATATTATTTTGTTTTTTTAATTTTTATAAGAAAAAAAAATTTCCACATTTAAATTTAATAAGAAATTTAATTTAATTTATAATTTTTAAAATAAAAAAATAAAATTTACAAATTAAAAAAAAAATTAAAATTTGTTTATTAATTAAAAAAAAAATATACATGAAGGGAAATCGCCACCCCCCATGGCGATTTCCCTTTATCTTTTTTTCAAATTTTGCTAAAAATACCAAGGGAAATCGCCATGGGGGGTGACGAATTCCCTTGGTATTTTTAGCCAAATTTGCAAAAAACACCAAGGAAAATCGCCACCCCCCATGGCGATTTCCCTTGGTATTTTTAGCCAAAATGTGTTTTTTTAAGCTGGGAAATCGCCATGGGGGGTGGCGATTTCCCAGCTAGTGTTAAAACCAGCGGATTTTGGGAAATAATCTAAAAGGAACGGTATTTTGGGAAAATTGTTTTTGGCTATATTTAAATAAAAAAACCTATATTAAATACATGTGGAAAAAATTTATTTTATAAATAAAAAGACATATTTTATTTTATATTTTAATCGTAATAATATTTTTAATTTTTTTTAATTAAATTGATGTTATTTGATTCAGTAACGCAAAATTCAATTAGCCACATTATTATTAGTATTAGATATTGCACACCTACAATGTGGTTGAAAAAAAAAAATTATGAATTAAAAAATATTTTAAAATAAATAATTTAATGATATAAGATGTGGGTAGTTCTTTTTTTTTTAAAGGAAGTTATATAATATGGGTAGTTTTTTTTTTTTTAAATAAGGAAGTTATTTGAGGATGTCATATGTAAAATAATTTTTTTAAAGTAAATTACATAAACATTTTTTATTTTGTTTTATATCATTTATTGAATTTGTTTTTTTTTTTTTTTGTATTTTTACCAAATGAGTTGGTGTCACTTGACTCAGTGACACCAACTCAGCCATTCCCTTTATAATAGTATATATATATATATATTACTAGATATTGCACATCCACAATGTGGGTGAAAAAAATATGAATTTAAAAATAAATAATTTAATGATATAAGATGTGGGTAGTTTTTTTTAAAAGGAAGTTATATAATGTGGGTAGTTTTTTTTTATTTAAATAAGGAAGTTATTTGATGATGTCACATGTAAAATAATTTTTTTAAGTAAATTACATAAACAGTATTTTTTTTTATCTATACTATTATTAAAGAGAGTCACTGAGTTAGTGTCACGAGTTAATAGGACACCAACTCAGTTGAAAAAATGACAAAAAAACCAAATTGAAAATATAATATAAAATGCATTTAAGTATAATTATATAATTTACTTTTTAAAAAACTACTTCACATATGATATCATTTTTTATATTAAAAAAAAACTACCCACATCATATAATTTCCTTTTAAAAAAATTACCCACACTTATATCATTAAATTATTTATTTATACATATTTTTTTCTTTTTCACTCACATTGTGGGCGTGCAATATCTAGTATCATTTATTCAATTTGGTTTTTTGTATTTTTAGCAAATGAGTTGGTGTCACTTGACTCAGTGACATCAACTCAACCATTCCCTTTATAATATTTTGTTTTATATCATTTATTCAATTTGTTTTTTTTTTTTTTTGTATTTTTACCAAATGAGTTGGTGTCACTTGACTCAGTGGCACCAACTCAGTCATTCCCTTTATAATAGTATAGATATTTATGTATATTAAAAAAAATTCTATCTTATTTCAAAAATAATAATAATAACCTATCTATAATTTATATATCATAAACAAAAGATTAAAGAAATACCCAACAATTTCCCCAGTTATTTGACATGTGTCCATCCAATTAAAGGCACACTTCCTATTTTTACTTAATTAATTAAAGGGCAATTTTTATTTTATTTTTAAAAAAAAAAAAAGTGAATCAGTGAAGTTGTTGAGAAGCTTCCATAATCTCAAGAGAATCGTGAAAAGGAAAAAAAGAAAAAAGAAAAAGGAAAATGGGAAAGGAAAAGGAAAAAGAAAAAGAGAAGGGAAAAGGAAAGGAGGAGGAAATCGTGAATTAGCAAGATATGTTTACTTGTTTGAAATACTATTGTTATCCTCCAAATCCTCCTTTTGTATTTTGAGTTGTAAACTTATCTCTTATCCTGTAAGCATGTATATATACATCAGTTAAATGAATATACACTGTGAGTGAACACTCTTAAAATAAAGATCTTTTGTCATCTTCATGGTATCAAAGCTATCCAAGTTATACGTGGGTTTTTTTTTCTTTTTCTTTTCAATGGCACAAAACTCAGCCCTCAATGTCACAATTCTTTTCACACATGATGCAATTGGTTTCCACCAAGTTAACTAAAAAAACTACTTGTTGTGGAATGATCAGATTGAGCCATTGATTGAGAGTGTTGGTCTGCACAATCATTTGTCTAGTGTAGTACAAGAACCACCTCAATTACGCTTGAATGTAGAAGATAAAGAAGAAGCAAATCACGAGTATTTGACCTGAAAAACTGATGATCGTATGTTGAAAAACTTCATTATAGGCATTTTATTTGAGTAAGTTCATTCATTGGTAATTGGATTAGGAACAACTCGGGAAGTTTGTCTATATCTTAAAAATGTCTTTGCTAGAAGCACCAAAGAGAGAAGGGTAGACTTGCTTTGATAGCTTCATCGGGCAACTAAAGGTACAAATTATCTATCTGTGTTATCTCTGCAAATTCAAAACAATTTGTGATGAACTTACAGCAACGTAAAAACCTGTCACTGTTGATGATAAACTATTTCCATCTCCCACATAAATCACATCTCTTCCATTATATGGTTTAATATAGGAGAGTTTACCTGCATCATTTGTCATTTGTGAAGTGGCTCCAGAATCCACATAGAACGACAAACCATTTGAATCGTTGACGGTAAGAGGGCGTTTGGTATGATGGAAAGTGATCACTTTTCATGGAAAGTAATTGGTGGGAATGTGATTCCCATGTTTGGTATACTAAAAACTGTTTACTTTCCTGGGAATTTAACTTTCCTTGGAGAGTTACTTTCCCACAAGCATTGGAATGTGATTCCCATGAGAAGTGGTGGGAAAGTAACTTTCCCATGTAGTTGGAAAGTTAAAGACAACATTATCCTTTTTCTATTTGAGTTAAAATTATCAATTAAAATATTATTTTAAAATATTTCGTACAAATATTTATTAATAATAAATATTATTGAAATATTTAAATAATATTTAATTTGCATTTTGCTTTTTAATTTTTTAATTACTTGAGAATACCTTAAAAATTTATTATTAACAAACATTTTTTTATCATAAAAGTAACTCAAACTACCAA
Source organism: Fremontodendron californicum (assembly GCA_030761205.1). Lineage (NCBI taxonomy): Eukaryota > Viridiplantae > Streptophyta > Magnoliopsida > Malvales > Malvaceae > Fremontodendron > Fremontodendron californicum. Next base: position 4,781,764 of record JAULJL010000048.1, on the reverse strand, counting down.
TTGAAATATTATTTTTAAATATTTAGTACAAATATTTGTTAATAATAAATATCATTGAAATATTTAAATAATATTTAATTTTTATACAGCCTTTTAACTTTGAAACTACATAAAAGTAATTTAAAAATTCTATTATTAACAAATATTTTTTATCATAAAAATAACTCAAATTACCAATTAAAATATTATTTTTAAATATTTGGTACAAATATTTGTTAATAATAAATATCATTAAAATATTTAAATAATATTTAATTTGCATATAGTCTTTTAATTTTTTAACTACATGCGAGTAATTTCAAATTTTATTATTAACAAATATTTTTTATCATAAAAATAACTCAAATTACCAATTAAAATATTATTTTTAAATATTTAGTACAAATATTTGTCAATAATAAATATCATTAAAATATTTAAATAATATTTAATTTGCATCCAGCCTTTTAATTTTTTAACTACATGAGAGTAATTTCAAAATTTTATTATTAATAAATATTTTTTATCCTAAAAGTAACTCAAATTTAAAATATTATTTTTAAATATTTAGTATAAATATTTTTTTAATAATAAATATCATTGAAAATTTTTAAAATTAATAAAATTTACATTTTTTATAAGGGTAATTTCGGAAATTATCATCACATTCTCAGGATTTTAATTAGCACTTTCCTATGTATACCAAACGCTGGAAAGTTACATTCCTAAGAATCACATTCCCAAGAATCACATTCTCAGGAATCACATTCCATGGAATGTGATTCCTGGGAAGGTACCAAACGCCCCCTAAGAGCAACGAGAGCTTGAGGAAACTCCTCGTATTGATAGAATAATTAAACTTGTACCAACAATCAAGCAATTTGATTTACTTGATCACATATTTGGCAAGAAATTTTACCATTATTTTTAGAGGTATTATAAGCTTAACGTGACTATTATGCTGGAAGAGTTGTTACCTTCAAAGAATTGTTGTTGTTGCCTTGGCTAACCATCCTATTTTTGTTTGGATAATCAAAATAATTGCTTTGTGGGTTATATCGTTCTGCAGGAGTAAAACTCTACTTCGTGAGGTAAAATTTCCACGACCTTTTCGACCATCATTTTTTCCATAAACACACTTGCTCCATAACCATATTTTCTTCAGATTTTCTTGCAGCTTGAGATTGCTCAAAACCTTGAAGAGCCGACGAGAGAATAGTGGATAAGGAGGATTTGTAAGCAAATTGTCTCTAAGTGTGAGAATATAGGCAGTAGATGATCCTTCAGCCTTAATATGCAAGTATGCTTGGTTCAAGACTCTCCTAGGATTAAATTCTCCCTTAGGTTCTTCATGGACTGCCATGGCTACGTTAGCCATCAATTGTCGAGCATATTCGCCTGCATTCACGCCTTTTGCTGTCTATCCTCCAACGCTATCAGCCACATCAAAAGTTTGTTTATTACAACAAATAAAATGAGTTTCGTTTCCTAAAGGCTTCAATTCATTGTCTTTTGGAAGATAACAAACTACTACCTTCATCTTTAAGCACTTTTCGGTTGAAACCACTTGATCATCAAGATTCAAAGCAAATTCTAAGACCATACCTTGAAGTTTCTTCAATATTTTCTCATTATTATCACCTTTTTTTATCTTCCGCAAGGCTTTTCTTCAACTTTCTTTCATTGCCATTGAAACCAAACTTGTAAAGAAAGCAACATTATTATAACAATGAGGAGTTTTTGTTGCAGATAAATATCTTAAAACTTTATTTTTCTTCTTCTTTGATGAATTGTTGGATCAAAAAAAAAATTGTTAGGACTTAAACTCTAATTTGGAGCTTGCAGTAGGTAGAAATGGTTTTGCTGGCTTGAACAATACAGGAACTATATTGCCAATGAGATTTGACTTTGGTTACAGGGTTATGTTGCCATTAATGAAACCTATGGCCAATGAAATGACATATGACAGATCAACCTTTATAGACGTTGCTTTGGCAGCTATTGATAAATTAATTAAGATGGCGCAAATGGATAATCTTTTTTGGATCAAAGGCTTGGCAGTACATGAGAACTTTCTCCTCTTGCATTGGCGTGAAACCAAGTGGCTACACAAGTGAGCCTACAAGGAAAACTGGCCTAGTTTTACTACACGACTTGCCTCTTGTAGAGACACTAATGAATGCGGTATGCCACCCATTCACTTTTTTGGGTTGAGAGAAATATATGAATTGGACAAAACTAAAAAAGATTCGATAATCAGTAATAAGATGATTCACAAATCATCCCTTCAAATTCAATCTATGGAGTGGACAAATTATTCATTAACAGAAAAAAAAAAAAAGAAAAGATCTGACTAAGAGAACAAACACAATCAAAAATCAAATAGAAAAAATTATAAAAGACAAGAAAAACGAATTGCTTTTGTAAGAAAACAATTGATTTTTTCTACAGATAATTATTAGTACTGTTTTTGTCTACTTACATGTCACCTTTACTTTTCATTTGATATATATATATATATATATATATATATATATATATATTGCAATGATTTATTTAATTTCACTTTTGGTAAAGATGGTGCTTTTGGTTGCTGCAATTGATCTATCACTGATTTTATTGATTGAATCTTTAAAAAATAAAATTGTTTGAAAATTATTGTTTGATAAATTATTTTCTGCTACTTTATGAATAGAACTGTGGGACAGAAATGTTTACTTGTAAAATTTAGTAGTAACAATTTTATGCCCAACAATTTTAGTATCTTTACAGATTCAAGCCACGCACTAAAACTAAGTCATTTTTTCTTATAGCCTTAGTTGTGTAGACACTTGGTTTCATACCAATGCAAGTGGAGAAAGTCTTTCTGTACTTTTCGAGATTCAAGGTTTTCGTCCCACCGTTCTATTATTTGATCCAAAAAAAAAAATTATCCATCTGCGCCATCTTAATTAATTCATCCATAGCTACCAAAGTAACATCTACAAAGACTGACCTGTCATACGGTATTTCATTGACCATAGGTTTCATTAACAACAATATAACACATCACCAAAGTCAAATCCCATTGGCAATGTAGTGCCTACATTGTTCAAACCACCAAAACCATTTCTATCTACTGCAAGATCCAAATTGGAGTTTAAGTCCTGGCAATTTAATTTCACTAATTGAGTTGGTGTCTAGTTAGCTCGGTCAGCCTTTTTAATATAACTAGAATCTACCACACCCACTTAGTGAGTTAAAAATGTGTTTTCAAAAAAAAAAATGTTATATTTTTAAAAAAGAAAAATAAGTTAAAAACAGGTGAGTACTTTTTTTTAAGTGAATAGTTATTTTTTCAAAAGAATAAAGATATTGAAAAACAATGAGTAGTTTTTTAATAGGTAGCTATTTTTAAAATTAAAATACCTAAATATACTTAATTATATTTTATTGATATAACTTTAATTTTGATTTTTATGTAAATTTCTTAACTGAGTTGGTATCATTTGACTCGTGACATTAACTCAAAAGTTTTATAATTAGAATAAATATAAATAATTATAAAATATGTCACCCTACTAATTTGCTGATCGAATAAAATTTAAAATTTTAATAAAAAAAATACAATAATTTTCTTTATATTAGTTAACAACACTGAGTTTTATATAAATAGATATAGAGAAATATATATAAATGTTATAGATTTATGCTTAAATTAATGGAAGGCTCGTACTTTATTATCAACCTTTTTACTGAATTTTTTGTTTACTTTTTTATGTAAATATTAAAAGTTGAAACGTTTGAAAAAAAAAATTCCATTGTATTGAAAAACTTTTATTAGTAACTTATGAAAACATCATCTATGCTACTATATAAAAAAAAAATATATATTCGCAAAGGGTCTTGAATCTTGGCTTGACATGTGTCGAGTTGCTTAGTTAGACATGTTTTGAGTTTTTTTGCTTGACACATGGCGAACTAAGATTTTTGAATTTTTTATTTTATTTTATAGTTAATATAATAATTTATTATTATATTTATTATTTATTTATTTTTATTTTATTTTATTTTAAAATAGTGCATTTAATAGGGCGAGTTAGCATACCCGCTGGTCAACTTGGGATTCGAGTTCGACCCGTTTCAAAAAAAAAGAAAAAAAAAATGGCTACTAACTTGAGTGAGAGTCAACCTCAATAAAATAATAAAATACAAATCACAATTTTATTTTGTTATTCTTCATTTATTATTTTTTATTTGAATAATTAAATAGGCAAAGTAAAATATAAAAAATGAGTTAATAAGCGAATTGATGCTAACCTTGTGTGAGAAATCTGACTCAATGAAAGAATAAAATATGCTATAATTTTATTTTGTTTAACTTGACATGTGGCGAGGTTTTTTTTTAGTTTTAAGGATTTTAGTTAATATTAATTTATTACTTATTTTTGTTTTATTTTTAAATGGTGCATTTAAAAGAGCCAGTTCGCATGTTGACCCATAAGTCGGCTTGGGATCCGCACCCGATCCATTCCGAAAAATGAAAAAATGAACTTGCTGCTAAACTGTGTGAGAAAGTCGATCCAACGAGAGAATAATATACAAATCACAAATGTTTTTCTTATCCTTCATTTATTATTATTTTTATTTGAATAATTAAATAAACAAAATAAAAATATAAAAATTGAGTTAGTAACTCATTAATTTAACAAAAAATAAAAATTTTCAATATTTTTCACATAAATAAAGTTGCTTTAAAAATAAAAAATAAAAATGTTTATATAAAATAATTTAAATAAATATAAATAAAGTATCATAGAAACTTGATATTTATTAATAATAATAATTTAATCATAGTTAAAAATTGCATTTATGAAATTATATTTTAAATAATGATTTTATTTCACAATTACATTGTTATCTTTAAAAGAATTTGATAACATGAAAATTATTATACTTTTCATTTCCCATAAATAAAATATACACTATACAATAAGATATAACTATTTTTAAAAAGTGCATATAAATAATACTTGAAAATACATTTGTATTAGGTAATTTATAAATAATTAATTATCATAAATTTAATTTTTATAATTAAACTATGATTATACTAATACTAATATTTATTAAAATATAAAAAGCATTTAAACAAAATTTAATTTAAAATAATTTTTTAATTTGATTAATTAAACAATTTAAAAAAATATTTGAAAATAAAAAACGAAAATGAAGATGAAGATGATTCTTTTCGCTTATATAATCTAGTAAATATAGTAAGGTAAGTATTAAAAAAAAAAAACGAAAATGAAGAACGTTTATATTATTCTTTTCGCTTGCTTAACTTACATAACATATTCCAATAAAAAAACTTAAGAACATATTATTTCTTATACAACCTTTTAAATATGTCAAAATAATCAAATGAGTTGTATATACATAATGAGTAATGCAAATATATATATATATATATATATTAACAATTTTTTTATCAAAACATGCATAATGAATTTTGACATTTGATTTTGAAGAGTCGATTAATATTATATATATTTGAATTTATTTTTTTGTAAGAAGGACGTATCTTATTTATATATTAATACTAGTATTTTGATCATCCATTATGTGGGTGTTTTGAAAAAAATTATTTTAAAAATATGAGGAAGTTAATAAGAATAAAAACGTGATAGTTGTTTTTTAAGAGTGGGTATTTTTAAAAAAAAAAATGTTTTTATAAAAGCAAATATAAAGACATAAATATACGTGTATTATCTTATTATATTAATTTTTTGAATTTTAAATAAATTTTTTAATTTAGTTGATGTCACTTGATTCATGACACTAACTCAATCAAACATTTTATATATACTATAGATAAATATATATATTTATATATATATAGGCAATATACTAACAAAAAAAAGTAAATTCACAAAATTATATGAGGAGAAAAAGTTATAGTCGGCTTAAAAAAACGCATTTGATACTTGGTTAGAGACGGTCTTGTTGAGAAAATTAAAATGTAAGTTTGACTTTTGCTAAATTTACATGATTTTCATTTAAAACTTATAATAAGTCTCTTGAATTTATAAATAATGATGGATGAGTATAATAAATTAACAAATAACAGTGTAATTTTAGCCCTTTTTAAATTATAATACATAAAATTAAGTAATAAAATTGTATAATAAATAAATAAAACTAATAATTTTAATTTACAAATACTAATTTAAATTTATACAATATCTATATATGTAGGGGTTTTCAAAACCCCTCAAGTTCCTATTACCATCCGCCTATGACCTAAGTTCGCAAAATCTTTCAAATTTCATTTGAAAGATTGTGGAAATGTACCATTTTCTTTTGTATACTTTTTTGAGGTCAAAATTACAAAAGCAAAATTTATAAGGTTAGAGATCCCAAATGAAAGCAATTTAAAAGTTAAAAACTAAAGTGAAATAAATATATATATATATATTAGGGATGATGGATTTTCTTTTCCTATGTAAGGAGCATTCAATGTTTTGATATTAAACTGAAATAGCTAAAATAATAAATAAATAAAAAACACTGAATTTCTCACTTTATTTAGATAAAATTTTATTTTTTTATTACACTTAAATAAGTTTTTAACTTTTAATTTGTATCCAAATAAATTTTTAATATTTAACTTGTACCCAAATAAGCTCATAACCTTTAATTTATACTTAAATAAACTATTAACATAAATCAACATTTCATTTGGAAAAAAAACTCATTTAGGTACAAATCGAATGAAAAGGACTTTTTTTAATATAATAAAAATATAAAGATTTATTTAAGAAAAATAAAATAATTTAAAGATTTTTTTTAATATTTTAGCCAACTGAAATTGGATTTGATTTACAATGGCCAAAACCTCATACATAGTGAATTGCTCATTACAAATGCCTTGAAAATCATAGGAGGGTTGGGGCGAGCGGGTTTAGGTGAAATTTGTCTCGTCCTATTTTGGAGTATTTACTAAAATATCCTTATTATTTTTATTCGAATACTTTTAAACCCTTAATTGTATAATAACTTGAGAAGCTAGGTTTTTTTTTTTTTTTTTTTTATTATTATTATTATTATTATTATTATTACTCTTTCAAGATTTCATCGTTTCTCTTCTTTGCTTCTCAAGCTCTCACTCTTTTCCGTAAGAATGATAAAACTCGATTCGCATCATGAATTTCGTATTAATATATTTCAAATGCAATAAATTTTTTTTGAAAAACGGGATGAGCGGAGTATGATGGATTTTGTTGTCTCGAAAATGAGGCGGGACGATTTTGAAAAATATCTTATACCTCCTATAAAATTACCATTTTACCTTTTATATTTTTGTACTTTTTTATATATACCCTTATACATATATATTATATGTAAAAGTAAAAATTTGTAGTAATTTGTCTTACTTAAAGTGAGTTAAATAATTTTTTTTGCTGATAATTTGTTTTAAAAATGGTACTCATAATTAAATTACAATACTATTATTTAAAAACAATTTAAAAATTAATAGAGGTGGAGTGAAGCGGGATGAAATAGGATGGTTATGGATGCAACCAACATCCATGGAGACGAGGTGGTATTGATTTTCAACATCCAAGACGGTGAGGGCGGGAGATGGGACAAGATATTCCAAAGCCGAGGCAGGAGCGGATATTGCAATATTTGTTCCGGTTTTGCTCCTTACCATCTCTATTTTCCCAAGCCAAGCCTAACAGCTTAACTCCAAGCTTTGTCGCTATCGTAGATCCAATTTGCTCCTCTAGATCAAAATTATGTTATCTATGTTTTAAAACTTAATAAAATCATAAAATGACTAAAGATTAAGTAAAAAATATAATGTTTTATTCTTTAAAATTTTATAAGGATAAAAAGTAATACGGGTGGGCTTAAACTATACCATTTATAATCTGGACGGGTCTGGCGAAATTTGAGGTACGAATTGTCAAGCCGAGCCAACTCAACCAAGCTTGGACAAGCATGTATAATATTGATACCATACCTAAACCCGACTCATGAATACGTCTAGCGTTGCTACAGGCACTAAATTTTTAATAATAAGATATATAACTATTTTTCTTTTCTTATATTATGTGTAGAAATTAAAAATTTTATGAAGATACATAGAAAAGAAATACTAATTGATTGAGCGATCTTTATTTTTCTTTCCAATTTATTACAAATTATAGATTTTATTAAAATAATTAAAGAGGAAAAAAAAGAAAAGAAATAAAAAAAGGGCGAAAGGAAAAATTGGAGATAAAAATAAATTAAAAAATAGTAAAAATCATAGTTTTTTTTTTTTTTTTTTTTTGCCTTTAACAAAATATTTTTACTTTTAACCTTTTTTATTGTCAATTTTCATATATATATATATATATATAATTCTATTTGTTCTCTCTTAAAGCTTTATTCTCTCCATTTCTCAAGTGCAAAAGAATTTAATAAAGAACCACATATGATTTTCAATGAGCAGAGCTGCTCAAATTTGAAGAAAGATGAATATAGAGCATAAAAGTAAAAAAAAAAAAAAAACTTGTAAAATAAAGAAAAGTGAAAAAGAAGAACTTATTAAAAAATATTTTTTTCTCTAATTTGTTAAAATTACAACAAAAGAAAAATAGATTAAAAATTTATTAGAGTAGATTTTTTATACAATTTATCAAAATTAGAGGAAAATAAAATGAAAAGGAAATTAAAGAGTAGATTTAAAAAAAAAAATTGTGAGAATTATAAAAAATAGAATAAAAAGTATAACTTATTTTATGATATTTTTTGTTGTTGTTGAGAATTGAGGTTCCATAAAATTACATAAAAATCACTTCAAGAACTTTTTACAGTGTAAACTTTTTTGTTATTTGTCAAATAAAAAAACATGTGTAAACAAATGAGACCTTGTCACATACCAACAAATTAAATAGGGATGATAGCATATCGAATTTGATTAATTTATTTGAAAATTAAATTCGTTTATTATCTGTTTACTATCTGAATTTTTATCCGATTTAAAAAGCAATATTCGTCGGATATCCAAATTCACTATATGTAAATGGATATAGAATTCGGATATCCGAATCCGTTATCCGTATAAAAAAATGAATTCGAATATCCAACATTGTCCACATCAAAATCAAAGTGGATTAATAACAGATATTTAAGAATTCATATTCGAATCCGTTGCGGATAATAAATCTAATACCCAAATTCACAAATTATCTGAATCTGTAATATTTGGATCCGAAAAAAAAAAAAATCAAATAATTTTAAATATTTATTTTTTTTACTATCCACTTAGGGATGGCAATGGAGCGGGGCAGGGGCGGATTTTGCAGTATCCGCCCCCGCCCCGCCATAGTACTGCTCTGCCCCGCCCCGCTCCGTCATGGATGTTGAAATTTCAATACCACTACCACCTCAATGGATGTCGGTTACATCCATAACCGTCCCGCCCCGCTCCGCCCCATTTGATATTTATTAATTTTTTTTATTTTTTTCAAATAATAAAGCATTAAAAAAAATTTAATATAAATTAAATATAAACATGTTTCTTATATAGGAAGAGAAAAAAATAAAGTATTAGGTTTAAGTTTTTAAAAATAAAAATAATAAGTTTAATTATATTATTTTATTATTCATTTAAAAGCTAAATATGTAAGGGTAAAATTATAATTTTAGTATTCGGGGCGGGGCGGTGCGGAGCAGGCAATTACCACAACTGCTCCATCCCCGCCTTTCAAACAAAAAAAACTGCACCGCCCCGCTCCGCCTCCATTGTTCAAAAAAAAAAAAAAACCTCTCCATTCGGATCGGATCGAAATCCATCGGTCGGATCGGATTTTGCCATCCCTATATCCACTGCTATCTTAAGCCTTATCTTTATCTTTGTCTTCTAATTCTAATAACTTTTATATATAAAAGAAAAATTATATGGAATAAGAAAAATAATTGAGAATTCTTCTTTGAGAAAATTTGCACTCAAATTAGGGAATAAACAAGGAATAAAATAATATTAAGATTAGAAATCTTATCAATTTGTCTTTGCAATCCTTCACTTTTAATATGAAGACTTAAAACGCAATGCATCATGTAAATGAATTATATTGAATACGAAACCGAGCTTAACTCAGTTAATTTATATAATTACTTTTAAGATGTAACATCCAACAAACATAGAACTCAATTAGACTTGACAATTTTAAATACGACACGATTACACGACACAAGAAAATAACTAAAACATTGACATAAAACACGACATAAAAAATAACACAAACACGATACGAATAAATGAACGTATCAAAATCTTTTTAATATGAATTATTAACGTAGTAAAATCTTTATAAATATATAACATCTTAAACACGATTATGATACGAACAGAACACGAATATACAAATTATCAAATCTAAATTCAAATCTCAAAACTTAAAGGTTATGGACTTAAAGGTTATGAACTTATGTGGATGGATGTAATAAAAATATACAAATTTATTTAAATAAAATGATAAAATTCAGAGACTTTTATTATTTCAGTCTTTGTTATGCTATTATACCACCCTTACTTCAAAGTCGCAGGATAATACAGTTAAAGAAGAACTAGAAAAACCAAAACAGAACAAGAAGATTAAATTCTGCTAAAATAGTGGTGCTGTTACCTCTTATTTTAAGGTTACATATAGCTGTTAAAGTGAACAAAGCTTTAAGTGACTACCAACTCAAGTTGAAAGCAACATTTTAGCAGATAAATTCAAGCATGATTGCTTCTCATTTGTGCTCTGAGAATTTACCAAAACATTCACTAATCTGGCACATCTCCAGGGATCATCTTTTCCTAAACCGGGCGGAGCTCGTTACTTAGCAAACAGTTCGTAGTTTTTCCTTATGGGGACACCGAACTCGCGGTTGCCTCAGATTGTTTCTCTTCAAGTTGAGTTTTGAGGAATGCCAGCACCGAAAGGCGCTGCAAGTGAAACACGAAAATGAGAAATCGTTTTCCAGGGATTAACTAGCCTCAAAACTACATTCGAGGAAAAAACTTACCCGAGGCTCAAGACTGGCTTCTTCGGATTTCAATGTCAAAGATTCTATCAATTTTATGGCTTCTTGAAACCCATCAACAGCCACATCCTCTTTTCCAAGAGTTCTGTCTACGTCTGCGACTTTTGCGAGCGAAACAGCTATATCCAGAATCTGCAATACAAAAGCAACAGCACGAAAACAATGGTACACTTTTCAATGCCAACAAAAGCATCTAAATCCGAAAACAACAGAGTTTCTCCAGCACTACAATGGATTTCAATCTATGTTACTCGGACTCGGATGTGAAGTGTAGGACACGGGTATGTTTATTTTTTTCAAGATTTCCATCTCTTTGGAGGGTTCTTGAAGGATCATATCCCCATACACATGTCCAGATATGCGTCGGACACGAGTGTCAAGCACAGGAGGTACTTCAAGAAAAATGAAGAGTCGGAGCAACATAGATTTCAATCGTAAATTCACCACTGAAAACAAAAAACCAAAATTCAATATACTGGGAAAATTGTAATTTTTTGTAGTGAAATAGATTGAGCAAAAGAAATATCCAATGTGATGCGAGGAAGGAAACTATATATAAATATTTGAAACTAAATTTTGGGTTTCTGCATAAAATTTTTCAGATGAGTTAACTTATTTCAGCATTTAATAATATAGAAACTGTATATAAATAACCATTTAAATCGTTTCAAGTAAACATTCTTTACCACCAGCATCTAATCATCGAAACAAACTAGCAAGTGATCCATATGAAAGAAACACATGATAAGTGGCATTAGTAAGCCCTATACCATTCTGAACTAGTTTCATACTTCATAAGAACTATATACTCTATTTTGTTTCATATGCATTGGTTTCCGCAAAAGCTTTAACAAAGTTCAACTCATTTGGATCTGTTTTCCTTTTTCAGGTTTAGTTTAGACCAAACCAACCATAAAGGGAAGAGTGAGATCACAACCCTAAGCCAAGCCTGTGCTATTATTACTTACTCAGAACATGTCAGCATGATAATACTTGTGATCTTTACTAACAACCTGCCAAGGCTGGACTAATTTGGAAACATTGGGCATTTTACTTTATACCCACTATTCCGTCTGGTTTTTGGTTCCTAGTATGATTTTATTAGTAGCTATGATTGGGGCTATATAGCATGCATAGAACGACTAAGGTGAAAAGACAGGATGCTCAAACTGTAAAAACTAACTATTATCATGCATCCTCTGCCATAAACACAGCTGTATTTGAAATACTTCTGCCTGAATAATCACATAATGACTCTGGCAAGGGTCAACAGGCATGGCCTATGTTACTCGGACTCGGGTGTGAGTGTCGGATACGGGCATGTATCCGACACTCACAGGGTATGTTCGATTTTTTCTAAGTTTTCCATGTATCCAGGGTCTTTGGAGGATCATATCCTCATACCCATGTTCGAATATGTGTCGGACACGGGTACTTTAAGAAAAATGAAGAGTTGGAGCAACATACCCCACCTTAAAGGCAAGCCAACACACCAGCCATACATCAGGTATATGCACCAGGAATTTATTTGGAATTCATTTGTACTTAAATCTCACAAAACCTCTTGAGGCATAACCTGCTCTCTTCTACCAATCCCTGCACCTCAAGACCTGCTATTAACCATTACAACCACCAATCCCTCGAGAAATCACATGGACCAGATCACACTAGAGATGAGCTTTTCAGATATATAAGGTACCAAAGGAAATACCTTCTTTCAGAATGTTAAGGGTTCTATAATCACTAACATGATGCAAAGATTTGAAAAGTCTGCCTGCTTCACTAGTGGTGAGTTTTAGGAATATGAAAATTAGGGAGTTCTACAGTTTATAGTTATTGAAAGAGGGACTTAGTGTTAATAGTTGCATTAAAGTTTGATTAATAGGAATCCAATTGCAGAACAGTGACTGAAACTGAATGATGTGAGAAAATTCTGCATAGCACCAAAAAGTAGGGTTTTAATGAGGGTGGAAGATTTGATTGACAGGAACAGACAGAAACTATGAAGGATCAGGATTTGCTGTTACCAAGTGAGAGTTTGATGTAAGCTATAATCGAGAAATACAGGGGCATTTGCCCACACCAATTGACAAACTTTTTGGGACTTAGTAATTTCGAAGGTAAATTTATGGGTTTGCTGAGTAGGTCATGATATTAGAGCTTGCAAAAGGAAAAATCGAATAAATTGCGACCAGAGAGCATGAGATGTATAAACAAGAAACAAGAAAATAGAGGGGGAGCAAAAGCAAATAAAATCTAGGCATTCGCATCTGAATAACCAAGTAACTCAGAATTTCATTCATCAAAGCTACCAAATTATGAAGAATGTAGGGTGCCTATAGAGAAACATGGAGTAAAGCTAAATCTACCAGATTTGGAATCTAAATATGTTAATAAGTAACACTAAACAAAGTCCAATGAAGGATACAAAATTACACACAGTAAACTTATAGAAACATTCAGACTCACCCAAATTACTAAAAAAGGACACCATAACTCATAAATATAGCAAGAGATTACAAAGCTGTCCCTATAAATGGAAATTTCCTCAAATTGATAATCGCAGAATATATATATATATATATATATATATATATATGCATTCCAATAAAAAAAAGAAGAAACATGCATGCTTTTTTTGGTATACATTTGCGAAAATATATTAAAAAAAAATAGAATAAGAATACTTAATCCTCAATGGCTGCAATATAATGTCCCTACTACTCGGGAAACATCTCTAAGAATATCTATCGTCCATTATAGTTTTCCATATATCATTATGTAACCAAAAACAAAAACCTTTAACAAGTTTAATTGGTCCACTCAATTAATTGTCACTCAAACGTGCTGATATAGATCTATAACAAATGCTGCAAGTTACAAGCATCTCATTTTATACCATTTTGATAATGCTAGAATGCCAAGATACAGCCAATCCAGTAACATCTCTGGATAACTTGAGAGCATCCATAAGAGATCAGGAAAGAACACTTGTTCCTATCAATGTCTTTGATTCAATGAAGTTGTACATATCCAAACGCAACATTGCAGATTAATAAAAGAGATTAATTTTTGGTCTGTTTCAAATATAACGAAAACTGAAACTTTAATGTGACATGATAAAATACACATGACATCAGAAGATATGATACAATTCACACATAAAACACACATATACAGGGACTACGATGATAATATCAAGCTAAGCTAAAAAGAAAGAAAAAATATATATACAGGAAGGAAGAGAAGAAACAAGTTGCTAACCTGAGAAGCAACACCAGGATGATTCTTGATGACGTCACGGCGGACACCCAATGAACGGAAGTAGTAAGACCTTGCAGCTTGCAGATCTCCATCATAATACTTGAGGTCTCCAATTTTGTTAAGTGAAACAGATAGTGTATGTGTGATCTGTAGAAAGTAGGTTCGAAATGATCATGTTGGCCTCATTAATGAGGAATATAAGCGAAGCATCACAAGCAAAGTTTATGGTGCTGTAACCTCCAGATCATCTGTTGGCAATTTTGTAAGGAACTCAACACTCTCCTCAAAATAATTGATTGCAGCAGTAGCATCTCCCGTTGCTCGACTGCGAGAAACTTGAGTGTTCAGATTTACTCAAACAATTGCTTTGCAAATACAAAGATGTATTCTCCAGTTGTCCCAATGAGAGAGTTTATTTTTAGACAGTTTTGCTCTGCCTAAAACTAAAGCTCTCATCAGGCTATTTCAGTGATTCTTCTCTAAGTTTTCCACATCATGTTTTAAATTAGGCCAATCTTCACATCAGAATTCTGTTTCTCCTCATAAACAAGATTAATATAAGAATACAAATGAATATAAGCTCCAATTACTTCTTTCAAGAATATGGTAACTTAAAACTTACACAATCCAATGCCCGCGGACCAACTTGTCCACTACATTATCATTCTTTAGAGCTGAATGCAATACTCAGGACAAGAACAATACTCTGCAGTCTAGACCAAAGGATTTTTTTGTGCGATTAACTTTTTAGTAATATTTCTTTATTTAGTTCTTTGATTATGTTTCTAAAATGATCAAAGCTCAAAAATAGAACAACAGAGATAGCAAACAAAAAGAAACCCAAACCAAACCAGATCAGATCAGATCAGATCAGGCAGAACCAGCATTATATTATGTGTTAAAGTTTGAAGAAGCTTCAGCTGAAATTTAACAGAAGTCTAGCAATAGTGCACATGATCCTATCTTAAACAATATTCATTTTTGACATCCAAGAGTAAGCACATGGATTTTGTTGCAAATGACAGTTAATTGTTGAATCATTGCCCATATTTCATTGTTGTCAAGTGGGCCCATGTAGAAAATGTAATGTGTCGAAGAACAGTGCAATATTGCAGTCCAAGAATTAAATTCCAAAAAGCTTACCAGCTTTAATGAATAACTCGATATATGCATGTTCTCTATAAAACGACCATCAGCAACACATCCACATCCAAGTTTAAGAACTGTCTAAAATCTCCTAACACCACTCCCTAATCACCCTCCCAAAAGCCAAAACCAAATTCCATAGCATAATTAGATGAACAGATAAAGCAGTAAAGTAATAAAAGCCCAAACAAAGCTTATATGGGTTCTCAGTGACCAATCCTGATTACAATTGATTGACCCTTGGAAATAAACTGATGCACCAATGAGTATAAACTATCAAGATAACATAAAGACCCCATAAGAATCCAAAAAGAAGTAAGACTCAAAAATAAATCTACTAGGGGATCATAACTCGAAATAAGTCTTCAAAGCTTCTCTAAAGTGCTGCAAACAGTACCCTTGAGTGGTATGAACATGTAGCACTAAAAATTTGAAACACTACTAAATAGTGGCCAAACCATAGGTTGATTGATAGCACATGCCGCCAAAAGAAGAGATCTCAAGTTCAAATCTCTCGTCTCAATCCACTAGGGGCCCATAATTTTTCTAAACTAAAATCTTCAAAAATTCTCTAGAGTGCTGCAGAACAGAACCCTAGAGTGGCCTGGACAGCAGCACTACAAATTTGTAACATTAATACTAAAGTTTGGCCAAATCATAAGTTGATTGATAGCATATGTTACCAACAGAAGGGATCTCAAGTTAAAATCTCTCGTCTCAATCTAAAAGAAAAATGCACAGACACAGCAATGCTGCCAGAGCATTCTGAAGTGGAACTTCAGCAACTCTCAAAAGAAGGATCAGCGCAACTCCTCAACCATATCTAAAACCCCTCAAAAGAAACCCTTGCTAGCTTGTGCACTGCATTCACCTTTTCTTAAATCCAGTCTAAAACATGCTGCCAAAAGTCTTAACTACACATCTCTGATTCAGAACTATCCAACACTTAATCTTAAAACACTCCAAAAAAAAAAAAAGTTGTCAATATTAATGCATTGGAAATATTGCCATAGAAACATCCTCACCATTTGAGTGAAAGAAGTCTCTTGCCCTGTCGGAAACCCCATCTATGGCACCAATTTCATTGGATTGTTCAAACCCAAATTCGTTGACAGTGCCCATAACAAGAAGCACACCTTTTCAAGGACATCCAATCTTAAAGAACCCAAAATTCCCACATCCAAGCATTGAAGTCCCACACTAATAAAAAGATTATCAGACAGAGATCATCTAAGCTTTTCCAATGCGTAATAAAGATAGAGCTTAACATCTCTTTGCCATCTTTTACTAACTCATCTTCCAACCCATAATCTGATTCTGGCATGCTAGTACAGATGAGCCTATAACTTATAGGCCTCTTATCCTTTGAAAAACGATCTCAAAGGTCTAACTTAGTCCCCAAACCTAAGCCAAGCTCACTCAGTCCTCACAAACTCAATAAAATTAAAACAACTAGGTTTTGAAGAAGAAGAAGGACAGATATGTTCTACCAAACTAAGTCATCACTTAAATTAGAATGACTATGCATATCTAACCTGGAGGCTCTACCAAACCACAATCCTGTAGCCCATTTTATTCAAAACTTGGCAGTGCAGTCTTACCCCTCAACATATTCAGCCACAAATTGCAAACTCATAGCTACATGTGTATTTTCTATCACCTTATACCCCTTTACAACCTTTATAAAAGCCCATGATCTACCCTTTTCCTTTAAAATAGGGTATTATCTTTTCCCGCTAGAAGGAACAACTCTACATACACACAATTGCAACTTGAATAAGACCCTGATACTCTTAAATAACAACTAGCCAAAAACAACCTCACCTGCTTGGATCTGCACCCTTGTGAAACACACCCAAACTCTTTTCTTTCAATTTAGACCACCTACCCAAATGAAGAACCCCCACAAACCTGAAGCACCTACTCCTTGAGAGACCAATGACATAGAAACACCCTCATCAATCTCCCAAAAAGTAACAAAACTCCCAAACTTATTTGAATTCAACTAAAAACCAATACTGTTTAACGAAATCAATCTTTTTGCACCAAATAATCTCGCATTTCTCACAACAAAACTCTTTAGACATCCTCAACCGCCACTCCATCTCTGCCACATTAAAGTAGATCAAGATTCTCCTTCATGATCCTAAAAGATCCTTTGTCACCCTTTAAGGCCAGGAAAAAGATTTACAATCAAATCATTTTAGAGATTTAAAGTCACTTTTGCATGCTTCAACTTTCATTAGTTGACTTATGGATTGGTCTTGGCCTCAACAGGTTATGCAACTTTTAAAGAAGCGAATAGAGACCCTAGGTGACAGTTTGAAACTTTTAAGTAATGTCTTTGATTTCAACATAGTATCATATCATTAGCAAGGTGGATATTCTTCCATACAAGTGGTTTAGTAAAAGCAACTCATTACAACAATGTGAAAAACACATGGGCTTAACAAAGCATTCCCTAGAGAAGATACCAAATTATCAGAGAACTCAAGGAAGGATAGGCACAAATCTCATATTTGAGTTTACAGCAAGCCTTGAGATTTAGAATGAAAATCACAGTGGCACAACTTAAACATCTTAAAACCTCAGATGCACATTTAGTAACGGAAACTTTCAATCTTGCAATTCTAGATGCAAAAAGTAAAATAATAATTAAAAAAAAAAAAAGCATTGATGTTAATATAAACTCAAAGATTTGAAGACAATTTAGCTAAACATTCAACACCTAATAAAACCTTAACGTGCTCTTCTTGTATATCAAAATAAAAAATCTATAGTCTATGCAAACCTCATCGACATAATTGTGCTTTACATGTGCATACATACAGGCGTCAGCAGATAAATGTACACAATAAAGAGACAAGAGAGGAGTGTGTGTGGGTACATACCAGATATCACCAAGCATACCCAGAACTGCCCCAAGCTGTGAGCACAATTCCGATGTGTTGCCTATTTTCTCTAATTGATCTCGGATGTCTTCCGCACACATAGTGAGTCTAGATTTAGCGCTTTCTATATTCTGAGCACGAAATGCCTATATAAAGCAAGCAGAAACTAATTTCACATAAGCAAAAAAGGCTACTCTCAATGCTAGAAATAAGGAAATAAAGCAAATGTGCAGGAAACTTACCCTCATGGCCTGTTGCACCAAGAAAGCACCTCTGTCCAACGAGACATCCTCGTAAATTACCTTTTTATCCTCATTCAAAACTTGCTCTCCTTCTCCATTGGTGTCAATATGTGCCCTTTTGATCCTAGCATGCCCTTCAATAAATCGATCAACCATGCTTTGAAGATTGGTGTCAGCTTCCAATTTCTCTATGTCAGCTCCACATAATGGACAATCCTTAACCCGTGATATACACACTCTAAAAAGAATACAAATTTATCATTAGAAGAAAAAAAAAGGCAAAAAAAGGGTCAACTACGGGGGAAAAAAAATCATAAAAAAGTCAAATAAGAAGAAAAAAAACCCACAAAAAAATCATCACAAAAGAACAGTCAAATAAGAAAATTGCATCAATGAATTAACATAAAAAAGCAGCAAAACAACCATCAAATCAAGGATTATCATAAAAAAGAACAAAAAAAATCGAATAAGAAAAAGGCATCAAATAATTATCATAAAAAACAGAAAGAAAGAAAAAAAAGTGAAATAAGAAAAACCCAAAAAGTTTTAAAGAAAGCAAAAAGGGGATAATTGATTATTACTTGCAAAAGAGATGAGAACAAGGGATACATTTGGTGGAGTCAAAGAGAAGTGCTTGGCAGATCATACAACTGAGAGGACCAAGCTTGAAATTGTTGGAATCATAACCAAAGGGGCATTTGGGAGACACGGTGGCGGTGTCGCCGGAGTCTTTCCTTGCCGCTTCGCTGCCGCCGAAGGTGGCTTTTTTGGATGAACCAGTATCGTCCGGTCGAGCCGCTTTCACGAATGGACAAACCGGGGTGGTCATCTTTTTTCTATAAAAGGAAGCAACGAAAATCTCAGAGGAGAACATATATATATAGGATCGAGGACAACGGCGTCGTTTTTTATCTTTGATTTTTTTCTATGGCTCCCGTTTTCTTCTGCAACGCGTCTTCACCGCAACGGCTCATCCTCTTAGGAATAGAAACTATCTATAATTATATTTTTATTTTAGCATTAAAACCCCTATAGTTTTTCTTATTTCCAGAAAAACCCACGGAATAGGGATTTTTCTCTCTTGGGGCCAAGATATTTTATTTTTTACTTTTTAATTTAATGTGTTCAATTGCCAAAAAAAAGAAAGTGCAATTCTCGAGCTTTCTAAAGATGGAAAATAACTAATATATCAAACTCGATTTGGTCAAAGATAGTGATTAATCTTTCTTTTATTTATTATTTATTGACAATAGAGATGGAAATGAAGTAGGATGGTACGAAAATTGTTTTATTTATTTTTGTTTTATTTTTATATAGATGTTGAAAATTTTTATTTTCGTAGATGTCGATTATATTTATAATCACTTCACGTTACTTCATTTCATTTCACTCCAATTTTTATTAATTATTTTTAACTTAATACTATAAAAAATTATATTATATTTTATTTATGAATGTAATTTAAATATATAAAAGCATATATATATATATATATATATATACTAAAAATATATATATAAAGTATTGGTATATACATATATATCTAATATATATATAAAATATAAAAAAAACTATAAAATATTTTAAGAGGTAAGATAGTAACTTAAAAAGATAGGAAGACGCGGACAAATATTTATCAAAATCGTCCCGTACTATTCCACTATGCTTTTCAAATAAAAAAAAGCATCTTCATTCGAAGTAGATCGGTGCAAAATTTATCAGACAGATCAGGTTTTGTCATCCTTAATTGACAAGAAAGATTGAAAAATGAATTAAGATACTAGATAGAAGAAAAAAAAAAACCCTGCTTTGTCATGATACTTTTAAGTTTTTTATAAATTTTTTAATTAATTAATAATAATAATTAATTTTAGTTTATATTTTATTAAATAATAATAATTTATTTAAATATTTTATTTTTAAATTTAATAATATTAATATAATTATATTTTTTAATTATAAAAATGAACAAACTATATATTTATTATTTTTTGGAAATAGTTAATTAAAACAATAATAACAATTTTTCTTTTCTTTTCCTTTTTTTCTCTTTTCTTACTAAAACGCCACCTTTTCCCATCGAAAGATTCTTTTGACGTCAAAAAAAGATAAATTAGATCTAAATACCCTTAACATTTTCAAAAATACCCCATTATCCAAAGAAAAAGATACTTTTGCCTCAAGTAAAAGACAAAATAGAACAAATAAATCTTGGATATTTAAAGAAATACCCTTTGAGTTCCTAAGGATTCTTTGTGAAAAGTCATAAATATCCATAAAAGATGACAAAATAAAATAACAAAGTCCTTTAACTAAATTAAAAAAATGCCCTATGAGTCCCTAAGGACTCTATTTTTATTATAGTATATGGTTTTAAATTTATCATTTTATTTGAGCTGATAAATTAAATTTATCATTTATTTTTGTTTAAAAATTAAATATTTTATAAAATATTCTTTTTCAGTTAATTTTTTATTTTTTTTCTAAATTAAAAAGTATAATTGTAAAATTATATTTTTAAAAGATGAATAATAAATTTGATTCATCATCATAAGTAGAATAGTAATTTAAACTAAACGAGTTGAACCATTTCGGATTTTCAATTATTTTAATTCAAATAATTTGATAATAATTTATATTAATCTACTAATATGTTTATATTTGTATCAAACTAAAAATTATACCTAACAGGAACAATTTAATTCCTCTGAATTTAAATTCGCGTCAAGATCAAATTAACTTTAAGTCAATTTGGGATATTAAGCATTATTTGCACAAGACGTTATGTCGCCATAAAGAAAGTATCTAACCGTCAACAATTATGTGATCTATCGATATCCGTAAAGTTTTGAGTAGATCTGTTCATTGATCGGATTAAGTCGCGGCTCGAAATATTTTTTATTTTCTTATCAAAATTCTGTTCGAGCCGGGTTTGAATCGATTCGAAAACACATTTTCCAATTCAAAAAATATTTAAATATTATTTTTATAATAATATTTATATTTTTATAATTAAATTTAAATAAAATAATATTTTTATTTAATAAATAATAATTTGGATCAGACTGGGTCGACTCGAATTATGAAATCCTTACCCAAACTCGATCTAATTCGAGTCGAACGTCGAGCAAGTAGCCTAAAACTGTTGGATCAAGTGGGTAATCAGGCTTTTGGATAAGTCTAATTTTGAAATCTTAATTTTAATAATAATATAATTCAATCCATGATAATTAAAATATATATATATATATATATATATATATATACATGATCAAATTAACTTGGCTTGAAACAATGTCTAAGCTTTTGGACAAATTACATAAACTTTTTCTTGTTCCTATTACGTCAATCTATACGCAATCAATTATATTATAACACATCAATGTTTTGTTCAACAACATTTTTACAAATTCATAATTCCAAGAAAAAACAATACATGGTTTAAGGATAAAAATGGTCTTTGCTTTCTTCTAATATAAATTAGACTTTATAATTCTTATATTTATATCATATTTTTATATTTTTATACGTCATAATCATGTTTAAAATATTATATATTTTATATAAGCTTTGATACGTCAATAATTCATATTATATAAATTTTGATATTTTCGTGTATTCATGTAATTTTTTTATATCATATTTTAATTATTTTTTTATGTCATATTCGTGTAATATAATCATATTGTGTGACATGTAAATGATCTCGAAATTTTGCTTGATATTATAAAAGTAACATCATTTATATCTATATAATTATGAACTTACGTAAGCATTAAGAAAAGCAATAATTACATGATCACCCAAAGACTTGAGATACCTTAACTAAATGTCCTCCAAATTCCTATTTCAAAAATATTTCAGTAATAACTCAAGATTTACCTAACAGTTATGTTATCCTGACTCGAAAGAAGTATCGAATACGGATATTAGTCCGGCACGTGCATGCTCATTTAAATTTTTTTTTCTTCATATATTTGAAAAACATACTCACATATTCATGTTTGAATATGTGTCGTACACAGAGATCAAATATGGATACTTCTAAAAAAATATAAGTCCGAATAACATAACCTAACAGTTGTTATCTTTAAAAAGATTGAGATCCAATATTCAATCCTATGTTGCTTCGACTCTTCATTTTTCTTTAAGTACTTATGTCTGACGCATATCCAAACATAGATATGAAGATATAACCTTCCAAAAACCCTTCAAATACATGAAAAAACTTAAATAATTGAATATACCCATGTCGGATACATACCCGTATTCAATACTCACATCCGAACCCGAATAACATAAGGTCAATCACCTCCCTTTATATATATATAAAAAGAAAAAAAAAGAGAAGTAATCTTCCATCCATGGGCTTTTCCTTTCAAAAGGGTGCTAAAATGCCCACCCCCACTAAGCTCCTGAAATGTAGGATAGCCATGTCAAGCCACATCTAAGAATCTTAATGTCTTTGTTATGCCATTTCCCTCCTTTCCTTTCCTTTCTTTTCTTTTTCTTTTCTTTTCTTTTCTTTTCTCACTTTCACCATTCTTTATCATCCCTTCTTTATTTCCTTTTCCACCTTCAATCAAAGGCCAAAGTGTCAACACTTAACTCAAGTCCTGGTGCTAGTTTGGCCATCCATATCTCTTTGTTTCCCCTTCTTAGTTTGGCCATCCATATCCTTCAATCAAAGACAACTTGCTTCTACTCGCTACCGTATTCCAAAAACCTTGTTGAACGAAAACCGCTCTCATCTTCATACACCATAAGATAAAATAAAAAAAATCCCTTCTACCATCGAAATTTTCGATCTTTGCCTCCAGCATTACCTTGCACTCGAACTACTGCACCCTAATCAAAACACAAACAAAAACACAAAATGATTGTAGAAAACAATCAAAATAACCGGTTTCAAGGTTAGATTAATCAAACCAAGAGTCCAAGACGATAACTAATCAAGAAATATGAAAGAAGAAAAGAGAAAGATATACATGATTTAAGTACCAATTCCTATACACTCGTACTTACAACAAAGAAGAAATTCATTATCAAAAGATTTAAGGGTAAAATGTGATTTAGTTCTCCCCTGAATTGTCCATTACAACAAATCTGTCATTGCAAGTCATTCGCTAAGGATATCCATGTCTCTCCAACTTTCCAAATGGAGGTACTTCATACAAACCTTAGAAGACCTAATTGTATTTTTTCTAGTCTAAACCGATGTGATAACCTGAACATTAGTCACTAGTGCAACACTTTTTTACAATTAATTTAAGGTGTCAACACTTTTGTACATCTCTTGGAAACCCAGCTTTTATTTTACAAGTGTTGGCACTTTTAAATGGAAAGGGTTGCTACCATCACCTAGGACAGACAAAGTTACAAAATTAGACAAAATTTAAGCCATATTGATGTTGATTTTAGCACCACTGGCATTGAAGACGATGTAGGATCTCGTAGCAATATCTTTTATCTAAGCGACATATACAAGCACTACATGTTTATAAAATGATCGAACGAGTACTAATTAGAATTCCACCATGATTATTAAAAAGATTGAATTAATTCTCAAAGAGAGAGGTAAGGCAAAAGAACTCACAAGTTTGAACTTCTTGTGGTGCCCCTGTTCAGAGCACATATTTTGAACCAGTGACAATTAAAATCCAAGGACCATTTTGCTGTCATAAATCTGCAACAAGTTCCAAGGAATATCTGCATTTTGGAGATGAAGACCCTGAAGTTCCCTGCATTACATTATATGCATTTATGAGCACAAAATTTATATCTTTTAAAAAAAAATTCATAGCAAAAAGGTTGTGTTTTTAATAAGTACAGGGTCCCCCAACCTCTCGTCCTCCATTCATATCCTCATTGAAAATAGTAACCATTAGCTAATGATTTACTTTTGAAGCCAACGATAAATACTCATCACCTATAATACTCAAACTCGGGTGTGAGTGTTGGACACGGGTATGTTTAATTTTTTTCCCAAGATTTCCATGCATTTAGAGGGTCCTTGGAGGATCATATCCCCATACCTATGTCCAGATATGTGTGTACTTCAAGAAAAATGAAGAGTCGGAGCAATATAGCTCATCACTAAATCTTCCTCTTCATCTCAAGTTTTCTAAGGCAGATAAAATTAACGTAATATGAGGCACAGTTTTGAAAATACAAAGGGAAATATTACAGATAACATGTACATTGTAGTAAGACATCATAACCGGTATCCAACTTTATAAATTTCTTCCATGACTTAGTCAAATCTTATTGCATAGAATCAATTAAGAAAATTAGTAATTTAAAACTGTCTTTTTTTTTAAAGACTATTTGCTAAACTTTTTCGAAAGTCTTTGTTTTGAGCAGTGTAGAATAAATTTAACTAGATTTTTAATTCTTAATATATTTCATGCAATACCAGAATCTTAAATTTCTTGCAACTTACAGTTTTTTCTCAAATATTAGTTTTATATAATTGCAAATTATTTATCATAGAAGCTTGTCAAATAAATCCATGTATTGCACACATATTTAGCTTTACTTGAACAAGGAGCTCTACAATAGAAGTTAAATAAAAAGAGTCCAGATTTGATGAGAAATGCAATTCCTAGTAGAAAACATGGTCCACTGAGATAATAATCAAAGAGGGAAAGAACAAGCTAGCAATAGTATATAGCTGATAAACAAATAGGAAATTCACAAAAGCAATTGGGGATTTTGGGTGTCTATGTTACTCCGACTCTTCATTTTTCCTGAAATACCTGTGTCCGACACTCATATTCGACACATATTCGGACAAGGGTATGAAGTATGATGCTCCAAATATATGAAAAAAATTAGAAAAAATTAAACATATCCATGTCGGACACATATCCGTATCCGACACTCACCCCCGAGTCCAAGTAACATAGTTGGGTGTGATTGCACTTAAGATGTGACTCAGTTGGTTTACAGCCAATATTTATTAGCTCCATACAAAAAACAGCACAAAGATCCATCTCAAGGTAGAAACACCACCTCTTCGAAGTTTGCAGTAATTTAATCCTACTCAATGTTCATCCAAGGACACATGCATTCCTCGTTGCTCATTAAAAATGAGGATGTTCAGGTATTTCAATCACATAAAATGTTAATAACACACCGAAACGTGAAGTCAAATGAATCTGATCAAGACATCTAAGAGATTACCAAAAACAATAATTGACTTTAAAAAATATTTGTCTCTACTCTCTAATCATTCTTATAGATATTGCGAACAGAAAGAGATAGAGACCTAGAGAGGCCTCTTCTTATCATCTAAGCAGCCAAATATTCTTTCATTCAAATATACATGCCCAGATTCATGCAAGCTAAAACTAAATCAAAAGAATCCACGAAAATTCAAGGGTTATTTGGTCAGGATATTGCATGTGCAGTAATTTGATTTAGCAGAATTAACGGAAAGATAAGGAACAAAAATACCTTAAACTCTGGCCTGCCACAAATCAAGCTCATCTCAGAAAACTCTTCATTTGATGTCTGAAAGTATGACCACGGGTAAGCACCATTGCTCATGAGTGCCAAGGCAAATCTTTACTATTTAGCAAAGAGGCCACCTTAAGGACTAGCTCTATGTTAAGAAGATAAGTCATACCAGCAATACTACCTGAAAGATCACAGAGATCAAGCCAGTAATTCAGAACACTATTTTGAAATTACAAACAAAATGCCAAAGGAAAATCCAACTCACTTTGGCTAAATAAAGCATAGAAATAAAAGAAACATGAAAAAAAGACAACCTTACAGCTCAAACAGCTGAAGGAATTCAGCTGCACCTCAGCTGCAAAGTTATAGCATAGCTATATAATCATCAACATCAACATGGATATCATGTCTCAGCAGAAGTTGTTGCAGTTTCAAAGCTGCACTTTCTACGGGATTCTTGACCCACTTTTTCTCAAACCCAAGGACAAATGCTCGATGAGTAACTTTATTAGGTAGGATACCATTTCTAATCATCATTGCCACCAAGTTGCATGCCTCATCCATGTCTCCAACGCTACAAAATCCATGAATAAGAGTGTTGTATAATACCAGGTCTGGATTCAACCCAACATCAAGCATCCTAACAAACAGAGTGTTAGCTTCTGTCATCCGGCTTGCCCTGCAGTAGCCATTAAGTAAAGCACTGCAAGTCACAACATCAGGTTTCACATGGTGTTCACTCATGTAAAACCATACAAGAAATGCTTCCTCAAAGTCCCCTTTCTTGGAGAGCCCATCTATGATATTGGTGAATGTCACCATATCAGGAGAAACACCCCTTCGGACAAGCTCATCCAGAATATCTTTCGCCTCATTTGTAAATCCTCGTTTAATTAGGCTGTCAATAATAATGTTATAGGTTGTAACATCAGGAGAGATGCCGACTGATCTCATCATATCTACAAGCATAAAGGCCTTGTGTAAGTGGCCCATCTTTCCATAGCCATCTATGACCGTGTTATATGTAACAATATCAGGTACCAAACCTTCCATTATCATCTTCTGAAACAAACATTCTGCCATTTCCAAGTCTTCAGATTTGCAGCAAGCATCAATGAGCAACGTGCATGTAGTCACAGATGGGTTAATTCCACATTTTAACATTTTCCCAAAATATTGAAAAGCTCTATTCATGTCCTGATCTTTACAATAGCCTCCAATTATAGTAGTATAACTAACACAATCTGGAAGCAAGCCCAAATCAAACATCTCTTGAAAGATCAGAGAAGCTTTTACCATGTTACCATCTGCACACAACTTTGTGATGAAGCTATTGTATACAAAAATATTCGGTTTAAGATTAAAGAAATTTATAACATTCATTGCTTCCTTTGGTCTTCCAACTTTACAGTAACCTTCAGCAACAGAACTAACCAAAACTGAATCTGGAGAAACACCCAATCTAGTTATTTTAAACAGCATAGAAGTTGCTTCTCCTAAACAAGACATCTTGCAGAGAGAGTCAATTATTATTGTGTATGCAACAACATCCGGTTTAATCCCATAGTTTTTCATGTCCATTAGCAATTTCCAGGCACTTAAAAGGTGGCCTTTACTGCAGTACATGTCAATAAACAAAGTAACAATTGAAACATTTAAACCAATCCCTTGCCTCATCATTTGGTCCAGAAAATCCCAAGCAAAGTCCAATTGATTTAATCCTAACAACGCCTTAAGTAGAGAATTACAAACCCCAATTGACGGACTCATGTTAAAACTCTTCATTTGACACGTTAATTCAAAAGCCAAACTAACCTTGTTTTCCTTAATATAACAATCGACAAGCATGCTGCATACAGTTTGTAAAACCATTCTATCACTATGAGTCTCGTAAAAGAGTTTGAACAATAAATCCTCCGAAGCTTCTTCGCTACAGCTAATTCTTACTAGATATAGAATAAAATCCACTGCTATATGATTCATGTTCCCAGAAACTAATATATGTATCATTTTACATACCGACTTAAGCGAGTGCAATGATCCAATGCAATATTCAGACAACTTGAAGAAGTGCAAAGCAAGCTCAGCATCCAAACTTTCATCAAATAAATCAGTCAAAATCCGAATTACATTCGATTCATTCAAATCAATGGTACATAAATTCTCCGGGTCAATATTGCAACCGCGTTTCGAGAGTATTGACTTGATCATACTCATGGGATTGTTGCATTCTTCAGAGTGTTGAGTGGTAAAATGTTGGGATTCTAAAAGACATGAAGAAAATGATGATAAATGCTTACTAGGAATATGTCTGAATGGGTTTTTTCTCCTAAACAAGAGCTTGCTGAAGACTGAACAAGAAGCTTTCATGGACAGCTTGAAATTTTTGGTTCACCAGCAAGAAATAAGCTACAAAAAAAGGTAAAATAAAAACAAATTATAGCATTTTGATACTTAGAATTCTAGTTCTTGCAATTTCAACAGACAGAAACAAGTTTTTTTTTTTCAAATAAAAAAAAAAAAAAAAAACTTAAAAAGGTAGAAGAAAAAGGAGAGGGAGGGTTTGAAGAAACACACCTGAGGGCTGAGGCCGAGGAAGAGGGGACTAAAAGTCGAGAGCTTAGGTTTCGTTAAAAATAGTAATAAGATGGGGGCTTTTTTTCAAAAATATTTTAAATTAAATAATATTATAAAAATAATACTTGCAATAATAAACCGAAATAATTATTTTAAAATATTGACCTTTTAAAAAATTAAAAATAATAATATTTAATTTATTCAATTAATTAATTATTTTTATTTTTTAAAAATATTTTGATAAATTTAATTCAAGAATAAAATTAAAAATTAAATAGACAAAAGTTGAGAAAAAAATGTGTTAAAAATATCTATATCTATATTATTTTTATTTTTATGATATTTGATCTTTGAATTCCAAAAAATTATTTTTTAAAGTTTTTGAATTTTAGATTTAATTTCTGTAAAAAAAAAAATCTATTTCTCTTTCTATATGTGATTATGTTATAATTTTTTATATGTTTTTATGATTTTTGGAATTTTTTTGCTTTTATGTAATTTTACTATTTTTGAAATTGTATATTATTTTATAATGTTTTAATTTTAAATTTTGAATAATTATAGATTTAAAAAAAAAATAGAATCGAAATTTGGTTTGAATTTTTTGGATATTTGGTATTTGATTTGAATTTTTGGAAACTAAATATTTTATTTTATTTTTTGGAAAAGTTTAATATTTATGGAATATGGTTTAATTCTTTGAAAAAACTTTGCTTGAATTTTTCATTTTTTCTCTCTCCACTCTTCATACTTCTCTTTGTCTTTTCTTTTTCATATTTTAACTTTAAGGAAAAATTAAAAAAATTGCGTCTTTTTAAAATTTTGTGTATATTTGATTTAATTTTTTGTAAATTTTTTTGTATGAAAATTTCATTTTCTTTGTTATTTTTACTCTTCATATCTTACTTTCCTGCTTTTTTCTATTTTAACTTTAAAAATAAAAAAAAAACAATTATATTTTAAAAATATATATCGTATATCAATTTAAGATCTACCGTATGAGAATCCTTTTTAATATTTCTTAAAAGAAAAATAAAAATAATTTTAAAAAATAAATTAATTAACAATTGTCTTAGAATTAGCTATTACATGAAAGCTATTGCCCCCTTAGGGGCAATTTAGGTATCATGATGTCCATGTTCATGGCATACTAACATGCTTGATATCATAAGACCATAACCCAGCAAAGTTTCTCTATTTCCTTCAAAGAAGCCCAAATCATCAGCCTCTAAATACCAATTATTCATTAAGCCAAGCCCATTCTCCCAACATGGCGATTTCATTGGGAATCGAGCATTTTTTATTGCAAGTAAATTTATGTATGAGTCGGGTCGGATTACGATTCAATTTTTTTTTGTCCATACTCATATTTGGAAGGGTCGGAGCCGAACCGTAGACCTGAATTTATTATTCATCCTTAACAAAAAATTATATATTTTTTTTATTTTTTTTATATATTTTTAAAATTAAATAAAAAAATATTTTTAATTCTATAAACATCAAGTCGGCCCGGATAAAAAAAACACATGTCTAGCCTGACCTAATATGAGCATCTTCATCCTCGACCTTCGAAAAGAAAAAGAAAAAAATCATATCCAAAATTACGCCTACGATTTTTTTTTTTTTCTTTCTCAACTATATCATCCAATGAAGTAACAACCTTTTGAGTTAGAAAAGTCTTGAGAATATTTCATTGAGGCCATTTACTACTCGACGATTTCGTCATCAACAACATCAACGTTGGAGTTTTTTTCACCAAGAAAAATTGAAGAAAAACATGCATGAAGAGCCTCTGCCAATAGCTCTGAGTATATCCAACATAGATTTAAATAACAGTCGCAATGCAATTTTAAAGTTTTTATTTAGCGGTTTCGATTATTTTCATCATCGATATTTGCGGTCGATATTTACCGAAATTAACCGTATTAACGTTCATTACATCCGCAATCGCGATAAATGCGACTCAACAAAAAACACTTAACTCTCAACAACAAATCATTACTAGTCGGTCAAGCCAATCTTCCTCAGCGAAAAAGTGCCACCAAAAAATTTCTTCCACAACAAACATCACAAGAAAGGAAGTAGTTTTTCCAATTCTTTAACCACCAGCGGCATTGTAAACCCATGTTTGTAACTCCTTCTTGATTAGGGTATAAACGAGACAACTGTACTCGCAAACTACTCGGGTTCGGTTCAAAAAAAACTTGAACTCGGTTTGGTCATTGTCGTGTAGAGCTCGAGCAGCTCTAGCTATCGAGCGAGTCGAATTCAAGTATATTAATGTTTGATTCGAGTAGCTCGTGAACCTAATCAAGCTTTTTTATTTTTAATTAGTATTAAAAAAAATTCAATTTGAATCAGACTCGAGCATAAATTATCGAGTTTGAAGTCAAACATGAGAATCGAACTTATTTTTTACTAGATAAACGAACCTATCGAGCGAGTTCGAATAGTTCAATGTTTATCTCAAGTCGAGATAGAGTTTTAAAAGTGAAACTCGATCGAGCTCGAACCAAGCTTCTAACCGAGTAACGAGGAACTCCCCTTGGTCCAGAAGCAAGTAATGTGAATGACTCATATATGGTCTTCTCTATCAAGCTATCACCAATGACCCGACAGTTCTAGCCGGGGAGACCCTCAAATGGTCGGCCATTGCACCATTCCTATTTACTTCATTTTTTGACACTGCGGTTGTTAAAATTGTATCTTTTTCTACCCACAATCGAGATTACGATTATCATCTCCCTTGGAACTTTGTTGTTAAAATTATATCTTTCATGCCTACCATCTAGAAGAGGTAGGCTATTCGTCCAAATTCGAAGGTATATTTTAGAGAATTTGAACAAAAATATTAAGCATATTTAAAAAATTGGTCGGGCCTTAGCTCCAACAATCAAAGCCCAAGCCCGGCCCAGTCCGTTTTTCATTTATATAATATATTATTTTTATATTTTATATATTATGTATTTTATATCATATAAAAAATATATAATATTATAGTGTAAACATTTAAAAATATGTTAAGACATCCATGTTTTAGAACTTAATAAAAGAAAAAAAAATTACTGAAAATTAAAGGATTAATATATAAATTAGTCACTGTACTTTACACCTTTTGTCTGTTTGGTACCTCAAGAAAAAAAAGTTGTCAACTTGGTACTCCAACTTTTCTTCCGTCTATAACTTTGCCTCAAAGTGTGACTCCGTTAACAAAAAACTGATGTGTATTTGATGCCCAATTAAATATCTCCACGTGACCAATAAAGCAAGGTCATTTTTCAAAAATAAAAAACACTATCATTTTTTTTTATAACATTATTAAAAAAACGAAATTTTTTGTAATAATACAAAATTGATTTTCTAAAGAGAGGGTTAAAATTTGGGGTTTAGGGTTACAAAATAAAAACCAATTTCTTTGAGAAACAAAAATCGATATTTGTTTAGGGTTTTATGATTTTCTAAATCATATAAACCCTCCCCAAAGAAACCAAAAATTAGAAAGAAATTATAGCAGAGGCATCTTTATGTCCCAAAGCCAAATTCTCTCCCTCTCACGGAAACTATCAAATTGTATAAATTCTACAATTCTCAGTATTTTATAGTTATACCCTAAACTTTTTCATCATTTAATCTACCGTCTGCAAAACCAAACCTTAAATTTTTTTATTTATTGTCTTTTTTTCTTTGAATTCTCTGTAAATTTTTTCAAGAACATTCTTCAAAATTTTTTTTTCTGGGTCTGCTTTTGGGGGTTTAGTTTTTTAAGATGGATATTGAGCAAAAACAAGCAAAGTTAATCGATCACTTCTTGAAGCAAGCGTCGGCTCAAAAGAGTTAGGCTCTTGGCTCCGTAATCGTTGAAGCGCCGTCGCATCCTTCCCTCTTTGCCTTCTCCGAGATTCTTGCCGTGCCCAGTGTCGCCGAGATCTGAACTTGTTCCCTTCTCAATTTGTTTCCTTCTTTCTTCAATTTAAGAAATCAAAGCCGTAACCATTTTTTTTTTGCTATACATGTTCCCTTCTCAGTTTGTTAACTATTCAGTATTATGGGTATAGCACATTCCTGTTTGGTTAATGAGAAAATTGGATGAAAAGCAATGAAATAAAAATTTAGAAATTTCTTTTCTTTTCTTTTTTTCGTTTTTTAATTATGTATAAAAGAAAAGGGTAATGTGACTTTTTTATTAAAGAATGACGAGAATTTGTTGGTCACATGAATGCATTTAATTGAACAAAAAAATATATATCAATTTTTTTTTAAAAGAGTTATATTTTGGAGTAAAGTGACAGAAAGATAATTTGATAAAAGATATAGAGTACATGAATCAATCTATATATTAATTCAAAATTAAATAATAAAAAGATATTTAAAAAAATAATAATATGGACGGACTTAAACGGATTTAGACTATTCATTTATAAAAATAGACAGATTTGAACAGATTTTAAATTTATATTTCGAGCTAAATCAAATTTAAACAAATATAAATAATGTTAATATCATACCCATAAAAACCTCTACTACTATCAAAGCTATGAAGGCCAATGTGCCCAACAATTAATGCATTTTCATCTTTCAAAATGATTGCCAACGAAGACACTGGCAGAAGAGACATTTTCGACGATATCCTATTACTCATAGATCCCAACAGTAACTTCTATAACACTAGCGGAGTTCCTGATTTCGATATCCAAATATCAATTTTTGTCGACATCTTACTAAAAGCATGTTTTACCCACAAATAATCCTAAAGATTATATCCTCAAACACATATCTTTTGACGATGTTTTCACCTTTATTTGGTTAAAAGAACCTGAAACCGAGCCATCTCCAGGGAAAACCAACTTTTCTTGGTTGTATTTCACCATCTTTAGGCCAATACTAAAACCCTGCAGGGACGCAGACCGTATTTATCCCAGCAAGCACAAGTCCAACACTTTTGATTTAATGGCCAATGACGACTCCATTTCACCTCCAACAAGGCTCCATATCAACAGCCTTTCCTCACCTACTCCAAAATCCTCCATAACAATATTTATCTTTTATTATAATATAAATTATATAAATATATAATATATTTATCCTTTGTTATAATAGACGTTATATAATTAAAAAAAAGGTTGAGTCAAATCAAATTTGAACCTTAAATATTAAAGTTAAGGTCTGACCTATTTTTAAAACGGACATCATTTTTTGTCTAAACCCCTTTAACATGCTTAACATTTTTTCCAAATCTTTTTCAATATCGGACGAACTTTCAAGTTTGGACTGACATGCCGACTCTTAAACAAGTTTAGAAAAAACATGAAATTTTAATACTCTTAGATGAACATTGTCAAAAGAAAAAAAAAACGTGTAATAATAACTTTTAGGTTCATGAAAATAACTTGAAACTCATTATTAGCTTTAAGTCTTTAACTATTAAGGTTTTTTTTTTTTTTAAAAAAAATTTATCTCTAATTTTGAGTTTAATGCTAAAACCTTTGATTGTTGCCATCCTTTACATAGGTACATATTATTAACTTTTTTTAATAGATTAAAATCTTAAATATTAAATAAATTGATTGTGGAATAAGTAATTTCATAAAAAATGAAATAGATAAAAAAAAAAATTGTCACAAAAGTATTAAACAACACTTTAATTTATATAATATTAAATTTATAATAGTTGATATTTATTATTATCAATGTTTAAAAAATCGGACTGGAGGTTAAATTGGTTAGACCTCAGGTTATTGGTTCAATCGGTTGGACTGGTTGAACCGTCCGGTTGCATTAAAAAAGAATTTAAATATTAAATAAGTAATTTTAATATTAATAAAGTAAATATTTAATAAAAATATATATTTGATTAAATAGTATGATCTTTAATATAGATTTAAAGGGTTAAAGATTCAAATCTCATAACATAAAATAATTTTTTTTAAAAGGTTAAACAATTTTTTTGGTTTTTTTTCCTATTTTTTAAGGGTTCGAAGAATTCCTGATTCTATGATATGCACTGGACCGAACAGGCCATCAATTATTAATTCGATTGATCCGATCGATCAATTCGATTCGATTTTTTTAAAAACTGATTATATTAAATTTAATTTAAAGGTTATAATTAGACCTGCTCACGGGCCGAGCCTGGGCAGGCAAAATGCTGTTCCGGACCGGCCCGGCCCGGCCCGGAACAGTGTTTTTTATTATTATAATATTATTTTTATTTAATTTTAATTAAAAAAATAAAAAATTTATTTTTTTATTCCGATTAACAGTGATTCGAGCCTAAACGGGCGGGCCTGGGAAAAAAAAAATGGGCCGCGGCCCGGCCATGAGCACCTCTAGTTATAATACAAATACTTTGAAGTTGAAAAGACATTGGATATACAATATTAAATAACTACTAATTTAGAGTTAAACTTTTATTTTTTTATTTAAATTTATCGAAATTAAATTTTAATCATTAAAAATAAAAGTATAACATTCTATCAACATACCACGTGATTATTGATAACGTTAAACGTTAAAATTTTAAGTTTTGTTTAATTGATACTTTCGTTATTTGCCTTTTATCTTTTGCTTCCTATTCAGGTTTTATAAAATAAATAAATAAAAACAAAATATTCAAAACATCAATAGACAGAACCTTGACCTGCACATTAAAAAAAGAATAGTTCTTTTCTCATCACATAATTCCATTTCCACCCTTCACAATTTAAATTTATGCCCGTAATTTTTTTATACAAAAGAGGCTAATGTCTAGGAAGAATTGGGGAGAAGGAATTTGCGAGTGTTAATGGTCGAACTTGAGCTTTGCGAGAATCCATCTTTTAAGAGAGATAAGTGAACTATTTAAGTTAAGCCTTAAGTTCGGTGTAAAACTAATTTGTTTAACATATTTTTTTTATCAATTCATGTACTATTTATATTTTTACAAATCTAACTCTTTGACGATTTAACAACTTACTCGGATCCATTATATATGTAACGTTTAAAATTTTAAGTCAATGCAATATTACTATCATTTTGATAAAGAATAATATATTTTTCAATATATTAATGGTTAAAATTTTATTATTAACAAACAAATAGTTGAATATTTTTAATTAACTTAAAATTTAGCATACATGAATAAAGTATAAAATTTAATAGTTGAATTAACAAAATATAAATCGAATAAAAATATATGAAATGGTGTAAAACTGAATTAATACCGGTGTAAGTGAATCATCCTTTATATATAGGGTAAATTTGAAAAACATACCCTTTGCAACACAATAATTTTTAAATGGTATAATGAGTAAAATTATTTGAAAAAAAAAATGAAAAATATAAAATTATTAGGAAGAAAATTGTAAAGTCAAATTACCTTTGATAAAAAAAATTCTTCTCTCTTTTCCTCTTATTTTTTAATTTACTTTTTTAATTAAAAAATTAATTTTTCTAAAATTAATTTTTTAATTTTAAAACATAAAAAAAATTTAATTAAAATAATTAAAATAATAATAAATAAAATTTCTATTTTTTTTTTTTTTTAAATTTAAAAAAAATAAAAAAATAAAAATTTAATTTTTTAAATTTATTTTTAATTAAAATTTTTAAAAAATAATATTTTTTTAATGAAAGAAAAAAAAATTCATTAAGGACAATTTTATCTTTACAATATCTTTTCTAATAATTTCTAACTTTTCATTTTTCTTTTTCAAATAACTCTTAACTATTAAATCATTTAACAATTATTTAATTATTGAGAACATGCTTTTCATATTTACCCTTATATATATATTATGTATATTAGTTTTTTTTTTATTGATGTTTTGTTATCAAAAAGTTGTTAAAAATTTTAAATGATAGAAAGTAACATCATACTAACAAATATGTGCGGCCAACCAGCCATTGCCATCCCATCCTGTTGAGCATTCCATTGCCATCATGTTGACCATTCTCAGAGAACCCGTCTTCAAAAGAGAGTTGCTATGCTCAAAGGACGAGCCGTTTAACTAGGATGACAAAACCCGATTCATTCCACTAATTTTGTACCGATCCGCTTTGAATGAGAGTTTTTTTTTTTTTTGAAAAGTAAAAACGAGGTGAAACATAATAACTTGATAAATACTTACTCCGTCCTACCTTTTAAAATTATTATTTTATCCCTTAAAATATTCTATATATATTTTTTATATGTTTAGTATATATATATATATATTAGATATATACTAAAATCATATATATATATATGTATATTATATATACTAAATAATTATATATATATATATACTAAAATTATGTTCATGAATAAATTATAATATATATTTTTTACAATATTAAATTAAAAATAATTAGTAAAAAAATGAAGTGAAACACCATAGAACAATGTAGAACGATTATGAATGTAATTAACATTTATGCAAGAATGAGATGGAAGTAGATAAGACAATTTTCGCCCCGCCCCGCACCGCTTCATTGCCATCCCTACATTTAGCTATTGATCAAAGAAATAAGTCAATTGGAACCTGACTGACAAGAAACTCAAATATGCTGCAAAAATGGTCTCTACCAGAAATCTAACAAGCAATGTCTGAAACTTCCAAACTTCTTTTTCTTCTTTATGCTATCAACAAGTATAGAAAGAATATGGGGACGTTAAATGGTACAAAAACATCAGCAATTTCATCCTAGACTACACTAAACTAGAGTTATTTTCCTTTTCCTTTTCCTCTTTCTGATCCATGTCTGAAACAAAAACCCCAATGGTTTAACATTATATGTATGCTGTAAAAGAATGAATGACCTACTACTAGATGTGAAATCCCCATTACCCAACCATAATGTGTCAGACTTGCTACATGTTTATGCACCTTGGTAGTCGGTACTACTATTCCGAAACGCTTCTGGTATACGAAACTATACAATACCCTGCCGTATCCGTTTCATACACAACTTTCCCATCAACCAATACAATGCAGCAAAAAGATGCTTGGCTGGCTCCGTATTCATAGTATCCATGATTACAAGGTTGCTCAAATATGTAGTGAATGCACATTATTTGAGCTATTAGACACGAAATTCGTGTCTGAATATGGTTAGATTCTGGGTGAACCTGTCCCTGTTCTTTGAATTTAAGCTTCGAGTAACATCTGTCATAAGCTTGTCGAAACAAACGGAGATCCTCTGATGTTGATCCACGGGCTGCAAAATGATATGCATGAAAGGAGTAAAAAAAGTGAAGATGAAGAAAAAGATAGAGAGTCCTAAGCTAAAATCATCACTCGAACTAATATTGTAGCCATTCACACATGAAACCAACAGTTTATGAATTCTCTCGGAAAAAAACAAAGTTTACGATTCTCTAAGAAAAAACAGTTTACGAGAATTGCAGACTAATAAAATTGTAATATGTACAAATTGCGGTTAAGACAGCATTAACTACCTCTTCACCAAAGAACAGCATTAACTACCTCTTCACAAATTGCGAAACATAAACCACAGCCTATGTTACTCCGACTCTTCATTTTTCCTGCAGTACCCGTGTCCGACACATATTCAGACATGGGTATGGGGTGCAATCCTCCAAATGTATGGAAAAACATAGAAAACATTGAGCATAATCATGTCGGATATATACCCGTATCCGATACTCACCCCCGAGTCCGAGTAACATAGACCACAGCAACAGTAGTAGCAACCTATGTCCTCTCTGTTTGAGGGTTTGAGGCTTTGAGTAATTTTATGTATGAAAGTATTTCTAATAGTAATTGTTCATGTCTAACATACTAGACGACAATCGAAATTCACCGGTTTGTCAAAATTTATAAATTAAAGTGATCATAGTTGGGCCTTTCTGCAATAGTAATGATTTTTAAGGGATAAACCACTGCATCCACAATGATTATGAAATTAAAGATCCACAATTGTTAGGTTTAGTCATAACACTGAAAAGTATGCTTAAATAAAAGAACTAAACTGTACTACAGCCATAGAGGTGGAAAAGATACAGCATCCTTTATTTTCCAAAAATCTTAGATTTGATCTCAATGTAAGAAATTGAGCTAGAAAAGTTAGAATAAGGGAAATCTAAAGTTCAAGAATCTATGACCTATTCAGGTTTCATGTAATGAAAGATGCTACTCCAGAAGGGTCCTTCAAAGCCATTCCAAGCATGGTTCTATAGTTGTGCAAGGCCATAGAAGATCAAAGTTTGTTTATTTGTATTTATTGTCAAAAGTCCAATATGAAGTAGGATTTATTTCTAGTTTGTGGCATGGATTAGTAGCCTCTTTATCTAACACTTGGTTTACACTTTCATTGATCCTTCGCGTGGTTTACACCTATGTTACTCGGACTCCGGTGTGAGTCTCGGATACGGTTATGTGTCCGACACGGGTATGTTTAATTTTTTTCTAAGTTTTTCCATGTATTTGAAGGGTCCTTGGTGGGTCATATCCCCATACCGATGTTTGAATTGCGTCGGACACTGATACTTCAAGAAAAATGAAGAGTCGGAGCAACATAAGTTTACACTATATGTGGTTTTGGTCCAGTCTGATGATTTGGAGACTATTAATTTTGATCCTGAGGCAGTCCTATTTGAATCACAATGCCTAAAAACTTAGATGCTATCATTTTGTATGAAGTTCTATGAAAATTGTTGTTATGTAAAGAGAATCGTATTGCTTTAATGGTAATGCTGATCTCCATTACATACAGAATTTCTTCGAAGTGACTAAACAATTATGCTGAGGAGATATTTAACTGCCAAGTTATGAGGAAGCCACAGCAAATAAGCATCAGCCATAGAATGTCAACATGTTCTTCAATTTAGTTGCTTTAATGAAAAAAGGGTATGACTTTGGCTGATACTATGTCTTGAATCAGCATTAAGAAAATATGTTGCTGATCAATGGTAAGCAAATAAACCTATCTTCAAAATTCTGTTCACACATATGAAGTTTGTTGCGACAACTAGACGCAAACAGAAAAAATCGGCACTAAGAAAATGTG
This sequence comes from Fremontodendron californicum, assembly GCA_030761205.1. Taxonomy (NCBI): domain Eukaryota; kingdom Viridiplantae; phylum Streptophyta; class Magnoliopsida; order Malvales; family Malvaceae; genus Fremontodendron; species Fremontodendron californicum. The sequence goes on along the minus strand of JAULJL010000048.1, from coordinate 4,742,154 downwards.
TCGCTCATCCAAAGCTAAGCAAATAAACCTATCTTGGCAATTCTTTTTAAACATGATGTTCGTTAAAACAGCTATAAAGAGAAAAAAAAAAAAAAAGAGACAAAATAATGTACAAAAGACTCACCTGTGAAGCCAAAATTTGAGCTTTCAGATCAGCAAATATCTGCAGGACAATTGCAGTTCTGTCAGCTAAATATAGAAGGCTTGCATTTAAGATTCTAAAAGTTGAATAAGAAGTGATCAACTCCAAATTCAGTTGAGACTTTGATCGGTTTCCTAGCATGAGCAAGCACATAACAGAAACATGATATTGGGGCTACAGAGTACTGGTAGAAGGAAAGGAAGAATGCAATGGGCATTATCAAAAGCAGTCAAATCCTATTCCACAAGCACCTATGTTACTCGGACTCGGGTGTAAGTGTCGGACACGGGTATGTTCAATTTTTTCTTAGATTTTCATGTATTTAGAGGATCCTTGGAGGATCATATCCCCATACCCATGTTCGGATATGCGTAGGACACGAGTCTCGGACATGAGTACTTCAAGAAAAATGAAGAGTCAGAGCAACATAGACAAGCACAACAATGTGGAAAAGAAAAAACAAAATTAACCTGAAATCACACTATTATAGATGAAGACAATATAAATGATTCATGCCCAATATTATATTCAGTTTAACCATAAAGTACAAATAAACAATACGGATTACAATTTATTGTAATTTTGAGAGGGGGAGAGAAAGAGAGCAATAATTTCAAATAACAATTAAGCAAAATATTGCAGCCAAACAGATTTTTTTTGGGTTGAAGACCCTGGAGGAGGGAAGGGGGCGGGATGCAAAAAAGATCTCGAATAAACTTAGAAAAGAACCATGACAAAAAGCGCACTGTGATGTGGATCTGAACTTGTTGACCTTCTTTTCCTTTCTTTGAACAAAAAAAGGGAGGAGCACTGAAAGGGAAGGAACATGAAGAGGATTGCAAAGAGCAAATAGTGAGTAAATCTTCACTGATTCTATTTTGTATTTAACATTTCCCCTTAAATCATGGTAGTCATATGCAAAAGGTGCCACACAAAGACAAGGTACTATGTGCTAAAAGAGCACTCACTTTAGAGATGAGATCAACTGAAAATAACTTAGAAACCAAATATAAAATTGTGATATTTATGGCATATGCACATCTTTTCTTTTGTTGTAGGTGGTGGAGGTGCGGGTGGTAGTTCGTAATTTTTACTGGTGCCATATGTGAAATACCCATAGCATAGCAAAGCGCTTGCAATTAGAGCATTTCATGTCAGTCGGGAGAGTGCCTAGGTGCCCACAGTCAAACGCCATCTAATAGTCACCTCACACCTAGGGCTCTAAGATCCTTTTGCAGCTTCTTGCTTGTTTGAAACCCAAGGCAACTGCCTTGTAATTTTAAATATGTCAACTTACCCTCGTGACATTAAAAAAAAGTAAGAGAAAGATAATCATCTCTAAAACATCAAAAAACCAACAAGTAAAAAGCAGACTTCTACCTCAAAATTCTACCATAAGTTTCTCAAAGAACCTACTATCTACAACTGTCTCATCTCCAACATATATGAGAAACTGATATGATTTCAACACAACTAAAAGATTGTAGCCCTTAAATAGGCCAATGTTTTTATAGCTTCCTCACTGCCCCTTCTTCCCCCTTCTTTCTTTACCTTAATGATATTAGAGTTTTACAGAAAACTACAAGGATGTAAGTACTATGGAAATTAAAATGCCAATATTCTTCTATCAAATCTAATAAAAAGTTCTAGTAAAAACCACACCTCGATGTGTAAATAACAGCACATATAAAACCTGATAAGACTCAGTTACAATTAAAAGAATGGTTTCCTTCACAAGGCCATTGGCCACTGTTGTCATAACCAAACTAGACCAGATGGTTGAATCATCCTTGCCACTCGATGTAACATCAAGCGGCATGCAATCAAAATTGGTCAAAAACTAGCGAAACTGGCGACTTGTTGACTTAGAACAAATGGTTGTTTACAGAGAGAATTAAATGCTATCAAAACTCAAATCAGATACCTTGTAGTTTAAAGTGCCAACTATAAAATAAAGAAAACTCCAATATGGGATGTAAAAATTTCAGATTTATGAATTTCAGAACAGATCTTACATAGCTTTCATAGCAGATTTGTTATAAAATTTCATACCAAGATCTGTGCTAGGTTGCTGGCTTGCGAAATGATATAAAAGGAGGAAGAAACTGGGCAGAGTAAGAGCAAAAGAGAGAGTTGATAGTGATGACAAGAGAATGAATTAAAGAAAAAAGATAAGAAAGAAAAAAAGCAAAAGGGAATTAATAAGAGAAAAGAAAAAAATAAATAGAAGTTGGGTGTGGTAATGTTGAGCCTGCTTTGAAATCTCCAAAAGTTAGAATTATCATGACAAAATGAAATGAACAAGGATATTGGTCAATGGGGGCAGCTGGAAGCACTAGCACCACATTTATTATTGATATAACTAAAGGTGAGCTGTTAAGGCATGAGAAGTTGTATGGTAATTAATGGACGTTGACATTCTTTAGATTGGGCTTCACAATCAAATTCTTTTACTGGTCTGCTTATAAAAGCATTGCCCATGGAAATATTTTTCTACCCAAGTTAGTATTGCTAAAATTTTACAGACAAGACCAAGGATTAAGTCATGTGGAATGAGAATGCTAACACGAATTTTATTCATGTTCTGTTACCAATCTCAAGGTACAGTCTATTTACAATGTTCAAAGTATATAATTGTCAAGAAATTAACCATCTGTTGGACTTAAAATAGAAAGAGGATTTAGCAGAGAAATTTAAGGAAAGAAATTGCATATTATTACCTGCTCACTGATAAGAATTAAGCTCAACATAGGCCTGCTAAGACTCCATAGGTTGCCACAATCCTCAAATAAAACTATCTCGAATAGGGTCTTTAATATCTGTAATAAAGGAACAGAAAGTAATTGGACTGTCCAAAAAAGAAAGATTGGGAAAGAAACCATCAAATTCGGATTAAGACAATAAGTAACAAATATAAAATAAATAAAACACCTTGATTCACATATCACAAATATTAATGGTTCTAATCACAATGCAGGATTGATGCCTTATAGCAGTCATTAGTGTCGGTCTTTACAGTTAAACTTTCGAATATTAATATTACAGCTAACATTATGAGCTAGTAAGTAGGAGTTCATCTTTTAACATTATGAGCTAGTAATTTGATGAAAAGGAAAGGCCATTATTTCTTAATAATATTATTAAGTTACCAACATTACTGATTTCAAGATCTAGATTAGGTAAGCATAGCACAATCTAAGTGCACGAAGAACGACCTTTTTGACTTATTTAATTGTAGAGAACAAGAACGAACATGTACATGTCATTGCATAAAAGTCTCACGAAATTTCATGTCAAACTCAAGTTTTTAACATCATACGGCACTTTCAAGTCCGTTGAGCATAAGCAGCTTGACTTTGAAGTCATCTTAGGTGAATTCTGAACACAAGGTTCACCCAATGTTTAACATCCACTTTTCCTTTCTTCTTTTCTTGACCATATATGGCAAAGACTTTAATTCTACCAGGCATTTTGGTAAGCCAAATAATCAAACAACTAAGAATGATGAATTTTCGTTTTCATTCACTTTAATAAGAAGGTAAAAACTTGATTCAGAGTACATCCTTTTTACAGTTTACAGTATCTCACATTTCTATATTGTGACCTTCAATTAACTTTCTAAAATCATTTCTCATCAAAATGATGGTGTGGTATGACCTCCATATGGTTATTCAAGTATATGATCATTTGACTATCATCAGAAATTTGTATGTCAAAGGCTAACATTTGCCTGGTTGAGGGAATGGAAAAGGGCAAATAGGCCTTCTAGAAGAAAAAAAAAAGTAGGCATTTTATATGAATATCACATGTGATTTTATTAAAATTATTTAAATATCTATTCTAAAATTACAATAAATACTCAAACTTATTGAATTAAAAGATATATATAACTAACAAAAAAGTTTTTTTCTTATATATGTTTGAGATCAAAGATAAATACCGATTATAGAAAATGCTCACAAAATCTATAAAGCAACAAAACAATGCAGAGAGAGAGAGAGATGAGAGACAGAAGAAATTTTAAGCAACCTATTTAAGCAAAAGCGGAAGAGGTTGTTCATGTGTATATTTATATTTTCTGAATGTTATTTTAAATAAGAAATAAATTATATCTCTTAACGTTTAATTAAAGAAGAAAAGCTCACAATTTAATTCATAACATACTGAAAGAATAAAAAAGAATTAGAATAATTCAAATACTTATCAAAATCTTTATTATAAAAATAATTCACAGTTTAATCCGTCATAGAATTAGCACTTACGGCAGTAAGAATTAAAAAAAAATTGTTCTTAATAACAGATATTAGGTTCATAGTTCTTTTATCAAAATCTTTATTATGTTTACAGAACTTCATACAGGTGACCTAGTACTTCAAAAGATTTAGTAGATTCATTGTACTTAAGTAGCATGTAGCATTTTTATTAGACTTCTTAAATTGATGACTGATAATTTTAGGTAAATAAACATATTATAACTTCCAGAGTTCATAAAACTTTGTTTTCAAGTTTTATACAGTCTTCCTTAATAGACTTGAGTTCTTTACATGATTTATTGATCTAGCAGCATTTATTACTGTAAGTCAATCCCATATGATGTATGTATGTTATGATAGATAGATAAATATTTCATAGGATCAATGCAGTACACCATACTTCACGACATAGACTAGAAAAAGTTCTGAAACAATATGACTGGAATCAACTTTACATGATTCATCAAGTTAATGCAATGAATATCCTCCGGTTTAAATAGCCTGTGACTAAGATAACAGTAAAAGGAAAATCACACTGTAAAAAAGAATTTAAGCAATTGCTTGGAACAGAAAGTATAGAGGGTTGTTATGTTTTAAGTTATATGGTGTTATGAACCAAATCAATAAGATGTATTAGAGTTTATAGAGGACATAGAGAGGAGAATGAAGCAAACCATGGAATCCTCAACACAAGTTCAAAATTCAAATAATAACAAAGGAAACATAATAAGTCAGGAAGTCCATCACTCACTTCTGGAAACAAACTAGGGCAGTCTGCAATATGCTGGGCAAGTTTGACAGCAGCAGATGAAGCGGGTGCCTCCGCCATAGTGATGTTGTTGAAGTAGAAAACAGCCAAATTATCAACAGCAGATGCACACTGAAATAAAATGTTCATACTTGAGATTGAGTTTTAAAAAGAATATAGTATTTTGGGCTGGTTAAAGTCAGGGATATCAGACATGAAAATTTCGAGAAAGAACTCAGTTAAATTCTACTTATGTGAACAGGAAACAGCTTGACTTATTATTATTTTTTGTTTTGATAAAGAAACAACCTGAATTATTAAAATAAACATTTCTAGCAACACAAGAATAACAGGTAAAGGTCCACGCAATTCACAGCAAGATACAAACCTGTGATGAGATATTTGTATCCAGGCCTTTAAGACCAGATTCAAGGGAGCCAACAATATGCATAAAGGTTTCTGTATCCAAATTCAATATAATACTAATGTGGCTGTTGAATAGAACCTCCAAAAGGGAGAAATAGGCCCTCGTTAGCTGCAAAAGAATAAGTAAACAACATGATATTTCCATTCATTATAGTAATAATACAAGACATTCACATAACGGATAACAAAGTTGACATCATACCTTCATACAAATATTTGGTATGATTCCTAGAAGTGCTAATAGTGCCTCAGTACTCTTTTTTATTTTTGGTTTGGTAGGGGAAGCTGACCCACATTTAGGTCTTCAATTTTTGGCTTTTAGATCTCTTATTTTGGGTGGTTGCGGTTGCAAAAGCAATGTTTTCTCTTTACTTTTTTTCTAATTATAACTCCTATTGGTTCTCAAACTTTCTTTTTTTTTTTCACACTGTACAATTCTTGTATTATCCCTTGAAAATCTCTTCCTTTTCCCATCTACATTCTCACAACTCACTACAAATATCGGCTGAAAACCTAAAGTTTACAGTTAAAACAACAGTCCATTTCAAATTTTAAATTAACTGACATTCAAATTTTAAAAAAGAAAAAATAACATCCACAAATTAAAGGGAATGCAAAAAGAAATAACCATGACTTGATTCATCATTTTTCTAAGTGAGATGAAAATTGCAAAAACCAAAAGGAAATATAAAACCAACTAATCTAAGTTTGGCCATCCAAATTTACTCGAGAGAGACACGTAGAAGAGAAGATGGATAAGAGGAGGAACAAAGAGGAATGCCTATTATTGAGAGATTTGTGGCTTTTACAAATTTTAATAAGATTGAGCCTAAAAAGTTGAGAACATCGAATGAATATAAATTGATTTGGAAATGGATAGTAGAGAGGATTGAAATTGACAAAGCAGACGATATGAAAAGTTAGAGAGCAAAAATTTGAGCGGTTACAACATCATTAAGGAAGACCAAAGAAGTCTTGAAGTGAAGAATTACACAAGAAGTCGTTGAATCAGAAAGCGATGGTAGTACATCAGTTGTTGGGGAGTTTACATCATAGCATTGGCTGAATGATGATGAAAATTTTAGCTATCCTCCCTTTACAAATATTATTTGTTTCTGCTCCTAAAATTTTGTGATTATTGATGCTGATATTGATATACACACGCCTATGTGTATATATAATTCTTTACAAATAAGAGAATTCACATAAATGTAAACATCAACCAAGTCAACCAGCAAAATTACATGTGTGACACATTTTTTATTCATTGAGATCCTTAATGAATTTGACAACTCAAGTTATAAGTGCATAAAGCTCAAGTCCTTTAGATGGAGGTTTCCCAAAAGATTTGAGACAGACACTTTCAATGGAGACAAATAAAGAATTGCAGTAAAAATCTTGCATACCTTTCGAAATGCCAATAGATCAGCCAAAGGAATTGACATTGTCATCTTTAGAGCAATGCCCAGTGCATCAGAGAGTGCTCTATCACCATAGAGCTCAAACACACCAAAGTTTACATAGTTTCCAGCAAGACCTGCCAATTTGGTGGAAAATGACAAGTTAATTTCTAATTTGGTAAATTCTTCAATAAAACACAATATGCAACAAATACAACTTTGATGGTACCAGAATGGAGGTAAAATTAAACTACTGAAGTAAGAGAATACTTTGATGTCGGTAATAGTGAAAGAATACTTCCATGATATAACAGAAAACCAGTACAGGAAACTTTGCACCTAAATTATCTAATTTCCTTCAGGAAATACTCTAGTGCCTACTTTGCTGTTAAATGTTTGTATAAGCTAGTTTTAATATCAATCCCACTTCCATTGAAGAGAACAAATTTAAGGAGTTTAGAAACCATGAACAATATGGGATAATGAGATGATGGCATGATACGAACAAAAGAATCTTTTTGAGCAATATGGGGTTTCTCAGCCTTAAACATCTTTCAACTAGTTTCTTATTTCAAGTTCAATTAGCACTCCCCAATCCAAGAAAGTTAGGAAAGAAAAAACAAGTTAAAATCAGCACATCATGGGAGAAGAAACAAAATCCAATTTTAAAACTTTCAGCTTTGATTGAAATAAAGCTATATGAAAAAATTCAAAATTTCAAAAATTCAATGAATATAAACAGAAATTCAAAAATAACAATTATCCTAAAGCAAAAGATGAAAGGAGAGAGAGAAAATAAGAGGAAACAGAGCAATGCTTGAGGAAAAGGACCAAAACAAGAATTCCATGCTGCTTCTAGACTCGTATTTTAAAGAGGGGGGCTTTTGAAGAAGGGAGTGGTTGGAGGCTGGTACATGCTTTGGAGAGAGATGGAGGCAGCAGTGGTATGTGGGACTGTACATGTAAGTACTGAAACGAATTATATAATTAGTAAAAGTTATTCAAGCAGGGCCGAGACTTCAAATCTAATGTCCAAGCACAGTGCAAAAATTCTTCAGCCCCGATTTTCTTAACAGTAGCCTGCAGCCTGCTCAAGTACTGGGCTAGGCTACTGGGATGGTGGGTTGCTGAGCCTGTGGACAGCTCGACACTACATGCTTATGAATCTTTAATTGCTAAAAAACTTCCTTAAAAGATTGACACTACATGCTTGCATGAAAAAACTTCATAAAAGGCTAGTTCATCATAACATTTAAATGTTTACACCAATGAAACATCTCTATGAGAGGAGAGTGGAAGCATGAGAAGAAAAGGAAGAATAAAAACTAAAAGAGTAAAATCAATCTAATGGAGCATGTGCATAGTAAATATTGAAAAGTTGAGCTCGGTACTTCAACTAAAACCAAAAATAAAGAGTACTTTAGACTTTATTGATCTTTTAGACCTAAAAAACTTAGCTTTTTACAGGGTTTACCACTCCCTGGTTCAATTTAGTGTTTGGTGACTTCATTTATCAAAAAAATAAATAAATAAAACTATTGCAGGTTCATATTCTGACCTCTTGCCAGAATAGTGAGTGAAATCCATATTCCCTTGTACTTGAAGGCATATATATCAGCAGGATTAGGCAGAGATAAAATCCTTGTCCCATATGCTACAAGTAGTTTACTGACTTCACGGAAAAGAAGAATCCCATTAGGAGAGGATGAGTCAAAAGTCAACCGTTGTGCTTTGTTCAAGACAAACTCAGCCATGAATTTTAACAATGGAGTTGTAACCTGCAGTGTTAAATCAAACAATAACATACCCAGGATTAGAGTTTACTGGCAGATACTAATGCAACAAATGCACCACATACAATAACTTAATATTTAGATGGCAGATGGCTACAAGTAAACATGACTACAAAAAGACAGGCAGAAGTTACAAGTAACCTCAGTTCATAAAATCTTCCAGTCATACATGAGGTGACAGAATGGTGGAGCAACTGTAACAACCAACTTAAACAAGAAAGAAGCAAAAAATAATTTCCTGCATATTACAGAAAGACATTGTATGGACAACAGATACCATGCTTTTATTTTCAAGTCCAGCTCATAAAAAGAATGGGAAATTTTTTGTGATGGCCACAGGACAAACCCAACTTTAATATTTTGAATACTCTGACAACACGAGTATAGCAAGATAGAGTGTTAAATAGATGAACAAGACGAGACTACAACAAATAAAAAAATCCAGGACAGCAGCAGCTGTAAAAAACTGGGAGAGACGCCAGGAATAAGATGGTTGGGTCATCTACAACATTGACTCACTAATATCAGTGTTGTCAAGGGTGCAAGGCGCACTCTAGGCGCTAGAACCCTTATATTGCCTTAGGCGCAAGGCGCAAAAAAAGCGCTCGCCTGAGTGAAGTAAGGCGCAATATGTATATGTGTGTATTTTTGTATGTGTGTCTGTGTGTGTATATATATGTATATATATATAATAAGCTTAAGATATATAATTATGATAATAAACTCTAAAGAGTGATCCAGTTTATCTACAAAACATGCAAAAAAAAAATTTTTGCCCAATATGCATGATTTCCTTATGGTCCCATATATGTTGTTGAATACTCAAATATTGAGAAGTGGAGAGTTTGATACTATCCCCTTTCTTACTAGTAAAGGTACATCTAATGAAAAGAGTTAAAATAAAAGAAATTAAAGAGAATTTCAATCAGGCGAGCTTTTTTTACGCCTATCGCCTTACAAAAAAGCGCGCCTAGGCGCACCAGGCGTGCGCCTGATCAAATGAGCCTCGCCCGAAAGGGTCTGAGGCGCTTTTGTTATCTAACGCTAAGGCGCAAGGCGTAGGCGCGCCTAGGCGCACGCCTTGACAACACTGACTAATATGAGAGCAAAATTGTTCTAATAACAGTAACACATGAAATGTGGGTCTGAAAATATGTATCTGATCTTATTGCTAGAACAAAACAATTTCATACAAGCATTTTTTGTCCAAATGTTTAAATGTGTAAACAAGACTTGCTAAGTTAAGACCCTTGCCATAATTAGAGCTATGAATGTACCTCTGGTGTGTCAGTCCAGTGAGTAATGCCTTTCAAGATAAGTGGCATGTGCGCAGGGTATAGCCAATCAAACAGAAGACTATATGTTCTACGACTGAAGGAATTCAAGAAATGAAAAAATACATTATTTGGGGAATTGTCTACATTTAAAATAGTTCAACTATTGCACATAAACAAACCTGTTTGTGGCCATCACAACACCTCTAAGATCCCTCATTAATCCGATTAAAGCATGCTTAACTGCATCAGTACGAAATACTGAATCAGGTGTTGACTCCAGGCTGAGAAAGACCTGAAGCAACACGAAACATTATTTTGATGACTTAAGTCAAAATGAAAAGATAAATAATGGGAAAAAAAGAACGTCAGTGGAAAAACCATCAAAACAGAGAAGAGGCATCAATGCACATTAAGTCTTATGATAACAATCAGGGATTTAAATTGCGGTCGCGGTCGCTTTTTCGGTCGCGTCGCGTTTATCGCGGTTGCGGATCTAACGGATGTTATCGAGGTCATTGTGGTCGTCGCGGTCGTGAATTTTTTTAAATTTTGCACAATTTATTATAAAATATAATAATTATAGTTATAATTATAAAATCTCTTGTTTAATGATTTTTAAAATAATTTATAACAGTTTATGATCTTTTGTTAAGTCAAGCATTCATATTTAATAATATTACAAACTTAAAAATATAATGATTTAAAATTGCATCCATCACAAATGTTCGATTTATTAAGTAATTTAATTTTTTGACACATTAATTGATTCAATATTTTTATCACAATTACTTTCAATTTACTATATAATGAATGACATTTTCAACTGTTATATAATTACACAAAAAAAAATAAGAACTAATCTAATAAAAAAAATTAACAACAATACAAATGTCAAAACGAAAAAGCTATTACTCAAATTCAAATATAAAATTATAAATTAATAAGTAATAAATCAATATATAATTATTTAACTTTAATTATTTTATCCAAATTATACAAAACTTACCCTTATTAAAATTCTTAATTTTTTTTTCTTAATAAATCCACTTCTACGAAAGTTTTCTAAAAATTTTCCCTAATTTTTTTTTTTTTTAATTCTTTCCTAAAATATTTCTCCCTAAATAAAAATTAATAATAAAATGCAATCGGGTTGGGTCACTCAAATAGACCCAACCAGTCACTACCATTAACCAGTAGCCCCACCCGAGATTTCCTTCCCCAAAATTCCTCAATGCCCAAATCCTAATTTTTCATTCTCTCCAAGCTTTTCCTTCTCATGTCTTCTTCAGTTCTTTGCTTCCATTCTCTACCTATTGTCATCTCATCTCATCACTATCTCACTCACAGTGACTAATTTTGGCTCACAACTCACACAAGCTCAAGCTCTTCCTCTTTGCTCTATGCCTCTCTCACAGACACAAGCAACCTGCCCCAACCCAGCCAGTAGCCTCCCTCCCCTCAGCCTTCAAGCTTCAACCCACCCACGCGTCGTCGCCCTCCTATAATGCGCCTGCCGCCAGTCAGCCCTGTTTTGGCTCTCAGCCTCTTCCCTCCTACCTTCAAGTTCAACCTGCTGCCATGGCCCATGGGTTCACTCCCACAATCGAGTCACACGAACCTCAAAAACACAATGGTTCATACAAATGTAGAAATAAGAAAATAAAAAAGGTACACACAATATTTAAGTTTGGCTTATTTTTTTACTTTTTCAGTTTTTTTTTCTCCGTAAATAAAAAAGTTTTTGTGAAGTGTGTGTGATTTTGAATTTGATTAAAAAAAAAAAAATTTCTGTCAGTTGTCTTGTAGTGCTGCTGAGTTCTTTTGTTCTGCTAAAAAATGCTTTTGTTCTTCTCTCAAGTCTCAAATGTCGGTTACTGTGTTTGAAATTTAGATTTTAGAGCAAGATTTTTTTTGAATGTGTAACGGTGTAGCGGAAATAACGTGCCGTTACGGCCGCTATTTTCCGTTAACCCGATATTCGCGGCCGCGATCGGCCGCTATTGGTGTGAAATTTTTTCACACCGTTATTTAAGCCTTTAGCGGTGGCGGATGGTGCCGCTACCGCGAAATAGCGGCCGCGACACCGCGACGCCACCGCTTTTTAAAACCCTGATAACAATATATATGTTGACAAAGGTTATGATACTAGTAATGGTACCAGTATTCATATATAAAAGAGATAATTTTAAATGCCACTTTGTGTGTGTGTGTGTGTGAGAGAGAGAGAGAGAGAGAGAGAGAGAGAGAGAGAGAGAGTACTTGCAAAAGTGGTTCCATTGAAGACTTGAATTTCACAGGGCTATCCTCCATAAATATCAACCAACCAATGGTGTAATAGAAAGTTGTCCTGCTACGAGAGCATCTATATTCTTCTAGGAAAGGAAAATGCTCTCTCTGAAATAAAGTTCAAGAAATAATTTCATTAGTGAAAATTTGTGTAAACTCAGACAAACAAATTAAAGATATTAGACAAAAAAAATATATATGTTGCGAGTGGAATTACATTATGATTTGCAATAATATATTTAACAGTCTCCAGCTTCAGAAGCAACTTTCCAGTCATGTATCTGCCGAAATGCATTGGTCAAACAAGCAAATTATTGTATGGGGAAGTGTACGACTTTTATCAGACAAACAACAAACAGATTCAGTTCTATTAGACAAACACTGAGAAAAGCTTACCCAGATGCCAGCTCCAAGAACAAACTTAGTGTGTGATCAATGACTTCCTCACTCTGAAATAAACACCAATTAAGCTAAAGTATGGACCGACAGCATGATATAACCAAGACTAGCAAGAACAAAACACTCACCTCTGTGTAGCACTTCAGGTTTGTAGCTATCTTCCCAACAATCACATTTAATAGTAATATGTGATCATGGAGTCCAAGCAACTCCGATAAACGGGCATATAACTGCTGTAGCAGAAAGTGAAAGGCTCAACTAATACAGGCCATTAAATTTTACAAAGAATGAAAAAGAAATTTGTTTTACCTTGGATGAATGCATAGCTTGATCACCAACATAGGACTTGCGAAAATGCTGAAAGAAGGTGAGAATTGCCCGATCAAGTCTTTGTTTACTTAACTCGCCATACCTCTGCCAAAATGCCAATTCGAAGGAATCAATGACAAATGAATTTGTAAAATTTGTGAAATATTGTCGGTAGATTAATAACAATGCTTCGATGTATAAAAAGAGAAGGCCAAACCTAAAACATCTTCAATATGTGTTAAGTATCTTACCTTCAGAGGTGGACGATTGTGAACATGATTAATGGACTATAAAGAGAATAGATATGCAGATGTTGGACAGTAGGCAATAATCTTTCAAGGTTAGTATGGAAGGAATGACAGTTCACTTGGTGCACAGGAAAATGGAGAGGCTAGATAAAATAAGGTAAGTGGATTGGATTAGATAATATCATCCTATCCTATGTTTGGTGTGTGAAAGATCAAGAGTAGGCTAGGAAATTTTGTTAGTGGCCAAAATTACCCCTACACCTGTCATCCTATCCAATTGAATTAAAATAATCCTCCCCTTCTCCATAGATTTGAGTCATCTTGAGATATCACAAGGATGACAAACCAAGGCTATATATCAGAAGATGTTCAGCCCTCCAACTTCCAGCATATAATTTTGAAATAATGAACTTCCAGCATAATAACCAAAAACAATGGTGAACAAAAAAAACTGACATGTCAAAATGAAAACATTGACCCATATCTAACAACAACAATCAAACCACTTCCATTCATACAACAAATTAACCTTAACCTCCTCAATCAACAGAACTAGCATGTCAAACCATGGAATAAAACTAAACATTTTGATCCCATACACGTCAAAAGAGCCTCAATTTTAATCCAACCATGCACCCAACAGAAACCAACAATCTACAGATAAACGATCTATAGATAGAAGAAAAGTTGCAAAATCTTATCCTTCAAAGTAACCCCCCATTTCTTAAATAAGCTAATTTATTAATAATCTTCTTTTGATGTTGCACCTAGGTCTTCCCACTTTAAAACATGCCAGAACTTAACACTGTACTCCAAATAGTAGCAATTATAGATTCAAAAAGACAAAACTATACATCTTGTTAGGAATCAACCTTAAACCAATTAGAAGTAGGTGAAAAGGTGTAACCAGCATATAAGGCTTACAAAAATCATCAATTAAACTGATGTGCAGTAATAGCACTTAACACTTCTCACATGTAGGCCCAATACTAACAACAGAAACAAACAACCCTACCACATTGACAACTAACAACAAATAAATAAAAGCAAATGGAGCAATAAATCAACATGGGCTGCCATGATAAGCATCCAAACTAAAACCAATCGATAATAGGTAAAGAGGATCAAGTTGAATATAAGGCCACAACCCACACTAAAATAACTATGAGATAAGACCACTTAAGACATTTACTCTTGACAAATGCTAAACATGCATCTTACATCCTCAAATGCACCTTATGCATTTCCAGACAAATTTAATCTCAAAACTTTGGGTAGACGTGCTTGGTGCATTAGAGATCAATAACACTCATAAAGACCATCTTCCAGTCATCACCACTCCTTATCATGGTTGGTAATCCCTTCTTAGGTCAGATTCAGAGAACATCATAGAATCAGTAACTAACTGAATATGTTTCTTAAACAAAGTAAGGAATCCAATATTTGATGTAACCACACATCCTCATGAACCATCCCTCATAAGAGCAAGGCTAGACAAGCACGACAGATTTTGCTCTCTATCAACTTGTTTTTCATCTAATCTTATGAAATAGGCATCCTACAAGTTGGCAGGCAGGCTAATGCAGCTCTAGAACCAAATCAATTGCATGTTAGACAATCATGGTTTTTAGTAAAACAGGTGACAAAAATCATTGCTAACCAACTCTTGAGATTTTTCTATCAATTGCTGATCTTAAAGACTTTGCTATAGTAATTCATCAATCTGGTCATTCTACACAAAGTCACAAACTTGCTAACTAGAAGATAAAAAAACTCTTCATCCACTAATCTCAGCTTCAAACTCCTATGCAGACAAATAAAAAGTGAACAGCTTTATTTTAACAACTTTCTTTTGTGGATTGTCACCTCTTCAAAATGCATAAGCATCAGGCCTAGCATCAAGTTCCATGTCATGATCACATTATGAAGGTTAAGCCCAAGAAAATATACGCAGCATCCATGAGCAAAAAATCACAGAATGCATTATCATCAATATAACCACTCAGTTAGTAAAATTCTAGGATGCTCTTGCAGCACAAAGTTAGCTTATACTGTAGTGGAGAAATTGGAAAAGCAAGTGTTGCTATGTGAAACTAGTCCAATTTATTTGTTTAAGGCCTGCAGCATTTAAACACTAATACAAAGAGTACTATTAGCCTGCACTCATTATATGGCCAACACATCAGAGTGAAAAAAAAAAAAAAAAAAAGGTTTAAAAGAAACCCAAAATAATCACTCAGACCATGAATTATTATTTCAAGGTTAACTCCCAAACTCAGGTATCATGTTAAATCTTTTCTTTTCCCCTCTCCCTTTAGAACACACAAGAACACCAGCTCCCACTCACTGTTCATCATCTTTTTGAGAGCAGTGGGCTGCCAAGATGACACCACTGATCACGTCACTTCATCTTTCTTCCTCTCTGTTTTAGCTTTTCTCTTTGTTCTCTTCTCTCATTGAAATACTTAAACCTTTTCTATCATTATCCACTATGGCACCAACAATCTTAGAGATCATGTCTGTTGCCGACCAAGTTGTTGGCATGCCATGAAGACATGCATCGGGTGTTTCACTATGTCAGACATAGATCCCAAATAATTGTGTCAATAAAGGTAATCAAGTTTTGACAAGTCCAAGCAACATAGTTATACAATTATAGTGTGAGAACAATAGGACTTAAACATCGAAATCATACAAAGTGCGTTATAATTTTACTAAAAATAAAAATCATCTATACTGAGTTACCACTCCTGGTATACCTGACTGTGTAATCCACTATCAGTGACACTTATTAACTGCAGAACACGAGCTGAGAGTTCTGCATCAAGCACTTCTTGTGACTCCATGCTGCATGAAAGAAATGCAACATATATATTGATAACTGCAAAGGATGCAGGCTAAGAAAAAACAAAGAAGTTTAGAAAAACTAAAAGTACCCTCCAAAAGTTTGAACCCTACGACTATAATGTACATACAATTTCATGTTTAACAATCAAGTGAACAAAGTTTTCAAGAAAGATCAATTGACTCGTTCATTTAGTTCATATTACCTCTAATATTAAATGTACCATATCAACAACTTGATTGCTAAAATTAGAATGTTAGGGCGTTTTAGTTATTGGGTACAACTTTAAGCTATGTTGCATGGATACGGGTACGGTAACCGGTACGGATGTAGGTACGAGATACGGTAATTTTTAAAAAACTAGGGTACGGGTATGTTAATATTATATATATATTTTTATAAGAAACTGAAATTTCACATAATAAAATATGACACAACATAATATAAAAGATAAAACACACAAATTTCAACCTGACAACATCTCAAAATAAGAAACTACAATACTTAAATTGTTCAACATGACAACATCTAAACATGACTATGAAAATCAAACTCTAACAGTGTTTATCTCATTATTTCCTTGCCCATCTTCAGTGAAAAGAACAGCCTCCAAATATGTCTTAGGGCATGATAATGCTATCGATAATGAAAAGAGGGGAGGGGAAATATGCTTTAAGGCATTAAAATGCTGAGTTTTAGTGTAAAATTTGGTCAAGCCGTACCCATTCTGATGCAGGCTCGATATCCAAAGAACAGAAAACAGCAAGAATGGAGGAGAGAAAGAATTAGAAATGGCAGTTATGGTGAAGATGTAGAGAAGAATTAACAGAAAAAGAGAAAAGGAGAGGAAGAAGAACACGAGAGAAGAATTGAGAGAATGTTAGCAAGCATTCTGTAATTATGCTTACTTCCCCATTCATTCCCAATATATCAGAATCGGTTACACAATTTGAATTACAGCAATAACAACTCGGCTCCTGTCAGAGCCCTCACACGTAATTGTAACCGAATGAAACTAACAGAAATGAAAAATGAAAACGCAACGTTTAACCCTATTGTAAACAAAACGCAACGTTTAAACAACAGAATTTAACAAACTGACATTTCAATAACAGCTAACATAATTGTCCTGCATCAGTTCCCCTGTTTCAAACAATCCTTGTCCTCAAGGATTAAAATGTGGAAATTGCTGTTGTAGCTCATGGAGAGCCTCCCAAGACGCATCTTCCGGAAAGGTGTTTGACCAGCGTACCAGGACCTCTGTTACCGCCTTGTTGCCTCGTTTAACCATTCGCCTATCCATAACTTCCACTGGTTCCTTTATCAGAGTGCCATCAATACCTACCACTGGTAGCTGTGATTGAAATGGAGTTGTCCCAATGTGCTTCTTAAGTTGGGACACATGAAAGGTAGGATGGATCCTTGATCCTTGTGGAAGCTGCAGTCGATAAGCCACCTGGCCAATTTTGTCAAGAACCAGAAAGGGACCAAAGAACTTTGGTGCCAGTTTCTGACAGCTCCTGTGTTGCACTGTTTGCTGCCTGTAAGGTTGCAGCTTCAAGTACACCAGATCACCAACCTTGAAAGCTCTTTCACTGCGTTTCTTGTCTGCGAAGGATTTCATTCTATCTTGAGCTCGTTTCAAATAGAATTTCAACATTTTTAAAGCTGCTTCTCTTTGTTGTAGACTTCGATCCACTGTGGCCACTAAAGACTCACCAGCCAAGTAGGGAAGATGTACAGGAGGGGTCTGTCCATAGAGTGCTTGGTAAGGGGTAGTGTGAATAGAGGAGTGATAGGAGGTGTTGTACCACCATTCTGCCAAGGCAAGCCAATTGCTCCATTCTTTTGGTTGCTCTCCTGTCATACACCTCAAATAAGCCTCTACACATCTGTTAACTACCTCAGTTTGACCATCTGATTGAGGGTGATAGGCTGTAGATGCATTCAAGGTTGTGCCAAACCGTTTAAACAGTTCTTGCCAGAATGTACTCATGAAAATACGATCCCTATCTGAGACAATGCTAGAGGGCATGCCATGCAGTTTGAATATCTGGTTCAAAAATTCTTGAGCCACTGTAAGTGCAGTGAAGGGGTGCCTTAGAGCAATGAAATGAGCATATTTTGTAAGTCGATCCACAACCACCCAAATCACAGATTTTCCTTTTGACATTGGCAACCCTTCTATAAAATCCATACTGATATCTGACCAAGCACGATCAGGTATAGGTAAGGGTTGTAGCAACCCAGGACTAGGTGAATTATCTGCTTTGCATTTCTGGCAAACATGGCACTCCCTTATCATCCTTCTAACATCTTTCCTTAGGCCCTTCCAATAAAGAATCCCTGATAGCCTATTACTGGTGACATGAGCACCAGAATGACCCCCTGATGGACTACCATGAAAGTAAGAGATCAACTCTTGCTTCAAACTAGGTTGATCACCCACTAATAACTTCCCCTTCCTTCTCAACTGTCTACCATCCCATGAGTACTTAGAATGTAGACCAGGAGTGGTCTCAAGCTCATGAATGAGCTTTTGCAGCTTGACATCAGATTTCCAAGAATCCTGAATTCTTTGTATCAAATCTGTTGTCATCACAGATAAATTCATCAGTTGGGATTGTTGAATCCCTGGCCTTCTAGACAACCCATCAGCTACTATATTATTGACACCCTTTCTATAACAAACCTCATAATCATAGCCCATCATTTTTGTAACCCATAACTGTTGAGCTGGTGTAGTTGCTTGTTGGTCCAATAAGAACTTAAGACTTTGGTGATCAGTCCTAATCTTGAAATGCCTGCCCACAAGATATGCATTCCATTTTTTAACAGCCATAAGCACAGCCATCATTTCTTTTTCATAGATGGAGAGAGCCTGATGCCTAGGTGCCAGTGCCTTGCTGAAGTAGGCAAGGGGTCTTCCTTTCTGTGTCAACACAGCTCCTACCCCAAAACCAGAAGCATCAGTTTCCACCACAAATTCAGTCTGAAAATCTGGAAGAGAGAGGACAGGTGCAGAAGAGATAGACTGTTTCAATGTCTCAAAAGCTTGTGTGGCCTTATCACCCCAGTGCCAAGCAGTCTTCTTTAGAAGGTCAGTAAGTGGTTTAGCAACCATTCCATAGCCCTGAATGAACCTCCTATAGTAACCTGAAAGTCCCAGAAACCCCCTAAGTTCCTTGATTGACTTAGGAATAGGCCATTGCAGTATGCACTGTACTTTACTATGATCCATGGCTATACTGCCTTGAGAAATAACATGGCCTAGATAATCAATTTCTGTAGCTCCAAATCTGCACTTACTCAACTTTGCAAACAATCTGTTTGCTCTTAAGATATTGAAAACTTCCTCAAGGTGAGTCATATGAGTGTCCCAGTCCTTAGAGTAAACCAGAATATCATCAAAGAACACCAAGACATATTTCCTGAGATAAGGCTTAAACAAAGAATTCATTAAGCTTTGAAAGGTGGATGGTGCATTTGTGAGGCCAAAGGGCATGACCAAGAACTCATAATGGCCCTCATGAGTTCGAAATGCTGTCTTGTGTATATCTTCTTCATACATTCTAATCTGGTGGTAACCAGATCTCAGGTCCAGCTTAGAAAAATAAGTTGCATGGACTAATTCATCTAGCAATTCTTCAATTAAAGGGATAGGAAACTTATCTTTAATTGTGAGCTGGTTCAATTGTCTGTAGTCCACGCACAACCTCCATGATCCATCCTTCTTCTTCACCATCACTATTGGAGAGGCAAAGGAACTATTGCTATCTCGAATAATGCCCACTGCCAACATTTCCTGAATCATCTTTTCCAATTCAGTTTTTTGTATTGCAGGATATCGGTATGGACGGATCCTTACAGCTTTAGATTCATCATGTAAGGGAATTCTATGATCATGTGATCTATAAGGTGGCAATTCCCTTGGTTCTTCAAAGATGTCCTGAAACTGTTGAAGCAATTGTTGCAAATCTGCATTAGTGTTTAATGCATCAGTAGGTCCAGTGCCAATTTGAAATTGATCTGCTGTAGTCATCAAGTAGGCGCAGGGATGGTGACTCTGACCAGAAAGTAAGGACATTAACAACTTTGAAGAGAGTTTGTCACTCATAACTTGGACCAACCCAGGCTGTATGCCTTGTAAGAGACACCATTGCTTCTGGTATTGAAACTGCATAGTCAGTGCATTGAAATCCCACAGAATAGGTCCCAATGTTGCAAGCCATTGGATTCCAAGTACTAGATCACATCCCTTCAATGGAAGGCTCATAAAATCAGTGGAGAAGGTATGACCTTGCACAGACCAAGTCACCTGTTTGCACATCCCTGTGGTAACAATGTGACCACCATCAGCTATGGTTACCTTCATTTTGCAGCCCTTCCACAAAGGCAGCCCCAAGGCTTTAACTATAGCCCCATCAATAAAATTGTGTGTACTGCCAGAGTCAATTAGAACAATGAAAACCTGTTTGTGGATCCTTGCCTGAATCCTCATGGTTTGAAAACCAGATGTGCCACACATGGCATGCAGGGAGAGGACAGGTTGCTCCCCATTATCTGTGTCTTTCATTAACAATTCTGGACTGTCTAAACAGTCTGAGAACTCTTCTGATTCACCTTCTTCCTCACATCCTTCAATCAAAATCTGATATAATTGTCCCTTCATACAACGGTGACCAGGTGTATATCTAACCCCACACCAATAGCACAACCCCTTCCTCCTCCGATCCTCAATATCAGCAGCAGAAGGACCCTTACTGCTTGGTTTGGTGGTGTTTGGGAATGGTATTCTGGAATTGGTAATCTGATAAGGTCTGTTGGTATGAGAAGGTGGTATGTTGGAAGTAGGTGCAGTTCTGGGATTAGGAAGTAGAGGTGGAGGGTGATGGTTAGGCTTAGGATATGGGTTCTGGTAAGTTGAAGGAGTGTTGGTAAGGATTGGTTTAGTAACAGGTAAGATGATGTTTCTTTTCAAGGACGGGTAGAGTATAGCCTCAATCTGTTTAGCTTGGTACAAGGCTTCATTGAGTGTTTTGGGATGAAACAGTTTAAGGGGTTGGGAAATATCATTCTTCAAATTGCTAAGAAATATGCTTAAAGTATAAGAATCAGAAAGTTGAAGATGATTAAGAATACCTATGAATTCTTCATGAAAGCTATCAACACTGCCAGTCTGTTTCAAGGAGACCAGCTCAGACATCGGGTCTTCATATCCTTCCGGGGCAAATCGATCCTTCATATCGCGCCAATATGAACCCCAATCCAGTTTGTCAAAACCCCCTTGGCTCTTGGTGTAATACTGATGCCATTGTAGGGC
This sequence comes from Fremontodendron californicum, assembly GCA_030761205.1. Lineage (NCBI taxonomy): Eukaryota > Viridiplantae > Streptophyta > Magnoliopsida > Malvales > Malvaceae > Fremontodendron > Fremontodendron californicum. Next base: position 4,720,705 of record JAULJL010000048.1, on the reverse strand, counting down.
TTTACCCTCCAAATGAAGCATTACCGTTCGAACCTTGGAGTCCTCTGCTATTTGTGCTGCATCGAAATACTGTTCGAGTTTCATCCACCATCCGTGGAAATCCTCACCCGAGAACTTTGGGCATTCAAGTTTAAAAACTCGAGAACAATACTCATCAAGACGCAACATCTTGGTGGAAGTCACTGCCGTTTCCAACGCACTAGGAAGATCCTTGACTGGAAAATTGTCAAGTGAGGCACTGGGAGAGGGTGCTTCTCCGAGAATGCCTTTACCCGAATGAGTATTGGCCTTCCCCATAAAAAGCTCGAATAAGCTTTTCATTTCCATCTTCATTTCCTCTCGAAAACCCTGAAATCGATCATCAAGCTTCCGATCAATCTGTTGCATGTCCAGTTGCAACTTGGCAACATCCTGTTGATTCTGATTAACTTCCTTCTGCAATCTGGTGGTGATTCCATCGGTCATCGTGCCGGATCGAAGGCTCTGATACCAAATGATGCAGGCTCGATATCCAAAGAACAGAAAACAGCAAGAATGGAGGAGAGAAAGAATTAGAAATGGCAGTTATGGTGAAGATGTAGAGAAGAATTAACAGAAAAAGAGAAAAGGAGAGGAAGAAGAACACGAGAGAAGAATTGAGAGAATGTTAGCAAGCATTCTGTAATTATGCTTACTTCCCCATTCATTCCCAATATATCAGAATCGGTTACACAATTTGAATTACAGCAATAACAACTCGGCTCCTGTCAGAGCCCTCACACGTAATTGTAACCGAATGAAACTAACAGAAATGAAAAATGAAAACGCAACGTTTAACCCTATTGTAAACAAAACGCAACGTTTAAACAACAGAATTTAACAAACTGACATTTCAATAACAGCTAACATAATTGTCCTGCATCACATTCTTAAATTTTTTAAAAAAAAAATTTGGTATGTACCCAGCCGTACCTGTACCCGGTACGGGTACTCTTGCAAGTGAGCCGTACCCATGCTTTAGAGACTTTAAGGAATAATATAACTTTAAAGTTAAACTACAATAAAAAGGTAATAGTTTCTTACCTACAACCAGTACACTGTTTTATCTTAAGAATGGCAGCAATAATATGAACAATCCAGGTAAGTTTAGCTTCAATAACAGAGAGTTCATTTTTATCACAGGTCTGTAATCGTGCTCTTTCCTGCAAAAGTGAATTAAAAGTATTGATTAGGGTTGAACCATCAAGTGAAAATATCTATCAATATGCCAACTCCAAAATGAGGCCTCACCCATAAATGACCATACCGTGTATGACTGCAGAATAGGCTCCATCAAGTTTATTATATACAAACCACTGCTTTCATACTGCAACTCAAGGAAATAAAGGAATAAGGAAGCAACTAAAATTTCATATTTATGGCAAATAGTATACAAGCACACTACAAAAGATCGGGCACTAAAAGTATCATTCCCTATGCTCATTTTACATTTCACAGTCGACCAGCATAAGATTTGTATAAAAAAAATGCCCTTTGACTTGTTTCTTGCATTGAATTCTGGAACATTTTTTCCCAACTACTGAACTTGATGGTTTGTTAGCATAAAAGGAAAGCTAAAAGAATAAATAAAAGTCATAAATTCTAAAATTGACATTCATTTGGAGACATCTGAAAAAGGAAAGACATTCAGACCTGAGATAAGGGAGTTAAAGAAAACCTTAAAAAATCTGGACCATCTTCAAACAAAATGAGTGTAACAAGAAGAAATGGCAATTAAACCTGGAATCTGCAAAGGTGAGGAAAGCAATCCAGCTGATCCTGAAGCAGTTCAACATTATCTAATGGATTCTCAGAAAGATTATCAGGGAATCCAGCCTAGAGAACAAAAAGAAAAGGAGAAATCATATTTTCAAGTTATATTAATCAATCCCAAAGGATAAGAAATTGACAAGATACCTGCACAGAGTTGAATCTTGATGTGAGAAAACTCTCGGTGATCTTAGGAACAAATTCATCCAGCAAACTTGGAGCATCACCCTTCAAATATGGAACTGATGACACCAATCTGGACCACAGACCTAATAGGTAGTATACACTGCTACTTGCCCACTGGTATGAAAGCACAAACTCAATTAAGCTTCTGTTGCAGAAGGTAATATGGATTACAAGTAAATGGTTCAAGGTTCTCCAACAAATAGTTCACAAGTAATGGCGGTCCTAGAAAAATAGTTTACGGCAGTTGGAGCCCCCATTAAAGACATATAAGATCATAAATTATTTTCCTGAATACTTAAAGTTATCAACATCAATCAACCTGCCAGGATTGCAAAGATTTCAAAGTGAACTCAGCCACCAATCGTATCCAATCACTGTAGCCCTCCACATTCACTAGGTCTGACAACTGTGACACAATTTTACAAATTTTGTTAACATTAGCAGTAATTCTTGTTATTTGCAAAGCAAGGAATTGAGTTCATTCACAAGTGTCAGTAAGTAACAAAAACATATGATCTGCAAGTAACTCAACTGAGGTGATAAAATTAGCTAGCAATTACCAGTTCAAAATAAAAAATAGAAGCATAAAGAAATACGTAAATAAATAAATAAGGAAACATGGCAAACTATTGCATATATCAAAGTCATCGCCCATAAAAACAAGGACAATTGCATTGCATCAAGACTTTTTACAAAAATTTCAGCCACTTTATGGCACATAGCAACCATGTGTCTTGTGCCTTGTGCCAAACAACATGCATGAAGGCTACCACAAGGAGACATATATGGACTAGCATAGAATCCGACAAGAACAAAAATCAAAATAAAGGAGATCAGATAAATTGGTTTCAGATGATTAACCAAAGCCACTTTTAGCATTCACTTCCAAAACTTTTGCTAACCATTTAGCTTCTATAAATCAACAAAATATGAAATTGAATTTTACACCAGTGCTAACAACAAATGGCATAAGCAATTGCAAAGTAAAATAAGAAAAATCTCCTTGTCAACTATTTACCAAAAGATTATCAAGTTCAGTTTGTTAGCTTCAAGACATTCTGCACTTAAACCAACATCACCAGCCATATGAACAGAAAAATATAATCTCTAATAACCATGGTATCAAGACTTTCTCAAAAATAAGTGGGTGTTTGGCCTGGCTTATGGAAGAGCTTTCCTAATAGAAAAGTAGAAGCAAGGTGTTTGGCTCTCAAATTTCAATTTTTAACTTATGCAGGAAGTCCATTTTGGTTTTCAGACAAAGCTATAAATTAAAGCTTTTTCAAAAAGTACTACTGTGTAATAAGAAATATTTAATGGGATTTTTTACATTCTCACTTTACCCTTCAATAATAAAACTATAAGGAGAATTATATTATTTCACATTCATCTTTTTATTTGTTTCCATTTTTCACTTGGTTTCGTTGTGTTTTATTTTATTTGTTTTTTTATTTCCAATTAACAAAAAGGTCCTTTATTTTATTTAATTTCACTTTAAAGCCTATGACTTGGTTTATTATAGTTGAGTTGAAAATACTATCAAATAGTTTTCTACATCCTACAATGCTTCTCCATTAAGTTTTCCAAACGCTAGCTCAGCTTCCCTTTACAGCACTTATAGTGCAACTCAACTCTCACAGCATTTCCTAGAGAAGTTGTAGCAAGGCCAAAAAGCCTCTAAATTTGCGAGATTTCTTGGGATGATATTACTGAGCCACACAGCCAAACGAGAATGCATATAACTATACACAAACTAAAAAGTTTGAACTATATAAACCACATGCAAAGATACCGTTTATCAAACATATAAAGCAACATGATAACTTGCAGTTGTCAGACATACATAAGCTACAAACAAACATGTACACTTATACACAGCCAGAAGATTAATAGCAAGAAACATGAAAAGGAAAAAATAAAAAGATATAAAACCTATATAATTACCTGATAATTCACTCTAAAACGTCCAAGAAGGCGACAGTACTCATGGTAATTATCATGATCAGTAAGACCTGATATCCAGTCCAGACATGATTTATAAGTCTAAATACTGAGGGAAAAAAATAAAAGATTAAAGAAAAAAACCCTAAAAAATAATAGAATTCAAAAACGTTGCGTGAGGACCCAGTTCCATTTCACAGGACAGGAGTGCTCAAGCGTCAAGCTATTGGTGCAAACTTCTCAAAAATCAGTATATCAGTTAACCTTAATTACTTGATTTTCCATGAAGTATATTACAATTAAGCTACATAAAACGTAATTACTAACATATTTCACCACACAACAAACAAATAACAACAGAAAAGTTCCATGCATGAAAGGGGCTTCCACAAGTATATTTTAGTTCAGAGTTGTTACCCAGATCCATGAGTAGATAAATCCAACATCATTATTTCAAGTATTTTTCCCAAATTGTTGATTCATACCCAACAACTAATAGAGAGATAAAAAATTCAGGTCTTCAGAGAAACATTTCATCCATCCAGATTGAAACATAACAGTTAAAATTGCAAAATTCCATTCAAGAGAAATTTCAGCACAAGGCAGTCCAAACAGCTATATAAGCATGTCTTTGAAAGCTCTGCCTATGGAAGTACTTTCCCTTACATTGACCCGAATAGCCACAATAGTACCCTGGAAAATAGATGAATGCATCTGATTTCCCACTTTATAGTAACATCATAACTTGAGGAAAGCACATATATGTTCTACTAATCCAGGAAGAAATAAACATAGAAGAAAACTACTGAATTATCTATGAAGGTAAATAACCATATAAAAAGATATAAAACAAATTATTCAAATAAAACAGAATCAAATTATGCTTTATGTCCAAGTAAATACCGTTAAGACAACTAAGTAATTAAAAATTTAATAGTAATAGACTACAAAAGTAAGTACCATTAAGACAAAACTAAGTAATTAGAAATTTAATAGTATTAGCATACAAGCAAATGATACCTTGTCCTGATTGGAGAATTTCCTTGGTTCCTGTCATTAAATGGGCCAAAAACTTGGAACGGGCTGCATCATTTGTAAATAAAGAACGTCTTACAGATGCTAGTCTTACCAAGCATTCCAGTGCCTAAACAAAAGGTTAACAGTAAGAATATAAGTTTGAGTACAGGAAAACCCTCAATAATCAGCAAGGAAAAATCAATTCGAAAAAGAGATAATCAGTTGAACTTACAACTTTCAATAGAAATAAACAAGTTATGGTTTAAAACTATATGTTCAACACCACTACAACAAGCAATATTATAAAAAGTGCAATCACTGACTAAAATATAAGCTCATACGAAGATCTAGTCAAAATTTTAGGAATAGTAAGCTAGACTTTTTTTCTCATTTTTGTTAGAAGACCTAACAAATGCTATTACATACGCAAGAAGAGCATATCATGGCTAAAGTTACAATTTAGCAAAAAAATAGTGCGATAATAATTATAATACAGTTACACACACACAAACACGAGTATCTTAATCTGACTTCTTAAATTCCGCTATCCCAACAGCCGCTAACACTGCAACACTGCCTGAATCACCTTCAAACTGATCACTCTACCAATCACACTCTAACTACATCTACACTATCGTTATTTGTTGGACAGTGACAGTCATCCTAATTGTTACCATAACCAACACCTCCTGGCCAAGGATGACAATTTAACACAGATTCAGGATCCAAACTGCATTCAAGCCCTTAAATACACACAATTAGACATACAAATATGCATACATATATAAGCATGTACTTGATTACTTTCACAAGACAAACTATAGCTAGCTACCTACTTTGCAAGGGAAACTAATCTCGCAAAGCCTTTCTGAGCCTATCTAGTTTACCTCAAAAAGGAGTTTTTTTAAATGCTCTTTGCTTGAACAACCTTGCACCCTAATTCATTCCTTTCTTTTGGCCAAAACCCTAATTCATTCCTCAGCAATTGACTTTTTATTTCAACCATTGTAAATGTTTGATATTCCTTTAACACTAGTGATGGAAACAAAACAACCTATATCATGCATTATTACACTCATTCTGAGAACAACACTAATTTGTGACCTATGAAGCACGGACACGGACACGCAATACGGGTACGACACGACACGGACACGGTGATACAGCAATTTTTAAAAAATGAGGATACGGATATGGCAGGATGTGGCAATAAAAAAATATTTTTATATATTTTATGTAAAAGTATTTAATATAAATGTCAATATAATCCATTTTTTCATAAAGTTCATTTGATTTTATTTAATTGATTCTACTAACATAAATATATTTTTATATTTATTTAATCAATTATATTATTACAATTGCATTTAAATGTTTCATTGAATAATATGTATTTGTAATTTTTTTAAAGATTGAATTTGAATTCTCTTTTCTCTAGAATAAAAAGTACATATATTATTGTAGTTATAACTTTTTAATTTAAATTATTTATATCACTTTTAAATTATTATTTATTACTAATAATTTTAATTTATTTTATTTATTTAATCAATAATTACCTCTTCAAGCAAAATATAATATACATATTACGTAAAGGGAAACAGAAAAGTTTAGAAAAAAAATAATAATGATATTAAGCCCACGTGAGTGAGTGGACCGCTGACCACTCCCTGTCCCATTTTTATTTTATCCTCGTCTTCTTCCCTACTCTACATCTCTTTACTCTGCAACTTCACTTCTCTCGATTTTGTTCTATTAGCGAAACGAAGGGCTTCAAATATTCTGGGGGTTTGATTATTTTTGTGTGGGCTTTAAATTTGATGTTTGAAGACAAGTTTCAGCAAAAAATCCCGTGTCCCTCTCGTGTCCCTCCCGTGTCCCCCTTTTTTTTTTTTTACCGTGTCTGAGCGTATTCTGTACGTATTCCGGCGTGTCCACCTCGTGTCCGTGTCGGACACCGATATGGGGGGTTTCCCCCGTATCCGTGCTTCATAGTTTGTGACAGCCACCATATGTTACATCCATCTCTCACTAATAATACAAAATACACATATCAACTGCATTCACGTTTTTCCAAATGCACAAGCAAATATTAACCTAACAATCTTGTCATAAGGTGGGCTATGACATGTTTCAAAACAGGTCTATAAAATGATTAACACTGAACTACAAGTCCCAATGTTCTGTATTTTCTTTGTTGACAGCAATGCACAAGTACATTAAGTTGTGCTATTTGCATTATTTCCTAACTACATGGTCTGATAGTACATAAAATAAAGAAACATAAATTTCAAACTGAAAAACAAGCTTGTTCTATATTACACTTTGTCTAAAGCTTCATATTCTGTTTGCAACGTGAAGACTCTTGCAACACCTTAACATATTCTATTTTTCGTAAAATCTTCAATATTCCTGATGTAGAACTAGTAGTCCAAAACTCAAAACACTCAAGAAATAATCCAAATTCTTAAATATCCAGAAAAAATCATAATTCATATAAGCCTACCCAAAACTAAAACAACATAGGTATTTATAACTAAATGCAAAACCCTAATAAAATGCAAATACCAAATATCTATGTTACTCGGACTCGGATGTGAGTGTCGGACACGGGTGTGTTTGACTTATTCTAAGTTTTTTCATGTATTTGGAGGGTCCTTGGGGGATCATATCCCCATACCATGTCCGAATATGCCTCAGACACAAATACTTCAAGAAAAATGAAAAGTTGGAGCAACATAACCAAATATAACTCTAAAGCCCTTATACTTGGAAAAGAAGTAAAATTATTAGTATAAAAGAATCTAAATAGCCTAAATATATGTAACGATTACAATTAAACCTGTAAAATATAAAATAAAGTCCTAAATTACTTATTCCCTCAACTAGAATATTCCCGTACTCCCTCAATTCCACTGTATCTTAAGGACTCCAGTCCTACCTCAACATGATTTATACTAAGTCATATCTATTATCTTCATGTTTTGCTGCATTTTGGAGGATTCCCACCCTTACCTTACTATATTCTATGTTACTTAAATTTCTATATTCTGCCACATTTTCAGGAAGTACAGCAGTTCAGCCCCACTCAATAAACTTTATATTTATTTAAATCTTCAGGTTTTACTGCATTTTCAAGGACTCCAGCCCCACCTCAATATTTTTACACTTTGGCCCACCTCGCTAAACCTTATTATCTCTAGATAAAGAAAGATAGAGACAACCCTTTTTTCCCTGGAATTCAGGTGAAATCTGCCCTCAGCTACAGTGCATTTTTATACCTCAACAGAAACAGCATAGTACCACCCCAACAGTTCTATTTTAAACATATTCTATCTTATCAAAAACAGAATTAACACAACCACCAAGCATGGACAGTAAGAACTCCTACAGAAAAATGAAGCATCCTATATACTAATACTCATGCATAACCTTCTCAACGATATGCTAATTTCAAAGTTTAAGGTTATCCAGATACCAGTTTCTGGATTGCAAGGGATTCTGATCCTAAATTAGGACCTAACAAATTAAAAGAAGTTCCAAACAGTAAGGCATAGTTGCTTCCAACAATTTGAATATATATATATATATGATTAAAAAGCAATGAAAACATTAAAACAGTATAAACTAACCTCCTTTGAAAGAGGAGCTTTAGTAATTGAATAGTAATAAAAAAATATCTGAAGTGTTGAAGAATCCTCCAACACAGACCTCCAAGATGATGGAATCTGTAAGGTTACCACCAAATATTTGGTTATTTACAAATAATACCTTCAAGCAGCTAAAAGTTAAAAAAGAAGGCACAGTTGAGAAATATTCCATAGATACCTGAACAGTACCAAACTCTTCCGAACTTTCATCAATTGATGTCCCAATAAAATCAAAGGATAAACATTTAAGTGCAATAGAAAGTGCCAGCTCTTGCAAACGACTTGCAACTGCATATTTCATATCACACAAGAACCACCATAAATAAAACTCATAAAAATATGAAACAAGAATAGGGAGTCAGGAAGGGAAGGATCCAAATAAAAACATGAGCAAATATAGCATGTTACCATCAGTTTTCAGGTTATGCAATGATGTTAACGATATCTGAAATATTTGAAAAAGTGACTGATCCCTGAATGAACAGACTACCCTTCGATGATGTGTTGATGGAAACCCCGGATTAGGCTGAGAATTAAGGTGTCAAGAAATGCACAAGCATATGGAAAAATCCATTGCAAGTAGATGAATAAATGATTGTAAATGAAAAGAAGTTAAAAAAATGGAAAATAAGAGTACAAACAGAAACAGTACCCAGTTCTGGATCATAGGTGAAGTTAAATAACCTTGGAATTACAAATTAGGATCCAACAAAAGTTACAGCATTTCTAATTTTATTTAGGGGGTGAAAATACTGGATATTAAGCTTATCTTAAGGAATCCTGTTAATGGTAGGCACGTTCATTACATAAACAGAAAATTACACCATTGAAATATGAACCAGGGGCTGTGGCATACTATAAAGTGCAAATCAATGACCTCCCTCAGTACTCAATAAAAAGATAGCACCAGATTCTTGAAACATATCAAAGAACAGCCAACTACAACTGCTTTCTGCTACATATGGATGCTTCATCTTAAAAATTCATGTTCACTGTTTGATGTTCAATTCAAGGGTTCATATCTGTTCCTAAACTTCCAATGCAAACTCAGAATGGGCCAAGAAAAATATTTTCGGAAGAGTAATTCACGCATTACAACTTCATTTGGATGGGCATGAGAAAATTAAAGGACAAAATAGCCAACAATATTCAACCCTTCTTACAGTTTTTAGCTATCAACAACATTATCCTTATATACTAAAACTCAATAAGCTTTACTGTCTAGTAACTCAAACATTATTGTTCCCAAAACAGTACCAAGATATTTTCATGGGCTGGAGATGCCCATCTCAATTACCAAAGATTTTATTTGCTTTAAATGATTTTTTTTTTTTTACATGCATTGTATTCTTTATGGAACTCCTGAGGTCTTTTTGATGCAAAGTAACAATTAAGATAATTATGTGTGAGTTTTTCTTTTATTATTTTTTTAACTTTTTGCTTTATATATTATTTTTCTTTTCTTTTAGAGTTTCAACTTTCAATTTTAGCTTTTCAAAAAAACTTGAGATTTTAACAGTACTATTGCAAGAAATAATCATGTTTTTCTTAAACATTTGTTTTTTATTTTTTTATTTTATCATTTTCTATAACTCTTTTTTTCTTCATATTATGGAATAGCTATTACCCCTTGATCCTAAATAATGTGGTACCATAAGGTATCTAATAATTTGATTTGATGATAGTATATTATTATCTATGAAAACAGTTTTACTAATGATAAGAGTTAAAACAATTTATTTGTAAAGTGAGGATTATAATTTTTTAGGACAAATTTATGCTTTCGATTTAAGCAAACAAAATCCTCATTACCTGTCATTAACTTCACTCATATTCAAATTTATTACAATATGATATTTAAATAAATTGCTTATCTAAAAAAAGATATTAAAAATAGTATTCATAATTCAAATAATAATAATACTTTTTATTTACGTGCAGCAACGTACTACCATGTTGCTTGTAACTACATAAAAATTTATATAAAGTCGCTGCCCTATCAATAATATGGAGGTCAATGACATGCAGCATGTTCCATCCCATAAATTAAGATAGCAAAAGTTATACTTTCATAGGAAATCCATTGCAGTAACATATCAACATAACAAGTTTCATACCTTCTGATACTAGTAAGCAACTATCAGGCGTTAGAAGGATAAACTAGGAAACAAGAAGAAAACTAACCTGGTTCATCTCAGAGACAAGTTGATTCAGTATCTTCAAACCAATGGCATAATGTTCTGACGTTCCCTGGTAAACCATAATGACAATAAGAAAGAAAGGTCAGCAAACTTTACAAACTAACAGCAAGGACAGCAAGTAATGAAAGCTTCAGAAGCAAGTCATTCATCAATGCACAAAAAAGGTAAGCTTCAGAAGCAAGTAATTCATCAATGCATAAAAAAAGTACAGCACAAACATTTACAGGAGATATCAATAAAATTTAAAAATTGAGGATGCTAATATGAACAAGCATTGCAAAGATGAAACAAGAAAAAAAAACAAGTATTTTGACTCCGATAGAGCGTATAGCATTAAGAAAATTACCCAAGACAGTATGCCCAAGTACAAAGAAAACAGATAGTGGTTTAGAGAAGTGATTCAATATTTGAATTCATATTTCAGGCACAAGAAGGAAGTAAGAAGGCTAAAAACTATGAAGCCGAACACTTGTCAATCACACATTTCATATATACAGGTGTGTATCTATGCACCCTTACAATCCTCAGAATTAAACAAAATTACCAACTTTAAACACATGTGCTGCGACACATACTCATGCACATGCAGTAAGGAAAATATTATTATTACTCTTACTGCATTGCTCTTTACTTACAGAAGAACTTAATGTTTACATATATAACAAAATATATGATTTTCCTTTTATAATCAAAACAATTACATTCACAATAATGTCGCATTCTAATCACTAATCAAGATCTCAATTTGCCCCGCTTGCTATCGGTTTATAGCAATCTTTTAGTAAAAGAAACAACTAAACAACCAAAAATCACCAGGCTAAAGAATTTGCTGGACTCTTTAACAACTTCGCCGAATCTTTCATCATCTAACCATCCAAATTTCGTCACCCGACATAATAATTGAATCAAAGATGAGGTAACAAACGGCTGCAATTTCGGTCCTCTATTCACCAAATAGTTAAAAATATAACTCCCTACAAAAAAAAAAATTAAAATTTAATTAATCAATCCAATCTCGTGAAAAAAGAAAAGAAAAGAAAGAAAAAGCATTTCAAAATGTTAAAACGGAAAGTGAAAGAAAATACTCCACATACAGATATCGAGGCGAAGAGTCAAAGCGAGGCTATGATCAGTGACTTGTTTCAAAAGACTAGAACTAGCAAGCATCAAAGCGTAAGGAGTCAAAGCATTTTCAAGAATGTATTGGCATTGCGATATGTAATCAGTGTTAACCGAAAAGCATTTCAAAGTGTTTTCCGCATGAGCTCTCTCCGCTGAGTCCTGCGAATTGTATAGCCTTTCGCATAATGCTTCTAACTGAGCCAAGTTCTCCATTTTCGATTACCTGAAGCAAAATAATAAAAAGAAAAAATTACAAATCGATTTGATCGTTTGAAGAAAGAAAAAATAGGGAGCAATAGTTTAAGTTTCGCCTTGTTTGGATCGTAAGAAAGATCTAGAAAGCGGCAGTTTTAGTGAAATGGAATTTACTCGGAAAATATCGAAGAGGGAAAGGGAGGGTTTGGTTTTTCTACGATGGGAAGGAGGAATCAGCAATGCTCTTCTTCGTTGTTCTTTTTTTTTTTTTTTTTTCCTTTCTTGTTTGTCTCTTTTGTTTTGGCCTTTTGGGTTTCTTGATTTTTGTGTATGGGTACAAGTGTAGGTTTTCCTTAGATTTTGGCCGCTTGATTTGATTAGGCCGCTTATTTGATTAGGGGCAATTTCGATGGATTGCTTATCGTAAAATTAAAAATAATGATCGAACTGAAATTAATTATTATATAAGTGAAATTAAAATCAATGATAGATATTTGTTTTGATTCAAAAATTGATGATGAAATTAATTGTAGTGAGAAGAAAAAATAACTATTAAGGATATTAGATAAAAATGTGTATAATATAATAAAAAATTTAGTTTATTTGTTATTTATAAATTTAATAAATAATTAAAATTATATTTATATCAAATAATAATTTTATTAATAAAAATTACAAAAATATATCAAAAAACATTTTTGTATTTAACTTTTATTATTCATGTAATTATTTATTTTTATTTAATTTTATAATAATAAAATTATTATATTTATTAAATTATTATATAAAAACAAAATATAAATTTATTATATAATAATAAAATTTATTATATATTTATTATATAAAAAATACAAAAGGCCCTCTCACCGCAGGGGCTTTTATGCTCTAATGGAAAAAAGGGGCCAGCTCCACTGTGGTGGTCTCTTGTTTCCCAAACACCAACTAAGATGCAGTTGGAACAAAAAAGTATCCCAGATACACCGGGCTCCTTTTGAATCCAAAAGAAGCCTAAATGCTGGTTTTTGTTTTAAAAAAAAGGCAAAATATATGCCATTTTGGTTGCCGATTAATAGCGTCGAGTATTCCATCGACTTCGTTTAAAAATTAAATAAATCGATTGAATCAATCGAATTTTATAAAAAAAAAATCGAATGAAATTAATCAATTCGGCTCAGTTGATTATATTGGTTTGAATTTTATTTTGAATTTATAAAATTGGATAATATGATTATGAGTTGGGTATAATAATTGAATTGGATATAGTTAATACAAAGAATATAACCCCGCGATGCGGGGATCGGCATTTTATATATTTTTAAGTTTATATAATATAGCATACATAAATTTTATCCTTTTGTTAAATTATTTAATAAATTTATTTATGAGATTATTTATTCGTCTAAACTAATAAGATATTTATTTATATAAATATTTTATGTTTTAATGTAAATTAAAACGTGTTCAAGTTGCAATTAAATTTTCAACAATGTAACAAAAAAATAGGATTTAATCTAATTAATAAAAAAAATTACAATGAATCCACAATACAAATTTCTTACATTTTAAAATTAAAATTGCAATCAATAGCAAAAGTACAATTCACGACCATGCATAAAAAAATTATTTTTTAAAAAAGAAAACATTTACATTTATTGTGTAAACCGTTTATATTTATGTATTAATAATGTATATATCTATACAATGTCAATAAATCAAATAATATCATTTCAGTCTAATTGCATCAATCATGCTATTGATTTCAAGATCTTCATTTGTCCTTAATTAAGCCTAACATGAAAACCAACTTTCTTAGTTTGGCAATTATTATAATTATATGGAATCATCATACTATTTTTTATGATATTTTAGTCATTTTACGTTTCTTACCTTACAATAAATAATCAAGACATTTCAAGTAACTTTAAAGAAAAGATTTACATACTTTCATTGAAATGTCTAACAGCCAAAAAACTTTGAATGTGAAAGCACGATAGTAAATGTCAACAAAATAATATTTAAAGCACAATTAACTAATAACCGTTATGAAATAATTCATTTTCAATAAAAAATCAATTAAATCATATTAATTTTGGATATAAATAGTCAAATATTGATGAATGCATGAGTGCACCCAAAAAAATTCAAAAATAGTCTAAAATAGGTTCCAAATTAACTCTTTTTAATACCCAAAGTACTCTGGAATGAAGAAAATGTGGTAAATAAAGTTTAGAAAAGGAAAAAAAATGAAAGAAAAAATTTATACGTGCAACATTAAAGGTTTAAATATAAGATTTAAATGCATAGTTTTAATATTGGTTAATTAACCGAACTTTCTAAATACTTGTAGGCATGAAAATCAAACCTATAAACACTCTAATGTTAAGTGTTTATCAGACACTGAATTTTTTGAACCTGAAATTAGACATCAAACAATCGCATTTTGTGGTAATTAAAATTACTATCAGTTTGGAAATATAAATAAAATAGACCTGATTAATCAATTCAAACATTTAAAAAAAAATTCTTAAAAATACAACAAAGACATTGATTGTACCACCTGCCTTCTCTTCCACCTCTTTAATTTTTGATAAAATTTTCAATAGCCACATGCTGATGGTGATGCTTATGATAATGCATAAAATTAAAATTCGATCTAGTAAAAAAGAAAACCAGTACCTTATTTCCCTGTAGTTAAAGCTTTTCAGTGTTTGAATTACATCAAAAAGAATTAAAAAAAAAATTTATAATGTTCCTAAAATTATATTTAAACAAAAATTATAAGTGTTTGAATTACATCAAAAAGAATTAAAAAAAAAATTTATAATGTTCCTAAAATTATATTTAAACAAAAATTATAATTATTGAATTTTATCAAAACAATACATTATATAAAAAAGTTTATAATATTAATTATTTTAATTATTCTTATGACCTGATAATTTTAATGATTGATATTTGTTATTTGTTCAAAAGAAGTGAAAGCATGCGTCTCTTCTAAATCACATCCCCAAAAGTCGTTATTCAAAAATCTTGCTGAGACATTAGATAATATCTCACCTTCACACTCTCATATTAATTTATGTACAATTAAACTATTTAAAGTTTTTTTGTTCATTGTATTTGACGCAATTGCATGCTTTAATCTTTAGTTAACGTAATTTACTATTCGAAAAAGAGAAATATAAAGAGATAACATAATAAAAGGAGTTTGTGAGTGGAAGAAGGAGATGAGATTACCTGCGCTCGGTGAGTGCGTTGTGATTGTTCTGGATCAGAGTTTCAGAGTCGAGAAATATTGTTTGTAGTGAACATTATAATTGGTACAAAATAAGTGATGGCTTAAACCTTGAGACAATTTTCAGATTTTGAAAATGCAAACCTGAAAGAAGATAAATGAATTTATGGCTTAAGACTTCAGGGTGAAACCGGAAAAAGGTGATGGGAGGATTTGGCTTAAAACTTGAGGTAAATCCCTAAAATCCAAAGTATTTATACATAATAAGATCTGAAATTTACATTCAATAAAAAAATTAAGGAAAAATGAAATCAATGAAAGAATTAAATTGAAATATGGAGAAACTGAAATAAGCAAAGAAGGAGGAGAAGAGACAAAAGATTTAATGTTTTCACTCTCCATATTATTTCTAATAAAATGTTAACGGCTCCCAATTGTTGGCAAAAAAAAAAAACTTCTACCTAATTATTAGTAAAATAATGGTGCTCATATAATTTCATAATTCATTTTGCACATTAGGTGCAGTTCTCTTTGTCTATTATTCGTTTTTTTTTTACTCGACATTTAATAGAAAAAAGTATTATACCATATTTAATATTGAAATACAAAAAATCAGATTTAAAGGTGAATTTAAAAAAATATTATATCCCTATTTACTTAGAATGAGATAATTGAAAAGACACAAAAAAAATATACATAAAAATAAAAGATAAAAAAGAAAAAAGGAAAGATCTATTTTGACCTTATTTACTCCTATAGGAGTGGGAAATATATATTATATAGAATATAGATTAAAATCAAATTTATTATACCTTAAATATATTAATGTCTAAATTACTCCTATTTTTTCAACCCAATTTTTTTTTGCCTAAAATTATTATTTTTTTAAAATTCCCAAACTATCCCTTTTTACTCTAAAAGGAGTGGGAAATATAATAAAGAATTTCCAAACTACCCCATTTACTCTTAAAGAAATGAGGAATACTATATTATATAGATATATATATATAAATAAAAATATATAATTTATTTATTTTTTAATTAGGTGTCGATTTGTTCAATCGGTTTGATTTGAAAATTAAAAAATCACAAACCGATCGAATAAACATATTTAAATCGAATTTTACCGAAATCGATTAAACCGAATCGAATGAATCAATTAAGATCGATTTCAGTCAATTTAGTCAGGTGAACCGACTACTGCTCGCCCCTACCAATTGCAGGTGCTCATTGGCCGGGCCAGGCTTAGGTATGGTATCGACCCTATATATGCTTGTCCAAGCCTGGCTTGACCCGAAATCTGGATCTCGAATTCTGACCAAGCCTGGCCATATTTGTAAATAGGTAGTCCAAACCCGTTTAGACCCGTCCATATTATTTTAAAAAAAAAAATTAAACAAATATTTTATTATTATTTAATTTTAGTAATTTAATTTTTTTTCTTTTATTAAGTTCTAAAACATGGATAACTTATCATATTTTTAAATATTTACATTATAACATTATAGATATTTATTTTTTATAAGAAATATATTATATAAATGAAAAACGGACCAGGCTTGCCGCTCGGGCCTTGATTGTTGGAGCCAAGGCTCGGCCCATTTTCTAAATGGGCTTCATTTTTTTGTCCAAACTTATATTTCGGGTTTAATATTTTTGTCCAAACTCTTCAAAATATTGGCGAGTAACCAAGCTCTTGAGCAGATCAACTAGGCTCATTAGTTTTATTTTAAAAAAAAATAAAAATCATAAAAGATGAGTTTTTTAATTATTGTCTTTAAGGCTCTTTGAATTTTTTTAAAGAATGATAAATAAAATCACAAAATTAAAAAAAAAAGTTTTACAAAGTCCTTAAAATCACAAAAATAATAATAAAAATCTTAAAAGAAACTAGAAAAATAAAATAAAAACGTCATTTAATAAATACAATAACTATCAATCAACTATTAATTGTGACAATAAAATATATACTTATATTAAATCATTATAATTTAAATGTTAAAATTGATTTTAATTTTTATATTTATATGTTTTTTTAATCTATTATATATTCTATTAATAACGTTTTATTTATACTATTATCTTATAATTTTAAGAAATAAATAAACGAGCACATAAAATAATATGCTTAATAAAATAAAATAATGTATCAAAATATATACTTATTTTATAAGAAAATGATAGAATACATGAAAATTATATTCATGCTTAAGTTTAATCTTTTTAGTATAACTTAAAAAAATGAAGATTCCAAATTAATTTTGGGATAAACATATATATATATATATATATTTAATTTGGGATAAACATGTATATATTTATCATTAAACATGTTCAAGAGCTGGACTACCCATCCAGTTCGTACTGGACCAAATTTGGATAAGATTTTTTTAAAATTCGAGACAACCCAATTTGATCCGAATTATTGTTCATCAATAAAAAAATATTTTTAAATTTAAATTTAATTAATATTATATTAATATTATTTTAAACATTGATATAACCTTTTAAACCGATCAAAACCTGAGTAAGAAAAATAAAAAAATTAAGACCAAGACCCTACCCATGAATAGGTCAATTTATCATTAAACAAAATTATTTAAGGATTAATTTCATCTTATTAAAATAAGCTATTGAGAGGTTTAATTAATTTATATCAACTAAAATATGTAAAAATTATTATTTTTAAATTAAAATGCATTTAAATAATAATAAAAAAATTATCTCGCGAAAACTTTCTTATTAAAATGCATTTAAATAAAATATGTGTTTCATAAATTTAAAGACTAGTGAGATTTAAAAGCCAAAATATTTCGAAGAAAAGAAAAAGGAAAGCCATATTAAAATTAAAATAAAAGTTAAATTACAAAAAAAAAAAAAAAAAAAAAAAACCCTCGAGCATCAGGGTATAGCAAAGATGTACTCTCCCCTCCCCTCTTTTAGTCTTTTCAAAATTATACACAAAATATGCTATGCTATGCACAAACATAATTAACTTGAAGAGAGAGGAGGAGGAGGCGGCGGCGGAGGAGGAGGAGGAAGAGAGAAGATATCCTAGTCAATGATTTCTCCCTCTTCTTCCCCATTCCTCACAATTTCTTCTCCTTTCTCCCTAACATACAAAGCCACTTGGTCAACTTGAGTGTCATGTTTTTCTGTCATCGGCATCGGCATCGTTGTTGTTTTCAATATTAACATCATTCTCATTGTGATTGCCATGATCACCAGCAGCATCACCATCTTTATTCTTATGATCACTATCAACATCAACAATACTTTGGATCATTGTATCTTTCCCAGCAAGCAAGGGTTTCTCTTGAACTATCTCAACCTCAGACACACCATCTTTAACAACCACCACAGGAAATTTCAAGGGCTTCTCAGGCCAATCTTTCAAGAACGAATTTACAACCATGAACCTACAAACCTGCAACAACCGGCTTTTATCTTTCCTTATATCAGCACCAAGAAGTTTCTGCAAAAGGGTTGGACTCCTCTTGTTCAAAGAAGTGCCATCAAATGATTCCTCAGTAGTTGATCTTCGTTTCTTGGAAAAACGGTCTCTCTTATCATATCTCCCTCTTTTATCATTCCTCGTTCCAAATCTCCCCCTCTTGGACGACGACCTATGGTTCTCTTCCCTTCCATTCGCCTTTTTCTCCGAACCTAACAAATAGTGTGATGGAATTTCTGCAACTTCAACTCCTAATTCAGCCTGCTTTGCCAAAATCTCCTTGAGTTGCTGCAACAAAGGTTTTCATATATTAAAGAAAAAAAAGTTATCAAGAAAAAACTTATATAGATCAATGACAATGAAGCATCATTCCCAATACCTTGCAGTAATGTTAGGCACTAATTGCCTGTTTTTAGTTTGAAACAAGTCTATATACCAGAACCAAAAACTTTAGCAATCTTTTCATGAGTATTTAACATTGTTAGACATGCTAAGACCTATTAGGCAATAACAATTTTCTCCAATTTTGGATACCAATACTATAACTATTACATATATGCTTAGGTACTATGTTGCTCCGGCTCTTCATTTTTCTTGAAGTACCCGTGTCCGACATATATTCGGACATGGGTATGGGGATATGACCCTCCTATTTATATGAAAAAACTTAAAAAAAATTGAACATACCCATGTCGGACACATACCCATATCCGACACTCAGACTCGAGTCCAAGTACCATAGTTTAGGAAGAGACACTAGACCTGCTAATAGGTGGAAAGCATCACATGGTTATTGATCAGATGGCTCCCTTTTAAGATGAGATAGGTCTTATGCTCAAGTTTAAGCAATACTGGCAAGTTCTTAATAGATCAGGAAAAATTAAGAAATGTACCTCGCTACGTAATTTGGCAACCTCAGAGTCTGCTACTTTTCCACTCAGTTTCTGCAGCCAGCAAAATCGATTATTATCAAACGTATTTAAAAGGAAAAAAAAAAATGAAAGAGCATTCAGCAGCTAAATCTAACCTTCTTTATGTTGGCTTTTGTTGGATAGAACTTCTTGCGTTCTTCACGCCACCGTCTTATTTCTTGCTCCGAATACGTCAAAGCGAGAGATCTTCTCATTTGCGAGACACATCCAAGCAGAGAATAATAAGAAATAAGGTAAATATATGACAAATTACATAAGGACATCTATGAAATTGAGCACCAGCAGCTGAATTTTTTTTTATGCTATATGGTACAAAATAATCACCAGAAAAGCTGATTGCAAGTACAGGAAAAGAAGGTTCTCTTGTGGATAATTTCATCAAAATGTCAACTAGAGGAGTTGGTTCCATTCAATTAGCCTCCCAGTTGGGAATTATAATCAAGGAAAAACACCGACCCTTTCGTATGAGTGTTCAAAAAGAAAAGGAAAAAAAAAAGCTTTAATATAACCATTTACAAGGCAGCTTGTAAATGACTTGAAAACTATGCTAGGCTAACTCATCAAACCAAAATCTAAGGTCAATGAATTACAAGACAAGTGCAACTTGCAAATTTATAGCTGAGAGAGAAAGAGCAACTCACAATCATAGATTCAATTAGCCTAGATTAACAAATGTTAAATTGACAAATCATCAATGATTCAACATGATACATCAATTGGATTACTGCAGCAAGAATTTAAGCACCTCACTGGAATGGAGTCAATTAAGGGTTAAGCTTAGGGCAAGCTAGTGGTTTTTAACATGATTGCATAGAAATGACCCCACCGTAACCACCATTACAATATTCAAGGAATTAAGTTTCTAAAATTAATCATATAAAGCCCATTCATTTGAACTCAATGCAATGCATCTCAACCCACACCAATCCTATCATTTAACTTCATATAGTCAAGTGATTCACGTATCTACTCCGCTGACACCACTGTTCCATAATCTATACCAAATTACACCAATATGCAAGAAGATTCATGTAAAATATGCATTTCCTTAAGATTTAAAAGAAAAAAGTCCAATATACGAGTCATTTAGTATTATTTTGATAAAGGTTGGCCTAGAAACAGCTTCTCCAGAATGCCCAATCACAACCATAAGAAACTCCCATGATTTATTGTTGATAAAACAGATATTGGCCAGCCGAAGCCCTGTTTCAACTGACAAAGTCATTAATCACTTGGATACTAAAATGTGTGAAGAAAGCAAAATAAGAGCCATGTATTTCAGGCTAACCGCCATGATAGGTGTAGCAGCCATCATTTACAAGGCAGTTTGAACTAAATAAATGCCTCATGTTACCATGATATTATTCTCAAGCGAACATAGCTGTCACGCAGCAAAAGTTTTCTTTGCATCTGACAAGCAAAATTATGATAAAATGGGTACAAGCAAGCAGAAGTTACCTTCTCTTTTCCTTTGCTGGGTTTGCAGAATTATACCGAGGAAATTTAGCTGCCCTCTCATTATCCTGCCCTGTTAATTTTACTCAAGAGATGAGTTAGAAATTAGAAACTTTCTCAAAAGAAACAAAAGAATCTAGTAGCAAATAAATAAATAAAAGAAAAGGTTAGGTAGAAAGGAAACCAATATCTATTTTTAAGTTGTAGTCACCAAATGCACAGTTATGCATGGGAAAAATTGTTTGGCTAGTTTCTTAAAGAGCCAAAATAATTAAATAAATAAAGAAATGGTGACAAATCGGTACTTCATCTCAAACATAAATCCTTAGATATCTATACACTGGCATTCACATGGATTCAAAGAAACCAGACAAACTATATTTTCTATTCCCCTTTCTCAGTTTTTTAGTTTCAATCAATAGAAAAGAATTTAAGCTTCACAACAGCTTTAGCTCTCCCATCTCATATCTCAGTGATCTGAACCCAGCCCAGAGCTGCTTAAGGTCATGATTTATTAATGTTTAAGTATAACCTTCTACACTTATCCAAAAAACAGAAAAACCTTCTATCTTTTGTTGCAATGCTAAATTTAATATTTGAATAAAACCTATTTGTCACCATGAAATATTGTTATCAACACTAAAAGCAACTTCCATCAATCACTCTACACACCATGCATATCCTATTCTATTTCTTGAAACCTGTGACTAGCTGGGATTTTCCACCTAAACCCTAGTTCACTATTCCACAGAAATTCTTGTTCCACCCAGTCCCAGCAGTTTATTTTCAATCAGATCATTGGAATTACTAGTTAGGGAACAAATCACATATCGTATTCTTTAGACCATAGAAGACCAAACGCAAGATTTTAGATTTAAACTAGTTTTCCAGATACAGAGAGTAAATTTCACCAGACCCCTTTCCCATTTTTGTCATTGAACTCTTATTTGTGCCAGTCGAGTCACTAAATTTTTTAAAAGTGAACTAAATCAATTCATTCTAACCGATTCTGTTTAAATTAGAGACAAAAAGATGATGTGACAACTGTATTAATGGTGCAATGTCAAATAACTTTTTTCTCTTTTTTAAATCTTTTTAGTTTATGCTTTATTACAAAATAAAAAATAACAGATAAAAATGTTAATTATTTACCCACAGCCCAATGAACCCAAGAAAGACCATTTAAGGAATAGGAATTCTTCCAGGTGATGGGAGCAAAGGAAAGCTTATCTACACATGACCACATCATCCACTCAAATGTATATTTATTTGAAACAGAAAATTAGAAGCTATTTGCAATTCATTAAAAGGTTAACCTTTTTTTTTATGTCCATTAGAAGATGCAAACATTCTCTTTGCATTATCCGCTTGATGAAATCGAGGCTGCTGGAACTTAGACTTCTGATATCTACAAAAGTTGAATTTCATCTGTATGACAAGCCAAAAGTCGAAGTCTTTCACAAAGAGAAGCTAGAAACCAGAAGATTTTTAAGAATACCAACCCCCATTTTGAATCCCTTTTAGCATTTCTGCCTGGAAAATTGTTCGAGTTCTGACCATTATTACCAGGATCACCCTACAAGAATTTGAAATAAATTAATTGCAGCAGCCAAAAAAAAAAAAATACACACCAAAAATATTGTGGAAAATAACATTTAACGCCACATATCAACCATTTCCAGCTTAACAATTAGGAAACTTTCACATTAAAATTAGATGACAGCAACGCAGCTTGAGAACTTCTGAGTAGGTAAAAAATATAACATAAGCTATTAAGAAAAGGTTCCCAAATGAAGGAGTATCTCCATTAGTAAATACATCTTTCCAAATTCTCAGAAGTCATTGCATGACAACTCATGCAAATTCTCAGAATCTCCAATGTTAACTCTACAAGATGTGTCTAACCGATTCTCATTCATCAAACAAGTGGCACAGCTGCACTATTGAAACTTTGAAAGAATAGTATTGCTAGAATAGGTGCTTTAATCCACCAAAGGCAATCAGACTTTCTTGAACCAATTTCAGAGTTAACAAAAACAACAATGGAACTAATTACCTAGTTCTAGCATAAAGTTAAAACAGTAAGAGGAAAAAATAGATACCATTGGCCTTCTGAAAGATGAGTCTCCTGGTACTTGTGAAGCTGCTGCAGAAGACAACTTCGATGCATTAACATCTGCTAAATTTTGCTGACTCTGGTTGGCTTGCTGCTGTATCTGGTTTGGCTGCATAAAACCAAAATGCGGGTTCGGAACAACGGTAGGATTGAGACATCCCATTGTTTGACCACCAGGAACAAACTGAGAGAGATTTGGGATTTGGACATTCAAAAGTTGGCTTATGTTCTGCAATTGATTCTGCAAAAACAGTTGTTGCTGCAGCTGCTGCTGCCCATTTGTCAAACCAATATTATTTTGTTGAGGTAAATTCAACCAATTGGACTGATTTGGGTTGTGCAAAGGGTTATTGAATTGGGCAGGAAGTTGTTGGTACATTGAAAGATTGTTCAAGTTTGGAAAAATGGGACCAAATTGAGGAAACCCCAGATGGTTATTTTGAGTGGGAAACTGCTGGTTAGCTCCATTCATGAAACCACTATTATTTAACAATGGCATGACACTGGAATTATTATTATTATTACTCAGTGGAACTGGCATTGGCAGCTGAGGATTAAAAATACCCATTTGAGGTTGCATCATAAGCATGTTCATGTTGTTATTGCATTGATTTTCCACTGCAGAACTTGATTGAAAACCCTTCTGTTCAAACAAAATCAAATTAAATTCCAATTTTTTTATTAAAAAAAAAAAAAGAAGAAGAAGAAAAAGAGAGAGAGAGAGAGAGAGAAGCAAAGAGGTACCTGCTGGGGTTGATGGGGAAAGGAATTGAAACGAGGTCTCATTGGGTTAAGCTTTTTCGATCTTTGTAGTAGTTACTATGAGTTCTAAAGAAACCGTCGGCGTTGCCGATTGAGCAGAGCCAATTGCTTGAGCTTTTTGCGGTGAGTGTTGAGGATTTCAGGGTTTTGGATTGTGAATACCTCAACTTTAGGGTTTTCGTGTTGAGATTAATGTCTTATTTAGCTTATATGTCTATGGGTTCGGTGCCCGCCAATTGTAGGCCCAAACACCTCACTAATATTTTAATACTTTTTAAATAGTAAAATGGGTTTTTAAGTCGGATTTGGGTAGATTTGATCATTCATATATTAGTGTTGTATTCACATAATTTTATATCTCGTAATTATATTTAAGGTGTTATATATTTATAAAAATTTTGATACATTAATAATATGAATATAAATTTTGACATATTTATATCCTATTCGTATTATTTTTTGTCTCGTGTCGTGTTTTGTTTAATGTTTTAATTATTTTTTATGTCGTGTTCGTATCGTGTAAAAAGTTATCAAATCTAAGTTTAGGTAAACAAAATTAAAAAATTTCGACTCTGGCTATGAACACCTCTACCCTTAAGATTACAATGGAGGGAATCACTTGTAATTTTTTTGTTTTGTTTATTATTTATTTTTCTTTTTATATTTAAAGTTTGTTATATAATTATTATTTAATACATCATTTATATAATTATTAAATTCAACAAATCATTTATATAATTATTATTTTAAACAAATTATTTATATGATTATTTAATAATTATTATTTATTTTAGTTTAAGATGTGCAAAGGTACTATTATTTTTTTTATAAATAATTATTATTTTGAAAAAAAAATAAAATAAAAATAATTTATCGATACATTTTTAAACAAATGTATTTGGATATATGTGTTTAAATACAAAAGCAACGATGATAATGAAGTGAATTATAGTGAGAAGAGAAAATGAAAATTAAGAACATTAGATTTAAATTTGAATATAATGAAAATTTAAAATTATTTGATATGTATAAAATTAATAAATAGTTAAAATTTTATTATATTATTTATTATATAATCATAAAATTTATTTATTATATTACTTTATCATAATGATAATATTTATTATATTATTTTAGTAATAAAATCTATTTATTATATTGAACTAACAAAATTATTTCAAATGTACCCAAAAAAATTTATTTCAAAACTTTTAAATAACAAATAAAAATGAAAAAACAAAACAAAAAATGATAAAATGAGAGAATATTTTCGTCCAATTTAGTTGCTATATTATTCAAAAAAATTGGTCTAATTACACCGAAACGATGTTGCGGTCACAATAGCAATTCGTGTATTTGTAAATTTTTACGTATTATAATCGTTTTTAAAGTATTATATATTTATATAAATCTTAAAATGTTACTAATTTTTATTATATCGATTTTGATAAATTTATGTATTCATATCGTATTTATATTATTTTTTCGTATTGAATCGTTTTTATTTATTTTCACGTGTCATATTCATATCACGTAATCATATCGTATTTAAAATTATAATCTTCACATCAATACGAGCCTTTAGATCTAAGTGAATACCTCTACATAGGGTTTTAGTGTTGAGATGGTGTCATATTTAGCTTATACAGCTAAGTCTAATCTCTAATGTTTAATACGTTAAGAAATCCGAAGATACGTCATTGTGCCAATCAAAACACACCATTGGCAACGAATATGCCATGTCACCATTTCAATCAATAACTAAATATACACGTGTAATTAAAATTTTCATTTTTTATTTTTTATAAATAAAAATTAAAATAAAATTTGAAAATTAAAAATTAAAAATAATAAAATAATTTTAATTTTTAAAACATAAAAAAACTTTTAAAATAAATTTCTTAAATAGAAACTTTTAAAATTTTCTTTTTTTTTTTTCAAATTTATTATTTGAAAAATAAAAAAACAAAGTTCAAAAAAATAGAAAATTGAAATTTTTAAAAAATACATTTTTATTGATTGAAAAATAAAAACCGAATATTTTAAAAAAATCTTTCTCTATCATATTCTTCCTCTTTTCAATGATCGAAATTAGCTAACCCAGGCCTAATCCGACATCATCGAGAGGGCAAAAACATTATGAGACAAGGCTGGAATCAACCTGAAATCGAGTGGATCTGATATGTATTCAGTCGATTCTCGTTTGGTTTCAGATAGATCTGTTTAAGGGTCGGGTCTGGGCAGTTTTTTTTTTTTTTTTCCGGACCAGCGTGATCCGATCCGGATCACTGTTCATAAAATAAAAAAATACTTTTTATTTAAATTTAATTATAAAAATATATAAAAAAATAAATTTTTTTATTAAGGATGAACAGTAAATTCGGGCCAACGAGCCGGCCCGACCCTCCTAAATATGGGCCTGGGCAAGCAAAAAAAAAATTTCAAGTCACGACCCGACCAATAAGCAGATCTAGTTTCAGGTTGTTTCTGACCTGTCGTAATTGGATTCGGCCTCATCTAGTTGAATCAAGCTGGAGATTGGCTAGATTTAGCCAATAAAAAGAAAAATTGGAGAGAAAAATAATGAAATGAGAAAAAAAAAAAGAAAAATAATTAAAGTTATTCTCTTTTTCAAAAAATAAAATTTTTATTTTTTAAAAATTTATGACATGTGCCTGTCATATGATCGTGATTGTCACATGTAAAAGTTGAAATGATTTCATTGGATGATATAGTATTTTTTTTGTCACATGTTACATTTTCATTAGTTCATATAAGCAAGTTCTTTAACAGTTATGGATTGGAAATTAAAATCCGACTGTTACATTGAATATTTTTAATACATGTCCCATATTAGACATTCTTCTATATTACAATGTCTAAATAGGAAATTATCTCTTTAATCTTCTATCAAAACACACAAAATAACCTCCAATAATAATGATGTTCGAAATCAAACTAAATCCTCATTAATGCTCAAGATGGTCAAACTTTCAAAAAGATTCTCAAAATATAGTATTTGGTTTCAAAAAACAGAAGACATTTTCATTCTCTTGGAAAATGGAAAACACTAGAGAAAATGTGTTTGGTTGAAAAATAAAAAAAAATGATTTTCGAAAAATGAAAATATGTGAAAATTAAAAAACAAAAAAAAAGATGTTTTCATTATTTTCAACAAAAATGTTTTGGAAAAAATGAAAAAGTTGAAAACACGAAAAAAAATAGTTTATCTATAACTAGCAATTGACCTTGGTTCGAGTCAATTTACAAGCAAAAACTTTTTTTTTTTTTTTTACTTTTTAGATAAAAACCCCTAAAACAAGTCTTTTTATTTTACTGCCCTTCTTTTTATGTATAACTAGCAAATTTCATTCCCTCATATTCTTTTATAAAGCACCAAAACTACATTCAGAAAGTCAAAATCTATACTCTAAAAATCAAAGGTATGTATTTTATTTTCAAACTTACATTTTATTTTGATGTTATCATTACCGTTCATAAAGTTTGATTGAGAAAAAATTATTTGGGTATTTTCTTGATAATTGTTTACTTGTAATTGCATTTTCTATTTTAATCTCTTTAAGTACTCATTTATATGTATTATTTAATTGTATTAATTTAATGGGGTTGAATTTTTATCTTTTAGAATAGGTTTAGTTTGGTTTAGATATGCCCTGAATGTATTTGTTATTTGATCTCTTTGAATCCTTTTTAAATAGAGAGAAAGATAGGAAGTACTTCAAAGGGTTTTTAATCCTAGTATCAGATAAATACTTCATCAAGATGCCACAAAAAAGCTCCAATTCTATTACAAACATCACTATAGCACCTAGCCATCAAAATTCCATCCACCATGTCAAGAAACCATTCAAACACTTTTGATTGACCTATATCCTTATCTAGGATTTCTTAAGTTAAAGTAGCACCACAAACAAGGCAACCATTTAAAAGACACAAACACATTTAGAGTAAATAAATTCCCAACACACTCATAGTCTTTTATAACTATTACAAACCTATGTCAACTTTAAAGCATATAATGGTTGGAGGTATAAAGAGCTCGTTAACAACTACTTCAATCGGGCAAGACATCTTACGATGTCATAATCGTTCATTCCTATGGCTATTTCTTTAATACTTCTAGCTCTCAGGAATCTCTTTGTAGGATACTTGGCCAAAGTGTGCTTTTTAGCATTTAATTCAAGTCTCTAGTGTTTGTTAGCACTTGTCATATGAGATATTTTTTTTCCTTAAAGTCAGTACGGTGCTTAAACGGATGGTATATGCTTCATGTAATTAAAATATAGTATTATCTGTTGTAGGCATTTTGCTTTCAATTAAAATATAGTATTAGCCATCAATATCTTTCTTTTCACCAAAATCAAAGGGGAAAATAGTTAAGACGAAGTATAAGATAAAATTTATACATGTATGTTAGTAAATGCAATCATAGCAGATAGAAAGAAAGAAAGAAAACTATTGTAAAATTGAACAATCAACTTTTATGCCTTATATAATCTTGGTAGTGTTGATATGACTTTTGTTTTGGTGTTTATTGGCATAAAATTTTTCATAATAACTTAATGTATTTGTATAGAGTAATTTTATTATTTGATTGATGATTGCCTTATATTGTAAATAATATTTTTCGATGGGAGGGAAGGGTAAAGATGTTGATGATACGAAAGATTGACCGAAAGCAAATGAGGTAGTATTTATTCAGTTTTTAATTGGAAAAATTAGGAAAAGAAAGTTGCAATCGTCTACCTTTAAAAAAGAAGTATGGTTAGAAATTAATAATGAGTTGTGTGATACAATTGGAGCGGATTACGATATTAACAGATTGAAGGGTAAGTTCAATCGCTTACGTACAAAACATCGTCATTTTTTTGAGTGAGTTGGACATACTGGAGTTAAATGGGATATAACATTCGAAACTGTTAATGCATCACAACACATCTGGGAAGACTTTTTAAGGTAAAATTAGTTTTATGCTTCTTCTTGATATTTTAGATTATAATTTACATTTATTATTCTTATGCATATTTTTTCTTATGTCACAGAAAAATAAAGATTTCAAAAAGTTCAAAAAAATTGGTTGTGCGGATTATTAATTACTAGGTGATATATTCAATATAACAACTGCAACTGGAAAACTTCAACAAATTTTCACTGAAGATCCACTATCTTCCAATGAAGAGAGACGCTTGAAAGAAGAATTTTTATATGGTTCTATACATGCTACTTTGGGTGGCAACAGTTTAGAAGGTGAAGGCATGAAAAAGATAAAAAAACGTAGTATTCATTTAATTCCTGGGAAGCGTTGATCTAGCAAGGTGAATAAAATGGATAAGATGAAAATATTTTTGGGTAAATGGGTAGCCACATTGAGTGCAAAAGAAGAAGCTGCTAAACCAAAAGTTGAGAGATACAAATCATCTAGTGCTAGTTCTGTTCTTGATCGTTATTCCATAGGTATATGCATGGATCTTTTGGATAAAATAGAGTGTGTTTCTTCATGTTCTTATAATAAAGCAATTGAAAAGTTCATATTAGCATAATGGAGGCAAACTTTTGCTGGAATGTCTGATGTGAGACGAAAGGATTGGGTGGATAGTCTTGCTCAGTCTTAAGTTCTTTTACTTGTCAATACTTGACTTTTATTTTATGTGATGTAATAATATTTTAAAACTATAATTTGGTTGTATGGAGTATGTGATGATATTTTATCATTATATTATGGAATGTATGGAGTATATCATTAATGAATATTTTATCATTATATTATGCAAGTAATTATAATGAGTATTAGCTCTAGTTCAGAAAGTTCGTCCGATTTAGATGATGAGATGGGACAATTTTTTCTTGTAAAATATGTTTATAATTACTACAAGACATACATGCTTAAGAAGCCATGTAGGACTTCTATATTAAATGACAAGACATATGTTATGGAGATTTTTTTATGGAAATCCAACTGTATGTTATGAAATGTTTCGCATGAAAAAACATGTTTTTTAATTTTTTTTGTGATATGCTGAAGATGGATAATTTTTTACAAGATGAAAAAAAGGTTTCGGTGGAAGAAGTAGTTGCAATGCTTCTACTTATAATTGGTCAAATGCAAGACAAAGGGTAACAACTGATCGATTTCAACATTCAACTGAAATTGTATCTGCGTGGTTTGAAAAAGTTTTGATAGCTTTATGTAAATTGGGAACAAAAATTATTTGTCCTAGAGATTGAGGTGATGTTCAATCAGAAATTGCTAAAAATCCTAATTGGTTCCCATATTTTAAGGTATGTTAAATATGATACTATCTATTTGTAGATATACATTCTAGTATTGATTTTTTGTTTGTACTTTAAATTGGTATCATGATTTATATGTTTTTATTAATTAAGGATTGTATTGGGGCTATTGATGGAACTGAAGTATCTGCTTGGGCTTACGCCTCAAAGCAAATATCATTTCGGAATAGAAAGCAAAACCTTTCTCAAAATGTAATGGTAGCTTGCTCCCATGACATGCTTTTTACATTTGCTTGTGCTGGATGGGAAGAAATAGCTCATGACACTAGAGTTTTTGTTAATGCGATATTAAGTAAGTGTGCTAAGCAAATTTTTTTTTCCAATGCTAAGTACTAGTATGTTTAATTGGTTATTTTTTTTTTATTTATAAAAGTCACTTAATTGATTAATGTTATTTATGTACTTTTCATAATTTTTATTTATAAGTGGTTCATATTGATATTGTAGATAAATATTACGTGGTGGATGTTGGATACCCTAACATACCTGAATTTTTAGTACCGTTTCGTGGACAAAAATACCATGCACGAGACTTTAAAAGTAGGCATCACCCAAGAGAGAAAGAAGAATTGTTTAATATGAGGCATTCTTCTGTTCGTAATGTGATTGAACGAAATATTGGAGTGTTGGAAAAAAGAATTTTTTATATTGAGAGATATGCTAATTATCCTCTTAGAAAACAACGTTATATGTCGAAAACATGTTGCATCGTGCATAATTTCATTAGGTTGGAAGCTAAAACAGATTAATTGTTTGAAGAGGGTGAAAGAGAAACGTGCAAAAATTTGATGACACAGAAGTAACTTCTTATGGTTCAAACAATAACCATATCACATTTGATATGTCACAAACAGCTGAAATGACTCAAGTTAGAGAAGTGATTGCTGTTTTTATGTATTAATATAGACAAAATTGAGAATTCAAAAAGCATAGTACTTAAGAGGTGATATTAGTTGTTCGTAATAAAGTACATTTGATTATTTTTCTTCATTAACAATAAGAGATGTTTTATAATAAGAAAAATCAAAGAAAAATACAAAAAAAAAACCAACAAAATAATAAAAAAGGGCTAAAATTGTAAAATCACCCAAAAATCAATAGAAATCTCAAAAAAATAGAACAAAAAATTCATAAGAAACAATTATCAAAACAATTAAATATTAA
This sequence comes from Fremontodendron californicum, assembly GCA_030761205.1. Classification (NCBI taxonomy): domain Eukaryota; kingdom Viridiplantae; phylum Streptophyta; class Magnoliopsida; order Malvales; family Malvaceae; genus Fremontodendron; species Fremontodendron californicum. The sequence continues at coordinate 4,689,175 of JAULJL010000048.1, read as the reverse complement.
ATATAGAAAGAAAAAAAAAGAGAAAAGAAAAAGGGAAAGGAAAAGAGAAAGAGAGAGAACTTGTCAACATAAATGGCACCATCCCGGCAACTGAAACAAAGAATAGAGAGGAAGTGAATGAGGAAAGGGAGAATGAAGAAAAAAAAATGAGACAAAAGAAGAAAAAGAAAGAAAGAGAAAAGGAAAAACCGCGATGGAGGGGCAACACAGATGGTTCAGATGAAAAAGAAAGGAAGAAGAAAAAAAACTAAGGTATTTTAGGTTTTTATACTATACTAAATGTCGACGTTTTGGAGAGAGAAAATTATACCCAATGAATCAAGTCAAAATGGGCCTAGACTTGATTAATAGAAATTGATAAAATGGTAAATAATTAAATAATTAAATAATTATAATGTTTAATTAGGTTAGTAAAATAATTAATATATAATATTGTTTAAAACATAATTTATTTATCAAATTAAATGTGCAATAATATTACTATGAAGAGGATGATTTCAAAGTAGAAGTTATCTTTCTATATATTTTACATGTCTATTATCCCATATAATTAAATATTCAATTTGCATATGCATTAAAGAATCATTATTTTAACATGAATGAGTCAAATTAAGTTAAAATCAAAATAAGATTATATTCTCTATCAATTTCTAGTTAATCTTTTTTATAAAATAAGTTCAAAAGTTTCAAAAAAAAAAAAATTATTTACTCAAGTTCTTAATTGTTCACATGTTCCTTTGTATAAATTATGTATAGAGTTATGTAATTATATTGTTATGATAATTTATATACTATTATCAAAATGTGTGATTGAGTTTGATGTCACGAGTTAAGTGGCACCAACTCAGTTAAGTAAATTACATAAAAATCAAATTAAAATTATAATAATAAAATAGAATTAGGGCATTTAGGTATTTTAATTTTTTTTAAAAATTAACTATCCACTAAAAAATTATTCATTTTTTTAATATCTTTAATTTAAAAAATAACTACCCATTAAAAATCAATCAATTTTTTAGCGTATTTTTTTTAAAAAAAGATTTTTTTTCACCCACAAAGTGGGTGTGATAAATTGTAGTATATATTATTTAATTATATTTATAAGTTTCTATAGTAGAAAATTTGATAATTTGAAAAGTTTAGACATCACACTTTCTTAAATTACAGAAGCCATGTAAATTGAAGCTACCATTAACATAGATGCTAACATTACATAGTACTAAAAAAAATTACTTAAGTAGCGAGGAGGTCAAGCTTAATTTTTTAATTTAATTTTTAATGTGTGATCAATGTATGCTTCCCTAAAAACATGAAAAATCACCATTACTTAGTCCAATATTAAATTCATCCTAGATGCAAAATTCACACTCTAATCATCATTACCAAATTTGAAAATCACCATTGATATCAGTTGAGTAAAACCTCAATAGCTTGAACTGAAGCCATAAATTTCAAACACAAAAATTAAATTTGATAATTCGTGTCTTGTTTGTATATTTTCACGTATCATAATCGTGTTTAAAATATTATATATTTATATAAATTTTGATACGTTAATAATTCATGTTATATAAATTTTGACACGTTCATGTATTCGTGTCGTGTTTGTGTCATTTTTTGGTATCGTTTTCATGTTTTAGTTTTTTTTTTTTTTTGTGTCATGTAATCATATCGTATCCAAAATTATCAGATCTAACAAAAACAATCATGTTCAGACTCAATAACAAAATAACCAATTAGTTTTAAAACATATTTAAAAAACAGATTTTCCAAATCAATTTCTAAAAAATGTTTAAAATTTTTATTCAAATGCCAGGTCAAAATCACCAAAAAAATAATAAAAAGCATTATACTATCACTTGCAGCCTCCTCAAATTAAAAGCATTTATTATTGATAAAATGATCGAGAGTTCATCATATATATATATATATAATATATATATATATATTATAAAACAGGATACATGCTGACTGAGTAAATATTTGCTGACATAGATAATTAGGTGGATAGCTCTACTTAATGACACATAGGATTGTATTTATTGTATATTAATAATTAGATAAATCTATTAAATAAATATTTAAATTTAAGATTTAAATCTATCCAACATTTTAAATTTAATTTGTTTAACCAAGTAAATCTATCTACTTACTAAATTTTTTCTCATTTAGTAAATCTATTAAATAATTTAGGAAATTGAAATTAAACACAATCCTATCTATTAATTTATTACAATTTAGCTATTTCAAAAACCATATCTTTTAACTTATCAAATAGCATTTAAAAATTATTAAAATACTTATCTTAAATTTTAAAATTTATCAAATCTATTAAACTTTAACTCTTATCTTTTAACTTATCTCAAATATATACTTACGTTAAGAAATGAATTCCACATTTTTTTAGTTTCTCAGCCTAAATCTTTTCGTTCTTCTTTTTTTTTTTTTTTTTTTTTTTTTTTTTATCAAGATCGTAAGTTTCAAGTCTCAAAACATCTCGAGGTATTTTTTTTTTAGTTTTTCAGCCTAAATCTTTTCATTCTTCTTTCTTTATTATTTATTTCTAATTTTTTTTTTATTTTTACAGTTCCTAATTAATTTCATTATTTCTTTTTTTCCCTGTGTTTTACATAAATATCACCAGTTTTCAATTATCAAAGCAGAGCACAATTTAACCACATTTGAAGGTATACTTTCAAGGTATTTTATATTTAATTTGTAATTTAGATCAAAGTTTACACATAGATAATCTTATGATTTAGTTATACGTCCGATAATACACAAGATAATCAATTTCAAAAGGTGGAAATGAATTTCAAAGATCACCCAGAAAAATGAATTTCAATGGTGGAAATGAAAACTTAGGTTTTGTTTTTCATGAATTTCAAAGATAAAGTGTTGGTTTCAATTTGGAGTTTATCTTTTGAAATGATCTCAGGTTATTTATTATTAACTCACATATTCAAAATTATTGATACACCATTAAACGATATTTAAGTTAGGCCAGTTTATATTTTGAATTATTAAATAAATTAAATTATAATACAAATGTGAAATTTAAATGTTTTTTGCAGTTTATTAAATATTGATACTACGAATTAAAAGCAATAATACAAATTAATTGTTGATTTTACTATGCTTCATAGTTTTTGCAGTTTATTTAAGAATATAATTTTTTTTGCAGTTTATTAAATTATCCATTTAAAACAATATTAAATTATAATATAAATTTGAAATTTTTTTTTTTTTTTTTTGCAGTTTATTAAATTTTGCATGCCAATCTATCGTTTATTAAATATTCTTTTTTTTTTTTTTGGAGGTTGTAGACAATGAGTGAAGCTGGAAAATGAGAAAGTGAGCTACATTCTCTTCAAATTCTCCTCCTTTAACTTTTATTAAATATGGGTAAAATCAAATCATTTTGTGTCAATTAAATTTTTTAATTTGTTCATTGTGGTTTTTTTGTAAGTATGTTTGTTTGAGTGTACGAATACTACATCTCTCATTGAAGAGTTTTTTTTTTTCCCCATTTCCTTTTTCCATGTAATTGTTGTTTTATTTTTTATATATATAATTTTGTTGATTAGTTTGTTATATGCGTATAAACTTCGATGATAGTTTTTATGTTGTTATTAAGAAGTTGCACTATGCAAGCCAGGATGTAAAGAAAGAATTTAAGACATCGTTTATCTGAAAATTTTATCTTTTAAAAGTTTGATTTTTTATTTTATTTTATTGTTTTCTAGGATATTTTTTTTATTTTTTATGTTGAGTTATTGTGTGGGTTTACATAATTATTTCATTTGTTTTTTGTTTTTTTATATATATTTTGAGTACGTTCTTTCTACAATATTTTTAGCAATGATATGTAATGTAATGTATCCATTTGTTGAAACAAAGTATGCAATTTTTCTTAAATTTCTGTTTAATCAAATAACAAATTTTTGTTTGGATTGCCTTTTACTATTTATTCCATGACCTAATAAAGCATCATTCAAAGTTTTTTTTTTTTTTAATCTTTATTATGATTGTTTTGTATGAGTAAGAAAATGAGTCTACCACCACCTTGTAGTAAATAGTAAGCCGACTGTTGAAATAATGAGGGGCTAGCTTATTCGATAACTTTGGGGCATCATCTTCTTCGCTCCAAGAGAAGGCCACTATCCATCTGTCATCGGCTAATAGCACCAATACGGGTAGAGTACTTGGCTAGCCTAATTGTCGAGGATAAGTCGGCAAAGATTTCAACGTGGAATCGGTAGTGAAGCCAGTAATTGTCATCGAATGCTTCCCGAGAGCCAATCCATAATGGAGATTGAGGTATACTTCGTGTTGCGAAACGGATTCGGCCAGTACAAAGTATTATTGAGGCCATGAAGAAAAAACAGCGCTTTTAGCCTGCCTGCCTATAGGGTTCTTTTCGATCTTGTACCCATGGTACATTGAACATCTCTTATACTACCATCGATCGATAGAGCGGAACAACCAGAAAAAGAAGTGAAGTTAGAAAGCCGTATGATAAGTGGTAACTATCTTGTACGGTTCGGGGGGTAATCGGCGTACTCCGATCAGTGGGGGGGATCTTTGGCTCTATCGAACATACAGGGAATTGGAGGTAGCATTCCACCGAAGTAAAGTCATAGACTGGTTTCTTCAGCCCTTTAAAGTGTAAGTACCTCCTCACCCGGCTCAGTTCTGCTCTTTGCCTAAGTCTTCTACTAGTGGGCGCCCTAAAGGAATCAATCCTCGTGGTTGAGCCCCGCCCCCTTTAGGGTACCGTAGGCCCTCTTTGCCTTTTATTTAGTTTCCCCGCTCACCCTAAGGAATTCTCTTTCTTTCCTTTTCCTTGAGCCATTCTGATATCATTGGAAGCGGAAATGTTTTTTTCCTCTATTTATTGTACTAGCTCAATAAGGAAGTCCGGATTGTCCTTCGCCTTTCTTGTTAGTGAAGGGTCAATGCTTTCTTCCTTTGCTGCTTTTTAACAGCTGCCTACTCTACTCCTTTCCATCCTATAAGTAAGCGCATACTCATTATTTTTACTAATAATATATATATGTATAATATAATAGAAGAAAACAGGGTACATGCTAACTGGGTAAATATTTGCTGACATAGATAATTAAGTGGATAGCTCTACTTAATGACACATAGGATTGTATTTATTGTATATTAATAATTAGATAAATCTATTAAATAAATAATTTAAGATTTAATATTTAAATCTATCCAAAATTTTAAATTTAATTTGTGTAATCAAGTAATCGTATCTACTTACTAAATTTTTTTCTCATTTAGTAAATCTATTAAATAATTTAGGAAATTGAAATTAAACATAACCCTATCTATTAATTTATTACAATTTAACTATTTCAAAAATCCTATCTTTTAACTTATCAAATAGCATTTAAAAACAATTAAAATACTTATCTTAAATTTTAACATTTATCAAATCTATTAAACTTTAACTCTTATTTTTTTAACTTATCTCAAATATATACTTACGTTAAGAAAAAAATTCCACCTTTTTTTAGTTTCTCAGCCTAAATCTTTTTGTTCTTCTTATTTCTAATCAAGATCGTAGGTTTCAAGTCTCAAAACATTTGGAGGTATTCTTTTTTAGTTTCTCAGCCTAAATCTTTTCGTTCTACTTTCTTTCTTTCTTTATTATTTATTTCTAATTCTTTTTTTACAATTCCTAGTTAATTTCAATTTTTTTTTTGTGTTTTACATAAATATCATCGGTTTTCAATTATCAGAGAAGAGCACTATTTAACCGCATTTGAAGGTATACTTTCAATGTATTTTATATTTAATTTGTAATTTAGATCAAAGTTTACACATAGATAATCTTTCGATTTAGTTATACGTCTGACAATACACAAGATAATCAATTTCAAAAGGTGGAAATGAATTTCAAAGATCACCCAGAAAAATGAATTTCAATGGTGGAAATGAAAACTTAGGTTTTGTTTTTCATGAATTTCAAAGATAAAGTGTTGGTTTCAATTTGGAGTTTATCATTTGAAATGATCGCGGTTATTTATTATTAACTCACATATTCAAAATTATTGATAGACCATTAAATGATATTTAAGTTAAGCCAATTTATATTTTAAATTATAATACAAATGTAAAATTTAATGTTCTTTGCAGTTTGTTAAATATTGATACTACGAATTAAAAGTGTCACATCCCAGCTTCAGGAGTGTGACAGGCCAGAGACAAGTATATACCTTTGCCTCCGAAACCTTAACCATTCAACTACCTAATGAAATTTCGGCATGACCTCACCCGATAAGGGGGGTTTACCGAACCTGCAAAACATGCAACACAATAATAATAACACATGTCATCCCGGTTAGGACACCTCCAACTAGGGAGTAACCGAGATGTCCCGCAGCAGACGCACAAAGTGAACCACAATGCATATATTTATATACAATACCAAAAATACACAAAACAATCTCGGTCTCCGACCGGATAACTACATGACACATAATACAACATACTTAGACAAAATAACATATGACATCCCTAGGTGACTGTGCACGGCTCCTCCATCAAGTAACGGATCACCTTGTCAAAATGACTTGTCATGCTCACCGAGTAGTGTCACGAACTAAGCCAGCGGGGTGAATGAGGGACAGGGTCGATCAGTATCTGAGAAAGAAAAATAACTAAAGAGTGAGTCATGAGGACCCAGTGAGAAAACACAAGTTATATTAACTAATATCACTTGGATGTTTCTATCCAACATTACAAAAAACTATAACATCCGGTAGGGTCCGTAGACTCCTACAAACCGGTAGGGCTCGAAAGCTCCTACAAAACTGGTAGGGCTCGAAGGCTCCTACAAAATCGGTAAGGCTCGAAGGCTCCTACAAAACCGGTAGGGCTCAATGGCAGTCTACAAATCCGGTAGGACACAATGGCAGCCTACAAATCCGGTATAACTTAACATTACATTAAACATGCATCACATAGCATTTAAATAAGCATACTAGCAAAGAACAATGTAGCGCCATACGGTCGACCACTTATACGACAATCCCAGATTATTACAAAATCATCACTTGTCCATTCCTTGGACTTTTCTCATGTCTTTACGAGAACTCGATATCATAAGATAATTCTTCGTCATACATTCATAAAATCACAATCAGTATGTCATAAATAATCTAACGGTCCTACGTCTATCGCTACACGTTTACTAACAGTGCGCTAAGCGGAAGAAATTGGATCCTCGTGCTCCAGGGCTCTTCCAACCACGGACTTAGCTAATCTGTGCTCCTAGTACATAAACAATAATTTCATAAATATTTTATAAATTTGTAAACATTCACAATTTCCAAATTGTAACTAATTCACTATTATCCAAAAATCTACAGCTTAGCTATTTAAACTTTATAATTTTTAAACCTAGCTCGAGTGAAAATTCGGAGCAACGATCAACAGGAAAGTTGCTCCCCCGAGCCTAACAAAGCTAATGGTGGCCTCGGATGGTGGTGGAAGTGGCGGCTCAAGGTGGTTGGCCAACATGGTGAATTCGGCCAAGCTTTGATTTCCAACTCCAAGCCACTTTTTCACTCAACCAACCCCAAATAATGGATGTAGAGGTTGATTTAGGACTATCCGTGGTGGTGGTTTAAGGTGGTGACTATGTTGGAAACCACCTAAGGCAAAAATTTCCATGAAGAGAAACACATAGTTTCTCATGATTTCTTGAAAAACTAACACCAATTAAGTAATCATTACCTTCTATATAGTAGAAATATGTGTTTTGTTGGCTTGGTGATGAGTTAAAATCAAGAGATCAAGCTAACACGCTTTTGGTTATGGAGTTTTCTTCACTTTGGTTAGGTTTTCTCAAGGTTGAAGAAGAAAAAACCCTTAAGAAGGTCACGACAGATTAAGGGGTTTCTTGGCTGATTTTTATGGCCATTTACCAAGCCAAATGACAAAAATACCCCTTTAGCCCACTTTTTGTCTTTTAGTGCCTAAATGGGGCCCACATGAAATTTTTACGTTCGGAAGCTCATTTTTTACTTGTCTCAGCACGAATATGTTTAAAATATCATTTTACACTAGTAAACAATTTTTCATAATTTTTCGATATCCCGAACATCAAATTCGGGCCCCGGACCGTTTACGGGTCAACATTAAGACTTTTTCGGTTTTAGCTCCGATTCTTATTCTGATTTCACTAACAGCTTTCTAACATAATTTTATGTTCGTATGAATCCATTTATTCACTTAAAATCTTTTTCGGACCTTCCCGCGGCCAATTATGGATTTTCACTCTTTCAAGTTAACTAAAGACGTATCAGTTTTTCAATTAACTTTTGAGTAAAAAAGATGTCAAATTTTCAATCTTAGCATCATATTGTGATCTTCTATGATCCCATAGTCTATTGGTACCGTATACGAACCAAAAATAAAATTTTGGGTAAAATGACCAAAAAACCCCTGGTTCATATTTTATCGGTTTTGTGCCGATTAGATTTTTTCAATAATATTGATCAGTAATATATCATATTTTAACACTATGTGAAGTTAAAATACCAAATTTTACGGGCTTTACATTATCCTGGCTGCGATTCCTGACTCGTGGTCACTTTAAGGCTAAATCTCTCAAATAGCCGATTAAACCCCTTACTCTAAAAATTATTAATATTACAATAAGACCAGATGGTAGTGTGCTTTGTCTACAAGCATACATAAACTTGATCCACTGTCTATGAATCATTTAAAGAGACCCGAGTCGATCTCTGTCTTACGAGGGTCTTACAATTCTCCCCCCTAAAAAAATTCGTCCTCGAATTTTCCTAATTATCAAATTATTGAATAATTAATTTAAAGAGTTAGTACCTACTCTCGGAATAACTGGGGGTACTGTCTCCTCATGTCTCTTTCAAGTTCCCAAGTAGCTTCCTCCTCCCCATGATGATTCCATACAACCTTCACCTAAGGAATCTCATTCGATCGGGAGCTTCCATACCTGCCGTTCTACTATGGCTATGGGTCCCTCTACATATGTCATGTGTGGATCTACCTCTACCGCCTTTGGTTGCAACACATGAGACTTATCGGGGAGGTATTTTCGAAGCACTGAAACATGAAATACTGGTGTACAACGGCTAATTTAGGAGGAAGGGCCAACTTATATGCTACTGCCCCATGTTGTCGAAGTATCTCAAACGGTCCAATGTACCTTGGAATCAGCTTTCCTCTCTTGTAGAATCTCATGACACCTTTAAACGGAGATACTTTCAAGAACGCATGATCCCCCACATCAAACTCTAGTTCCCAATGTCTATTATCGGCATAAGACTTTTGCCGACTCTGTGTTGCTCTCATTTTGTCACAGATCAACTCCACATTTCTTAATGCATTCCAAACCATATTTGGACCTAATAATGGAAAATCATCCACCTCGAACCATCCCACTAGAGATCTATATTTTTGGATATACAATGCTTTATATGGTGCCATTTGTATGGTACTCTAATAACTGTTATTATATGCAAACTCAATCAAAGACAAGTGCTGATCCCAGCTACCCTCAAAATCTAAAACACGTGCCCGAAGCATGTCTTCTAAAGTTCGGATAGTCCTCTCGGACTGACTATCGGTTTGGGGATGGAACGCGGTACTGAATCTCAACTGAGGACCCAGTGCCCTTTGAAATGATTCTCAAAACCTTGATGTGAATTGTGTGCCTCTATCTGACACAATAGAAATAGGCACTCCATGCAAAGGCACTATCCGGTCCAAATATAGTCTAGCATACTGGGTTGCGGTATATGTAGTGTGCATTGGCAAGAAACGTGTGGACTTGGTCAATCTATCGACAATCACCCATATTGAGTCGAATCCTTTGGTTGACCTAGGCAACCCTGTGACTAAATCCATCGTAATCTTGTCCCATTTCCATTCAGGGATATCCAAGCTCTAAAGCGTATCTAGCAGCTTCTGATGTTCGGCCTTAACCTGTTGGCACACCAAGCATCTAGCCACAAAGTTCACTACATCTTTCTTCATGCCTTCCCACCAATAATATGCTCGTAGATCATGATACATCTAGGTGGAACCAGGGTGTATAGTATAGGATGAGCTATGAGCTGCCTTGAGGAGTCTATGCCGTATATCTCCTGCCAACGGTACCACGAGGCGGTCATGTAACCATAATGTTCCATCATCATCTATACGAAACTCCTCGCACAATCCTTGTCCAACCTAGGCTTTCTTTCCTATACAAAAATCATCTTCATGTTGCAACCGTTTTACCTCCTCCACTAATGATGACCGTACTTGCACATGGGCTAACATCTCCCTCGTGTCGGTAACACTAAGTACCACACTATCATTGAGGCAATTCCTCACTTCCAGGACCATATGTCTCCTCTTTACTGCTACATGGGCTAAGCTACCCATGGACTTCCTACTCAAGGCATCCACGACAACGTTGGCTTTGCCGGGATGATAAAGGATGGTACAATCATAATCCTTGAGTAATTCCAACCATCTTCTCTATCTCAAATTCAACTCCCGCTGATCAAACATATACTTGAGACTCTTGTGGTTTGTATAAATCTCACATGATCGGCCATACAAATAGTGTCGCCATATCTTCAATGCGAAGATAATGGCTGCCAGTTCCAAGTCGTGTATAAGGTAATTCTGCTCATGCCTTTTCAACTGTCTCGACGCATAAGTAATAACCCTGTTCTTCTGCATTAATACGTAGCTCAAACCTATGCGAGAAGCATCACAATACACTACAAAGCTATCTGTCTCATTTGGAAATGCTAACACTGGTGCTGAAGTCAAGAGCTCCTTAAGTTTATTGAAGCTCTTTTCGCACTCATCTGACCAAACAAACTTGACATTCTTCTGTGTTAACCTGGTCAGTGGTGCGGCTATCCTCGAGAAGTTCTCCATGAACCTCCTATAATATCCAGCTAACCCTTAGAAACTCCTAATCTCTGTTACTGTAGTCGATCTCTCCTAGTCTCGTACTGCCTCAATCTTCTTGGGATCCACAAAAATACCTTCATTCGAAACTATATGACCAAGAAAACTCACACTCGATAGCCAAAACTCAAACTTGGAGAACTAGGCAAACAATTTGTGTGCTCGAAGAGTCTCAATGCGGAGGTGTTCCCTATGTTCATCCTTGCCTCGCGAATACACCAAGATATCATCAATGAACACAATCACAAACTGGTCAAGGAAGGGTTTGAACACCTTATTCATCAAATCCATGAATGCTGCCGGTGCATTCGTTAGTCCAAACGACATGACCAAAAAACTAATAGTGTCCATATCGAGTGCGAAAGGCCGTTTTGGGAATATCTTCCCTCCTGATGCGAAGCTGATGGTACCCTGATCTAAGATCTATCTCAGAAAAGCACTGAGCTCCCTGCAACTGATCGAATAAATCATTGATCCTAGGCAACAGATACTTATTCTTCGTCGTCATTTTATTCAGCTGCCTGTAGTCAATACACAACCTAACGATCCATCAAACTTCTTAACAAATAAAATCAGAGCACCCCAAGGAGAAGTACTCGGACGTATAAAGCCCTTATCAAGAAAATCTTGCAATTGAACCTTTAGTTCCCTTAGCTCCAACGGATCCATACGATAAGGAGGAATGGATATCGGCTGTGTTCCCGGGGTATATCTATGCAAAACTCAATCTCCCTATCCGGTGGAAGTCCTGGCAGCTCCTCAGGAAAAACATTAGGAAAATCCTCTACCACGGGGATCCCTCTCAAAATCCTGAGACTTCATCTCTGCATCATATACATATGCCAAAAATCCTTGGCAACCCTTCGCTAACAATTTCCCGGCACTAATTATCGAAATCAAGTGTGGCCAAGTCGTTCTACGATCTCCTTGATACCTTAACACATGTTTACCCGATATTCTCAACACTACCACCTTCTCGTGGCAATCCAATACCGCATGATGGGCAGACAACCAATCCATGTCTAAAATCACATCAAACTCAAGTATATCTAGTTCAATTAGATCTACCAAAAATATCTCACCCTCAATCCGTATTTCACATCTTTTCAATATTCTGTTCACGGGGTAAACCTCCCTTACCGGAGTAAGCACTATCAACGGATCATTTAACATATCATAACTCATGTTCAGACACGAAGCAAAGGAATGGATATAAAGGAGTGCATAGCACCTAAATCAAATAATAGTACAGCCTACTTGGAACAAATATCTAACATACATGTCACGACTGCATTCGACGCCTGCGCGTCCAGTGGATTCAGCACAAATGCCCTAGCTTGTCCTCGACCCTCTGTAGTCTGTCCTCTACCCCCCATAGTCTGTCCCCTACCTCCAGACTGTGCACCTCTGCCTGTTGTGCCTCTGCCCACTGACTGGGCCACTGATCCAGTAGTAATAGCTGGCGTAATAACTGGGGGCAGTGCAACTATAGTGTACGTGGGTCGAGAAAGATTCAGCGAACATTCCTTCTTCATATGCCCCTGCTGACCGCATTTGAAACAAGTACCAGGTCTTCTGCATCATCCAAAATACGGATAACCACAACTCTGACAATAGGGAGCTCCTGATCTCCCAGTGTTACCTGATGGCTGGGTAACTGATCTAGTCTGACTGCTCTGTCCCCGGACCAATGTACTAGCACCACTAGGCGCTCCTGATCCGCGTACACCAGACTACCTAAAACCATGTCTCCCAGTCCTGGCCTTCTTCCGAGGCTCACGGTCAACCTGCCTCTCTTTGGCCCGTGCCTAAATCGTAAGGCTGCATCAAGAACATCGGAGTACATACAGGTCCTTGTTTAAGGTACCGCCCTAAATAAGTACTCCCTAAGGCCATTAGCAAACCGCTTGGCCTTCATAGTATCAGTCATCACCATATGTGGCGCATATTTCGCTAACTGATTAAACTTAGTATCATAATCCAACACTGACATGCCTTCAGTCTGTTTCAGTAACTCAAACTCTCGAGCCTTAGCATCTCGTAGGCTCTCAGGCATGAACCGCTCAATAAAAGCATTATAAAACTCAGACCATTCTAATGGAGGGCTACCAGCTGGCTGGCTCCTCAATAGGGTCTTATACCACTCATAGGCCATCTCCGTCAACTGATAACTAGTCAACTCCATAGCCCTAACTGGTGAGCATCCGAGAGCCACACATAATCGATCACATACATCCACAAAGTCCTGTGGGTCTGAATCAAGCACAATCCCATAAAATATCGGTGGCTTATTTCGTCGAAACTCATATAATGTCACTGGAGATATGACCCTTGTTGGGCGGGTTGCTGTCCCTTAGGGGGATTCTGTGGCCGTGCAGGACCTGGAAGGGCCTGGTCCTGCCTCTGATCTGCTAGTAGATCTATCAGGGTCCTAACCTCCTGACGTATCTTCGGGAGTGAGACAGGCCAAAGACAAGTATATACCCTTGCCTCCGAAACCTTAACCATTCAACTACCTAACTAAATTTCGGCATGACCTCACCCGATAAGGGGGTTTACCGAACCTGCAAAACATGCAACACAATAATAATAATACATGTCATCCCGGTTAGGACACCTCCAACTAGGGAGTAACCGAGATGCCCCGTAGCAGACGCACAAAGTGAACCACAATGCATATATTTATATACAATACGAAAAATACACAAAACAATCTCGGTCTCCGGCCGGATAACTGCATGACACATAATACAACATACTTAGACAAAATAACATATGACATCCCAAGGTGACTGTGCACGACTCCTCCATCAAGTAAAGGATCACCTCGTCAAAACGACTTGTCATGCTCACCGAGTATTGTCATGAACTAAGCCGGCGGTGTGGATGAGGGACTGGGTCGATCAGTATCTGAAAAAGAAAAATAACTAAAGAGTGATTCATGAGGACCCAGTGAGCAAACGCAAGTTATATTAAATAATATCACTTGGATGTTTCTATCCAACATCACAAACAACTATAACATCTGGTAGGGTCCGTAGACTCCTACAAATCGGTAGGGCTCGAAAGCTCCTACAAAATTGGTAGGGCACGAAGGCTCTTACAAAACTGGTAGGGTTCAAAGGCTCCTTCAAAACCAGTAAGGCTCAATGGCAACCTACAAACTCGGTAGGGCACAATGGAAGCCTACAAATTTGGTATAACTTAACATTACAATAAACTTGCATCACATATCATTTAAATAAGCATACTAGCAAAGAACAATGTGGTGTCATACGGTCGACCACTTATACGACAATCTCGGATTATTACATAATCATCACTTGTCCATTCCTTGGACCTTTTTCTCATGTCTTTACGAGAACTTGATATCATAAGGTAATTATTCGTCATACATTCATACAATCACAGCCAGTATGTCATAAATAATCTAACGGTCCTACGTCTATCGCTACACGTTTACTCACAGTGCGCTAAGCGAAAGAAATTGGATCCTCGTGCTCCGGGGCTCTTCCAACCATGGACTCAGCTAATCCGCGCTCCTAGTACATAAACAATAATTTCATAAATATTTTATAAATTTGGAAACATTCACAATATCCAAATTGTAACTACTATTCGAAAATCTACAGCTTAACTATTTAAACTTTATAATTTTTACACCTAGCTCGGGTGGAAATCCAGAGCAACGATCAACATGAAAGTTGCTCCCCCAAGCCTAAAAAAGCTAACAGTGGCCTCAGATGGTGGTGGAAGTGGCGGCTCAAGGTCGTCGTCCAACATGGTGAATTCGGCTAAGCTCAAATTTCCAACTCCAAGCCACTTTTTCACTCAACAAACCCCAAATAATGGATGTAGAGGTCGATTTAGGACTACCCATGGTGGTGGTTTAAGGTGGTGACTATGTTGGAAACCACCTAAGGCAAAAATGACCATAAAGAGAAACATATAGTTTCTTATGATTTTTTTGAAAAACTAACACCAAATAAGTAATCCTTACCTTCTAGATAGTAGAAATATGTGCTTTGTTGGCCTGGTGATGAGTAGAAATCAAGAGATCAAGCTTACAAGCTTTTGATTATGGAACTTTCTTCACTTTGGTTAGGTTTTCTCAAGGTTGAAGAAGAAACAACCCTTAAGGCATGAAAAATGAAGGTCACAGCAGATTAAGGAGTTTCTTGGCTGATTTTTATGGCCATTTACCAAGCCAAGTTGTAAAAATACCCCTTTAGCCCATTTTTTTTCTTTTAGTGCCTAAATGGGGCTCACGTAAGATTTTTACGTTCGGAAGCTCATTTTTCACTTGTCTCAGCAAGGATATGTTTAAAATATCATTTTACACTAGTACACAAGTTTTCGTAATTTTTCGATATCCCGAACATCAAATCCTGGCCCCGGACCGTTTATAGGTAAGCATTAAGACTTTTTCGGTTTTAGCTTCGATTCTCATTCTGATTTGACCCACAGCTTTCTAACATCATTTTATGTCCATATGAATCCATTTATTCACTTAAAACCTTTTCCAGACCTTCCCGAGGCCAGTTCCGGATTTTCACTCCTTTAAGTTAACTAAAGACGTATCAGTTTTCCACTACTTTTGAGTAAAAAAAATGTCAAATTTTAATCTAAGCATCATATTGTGATACTCTATAATCCCAGAGTCTATTGGTACTATATACGAACGAAAAATAAAATTTTGGGTAAAATAACCAAAATACCCTTGGTTCATATTTTACCGGTTTTGTGCCAATTAGATTTTTCCAATAATCCTATTCAGTATTATATCACATTTTAACACTATGTGAAGTTAAAATACCAAATTTTATGAGCTTTACATTGTCTCCGTTGCGATTCCTGACTCGTGATCACTTTAAGGCTAAATCTCTCAAATAGCCGATTAAAACCCTTACTCTAAAAATTATTAATATTACAATAAGACCAGATGGTAGTGTGCTTTGTCTACAAGCATACATAAACTTGATCCATCGTCTATGAATCATTTAAAAAGACCAAAGTCGATTTCTGTCTTACGAGGGTCTTACAAAAAGCAATAATACAAATTAATTATTGATATTACTATGCTTCGTAGATTTTGCAGTTTATTAAATAATATAAAAACAATTTTAAATTATAATATAAATTTGAATTTTATAGTTTATTAAATTTTGCATGTCGATCTATCTTTTATTAAATATTGTTTTTTCAGGTTTTGAAGATTGTAGACAATGAGGGAAGCTGGAAAATTAGAAAGTGAGTTACATTCTCTTCAAATTCTCCTCCTTTTACTTTAACTTTTATTAAATATTGGTAAAATCAAATCATTTTGTGTCAATTAAAATTTTTAATTTATTCATTGTGGTTTTTTTGTAAGTATGTTTGTTTGAGTGTATGAATACTTCATTTTTTTTTTCATTTCCTTTTTCCATGTAATTGTTGTTTTATTTTATATATATATAATTTTATTGATTAGTTTGTTATATGCATATAAACTTCGATGAATAGTTTTTATGTGGTTATTAAGAAGTTGCACTATGCAAGCCAGGATGTAAAGAAAGAATTTAAGACATCGTTTATCCGAAAATTTTATCTTTTAAAAGTTTGCCTTTTTTTTTTTTTAATTGTTTTCTAGGATTTTTTTTCTTTTTTATGTTGAGTTATTGTGTGGGTTAACATAATTATTTCATTTGTTTATATATATATATATATATATATATATATATATATATATTGACTATATTCTTCCTACAATGTTTTTAGCAATGATATGTAATGTAATTTATCCGTTTGTTGAAACAAAGTATGCAATTTTTCTTAAATTTCGTCTAATCAAATAACAAATTTTTGTTTGGATTGCCTTTTCTATTCATTCCATGACCTAATAAAATATTCCAAATAAGCATCATTCAAAGATTTAAAAAAAAAAATTTATTGTGATTGTTTTGTATATTATTTTTACTAATCATATATATATATATATATATAATATAACAGAAGAAAACAGGGTACATGCTGACTGAGTAATATTATATATATTATAAAACAAGGTACATGCTGACTGAGTAAATATTTGCTGACATAGATAACTAGGTGGATAGCTCTACTTAATGACACATAGGATTGTATTTATTGTATATTAATAATTAAATAAATCTATTAAATAAATAATTTAAATCTATCCAAAATTTTAAATTTAGTTTGTGTAGCCAAGTAATTGTATCTACTTTCTAATTTTTTCTCATTTAGTAAATCTATTAATTAATTTAGGAAATTGAAATTAAACATAATCCAATCTATTAATTTATTACAATTTAACTATTTCAAAAATCCTATCTTTTAACTTATCAAATAGCATTTAAAAACTATTAAAATACTGATCTTAAATTTTAAAATTTATCAAAACTATTAAACTTTAACTCTTATCTTTTAACTTATGTCAAATATATACTTACGTTAAGAAATGAATTCCACATTTTTTTAGTTTCTCAACCTAAATCTTTTCATTCTTCTTTTTTCTAATCAAGATCGTAGGTTTCAAGTCTCAAAACATCTGGAGGTATATTTTTTTAGTTTCTCAACCAAAATCTTTTCGTTCTTCATTCATTCTTTCTTTATTATTTATTTCTAATTTTTTGACAGTTCCTAATTAATTTTATTGTTTCTTTTTTTTTTTTCTATGTTTTACATAAACATCACCGATTTTCAATTATCAAAGCAAAGCACTATTTACCCGCATTTGAAGGTATACTTTCAATGTATTTTATATTTAATTTATAATTTAGATCAAAGTTTACACATAGATAATCTTACGATTTAGTTATACGTCTGACAATACACAAGATATTTCAAAATGTGGAAATGAATTTCAAAGATCACCCAAAAAATGAATTTCAATGGTGGAAATGAAAACTTAGGTTTTGTTTTTCATGAATTTCAAAGATAAAGTGTGGGTTTCAATTTGGAGTTTATCTTTTGAAATGATCTCAGGTTATTCATTATTAACTCACATATTCAAAATTATTGATACACCATTAAACGATATTTAAGTTAGGCCAATTTATATTTTAAATTATAATACAAATGTAAAATTTAATGTTTTTTGCAGTTTGTTAAATATCCGATACTACGAATTAAAAGCAATAATACAAATTAATTATTGATATTACTATGCTTCGTATATTTTGCAGTTTATTAAATAATATAATTTTTTTTGGAGTTTATTAAATTATCCATTTAAAACAATATTAAATTATAATATAAATTTGAAATTTAAATTTTGCATGCCAATCTATCGTTTATTAAATATTGTTTTTTCAGGTTTTGGAGATTGCAGACAATAAGTGAAGCTGGAAAATGAGAAAGTGAGCTACATTTTCTTCAAACTCTCCTCCTTTTACTTTGACTTTTATTAAATATGGGTAAAATCAAATCATTTTGTGTCAATTAAATTTTTTAATTTATTCATTGTGGTTTTTTTGTAAGTATGTTTGTTTGAGTGTACGAATACTTCATCTCTCATTCATGAGTTTTTTTTTTTTTATTTCCTTTTTCCATGTAATTGTTTTTTTTATTATATATATATATATATATATATAATTTTGTTGATTAGTTTGTCATATGCGTATAAACTTCGATGATAGTTTTTATGTTGTTATTAAGAAGTTGCACTATGCAAGCCAGGATGTAAAGAAAGAATTAAAGACATTGTTTATCCGAAAATTTTATCTTTTAAATGTTTGATTAATTTTTATTGTTTTCTAGGATTTTTTTTATGTTGAGTTATTTTGTGGGTTTACATAATTATTTCATTTGTTTATATATATATATATATATATATGTATATTGTAGCGACCCATTTTCTTTTTTTTTTTGATTTTTGATTTATTATTATTATTATGGCCCAACAGGCCACAAGGCCTGCCAACAACCCCCCAACCCTAACCTGGCCCAACAAGGCCCAAACCCTCACCTGGCCCAAGCAAGCCACAAACCCTAGCAGCTCCCCCCCACCGCCTCTGCCCTGCAGTCGCCGCCTCACCCAACCACCCAAACACTGCCACTGAGCTGACAGCTCTCCACCGCAACCGCCTCTCCACCACATTGCCTAGCACTGACCTAGCCTCTAGCCTAGCACTGACCTAGCCCCTGCCATGCCCAGCAGCTGCCTGGCATCCACCGCCCCTGCCTCACGCGGCAACCAACCAGGCGCTGCCACCGAGCAGCCAGCCACCAAGTGGCCTGGCCACCGAACCAACCCAAACCCAACGCCACAGCCCCCCTATATAAACCTCGACCTAGATCCGAAACAGAGAGAAAAAAATCGGACAAAATCCTAAACCAAAAAAAGCAAGCAAAGATCACAAAAAAAAAAAAAAACATAAATAAAAAGGGATAAACCCCAAACAACCACCAAAAAAAAAGAAGAGAAAAGAGTTCAAATTTTTGGCTTTAGATCTAGGAGCTTGGGTTCGTTTTGGGCAAAACTAGGCTAGGATTTGGAGAGAGTACGAGCAAAGGATTCATTTTGGGGTGAAGGATAGTCAGAAAAACCATCGAAGATGGCGGCGACGACGGCAACCAGGGCGGCCCTGTTCAGAGAAAAAGGCCCCTTTTTCTTTTGGTTGCTGAAAAGGTTAGAAATGAACCAAAATAAAAATTAGCCATTTAAAGGCTACATTCGGGTCGGGTCACGGGACCCACGCGAGGGCCCTCGCCTGGACCCGACCCAGATGTAGCTTTGTTCATTTTTTGTTTTGTTTCTATATCTATTTATTTATTTATTATCTTTCTTTTTCTATTTTCCATTTTTTTTATTATCATTATTTTTATTATTTATTAAATATATATTTTTTAGGATAGTTAAATATAGTTATATAGTTATATGCTTGTCACTATTATTATTATTATTATTCTTATTCTTATTATCATATATATATTTTTTATATTAGTTGTTATTATTATTACAATTATTATATATATATATTTTATTTTTATTGTTTTTATTTTTTAATTTAATTTAATTTATTTTCATTTTCATTTCCATTTCCATTTATATATATATATGTTTATTAATGTTATTATTATTATTTTATTTTGCATTTTTTTATATGCTTGCCATCGTTATTATTAGTATTATTATTATTGTTAGTATGATAATATTTATAGTTTTTATTTTATTTATTTTATTTTTTATTTTGTATTTATTGTTAATTTTATTGTTATCACTATTTATTTATTTATTTCCTTTTTCTCTCTCATTTTTATGCATTTTTTACTCTAAAAGAAGGAGGGAGGGTTTCTCATTTACTTTTTCTGAATAATAGTTCCTTCGCGAATAAAATTATGTCCTCTAAATTAATTTCGTTAAAAGAAATTCTCTAAAAAATGAACTTTTTCTCGAAACGGTTGGAATATCGATCGTTCCTCGAAAAGGTTTGAGTAACAAAATAATTATCGAAACATTATCGAAAGTATCGGAGTGATTCGGGAATTATTTTTATCAAATAGGTAATTTCTCTTATTCCGGAATTAATTACAAAAGGATATTTTTATTTTATTAATTTCACCGCAAGTAAAATATCTTTTTAACATTAATTTTAATAAAATGAAATCTCCTAAAACGGATTCTTTCTCGTGATGGTTGGAGTATCAATCATTCCTCGAAACAGTTCGAGTAAGATTCGTCGTCGAAACATTTTCGAAAATATTGAAGTGACTCGAGAATTAATTTTACCAACAATTTCATTTATTCTGAAATTAATTTTAAAAGGATATTTTTATTTGTTTTATTTTTATTTTTACTGTTTTTCTATGATTCCCTCACGAATAAAATAACTTTTTTTTATTGTTCTCGGTAAATGAAATTCTCTAAAAACGGATCATTTCTTGGGACGGTCAGGGTATCAATCGTTCCACGATACGGTTTGAGTAAAATTAGTTACCGAAGTATTATCGAAATTATCGGAGTGATTCGGGAATTATTTTTACATAAATGATTTCTATTATCTCAGAACTAATTATAAAAAAAAGACGTTATATATATTATTTTTATCATTTCACCACAAATAAAAAAATGATTCTTTTTGGTAAAGAAAATTCCCTAAACACGGATCTGTTCTCAGGATGGTTAGAGTATTAATCATTCCTCGAAACGGTTCAAGTAAAAATAGTTATCGAAACATTATCGAAGGTATCGGAGTGATTCGGGAATTGTTTTTACATGGGTAATTTCTTTTACTTCTAAAATGATTATAAAAAAAAACATTGTCTCTCATTTATTTTAAAAAAAAAAATTCTTTTTGAATAAGGTGTATTAAGGGAATTATTAATAAATGCTAAAATAAAAATCATTTTTTCAAGATTAAAGATAACACGCGATTAATTGGTACCGTTTTTAAAACGGGCGTCGTGGGGATGCTAATCCATCCCCACTCGTAACCGTACTCTTGAACCTAATTTTTGTTTCGCAGACCAAGAATTATTCTTTTAATATATCTTAATTAATTTTAGGATATTATTAAGAGGATAAGTTTTCATAGGTGACCAATCATACTTAACCAAAAAGATTGGTGGCGACTCCCTGCATTTTATTTTATTTTAAAAATTGTCGAGCGGTAAAAAAAAAATCGTTATGACAGCTTGGCGACTCTGCTGGGGACGCTTTTTGAGAGTCAAGCCATAAATTAATTACGTGTTATCCCGGAATCTTAAATTAATGATTTTACTATTATTTAATCATACTTCCCTTATTTGTTTTAAGAATAAAAGGAAAATCTTCAATTTTGAATAAATTTGCATTCACGGCTATTTTGTAATTGTTTTTGATTATTTGCATCTTTCCGTTTGTATTAAATTATTCAGGGCATCCGGGCCATCTCACACACTAAAACACGTATTTCATACATGAGCTCTATACCCGAGCTTTGTCCTTTTAGGAGGGAGTAAAGTACCTAGCTCTCGTGAGGTAATACCTCCGCATAGGCTAGCGAAACACTCTCGGGGTGTAAAGTACCTAAGCTTTCGTGAGATAATAATCTCCGCACAAGCCTGGAAAATACTCCCACTCGAATTGAACCCATTCCGTTAATGGTCTGCGATAGGCAAGGATCGGGGTGTCTTACTAGTCCATTCCGGATAGTAGTGAGGAACAATTTGGGAACATTTTAGATATACGAAATCCGAACCCAGCATATAACGAAACTTAGGAAATCGTATGATTGGTAGAAGGAAATTTGATTTTTCTCCTGAACCTTATTTTGTTATTATATCTGTATATATATACTAACAGATTCTGTTTTCTTGTGGTTGTCTTCTTCCCACATTATTATCATTGGCATCATTAGCATCCCATAACAAGGTGTTTGCTTCAATACATTGTTCGGTCGTAAATTCTCATTGAATCCACTGAACGTCGGGTTTGTGCCTCATCCGTGAATGTCACATGCGAATCACCTATGGATGTACAGATTTGGTCTGAAAAAACTCAGCAAGAAGAAGGGGATTGTTTGACGGTCGGTTTTGTATCAACTCTGCCTGAAAAGATAAACGTAGATCTTTTACAAAATGACTTGACAAGTTTGGCAAATATCTGGGAACAAGTGAGTAAAGAAAGAAGGATGAGATTCTCTCAAAAATACGGGCATATAGTCTCAGAAATACGAGCATCTAGCCTTGTTTATCACGATGATGATCGAAGAATTGCTAATTAGGGCAACAATCCATTTTTGGGATCCGTCATATAGATGCTTTACTTTCAATAAAGAGGACATGACCCCAACCATTGAAAAATACTCAATCTTACTTGGGATAGAGCTCCAATGTCCCGATAAAGTATATGTTAGAAAGCTGAAGTTCAGAATTTGCAAAAAGTAAACTAAAATCCTTGGGATCAAAAGTGGGAGACTCCAATCTGAGACGCAAAGGAGAACATATTTGCCTACCTTGGGATTTCCTCAAAGCATTCATCGAAAGACATTTGGACGAAGAAAAATGAATGATTGCTTTCGCTCTGGCTATATATGGGATGATAATCTTTCCAAAGGTTTTGGGACACATCGAAGCAACAGTAGTGGATTTCTTTGAGTAGGTCGAGAACAATAGCAATCTATCACCGGCAATCTTGGCAGAGACCATAAGATCATTGAACTTTTGCCGAAGGAAAAGGGGAGGACGTTTCATAAGGTATGCTCAGCTGCTATATGTATGGCTTCAAAGTCATTTCGAGTGTGAGAAAAGCGCCTTCACGAAACCTTATTTGCAAGATGGAGGCCCGATTCAGGAATTTTGCAAAAGCAAGTGGCCGAAGCGCAAAAACAAAGGAGAATGGGTGGCATTTTTCCAAACACTTACTAGCAAGTAAGTAAAATGGATGGCACCATGGATGCCCCTTGTGCCAATGTTATACCGTTGCGGGGAACCATGGGTACAACTCCTGGGTCCATGGGGGGTCGTGAGTTATGCTCCGCTTATGGTGCAAAGGCAATATGGAACTAAACAGTTTATCCAGTGACTCATGGGCTCATTTGAGTAGAATTTTCTTATGGGGAGCCAAACATGTCAAAAAGGGTCGAACAGATAATTCGAGCATGCAAAGATACTCGGAGAATGAGGCTAGGAGCTCTTAGCGATAGTGTCACTCCATAATATTTGCTATGGAAAGCCAACCGAGTTAAAGATTCGGTTATACTTCCAGGGGTAGTCCCACCCCAACCAATTTCATTACAGCCAAGAGAAATCTCAGAATTCGAGATCGCTAAGGAAGAATTCAAGATCAAAAGAGAGAAGATGAAGCAAGAACATCGAAGGCTCCAGGAAGAAATGGAGAATTGGAAGGATAAGGCAGAAATACAAGAAGTCTGAAATCAAAAGATCATCAGGGAACGTGACACAGCCCAATCAGATCTGAACAATCTACACTTAGAAAACAAGAAGCTATGATCAGATATGAAGATCGAAAACATCCTCGGGTCATCTCATAGACGCGAAAAAAAGCTCCATAAAGAAGTAGAACGATGGAAACACAAGGCACAAGAAAATGAAGGGAAAATTGCTAAATCTTTCCACGAAAGGCAGAAATGGGAAAATATGTATTCTTCGATCACTGCAAAGTTGGTGGGGTTAAAACCAAGCTAAAAGGTGAGAAAGACAAGTGCTCAAAATTACAAGAAGAAAATGAGTCTCTCTGGCAACTAACTCAGAATTTGGAACAACAATTGCACAACCAGAGGAATCATATTGATGAAATTATGAGGGAATGGAAAGACAGAGAGGCAGATTGGATTTACACATGTGATTTGGCAATGGATGCTAGTATGAGATGGAAGGCTGAAAGTTTGGGAAGGCAGCAATACATAGAATATTTGGCTACACAAGTCTACAAAGCAAGGGAAATGATGGAACGAGTGGAGATGCTGATACAAAAAGTCAATCCCACTGGAAAGTATGGACAACGTCTGCTTAGCTTCCTAGAAGAGGCGAAAGATCAATATGAGCAAGTCAAATGTTTTTATGGCTGCAACTCTAGGATGATTAATCAAATGTGAAAATGTACTGTGTGATCAATGAAAATCTGCCTTTTGAAAATTATATTAGAGCAAGCACCTCTCAAATGCATTCATTTCATTCCATAAACATCATTAACTTGTGTTACATGCATACATATATACATATCTACTCACGAAAAGATCTGACAAGTCATGAATAAAAAAGAAAGATTTTGATATCGCGCCAACCTGTTAGAACGATTTAAAATCCCTTTTGAAAATAGCATACACTAATCACAATTAAAATAATTCTTAGTGGTTTCAAGCACAATCAGACTGACGGAAAGATCAAAGCAATCCTCTCACCAGTATAATACTAGGTTTAAAACAAAAACCACGGAAAGTGAGCAAACAACGCGAATTGAATGAATGGAAAAACTACAGAGAGAGTTGCAAGAGCAATTAGCCAGGTCCCAACTTGAAACGAAAGAATAATTGGCCAGGTCCCAACAAGAAACGCCAGAACAGATTGCAAGGTCACAAGAGGAATCACGTGAACAAATGGCCAAGATGATGGAAATGAAGATGAGTCTGACTTAGGGAAAAGGGCAAACTGAAAGCTCAAGTGTAAGGGAAGGACTCCGACCCCAAGAAAGCAACGACGAAAATCCTCTATACCCACCGGGTTTTACTCCAACCCGCACCCAAACATCGCAAGGTGGGCCTCCACAAGGAGAACATTCAGTTGGAGGACAACCCTATGTTTACGTCAACACACCCGTTCCACAGGCCAGCAAGGCCAAGGACAACTTGCATCTAACTCAGGGACTAATCCTTCAAACCTAGTTAACTTCCCAAACTTAGATGACCCCATAGAGTAAGAAAAATTGAGGAAAAATGTGATAGGGCATGTAGAGGACACCAGGACGGAGCATAAATATGATATGCTAGAAGAGAGACTCAAGGCAATAGAAGGGGGGGACGTTTTCGAGAAAGTTGATGCAAGTGAACTAAGTTTGGTTCCAGATTTGGTAATACCACCGAAGTTCAAGGTTCCAGAATTTGAAAAGTACGATGGGACCAAGTGCCCTTCATTTCACATCACCATGTTCTGTCGCAAAATGGCTGGGCATACTCATAACGATAAATTATTGATCCACTATTTTCAAGGTAGTCTAAAAGGATCAGCCGCAAGATGGTACAACCAACTAGATCGTGGTCGTATTCATACTTGGACAGATCTGTCAAGAGTCTTTCTAACCCAGTACAAGCACATGGCTGACATGGCACTTGATAGGTTATCCTTACAGAACAAAGAGAAGAAGACAGGAGAAGGTTTCAAAGAATACGCCCAGAAATGGAGGGATATGGTGGCTCAAGTGCAACCACCCCTTACTGAAAGAGAAACTACCGTGTTGTTTATCAACACGTTGCGAGAGCCATATTATGACAGGCTGGTAGGTAATGCTACCAAAAATTTTGCTGACATGGTCATTTTCGGCGAAATGATAGAAAACGCTATAAAGAGTGGCAAGATTAAAGGAGTTGAAACAGCAAATGTCAAGAAGATAGGCGTGATAAAGAAGAAGGAAGGAGAAGTACAGGCCGTTTCGTATGAGAGTCGGCCACCACGAAATTTGACCTATTTCCCTACAAACCAACTCTACAGTTACTCACCTAACCCATACCCATATCCTCCCACACAGTCCCAATACCCGATGAGCTATCGACCGTCGATGCCAGTATATTCACCATCACCTATGCCAGCTCCTATATACACAACCCCTGCTCATGTTCTTAACTCAGCCAATCCAATCAACAACCTAGGGACTAACCAAAGGGGAATTTTAATGGAAGTCAAATTAGAAGAAGCAAAATGGGTTCGAGCCTGCTATGAGAAACTTAATTTGATCAAAGAAAAGAGGATGACGGCCCTGTGTCATGGCCAATTATACCAAAAGCAGATGATGAGGGCTCATAACAAAAAAGTTCGCCCAAGAGAGTTCCAAGAAGGTGATTTAGTTTTGAAGAAAATCCTCCCTAATCAGCAAGATCCCAGGGGGAAATGGGCACCAAATTGGGAAGGCCCTTATGTGGTAAAAATAGTATTTTCAGGAAGGGCAATGATTTTAGCAGAGATGGAAGGTGCAGATTTCTCGAGTCCAATCAATGCTGACGTAGTGAAGAAATATTATGCATAAAAAAATAAAAAATAAAAAAGTAAGAAATGAGAGGTTCAAATCGAAAACCCAAAAGGGCGGTTCGAATCAAAGGATGGATCTAGGTCGAAAACCCTAAAAGGCGGCCTAGGTAAAGGACAAACAAGAGTTGGGATGATCGACAATAATCTGTACGAAATGATTCATGAGACAAAGGGTTAAAATAGGATGAAAGAACTGAACAAGCGGCGAGGTGCGACATGAACGAATAGCGCAAGACAGGAAGGGAAATTAATAGTTGGACGCTCTTGAAAGGAGTCAAAGACATCGATGAATATTCTTTTCTGAAAGAGAAATCTGAATTAGCTCAATTGAGGTCGTTTAAGTATTCATTATGTGGGGATTTATACCTATTCGATCCTTCTTTCTCTTTGATTAATGCCAGTATATTCTTTTTCTTTCACTGAAATAAAAATACATATCCCAATTCATAAAGTTTTGTCCTTAAATTATCCTTCTTTGTTTGAAATTTTCTTTAGATAATGCATTATGTTGGCATGAAATTTGAATGATAATAGATAAATAGATAATGCACAAACGGAGCTTTCGTGATTACTCTACAGAAATTGGAGAATGGGAAAACCAGAAAGAGAGAAAGAGATGATGGGACAGCGTGAGATCTGATTTGTTTATACCTTTTGAAAGTAAAGAAAGCAATGATTGAGATGACGATTGATATGTAAAATTGTTCTGGGGGAGTGTACAAAGCTTTGACTCGACTAAGAAAGGATCGTGAGGAAGTAAATTGTGGATGCCTAGTCGATTTGATGAAGGAAAAGAGAAAGAATTTGGAAGGACAGAAAAGGTTTATGAAGAATAAAATAAGAGGCTTAATCAGACTCAGTTCTGAAAGGGTCTCTAGTTATTGAAATATACACAGGGGCGTCGAATAATGGTTCAAGCCTCAAGTCATACACTCCATTATCATAAACATGCATTGCATTATCATGACATTGCAAACAATTAAAAATTACTGTTGCATAGAAGGGGATATGAATGACAAATAGACAAGGAAAATAAAACCCGACTGCAACAGGAAGTTGGGAATCACCATGATAACGAATAAAAAGGTACATTTATTTTTCAAGTGTTAAAGCCTCTGTTGAGAGGAGCAGTTTATTTTTCAAGTGATAGAGCCTCTATTGAGAGGAGCAATTTATTTTCCAAGTGATAGAGCCTCTGTTGAGAGGAGCAATTTATTTTCCAAGTGAGAGAGCCTCTGATGAGAGGAGCAATTTATTTTCCAAGTGATAAAGCCTCTATTGAGAGGAGCAATTTATTTTCCAAGTGATAGAGCCTCTGTTGAGAGGAGCAATTTATTTTCCAAGTGATAGAGCCTCTGATGGGAGGAGCAATTTATTTTCCAAGTGATAGAGCCTTTCATGAGAGGAGCAATTTATTTTACAAGTGTTAAAGCCTCTGTTGAGAGAAGCAATTTATTTTTCAAGTGATAGAGCCTCTATTGAGAGGACCAATTTATTTTTCAAGTGATAGAGCCTCTGTTGAGAGGAGCAATTTATTTTTCAAGTGATAGAGCCTCTGTTGAGAGGAGCAATTTATTTTCCAAGTGATAGAGCCTCTGTTGAGAGAACCAATTTATTTTTCAAGTGATAGAGCCTCTGTTGAGAGGAGTAATTTATTTTCCAAGTGATAGAGCCTCTGTTGAGAGGTGCAATTTATTTTTCAAGTGAGCATCGTTTTTAAATTTGAAAGTCACGAAGCCTCTGATGAGAGGAGCATCGTTTTAAATTCCAAAGTTTTCAAGCCACTGATGAGAGGAGCAGTTTATAATAATCATGGACGACATTGTCGCTTACGTCTTTGCCCTATTGCTGATTCTCAGCAATGTTCAAAGAGGGGCAGCTGTACCGGCCCTTTTTTTTATTTATTATTATTATTATGGCCCAACAGGCCCTCCCCTAGCAGCAGGCCCAGCTGGCCACAAGGCTTGCCAACAACCCCCCAAACCCTAACATTGCCCAACAGGGCCCAAACCCTCATCTGGCCCAAGCAGGCCAAAAACCCTAGCAGCTCCCCCACCATCTCTACCCTGCAGCCGCCGCCTCACCCAGCCACCCAAACACTGCCACCGAGCTGCCAACTCTCCACCGCCATCGCCTCTCCACCACCTAGCCTAGCATTGACCTAGCCTCTAGCCTAGCACTGACCTAGCCCCTGCCATGCCCAGCAGCTGCCTGGCACCCAGCGCCCCTGCCTCGCGTGACAGCCAACCAGGCGCTGCCATTGAACAGCCAGTGACCAAGTGGCCTGGCCACCGAACCAACCCCAACCCCGCCGCCACAGCCCCCTATATAAACCCCGACCTAGATCCGAAACAGAGGGAGAAAAAAAATCGGACAAAATCCTAAACCAAAAAAAAACAAGCAAAGATCACCAAAAAAAACATAAAAAAAGGGATAAACCCCAACCAGCCACCAAAAAAAAAAAGAGAAAAGAGTTCAAATTTTTGGCTTTAGATCTAGGAAGCTTGGGTTCGTTTTGGGCAAAACTAGGCTAGGATTTGGAGAGAGTACGAGCAAAGGATTCATTTTGGGGTGAAGGATAGTCGAAAAAACCACCAGAGATGGCGACGACGGCGGCAACCACGGCGGCTCTATTCAGAGAAAAAGGCCTTTTTTTTGTTGAAAAGGTTAGAAATGAACCAAAAAAAAAAAAGCCATTTAAAGGCTACATTCGGGTCGGGTCGCGGGGGCCCGCGCCTGGACCCGACCCAAATGCAGCTTTGTTCATTTTTTTTGTTTATATATCTATTTTTTTTATTTTTTTTATTATCTTTCTTTTCTATTTTCCATTTTTTATATTATTATTATTATTATCATTATTATTATTATTATTATTATTTTTATTATTTATTATATATATTTTTTAGGATATTTAAATATAGTTATATAGTTATATGCTTGTCACTATTATTATTCTTATTATTATTATCATATATATATATATATATTTTATATTAGTTGCTATTACTATTACAATTATTATATATATATATATTTATTTTTATTTTTATATTTATATTTTATTTTTTTCATTTCCATTTATTTATATATATTTTTATTTAATGTTATTATTATTATTTTATTTTGCATTTTTTTATATGCTTGCCATCGTTATTATTAGTATTATTATTATTGTTAGTATGATATTATTTATAGTTTTTTTTTTTGTATTTATTGTTAATTTTATTGTTATTGTTATCATTATTTATTTTTTTTTTTCTCTCATTTTTATGCATTTTTTACTCTAAAAAAGGGGGGAGGGTTTCTCATTTACTTTTTTTGAATAATAGTTCCTTCGCGAATAAAATTATGTCCTCTAAATTAATTTCGTTAAAGAAATTCTCTAAAAAATGAACTTTTTCTCGGAATGGTCGAAATATCAATCGTTCCTCGAAAAGGTTTGTGTAACAAAATAATTATCGAAACATTATCGAAAATATCGGAGTGATTCGGGAATTATTTTTATCACATAGGTAATTTCTCTTATTCCGGAATTAATTACAAAAGGATATTTTTATTTTATCAATTTCTCCGCAAGTAAAATGTCTTTTTAACATTAATTTTAACAAAATAAAATCTCCTAAAAATGGATTCTTTCTCGGGATGGTCGGAGTATCAATCATTCCTCGAAACAGTTCGAGTAAGATTCGTCGTTGAAACATTTTCGAAAATATCAAACAGACTCGAGAATTAATTTTACCAGCAATTTCATTTATTCTGAAAATAATTTTAAAAGGATATTTTTATTTTTATTTTTATTTGTTTTATTTTTATTTTTACTGTTTTTCTATGATTCCCCACGAATAAAATATCTTTTTTTTTATAGTTCTCGGTAAATGAAATTCTCTAAAAATGGATCATTTCTCGGGACGGTCGGGATATCAATCGTTCCACGATACGGTTTGAGTAAAATTAGTTACCGAAGGATTATCGAAATTATAGGACTGATTCGGGAATTATTTTTACATAAATGATTTCTGTTATCTCAGAACTAATTATAAAAAAAGACGTTGTTATGTATATTATTTTTATCATTTCTCCACAAATAAAAAATGATTTTTTTTAATTGTTTTTTTTTTTTGGTAAAGGAAATTCCCTAAACACGGATCCGTTCTCAGGATGATCGGAATATCAATCATTCCTCGAAACGGTTCAAGTAAAAATAGTTATTGAAACATTATCGAAGGTATCAGAGTGATTCGGGAATTGTTTTTACATGGGTAATTTCTTTTACTTCTAAAATGATAATAAAATAAAATAAAAAAACATTGTCTCTCATTTATTTTTAAAAAAAATATATTCTTTTTGAATATGGTGTATTAAGGGAATTATTGTTAAATGCTAAAATAAAAATAATTTTATCAAGATTAAAGATAACACGCGATTAATTGGTACCGTTTTTAAAACGGGCGTCCTAGGGGTGCTAATCCTTCCCCATGCGTAACCGTACTCCTAAACCTAATTTTTGTTTCGCAGACCAAGAATTATCCTTTTAATATATCTTAATTAATTTTAGGATATTATTAAAAGGATAAGTTTTCATAGGTGACCAATCACACCTAACCAAAAAGATTGGTGACGATTCCCTGCATTTTATTTTATTTTAAAAATCGTCGAGCGGTAAAAAAAAACAATTATGACATATATTTTGACTATATTCTTCCTACAATGTTTTTAGCAATGATATGTAATTTAATGTATCCGTTTGTTGAAACAAAGTATGCAATTTTTCTTAAATGTCTGTCTAATCAAATAACAAATTTTTGTTTGGATTGCCTTTTACTATTTATTCCATGACCTAATAAAATATTCCAAATAAGCATCATTCAAAGATTTAAAAAAAAAAAAATCTTTATTGTGATTTTTTATTTATTATTTTTACTAATTATATATATATATATAATATAACAGGGTACTAAGTAAATATTACTGACATGACAGATTACGTAAACATCTTCTCTTAATGACACATAGGACAAATTGACTTTTAATTATTATTATATTCAATTTTCAAAAATATTTATCTAAGTTTTAAATTTTATATTTAACTATCTTATCTATTCACTTAATCTCTAAATATATATTGTATTTTAAATTATAAACAATACAATTTAATTCTATAAAAAAAAAAAAAAAAAACTTATCTTAAATTTTAAATAAACTATCAAAACTGTTAATGTTTACATTTAACAAATTTTATCTATTATCCTTTTTTTAGGGTTGTCTATAAATACTAAAAAATTGTATTTTTGAATACTAATATAACCCGTGTCTATAAATACTAAAAACTTTATCTATTATCACGGGTTATATTAACAAATTGTATTGTTATCCTTATTGTGAAATTAAAAATTAAATCTTGAAAAATATAAGATTAAATGTTTAATTTAGTGATTTTAAGATTGCTCAAATTAATTAAGTTTTAATTTATAAATTACAACGATTAAGGATTTTATTTTTTTAAAATTATGTAGAAAATAATTTAAACATATGTAAAAAATAAATTAAAATTAATATAATATAAAAATAAAATTGAAACATATTCATAAAATTAAAATCGCATACGTGATGATCATAATTTTTAATTATGAATATATAATCATGGGTTATTTTAATATTATATTAATTATAATATAATTTTATTATATTAATAGTATTAATATATAAGCTAGACTTTTATTTAATTTTTATATACATTTAAATAAATAAATCTAATTCATGTATCGCACGAGTAACAAACTAGTTATAGGATATAACAATAGTTTATTTAGTTTGGTATAAATATAAAATAAACTACTTAATTAGAATTAAATAATCATCCAAAATTTTATTATTTGATTACAATTAATTGAGTTTCCAAACATTTATTTTCATCCATTTGAGCCCTCGAACTATCAAACATTTATTTTCACTCAATTGAGCTCTAGATTGGGCAAAAACTGATGATGCATTTAACTAATTTTCGTCCAATCAAGGGTTTAATTAGATGTAAATAGATGTTTGAGGGTTTAATTGATTATAATAAACTGATAAGAATTTAGATGATTATTTAATTTTAATTCTTACTATTTTTATATTTAAGACTTTTAGTTTCAAATGCCTATCCTTAAACTTTCTGATAAGATGTTAAGTCTTGATATTGAATAGAATAATATTAACTTTACAAAAATGTAAATATTAGTAGAATATAAACACCTATGGCCAAAGTATCAATGTGTAGCGAAAAATTAAAAAAAAATCCAAAGATGAGCTATTCAAGTATTCATACAAAAAATAAAAATTTACTGGCGAAAGCAAAATTAAAGCTTGGGAAATATAAAGCATGTAAAACACTAAAAAATAATAGAAAAAAAACATATTTTAATTAGAATAAAAAAGTATAAGCATGTAAAATATTGAAAAATAAAATAAAAGATAGTGAATAAAATACACTTTAATTAGAATTTGAAAAGAAAAAAAATCACATAATTTAGTTTAACAAATAATACAATGGATAGACATAATCAATCATATAAAAAGAAAAACCAATTTAGAATTAGAAAGCTTATTAATATCTAAAAAAATAATAGATAAAAGATCTCCTAATTAACAAACTCTTAGAAATTAGAAAAGAAAAAAAATCAAACTTCTTGATTCTAATGAGCAATTATCCCATCTTTGCAAATCAGACAAAAAAAAATGACAAAAAAATGAATAATAGTAAATGATCTATACACCATACAGAACTATGTAATTGGAAAGTAATGTTAAATGGATATAATAATGAGCAATTGAAACACCACAAATATAATCAATACATTAAGAAATTTATCAAATTAAATAGCTTAATTATATGATGATAACTATATATAACGTTTAAATAGTTTAATTACAATAATCAATGCATAGTAACATTCAAAATAATTACATGTATATTAATAAATTTATAAAAATGATATAATTATACCACCATTAACTTCTTTAAGAATGCCAAAACTATGCTTATTTACTTAGAAAAAGAGTGTCCAATAATAAAGGTTTATTTTGTCCCTATTTACTCAAAATATTAGTGAAAAATACATATTATATATATAATTTTTCCCAAAATTACTCTCTTAAAAATCTCCAAACTACCCCTGTTTACTTCAAAAGATATCGAAAAATACAATATAATATAAAATCCAGGGAATAGGAAGTACAATATAATATAGAAAATAAGAGTGAAAATACATATTATATATACAACTTTTTTCCCGAAAGTTACTCTCTAAAAGATCTCCAAACCATCCCTATTTACTCAAAGAATAAAATGAGAAATATAATATAATAATATAGACTGGAAGTGAAAATTACAATATAGAATATAGACTCCAAAAGGTTGTGAGAAGAACAATATATATAGAAAACTAGAATTTTTTTCCCGCATCGTTGAGGGAATTTTTTTAATATTTATAAATTTTTAATTAAATTAAAAATCATAAATAAATTTAAATTGAATCATATTAAATAATTATTATTTATTTAAATAATTTATTTTTTATTATTATTATTATTATCAATAAAATCATATTTTATTAATTAGAAAAATTAAATATGTGAAAATTACTTTATTTATAAATTACATAATACAAATATATTTATAAGTGTTATTTATTTCTAAAAATATTTATATCTTATTGTATAACATATATTTTATTTATGATATAAAAATATATTAATTTTTATGTTATCAAATTCTTGTAATGATAACAATGTAATTATGAAATAAAATCATCATTTAAAATATAATCTCAAAATAAATTTTTATTATGATTAAATTATTATTAATAAATTTAAATTTCATAAATTTTAATAACAAAATATTAATTTATTATTTTTTAAAATATTATAAAATATCAAAAACCCCAAAATATTAAAATAATTAAAAAAATGAAAAATAACTAAAAAATCATCAAAGGTCGGGCGTGCAGATTGTAGGTCGGTGTGTGGAAAATTTGGAAAACCCCTAGTTTTTTTTTTTTTTTTTTGAATTGAAACATTTATTCTATTTTTGTTTTTTTAGTTTTCAAAAATGTTATTTTTTTTTGTTGATTTATCAAAAATGTCTTGAACAATATGAAAATTTCCAATTATGTTTGAAAAAAGGACAAAAGTCAAACAAAGAGGCCATGTAATCAATCTAGTATATATTTTATTTATCTTTTTTATTTTTATTTTTATTTATCATAATAAATTTATCCATGTCCTAAAGATGATACATGTCATACAAAAAGATCTTGTAATCAATCTTATAAATATTTTAAATTGAAACTAAAGGAAATAATCAACTTAAAAAAAAAAAACGAAGGAGAACGAAGGGAAAAAACTTAAGAAGAAAAGAGACGAACCGGATAAAAAAAATTAAAACATACTTGAACGAAAAAATGTAGAAAGATAAGAAAATGTGAAATAGAATAAAAAATCAATAAAAATCTAAAAGATAATTATTTCTTTCGATTATGAAAAAATGTGTTATTAATTTCAAATTAATTATTCAAATCAATACAGTGATCAGTTTCATTTCTTTCCTTTTCCACTCAACTGTTTGTCAATTATTTTTTTAACTAAACAAAATAAGTAGATCTGACGATTACACAATATGAACACGACAAAAAAATAACTAAAACACAACACAAAATAAAAAATAACACGAACACGACACAAATACACAAATGTATCCAAATCTATATAACACGAATTATTAATATATCACAATTTATATAAATATATAATACCTTAGACACAATTATGATACGTAAAAATATACGAATACGACATAAATATACAAAATATCAGGTCTAAAAAGAAACAAAAGGCAGTGTGTATTGCAACATTGAAACAAAAAAAAAAAAATAGGCTTATGCCCCAGTACTATACCTCTTTTCATATTTTGGTATCTTAAATTTTTTTGATCCAATCGGGTACCTATAGTATAATTTTTTATCCCAATCGGATCCAAATTGAGTACCTAATCAATGTACGAAATTATACTATAGGTACCTGATTGTGTTAACCATTTAAAGGAAGTTATAGTACATATTATATATATGTTAAATATGAGTGAAAAATAAATATAATATATATATATTTGAAAAGTACTTTTTAAAAAAATTTCCAACTATTCCTGTTTATGTAATATAGACTCCAAAAGGGAATGAGAAATACAATATAATAAAGATATTACGACTTAGGAGTAGAGGTGTTCATGGATCGGGTCGGGTTTACGTATGGTATCAACACCACATATACTTGTTTAAACCTGGCCCGATTGAAATATGAGTTTCAAATTCTATCCAAACCCGTCCATATTTGTAAATAGATATATAGTTTATATTATTTTTTTTCCTAAATAAAACAAACATATTATTTTTTATTTAATTTTTAATAATTTTATTTTTTTTATTAAGTTCTAAAATATGGATAATATAACATATTTTTAAATATTTACACTATAACATTATATATATTTTATATGATATAAATTACATAATATATGTAAATATAAAATAATATATTATATAAATGAAAAACTTACCAGGTCAAGATGGGCTCGGACTTTGACTGTTGGAGCCAAGGTCCGACCCATTTTCTAAATAGACCTTATTTATTTGCCTAAACCCATATTGCGAGTTTAATATTTTTATCCAAACCCTCTCAAATATCAGGTGAGCTTTCAAGCTTGAACGAATAATACAGTCCTTAAATACTTAGGATTTAGCATATATATATATATATATATATATATATATATATATATATATATATAGAGAGAGAGAGAGAGAGAGAGAGAGAGAGAGAGAGAGAGAGAATAGAGAGAGAGAGAGAGAGAGAGAGAAGGGATCCACTTACATTAGTGTAAAATTAAATTAGTTTTACACACTTCCATAACATTTTATACGATTTATATTTTAACAAATCGACCATTGGATTTAACAATATAATTGTACTCGTCGTGCACGTAAAGTTCCGAAACGATCCGATATCTCTATCATATCGATCGAGAATACTGTCTTTTTCAATATATATTTAACGGTTCAAAGTTTTTTACATCGAACAAATAATTAGACATTTTTAATTTACTCAAAACTCGACGTGCATGATCTACGTGAATAGAACATAAATTAAACAAATATAAATCGTATAACAAGTTACGAAAATATGTAAAACTAATTTAGTTTTAGGATCCCTCCTCATATATATATATATATATATATATATATATATATATATATATATATATATATATATATCACGACTTAGGTTTAGAAATCGCATAAATTTAAAGCCTTTTGACTCTCTCTTTGCTTGTCGTCCTCATGCAATTCCACCCTAGAGTGATGATTGCCGAAAGGAACAAGGCTTCTGTTTGCAGTTTTGTACTTCCAGTCGAAATCGAAACCGAAATTTTATCAAAGTTACCCGTGAAGAGCCTCCTGCGATTCAGGTGCGTTAGCAAATCATGGTGCAATCTCCTGAAAAACCCTAATTTTATCACCATGCATATGAATCGTTTTGCAAAAAACAATGGTGATTTTCTCCTATCCATCTCTCACTCTCTTTTTCAGCTTAATCTCAAATTCTTTAAGCATTACATATCTACAGGAATCAATACTGATATTATTAATGTTCGGACTGAGGAAATTAATTCTTTGTCAGTTCAATCAGGAAAATTGAATGATATAATTGGTTCATTCAATGGATTGGTTTTTGTAGTGATCAGTCGGAAACTATATGTTTGCAACCCTTCAAGAAGAAAAATCAAACAAGTTCCAGGATTTTATTATAATAATGTTAATTTACGTGCTTTTGGGATTGGGTTTTGCCCTAAAAGTCGAGACTAAAGTGGTACAGGTTGAATCCACCTATGGCTTTCCTGAAATTTCAAAAGCTGTTGGAGTTTATAACTTAAGCACAAACTCAAGGAAAACAATCAGAACAGCAAACCCTGACTGGTGTTGCGAAATTCATCAATGGAGCTGCTCATTGGTTAGTACTTCTTCGAAGTCATGAGATTCCAGGGTACTGGATACCATCGATAGTTTCATTCAAGTTTGAGGATGAGGTGTTTGAGGAAATGTCACTTCCAGATTATGTTTGGGATGCTACGGGGTTTTCATGTGTATTCATCACAGAATTTGAGAATTTGCTTTCTTTGCTTTCGGGACGTGGAATTATTAACATATGGGTGATGAAAGAGTATGGAGTAGCTGAATCTTGGGTTAAGTTATTCACCATTGAATTACCATCCCCATATGCTAAAGTTATTGATTATTTCAATCTAATGAGAGTTAAAAACAATGGTGAGTTACTTATACTTTTGAATTCCTATAAGAGATGGCTTGTTTGCTATAATACAAAGACCAAACAATTTGCGAGTCATGATCTACATCTACAATGTCAAAGAGCTGAATTCATTGATTACAAGGAAAGCTTAGTTTCACTGCCTGAAGTTCGAGGAGAAAATAATTTGCAGTCTGTTTTTTAGACAAAATAAACCCTTTGCTTGCTGGATGCAAATTATACGTGTGCCCGGTACGTGTATATTTGAATTTTTAAAATTTTTTTTTTATATATTTGAAAAATTATATATTTATATCCATTTCGAAATATGTGTCGAATATAAATATTAAATAAGATTATTTTAATAAAAATGAAAAATTCGAGTAATATAACTTGGGTGTATTAGATGTAGATGCTATTTACTTTATTTTATTTTCTGGAATTTTTTGATTAATTTGTTTATATCTAATTGATTATATTTTATTTGTCTCTTGCATGATTGGATAATGTTTTGACTTTTGACATTATTGGAGAGTTTTGAACAATTTCTGATGCTCTTTGTGATTATACAGTAGAGTACTCTTAATTAATGCATCTGCAAATTAATGCCGCTAATTGTTTAACTTGGTTTATAATAAGTCTCAATAATCAGTACTATAACAAAGATGATCCCAAAGAGGTAGATCTTTCAATTTTAAATTCATGCGTTTAATAAACATGAAAATATAGTATAATAAATATGATACATTATATTTATATATAATTAACACGATTAACATAGCACATTTAATACGCGTATCATATTCATATTTAAAATTTTGATATGTTTAATAATTTATGTAATGTTCATATTTACATGATTGACAAAAAAAAAAAAAGAGATACCAAACGTATATATGAGTTGTCAGATCTAAAAAGAAACCCTAAAAAAGTTTATATTCAAAATTTATCATGTGTGGATTTGATTAAAATTAATATTAGATTTGTTAGTAGACTTAGAGTTTAGTTTATTTCAAAAATTTCTTTCTATGAAATGTAATTAAATAATATTTTTACATTTAAATCTATCTTTTATTACTTTAGGAAATACTAGTTTGTGATTTTATTTAATTAAATATGTGTTAACACACATAAATTAATATTTTCTCATAATTCTATATAAGTTTTTAAATTTAATAATATATAATATATATCCAATATAATATGTCATAAAAAATTAAACTTTACAACTATGATCATAATCAAAGTTTTGAAAAAAAATGTGAAAACAATTAGGAAATATTAGATATGTACGAAAAAAAGAATTGAACATAAATATAATATTGTTTTTTTAAATAAGAATATAAAAATATATTTTTCAATTATCAATTAAATAATAAAAGAAATATTTACATACCATTTAATAAAAAAATTACGATCTTGATCAAAATACTGAAAAAATAAAAATATCAAATGTGAACTGTGTTAAGCAAAAAAGCATTGAATAAAAATAATATAAAAAAATAAAATCTAAGTAAATAAACAAAAAAATCACAAAAGCAATATAAATCTTAAAGAAGAGTTAAATACTAAAACAATGATGTAGCACATATTATTATAATTATTTATAGGTTTAAAGTGATATTTGATTTTAATTTAAAAAGAAACAAATAATAAGACATTTGAAAAAAAAAAGAAGATAAAAGTATGTGTATTTTAAATTTATAGAATTTTTTATTTGTATTTTTTTTGTGTGCATATTTATAATAAAAAAATCAATTATTTAATTTATTTTTAAATTTAGCATGCTTTTTTACTTAAAATTAATTACTTAGTTAATGAATGTTTTGTCTTATATAATTATCTTTTTATCTACTTGATTTCAATTTTAAATGAAATTTTAATTTTTTAAAAAATATATACACCCACAAGCATCTCAGTATTTCAATTTACTTATATTCCAATATTTTAAAAAAAGATAATTAATTTGTTATTGATGTGTTTTGATAATTTCACGTAAAAAGTGAAATTAAGGATGAAAGTAAATCAACAAAAAAAACTTAAACTAATTTTTTTTTTGTTGCATGTCTTTTAATTTTTTATCCGATGTCATACAATTTTTTTATCAAGTTTACCACTAAAAAGTATACTTTACATTATAAATTAAAGAATGCGATAAGAGTTAGGGAAAAATTGAAGCTATTCAAGAAATACCGGACTCGGCTCCTCTCCAGTCCATTTAATGGACCGGAGAGGCCAATCCATTTTTTAAACCATGACATTCTCTTTTATATTAAAAGTCAGATTTGTTTTTCCAAAATATTGGGATAACAGTAACAGCAACAAATAAAACACCGTGAGTCAAAATAAACGCAGTTTACTCTCTCTAATCCTCCTGCCATCTTCACCGTGAGTTTGTAATCTTCCCGCCATCTTCACCGAAAGATTTGACAAATCCCATTTCGTAATCTTCTCCCCTACGATTTTGATTCTCCATTTTCCTCTCAAAATGAAAATTCCTTACCAAAAGCCATTATTCATTCTTCTGTATGATAAATAGTATAATTTTATCAAGATTTCAAGACTTCTATTCACAGGTAAAACTTTTCCATCTGATGCTAATGTCAAATTGATTCAATTTACTGTTTTAAGGGCATATCATGGTTATGCTCTGCACATGTTTGATAAAATGTGTTTTCTTTATTCAATTTCAGACTACCTGTAATGTAATATAGTCGAGGTGATGAACTTAGTACAACTTGGAACTTGGTTAAATTTAGTACTTCTTTACACTATTTGAAGGGCATACGTTTTGTTAAATTTAGAACTTGGAACTTGGTTAAATTATTATAGTAAATAATTGAAATGGAGGAATCGAGTTAAACTTGCTTGATGCATTTTGTGGGTAGTAAAGAGTAAATTATAGTAAACTATTATAGAAAATTAATGATTATAGAAGATTAAAGGGGAATTATAGTAAATTATTATAGAAGATTCCGCATTAAAATGGCTAGGTATCCCTCACTCAACAACTTGCTTGATGCATTTTGAGGGTAGTAAAGAGTGCGAAATGATGTTTGATTTTTCATGCCTTTCCACTAGACTTGGTTTGGCAAATGGAATTACTTCTGCTTATTTAGCATGGTCATAAGATTTTCGTTGTTGCCTGCATGACATTTTAACCTCATGAAATTCTTGTTGTGCAAATTGCTAATGTTCTCGGGACATACTCGACGTGCTTGTAGAAAGTTAATCCTCTATCATGTTAAAGTTTTCATTGAGATAAATTCAGTATAAACTCAGGACAGAAACTCTACACCTACAATCATTGTCCTTAGGTGATTTACTT
The DNA here is from genome assembly GCA_030761205.1 of Fremontodendron californicum. NCBI lineage: Eukaryota > Viridiplantae > Streptophyta > Magnoliopsida > Malvales > Malvaceae > Fremontodendron > Fremontodendron californicum. The sequence goes on along the minus strand of JAULJL010000048.1, from coordinate 4,647,852 downwards.
GTTGAAGTATAGGGGATAGTGCTCTTTTAATGCCGAATCTTCTTAGCAATTCAAGTTGTAGAAGAGTTTTAGTATTAAAGATAGTCTGTTACTTGCTAATTATATTAAAAAAAGTATGATCCAAGGCTTTTAACAGTCTATTCAAGAACAAAAATGGGGTGAAGATTTTGATGTTGGTTTTAACGGCCATGAAAAGAAAAACAGCCTTACTTTAACTCATATAATAATTCATAAATTGTCCATTCTAACAAATTAGTACTATATACTTTTAATTATAAATCTATTAGTTCAGTGCCTTTTAATAATGTAATACCCAAGCAAGCTCTATATTGGTTAGGATTGTATACTTAGACGTGAAAATTAAGGATGAAATAATACTTTTATATCTTAACTAAGACCAATATTACCTTCGTCAGTTATCGTTAAATAGCATGTTTTGCTTTGCTTATTTATAGTTCTATTAATCTTTTTAACTAGATATATGGAAAGTAATGGTGTTAATCTTATTTGCAGTATTAGTTTTTTTGTAAAGAATGGACGAACCAGTTTCTTTGTTAGATACGGTATTGGATCAGTTGGTTTTTGAAAGTACAGAGCAAGATGGCGATATCATCATGGATTATTTACCTCAGATAGGTATGGAGTTTGATTCAGAGGATGTTGCATATCATTTTTACAACTACTACGGAGGACAAGTTGGGTTCAACATTCGGAAAGAATATGCAAATAAGATCGTATAACTAAGAAGATTACTTCCAGAAAATTTATTTGCTGCAAAGAAGGTGAGCGAGGTAAAGATAAAAGAGACTGCAATACAAAAAATTCTCGTGCAGAAATAAGGACTGGTTGTCTAGCACACATGAAGATTTCACTTGATCTAATGAGCGACAAATATCGAGTTTTCAGTTTTGAACCACAGCACAACCATCCTATGCATACTAAAGCTTGCTCTCATATGATGTCATCACAAAGAAAGATGTATTCGGCTCAAGCTTCTCTTATTGATTTGACAGATGATTCAGGAATAAAACCAAAGAACTCACATGAATTTTTAAGCAGGCAGACTGGTTGGAAAGATAATCTTGGCTATATCCTTAAAGATCATAAAAATTATCTTCGAAGCAAGAGGAAGAAAATTTTGGAATATGGGGAAACGAGGAGTTTGCTCAGGTATTTTCAGCAACAATCATTGGAAAATCCTTCTTTCTATTATGCATTACAGTTGGATGTTGAAGAACAAATAACTAACATATTTTGGTTTGATGCTAAAGTGATCATGGATTATAGTTATTTTGTGATGTGATTACAATTGATACCACTTATAGAACCAATAATGAGTCTCGACCATTGGCATTATTTGCTGAATTTAATAGTCATAGAGAAATAGTCATATTTGGGGTTGCTCTTTTACTTGATGAAACTACTGAGTCATTTGCATGGTTGTTTGAAACTTTCTTAGAAGCGATGTCAAACAGAAAAAAGAAAACCATTTTCACTGATCAAGATCATGCAATTGCGAAGGCTGTATCATTAGTGATGCCTGATGCATATCATGGTTTGTGTACTTGGCATTTGTTACAAAATGCTATGAAGAATGTTGGTTGTTTGCTACAAGGAGAAGAAAGCTTTCTTGGAGATTTTAGTAGATTCATATATGATATTGAAGAAGCAGATGATTTAAATGTTGCTTGGGAAGCAATGTTAGACCGTCATAATATTCGAGAAAGTACTTGGATGGCTACAACATTTCAACTAAAAGAAAAATGGGCCAGAGCTTATATGAAAAGAACTTTTTCAGCTGGAATGAGAATCACACAAGTTAGTGAAAGTATAAATGCAATTTTGAAAAGTTATTTGACATCAGAGTTGGATCTTATACGATTTTTTAATCATTTTGAGAGGGCGGTAAATGATAAACGCTATAAAGATTTGGAAGCTAAGTATAATGCATGACAAAAGTTGCCAAGGTTAAAAATGAAGCGGTCCCCCATGTTAAATCAAGCTGCTACTATTTATACCCCTACAATCTTTGAAGAGTTCCAACTTGAGTACGACATATGTCAAGCTGCCTTTGTAAAAGAACAGGTTGAAACTCCATCAGGCCATGAGTATGTGATTGGAATCTATGGAGAATCTGAAGAGCGTAAGGTTACAACTAATCTTTTAGAGTCTACAATTTCATGTGGTTGTAGAAAGTTTGAAACATATGGGATATTGTGCAGCCATGCTTTAAAAGTTCTTGATCATAAGAATCACAAGTTAATACCAAGTCAGTATATATTAAAGAGATGGACCAAAGATGCCAAAGATGAAATTGTTAAAGATATTGGTGGGAAAATCATTCAGTCTGATATTAAGCTGGAAGTTACGAATCGTTACAAAAGTTTATGTCCCAACTTGGTCAAATTAGCATCTCGATCTGCTGAATGTGAAAAAACTTTTAAATTGGTAGTCAAGGTGACTAGTCAACTAAGCAAAAAGGTAGAAGATATTTTAAAGAATGAAATTGATGTTGATAAGCAAAATACAGAGATTAATGAGACTTTCACTACCACAAATGAAGAAGTTGAAATAAAGAATGAAACCTTGACTACTTTGACAGCAAAAGGATTAAAGAAAAAAAGGAGTTCTTACAAAGGCAAAAAGAGACCAAAGAGTTGGATTGAAAAGCTACCAAAGAGGAAAAAAAGGCCGACAAGTGAGAGAGAAAAAAAACCCAAGGTTATTTCTTTTCTTTTTCTTGTGTTGATAGGTTTTATTTAGTTTTTCTTTCTAATTTGACTAACTTGGTGGTACTATTAGGGTGTTGAAATAACTCATCCACATGATGTTGCTAATGTTTATACTCTTCAACCAACTTACTCAATGGCTCAGGTAATTTTGATTTTTGTTATTTACTTATTTGTGTGATACTCTATTGCCATACATTGCTAATACAGTTTTACTGTTTATATCCTTTTCATGAGTATAATTTGAATGATGTTAGTTGTCACTCATTTCTTAGGGGTCCATGAGTATACCATGCCAAGCTTTTTCTCAAGTCACAAATAATACAAACTATGATAAGGTAAAATATATTTTGTTTTTTTGTCATTTTTCTTTTCTATTTCTCTCGTTCAATCCATCAACATATCCTAATAATTTTCATTTATATGCATTAGCAGAGACTGGATATTGAATATTATAGGACATTTTTGCTTAACAACAACACTTATGGCAATAAGATCATGATGAATTTTTCCGGTATGTTATATGGTTACACTTAATTTTCTTTTATAATGTAATTAATACATGAAAATAATATTTTTACAGATGGAAGTTTTGCTACTCATGAGCACTTGACATCTCAAAGTATTGGAAATGCCAATATATGAGTTTTCTCATTACTTGATAGCAGTTAGAGGGTGAGAAAATAAAAGTTCAAGATTTTCAATCTGATGCTTGATGGAGGAATATAGCAATGCAGACCTTGTTCTCAGGAAATTTGCTTCTAAACATACCTTATAAGCACTTAGAAACAATAATTGAATATTTTGGAGGACAAACATTACAACTTTATTTATTTATTAGTGATTTAACTTGGGATATGTTTATCAATTAGTTGGTAATTTTTTTTCCTTGAGATGACACAAGTTTCAGTTGTAATTTTAAGGAATTGTTTTATTTTGCAATAAAGATCAATACTATTTCTTTTCATTAGTAAAATTTTTTTGTGGGCATTGCTCTGTGAAGCCGTTGACGACAGTGCAATGGTATTTAGTGTTTACGAGTGCAACAATCGTTTTTTCCCAGTTACCCAACTTGAATTCCATAGCTGGTGTCTCTCTGGTTGGTGTTGTCACTGCCATTGGCTAATGTACAATGATTTCAAAGAAGAAGACAACATGGCTATGATTTTTAAAACCATTTACTTTTGCTGTTAATGTTGTCGTTACTGTTATCTCAATATTTTAGGAAAACAAATCTGACTTTTAAAAAGAATGTCATGGTTTAAAAAATGGACTGGAGAGGAGCCGAGTCTAGAAATACCTATAGTAGTATATATAAAACCACTGCATTTATTAAAGATTTTAGGTATAGATGTAATTAAACAACAAAAATTACTAAAGCATTGGTTAATAAGAGAGAGGAAATGAGTGGGTCAATTTTAAGATGATTAAAAAAATATATTTTTTGAAAATTTTAAATTTTAATTATGAAAATAATATATTTATAATCTTATCACTTTATAAATCCCTTCAACAAAAGTAGGGAAAGAGTCGGAGGGAAATAATAAGCTTTAATATATATTTTTTAGAAAAGAAACTTTCATTTACGACTTAATCAGGGTACATTCATCTTGGATAATGTGAGCTATTACATCCGAATAGTCCTCCACCCAAACCATTTCGTCAATAAGATCTAATCCAAGTCTAGCAAATAGATGAGCAGCTTTATTTCCTGTTCTCTTGGTGTGGCTAAATCTTGTTGGGATTCGGATCATGCTCAAACGGAGATCATGTACAATTTAATCTACAAGTTAAATTAACAACGCAGCGGAAAAAAAAAAAAAAAAAACCGAATCCCCCCATGGATCTGCTTATGAATTCAAAACGATCATCTTGTCAAGAACAGATAACAAACCAAAAAATCTCATACCTTTGTAATTGAGATTGCCGAAACCTCAAGATAGATTCTTGACGTTCTTGTTCTTGCACACCAAGCCCGGTTGTCGCAAACCAAAACCGTCCAATTGTTCAGCCTCTAACAATAATCCGCACAGGTGACTCGAAAACCTTCACAAGGTTGAGATTATGTTTTTGCCAAAACAATGCTAGTAGTCAGCCGATTCAAAAGCAGGAAAGAAGAAACGAATTCCTCTTTCTCTTTTCTCTATACAGCCTAACCTCACTCCAGGGAGAATGAGAGGCGCGCGGCTACCAGGGTTCTATTAAGGGGAGGTGGCAATAACATAAGGCATATATATAACCAGGTTTAGTGTATGCCAACTATTGGACTAATTGCACTAAAGCTCTTATACATATTATTAAATATTCACAATAAATCCACAATACTTAATGAATATTTAATCTGGCCCAATCTCATTTTAATTCCTAATCACCTTTTGTGTGTAACCCATTAGACCCCCAACATGTTGGCAATAAATATAAATTAAATTCATTTAAGAATTTCCAATTCATATTTATAGATCATGAGCGGCATCTAGCAATGCATCATGACCACCAAAATGTCGAGAGAGTCAACAAGGTTAAACAAGCCTTTCGTGTACAATTTGTCTATGTAATTCGATCCCTTCATCAAATATCCCAAGATAGGAAAGAGCATGGTTTAGTGTCTACTCTTTATCCCATTTCATATTAGATCTACAATTTTAATGTTAACTCTTTAAGTATTGCCTTGGCCAAGGACTTCCATAAGTTAATATAAGCCAGATTCATGTGAGATATGTCCCCTCATATCACTTGGGGTGATGAATCCTCTCTAGATCACTCATTCATCTTTGTATGCTTCATGTCATACCCAATAACACCTTGCCATAAGCATCTCTCGTTGGGACCTATTCGTGATGAAATCTAAGTATGACAATTCACATACAAGATGACCTGGTGTCACAAGTCAAAGGATTACTTACACTATTGACACATGAGAGTATTTTTCATAGACACTTGAGTGAGATACCAAATGAAACTCTCATAGCGGGTCATGTTCAGTGAACTTGTTCAACTAACTAGAACCCATATGTTATCTCCAAGTATCTTTATACTTTCAACCTATGAGATCGGTTGCACGCATCATGTGCATGAAGGCTTAACATATGCCAGTCTTTGAGTATTGTCAATGTCATGTCTTGACAATACAATGACTAGTAACAATTTTAGAAACACGGTTTTGATGCATAAGGATCCTCATAATTGTAACACCTTACAATTCCTTTGCAAGGCCATTGTGTTTCATGGCCTTTATCTTCACAAGTCATTTATAACAGATTATAACAAAACTTATGGATAAAGAAATACCTCGATTATAATTAATAAATTATAATGTGCAACACATGAAAATATAAATAGTGACTTACAAGCCTAACAAAATTGACTTACAGGGCTTACACCAACAAACCTGTACCGGGAAGTTTAATATCTTCACTCTAGCCTCTTCAATAATATGTCCAATAGGTGATAAATCTGATTCAGCAGCTTTCGATTTGTAATAATCCCCAAAGCATCCCCTTCAATTACAATCTTTGTGAGACCTAATTCAAAGGCCAATTATATCGCTATATTTGCTGCAATGGCTTCTACCAGACCCGAGGAGTTGGTTTCACACGGGTTTGACTCCTTTAACCATGACCAAGAGCAGACGTTTATGATCACTGCCTGGCCATATGGATTGGGCGCAATGGTGAGCTTCCCGATGAACCGAGACAAAGTTCCCAAGGTATAGCTTTAATACTTTTTTTAGAGAATGAATTCTACGTTATCATTAAAATCAAATTATTGGATAACAATATTGATAAAGTAAATTTATTTTAAATTTAAGATTTAATTATTTAAATGGATTTTTTTCATTATTTTTTAATATTGATAAATTAGATTTATTTTAAATTTTTAGATTTAATTATTTAAATGATTTTTTTTTTTTTGGTTTAATGTTAGTTTATTGATAATATATAATTTATTTAATTAATAATGATTTATTTAAACTATCCATTTGAAAATGATAATGATTTACATTTAAAATTTAAATGTATAGCTTCTATCTATTTGTTATTGATATTGATTTACATTTAAAAAATTTAATGTATAATTTCTATTGTTAGGATAATTGAAATTTATTTCTAGTAACAAAAGTAAATAAACTTTTGTTATTACAGATATTAAAGAATAATATTTCTACAATGATAGTGAGCTTTAAAACTTTTATTAGATTAAAGTTTTAAGAATTTAAAATATTTATATTTTCACCTTTAGTCTAAGGGATATTTTTAATTGATGTCTGGTGTTGATAAAGTAGATAAATATGGATTTTAATTACATAAAATCTACTTTATCAACATTAAAAAATAATTAATAAACATGCAATGGTATTATTTTGTTAGTTATCATCTAATTAAATGGACAATAAGCATGCAATGTTGATACAAATTTAGGTACGTTATATATTAATACATTTAAAGGGATATTTTTAATTATTTTTTAATGTTAATAAAGTAGATTTATTTTAAATTTTGAGATTTAATTATTTAATTAAATATTTGAATTATTTCTTTGAATTAATGTTAGTTTATTGATAATGTGTAATTTATTTAATTAATAATAATTTATTTAAATTATCCGTTTATTACCGATAATGATTTACATTCAAAGTTTAAATGTATATTTTATTTTTGTTAGAATAATTGTTGTTTAATTTAAATGAATAATTTATTTATTTGAATGGATAAATGAATATTATTTATACTTGTTACGTATCAAAAAAATAAACTATCCACTTAAACGTCTATGTCAACAAAAAATTATCCCAGTCAGTATGTACCTTGTTTTATTATATATATATATATGTATGATTTGTTTACTCCTAAAAAATAGCATGTTAATTATTAAGGTTACGATTTATTTATGTTTTTCTTTTTGAAAAATTGACATAGAGCAAAAGCAAAAGGTAAATTATCATATCATAATTTATTTAAATTGAAGGGTAAAGTATATGATTGATCAATGAACTTTGGCTGATTTTTTATTTTGATAATCTAATTATAAAACCTAACGATTTAATAATAAACTTTCTTATAATTTTTTTATTTTATTTTGATCATCTTATCGTTAGTGAAAAATAAAATGATGATGTGGCTTAAATACTTGTCATGTTTAGGTTGATGTAGCTAAAAAAATTAGCTTTGCTTTGAAAAGTGAGAAAAAATGAAGGCAACGTGGGTAAATGATCATGGGTTGAAGAAGGGGAAGTTTAAGAAACAGAAGTTGAAAGCTTAAAGAATGGGGTTGAATTTGAGTAAATGGGTATTTATTTAGGAGAATGGAGATGTTAATGGGGTTGAGTTTAGACTTGTTCATAGGTCGGGTAGTCTGTTTGGTTTAATTTTATGATTCGATTCGATCCGGTTCGACTCGAATCATTGTTTATCTATAAAAAATATTTTTTGAAATTTAATTATAAAAATATATAAATATTAATAAAAATGATTTTTTTTAATTTTTTTATTATATTTATGAACAGTGATTCAGGTCGACGAGGTAAAGGATAAAAATTTTCGAATTACGACCCGACCCATGAGCATGTCTAATTGGATTTATCCTTTCCTTTTTTTTAAAAAAAAAAAAAAATTTTGATGCCACATCATTTAAATCACGTGATCGTGTGGTTATTGTCATCATACGCTGACAAATCATGTCACAATTCCGTTATTCACTAATGAAGAATGATCAAAATAAATAAAAAAACGTTGATGATTATATCATTAAATTTTATAGTTGAATGATCAAATAAAAAAATATCAAAATTAAATGACTAATCGTGTAATTTACACTAAATTGAATAAAAAATTACAATGTAATGTCTTGTTTATTGTTTTCTTCTTAACTTGTTTATATAATATTTAAAATGGAATATCAATTATAATATAATAAAGGTTAAAAGACGAAACAAGCCCTCGTACTTAATAAATTTTATCATATGAGCTCTCCACTTTTTTATTGCAATCAGTATAGTCCAAATTAATTATTTATAATCAATTGAGTCCTTAGTTGTACGAAACTATCATTACTGTTAACTAATTCTGTCAATTTGGATACACTTGTCATGCGACATAAATGATGAATAAATACCATCTCGTAACATTTTTGGGCACGTGTTAAAAATTAAGAGAAATATTAATCAATGTTTATAGATATATATAAAATATAATTAATGTATTATTTTTTTTAATTCAATAAAAATAATATATTAAATAAAAAAATTTTGAAATGATAAATAAATAATCATTAGCTAGTGGGCACGTGTTAAAAATTAAGAAAAATGTTAATCAATGTTTATAGATACTAGTTAAGGTACTATATATATATATATAATATAATTAATGTATTATTTTTTTAATTCAATAAAAATAATATATTAAATACAAAAAAAAGTTTAAAATAATAAATAAATAAAAGGTCCTTCCCTCCATTTTTTTCTTTTTCTTTATTTCTTTTTTATTTCTTTTTTGATTTTTTTTATAAATAAATACAAAGAAAAAATGATTCATATTATAAATTAAAATATTTTTAAAAAAAATATAATTATTTAAAAAAATATGAAATATTTATTTACTTTAATTTTATAAAAAATATTTTTAATTTTTTCGTTTCTTCCTCTCTCTCTTTTCTTCCTTTTCTCTTCTTTATAAATAAATATTAAAAACTAAATAATAATTTATATTCTAATTTAAATTAATATTGTAATAATCAAATAATTGAAAAAATATAAAACTATCATTACTGTTAACTAATTCTGTCAATTTGGATACACTTGTCATGCGACATAAATGATGAATAAATACCATCTCGTAACATTTTTGGGCACGTTTTAAAAATTAAGAAAAATGTTAATTAATGTTTATAGATACTAGTTAGGGTACTATATATATATAATATAATTAATGTATTATTTTTTAATTCAATAAAAATAATGTATTAAATATAAAAAAAAATTAAAATGATAAATAAATAATCATTAACTAGTGGGCACGTGTTAAAAATTAAGAGAAATGTTAATCAATGTTTATAGATACTAGTTAGGGTACTATATATATATAATATAATTAATGTATTATTTTTTTAATTCAGTAAAAATAATATATTAAATACAAAAAAAATGATAAATAAATAATCATTAACTAGTGATTATAGGCATCGGTTAAGTGGATCTAAAAACTAAAAGAGTAAATTACACCTATAGTTTTCAAAATTTGGGATGCATATCATTTTGACTCTTAACCTCTAAAAAAGTAACTTATTGGTCCCTGAATTTTTGAAATCATAACATAACGGTCCTTCCCTCCATTTTTCGTTAACTTTGAGGTTAAGTGCTAAAATGGAATTCCCATTGATCATGTGTCTAACACATGGTTGAATATGTCAATTGACTTGTCAAAACAAAATATTATGTGAAATTTTTTCGTTTTGTATATCCTTTATCTATTTTTTTTAGTTAATAGCACTAATGATTTTCAAATTATAGAGTATATTTTATATTGATCTCTAAACTTTAAAACGTATAAAATTGGTCATTGATTACAAGTATCATAACAAATTGGTCCATTCCGTTAGTTTTTTCGTTACTTTTACTGTAGCAATCAGCTAGTGATACGTGTCACCAGTTGATTGCTCCAACTTACCTCTTCATTTTTTTTTCTTTTTCTTTATTTCTTTTTTTGATTTTTTTGATTTTTTTTATAAATAAATACAAAGAAAAAATGATTCATATTATAAATTAAAATATATATTTTTTAAAATATAATTATTTTAAAAAATATATGAAATATTTATAATTTTATAAAAAATATTTTTAATTTTTTCGTTTCTTCCTCTCTCTCTTTTCTTCCTTTTCTCTTCTTTATAAATAAATATTAAAAACTAAATAATAATTTACATTCTAATTTAAATTAATATTGTAATAATCAAATAATTGAAAAAATATAAAACTATTTATTTACATTAATTTTATATAAAAAAAAAAATTCTTCCCTTTCTTTCTTTTTCTCTTCTTTATAAACAAATACAATATATATATAAGTATATTATATTTTAAATTAAATTAACTTTTTAAAAAATAAATAATTTATAAATATACATAATTTATTTTTTATTTATAAGTTTTTTATTTTTTTCCTTTCTTATCTTTTCTCTTTTTCTCTTGTTTGTAAATAAATATAAATAAAAATAAATAATAATTCATACTATAATTTAAATTAATTTTTAAAATATAAAATATTTTGTTTATATTAATTTTATAAGAAAAGAGGGAAAAAAAAGAAAGAAAAGGAAAATCAAAAAGTAAAAAAATATATTTTTAATAAATGAATGTAAATATATATTTTATATTTTATAATTATAAATGTTTAGATTTTACGAAATTAATTTATTTATAAAATATATATATATATTTTATAAAATTAATATAAATAAAATTAATATTTTATAAATTATTTAATTATTAAGAAATTAATTTAAATTTAAATTTATCATTTATCTTTTGATTTTATTTATAAATAATAATAAAGAAAAAGGGGAAATGAAAACATTAATAAAAATATAAATATTTAATTTTTACGAAATTAATTTATTTATAAAAAGAAAAAAAAGAAGAAAAAGAAAAAATATTTTTTATAAAATTAATGTAAATAAATTTTTATATTTTATAAATTATTTTATTATTAAAAAATTAATGTAAATTATTATTTATATTTTGTATTTATTAATGTTTTCATTTTCTCATTTTCTTTATTATTATTTTATAAATAAAATAAAAGATAAATAATAATTTAAATTATTTTTTTAATAATTAAATAATTTATAAAATATAAAAATTTATTTAAATTAATTTTATAAAAAATAATTTATTTATATTTATTTATTAAAAAATATCAAAGAAATAAATAATAAAGAAATAAAGAAAAAAATAAAGATAAATATGATGCAATCAACTGGTAACAGATGTCACTAAGCTGATTGCTATAGTAAAGATAACGAAAAAGCTAACAGAAAGAATCAATTTATCATGATATTTATAAATAAAGATCAATTTTATACGTTTTAAATTTTAAAGATCAATATAAAATATATCATATACTTTAAAAATCATTGATGCTATTAATTTTTATTTTTTTAATCTTTTCTCTTTTTTTTTTTCACTCTCTCACTAATCGGTCAAGGGCCAACAGGCAACATCAGATATGACCCAACCGACGTCACAACAATCAATTGGAGTCAAATCGATCCTTGCTACAGCCAATTTAGCTAGGCGAAAAAGATCAAACGTCACAACAATCGATTGGAGTGAAATCGATCCTTGCTGCAGCCAATTTAGCTAGGGGAAAAAGATTAGTGAAACATGATTTCTCCCCCTTTTGTCAGATGAACAGCAACATGAGTTAATTTGGCTCCAATAGGTTGTCGTGGCGTTGGTGGGCCAAATTCGAGCGTTGTCGATGCCAGCTGGGATTTGCTTTTAGGGGAAAAGATGGGAGAAGAAAAAAATATATAATTAAAGAAACGAAAGAAATTTTAAATTATTTTAATTTCAAATATATTTTATAAAATATTAGACTTTAAAATAAAATAAAATTATTTTAATTTTTAATAAATATATTTTATTTTATTTTATAAATAAATAAATAAATTTTAATTTTACATAAAACAACTAATTTAATTAAAATCATTAGTATTTATATTTAATTATAATATGATTTTTTAGTAAAATATATTTTTTTCTTTTTTAAATATCAAATAGATTTTATAAAAACTAAGATCAAATTAAAAGTTCTAAAATTGCATTTAGAATAGATCTACTTAAGGGTCCGGCTATTCGTCTAAGTTCGGAGGCTCGTTCGATATTTGAGAGGGGTTGGGCAAAAAGATTATACACAAAATATGAGCTTGAGAAAAAAAAATGAGGCTCATTTCAAAAATGGACTGGGCTTTGACTCCAATAATTAAGACCCGATCCCGACCCAGCCCGGCCCGTTTTTTATTTTTATATATATTATGTAATTTATATCATATAAAAAATAAATATATATAATATTAGAATATAAACATTTAAAAATATGATAACCTATCCATATTTTAGAAAGGAAAAAAAATAAAAATACTAAAAGTTAAATAAAAAATAACATATTTGTTTAATTTTTTTAAAAAATATATATAGACAGACTTAAACAGTTTGAACTACCATTTATAAATATGGACGAGTTTAGACAAAATTTTAAACTTATATTTCAGACCAGATCGGACTTAGACAAATACATATGATATTAATATTAGAGGTGGCAAAATGAACCCGAACCCGAAAACCCGCCCAGAAAAAACCCGAACCCGAACCTGCCCAAACCCGATTTGACCAAAAAGTCAAAAACCCGAACCCGAAAAAATCCGAACCGAATGGACCTGAACCCGAGACCGGCCTGAACCCGAATTTAATACTAAAAATAATCAAATTGCAATTAATTTTTTTTTTTTACAAAGCAATAACTTTAATTATTAATTTTATTCTAATTTTTTTTAATAATTTAATTAAAATTAAAATTTTAATATATTATATATATATGTTGATGAAATAATAATTTTATCAAAAAATAAATTATATTTTGTACTTATAAGTTATAACTTTAACGTCTCATATCATGATGAATTTATAATCTAAATATTTTAAATTCTTGAAAATTTTAAAGATGTGAAAAAAAAATTTGACAATAATTCAATTATTCTTTAAGGGTAAAAAAATTTGACAATAATTCAATTATTCTTTATGGCATTTTGGTTTTGGGTATATTTATTATATATTAATAAATAATCATATTAATTATATATTTATTACGTATAATTTAAATATAAATTATATTTTTTTAGTACTACTTTATAGTTTATACTTTATACTGATGAAAAAAATATAAGTACTCGATAGATATATATATATATATATATCTTGACTATAAGCATAAAATTTTTGCATTTTATAAGTATATAAACGAATAGATGAAGGCCATGATTTATTTTTAAAAGTTTTTTATTTTATAGTGAATATAAATTATAATGTATTTATATTTTGAAATTCGAGTTCATCAAATCAATTATTTTAAATATCAATATGATTAATTTATAATATATCATGTTTTTTATAATAAATTATTTCAAAATTTGATTTTATATAACAAATTAATTTCTTATACTTTTGGTGCTAAAAAATATTAATTTAAAAAATATATATAATTAAAAATATCATATAATAGCAAAAGTATAAAAATAATAATAAATTAATAATTTGTTTTTAGATATAAATATTTAAATTACGTAAAAATGATTACATCTAATATAAAATAAAATAATGTAAAACATACCCGAACCCAGACTGAACCCGAACCCGAATGAACCTGAACTCGAATAAATCCGAACCCGAATGAACCCGATCCGAACCCGCCCAATTGTCACCTCTAATTAATATCATACTTAAATCCAGCCGGACCGGTTCATGAATACCTCAAGTATATATGCTGGCGGCTTAGGTTTAGGTTTAGAAATCGTATAAACTTAGCGAAGCCTTTTGACTATCTCTTTCCTTGTCGTCCTCATGCAATTCCACCCTAGAGTTATGATGGCCGAAAGGAACAAGGCTTCTGTTCGCAGTTTTGTACTTCCAGTCGAAATGGAAACCGAAATTTTATCAAGATTACCCGTGAAGAGCCTCCTCCGATTCAGGTGCGTTAGCAAATCATGGTGCAATCTCTTGAAAAACCCTAATTTCATCACCATGCATATGAATTGTTTTGGAAAAAACAATGGTGATTTTCTCCTATCCATCTCTCACTCTCTTTTCCAGCTTAATCTCAAATTCTTTAAGCATTACATATCTCCAGGAATCAATACTCATATTATTAATGTTCGGACTGAGGAAATTAATTCTTTGTCAGTGCAATCAGAAAAATTGAATGATATAATTGGTTCATTCAATGGATTGGTTTTTGTAGTGATCAGTCGGAAACTATATGTTTGCAACCCTTCAACAAGAAAAATCAAACAAGTTCCAGGATTTTATTATAATGTTAATTTACGTGCTTTTGGGATTGGGTTTTGCCCTAAAAGTCGAGACTACAAAGTGGTACAGGTTGAATCCACCTATGGCTTTCCTGAAATTTCAAAAGCTGTTGGAGTTTATAACTTAAGCACAAACTCAAGGAAAATAATCAGAACAGCAAACCCAGACTGGTTTTTCTTGGATAACCGTGTTGCGAAATTCATCAATGGAGCTGCTCATTGGTTAGTACTTCTTCGAAGTCATGAGATTCCAGGGTACGGGATACCATCGATAGTTTCATTCAAGTTTGAGGATGAGGTGTTTGAGGAAATGTCACTGCCAGATTATGTTTGGGATGCTACGGGGTTTTCATGTGTATTCATCACAGAATTTGAGAATTTGCTTTCTTTGCTTTCGGGACGTGGAATTATTAACATATGGGTGATGAAAGAGTATGGAGTAGCTGAATCTTGGGTTAAGTTATTCACCATTGAATTACCATCCCCATATGCCAAAGTTATTGATCATTTCAATCTAATGAGAGTTAAAAACAATGGTGAACTACTTATACTTTTGAATTCCTATGAGAGATTGCTTCTTTTTTATGATACCAAGACCAAACAATTTGGGAATCATGATCTAGATCTACTATGTGACAGAGCTGAATTCATTAGTTACAAGGAAAGCTTAGTTTCACTGCCTGGAGATGGAGGAGAAAATAATTAGCAGTTTGTTTTTAGAGAGAGAAAATAAACCCTTTTGATGCTATGTTATTAAGATTCGGGTGAGTATCAATTACGAATATATATCTGGCACAAATATATTTAATTTTTTAAATTTTTTTATATATTTATAAGATTACATTCTCATATTTATGTTTGAATATATGTCAGATACAGAACTCAAACATTAGTGTTTTAGGAAAAACGAATTTATTTTACCCTTGCATGATTGGATGATGTTTTGACTTTTGACATTATTGGAGTGGTTGAACATTTTCTGATGCTCTTTGTGATTATACATTACAATACTCTTAATTAATGCATCTGCAAACTGTTTAATTTGGTTTAGGAAGTCATTTGTCAATTTTGAACATAATACAAATATGAAATAAATACGAAAGGATTAATATTTGATGTATTATTAGTGTATACGATTATACATTGTCAGTGCATCCTATGATACCACGTATCGGATTAGTGGTTAAGGGTTAGAGGTTAGTGATTAGGGTTTAGGGTTAAGGGTTAACTTTTTAATGAGGTGTCAGTGTAGGATTCACTGTCAGCGTATAGAGTTTATACACTGACAGTGCATCAAAAACGAACTCAATACGAAAACAGTGTAATAAATATGATACTATATGTTTAAACACATTTAATACATGTATCTTATTTGAGTTTAAATTTTTACACGTTTAACAATTTATTTTGTATTCATATTTACGCGATTGATAAAAAGTACACAAAATCTACAAAGAAGCCCTGAAAAAGGTTTTACGTTTAAATTCTATCATGTATAAATTTGATCCAAATTAATATTAGATTTGTCAGTTGACAATTTGGTTTATTTCAATAATTTCTTTCTATGAAATGTAATTAATTATTTCCCTCTATGAAATGTAATTAATTAATTATTTTTTATATTTAAATCTTTCATTACTTTAGGGGGAAAAAATACTCCTAAAAAAAGAATGTTAATTATTAAGGTTACGATTTATTGGACTTCACTATCATCACGATCTGTCATTCCAAGTGGAATTGACGGATAAGTGATAACTCGTATAATTATATAGTTTTTAGTTATGTTTTATTATTGTTTTGTGTCAAATACGAGTTATTATTGCTTAGTCTAATTGTGTTTATGATCTTTTATATTTTTATGTAATTTGGTGTTTTTCACGAGTTTCTTTGAGTGTAGGTTAAATCAAGAATTAAGGGCAAATCCAGTTCAGTTCCAGTTCCGACACCTTTTGCCATATCAGCTATATCTGGAGTTTCACTGAAGCATTAAGGCTGAAATTTTTACAGTGCAAAGTTAAGAGGCATATCTATCTTTTTCATGCTTTACACTTCTTGAAACGGAGTCGTTTTCCCTAGCGAAATCAACCATCAAGTTGGCTGATGTGCAATGACGTCTGTTCTGACCAGTTTTGGTATTTTGACCATATCGTCTGATCCACATCAGCAAATGAGCTGATTCCAACGGCTATGGATCACAAACAGATAGGGGAATATTTTTCTAGAAGACCATTTGATCAGATCAAGCCTCCAACATTGACAAAATCAACCATCAAGCTGGCTGATCAGAATTGTCATATGCAATGACAAAAATTGTTAGAAAAATGCACCCACCTATTATACCTACCTTTGAAATTTACAAAGCTTGTCTCTTGTCATTTAGCTCTCCAAAATGTGTATAAATAGAGGGCCTTGGATGATTGTAAGAGACATGGTAGATTGGTAGGATATTAGCTATTATAATAAAATTCTCTAAGTTTTCTTCTACTTTCCTTTCTCTAGTTTTCTTTTTCTTTTTCTTTATTTTCTTCTTCTTTCTTTCTTTTATTTCCTTCTTAGATTCTCTTTAATTTTATGTTTATGTTTACAATGCCTATGCTAGGTTAAACTTCTATTTGGTTAAGGGTGATTTCAAAGCCCTAGACATGTTTTGTGATTGATTTTCAGATTCTATCTATCATTAATTTTCTATCAAAGTTGCTTATGTTCTTCTACAAGAATTGTTCATGATGTTGTCTTGATTTGTTTAGGTGTACAACTAGATAGATCTTGATAATTATCTATTGCTAGTTTAGGAGTCTTGATCCGTGTAATTGTTTTGATTTCCTATTCATAAGTGGCAATTTGTGATTAATGATTATGGTCAAGTTTTCAATAATTGCAAAGTGGAACATAACCTAAGTTGAACAATCCGAGCTTATGTGTTTGTTGCTTAGATCAACCTATCTTTCTCATCATAAAGCTGCCATTAAATTGAATTTAGAGAGCTTATTCTAGGTTGTTTGATGGTTAGAGATTAAATAGAGAGCTTGTTCTATTTAACGACAAACTAAGGAAAGATTGGGATAACAGAGCTTGTTGTTATCTACGGTTGTTAACTTTGATAGTTGGTTGATATTGATAGATCTGAAATTGGTTCTTAATGATGTCTAGTGGTGGAGAATGAAACCTTAACCATATTTCTCTCATATTTGATCTATTCTTAATTACTTGTTTTCTTATTCTTATTATTTACTTTAGTTTAAATCTGATTTCAAAAACCCCTTTTCTTTTATTGTTCTTGAATTTAAGTTTTAAACTATTAACTTATAAACTAAAACCCAATCCCTGAGGACTCGACCCTTGCTAACTACTATACTTACAATTGATCTTTTTAGTGCAAGGTTAAATAAGATACACTCTTTTGGGTGCATCAAATTTTTGGCGCTGTTGCCGGGGATTGCTTTCTTTAGTTTATTAGTTTATTGGTTTATTCTTATTTTCTAATTATTTAATTTCTTATTTTTTTTTATTAGTGAATGTTCCAAGCTCCTGAAGAAGACTTAAAACTTAGGAGAATTCGGGAATTTATAACTTCTCACCAACAACCAATCGAGGAGTTGATCCAAAACATCCAAGAGGAGCAAGGAGAGATGGCAGCAGCTGACAACCGAACTCTCAAGGAGCTTGCCGCTCCGGACTTGGGTCAACAACCATTATGCATTGAATATGCTAATCTTGAGGTAGCTTTTGAATTAAAATCTGGTTTGATTCATCTTCTCCCAACTTTTCATGGTTTTGCAGGAGAGGATCCAAATAAGCACCTCAAGGAATTTCATGTAGTTTGCTCAAGCATGAGACCAACAGGGGTCACGGAAGAGCAAGTTAAGTTGAGAGCCTTCCCATTCTCTCTAGCTGATTCAGCAAAGGAATGGCTCTACTATCTACCATCCGGGACCATCACTACATGGAATGATTTGAAGAAAGCATTCTTGGAAAGGTATTTCCCAGCATCTAAGGCTGCCAACATTAGGAAAGAGATATGTGGGATTCGGCAATACAACGGAGAGTCCTTATATGAATATTGGGAGAGGTTCAAGAAACTTTGTGCATCATGTCCACACCATCAGATAAGTGAACAACTTCTCATCCAATACTTCTATGAAGGTCTCTTGCCCATGGAGAGAAGTATGATAGATGCCGCTAGTGGGGGAGCTCTAGTTGATAAGACTCCCGGGGCTGCTAGAACATTAATCTCCAACATGGCAGCCAATTCTCAACAGTTCTCAATAAGACAAGATCCACCACCACAACCCAAGAGAGTTAATGAGGTAAGTATATCATCCCTTGAACAAAAATTTGATAAACTGACTTCTCTTGTTCAACAATTGGCTGTAGGTAATATACAACAAATAAAGGCTTGTGGCATATGTTCAAACATAGGGCACCAAACTGATATGTGTCCAACACTTCAAGAGGACACCAATGAACATGTGAATGCCATGGGTGGATTTCAGAACCAATCAAGGAAATATGATCCCTACTCAAACACTTACAATCCAGGATGGAGGGATCATCCAAACTTCAATTATGGAGGGAACCAATCACAAACTATTCCTCCACCATTTGACAACAGGCCACCGGGTTTTCAGCAAAGAGTGCAACAACCATACCAAACCCGACAACAACTGCCACCCACCCAAAATTCAGGTACTTCTCTTGAAGATCTTGTTAAAGCTCTTTCTACTAATACAATTCAATTTCAACAGGAAACAAAGACAAGTATTCGAAATTTGGAGACTCAAATAGGGCAATTGGCAACAACCATGAGTCAAATGCAAGCAAGGGATTCTGGGAAATTACCTTCTCAAACCATAGTGAATCCAAGAGAGAATGCCAATGCTATAACTTTAAGAAGTGGGAAACAGCTAGAGACACCACAAAATGATAGTGCTCAAGGGGAGAACAATACCATGGCATTCTCTTCACATCCCAACGAGCCACTAAAAAAGGAAATTCCTAAACCATCCTTTCCTTCTTATATAACTCCTCCACCTTTTCCTAGCAGGTTAGCAAAGTCCAAGAAGGAGGAGCAAGAGAAGGAAATTTTGGAAACCTTCCGGAAAGTAGAGGTGAACATGCCTTTACTAGATGCTATCAAGCAAGTGCCAAGATATGCAAAGTTCCTAAAAGAGTTGTGCACATCTAAACGGAAGTTGAAATGGAATGAAAAGGTAAGTGTGGGGGAGAATGTGTCAGCTGTTCTTCAAAAGAAACTCCCACCTAAATGCAAGGATCCAGGTATGTTTACCATTCCTTGTAAGATAGGCAACACCAGGTTTGAGCGTGCTATGCTAGATCTAGGGGCATCTATTAATGTCATGCCATATTCAATTTATGCTTCATTGAATCTAGGACCATTAGAGGAAACTGGTGTTATAATACAACTTGTTGACCGTTCTAACACTTATCCAAGATGAGTTGTAGAAGACGTTCTTGTACAGGTTAATGAATTGGTTTTTCCCGCTGACTTTTATGTTATTGAGATGGAAGATGAGATGTCTTCTAATCCCACACCTATTCTATTAGGGAGACCATTCTTGAAAACAGCAAGAACTAAAATAGATGTACATGATGGCACTTTAACTATGGAATTTGATGGTGAAATAATTCGCTTTAACATTTTTGAGGCCATGAGATATCCTAGTGATGTGCATTCTGTTTTTAATATTGATATAATTGACTCACTAGTGCAGCAAACTTATGAGCTAGATGGTGAGGATAGTGTGGAGATAGTCCTTAGCAAACATCTCGGAATGTGGAATGCTAAAGGGGAACTAGCCTTGAGTAACCATGTGGAAGGGGCACTAGAATCTTTACACTCACTGCCACCTAAAGATGCAAGGTTTGATGTTTCATTTATTGATTTGCAATTATCTAATGAGAAACTTCTACCTTCCATTTTGCAGGCACCAACTTTAGAGTTGAAACCACTACTGAACCACTTGAAATATATGTTCTTAGGTGAAAAGGACACACTACCTGTCATCATTACCAAAGAGCTCACACCTTTGCAAGAAGAGCGACTTATCCGGGTGCTTAGAGAGCATAAAACAGCAATTGGTTGGACAATTGCCGATATCAAGGGAATAAGCCCATCCATGTGCATGTACCGGATTTTGTTAGAGGAGGGGTCCAAACCAACAAGAGAAGCACAAAGAAGATTGAACCCTCCTATGATGGAGGTTATGAAAAAGGAGATACTGAAGCTCCTAGATGTTGGAGTGATCTATCCTATCTCGGATAGCAAATGGGTGAGCCCAGTCCAAGTAGTTCCAAAGAAATCAGGTGTAACGGTGGTAACAAATAATGAGAATGAACTTGTTCCTACTAGGATTCAAATAGGATGGCGAGTTTGTATTGATTATCGTAAACTTAATTCCACAACTCGCAAAGACCACTTTCCTTTACCTTTTATTGATCAAATGCTTGAAAGGTTAGCTGGCCATTCTCATTATTGTTTTCTTGATGGTTTTTCAGGTTATAATCAGATAGCCATTGCTCCGGAGGACCAAGAGAAAACAACATTCACATGTCCATTTGGTACTTTTGCATACCGGCGTATGCCATTTGGTCTTTGTAATGCACCAGCTACATTCCAAAGGTGTATGGTTAGCATATTTTCAGATTATGTAGAGAACATCATAGAAGTGTTTATGGATGATTTTAGTGTCTATGGTGATTCTTTTGATAGATGTCTAGAGAACCTTACACTTGTACTTGAAAGATGCATGGAAACTAACCTTGTTTTGAATTGGGAAAAATGTCACTTTATGGTAGAACAAGGAATAGTTTTGGGCCATGTTATTTCTTCTAGAGGGATAGAGGTTGATAAGTCTAAAATAGATATTATGCATTCTTTACCACCTCCCACAAATGTGAGAGAGGTTCATTCTTTTCTTGGACATGCAGGTTTCTATAGGAGATTTATCAAAGACTTCTCAAAGATCACATTACCTCTTTGCAAGCTACTACAAAAAGATGTGGTTTTCCACTTTGATGACAAATGCAAAGAGACGTTTGAAACATTGAAGGGACTCTTGACATCAGCTCCTATCATCCAACCACCAGATTGGAATGTACCTTTTGAAATCATGTGTGATGCTAGTGACTATGCCATTAGAGCTGTTTTGGGCCAACGGGTTGGCAAAGCCTCACATGCCATTTATTATGCCTCCCGAACTCTTAATGATGCTCAATTGAACTATTCCACTACTGAAAAAGAACTTTTGGCTGTTGTATTTGCTTTAGAAAAATTTCGATCTTATTTAATTGGTACTAAAGTAATTGTATATTCTGACCATGCAGCCCTTAAGTACTTACTCACTAAGAAGGAGGCCAAACCAAGGTTGATTAGATGGATACTTCTCTTACAAGAGTTTGATTTGGAGATAAAAGATAAGAGAGGTAGTGACAACCTGGTTGCGGACCATCTTAGCCGTTTAGTTCATGAAGAGGATGCACTACCCTTGAATGAGAACTTTCCGGATGAGCAACTTCTTTTTATAAGTACAACAACTCCTTGGTATGCCGATATTGTTAATTACTTGGTTACCAAGAAATTGCCACAAGAGTTGACACAAGCTCAAAGAAATAAGATCAAGAGTGATGCCAAATATTACATATTTGATGATCCTTACCTTTGGAAGCATTGCTCCGATCAGATTATAAGAAGGTGTGTACTCGAATCTGAAATTCAATCTATTCTCACCTTTTGTCACTCTTATGCATGTGGAGGACACTTTGGATCCAAAAGAACAGCCATGAAAGTTCTTGATTCTGGATTTTATTGGCGTACTATATTCAAATATACATACCTCTTTTGCAAGTCATGTGATCGTTGCCAAAGAACAGGTAGCTTAGGTGCTAGAAATCAAATGCCTCAAACTCCAATACTTATTGTTGAAATTTTTGATGTATGGGGCATGGATTTCATGGGACCTTTTCCTTCTTCTTTTGGTAATCTTTATATTTTACTTGCCGTTGATTATGTTTCAAAGTGGGTGGAAGCAAAATCCACTAGGACTAATGACTTTAAAGTGGTTTCAGATTTTGTCAAGACTAACATCTTTGCTAGGTTTGGAACGCCAAAGGCCATAATCAGCGATAGAGGTACTCACTTTTGCAATAGGACTATGGAAACACTTTTGAGGAAGTATAACATCACACACAAGGTCTCCACCTCATATCATCCTCAAACTAGTGGGCAAAACTGAAGTGTCAAACCGAGAAGTTAAGTCCATCCTTGAAAAGACAGTTAATCCAAATAGGAAGGATTGGAGTTCACGACTTGATAATGCACTTTGGGCTTATAGGACAGCATATAAGACACCCATTGGTATGTCTCCTTATCGACTTGTTTATGGTAAGCCTTGTCATCTTCCGGTTGAATTGGAACATAAATCATATTGGGCTATCAAACAATGCAACATGGAGATGGATGAGACAGGAAAGAAAAGAAAACTTGACCTACAAGAATTAGAGGAGATAAGGAATGATGCCTATCAGAATTCTAGGATTTACAAGGAAAAGACTAAGGCATTCCATGACAAGATGATATCAAGAAAGGAATTTGTTGTTGGACAAAAAGTTCTTCTCTTCCATTCACGCCTTAAGTTATTTCCAGGTAAGTTACGTTCTCGTTGGGTTGGACCTTTTGTTATTACTAATGTATTTACTCATGGTGCAGTTGAAATCCAAAGCCCAAAAACAGATAAGGCATTCAAAGTGAATGGTCATAGATTGAAGCCTTACTATGAGAACTTTCCAATACAAGATGCAGAGGAGTTTCCACTTTTTGAGCCAAATTATGTTGAATAATAATGGCATGGGTCTAAGTCAGGCTGAGGACAATAAACCAAGCGCTTCTTGGGAGGCAACCCAAAAGGATGGAGAGCATCTATTATATCAGATTTGCATATTCCTTACTCTCCATCATTCTATCTTTTATTGTTTTTCTTTTCTTTTGTTTAATAGTTCTTTTCTCTTACATATAATTCTTGCATTGGGGGATAATAGCATTACATTGAGGACAATGTAAAAATTATGTGTGGGGGGGGAAGAATTTAGGATTTTATTTAGAGTGTTTTGTTTTTGAGTTTTTTTTTTTTTTTATATTGTTTTTAGTGTGTTTTAGTTACTTTCAATACTATGATGAGATATGAATTGCATAAGTCTAAAACAGATTTATTAGTGAGAAGATTTTCATGAGAATTGAACTTGATATCAACCTTTTTATGAGCCAATGTTAATATGATATGTTGATTGAGAAAGAAGCATGTTTAGACTTAATCTGACTTGTATAATCATCCTTGTGAGTTTTTGAGCCTATAATGATTGATGCATTATACAAATCAATGTAATTTCTTTCTTGAGTGCTCTTATGATTACATGATTCTCTAGAACTTGCTTTAGACCTTGTTGAGACTATATTGATGCATGTGACAACATGAATATGATAGAGGCATTAGGATTTTTAGCCAGGGCCAAACAGCCATCCCTTATTGATGTTCCAAGAGAACACACCCTTAGTGAACCAATTTGAGCCTACATTGAATAAGCTATCTCTTTGGTAACCATAACTTGTCCCTAACCTAAATATACTTATATCTTTACCTTTGTTCCAAAGATGAATTAGCATGTTTTGAGACAAGTTGCAAAGACAAGGAAGATCTATTGAAAATTTGGGTTAGAAACAAGAAATAAGTGTGGGGGGGAAAGAAAAGAAAATTCAAGAGAAAAAGAAATGGAATACTGGCAAATACATTCCTATAAAAAAAATATATATGAATCATCTCTTGAATTTGTGGAAAAAGAAAAAGATGTTACAAAGTTGTTTAGAATGAAGAAAAGACCCAACATGAATATTCGTCCTAGGTGACTATGTACTTGTAAAGTGTTTTGAGAAGTTTCTTTGTATGATCTTATTATGTCTCTAAACTTTATGAACTCTTTGGAACCTTTGTGATATCTTTATCCTTTTGTTCTTCAACCACATTACAAACCCCTTGGCCCCATTACAACCTTGATTAAAGACCTCTTGATTCATGAAGTTGTATGATCTAAATAGTGGAGAATAGGTGGACAAGCAAGAATATGGTAGAACTATTTTCATGAGATTGATTGAGTGTAAACACTTCACTACTACTTTAAAGAGTGAAAATCATGAGGGTATCCCATGTGAGAAGTTGAGATTAAATTTGAACATGCACTATTTTGATTGAGATATGTTATGTTAATTTTAGCTTAACTCAAACCATTTACTATCAAGCATGATTTTTTGTGAAACTCTTTAAGCTATTGATTAGTTTATAAGACTTGTTCAATGATTGTCTCTAATTTGTATTGAAAGAGGATTAGATTAGGTTTTATTATTTTGTCGCTATTTGATTTTGCTCGAGGACTAGATGTAAATATAATTTTTATTTTATTTTTTTAACCCCGGTTAAATGGTGGATAACGGTACTCCGTGATTATTTAAGTCGGTTCCATCAGCTACCCACAAAACTGATATTGTATATAAATTTCTCTTTCAATTTCTCTTTCATTTTTTTCAGGATGGATGATATTCTCACAAGATTTCAGAAACGATTTCCTCCTTTTCCTCGAAATATTTTACTGAAGCTTTACCAAGTTCGATTTGAAAGATTAAGAATGCTTATGCACAAAGGGATTCCTGAAGACATACGTTGGATAATTGAAGCCAAGGTACGTGAAGATGAATATCTTCCTGTTTTGCATTTACTAGGTACAGGTAGAAGCACTTTTGCAAAGAAGCGACGAGCAAAGCGCATGAGTTCAAATTGCCACAAATGTGCACGATGGACGTGTAACGGTAAATGTCATTCTATTGGGATTCCGTCCTCTAATCGATATGATAAAATTGAATTCATTAAGGATGGACTGAGTAAGGAGAATTTGGGTAATATCCAACTTTCTCTTGAGACGCATCCTAGTGGAGACGTACAAAGAGAAATTCTTGATTTATGGCCGCAATTCCAAAGGGAATGGCAACATCTTGGGAATCTGATGTTAAAAGACCCTGTTTGCCAGCTTGTAAGAAAACTGGATGGGAAGCATATCCTCGACTCATAGAAGGCGTTTAAGCCGTTTCTGGACGTAAAACCAGAGGAAGATGTGAGCCACAATCACAACTACAATAAATGACTTCTCAGCTTTTGGTTTGATTTGCAATAACTTCATTTCGGTTTAATTTACGTGTTGTTCGATTTGTGTAATTATTCTCGTTTTTTTTTCATTGGTCTTTACGGTTGATTTTTCTTCTCTTTTTGATTTTCTTCCTGAAATCACGCAAAAATCTTTTGTTAGGTTAACATTTTCTTCTGACAGGTCAAATACACTTTCGGCGACATTATTACTCTTGTCTGATTCACTACTCAGTCCTCTATATATTACACCATGTACTCATTCTCTTTCAGGCACTCGAAAAAAAAATGGAAAGTACTTCGTCCCAGCGCATTGAAAAAATTTGTGTCTTTGGAGGTGCTTATCCAGGGAAAAATAAAATATTAGCTGATGAAGCCATAAGAGTTGGAGTAATACTTGCCCAACAAAAGATCCAGTTGATTTATGGAGGCGGTAGTACGGGTTTAATGGGAGCAGTCGCTACAGCAGCACACGCCGGAGGAAGTCCAGTTCTAGGAATCGTGCCAAAACTATTCACAGGTTTTTGTGGACCTACCGTGGGTAAGGAAATACAAGTCTGGAGTATCCCTGAACGGATGACAATCATGTACCATTGTGCCGATGCATTCATTGCTTTACCAGGAGGTCTGGGTACATTGGAAGAAATAGCTTGCGTGGCTTCTTGGTCATCTTTGGTCACAAAAAAGAAACCCATTGGTTTGCTTAATATTAATGGTTATTTTAGTAATTTGCTTTCATATTTAGATAATGCTGTGGAAAATGGATTCATGTTTTCAGAGGCAAGGAGAACCATAATTTCTGCTACAACCATTGAAGATTTACTCAAAAAGCTCCAAGCTTATGAGTATTTACCTGCTATGGTTGTTTCGCAAACGCTCGGAAAAAGAAAAAGAGATATAGACAAGCAAGGAGTGGATTGCACTTTGTCTTTGTAACATTATCTATATTTTGTTTGTTGTGTCTCAGTTATAATAAGTGGTTAGCAACCTCTGCAGGTAATATCTCCTAAATTCTACCTTTAAAATTTGACATTAGGGACAATGTCATATTTTAGTAGGGGGTAAGGGACATATTTTGCTAATTTGTAAAAATAAAATAAAATAAAATAAAATAAAAATTTGTGTTTTAAGCCATTTAGAAGTATTCATTCTGAACAAGGTCTGAGTAAGGGAGACTTGAGACATACCTTGTCAGTTTGATTTAATCTTTTCAAAAAACAAAAAAAACAAAACAAAAACAAAAAATTGTTGTGTTTTAAGCCATTTAGAAGTATTCATTCTGAACAAGGTCTGAGTAAGGGAGACTTGAGACATACCTTGTGAGTTTGATTTAATCTTTTCAACAAAAAAAAAACACTATCTGGTCCGTTTATTATCTGCATGTGTTTTACTACTTTCGTGTATGTATTTTTTTTTTATTTGAGTATTAGTATAATCTTGGCAAGCATGTGGATAAATCAATAGAGTTACAAAGGCTTTGATTAAGTTATCTAGGTTATTTTCAATTTGGTTTTCTGAAAATTGAATATTTTTGATGATCAAATGTCTTTGAGATTGTTTTTGGCAGATCGGTTCGATTTTTGTTGGAATGTGAATTCATGGTGAGCCTTTGGAAAGCCACGGAAAACTGGGAAGACATAGTAAGTTTACTTTTTCTCTTCATTCCACATGCAGATTTAAGTCATCACATAGATGCTTGCATCTATACATGATCTGATCTTAGAACAAAATCACTATCCAGAAAGCCCCTTATCTTTGCCCCCCTTACATTAGGAGCCCATAGGTTGTAAACCTTCGGGTTGGATCCCTAGATATGAACTCCAGAAATTATGCCAAAGTGAACGGATACGATTCCGACCCCCATTCCCTCTTTACACTTTTATGATAATATTTGTGATCATTGGGTTTGGGATTGTGTGTTTCCTTCTTGTTTATTTTGTTATCTTTTGAAATCTGAAAAAAAAAAAAAAAAAAAAAAAGGGAATAATGCAAAAGAGGGTAGTTAGAATGAGTGACTGTTGTTAGAGTCGTGAACTTCGAACTTATTGATGCCAAAACAATGTTGTGATGAGTTGAGAAAAAGATGCTGAAAAAAAAAAAAAAAAA
Organism: Fremontodendron californicum; assembly: GCA_030761205.1. NCBI lineage: Eukaryota > Viridiplantae > Streptophyta > Magnoliopsida > Malvales > Malvaceae > Fremontodendron > Fremontodendron californicum. Next base: position 4,619,741 of record JAULJL010000048.1, on the reverse strand, counting down.
AAAAAAAAGATGGCTAATGAAAATCTGTCTTGTTTGATCAATTGAATGAAAAGAAAGAAAAAGAAAGTATGGAATCCAATGTGATTTCTGAAAAAAAAAAAAAAAAAAAAAATTTGAATTCAAGATTCGAGGTTCTTCATTATAGAAAGGTTTTTACTTTTCTATTTTCTTTGGATCGAGTCTTTTCTTGCTTTTTGTTTTCTTTTCAAAATATTTATGTTAAACATAGGACTAAGGATGAGTGAGAATGGAAATATTTTGAGAGGATTGATCACATTATTATTATATTTCTTGAGCCTAACTTGTGATAAACCTCAGATTATGTTTGAACATTCCACCCCTCACTTGTCCATAAGCCTCAGATTCATCTCTGTACCGATCAGATTTGTCAAGTTCACTTGTGAACTGCGGTGACAAGAATCTTAGCATGTGTACTTATGAAGCTATAGTTTGCCTAGTCCTCCATGGCTAGCTAAAGTCTCGCCAAGAAGGAAGTTCCTCAATCGTACGGTAATGCCTTCAATTTTAATCTCATTGACCCTTTACTCTAACTTAATATGCCAATGATACTTAATTAGATGCCTTGCCAATTCTTACGCTTGATCTTGCTTGTTTGTTTGAGATCCCTTTAACTTGTTTCCTGTTTATTTTTTCTAGGGTTGAGTCGTTGCTAGGGACTAGCAACAATCTAAGTGTGGGGGTGTGATAACTCGTATAATTATATAGTTTTTAGTTATGTTTTATTATTGTTTTGTGTCAAATACGAGTTATTATTGCTTAGTCTAATTGTGTTTATGATCTTTTATATTTTTATGTAATTTGGTGTTTTTCACGAGTTTCTTTGAGTGATTTCAGATTACTAGGTTAAATCAAGAATTAAGGGCAAATCCAGTTCAGTTCCAGTTCCGACACCTTTTTCCATATCAGCTATATCTGGAGTTTCACTGAAGCATTAAGGCTGAAATTTTTACAGTGCAAAGTTAAGAGGCATATCTATCTTTTTCATACTTTACACTTCTTGAAACGGAGTCGTTTTCCCTAGCGAAATCAACCATCAAGTTGGCTGATGTGCAATGACGTCTGTTCTGACCAGTTTTGGTATTTTGACCATATCTTCTGATCCACATCAGCAAATGAGCTGATTCCAACGGCTATGGATCACAAACAGATAGGGGAATATTTTTCTAGAAGACCATTTGATCAGATCAAGCCTCCAACATTGACAAAATCAACCATCAAGCTGGCTGATCAGAATTGTCATATGCAATGACGAAAATTGTTAGAAAAATGCACCCACCTATTATACCTACCTTTGAAATTTACAAAGCTTGTCTCTTGTCATTTAGCTCTCCAAAATGTGTATAAATAGAGGGCCTTGGATGATTGTAAGAGACATGGTAGATTGGTAGGATATTAGCTATTATAATAAAATTCTCTAAGTTTTCTTCTACTTTCCTTTCTCTAGTTTTCTTTTTCTTTATTTTCTTCTTCTTCTTTCTTTCTTTTATTTCCTTCTTAGATTCTCTTTAATTTTATGTTTATGTTTACAATGCCTATGCTAGGTTAAACTTCTATTTGGTTAAGGGTGATTTCAAAGCCCTAGACATGTTTTGTGATTGATTTTCAGATTCTATCTATCATTAATTTTCTATCAAAGTTGCTTATGTTCTTCTACAAGAATTGTTCATGATGTTGTCTTGATTTGTTTAGGTGTACAACTAGATAGATCTTGATAATTATCTATTGCTAGTTTAGGAGTCCTGATCCGTGTAATTGTCTTGATTTCCTATTCATAAGTGGCAATTTGTGATTAATGATTATGGTCAAGTTTTCAATAATTGCAAAGTGGAACATAACCTAAGTTGAACAATCCGAGCTTATGTGTTTGTTGCTTAGATCAACCTATCTTTCTCATCATAAAGCTGTCATTAAATTGAATTTAGAGAGCTTATTCTAGGTTGTTTGATGGTTAGAGATTAAATAGAGAGCTTGTTCTATTTAACGACAAACTAAGGAAAGATTGGGATAACAGAGCTTGTTGTTATCTACGGTTGTTAACTTTGATAGTTGGTTGATATTGATAGATCTGAAATTGGTTCTTAATGATGTCTAGTGGTGGAGAATGAAACCTTAACCATATTTCTCTCATATTTGATCTATTCTTAATTACTTGTTTTCTTATTCTTATTATTTACTTTAGTTTAAATCTGATTTCAAAAACCCCTTTTTTTTATTGTTCTTGAATTTAAGTTTTAAACTATTAACTTATAAACTAAAACTCAATCCCTGAGGACTCGACCCTTGCTAACTACTATACTTACAATTGATCTTTTTAGTGCAAGGTTAAATAAGATACACTCTTTTGGGTGCATCAATAAGACAGGGCTAAGCCATAAAATTAATAGCCTGAAGGAAAAAAAATGCAAATCAATGGGACAAAGAAGATGGACGGTGGAGGAATGTCCGTGATTCACAAAGGGAATCACGGACAGTAAGATAAGTGTTTTCCCGATTTATTTATGTTTTACATAGAGCAAAAGCAAAAGGTAAATTATCATATCATATATTTTTGGGATAATGTCATGAATAGCCCCTGAAATTTATCAAATTTGTCAATGTGGTACTTGTATTTTAAAAATGTACAATGTGGTACTTGTACTATCAAACCGTGTATCAATATGGTACTTTGACTTAACACCGTTAAATACAGATGATGATGTGGCATTGACCAATTAGGTGATGACACGTGGCAGCACCTGATTCTTTAGAAATTAATATCTTATTTTTTGTAAAAAGAAAAAAATTAAAAAATACAAAAAAAAATATTTTTAAATTAATATCTAATTTTTTAAAAAACTTAAAAAAATATATATTCAAATAATAATAAAATTTAAAATTAAATTCTATATTTTAAATTCAAAATTTAAAAAAATAACAAAATAAAAATATTTAACTAAAATTATTTTTAAAATATAAAATATTTTAAAATTGAATATTAAATCATTTATAATATCTAAATTTTTTTAAAATATATAATTTTAAAAAATTTATTTTTGAAAATTACAAATATTAAATTATGAAATTATTTTAATTCTTTTAAAAAAATATTTATTAAAAAATTACAAAAATTAAATTTTTTTAAATTTTTTAAATTTGTAGTTTTTTTTTAAATTTTAAATTTTAAAATTTTTAACATTTTTTTTAAAATTTATACACGTGGGATCAATATATGGTGCCACGTGGCATCATTATGTTTTTAAAATAATATTTTTTTATCTTTAAAATTAAAATAATAATTTTTTAGTTAGTACACGTGGCATCGTTATATTGTGCCACGTGTCAAGTTTTCATTGGATACAAAAGTCACGTCATCAATTTTTAACAATGTTATTGACAGATATTACAATAGCAAACGGAGTGTAAACTTTAAGTACCAAAATAGACATTTTTAAAGTACAAGTACTATATTGACAAATTTGATAAACTTCAGAAGCCATTATCTTTATATTTTTTTTATAAAAAAAAAATTGAAAGGTAAATTGTATGATTAATCATCCGATTTTAATTGATTTTTTATTTTGATTATTCAATTATGAAATTTAACGATCTAATCATTAATAATTTTATATAATTTTTTATTATAATCATTTTGTCGTTAGTGAATGACCATATGACATGACATAAAAAAAAAAAAAAAAAAAGCAAGTTTTGGGTATTGAGGCAAGCTTTGGTCCTAGCAAAAGTCTCCATCGAGAGTGGTTGCAAATAAGATTTTGATCTGATCTTGCAACCAGCTCAAAATTTACCAAAACCTTCAAGCCCACCAATTATAATGCCACCAAAAACCTAATTCTCATTAACCCACGGCTAAGATTGAGAACTTGAGTTCCTTGCTGTTCAATTAGATTCGCTCAAGAGTCGAGTAATTCATTTGTATTGAGCTGAACTTGAGTAAAAAAATTTATAATTCGAGCTGACTCGATCCAGTTAGAATTACTATTAATTAAATAAAAAATTTTTTATTTAAATTTAATTATAAAATATATATTAATATAAAAATAAAATTTTAATAATTTATGAATAATAATATGGGCTTATAGGCTGACTCAAACCCGACTCAAAACGGATTTACACAACAACAAAAATTCAAAACACGACCTGACCAATGAGCAGATCTACGCCTAATACATGCCCGATCATAGAGCAATGTGGGTGAATGCTCAGAAAAAGTTTAAGATATAGAAGTTGAAAGCTTAAAGAATGGGGTTGAATTTGAGTAAATGGATGTTCTTTTTAGGAAAATGAAGATGTTAATGGGATTGAGTTTTTTTATTTATTTTTTATGCCACATCATTTAAGTCAAGTGATTTTTCAAATGATATGATCACATCATGTGGTCTTTGCAATCATACGTGGCAAAGTCATGTCACAATTCCATTATTTATTAACGAAATGATCAAAATAATAAAATATATATATATATATAGAAACTTTGGTGATTATATCATTAGATTTTATAGTTGAAAGATCAAAATAAAAAATCGATCAAAATTTAATGACTAATCATGTAAATTGAATAAATATCTAAAATGTAATGTCTTGTTTATTGTTTGTTTCTTAACTTGTTTATATAATATTTAAAACGGAAAATCAATTATAATGCAATAAAGGTTAAAACACAAAACAAGCTCACCTACTTAATTAAATCTATTATATGAGCTCTCACCTTTTTATTGCAATCAGTACAGCCTAATTAGTTATTTATAATCAATTGAGTCCTTATTTGGACGAAATTATCAATACCCTTAACTCATTCTGTCAATTGGGGTACAAGTCATGTGACTTAAATGATGCAGAATAAATACCACCACCAATGATGAAAAAATCGAATCGTACTGACCGGATGAATCGAAAATCAACGACTTAAAAAACCCTGATATATAGTGAATTAATTTTAAAAATCGTGTTAAATCGGTAAAAATCGATTTTTTGTTAAATTATTATTATTATTATTAAAAATTTAGTTGTAAATGTTGATATTTGAACTTTTAAACTCTTCTATATCATTAAATCAAACACATTTTTTTATTAACTAATGACTATATTTATATTTATTTAATATTAAAATTATATACTAATATTTAATTTATATTTAAATTGAACAATCTGATTGGATCGATTGAATTGATGATTCAAAAATCACACCGATTTGACATTCGATCCGATTTTTTCAACGTTAATCACCACATAACATTTTTAGGAACATGTTAAAAACTAAAAAGGTAAATTACACCCGTGGTTTCCAAATTTTGGAATGAATACCATTTTCATCCTTTCAAAAGGTAACTTATTGGTCCTAAATTTTCGAAATCATAACATAATGATCCTTACGTCAAGTTTTTCGTTAACTTTAAGGTTAAGTGCCAACATGGAATTCCTATTGATCATGTGTTTAACACATGGTTGACATATGTCAATTGACTTGTCAAAACAAATATTATGTGAAATTTTTCGTTTTTTCTATCCTTTATCCAATTTCTCCTTTTCTCTTTTCTTCTTGAATAGGCCGTCATGGTGCTGGTAGACCAAATCTGACCTTTCGTCGATGTTATCTAGGCTTTTGCTTACGGAGGAGACAATGGGAGGAGAAGAAAAACAAAAAATTAAAAAAAAAAATGAAAAAGAGAAAATAAAATAATTAAAGAAAAGAAAGAAAATTTTAAATGTTTTTTTTCATATATATTTTATAAAAGATTAGAAATTAAAATAAATTATATTTTTAATTTTTATAAATAAATAAAATTTATTTTTTACATAAAAAATTAACTTATTTAATTTATAATATTAAAATCATTAATATTTATTTTTTAGTAAAATATATATTTCTCTTTTTTAAATATCAAATAGATTTTTTTTTAAATTAAGATTTTATTGTAGTAGTCATAAAATATATTTTTTTATTTTCTTAAATAGAAATTTTTTTTTTTTTTAAATTAAGATTAAACTAAAAAATTTCAACGAAGTAATTCTGGATACATCATCAAATAAGTGTGTGACACATGTGTAATACATGTTGCTTAGCTTACACTTAATCTCTAAGTTAACGAAAAATTTCACGGAATGATCGATACGATGTGACTTTGAAAGTTCAAGAACTAACAAGTTATTTTTTAAAATTTTGAGATCAAAATGAGGTAATTTATATTTTAGATTATTGAATTTAACATCAAATTAAATTTTTATGTAAATCATAAAATTTTAATTTCAATAAATTATATCACTAAATTTTAACTATTAATAAATTAAATCATTTATGCTAATTACGTTAATTAATTTTAACAAAAAAATTGATTCAACAAAAATACATGTTTATTTTTTACATCTCATCAAGATAATTTCTAACCGATATTTTAAGTAAAAAAAATTATGGTGACATTATAAAATCCATTTTAGAAAAAAAAAGTTTCGATTTAAGTATATTATTAAAAAAAATTATTTTTATCACCTAATAAATCATGTATATATGTTGAATCATTTTTTTTAAATTATTTAACGAAATTAACAATAACATAAGTAATTTAATTTATTAATAATAAAAATTTAATGATATAATTTAATAAAATTAAAAATTTATGACTTAGATAAAAATTAATTTTGATAACATAGGTATAATTTACTTTAAGAAAAAGTTAGTCCATTTCTTTTTTTAACAAATCTCTAAAACAACCATTCTTATTCCGACACATGCCCAAAAAAGCCACATGACAACATTCATTCCATGTCGCACGGCAAATCTATCCCAATTTTTTTTTTTTTTAAAAACATTTTTAAAATATTTTAAATAAGGTGTTTAATTGATTGCGAATAATTAATTAAGAGCATAATTGATTGCATTAGAAGGATAAAAACTTATATAATAGATTTAATTAGGTATAAATCTTATTTTGTATTTTAACTTAAAAAGACAAAAACGTTTGTATTTTATCCAAAATAATACCTTCTCAAGTGCCTTTATTAAATTTTACTTGTTGCTAAAAGTAGACATAATAATATTAGACTTGAAAATATTATGCATTATACGATTACACGACACAAAAAAATAATTAAAATATAACACAAAAAAAAAACATAGAACAAAATAAATTATTAATATGTCAAAATTTATATAAATATAAAATATTTTAAACACGATTATGATAAAATAAATATACGAACACAATACAAATAAATAAATTACCAAATCTAGCTAAAAATGGAAAACGGATTTATCCGGATTAACCGAGTTCAAATATTCGAGTTGTTTCCTATTTTATAGTTTAACCGAGTTCAAATATTCGAGTTGTTTGTTTCCGATTTTATAGTTTAGGTTATTTCAAGTTCAAATTTTGTCGTCTTCAAACCTTTTTGAATTTAAGTTGATTTTAAGTGAGTTTTGTTAATACCTTTTCGAATTCAAGTTGATTTTAAGTGAGTTTTATTAATGCAAATATTGTTAAAATGTGTACGCTATAAAATATTATACGCTTTAAAAATCTAAAAATTATCCTTATGATTTTGTTCTTATTTTATAAAATTACAATCAAATGTTTGACTATCGATGGGAAATCATTTTCCTCTCAACAAGTTTATATTTTATATTAGATACAATAATCAATTTGTCTCAATTTCAAATATTTTATTTTCGAGTTCGTATCATTTTGAGCTTAATTTTTTCAGATTTTCAAGCTTAAATTATTTGCAAGTTAAAAAAAAAAAAAAAAAAAAAAAAAAAAAAAAAAAAAAATAGCAAGAGTAAATCCAAACCTCCTTTTCACTGAAAAAAAGTTTAAAATTGTTGCAATTATTGCAATTGATACATTGAACTGCAAATCATTGTGTCTACTCCAGGAAGATATATTACCAGAATCCTATGGTTTCTCCCGATTTTGATAAATAATCTACAAGAAAAATAAGCACTCTACTCCCAAACAGACTAATTGTTGCTACCATGGAGATTAGATTAGAATAGATACCTTTTTCGCTTTCCTTTCAATATCTGCTCGATTTTAGTAGCCGTATCCTGACATAATCATCGATGCCCCAACAATGTTAGAAGATATAACAATGTACAAAAGAAAGAGCAAGAGAGTGTTGCATTTCCAGTCATTTTAAATTCACTAGTGCAGACCTGAATTATCCATCGGGTTGCCAACAGGCACGGGCTCGGGTTCCTTTATTTCAACGACCACACAATCCGACATCAAGAACGTCTTAGCCACCGAAGCTGCATGCTCCAAGCAACATCTGACCACCTAAATTACGAAAATTTTGAACATTTCTCAGTTCTCTATAACAACTTCACTCCCCTATAACCTATGTTTACTCGAATTCTAAGTGTCGGATACGAATATGTGTCCGACACGAGTATGTTCAATTTTTAAAATAAAAAAAAATTCATGTATTTGAAAAGTCCTTGAAAGGTCATATCTCCATACTCATGTCTGCATATATGTCGAACACAGGTGTCGGACACGGATACTTCGAGAAAATAAAGACTCGGAGCAACATAGCTTATAACTATAATCAAAGTTGGGAACGATAACATGTGTTATCAATATCATATCATACATATTTTAATGAAAGATGAATTATTGAATTAGAATTAGAATCTAAGAAACAATTAAAGAAAATTAGAGTAGAGAGAATCCGGTTAGAAAACCCACAAAGATGAATAAGAGAATAGCAGAAAGAAACAATTATTTCATCAAACCGTTTTTACATGTAAAATATGCTAATTGAAGTTTGTTAAAGTACTTACTTTTATTGACCAAGAAACTGTATATAATAATAATTGGTAGAAAGTAGTAACTAAACCAATGTGTTAATCTAATTAATCAGAAGGCAAATTGATAGTTATTTAAGAAGCTAAAAATTGAACATAATAGTGCTTAACTAAAATGCAACCTAATGTTTGAATGTAACTAGATGTAGCAATTGTACTGATCGCTTTCAGTTCAAGTTCAGTCATTTTGGGTTCGAATTGTTTTGGTTAGAGTCAACTTGAGTTAGGATAACTTTGGGTATGAATCATTTCGAGCAGGGTTGACTTCAAATATCAAACTACTCTTGTTGGAGTCGGTGACTAATTTAAATTAAATTTAAATTGAGTTGAGTTGAAAAGCTTAGCAGGTCAGGTCAAGTTCCACTAGCTCTGATTGTAACACTTAAAAAGAAAGAGTTGCACAAATTTTTTTATTAAGGAAGGTCATTGTTGACAAAAACTTAATTTTACCATTCCTTAAAGTTGGAAACTTCATTTTAAAACAAAAATTTCACAAGCTAGGGTTGGCAATGGCCCTTGCCAATCCCCTTCAAATTCAAATTGAATGCCCATCTTATTACTTTAGGATGTTTCAAAATGATGTCCACTTTTTTAAAATAAAAAACATCTTTCTAAAATTGCAATTCAGTGAAATACTAACTGTTGGTGACTAATACACTTAAAAGGTAAAAGTTGTAAAGTAGGGAAAAATATCACATCTCTTTAAGACTTTATGCTATGTGAACAATCAATTTAAAATGGAGTAAATACAACAAAATAGATGTAGAGCTCAATATAGAAACTAACCTTGGTTGGATCAATAATTCCTGCGGCCATAAGATCCTCATATTTTCCGGTGGCAGCATTGAATCCATACTTAGGGTTTTCATTGGAGAGTACCTGCAAATAATTAAATAAAAGAAGGAAAAACCACTTGTATTAGAAAACAACATAAACTGGAAGTGTAATGCTCATTGTAACTAGAAATGGTTATGTCTCATACCTTCTCGCTCACCACACTTCCATTAACACCAGCATTCTTAGCAATCAATTTTAGAGGGTAACTCAAAGCTCTTTTAACAATATCTGCTCCAACCTGTAGTAAATCAAGAGATTTAGTAAGGAACTTTTTCAACAGTCGAGTATGTGACTGCAAAAACATTCTGAAATCTCCCATAAATAGTTTAAGCTTCTTTTAAGTTGTCAAGACAAGGCTTACCTTTTCTTCATCATTATCAAGGGAATCCTTAATAGCATCCACCTTGGAAGCAAGTCTTAGCAAAGTACATCCACCACCAACAACAATACCTTCCTCAACTGCTGCCTGAAAATCCATGAAATCATGCAGTTTTATATCGTATTGAAGGACAATAATTAAAACATAAGACCATCATGACAAGCTATTAGATGCATTACCTTAGTTGCATTAAGAGCATCTTCTACTCTCAATTTCTTTTCTTTAAGCTCTGTTTCAGTTTGAGCTCCAACCTTTAAAATTTCAAAAGAACATTACATCAAAATTAGATATAAATCATACATAACTTCTCATATCAAAATTCATTTTAGATAAACTGCATAAAATGTTTCTTCACCTAACTAGAAGTTACCTGTATCACTGCTACACCACCAGATAATTTGGCAATCCTTTCATTAAGTTTTTCCTTCTCATACTCTTGTTCTGCAGCCTGCATTAAAGTAATAATGTTTTAGGCATTGCAAGAACAAGAAGTCCACAAAAAGACTTGTATAAACACAATAAGTGTGTGTTTATGCATCTAGGTGTGTGTCTGTATTAGCATGAACTTAAAAGACAACCTCAATGAGATTTCTAATCTGTGCCACTCGTTTGGTTACTACTTCCTGGGTGCTTCCATCACCCACAATGGTGGTTGTATCCTTGGTAAGAACCACCTTAGAAGCGTGGCCCAAGACCTCTTTGCCAGCTTTATCCAAGGAAAGCCCAACGTCATCTCTGATTACAGTACCTGTATGCGCAAATGGTAGCTCTCTCAATAACTTAGACTAAAATGTGCAAGTGAACATTTGTGCATGAATGGCATGTGTGTGTGTGTGTGTGCGCGCGCATGCAAGTATGTACGCATGCTTGCACACTTGTGAGAGAGAAAGGGTTGGGAACAATGTACATTGCATGGGAAAACCAAAAATGATAAAACAAAATATAACTAAAAAGAGTAGCAAATGAAAAATAGTCTTATACATACCTCCAGTAAGAATAGCAATGTCATCTAGGTACTGACTCTTGCGCTCTCCAAAGCCAGGAGCTTTGAGAGCAGCAATCTTCAGAGCCCCTCTAAGCTTGTTCACAACCAGAGTTGCTAAGGCTTCCTGTTCAATGTCTTCTGCAATTATCAAAATTGGGTATCCACTTCTGATAGCATCTTCCAGGATGTTGATAAGATCTCTTGCATTAGTTATTTTCTTATCAACAAGTAGCAACTGCAACCAGAATGCACAGTGCAATTGTCAACGTTCAACGTATGAGAAAGATTTATGTTTATCAGAATGAAATTTTTGGCCTCATGATTATAACATGTACCTTGCAGTTCTCAAATTCTACTGCCATTTTCTCACTATCAGTGACAAAATAAGGTGAAATATAACCACGATCAAATTGCATCCCTTCAACAACATAGAGGCTATTCTCAGCACTTTTACCCTCCTCAAGGGTAACCACACCCTTTCGACCAACTTTACTCATGGCCTCAGCGATCATATTTCCTACTTCATGGTTGTTCCCAGCACTAACAGCTGCCACATCTGCAAGTTCACTGTCTTCAACCTGCAATCGCATGGAACACTCATCACATTCCCTTTAAATAGTTAAGTACAGACAAAAAGTAAAAGTGAGCATTAAAATTACCTCTTTTGACATAGCCTTAAGCTCGGATACTAAAGCCTTTGTGGTCTTCTCAATGCCCCTAGTGATTAAGACAGGGTTTGCACCAGCTGCCACCACCTGAATAACAATTGTTCTTGGCAATTACTACGAATACTCGAATAGCATGACAATGACTAAAACTACGCCATTCTTCATACACCCAAACATAATGATAAGAAAAATAAATGCACAAACCTTGACACCTTCAGCAATCAGACCTTGCGCAAGAACAACAGATGTTGTCGTTCCGTCACCAGCCAAATCATTCGTCTTAGCAGCTGCCTGTCTTACTAACTTAGCCCCAATATTCTCAACTGGATCCTCCAACTCAACCTTGAAATTGACATAAGCATAAGGAAAAGAGGGATTCTATTCGTTATTCCGAACAAACAGTAACATAATTACGAACAAAGACAACGAGAACTAAAAATATAGATTATCAAAGGTCATGTGAAAAATATACATCTCACAATCAATTCTAATTTCAACTTGAATAGCTGATTAGAGCAAGGGAAATACCTCCCTAGCCACTGTCACACCATCATTAACAATTTTCGGGGAGCCATATTTGCTTTCTAGAACAACATTCCTGCCTTTTGGTCCAAGAGTGACCCCAACCAAATCAGCAAGCTTGTTTACACCAGTCTACACCAAAAGAACATAAAAATTGAGCAAACATACAAAGGCTCTGACTCATCAGCATTTGAAACAAACAAAGACTTACTTGCAATTTCTTTATAGCTGACCCATCCTTGTTAAAATGCAGCTCTTTTGCTGCAGAAATCTTGGGCAGTCGAGATCTCCTAAGAACAACATTCCGTCTACTAGCAAAAGTGGTTGAAGAAATGGAAGCCAAAGATGACAATCTGTTTGAAGAAGAAGCAAGTTTCTTATCCATGACAGCACCATTAGGAGCAATGAATGAGCCAACTGAAGACATGGCTGCGAAAGTGGATGCCATCTACTCCTTTATGAAGCTGAAAAATATTCAACATCATGGCCTTAGAATTAAATCTAAATTAATGAATATCACAACAAAGAGTTCCAAAAGTTTTATTTCTTCCAATTTTCATCTTCTACAACTCTAAAAAAAAAATAAAATAAATAAACAAACAAAGCTGAAATCTTACCACTCAAACTTTAAAATCATATTTTTTTTAAAGCATTTCGAATTCTAACCACATTAAATTTACATAAAACTGAAAAGGAAAATGGAGGAGAAATATACCTTAAATTTGTTCCAAAATGAAAGCAAAATTCTGGAAATAAATAAATAAATATTAGTACCAAAAATAAATAAAAAACGACGAAAATAATAATATTAACAAAGAGAGAGGGTGATAAGGAGAACAGGGAGAAGCAAAGGCAGGAAGGAATGGGAAAAAAAAGTCAAAGAAAGAGAGAAGAAAACGCAGAGGCGGAGGAAGGCGGTTGGCGGTGGCGTAGGTAGGGGTGAGGTGGTTGTTATGGCCAGAGATTTAAATAACGACCAGTTATTATTTAATGATTTTAACTCTCTCAACTGTCGATATTTATCGCAATTAATCGCTATAACAAAATGTCCGCAACCGCGACGCGAGCAATTTAAATCTCTGGTTATGGCTACTGAGAAAGGGGTAGATAAGTGGAGCGGCTCTTCGGGAGAAAAAGAGAAAGAAAGAAAGAAAGATACTCTCCGTACTAACCTTGGCTAGGCTGAGCTGAGGTTTATGCTTTGCTTTGCTTTGCTTTGTATTTGTAGAATGGATGGATGATGTTGCAGCTAATGCTAGCTATCCCCATTTCCTCTATTTAAAGCTCGTGAAGCTTCTTTTTAATCTAGACCGTTGGATCTTTTGTTTTGTAACTATTCCTTTATCCGTTTATTCTTCTTTTGGAACTCTCTAGAACTTTATTTCTTAAAAAAAAAAAAAATCAAAAGAGTACAATAAAATAAATGTTATTTAAGTTTTTGAGCTTGTGTTTTTTGGATTAGATTTAAATATAAACATTATCTATGTAGACATCAAATTTTATCCGAATTATGTTTTGATATCTAATTTTTAACTAGTTAGTTTTTTTTTTAATTTTAATTAACTAATTACTTTTTATTAAATTATTTATTTTCAAAATTAAAATATAAAAAAATGGGAAAAAAAAAGGAAAATTGGAAAAAATCAAAAAAAAAAAAAATGAAACCAAGTTTGGATTGAACTAAGACTCTTCTTTGGATTGTACTTGGATTCTACAAGTTGTGGTTAGAACAAAAATCCTTGCTTGATCAGATTGAGACTTCTAAGTAGATTAAAACCTAAATTCTTTTCCTATATAAACAACATAGCCTCAAGCACAAAAAAAAATCATCAAAGAAACATATAATTTTAGGAGTAAGCAAGCAAGATTAGTAAACAAATTTTTTTTTTAAGTGAATCTCAAAATTCTTGGTTAGTAGTGCTAGGATTTGTTTTGAAGAGTGTTTAGTAGTGAAAAATCTTGGTTTTAATTAGATGAAGCTTAGGTTGGAGCTTGGTAATCGTTCGGCGATCAACGGAGAAGATCGGAGAGGTTGAAGTTGCGGTTTTCAAACTCAGATCTAGGATTATTGGTTTAGATTCGTGAAAAACTAAGTTGATTTTTGGATTGAGGGAGTCGAAAAGAATTTTTTAGGATTTTTTCTGGAATTTTTTAACCACTGGAAGCGGCGGTGACAGGCAACGCGGTTGGTAGCGGTGAACGGTGACGACGGTGATCGAATTTTGGAATTTACGGTGGTGTTCTTGGCTTGTTCTTGGAGAAGAAGATCAGAGGTTTTTTTTTTTAATATAATCAGGTAAAAAATGAAAAAAAAAATTGACTTTAAGTAAGCAGAAGCCGGGTTGGGCCAAATCGACCCGCGCGCAACCTGCGCGCTGGCCTGACCCGTATGTTGCTGCCCTGTTTTTTTTTTCTCTCTTTTTCTCTTTTGTTGTTTTTTGTTTTATTTATTATTTATTTTGATTAATTAATATTAATTTATTATTACTAATGGTATTTTTAAGTTTTTTTTTTCAGGTTTATTTTGTGAGTTAATTATTAGTTGTTTACTAATTATTTATTATTAGATACTTATTAACTATTATTATTTTATTTTATTTTATATTATTAATTATTATATTTATTTTTATTATTAACTATTAATTTATTTATTAACAAGATAAAAGTTTTTTTATTGATGATTAATTATTTTGAAATTAATAAATTGAGATCTTTTCCGATGATGAAATTCAAAGAGATCACGAACGGTTGATTTCTGAGAAATTTCTAGGTGAGAGAATTCTCTTGAAAATTCTCCAGAATGAATGGAAAGATTTTTTAAGGGATTATTTTTTATATCAATAAAGGTCAAATTTTATCCTTTTAAAATGATTAATTTTCAATGTCTCTTTTTCAAGATAATTTTTCATAATAAATGCCTAATTAAAATCGAACGATAAATTAAAATTTTTTTCGATGATGAAATTCAAGAGAGTCACGAATGGTGGACTTTTAAGAAATTTCTAGGTGAGAAAAATTCTCTTAAAAATTCTCCAGAACGAATGGAAGAATATTCTAAGGGACATTTTTCGATATTAAGATCATAATTTATTTTTCGAACAAACATTAATAAAATATGGATTAATTTTGGATGATTAATTTAAGAGAAATAAATTTGTTAAATAATCTAACCTTTTCGACGACGGAGCCTTTTCAATAGAACGAATGGTTTCTTTTTAATACTCTCGAGGTGAGGATACCTTTTTTAGTAATTTCTCCAGAATGAATGGAAGGAAGACCTAAAAAAATGATTTTCGAGATTTTTTAATTTTAACAATTAAAATGAAGATAGGATAGACAAGATCATTTAATTAAGACTTTTTAAGTATCATAAGACTAATTAGGTACTATCTATTAGATATGCGTTGTGGGAGTGCTAATCTTTCCCCGTACGTAACCGAACTCCCGAACCTAGTTCTGATGAGTAGACCAGAACCTATTCTTTTTAAGGTGCCTTAGTCAAGTTTAGGAATACTTTAAAGAGGATAGATTCGTATAGGTGACTAATCACACCTAGATTAGATGATTAGTGGCGACTCCATGTTTGTGTCTAGCATGCTGAATTCGTATTTGGCACGTTATGACAATATATATTTATTTAAATTCGATTTAATTTGAAATATGAATTTTAAATTTTGTCTAAACTCGTTTATATTTGTAAATGATTAGTTCAAACCCATTTAAGCTCATCCATATTTTTTTTTAAATTAAATAAATATGTTATTTTTTATTAAGTTGTAAAACATATATAGTTTATTATATTTTTAAATGTTTATACTATAATATTATATATATTTATTATTTATATGATATAAATTATACAATATATATAAAAATAAAAAATGGGTCGGGCTAGCCCGAGCTCAAGCCTTGATTGTTAAAGCCAAGGCCCGACTCATTTTTTAAACGAATCTCACTTTTTTTTGTCCAAGCCCATGTTTCGGGCTTAATATTTTTGTCCAAACCCTCCCAAATATTGAGCAGGCCTTTGGAATTGGACGAATAACCCTACCATTGAACATGTCTATAGGGCAGCTCCCTGTATGAATTTCCCGTAAGTTTTCTAACATGTCACATCATTGTTTTAGTTATCAGATTATAATCGATAATCAATTTTTTATAAATAATAAAATATTAAATATTATTATAATTAAATAATTTTTTTTACATAATTACATAATTTATTAAGATAAAATAATACAAAATAGTATCACAACTTTTATTATATTTACATAATTTTTGGTAACTTACATAACTTTTTATAAAAATATAATAATATTAATTTTATTATGTTTACATAATTTTTTTATATAATTTCATAATTTATTAAGATAAGATAATTTTTTTTAAAAATAACTAAAACTCAAAATAGTTAAATTATTAGAACTCAAATTTTTTTGTTGAAATGGTTACATCTCAAATAATAATATTGAATATGGCCTAAACTCGCCCAAACTCAAACTATATGAACTTGAAAGTGCTCGAAACCAAAACAACTTGAACCCTTTTTCTTTTGCCATCCTAGGTGTCGTTGAGGTCACTCTTTGGCTGTGCTTGGTAGAATAGAAAAATGGAAGGATGGATAGAAGAAGAAAAATGAAAGAATCCTTGACAAGTATGGAAAAGAAATATTCGCTTTTGACTACTGAGGTCGGACGCCTAGAAGAAGAAAATGGAGAGTTATTGTTTGATCAAGAAAAGAAGGAAGCTGATTGCCAAGAATTGGTTATCGAATTAATGAACTTGAAGGAAGAATGCTCACAACTCGGAGATGCGGACTCTAAAAAGCAGAATCTTCTGAAGAATATGTTTGACCACTTCGATGTGGCATCCCACAAGGAAAAAGACATGTATGATAGAATTATGGAGATTAAGGCAAAAATACATCCGTTCCATGAAAACGGCCAGCTCATATTCGAACTTTTGGATGAAGCTCAATCTCATTAACGTCAGACTGTCAAGTTCCTTTGGAGACGTTAGGATTTTAGATTTATGTTTTTAGGATCTTTTGTAAGAATTTTCATATTTTCATGCCTTAGGACCAGTTGAAGTTTTTTATTTTTATGCTTTTAGGATCGCTTTGGTTTTTAGGATTTTTATGGATTTGGTAATTTTATTTATAAGATTCTTTTTGTCTACATTTGTTATGTGGCTGGTGTTCTTTCGTACATCTCATCCATATGTGCATAAACATCATCAGTTTAGTTTTAAATTTTAAACATATCATCCAGATTTAAGAAATTTTTATAAAGGTTCAAGGATAGCTCGACAGTCGAAATCTTCGAGACAGTCTTCTTGTCATTCTTACAATACCAGATCAAGGGTTAGAGAAATAGCCGAAGAGCAATCCTCAAGGATAGATAAGGTAGAATAAGCTCAGGATGAGATTAAAGAGCAATTAAGTTCTTTGTTGGAAATGATGAAGAGTCTGAAAGGGAAAAATAAGGAAGATGAATCTGGTTCTCAAGGGAAAAAGCAGAATGTGGGCGAATCTTTACGTCCGCCCGGGTTTCGATCTCAAGCTCGACAGGAACAATCACAACAGGTGCCATACATGGAAGGATTCACTTACCTATACGGCCAACCTCAAATCCCGGGATTCACCATTCCTGTTCCTGGGACAAAGATAGACCCAGTCCAAATTCCAGACTTAGACGATCCCAAAGAGATAGAGAAGCTAGAAGTGGCAGAAGAGATCAAGTCTCGAAAAATAAAACTGATTGAAGAAAGGCTTCAGGCTGTTGAGGGGTTAAACTGCTATGGTTCTACGGATGCTGAGGGGCTTTGTTTAGTGCCGGATGTAGTGATCTCACCTAAGTTCAAGATTCCTGACTTCGAAAAGTTTGATGGGTCCAAGTGTCTCATATCACAATGTACTGCCGAAAAATGGCCGCCTACACCAAAGATGACAAGTTGATTGTCCATGTCTTTCAGGACAGTTATCCTAACACCTTTGTGATAAACCTTTTGAGATGCTCTTTTATTCTTCGAGATGAATTCTTTTCATTATTTTTGTTAATAAAGACCTTTCTTTCTAGATTATTTTTGCCTTCCATTTATTCTCAATTTTATACCTTTGCATTGAATAGAGAGAATGTATCATGCATTGTGTTTGCTATGAAAATAGAATAATGATTGATAAATTGGAATATAATCTTAAGAGATCCTTGCATTTATTTTTATGAGAAATCTATGGATAACTGAATAGAAAAGTAGGGAGAAGAAATGAGATGTGAATTTTAAAAGTGAAAATTTTTTAAGATGAGAATTTCCATGATGAGATTTTAAGCCTAGTTAAGCTGGCATAAGATGAGATATAGAATGATTGGTGTTTTGAAACCGTCAAGAAAAAAAATTGTATATATTCAGCAGATTTTGGAAAGAGGAAAAGACAGTAAGATTCTTTCTACCAGTTTGAAGCCAAGTACAAACAGAGATGAATGATGAGCTTGAGAACCTTTTATTTTGATTAAGAGATTCAGGGAGTTGATATTATTTATTATAGAGCATTCAAGACATCCATTGCACGATATGCATCTGCATTCATGGCATTCATGTACTACATTGCACCCAAGAAAGATTATTGCAAATATTCAATATAATTTGGACAGGAATTTCAATTTGGAATGACAATTTGTGAGAACCATATCAAATCTTTTCGGGATACAAGGTAAGATTTTTGAAATTTCTTTTGAAGAAAGTATCCACTTTTGAGAATTTACAAATTTTGTTGGGAATTTAAATTTGATGCCTCATTAGGAGGAGTTTTTCATCATTGGAATTTAAAGTTGATGCCTCGTAGAGAGGAGTTTTTTATCGTTGGGAATTTAAAGTTGATGCCTCGTAGAGAGGAGTTTTTTCGTTGGGTATTTAAAGTTGAAGCCTCGGTGGAGGAGTATGTTTTCATGTTTGGTTTATTTAAAGTTGAAGTCTCGGTGGAGGAGTATATTTTCACATTGAGTTTATTTAAAGTTTACGCCTCGCTTAGAGGAGCTTTTCTAGGATGAGATTTTCTTTAAGTACATAGTTGTTTTTTTATGTTTGAGAACTTAGTAGGGTGTCTACGTCTTTGCACATCCCCTGTTTCTCAGGGAATGCACAAAGAGGGAACTGTAGACACCAGATTTTATCCGGGTTATGTTTTGATCTCTAATTTCTGACTAACTAGTTTTTTTTTTTTTAATTTTAATTAACTAATTATTTTTTATTAAATGATTTATTTTTGAAATTAAAAATAAAAAAAATCAGAAAATGAAAAATGGAAAAAGAGAGGAAAATTCGAAATTAAAAAAAAAAATGAAACCAAGTTTGGATTGAACTAAGACTCTTCTTTGGATTGAACTTGGACTCTAGGAGTTGTGGTTAGAACAAAAATCCTTGCTTGATCAGATAGAGCCTTCTAAGTAGATTAAAACCTAAATTCTTTTCCTATATAAACAACCTAGCCTCAAGCACAAAAAAAAAAAATCATCAGAAAAACATAGAATTTTCGGAGTAAGCAAGCAAGATCAGTAGAAGATTTTTTTTTGTGGTGAATCTCGAAATTCTTGCTTCTTAGTGCTAAGATTTGTTTCGAAGAGTGTTTAGTAGTGGAAAATCTTGGTTTTAATTAGACGAAGCTTAGGTTGGAGTTTGGTGATCGTTCGACGATCAACGAAGAAGATCGGAGAGGTTGAAGTTGAAGTTTCGGTTTTCAAACTCAGATCTAGATTATTAGGTTAGATTTGTGAAAAACTAAGTTGATTTTTGGATTGAGGGAGTCGAAAAGAACTTTTTAGGATTTTTTTCTGGAATTTTCTGACCACTGGAAGCGGGGATGACCGTCGACTACGAAGGCGGTTGGTGGCTACGAATGACGGCGACCGGATTCTGGAATTTGCGGTGGTGTTATTGGAGAAGAAGATCAGAGGTTTTTTTTATTATTATTTTATATATAATCAGGTAAAAAATGAAACAAAATTTTTTTTTTGACTTTAAGTAAGCAGCAGCCGGGTCGGGCCAAATTGACCTGCGCTTTGGCCCAACCCGTATGCTGCTGCCCTATTTTTTTTTCTCTTTTGTTTGTTTTTTGTTTTATTTATTATTTATTTTGATTAATTAATATTAATTTATTATTAGTAATGGTATTTTTAAGGTTTTTTTTTTTTTTTTGCAGGTTTATTTTGTGAGTTAATTATTAGTTGTTTACTAATTATTTATTATTAGATACTTATTAACTATTATTATTTTATTTTATATTATTAATTATTATTTTTATTATTAACTATTAATTTATTTATTAACAAGATAAGTTTTTTTATTGATGATTAATTATTTTGAAATTAATAAATTGAGATCTTTTCCGATAATGAAATTCAAAGAGATCACGAAGGTTGATTTCTGAGAAATTTTTAGATGAGAGAATTCTCTTGAAAATTCTCCAGAATGAATGGAAGGATTTTTTAAGGGATTATTTTCGATATCAATAAAGGTCAACATTTATTCTTTTAAAATAATTAATTTTCAATGTCTCTTTTTCAAGATAATTTTCCATAATAAATGCCTAATTAAAATCGAAGGATAAATTAAAATTTTTTTCGATGATGAAATTCAAGAGAGTCACGAATGGTTGACTTTTAAGAAATTTCTAGGTGAGAAAAATTCTCTTAAAAATTCTCCAGAA
The DNA here is from genome assembly GCA_030761205.1 of Fremontodendron californicum. Lineage (NCBI taxonomy): Eukaryota > Viridiplantae > Streptophyta > Magnoliopsida > Malvales > Malvaceae > Fremontodendron > Fremontodendron californicum. The sequence continues at coordinate 4,598,828 of JAULJL010000048.1, read as the reverse complement.
CGAATGGAAGAATATTCTAAGGGACAAATTTCGATATTAAGATCAGAATTTATTTTTGAACAAACATTAATAAAATATGGATTAATTTTGGATGATTAATTTAAGAGAAATAACTTTGTTAAATAATCTAACTTCGACGACGGAGCCTCTTCAATAGAACGAATGGTTTCTTTTGAATACTCTCGAGGTGAGGTTACCTTTTTTAGTAATTTCTCCAGAATGAATGGAAGGAAGACCTAAAAAAATGATTTTCGAGATTTTTTAATTTTAAAAATTAAAATGAAGATAGGATAGACAAGACCATTTAATTAAGACTTTTTAAGTATCACAAGACTAATTAGGTACTATCTATTAGATATGCGTTGTGGGGGTGTTAATCCTTCCCCGTACGTAATCGAACTCCTGAACCTAATTCTGATGAGTAGACCAGAACCTATTCTTTTTAAGGTGCCTTAGTCAAGTTTAGAAATACTTTAAAGAGGATAGATTCATATAGGTGACTAATCACACCTAGATTAGATGATTAGTGGCGACTCCATGTTTGTGTCTAGCATGTTGAATTCGTATTTGGCACGTTATGACAATATATATTTATTTAAATTCGATTTATTTTGAAATATGAATTTTAAATTTTGTCTAAACTCGTTTATATTTGTAAATGATTAGTTCAAACCTATTTAAGCTCATCCATATTTTTTTAAAAAAAAATTAAATAAATATGTTATTTTTTATTAAGTTGTAAAACATATATAGTTTAATATATTTTTAAATGTTTATACTATAATATTATTTATATTTATTATTTATATGATATAAATTATATAATATATATAAATATAAAAATAAAAAATGGGTCGGGCTGGCTCGAGCTCGGGCCTTGATTGTTATAGCCAAGGCCCGACTCATTTGTTAAACGAATCTCACTTTTTTTATCCAAGCCCATGTTTCGGGCTTAATATTTTTGTCCAAACCCTCCCAAATATTGAGCAGGCCTTTGGAATTGGACGGATAACCCGACCCTTGAACAGGTCTATAAGGCAGCTCCCTGTATGAATTTCCCGTAAGTTTTCTAACATGTCATATCATTGTTTTAGTTATCAGATTATAATCGATAATCAATTTTTTATAAATAATAAAATAATAAATATTATTATAATTAAATAATTTTTTTTTACATAATTACATAATTTATTAAGATAAAATAATACAAATAGTATCACAACTTTTATTATATTTACATAATTTTTGTTAAGTTACATAAATTTTTATAAAAAATATAATGATATCAATTTTATTATGTTTACATAATTTTTTTTATATAATTTCATAATTTATTAAGATAAGATAAATTTTTTAAAAAATAACTAAAACTCAAAATAGTTAAATTATTTGAACTCAATTTTTTTTGTTGAAATGGTTACTGCTCAAATAATAATATTGAATAAAGCCTAAACTCGCCCAAACTCAAACTATATGAACTTGAAAGTGCTCAAAATCGAAACAACTTGAACCCTTTTTCTTTTGCCATCCTAGGTGTTGTTGAGGTCACTCTTTGGGTGTGCTTGGTAAAATAGAAAAATGGAAGGATGGATAGAGGATAGTGGAAAAGTGGAAAAAATGAATTTTAAGGGAGCTTGTTAAAAAAGAAAAGTGAAAGGAATGAAAAGAAAAGAAAAGAAAAGAAAAGAAAAAATGAGAATTGTGTGAGTCAAATATGTATATTATAATATTATCTATTATATTTTAAATTTTATTTTTTTATCTTAACTTACAATGGGTATAATGGTAAAACAATATATTTTTTTCCTCTCTTTTTTCAACTCTATCAACTAAAATTATTTTTTTTCTTTCCACTTTTTTATTGTTTCTACCAAACACATCAATGGAAAAGAAAAAAATATATTTTTCATCTTTTCACTTTCCTACTCTTCTAATTTTTCATCTTTTTAATTTTCTTTCCTCCTTACCCTGCAAAGCCTTTACGTTCTTATTTGGTGATTGTTTCTACTACTTATTTTTTAACTTTTTAAAGTAAAAATCACAAAGCATATTTGGCTTAAAAATTATAAATAAAATATATAATTTTGTAGTTGATTGATTCTTTTCTATATAGATTACTCATAGTATAATTGAATTAAAAACACTTATAAGATCACGTGTAAGAGAATTTAGCTTGATTCATTGATTAAGAATAACATCACATGAACGAAAATTGTTCAAAAATATTGTAGTCTAGATTCTAATTAACAAATAAAAGAGTTTCATTTTGGAATATTGATTGTGCTATACAAATTAGCATATTTGCTCTTCTTCCCCATGTTCATCTTTTTTTTTTCTTCATTTTTTTGTTGTTGTGTTTTATGTTTTTATTTCTTGGCTGAATGATAGATTTAGGTGTTGTTTGATAAATTGAAAAAGTAAGTGTTGAATTTGTAGTATTGAATTTATAAATACTAAATTTGTATTATAAAATTGTTTGGTTTGTTATTGAAAATTAAGTTCTGAATATAATTATATTTTTTGATATCTATAAATGTTGAATTTTGAAAATTATTTATTTCATAATTTTAACTTTATTAACATAACATTTTAAATTATTGTAGATAGTTTTAGATAAAACTTAAAAGTGTAGTTTAAATATATCATCTTTTGTAATAAAAAATAAATATTTTAGTTTAAATATATTTTTTTAAATAAAATTAACTTAACATATTCTACATTAAATTATAAGTAGCTCTCTACCTATTTATCTCATTCAAATTTTGTTGTTGTTGAAAACTGTATATTAAATAACATTTAATATGAGTTATCAAATTAAACTATTAAAATATTTTTATTTCAATACATTTAAAACTTTAAATGCATAACCTTAGAAAGGATATCACTTACACTATTACACAATACGAGTAGTTTGTTTCTACATTTTTTTTCTTCAACCCAATTCAAATAATACGAGTAGTTTTTAAACGTGGGAAATCGAGTTTAAAGGTAACCAATCACTTTCAACAAACAAAGGTGTCCATGGCCAGGCCGAGTTAGGTTCGGATCGAGTCTATGTATGATATCAATATTGTATATACTTGTCAAAGTTCGGCCCTATCCGAAATATGAATCTCAAATTTTGTTCAAACCCGCGTCATATTTGTAAATGGATAGCACAAACCCGTTTAAGCCCACCCATATTATTTTTTCTAAAAGAATTAAAATATATATTATTTTTATTTAATCTTTAATAATTTTATATATTTTTTTTATTAAGTTCTTAAATATGTACAATTTAACATTTCTTTTAATGTTTACACTATAATATTATATATATTTAATCTTTATATGATATAAATTACATAATATATAATTTAATTAGAAAACGGGCCAAGCTTAGGCCTTGAATGTTAGAGCCAAGTCCTGACCTATTTTTTAAACGGACCTCATTTTTTTGCCTAAACTCATTTTTCGGGCATAATATTTTTGTCCAAAACCTTCTAAATACCGGGTATGCTTTCGAGTTTGGACGAGTAGCTCAACCCTTGAACAGGTCTGCTTGGGCATTTGTTTGTTCCTCTGGATCGGGTTCCACTTAGGGATGCCAATGGGGTCGGACATATTTTTGCCTCTCTCCAAAACAAATCCGATTTTGCATATTTTAAATTAGAACCTGCCTCGATCACACCTCTAATTTTTCATCTTTTTAATTTTCTTTCCACCCCACCCTGCAAAGCCTTTATGTTCCTATTTGGTGGTTGTTTCTACTATTTTTTTTTTTTAACTTTTTAAAGTAAAGATCATAAAGCATATTTGGCTTAAAAATTATAAATAAAATATATATATTTTTAGATAACACAATAAATTGATCTTCTTCTATATAGACTACTCATAGTATAATTGAATTAAAAACACTTACAAGATCATGTGTAGGAGAATTTAGTTTGATTCGTCGATTAAGAATAACATCACATAAACTAAAATTGTTAAAAAATGTCGTAGTCTATATTCTAATTAACAAATAAAAGAGTTTCATTTTGGAATATTGATTGTGTTATACAAATTAGCATATTTGCTCTTCTTCCCCATGTTCATCTTCTTTTTCTTTCTTTTTTCTTCAATTTTTTTTTGTGTGTTTTATGTTTTTATTTCTTGGCCGAATGATAGATTTAGGTATTGTTTGATAAATTGAAAAATTAAGTGTTGAATTTTTAGTACTGAATTTATAAACACTAAATTTGTATTATAAAATTGTTTGGTTTGTTATTCAAAATTAAGTTCTGAGTATAATTATATTATTTGATAACTATAAATGTTGAATTTTAAAAATTATTCATTTCACAATTTTAACTTTATTAACATAACATTTTAAATTATTGTAGATAGTTCTAGATAAAACTTAAAAGTTTAGTTTAAATATATCATTTTTGTAACCAAAAAATAAATAATTTAGTTCAAATATAATTTTTTAAATTAAAATTGACTTAACATATTATACATTAAGTTATAAGTAACTCTCTACTTATTTATCTCATTTAACATTTTTTTTATTGAAAATTGTATATTAAATAACATTTAATATGAGTTATCAAATTAAACTGTTAAAATATTTTTATTTCGATACATTTAAAACTTTAAATGCATTACCTTAGAAAGGATATCACTTACACTGTTACACAATACGAGTAGTTTGTTTCTACATTTTTTTTTTCTTCAACCCAATTCAAATAATATGAGTAGTTTCTAAACGTGGGAAATCGAGTTTAAAGGCAACCAATCACTTTCACAAGGTAACTGCCTTGGACATAAAGGCGTCCATGGCTGGGTCAAATTAGGTTCGGACCGGATCTATATATGATATCAATATTATTTCTGCTTGTCAAAGTCCTACCCATCTGAAATATGGATATCAAATTTTGTTCAAACCCTCTCATATTTGTAAATGGATAGCACAAACCCGTTTAAGCCCACCCATATTATTTTTTTCTAAAAAAATAAAAAATATATATTAATTTTTATTTAATCTTTAATAATTTTATTTTTTTTCTTTTATTAAGTTCTTAAATATGTACAACTTAACATATTTTTTAATGTTTACACTATAATATTATGTATATATATTTAATATTTATATGATATAAATTACATAATATATAATTTAATTAGAAAATGGACCGGGCTCAGGCCTCGAATGTTAGAGCCAAGGCCCGGCCCATTTTTTAAATGGACCTCATTTTTTTGCCCAAACTCATTTTTCGGTCATAATATTTTTGTCCAAACCCTCCTAAATACGGGCAAGCTTTCGTGTTTGGGCGAGTAGCCCAACCCTTGGACAGGTCTACTCCGGCATTTGTTTGTTCCTATGGGTCGGGTTCCACTTAGGGATGCCAATGGGGTCGGACATATTTTTGCCCCTCTCCAAAACCGATCCGATTTTGCATATTTTAAATTAGAACCTTCCTTAATCCGACCTCATGTATTTGATTCAAATCTGAAAAATATACATACAACTCGCATTCGATCGTATGGAAATTTATTTTTACTTATTATTTTAATATAATTTTTGTTAATTTTATTAATATATATTATATTAAAAAAAAGACATATTTTATGCGAATGCAATGTAAAGACAATAACATAAGCAATTGTTTCTCTTCTTTCAAAACTAGAAGCTCTATTACATGGACTCGACATCTTTGGGCACCATACCCGTGTCAATACATACGACACGGATTCGGGTGCGGAATCCGCGTCTGACACAGCAAATGCAATTCAGGTTCGGCAGTGAAGAAAGTGAGACAATTCAAACCAAATCAAGAAAGTGAATAGATCGCCAGAGAAGAAAGTTCTTGTTTTACACAGACTGCCTAGCATCTTTACTTTCTCAAAATGATGCTCTTTGATAAAAAAAAAAAAAAAAAAGAAACATGGTGTTCTTTGATAAAAAAATAAATAAAAAGAAGGAAAGCTCAAAGGGACTACAAGAATTTTTTTTTTATAAGAACAAGACTCTGAGAAGAGTTTTCTTAAGGATTTGAAGGATTCATTTGGAATTTTGAGAGATCAAAAGCTAAAAAACAAAATCTGAAAATGAAGGAGTAGAGTAGGAGACCAAAATTGACTGGTCATTTGAGATGTTTTTAATCAGATGAAGGCAAAAGAGTAGAGCCAGAGAGGTGTGCTGGTGCTGGAAATGGGAGAGAATAAGACAAGACAACTGAAGAAAAACAAGTGGCCTACAAATTACAAGAAGAAGATTCTAGATGTAAGTCACATGATTGACTTTGTAAATTACAAACTCTTTTAATTAGTTTTTATAATATAATATTTTAATTTATTTTAAATTTATTTTGGATTTATGTTAAAAAGAAGCGGAGAAAAAAATCCATTTAAAATATTAGAACCATTTGAATGTAAGCCCAAATTTAGTTTTATTAAATTACATGAAATTTTTAATTGATGAAAGCATTTTTATAATGTGTTAAAAAAAAGAAAAAGAAAAATTCAATTAAAATAAAAGTTCAATTGCCTTTTATATGTATTAAAAAAATCAAATTAATATATATGCTCACTTAATTTTATTAAATTGCGTGAGATAAATTTTTTAAAAAATAAGTATATTTTAAGGCATTGGATTAAAAAATATATATCCAAAGATTAAGATATTAGAATATACGAGAATTAGATTTGGATATTTATCTCAATGTAAATTTATCACTTTTATAGAAATTCTCTTCACATAATTCATTTATATAATATAATTTAATTTTTTTATATATGTAAATTTAATTTCTTTGCTTGTAGTGAAGTTATTATTTTCCTTATATGTTAATTCTAAGGAAAATTGTAACAACCGAGGTTACGTATAATCATGTAAAGTTAAATTCCGAAAATTTTAAGGACAAACTTGGAAATTTGTAAGAAGTTATAAGTGAAGGAAATAAAAGAAGAAATGATCAAATTGAACATATTCAAAAGTTTAGGGGCTTAATGGTTATTTATAAAAGTTGAGGGACCAATGGGCAATTATACCAAAAGTTAAAAAATATCTTTTAGTCATCTTATTATCTTGAAATTTCTAGAAAATTTTCTTCATTTCTTTATGAGCTAGCCGGCACCCTCCCCTCTCAAATTTCTCTTCATCTCCTCCAACATTTCTCTTCAAGAACTCCACCAAAATCTCAACAATAATTACATCCAAGGTTAGTTTCTTGATAAATTCTTCCTTTTCTTTAGATATTCTACTTGAGCATGCTAAGATCTTAGCTCCATAAACATGTTAAGATCTGAAATCCATCTATTAAGTATGAATTTTACTCAACTTGGTAAGAATTAAAAGGATTTGAAAGCATGAACAAGAAAATGAGAAGAAAAAGCAAAACAGGGGAAGTTGAGCATGCTTGCTGTCCGAATTTTCTGGGTTCGGCACATCAGGGTTTGTATTTTTTTTGATATTTTTCCTAGAAACTAGACTTCAATATGAGAATTTTGGTTTTTCAATCACCCAAAACCGATAAGCGGTTAAAAAGATAAAATTCGGTGAAGTTGGCTGTTCTATGTTGACCCCTGTTTCAGCATAGTTTCGGGATTTATCAAATTTGATCAAAATTTTATTCTAATTGTATAAGTTAGTTATTTTCTTCATAAATTACAAATATTGGTTGAAATAAACCAATTGGAATCACTTCCAAGTTCCTTACCAAACTCAAGTTATGATTTTCTAATCTAACTTGATATTAAGGAATCAATTGCTTAAGAGAAATATAGTACTAAAGGATGGTTATGGATTATGAAAATCTCTAAGGTATGGAATACTAGAAAGGAATTTGATAAGGACATGATTATGGAGTTGAATAATGGAGAAAATGATTATGGAGATGATATTAAAAAATTAAGGATATGTTGTTTTGAGTATGAGAAATTAGTATTGACTATGGGGTAGATTAATGGGACTTAAGTTGCATTCAAAATTGTGTAATGCTTTGAGCATATATAGATACTAATTATTGTTAATCTCTAGGCCACGTAGATCTGACTTCACCTGTGGATCCCGAAGTTTCAGGTCGAGGTGTACAGTGAGATCATCTCAAGGATTGTGAGTAGACGACAACTATAGTTATTTGAAATTTATTTAATTATAATTATATATTTTTTAGCATAATATTTATCTTACGCATTAAAAGTATATACGATATTTAATCATATGAATTGATTTGTTATTAAAGTATTTTTATTTCAAAAAATATTATATCGAGTAAGTTGGTTGATTTATGAAATATGATTATACATAGAATTTGACATACATGGTTTTGGCTCCACCTGACTTAATGTATGAGACTATACCTTTGATCGGAATACGGGAGCTGCGTGCTACGCCTTTGTGGCGGGAGCCACCTCCAGAGTCCCAATTCCGTGATATTAGACTGGGGTATGGGAGCTGCGTGCTACGCCTTTGTGGTGAGAGCCACCTCCAGAGTCCCTATCCCGTTATATTTGCCTTTTAGGGGCACATCATAGCGACACATATGCCTTTGGGGCATCCTATGGTGGTATTGGCCTTTGGAGCCGGCTACTAGTATGCCTACATGGATATTGCCTGGTTATTTCATGGATGTATTCTTATGCATGACAGTAAGTTAGAGCCCAACTATACGTAACTTGATTTACTTCACATATTTTATACAGTGATTTAATATTATAATATTGTTATACATTTGAAAACCTTGCTACGTCTTTGAATTACTCATTATGGTTTTATTATTATTTATTTTGAAAATGTCAATTATGCTTTTACAGATTACCATTATAGTTTTCACACGCTTTAAATGTTGTCTACTCATTGAGATATTAAAAAATCTCACCTCTTCTTATTTCTCATTTTCAGGACACAGTTAGGTGTCGAGATTGCTGCCTTCCTCTACTCTCCGCTTCAAGAGTATATTGACGTGGTGGGCATCATATCTAAATTTCTAGAAGTTTTGATCTCTTGATGTTTTTATCTAGTAAACCTTGCTGAGATAGGTTTACTTCTGGATATATTGTATATATTTGAAAATATGAGACAATAGATCAATATGTTTTGACTTGAGCATAAATTGGTCATGGATAATTTTTGAATATGCATGGATATATGTGATAATAGTATTGAAAAATATTGCTGGTTTAGGATATGAATTGAGTTTTATTTGCAGGAGGGTTATGGTTGAGATAGAAAGGAAACTCTGCCGGATTTTAGGTAGATTATCCGAACAGGGTATTACAAAAATGATAGAACAGAATACAATAATTATGTTGAACCCATATAATGTCTAATAAATGAAAACATAATATAATATTCAACACAAAATCAAAATTTTATATATGATAATATATAGGCGACTTATTAAGTTAAATACTTAACATCAACCAAATAAAAATTTGACAATCTAATAAAATAATTATAAAAAAAATTAATTATAAATTTTCTATAAAAACTACCTAATAAATGAAAAGTTCAAATAATAATTATATATAAAGAAATTAAAATGATAAATCTTGTATTTAAAAATTACATAATTTTATGCTAATCCTTCTTAACTTATATGGTATATATATTAGCCCTCCATAATGAACTTCACATTGAACTCTGGTTCCTTGCTCGTAAGAAAGTGTAAGCCTAATTCTTAAACCGGACCATTAGAATTGGAGTAAAGTTTTAAATTTGAATAATTGTCATCAATAGGAAAAACTTATGATTACGCAAGAAAAAATATATTTCCCAAACAAAAATTATCAAAAAAGCTTAACTGTGATCTATTATAGAATTAAGTATAATTATCATATAAAAGTTAGAAATAAAAAAAATATATTAGAACATAATATATCAACTATTACTATTAGTATTTAGTGGATCAACTACATGGTGCAATATATTCATTAATTGATACAATCAATTATCAAAAAGTGTCATATGTATATTCCATAAATGATATTAAAGTACAAAATATTTTTGGTAATATTACATAATTTTAAGAATTAGAAACGTCAAAATTTGATAACTATCTTAAGTTACTAAATTATTTTGGATTAATATATATATATATATATATACTCTTTGATGTACAACAATGATTTAAGTACCCTTGGTTGAATGTTAGATCTCACATGCTTTTAAGTCATAATGATCACTAATGTTATTCAAGCCATTAAACATGTTGATATAATCAATATTAAGAAAATTTAACTAACATTTTATGTTTTAGTAATATAATATTAAATCCTTAATTGCGATAATTAACATTGTTTATAGAAATAGCTTTGTTATTCACTAAAGTTACTTAATCCATATACAATACTGGTACATATATAATATACCAAGTATCAATCATGCTATTAGGATACAATTATCATAGACAACAATATATGCTTAAGAATTATATGCTTAAGAACTATGTATTGATATTATTAAAATTAATGTAACATATTTTTGAAAGTGTACAATATTTATAAAGATACATAATTTAATATTTTAATTCAAACTAATTTAATTTAAATACACACTACTTAGCACATATAAATAAATTATTTTAGTAACTAGATATATGTAACTAAAAATATAAAACTAACTAGATATATGAACTAGATAATTCATAACATTATTGATAAGTAATCATATCTTCATTGGAAAAGAACAATTTCCCTCTCTTTTTTACATAACCTACAGACTTTCCCGCCTTTCATCAAAGGCATCTATGCATATCTCTTTCACTTTTTGTTTTTGTTTTTCATTTTATCCAAGTACCAACAACTTTCCATTTTATCAAAAGACAAACTTTCCTTTTTATCAAAAGCCAAAGCCAGAAGCTTAATTACTGCAACTTGTCACTCAGCTCCATTCGCGGTGTTAGAGGATTATACTGGTGCACCCATGTATAAGTTCTCATCTCTTGAATTATAAGATAATAAGATAGTTGTACGTAAACTTCTATTTTGAGTTTTTTATCTCTACTCATTGAAAATAAAAAGTAATCTTACATGTCAAAAAAAAAAAAAAGTCAAGTATGTTTTTTTTTTTTAATTATATATATATAGTTTGTTCTTTAAAGCTTTTATATACTCTGTTTATTTTCACGTTTTTGCTTCAAAAGTTTTTTTTTTATACTCTGTAATTTGGGTCCAAATTCACGTTTATTTTTTTATTGGCACAGTATCACAAAATACATCACAAGTCATGGCTTCTTGTCCAACATCAGCATAACTAAAAGGGAAACAAGTTCTTCGTCCCGTAAGAAATCTTGGTGATAATCCTTTATGGAATCATGTGCAAGTTCTTAATATTCCTATAGGAGGAGGTGGCAACAGAATTTGGTCTTGTAACTATTGCAACAAAAAAGTGACAAGATCATACTCTAAGGTAAAAGCTCATTTGTTGAAGATTTCAAATTTTGGAGTTGAAGCTTGCAAGTCTATTAGAGATGATATATTGGCTATATTAAAAAAGGAACATGATGAAGCAAAAGAAAGGAAGACTCAAGAAGCCTTGAATCCTAGGAAGAAGGCAGAATATGTTACGTTACCTGTTCAATCAGATTTGATGCAACCAAAGAAACGAAGAGGTTCTGCTATAGAAAAAGCATTCAATTTGGCAACAAGAGATGAAGTTGATAAATTGGCTACTCGAATGTTTTATGCTAGTGCAATACCTTTCAATCTTGCAAGGTGTCTTTATTTTCGGAAGTACTCACAAAAGCTAACTAAGAGAAATTTATCTAGATATACTCCTCCGACTTATGATAGGTTACGGACCACTTTACTTGCACAAGAAAAAACACATGTGGATAGGCTGCTGCAACCTATCAAAGAATCATGGAGAAAGAAAGGTGTTAGCATATGCTCAGATGGGTGGTCTGATGTGTAAAGAAGACCTCTAATAAATATTATGGCAGCATCTTCTGGAGGTTTAATCTTCCTAACAGCTATTGATGCTAGTGGAGAGATAAAAAGTCAAGATTACATTACTGGTTTATTCATTGATGCAATCAAGCAAGTTGGGGAAATTAATGTGGTTCAAATTGTTACGGATAATGCAAGCAACTATAAAGGTGCTGGAATGATCATTGATGGTCAATTTCCTCATGTGTTTTGGACTCCATGTGTAGTTCATTGTTTAAATTTAGCTCTGAAAAGTATCTGTCAGCCTTCTTCAAAGTTAGACTCTTTGACTGAATTTGAATGGATTAGTAAGATAGTTAGTGATGTGCAAACAATTTGTAATTTCATATTTAATTATAGCATGACATTGGCTATCTTCAAAACCTATTCCAAATTGAATTTGTTGAAAGTGGCAGAAATTAGATTTGCATCAGTTATAGTGATGACATAACGATTAAGAAAAGTTAAGATAGCTCTTGAGCAGATGGTAATGGATGGTAGGTCGAAGACTTTTAGATCTCATGGAAACAATCTACACAAGAAAGCAAATGATGTGAAATTGTTAATTGTTGATGATAATTGGTGGGATAAGATAGACTATTTCTTAAAGTTTACCAAACCGATTGTTGATATGTTAAGAGCTGTTGATAAAAATGGTCCATTATTACACTTAATCTATGATATGTGGGACACAATGATTGAGAATGTCAAAGCCATCATAATTGAACAAGAGGGATTGGATATCTCATCTGGTCAGTCCCAATTCTTTGATGCAATTCATTAAATTTTAGTTAGTAGATGGCTAAAAGCAATACACCTTTACATTGCTTAGCACATGGATTAGTTCCTAAGTACTATAGTGCAAGTTGGTTAGAGGGTGGAGCTTTTAAAAGATTAGCACCACATGAGAATGAAGAAATTTCAATTAATAGATTGAAATGCTTTCAAAGATTGTTTCCAAATCAAGAAGATCTTAAAAAAGTATCTTGTGAGTATAGGGCTTTTTCTACTGGATCAGAATTTTTTAATCAACCTCATGTTGTTCAAGCAAGATCATATGATGAGCCTTTATCTTGGTGGGCTAACTATGGTCCTCCTACTCCACTTTTACAAGCTTTGGCATTTAAATTACTTGCTCAACCAGCATCTTCATCTTGTTGTGAGAGAAATTGGGGCACTTATTCTCAAATTCATTCCATCAAAAGAAACAAGTTGACAACAACTAAAGCAGAAAATTTGGTCTTTGTGCATTCTAATTTTCATTCGTTATCAAGGAAGGAAGAGGAGTATACAAAGGGGCCTTCAAAATATTGGGATTTTGGTAAGTCACTTTATTTTAACTAAGTTTTTCTTTTATATATGAATTTTTATTGCTAAATTTTTAACAAAATATTTGTTTATAAATGTAAATAGGTGGGATAGACATGATTTTGATGGAGCTGAATTTAGTGATCTTTCAATTGATGACCCAGAGGTTGAAAGTTATATGTTTGGTGATGAAGAATATGAAGAATATGGATTGGTAACAAAACTGGTGCCAAATAAATGAGGCAAATGCTTTTTAGTAAAGGGATTATTACCAAATAGAGAACTTTGTATTCTTTTTTGTGAGCTTTGCTCTTTTTTGCTAGTAAATGAAGATATTTAGTTTTATGATGGTCAAGTTCTCAAGGTATAGTTTTTTTGCTTTAGGTTTTATGCAAAAGAATGAAAGATTGAAAGAATAGCTTCAAGCTTTCAACTACTGAATTAGAAAGTTCGAAGTTGAAGCATTGAAGTTGAACTGACTTGTAATTTTGTATGCAGCAATACTTTTAAATATTTATATCAAATTTCAATAGTCTTTTTCTACATATTTATGTGCTTTCTATGGAATAAATTTATTTATTATATCCTTTTGTAATGAAAACATGTTTTTAACTTTTAGACTTTAGTTATGGTATATTGATATCAATTAGTAGTTGATACTTGACAGCATGATGGATTTATTTCAAATTCAAAATATAACTTTTCTAACAAAGAAAAGTGTAGCCATGTGACTAAGGTATGATTCGTAGTTCTATTATTTTATCTACATGGGAGATCGTAAAATCTTTATGCTAATGCCAATAATCGATTAATCTATTTATATTTCGTAGTGTTCATTCTTTTTTTTTTTTTTTTTTATCTTTTCTGTAGGCTAAACTTTCAAAGATTACTACTTGCATGTTGGAAGTTGGATCACAAACCAAGTAACCAAGTAAGCCTTAAACCTCAAATAGCTTAGAATAATAACTATAAACTTTAATAGTTTGAATTCTAAACTTTCATGTTTCACCCTTTTAAGATTCGGAGTTAATTTGCATGAAAAAACAAATCCTAAATGCTTATGCTAATATCAGCTTTGGAATTTTAATTTTCATATATATTTTTTATAGTTATAAAATGTATCCAAGTACCTGTATCTTATTTTCGAATTCTTTTTAGCTGACTCCACGTGTCTTAAGTTTTAGATGACAGAAGTGTCAGACCCTTGGATACATACCCGTGTTGAATATCCGTATCTGAGTCCATGTGACATAAATTAGAAGTAGAACATTCATATTTTGCATGTTATTGAAATAAAAGTTTAAAATGATAGAATAATTACATTTTACTTGAAAGTTGGTGATTAGGTTATACCATCCCATGATCCTACACACATATTATATATAAAAAAAATCAATTTTTATAAAAATACACCAGCTAAAAAAATCATTTATCATACGTATTTGTGTGTGTTCAGTTACTAGTATTAGTATTAAAATTTGATACACTCATGATGTGAGTGAGATTTTAAAAATAAAAATTTTTAAAAAAAGTTATTGAGTTAAATTTTACAAAAGTGGGTAATTTTGTAACATTTTAAATAATAAAAATTTAAAAAGACGTAAATACAAATTTTTTATATTTTATTATATTTAATTGGTTTTTTAGTATTATTTATTAAATTGGTGTAATTTGATTCATGATATTAAATTTAATCAAATTTTTTAATAATAATATAAATTAATAATAGTATAAATAGTATAGATTACATGAGGACTTTTTAGTACATAACTTTTTTTTTTTAATTCTCTCAATGGATAATTCTGGCCAAAAGAATCTCAGATGCATAACGACGTCGTTTAACTTGTCTAAGCACCGATTTAGTTTCAAAACTGTGGAATTGTTTACAGATTCGATTAGGGTTATATCCAGAAATCGATTTCGAAGGCACAGCAAGCGACGAACGATTCCATAACAAATCTCCGTGAGTTTCCTTTTTTTTTTTTTTTCCTTTCATTTTTCTGTTTTTGATTTCCTTTAGTGAAAGCAAAACAATCGCAAAAAATACGAGTTAGGGTTGTGAAAAAAATCCGTAAATGTACAACGGAATCGGACTGACCACCCCTCGGGGGTCAGGCACCAACGGTTACATTCAGAGCAACAAATTCTTCGTAAAGCCGAAGACGAATCGGGTAACCGATTCCACCAGGCCTTTCGAGGCTGGTCAAGGCACCGCCGGTCTCACCACCAAGAAACCCAACAAGGACATCCTCGATCATGATCGCAAACGTCAGATCGAGCTCAGGCTTGTGATTTTAGAAGATAAACTCGCTGAACAAGGCTACACTGAATCTGAGATCGCTGATAAGCTTGTCGAGGCTAGGAAGGCTCTCGAAGATGCTCAGCAAGAGAAGGATGAAGAAGAAGGAGAAGTTATTCCCACCCCTACTCGTCAGAAAAAGTAAAATTCTTTTTAATTTTCTTTTCTTTTTTCTTAGATTATTTTTAATTGATGATTATAGATTTTTGTTTATTTATTTATGATTTTTCTAACAAGTGCTCTAAGGATACTCTTTAAGGTTACTAGATATAGTAATATCTTTATCCAATGGATCGGAAATGATGAACAAAGTTATCTTTAGCAAAACCCTTTATTTATTTATTCTTGTTTTGGGGGTTAGGGTTTCGGATACGCAGACTCACCAAGTTGCTGCGAGGAAGGAGAAGCAGATGGAGACCTTTAGGGCTGCTCTCGGGATTGGAGTTTCTGAATCCGCTCTTCCTCCTTTGCCAAATAGTCGAAAGAATAATGATGATGATAAGCGCGAACATGCTTTTCTGAATAGAGATCCTCCTGTTGCTGCTGCTTTAGATGTGGATGATTTTAAGGTGAAAGCTGACAAGAAAAAAGGCCAAGTAGTTGGAGATGAAATTGATGAATCAAGACGCCGCAGAAAGAAAAAGAAGCTGAAGAGGTCTAGGCATCATGACTCTGATACTGATACAGATAGCAGTGTAGAGCATTCAAAGAAAGCTACTCGCAAGAAGAAGAGTCGTAAAGGTTATGATAGTGAAAGTAGTGACTCTGATGACTATGCCAGTGGCAGGAAGCAGAAAAAAGCAGCTAAGAAGCACGATGGACGCAGACCATATGATCGGTCAAGTCTTGCTGCTGCAGCTGCTTTGGATGTGGATGATCTACAGGTGAAACAATTATATTTATTTAGATTCTTGTTATGGGTTTAAATTTTATGTACTTGGTATTTTTTTTCATACTGTAAAGTCCTCAACTGACATTGACATATTCTTCTGCATTGGTGGTGAATAAATCCTGCAGTTTACATTCTAGGGGTCATTGAACTATATTAATTTGTATAAATCTTGATAAATAAGTGAATTAGGTAAAGCATTGCACATCATAATATGCATTCAAGGAAGCTTTTTTCACCAATAAGGATAAGATTCTTATATATTAAAGAATGAATGATAAATTTCATTAAAATTGATTGATTGGATAACTACTTCTATTTCTCTGCATGATTTTGACCTAAAATGACCGAAAGCTATACTGTCATTTAATCACATAGTGTAGATTACTTTTAATATTAATACAAAATTGTAGTAGCAAGGAAGTTTCAAAATCATAAAACGATAGTAATCAAGAGCTCAAACATATGCCAAGCTCGATATTCTATCTAGTTAGCAAAATAAGAAACCTATATGTTTTAGCATTAGCAGCAAGCTTCTTCATTGTAGTAGCAATGAAATAGTTCAGAGTGTAACACTTGATTTGTATGTTCAGGGGAAAAACTCGGGATTTTTATTAAAAATTATTGCAAATTGTTGCATTAAAAGAAGGGTCCTTTCCCTCCCTCTCTCTCTCTCTCTCTAAACCCTGCTGTTCTATTTTTGCTAATTTGTGTCCATAAATGTAAGAACAGAGAAATAAGTGCCTTGTTTATTGTTTTGAGGGGAAGGATTAATCTGTAGCAATTGTAATTGTCACTTGTATTTCAATTATTTGGTTTTCTTTAATCTTGCAGGTACAAGGACAGCATAGGCATGACTCCAGTGAGGATGACTCTGACACTGACGGTGGGAGGGAAAAGAAGAGAGGTGAAGTTCAAAAACGAAAGATTGAGTTGACTGGGAGCCAGAGGAGAGACAGGAACAACATGGGTAGTGAATCTGATTCTGATGCAGCAGACAGAGCAAGAGACCGTAAAAAGGAAACAGTTAAGAAAGGCCGTCATAGGCATGACTCCAGTGAGGATGACCCTGACACTGACGGTGGGAGGGAAAAGAAGAGAGGTGAAGTTCAAAAACGAAAGATTGAGTTGACTGGGAGCCAGAGGAGAGAAAGGGACAACATGGGTAGTGAATCTGATTCTGATGCAGACAGAGCAAGAGACCGTAAAAAGGAAACAGTTAAGAAAGGTCGTCATAGGCATGATTCCAGTGAGGATGACTCTGACTCTGATGGTGGGAGGGGAAAGAAGAGAGGTGAAGTTCAAAGACGAAATATTGGGCTGACTGGGAGCCATAGGAGAGGGAGGGATAGTGAATCTGATTCTGATGCAGACAGAGCAAGAGATCATAAAAAGGAAACAGTGAAGAAAGGTGGTCATAGGTATGATACAAAACATGACAATGATTCTGATATAAGTGATGAAAAAGTAGAAAAGGGTAGGGGAAGAGGTAGAAGACATGATTCTGATGATGATGAACATTCTAATTCCTCCTATGGTAGGAAAAGTGACAAGGCTACAGCACCAAGAGAAAGGGCTGCTAGAAGGAGATCGGTCTCTTTGACAGATGATAGTGATACAAGTTCTAGTGATGATGACTCTGACAGCAGTGATCTAAAGCATCAAACAGTTGGAAAGAAGAATGCCATTGACAAAGACAGAAGAGGACATAGAGGTGATGATGACAATCATGGTGTTAGAGGTAGTCATCGATCTAGTCAAGAAGAAAAGGAGTTTGCATCTGGTGCAACCAAGAATGATGATAGAAGGGGAAGAATCCTAAATGAGGATGATAGATTAGAGAGATTGCAGAAATCAGAGAACAGTAGGGAAATGATGAAGGGCAAGAGGAAGCTTGATGATGAAAATCATGAGGAGCAGCCAGAATTAAAGTCAAGAAGTCGAAGCTTAGGAAGAGAGGTGGAACACAAAAGGGATAATCCAAAGGATACTAAGTTTGATTCTGAATCAAATGCCAAAGCTTATAGGGAGAAAGATGATCAGAATAGGGATGAATACTCTAGGTGGGGGAAAGATGATCGGAATAGGGATGAATACTCTAGGTGGGGGAAAGATGATCGGAAGAGGGATGAATATTCTAGGTGGGAGAAAGATGATCGGAAGAAGGATGAATATTCTAGGTTGGTTAGGTCTGGAGGAGAGCTTGATGGTTACAATGGTAGACAGGATGGCAGAATTCAGAGTAAGATCAGCAAACCACATAGTGGATCTAAGAGAAATGATTGGGATTATGAAGACCGGAGAGGTGGGCGAAGGCATGGCAGGGATGTAGAGGAACCTCGAGGGAGAGAACATGAAGGAGTTGAGATGGACCATAAATATAGAAGTCATGGAAGGGATGAGGAGGAGCACCTTGGAAGCCGTAGGCAGAGAAAAGGGGAGGAAGACGACCGAGGAAATAAAGGTCATGTGCGGGATAGACAATTTGATCATTCTGAGAAAATGGCATATGACGATGCTCGTTCTAGTGAGAGAAAATCGCATAGATTTGACTGACGATGATGGTTGTCAGATCATACTTGGTGAGTTATATAACTTGTTATAATTTATTATCTGTTACTTTTGAATTGCAACTACCATGAAAACCTCAGACAAGTTCTGTTTCTTTTTTAGATTAAATTCAGGGATTCAAAAAGCGGTAGCGTAGCGATGTCGCGGCTGCTATTTCGCGGTCGCGGCACCCTCCGCCACCGCTTTACATCTAAAAAGCGGTGTGAGGAAAAATCACTACAATAACGGCCGATTGCGGCCGCAAAAAAATGGTATAACGGTCAATAGCGGTGATAGCGGGGCGCTATTACCGTTATCCACCGTTTCCAGCAAACAATTCAGTCCCAAAAAAAAAAAAGTAAATCAGCCTTAAATGCCAAAATAGAAGAAAAAACAGAATAACAAACTTGATTCACCAAATCAGCTTAAACAAAAATTCAAAATCAAGCAAAAATTTTAGAAGAAAATAAGTTATACTATCAAAAACTTTAAAATTCCAGATTGTTGAAACGTGAGATTCGAGAAGAGTGACACCCATTCCATAATCCATGAGCTACTGGTGTGGGTTGAAAGAAGGCACTGATGCACTGCAAGTGTAGGTTTGTCGAGAGAAAAAAAATTGAACTCTTGCTCTCATCCGAGAGTGGGTATTCAGAGCGCGACTAAAGAAAGGAAGAAAATCACATAAATGACTGGAGAAGAAGAAAAGAGTTACTGAGCTTTAGATTGAAGAGAAAGAAAGTCTTAAATTTTGAAAGATCACGTGGAAGTCTTTGGATAGGACAAAACTGGTGGGATCACATAAGTAAAAAAAAATTTGGAGAATAAATAAAGTCAATATTTTACACTTTTAGTTCTTTATTCCTTAGTTTTGTTTTTTCAGATGCCATTTATTATTATTTTTTAAAGATTCTTTTGTAATCACTAATCAAGTTTTCAAATTTAATAAAATTCATCATTTATAAGTGACATATGTTATATTTAATTAAATATATTTTTTATTTTATTTTATTTTATTTGTTTTTAATTTTTAATTGATATTTTTTTATGTAAATAAAAGATCACGTAGTGATAAATTATTTAAAAATCATTAAAAGTGTTTTTATAATTATAACTATAAATATTATGTTTTATAATAAATTGTGCAAAATTAAAAAAAATTCACGACCGCGATAACCGTAATGACCGCAATAGCATCTGTTACGTCCGTAATCGCGATAAACACGGCGTAACCGAAAACGCGACCGCAATCGCAATTAAAATCCCTGATTAAATTGCTTTGTTTCTAAAATATATTTCACATAGATTGTTGACTCAAGTATGGTTTACTTCTCGTGGCAATTCATATTTTCATGCTTATTCATTGGTTGCTTCATTTATGATAAAATGAGGGATTTTCAGTTGTTCTCTTGATATTCTATGTCGAGCAGCAGCTTTGTGGAAGGCTATTTTTTTTACCCTAGTAAAAAATTTTGGTGCCCTGACTTTGTTTTCAACAAAAAAGCTTTGGATAGGCTATGCTATCCTTTTTTTATTCATTTATGGAGATTAGACGTGGGCCCTTTTCTGAATTTTTTAAAAAGACAATTCATTGAGGCAATATTTTTTAGCGCCTTTTGCTTCAAAAAGAAGTGCACTTAAGAACCAAAAGCCTGTGCCTCATCAAAGAGGGCCTCCTCTAAGGGGTTGGGTGGTGCTATTGATGTTTGGGTTTGCGTCTTTGCTTGCCTTAACAACACTGGTCTTGATTTTTGTTTTTGCCTGGCTGACGATATATATTGAGAGCTGACCTTGTTTTATTTTTCCTTCTCTTTTTCTTACTCTGTGAAGGTTGAAAGAATGAAATGCAACCACTTCAAATGGTTTTAAGGCTTTATGGAGGCAAGTGGCTTTTTTCTGAATGTGATGGAAATTGAATGTTCTTTTGTATGTTTTTTGTCTTCCTGCTTCCTTCTCTCATTTCCCTTTTACTTGGTTGTTTTGTACTAAGGAAATTTATCATATGCTGACTAATATTGTTCTATATGTTTGGAGGAACTACTGGTTTTTGTAATGGGTTTTTGGTTGCATGTCCAAACTTTTCTTCTTTAATATATACTAGGTACTGTTAGCTGCTATCTCTTTTAGCAAGTAGTGAGAAATATTTTCACCCTAGCCTTAGTTTGGTCCAGAAGGATAGCTTGAAGAACGAAAATATGTTTTAATAATAGGACCTTTAGGTTTAAATTTAATGACAAGAAATCTTGGTATCGTTTGGATTGAGTGGTTGATGATAGTGAATGACATGTTTTATATTCATGGTTTTGGTGGCATCTAATTTTATCCTATGTTGCTCTGGCTGTTCATTTTTCTTGAAGTATCTGTGCCCGACACATATCCGGACATGGATATGGGGATATGATCTTTCAAGGACCCTCCAAATACATAGAAATCTTGAAAAAAATTGAACATATTTGTGTCGGACATATAATCGTGTCTGACATTCACACCCTAGTCCGAGTAACATAGATCTTATCCACTGATCAAAAGAACTATGATGGTGGACTTCAAATAGTTTCTGACCCAAGAAAAAAAAGCTTTAATCCTGATTCCTGTGCTTGGTATTACTAGAGCAGGCATAAGTTCAGCTGTGAACATATATATATAGCAAGCAAAGTGTAGGATAGTATAGGATAGTCCTGGAAGGAAATTTCTGATGCTTTGATTGTTAGCTTGCCTCTCCATTTTTCTAATCTGCTATTGGCATGTCTTCTTCCTCCTAACTTTCTTCAGCAACTGATTTTAGTTTTTATTTCATGGTCTATGGTAGTACATAGAGCAAACCCATGTTTTGGTTTTAGCTTTTAGAAATTCCTAGTTTACTTAATTGCTTCAACCTTCCCTCCCAACTCAATTTAAAAAAAAAAAAAAAAAAAAACCTCATCCCTTCATGTGTTTACATGCCTTCAATAAAGAGCTTTTCCAGAGACTGTAAATTTGCAAAACTGTCGGACTAAATTATTGAATTCATTCTAGTTTGCCTTTGCTTGCTTGCCTGTCAAATATTCGGTTTAAATGTGTTTATTCGGTTGGTTTGTAATTTTTTATTTCTAAACTGAACCAACCGAATAAACAAACATTTAATTAAAAAAATATTATTTTTATTTACATCCAAATCTAATTAATAATTTAACTCAATTCAACCAAATCTAATTTAAAATTAAACTAACCTAATTTAATAACTAATAACTCAAACAAATAAAAAACATATAATTCAAACGAATCAAAATTCACAATCCAAACAAATCAAAAAAAAAAAAAAATGACAGAACAGATTAAAATTCAGCTCGGTTATTTTGGTTTTTGGATAATTTTTTGGTCGGTTCAGTTGGTTTTACAAGCTTATTCGATTTAATCGGTTTTAAAAATTTTGAAATCGAACCGATGGAATAGTCATTCCTAATTGGTGTTTTCTACTTTGGAGATCACATACCAATACCAGTAGTGAACTGAAATGTATACATTCATTCATTCTGTGGAACAAATTAAATCATATGATTGCTACCTTAAGATTGGGCTAAATTTAATTTCAATTCAATAAACTAACAGTAATTGCTAGATTACAAAGTCTTTATTCCGTCGAATTCAAATTTTATTTATTTAAAGTATTCATTGTTTCTTCGAATTCAAATTTAATCTTCTTTAATACTTCATCAATTCCATTTGCTAATCTAGCAGATTTTACCATTAAAATTTCAAAATATGTTGCTAAATACCAGCCCAAAAAGTCAAATGTGCCCTTTTTTTACACATAAACATGATGTTAGGCTTTTGGCCCAAAAAAAACAACATGATGTAAGGCAAGCAAAGGGTGTCTAGAGAGATTATAGTATTACAGAAGATATTTTACAACTGAAAGTTGTTTTAGCAGTACCACGTGCTAGATTTAATAGTTCGTGTGTTTATATTATTCATGTAATTTTGTGTTATAATTATTTTAAGATGTTATATATTTATATAAATTCTAATATGTTAATAATTCGTATTATATAGATTTTAATACGTTCATGTATTTGTATTATATTCGTGTTATTTTTTCGTGTCGTGTCGTGTCGTGTCGTGTCATGTTTTGTGTTATGTTTTAATTATTTTTTCGTGCCATGTAGTTGTGTAGTGTCCAAAATTGTTAGGTCTCTAGCATAGATTCTAAATACTTCCCATGTCGCACACCTTTTTTATTATTATTATTTTTTTTGGTATAAAGGAAGCTGAAGCTTAGGGATAGGAGTAGACCTGTCTAAGGGCCGGGCTACCCGTCCAAGCTCGAAGGTCCGTCCATATTTGGGAGGGCTTGGAGAAAAATATTAGGCCCGAAAAAATGGGTTTGGGCAAAAAAATTAGGCCCGCTTAAAATATGGGCCGGAGCTTGGCTCCAATATTCAAGGTCCGAGCCCGGCCCCGTTTTTTAAGTAAATAATATATATATATTATGTAATTTATGTCATATTAAATTAAATATATATGATATTATAGTGTAAACATTTAAAAATATGTTAAGTTGTCCATGTTTAAGAACTTAATAAAAAATATATACATATAAAATTATTAAAGATTAAATAATAAAAATATATATTTTAAAAAAATTAGAAAAAATATAATATGGGCGGGTCTAAACGGGTTTGAGCTATCCATTTACAAATATGGGCGAGTTTGGACAAAATTTGAGGCTTATATTTTGGGTCGGGTTTGGGCAAGCAAATTAGTGTTGATACCATACATAAGCCCGACCTGAACCTGGAATCGAACCCCAGATCTATTGGATGCACTCTTAAGAGTGGCTGTATGAACCAACTGAGTTAAGTTTCGTATGTCATTTTTCCTTTTTTTTTTTATTTATCTAAAAGCTATGTGATGGAAATGTATGAATAAAATTCAAGAAATTGGGAATGTTTAACGAGGGAAACTCAACCTTACCTTACTAAATTTTGTTTGAACTTCACTTGAGATCAAACTATAATAGTCTTTATTTATAAACTCAAAAACTTAACACTATGTTTGGTAAAAATAATGGAAAAGAAAAAGGATAAAAAATTTTAATTTAATGATTGAACATTAAAAAAAAATTATAAAACTATTAAATGTTCAACATTAATAAATTGTAAAATTAGTTCACCAAACATGTTTTTTCTTGGGTATATTTGAAAAATATACCAAAAACAATACAATAATTATTAAATGGTATACTGAGTAAGAATTATTTAAAAAAGAGAAATAAAAAATTGTTAGGAAAGAAATTGTAAAGACAAAATTACCCTTGATAAAAAACTTTTTCCTCTCTTTTCCTTTTATTTTTTAATTTACTTTTTTAATTAAAAAATAATATTTTTGAAAATAATATTTTTTAATTTAAAAAAAATAAATATTTAAATATTTTTATTTTTTAATTAAAAAATTTTAAAAAATAATAAAAATAATATTTTTAAAATTAAATCACTGGCAAAGAGTCAAAGACTGGTAAAAGTAACAATACTTCAAAGGTGATTCTTAAACAGGAATAAAGTGAAATACCAAGTACTTTGGCATTATGCCAATCTGATTTTTCATTTTTTTTAAATACTCGTATTTGACATCTGCATTCGATATTTATTCGGACATGAGTATGAAAATACGATCCTTCAAATACATGATTTTTTTTTTTTAAAATTGAATATATCCATATCAAACACATACCCGTCTCTGACACTCACTTCCGAATTTGAGTAACATAACTTTGGTATATCTGAAGTAACTGAACCATAATTGACTTTTTGCAATCTAGACTACACACATACACCATCATGCATGGTTTCCATACTTTGTTAGTTCTTCTATATGTAATGGCAGCCACAGCCTATGTTACTCCGGCTCAGTTGTGAGTGTCGGACATGGGCATGTTCAATTTTTTTTCTCAAGATTTTCATGTATTTGGAGGATTCTTGGAAGATTATATCCTCATACTCATGTCCGGATATGCGTCAAACATCAGTGTCGGACACGGATTCTTCAAAAAAAATAAAGAGTCGAAACAAAATAAGAATGCATAACAATAATCTCCATCCCTAATACAAGCTACAAACATTTAAGATGAAATGCTGATTAGACAAAGATGAGTGAGATCCTACATCTCTTTCAAAAAGCCAAAAGTTTTTGTTTGTGAATTTTTCTGTATATTATTCTCTATAAGTTTACAAGTGTTCTTCTTATAAGAAAGAATACAAACATATCTTTAGGGAATTAATTACTATAGCTAGCTGGCCTAACTAATCTCCTAATTGACTAATATTAAAAATCAGAATATTTGGTATTTACTATCTGGTTCTATTTATAGCAACTATTAACAGCTAATAAACTTTATAATATTTGGTATTGACTACCAAATCTTTCCTTTTTCAACACTCCCCCTCAAGCTGGTTTGAAGATGTCCTCCATAGTCAGCTTGCTAATTAGCCTTTCAAATTGTCTTGTAGAAAGTCCCTTTGTAAGTACATTTGCAACTTGCTTGGTAGTAGGAATATAAGGCGTACAGATTAATCCATTTTCGATCTTTTCTTTGATGAAGTGTTTGTCTATCTCCACATGCTTGTTCTATCATGAAGCACTGGATTGTGAGCTATCGAAATAGCAGTTTTATTGTCACAGTTTTATTTCATAGGCAATGGATTAGAGATCTTCAACTCTTCTAATAGTCTCTTAACACTTCACAAATTCCATGAGCAACTGATCTGAACTCAGCCTCTGCGTTGCTTCTTGCTACCACATTCTGCTTTTTACTCTGCCAGGTGACGAGGTTGCCTCCAACAAATGTACAATAGCCAGAAGTTGACCGTCTATCAAAAACACTCCTAGCCCAATCCACATCAGTATAGGCTTCAACTTGCAAATGCCCATGGGTTTTAAACTGTAGACCCCTTCCAAAGGTCCTTTTTAAGTATCTAAGAATTATATAGAATGCATTAAAGTGTTCTTGTCCAGGTGAATCATGAATTGGCTAACCTTGCTGATTGCAAACGCTATATCTGGACGTGTATGTGACAAGTAGATCAGTCTTCCAACAAGTCTCTGATACTGCTCTCTGTTCAGAATTTCTTCATCTTTAGAAGGTTGTAGCTTAAGGTAGGGCTCAATGGGTGTCTCGGCTGGTTTACTTCCTAGCAGACCTGTCTTATCAATTAAATCAAGAACATATTTACGTTGATTCAAAAATATACCTTCTTTGGATCTAGCAAACTCCATTCCTAGAAAGTATTTTAATGCACCCAAGCCCTTGATCTCGAAGTCAGTTGCAATTTTTTTTTTTAATCTCTCCAGTTCTTCATTGTCATCACCTGTCAAGATTATATCATTCATATAGACAATTAAGATTGCAACCTTGCATTCTCTACTGTGTTTATAGAACATGGTATGGTCAGCTTGGCTCTGATAGTAGCCACAACTCTTAACAGCTCTCTCAAATCTCTCAAACCAGGCTCTAGGGGACTGTTTTAGACCATATAAAGATTTTTTAGTCTACAAACTTTGTTTAGTCCTAATTTTCCCTCAAACCCAGGTGGTAGACTCATAAAAACCTCCTCCTCAAGATCTCCATTTAAAAAGGCATTTTTTACATCTAACTGGTGTAATGGCCAGCTGAAATTTACAGCCAAAGATAATAAGATTTTGATAGAGTTTATTTTGGCTACAGGCGCAAAGGTTTTCTGATAATCAATCCCATAGGTCTGGGTGAACCCTTTTGCTACTAGTCTTGCCTTGTACCTCTTTATGCTACCATCAGCTTTGCATTTCACAGTAAAGATCCACTTACAGCCTACTGTTCTTTTCTTCTTAGGTAAATCAACTATTCCTAAGTACCATTTTTTTAAGAGCATTCATCTCTTCCATCACTGCTAATTTCCAATTTGGATCATCAAGAGCTTCCTGAATGTTTCTCGGGACAAACAAGTCTGAGATTTTTGAGGTAAAAGCCCTATAATTATGAGAGAGTTTTTAATAAGACATGTATTTGGCAATAGGATATTTAGTGCAAGTTCGGGTTCCTTTCCTGACAGCTATAGGAATATCAAGATCTGATGGTTCTTGGCTAGGAGAAGTAATAGGAATTGAAGATGAGTTAGGAACAAAACTACTTGTAATATCTGGAGGTCCAGTTCTCAAAGGTAGAGTTGATCATTTCCAAGAGGAATAGGCTGACTTTGACTCTTTTGATGAGGTATTTTTCGAGTATAAACCAGAGGCTCAGTATTGGGATTTTTTTTACCCGATTGTAGTGATTCTCCCCCTGTTTCAGATATAGTAATGTTCGGCACTATATGACTGGGATTCCCTTCATTATTTTTATCACATTGTTCTTGACTTTGATTTTCGGGAATAACAGTAGGATGAGAAGAATTAGGTGAAGTAGTCAAAATCATGTTTGGTAAATGAGTAGGAGATAAATCCCAAAAATTTTCTTCCATCACCTCATTCTCCCCCTGAAGAGAATTTTTGTGAAAGTATGATTTATTTTCAAAGAAAGAGACATCCATACTCACATAAATTTTTCTTGTTTTGGGATTATAGCACTTATATCCCTTTTTATTAGGAGCATACCCTATAAAAACACATTTTCAGCCCGAGGATCAAGTTTGGACAGAGTATTACTGGGTATATGAACAAAAACAATGCAGCCAAAAACCTTTAGAGGTAAATCTGAGCATATCCTTGATAAGGGAAATGTTTTTTTGGAAACATTCTAATGGTGTGCTATATTTTAAAACACGTGTAGGCATTCTGTTAATCAAATAAGAGGCTGTTAAAACAGCTTCCCCCAAAGATATTTTGGAACATACATTGAAAACATTAAAGCACGAGCCACTTCAAGTAAATGCTTATTTTTTCTTTCAGCTATTTCGTTTGTTGAGGAGTATCAATACAAGTAGACTGATGATGTATCCCTTTTTTCTTCAAAAACCTGGCCAACATTTCATTAAAATACTCGGTTCCATTATCAGTGTGAAGAATATTAATTTTTGTTTGAAATTGAGTTTCAACCATCGCGTAAAATTCCTTAAACAGTTTTTCAACCTCATACTTTTCATTCATCAAATAAATCCAAGACAAATGTGTATGATCATCGATAAAGGTAACAAACCATTTTTTCCTAGAGATAGTTTGACTCTTGAAGGTCCCCAAACATCACTATGTATTAAATAAAATGGTTTTGAAGAAGTGTAAGGTTTTGACAAATAAATAGTACGATGACTCTTAGATAAACAACAACTTTCACAATAGAACGATAAACAATCCAAATCCATAAATAAAGTAGGAAACAAATGTTTAAGATTTGGAAAGCTAGGATGTCCTAGTCGTAAGTGCAAAAGCATTATTTGTTCATAAACAGAATTAGAATTGACATTGCTAAGACCCTGGGTCTTTTTATTACTGGAGAAGTTACCATCAAAGTAGTAAAGTCCGGCTATTATCTTAGCACTGCCAATCTTCTTCCTCGAGCTCCGATCCTGAAATTCGCAGTAAGAATCACAGAAAATTACATGACAATTAGATTCTTTGGTTAGTTTACTCACAAAAAGAAGGTTACAGGCTAGTTTAGGGACATGGAGAACAAATTTTAGATCTATTTTCTCGGATAATTTTATCAGACCTTTTCCTGCAATCGGTGAGAAGCTACCATCTGCAATTCTATTTTTTTTTCAAGGCCAGAACATGGTGAGTAAGTGCTAAAAATATTGGAAAAGTTGGTCATATGATCAGAGGCTCCAGAATGAATGATCCATGGAGTAGAATTTAAACTACAAGAAAGGGCATTAAGTGCACTACCTGTTTGTGCAAGAGAAACATTAGGAATACCAGATGAGGAATTAGATTTCAGCAATTTCAGAAGGTGGTCCATCTGCTCCTTGCTGAAAGGATTTATCTCAGCTTCATTGGCAGTGGGAATCGCCATAGCTGTTTTTGTCACTAGGCTTGTTGCTCTTCCAGTTTGCTGGTTTTCTGTGAATTTTTCAGCAAATCCCTCGAGTATGGCGTGGTTTGTTGCAGTAGTTGCACCAGACCCGTGGTTTCTCTTCTTGTTTTCGCTAAAAATTGGCTGTTTTATTGGCAGTAGCCTCAGCAACAACAAGGGTAGAACTTTCAACAAGCCCGCTAGTAGTCTTCTTTCCCAACATTACATGTCTGTTGCTCTCTTCTCTTCGAACCTCAGCAAACACCTTACCAATTGAAGGAAGTGGGGACCTGCCAATGATCCGTCCTCGTACTTCATCAAATTCCACGTTGAGTCCAGCGAGGAATTTGTAAATGCGATGAGCTTCCATGGTCTGTCTGTTATGATTGACATCTTCAGTGGATTTCCATTCATAATCATTGAACATATCCAAATCCTGCCACAAGAGCTTTAATGAATTGAAATACTTGGTGACCGAGTCTTCCCTCTGCCTAATCTCACCAAGTTTCAGGGTCAATTCGTAGACCTAAGACTGATTTCCCGAATTAGAGTACATCTGATTCACATTGTCCCAGAGTTCTTTGGCCGTGGAGTAGCACATATAGTTGGAGCCAATATCCTCGTCCATGGAGTTCACAAGCCAAGTCATCACCATTGAATTTTCTGCATCCCAGGTTGTATATGTTGGGTCTTTCGGTACTGGTGACTTCTTGTCTCCCGTCAGGTACCCAATCTTTCCCCGCCCTCTGATGTACATCCGAATGGACTGAGACCACCGTAAGTAATTGTCACCATTAAGGCGAATAATAGTTGTGATTTGAACATAATGAGAATGAGAATCAGTATTAGGGGCTTGGGTTGCAGGGTTGGTTGGTTGGGTTGTAAGGGACGGGTTTGACTCGAAGGAAATATCAGACATGGCTGATCAGCAATGAAAATATACAGAAAACAATGATTTTTTTTCTTCGAATTGCTCAGAGAGGCTCTGATACCATGTGAATTTTTCTGTATATTATTCTCTATAAGTTTACAAGGGTTCTTCTTATAACAAAGAATACAAACATATCTTTAGGGAATTAATTACTATAGCTAGCTGGCCTAACTAATCTTCTAATTGTCTAATATTAAAAATCAGAATATTTGGTATTGACTACCAAATTTGATTCTATTTACAGCAACTATTAATTGCTAATAAACCTTAGAATATTTGGTATTGACTACCAAATCTTTCCTTTTTCAACAGTCTACAAGATACTGGTATGCAACCTAAACCTATGTTCCTTTGACTCTTCATTTTTCTTAAAGTATCTGTGTCCGACACATATCCGGACATGAGTATGAGGATATGACCCTCCAAAGGCCCTCCAAATACATGTAAAACTTTAAAAAAAATTGAATATACCCGTATCCGACACTCACAATCCGTATAACATAGACCTAAACCTCAATAAAAATAACTCAGGCATTTTGGTGATCTACACAAGCATTTCTTTCGTCCATATGCAGTACTGTTACTTCCAGTCTCATCTGACTGTGGAATACCATATATGTCAACTTAGTCATAGGAGGTATGTGTCTCTTTGCAAAGAAAGCAATATGGAGATAAGCTTCGTTATCATGTTCATACACGATCGGCTGCCTGAAAACATTTGGAGAGCAACTATGATTCATAAATTGAGCTACATTTCCACTGTTCTTTCACTTTATGTTACTCGGATTCGGGTGTGAGTGTTATATGTGTTTGACACGAGTATGTTCAATTTTTTGTAAGTTTTTCCATGTATTTAGAGGATCCTTGGAAAGTCATATCCCCATACCCATGTCCGAATATATGTCGAACACGAATGTTGGACACTGATACTTCAAGAAAAATGAAGAGTCGAAACAACATAGTTTATGATTTAGGGGAGATGGAATATCAAAATCTTCAGTAATGTTAGAACTTTCCTCTCCTACTAACTCTCAGTTTCATAATTCCACTTGAAGGATTCATAGAGACGGTTTGTATGAAAAAACATAGTCATTACTTTCACCATCTCTTCGATCCTGCCTTAAGGTTTTGCAGTTACGAACGCATGGACAGGAGGGACAAGTACATTCATATAACAAGCAAGGGTTTTCGATGGACACACTAGAATCCCATTGGCAGTGTAAGGGAAATCACCTCCATTTATTTTGAATGCAAGAGGAGCAGTTAGGGTTTCCTGCTTGGCAATTGCAACCAAAAGAAGATTTTGCACTAATTCGAATGATTTCGAATACTTGACAGTAGGGAAATATGTGAAGTGAGCAGGCCCTTTTTCATCATCAAGTGAAACAGGTGTGCTTTCTGCACCTGAAGTTATCAGGTCATGAAGAATAGGTCCAACCCTTGAAGATAATACAAGTGTTTTCGACAAAATGTTCGTGAATAATTTGATTTCTCTTCATTTATGTTAATTTATCAAGTTAAATAAATGATTATGATCATGATTTTAAGGTTCGTTTACTAAACGAACAGAACACGAATAAGATATGTTCAGTTCATTTATGTTCACGAACAAACTCGTTTATGAATTGTTTAAAACTCGTTTATTGTTTGATTATAATATAATTAATAATATAATTATTTGTATTTTATTTTATTTTATTTTATTTACTTATAATTATAATTAATATTATTTTTGTTTTATTATTTTATATTTAATAATATTTGTGTTTTATTGTTTTTATTTAATAATAACTTAAAATTGATTTATTTATTTTTATTAAATTTGTTTGTTTATGAATATATTTTTAATTGTTCGCAAACATGTTCGATTATATGTTCACGAATATGTTCATTTAATTTAAATGAACGAACACGAATACACTCAATTTTAAATGAACAGAGTTCGAACACAATTTTAAAATTCTTAACGAACACGAACATTAACTGAACACAAACAAATTCAAAAATAAATAAACGAATACAAACAGAAATTTATTCGTTCAAACTCGATTCGTTTACAACCCGAAGACCGACCTTCGGAAAATTCTAACATACGTTTCTTACCGTAAGCTTCCCATCAGCTTAGATGAATTGTATCCGTCAGATTAAACATGTAAGATCTGAACCGTTGAAATAAAAAAAAAAAAAAAAAACGGGGTAACCGGTTTACCCCTTCACTTGGAAAAAACCCTTCCCCCTAAAACATCCTCCCCCGAAAATCCCTTCCCCCCCTCTGATACAAAAAAAAACGAAGAACCCTAAAATTTGTTCTCCTTTTTGTGTTTCGAAAATTTGCTTCTTCCTTTGTAATCTGATTCGAAAAATTGGTTCCCCCTTTGTAATCAGTTTGTTTTCCCTTTGTATGGTGTTTCGGAAACCCCTTCCCCCTCTGATACAAAAAATTCTGTAGAACCCTAAAATTTATTCCCCTGTTGTGTTTCGAAAATTTGGTTCCCCCTTTCTAATCAGTTCGTTTTCCCTTTCTATGGTGTTTCGAAAATATTGTTAGAACCCTAAATTTTCTTCTCCCTTGTCTGTTTCGAGATTTCCTTATCCCATTTATTTTTTTCGAAATTTGGCTTGTCCCATTGTAATCAGTTTCGAAATTTCCCTTGTGTTTCGAAAATTCCCTTGTGTTTAGAACCCTAAATCAGTTTCGAAAACCCTAACCCTTGTGTTTTTGCACAACCGAAACCCAGATAAAAAAACCCTAACCCTTGTGTTTTTGCACAACCGAAACCCCAAATATCAAACCCAACTCTTCCTCTGAAAATCATCGAACCCAGACATATTTTTGTTTGGTCATCTGGTATTTTGTTTCTTTGTTGGTATTTCAGCAATTTTTTTATATTTTTTGTGGATGATTCTAATTAATTTTGGTTTGGGGTTGTTTTTTTGTTTTTTTTGGCAGAAATATCAGCATAAATTTTGGGTGGCTGCAAGAAGAAAATTGGTAAGTTCTTGAATCAGCTTGGAAACATGTTTGCTTTGTTTGGTTGTTGGACAGGAAAAAAAGGAAGGATAAGTGGATGTGTTTTGGTTTCTCTTGAGTTTAATTGAGCCAGTGTCGGTTTCGCTATAATGTGTATTTGTTTCGTCCTAATTAGATGCATGGAAGTGGAAAACATGTCATGATGCTTAAAAATTATGCCTATTATGATTCTGCTATCGAGCATTTGATATGCCTATATTGTTTAAGCTTTTTTCGCTCTCATGGCTCCAAAGCACAACCCTGACAATTACTTTGATTGGCATGGCATCTATTACTGCATAATCTTTCATCTGATTTTTGTAAACTGTTAATTTGGTAATTTGGTTTTTGTTTTGTTGAGAGACTGAGATATTTTGGAATTGGGTTTTTGTTGCTTGAATGCATAAACTTGTTGTAAACTTGTCACTTTTTAGGGTGTTGTGCTCTCCCTGTTGGTTCGTAATATTGTCAAAATTCAATATTGATTGTCATCTGGATTTATATTTTGTGATTTTAGCATGCTTAGTTTTTGGAAATTCTTCACTTTGTCTCTGGTTTAGTAAGATTGTTCTTATAAAATAGTGTTAGTACATGATTTTCTGAATGGAACAGTGTTTGAGTCGTTGTGATTTTGTCTTGAACCGTTTGAAAAGTAATGATTTCACTTGTGGTTTTGTCTGGTATATATGTAACTTATGGTGTTGCTGCTGCATTGTTGTAATAACAGTGAGATAACATTTACTATTTTAACTGGGATTTAACAAATCTAACAAGTCATTTTTAAATAGTCCTATCATGTATAAACGAAGATAATTGAATAGTCATGTCATTTTTATTTGGCAAATCTTATCCAAGTTGTGGAGACACCATTTCAAGTAAGTAGTTGTATTTGAGCCATCGTTTATTGTCATCTATGTTGCTCCGACTCTTCATTTTTCTTGAAGTACCCATGTCCGACGCATATCCGGACATGGGTATGAGGATATGATCCTCCAAATACCCTCCAAATATATGAAAATCTTAAAAAAAATGAAACATACCCATGTCCGACACTCACACCCGAGTCTGAGTAACATAGATTGTCTATAAACTTTTGACAGCACATCTTCATTTTTCTTTACAAAGTCAATATACAGTTTCTGTGAGCAACTAGAAAGTATCTATAGTATATACTGTTGGGCATGATCTCCAAGTTGACTGTCTAAATATGTTTAGACTTTGAATGACATGTCACTCGCCAGATGCCTATATAGTATGTACCTTGTCTTGGCCAACATGAGAAGAGAAAAGAAGAAAGCTGATAGATAGGAAAAATGTCTGTTGCAAGTAGTAACCAATGCCCATACGGCCATACTGCAAACTTTTGTGTTAAATTTTTTCTAAGATAGGCCTCTAAAAGAGTATGTAATTGATATATTCCAATAGAAGTTTCTTCCAAGCTGTTTCAACAGTGAAATAATTCTGTTAGCTTTCTTTGTAAATTGCTGCAATTTCTTGGCCCAATAATCGACTTCTTACCATTTTGAAATGGACGGAGTGGGTTCTTTGCTCTCTTATGCCAAAAATATTAATAAATAAGATAAACAATAATCACTATTAAAGTGGTATTTTCCCATATATTTTAAATTGTGAATTTCCTATGATCTTATATTTAAGTTGAATCTTTTGGACTATTGTTAATTGATTTTAGATTGGATGCTTAACATGGTATCAGAGTCCAAGTTTTGTTTATTATTCTCGTCTTATATTCCTTTTGAGTTTGTCATATAGTAGGCTACTCTGTCTTCGTTTATACATGATAGGACTTGTTAGATTTGTTAAATCCCAGATTTCTCAGTCTTATATTTAAGTTTAAGCCTCTTTACTTGGTTTTAAATAGTCATGTCATTTTTAAATTTTGTCTTTTTAAGATAATTGAATATGAACTTTTAATGAATATGAACTTTTAATACGGATAAGATTATGCCTCTAGGCAGAGAAAATTTTATTAACTTTTTATGCAGAATTAGTTATCCTGATGTACTTGTTTTGTATTATAAATTATAATTTATTGTATGTCTAAAGTTGAGAAATTTGCAAACGTTTGTTTGATTTTATTAAAGATTCAAAGAGATGGACAAAGTTGATGAAAATGTGCAGCTTCAGCAGACTGAATCCAGCATGAAGGTTGTAAAACCGAGGGGTGCATTTTTGAATTACTAGTAAGTAACTATACCTGGTGGTTTTAAGTTGAATTCATTAGACATTGTATGTTGTTATATTTGGATTTAAAGAGTGCGAGTTACATATTTTATGTTAATCGCTTTATACAGCATAAATGAATGCAAAGGAGATGTAGAAGACAAAGGGAAAATGTCATTGAAGGTGAGTACTATTTTATGTATCGTTTGTGTGGACACTAAGTTATAAAGTGTTACTAAAATCATGGTTTTTTGATGTGTATGTGAATTAATTGGAATTGTTTTTTTCATAGGTTCGTAAGCTGGCAGCAAAATGGAAAGTGCTGCCTACACAGGAGAAGCTGCCGTTTATAGAGCAGACTGTTGCACAACAAGAGCAGTACAAAAATGAAGTGCAACAGTTAAAAAGACAGAAATTAGATGATGAAAAAAAGAAGGTAATAATTAAATAAAAAAATGTTATATTGAATAAATAATAGTTACAACTGAAGTATGATGTTATATTGCTATGTATTTTTAATGAATGTACTTTATGTGTAGGGCTTTGTTGCGACACGCTGTAGCCCATTTAATTTGTGCAAGCTCTTTAAGCAATTGAAGGAAAAACATATTGAAGGTGCAGTGGAAAGCATAGGGTTCGGTCCCTTGCTACTGTTGAAAGATGGAAAGCTTCCAAGAGAGCTGTGTGAAAATTTGGTTCAGAACTTTAATGTTGCAACCAGCTCCATGGAAGTGGATGGCGAAAGTATCCCTTTCATAGTGGAGGATGTGGAAGGTATTCTAGGTTTAGCAAACGAGGGAGTAGAGGTTTCAACTGTAATGGAAAGAGAAGACGCTGAAGTCTTGTGTAATAAGTTTAATATTCCAACTCATCGAAAGATGAGTTTTGTTAGGCTAGAGCAAGAAATTTTGGAGTTCGAGGCCGACTGTGAAGAGCTAAAGGCCAGGCTCCTCTTATATATCGTTGGACGGTTTTTGTGTCCAACGACTGAAGGGGGGCCATCGAAAGAGTATTATTATTGTTTGACGGAGGATGGCCTGAATGGAAAATTGAACTGGGCAAAACATGTTCATGAGAAGCTTCTTCTTGGTATTAGAAGTTTTCATGCTAGGAAGATGAAATCATCCAAAGTGTACTTAACCGGTTGCCTGCTCTTATTGGTGGTAAGTATAATATTTTAAATCTTCGTTTTTCCTAATGCAATCTTGATTTGAATTAATTTGGAATGGAATTAAATTAGAAGTATAAGTTATATTGACTAAATTGTAATAATTTGAGTAGATAAGGTTCTATGACCATATTTCCGGAGTTCGGAGTACGAAAGAGGCAACGTCCACTTTTGTTCCTCGCATTAGTGCATGGGGAACGGATGAGGTCGTCTCTTCAATTTCCCATTCAAGAGACTTCCGTGTTGGCTTCAAATCCAAGGTGACATTAGTTATCTAAGTTGTATTAATTTATTGTTAGTGACTAAAACTTATATATGAATTATGTAGTTTGATTAATTTATGATTTCATGAAAATAAGGGTATTCATATCACCGAAGAACATCAGAGTGAGCGGCCGATAGAAGAGGAGCAGAATCGGTATCATACTGACTTACAGGTAAGTCGGTTAATTAGATCTTCATGTCTAATTCATAGAGATTGCAAGAAATCTATAAATTATGTATATACTTCACGAATTGCATTAAGTGTATGTACTATGTTTATTTTTAATTATTTTCCAGGCTTTAAGAGAGTCCATGAAAAGTCTGGAAGCCAGTGTGACAGAACAACTGAATAGAATGTCGGAAGACATGAAGTCGATGCAGGAAAAAATTAATGCTCTTTTATCGAGATCTGTTGAGGTCAAAACTGGCGGTGAAACCAGTTTGCAAAAAAAGGATGAGGAAGGAGGCATCGTTGAGGTCGGTGGGCAGAGCACGGAGTTGAAAACACCAGGTGGTGAGTTGGAGTCCTCCATCGAGATCATTGAGCGCAAAGCGGAAGAGGGAGATGGAGATTTAACTACACCAGTGAGAACTGATATCAACAATCCAAGCTCAAGTTGTCCTGCCCCACGGAAAAAGAAGGTATATATATTAACTTATTTGTAATTCAATAATACTTAGATATGCTATAAAATAACTAATTTGTTTATGGCATTTTATATGATTACATATTATAGGGTCAATCTGGCAAGAAAAACCAAATTGTTAGGTCAAGGTCAACATTTGCTTCTGGTGTTAGTGGGATAGTTACGCGAGCGAGATCAACTTTCTTGTGATATTTGCACTCCCGTCCGCAGGACTGTTTATGTTTCTTTGAATAGACCAATCATGCATGTAGGCATGATATGCTTATACAACATTTATTTTTTCCGCCTTTCATTGCAATCTTTGTGAATGCATACACTGAATATATATTGATATGTAATTCAATTTATATATGTTTAAGTATATACATTTATTACATAAGTGTGATATGTATAATTACTAATTAGCAGTACCATATGCCGTATGTTTGTACAAATAAATATTTAAAGGTTACCGCGAGGAGGGCCGCTGTCAAAATTCCGAAAGAATTAGATGAACTTGATACTGCAATTTGCAATTATGTGTGGAACAGTAATGTTGATCCAAGGTATGTTGATGATATTATTTTATTTAAAACTAATGTTTTGATTTTAAGTTGATATGGATTTCGATATTTTATTTATTCTTTATATGAGTTTATATTGTAGTGAAGTTGTAGTTCAATTCGGTGCAACATTTGCATCAATCGAGGAATTTGGCTCCTTGCGCCCAAAACAATGGGTAACTTCAGTGGTAAGTGTAATATATTTTTTCATCGAACTTCATGATTGTCTTTGTAGTAGTGAAATGTGTTTAATGAGTTGTTCCTGCCCTAGATTATTGACCTTGTCGGTGAGTCAATGGCCTACTATTGTAAAGCTTCGACTTTGTCAACAAGGAGATGGTATTTTCCGGCCGCATTTTCTGTGAGTATATTTCTCATTGTTTGTTTTTTGCATATAGTTTAACTTGTTTCAAGAAACATGAACCTTATGTTTATTCTTTGCAGACTCATATCTTGTCAACCGAATGCAATGCGAAAGAGCTGATTAAGTATTTTAAAGGACAATTCATTCGTATGGGATCCTTGACTGACTGTTACAAGGTGAGGACATGGAAATCTCTTTATATGCGTACGATCGGAATTATGTTATATAACGTAATAACCTGCTAATAATGATTATCTAATTTCGTTGCAGATCTTTATACCAATGAATGAGATGAACACGCATTGGTATTTGTGTGTGATAGATATGCTAGAGAAGGAAGCGAAAGTGTTGGATACCTTGCCGCGCAATGTTGCAAATAAACAAAGAGTTGCAGATGTGACTCGTGTGGTAAGATAAATACATGTTGTATTAAATTATATTTCTTCGCACTTGCGAACATATTGTAATTCATGATTTTGGTTTACGACGACACATTTATAATTTATTCTAATTTCACTTCGAACAGATATCCGCGTGTGCAAAATTGTTTACTGACCCTCTCATGACATCATTGGTTGGTAGTCCAATGGTGCCATTTCATGAGTTGAAAATTGTGAATCCAGAGAGGGTTCCTCTGCAAAGCAACGGGTAACATAACTCTCTCACTATTTGAATACCTTGTTTTCCATTATGTAACTGAATTATAAAAGCTACTATTCTTGAAATTGCATACAGTTATGATTGCGGAATGTGGGTTGCTGCTTTCATGCAAAATCTACATAATACTGACTATAAATTTGTGGTATGCTATTCTCATTGCTGTTAGTTATTTCAATATTTTGTCATATGTTGGGTCATTGGAAAATTTGATTCCCGTTGTATGTATTCGTATGTAGCGTTTAAACGTGTGGGACAGATTTTTATTACTCTCTGAGCTGATAAACCATGAGGAGAACACTTTACGGAAAAGGGTATGTGATGCTGCTCTAACCCTCCATAAAGCTAGGATATCTCCTCGTACAAAGCTGTTGCAGAAGTCAGTTGGCAAGTTTAAGCTATGAAGTAGGTAATTTATTTCAATAAATCATATAATTTGTCATGTTTCGTTCTCAGTATATAGACACTGTTACATGTGCCCTAGTCGAAGTTGAAAATTGTTCAAATATGTTAGCTGTCAGGATTTTACTTTTAATTTCTTTTTTTGGGTAGGGGATGATTATGAAATGAGTTTGGGTAGATATGAAAATCTCTTTTGAGTTTTGCGGTGTTTAAAACAGATTTGAATTCCTTGCTTAATCTTAGAACCAATTAGTTAGATTATCACAGTTTGATTCTTAAAACTGTTTGAATTATGTCTATGGATATTTTCTGACTTATTTGAGAAGATCAATAAGGCATGCCAACAATTTAAGAATGGACATGCCTCATTGAAATAGTATGGCGAACAGTCTAATGGTTTTCATGTTTTATTGACAAAATATGCTTAAATTAATGTTCGGCACTCTTGTTTAGGTGACCTTTTAGGGGCCATATTAGCTGTTACCATATAGTAAATTTAATGTGTTTTTTCAACATCTTGTTTTCTTGATCTCTGTGTTAATGTAAATATGTGGTTTCTGGTTTTGTTTTACTTCTGCAAGGCCTAGTTATTGCAATACTATATGCATGTCAGAACTTTGTGAAAGTGTAAGCTACTTATGTTTGCGTGCTGAAAAGTTCATACAAACAAGTGAAGATCTAATTGCCTCATTTGTAGATGGTTTTTCTGACTTTCAGGGTATCCATATGAGAATTCATGCTAGTGAAAAAGCGGTGCTGGAAATGGAAAAGCTTGCAATGGTGGAAAGTGTTAAGATATGGAAGCTTGCAATGCTGAAATGAGACAGAGTGAAAAAGAGGCACGTGAGTGCTAGACAAGAAGGGGGGGAAGTTGGCCATCGACTCAGTAACAATGTCAAAATGCAGAGACCAACACCTGAAATTTTTGAAGAGGACAATGAGATGATGACAACTGATTTAAAAGGTTGTTGAGAACTGAAATTTCTGTTGTTTTTGGTTATTAAATTAGTGTTCTAGAGTTTTGGTCCGTCAAAAATCTGTTGTTTCTGTTGTTCTGGAGTATTGAAAATATGGCTACTTGGGTTGTGGTGGAGGTGGTTATAATCTCTTGTATTTTAAGTTTGTTTCAGCAGAAGAATCAGTTCAGAAATATGTATTTTTTGCTCTCATAACTTCATGTTTTTGATATGGCTGAGTTGGACAGTGTTATAGATTGTGATGTGGCATCGCCTTTGCGCTGTTTCTCAGCAGAAAAATATACAATGTAAATGCTATTGGTTCCTCATGAGATATGCTGTGGTGAAAATAAGCTAGAACCAATAATGGTCACTGGCCAGACACTAAAAAATACAAAAAGAAAATTAGCAACTAGCCAACAGCATTATGCATCGGTCCCTTTCCTTTTTACATAGCCAAAGATGAAGATGCAGAAACCAACACCTTTTAGGCAGTGGTATTACTAAAAGAAGACATTCCTCAGTCATAATAAACTGTTCAAGTTCTGGCCTCAACATCCTTCATCAACCCTGCTATTACCACCAAATGACTTACTTATCTAAACAGTTATAATAAACACAACAACAACCACAACAAAAAAGAACTAAACTACACATGTTCAAGTTCTAAAAACTGATTCAAGCTATTCCATTCCTGTATTGTCTGTATTTTGCTCATTTTCTTGTTGCTCCAGAAAGATGAAGATGTGGTGCTGATGTTGAAGGAAAATTTGACTGCAAAGTTAACCCAAATAGAAAAAAAAGAAACAAAAAGAGTGAATGATGATATATTAATTTGACACTCTCATTATGGAAACAAGTGCATATTGAACTCTCACAATTGTATCTTAGACTTCACCTACTAACTTGGTTATCTAAACCAGGTAGAGAAGTCTGATTGTTTAGCTTCATTATATCTTTCTGGGTAATTGCTGAATGAAAAAGAGTCGTCCTAAAAGTATTAAATATAACGTTAGTCATATGCTGAACAATTAATTATTTCATTGAGCGCAGTACCCGAAACCAATATAAGCGTAGAACATATAAAAATAAACATTACCTGCATCTTCTCGTTCTCTTCAGCATGCATAGTTGGGAAAAAGGCTTTCGTCTCCACTTCACATTCTCCCTATGAGGATTTAAAGTAATTACTCACCGAACATCATACTGTTAAAACTTTAAAAACAGAAATTATAAGTAATGTAAATCTCACATGTTGTACTGAATATTGGAACTCATTGTCAGTATTAGAAGTAAGGTTGTCGAAACCATCACTTTGCATTCCAAGTTTCAAAAGTGGGCAAGTAACTTTACTATGTCCCTCCATTCTGCAGTACCCACACTTTCTGAGTTTTGACGGTGTTTGCTTTTTCCGTACTTCTTTCCCTTTACCCCGTCTCGTAATAGGGTCTAGTACTTTTCCCATCTTTGAGATCTCAGCTACGGGATCATTCAGCTCACACAATTCCTCCATTTCAACAGTCAATCTATTAATTTCACTTCTTGCTCTATTAAACGACTCACCTGTTTTGGATGCTACGTAGCACATTCGGTTACAACTACTACTTAGTGATGCATACCGCACCATTTGCATCATCTCGGGTGCAACATCATTCTGCACAAACGATGGGGCACACAGTTTGGCATTTTTCGTCCATCGATGCATAATCAAAGATGCAGGAATATCAGACATATCTTCAAGCTTCATCACATGAATTTGATGCCTACAAGGCAACCCAACTGTCTCAAATTTTTGGCACGAACACTCAATAGTTTGCGCAGCTGCATCAAAGACAACTACAACCCTTCGGTCAGGTTCCCTGTACTTAGCTAAATAATAGGTCCGCGTTAATTCATTTTCTACAATTGGTTCACGGATACGATACAACGTCTCCTGCTGAAGCTCGTCTTGGAAAAGAGAGAATGATTCCCTTGTGTACATAGTTGCCGCATGACCTTCAATGTCATCTAACTTGCTTAAATGGGTTGGCCTTGTTTCCTTACTGAAGTAATCAGCCTCCAATTCCTTCGTCCGCATTCTACTAACCCCTTGATCAATTGAACGAACAAAGTCAATATATGTTTTTTTGGACTTCAAGTATATAGCAAGCGAAGCGTTCAAGGACTCACACCTTTGTGTGGTTCGTAATGTCCCAAAAAATTGTCCTGTAATATATGCTTGTGCCCACATATCCCTAGTTCTATCTTTTTCGACTATCCAAGGGTGCTTTTCAACATTAAATTTTCTGATCATTACAGTCCACTCACGTTCAAAATCATTCGGTGTCCACCATGAAGTCATGCATCTAGAAAATGCCTTAGCAAATAATGGATCACTGATATTTGCCTGTGCATTGCGAGCTAGGTGCCACGTACAAAGTCTGTGTCTAGCATCGGGAAAAACAGTTCTAATTGCTCTTTGCATTGCCCTATCCCCGTCAGTAACAACTGAAATAGGACGTTTCTTATGCATTGCTTCTAGGAAAGTTCTCAAAACCCACACAAAGCTATCAGTTGTCTCATCAGCAAGTACAGCAACTCCAAAAACAATTGTTTGATGATGGTGATTGACACCGACTATAGGCATCAGAGGCCTATCATAAGCATTCTTCTTATACGTGGTGTCGAACGCTATAACATCCCCAAAGCATGCATAGTCCGACCGTGAAGTAGCATCTGCCCAAAAGAGATTATGCAATCGCGTATCATCATCAGTGCTATATTTCATATAAAAACCAATATCCAATTCCTTCTTCATTTCAAAGTAAGAAATAACAGCATTCACATCGCCATCCGCTATTTCAGCTTTACTGCAGGCATGTAGCGCGTTGTATAGGTCTTTTGCAACAAAACCAACATTTTCGAATCCACCAGCTTCTTGAACAAGGTAGTTCATGATCTGTGATGTACAGACCCCAACAGATTTCATAGCTTTAGCTTCAGCTAAATCTGAATCTTTAATTTCTCGATGTGACGGAATAAAATGTTTATGCGATGAATCACACATATCATGATTATGAACATCCTCACAGTATGTGATTACCCACTTCCCAAAACACTGCATGTTGACACGTACACTAGCCTTACATCCGGTTCTAGACAACGGTCTAGCATTTCTTTTACGATTGCAGTGTTCTATTTTGTCAATCTTGAATCCTTCTTTTGTACAACAAAATTGTTGACCTACAAGATCACCAGTATCATTACGTCTTGTACTTCCCCGACGAACACCAAAACCCTTCTGAAAAGCGTATGCCTTGTAAAATTCCCATGCAGCATCCAATGAATCAAAACTCATACCTATCATATCTTCTCTACATAATGTACTGAA
This sequence comes from Fremontodendron californicum, assembly GCA_030761205.1. NCBI lineage: Eukaryota > Viridiplantae > Streptophyta > Magnoliopsida > Malvales > Malvaceae > Fremontodendron > Fremontodendron californicum. Next base: position 4,555,440 of record JAULJL010000048.1, on the reverse strand, counting down.
ATCCTTATTATTATGAGAAATTGAACCTTCACATTCAACAGCATTAGGAGATTCTGAATTCGAAGGACATTCCTCATGAAATTCTTGTGTTCTAGAATCCATTATAATTCTGAAGAAAAATAAAAACAAAAAAACATATATCATTCTTCGGCAATACATTAAATTGTACCACGTACAAAATTTAGATATTGCCTAAAGAAGTAAAATTAACATGTAAATGCTATAACTTAAACATTGTATTAAGTAACCCATCAAAATCACTACCCATGAAAATATGCAATTATGAATATTAAATAATTTATAACCACTATAATAACCGGTTTCATGAGAATTGTATTAGTTAAACATTCTATTCACTAACATTTGAAAATATTTTTTAATATTACACATTTTATAAGAACTAACAAAGCTGCTTCCATGAAAATTATATAACTTCAACATTGTATACTAACCTTTTGTATGGAATATTTGGTTGAATAATGTGCTTCAATAAAGCGGGGCTGATGCGCTTTTGTAGAACAGAAACCACGTCTGTTGAACAATGTAGAAGCCTAAACCTGTCTCAGCAAATAAGAGAACAAAACGAATATCTCAGCAAACTAAAGTAGGTGAGTAAACAAAACCAATATCTCAGCAACTAAAGTAGGTGAGTAATAAGGAATGCATTTAATATAGAGATGTAGTAATTTAAACAATGTCATTAATTATCTTGACCTACCATATGTAATTCTCTGTTAACAATTTAAAGAAGTGGGTGAAGCAATATTATCCAATTAAATATGTCTATGTAAGTTAAAATAATGTTATTTTATCTGTAACTAAATCAATAATTATTTTTATTAATGTTAAGTGATAAAAAAATAATTTCTAAACATATAAATTTTTATTTTTATTTTTAATGTAATTTATTATATTTATATTTTATTTAGCACGTTTATATGTTAAGTAATCAAATTTGTAATGATTTGTTATATTTAGATGTAATTTTTTATATTTATATGTAATTCGGGATTTTTCCATGTTCATACGTAATTTATCAAGTCCATATGTAATTCTCCAAGTTCATATGTAATTTTCCATGTCCATATGTAATTCGGGATTTTTCCAAGTTCATACGTAATTTATCAAGTCCATATGTAATTCTCCAAGTTCATATGTAATTTTCCATGTCCATATGTAATTCGGGATTTTTCCAAGTTCATACGTAATTTATCAAGTCCATATGTAATTCTCCAAGTGCATATGTAATTTTCCATGTCCATATGTAATTCGGGAATTTTCCAAGTTCATACGTAATTTATCAAGTCCATATGTAATTCTCCAAGTGCATATGTAATTTTCCATGTCCATATGTAATTCGGGAATTTTCCATGTTCATACGTAATTTATCAAGTCCATATGTAATTCTCCAAGTGCATATGTAATTTTCCATGTCCATATGTAATTCGGGATTTTTCCATGTTCATACGTAATTTATCAAGTCCATATGTAATTCTCCAAGTTCATATGTAATTCTCTGTTAACAATTTAAAGAAGTGGGTGAAGCAATATTATCCAATTAAATATGTCTATGTAAGTTAAAATAATGTTATTTTATCTGTAACTAAATCAATAATTATTTTTATTAATGTTAAGTGATAAAAAAATAATTTCTAAACATATAAATTTTTATTTTTATTTTTAATGTAATTTATTATATTTATATTTTATTTAGCACGTTTATATGTTAAGTAATCAAATTTGTAATGATTTGTTATATTTAGATGTAATTTTTTATATTTATATGTAATTCGGGATTTTTCCATGTTCATACGTAATTTATCAAGTCCATATGTAATTCTCCAAGTTCATATGTAATTTTCCATGTCCATATGTAATTCGGGATTTTTCCAAGTTCATACGTAATTTATCAAGTCCATATGTAATTCTCCAAGTTCATATGTAATTTTCCATGTCCATATGTAATTCGGGATTTTTCCAAGTTCATACGTAATTTATCAAGTCCATATGTAATTCTCCAAGTGCATATGTAATTTTCCATGTCCATATGTAATTCGGGAATTTTCCAAGTTCATACGTAATTTATCAAGTCCATATGTAATTCTCCAAGTGCATATGTAATTTTCCATGTCCATATGTAATTCGGGAATTTTCCATGTTCATACGTAATTTATCAAGTCCATATGTAATTCTCCAAGTGCATATGTAATTTTCCATGTCCATATGTAATTCGGGATTTTTCCATGTTCATACGTAATTTATCAAGTCCATATGTAATTCTCCAAGTTCATATGTAATTTTCCATGTCCATATGTAATTCGGGATTTTTCCAAGTTCATACGTAATTTATCAAGTCCATATGTAATTCTCCAAGTGCATATGTAATTTTCCATGTCCATATGTAATTCGGGAATTTTCCATGTTCATACGTAATTTATCAAGTCCATATGTAATTCTCCAAGTGCATATGTAATTTTCCATGTCCATATGTAATTCGGGATTTTTCCATGTTCATACGTAATTTATCAAGTCCATATGTAATTCTCCAAGTTCATATGTAATTTTCCATGTCCATATGTAATTCGGGATTTTTCCATGTTCATACGTAATTTATCAAGTCCATATGTAATTCTCCAAGTTCATATGTAATTTTCCATGTCCATATGTAATTCGGGATTTTTCCAAGTTCATACGTAATTTATCAAGTCCATATGTAATTCTCCAAGTTCATATGTAATTTTCCATGTCCATATGTAATTCGAGATTTTTCCAAGTTCATACGTAATTTATCAAGTCCATATGTAATTCTCCAAGTGCATATGTAATTTTCCATGTCCATATGTAATTCGGGATTTTTCCATGTTCATACGTAATTTATCAAGTCCATATGTAATTCTCCAAGTTCATATGTAATTTTCCATGTCCATATGTAATTCGGGATTTTTCCAAGTTCATATGTAATTTATCAAGTCCATATGTAATTCTCCAAGTTCATATGTAATTTTCCATGTCCATATGTAATTCGGGAATTTTCCAAGTTCATACGTAATTTATCAAGTCCATATGTAATTCTCCAAGTGCATATGTAATTTTCCATGTCCATATGTAATTCGGGATTTTTCCAAGTTCATACGTAATTTATCAAGTCCATATGTAATTCTCCAAGTTCATATGTAATTTTCCATGTCCATATGTAATTCGGGATTTTTCCAAGTTCATACGTAATTTATCAAGTCCATATGTAATTCTCCAAGTTCATATGTAATTTTCCATGTCCATATGTAATTCGGGATTTTTCCAAGTTCATATGTAATTTATCAAGTCCATATGTAATTCTCCAAGTTCATATGTAATTTTCCATGTCCATATGTAATTCGGGAATTTTCCAAGTTCATACGTAATTTATCAAGTCCATATGTAATTCTCCAAGTGCATATGTAATTTTCCATGTCCATATGTAATTCGGGAATTTTCCATGTTCATACGTAATTTATCAAGTCCATATGTAATTCTCCAAGTTCATATGTAATTTTCCATGTCCATATGTAATTCGGGAATTTTCCATGTTGATACGTAATTTATCAAGTCCATATGTAATTCTCCAAGTGCATATGTAATTTTCCATGTCCATATGTAATTCGGGATTTTTCCATGTTCATACGTAATTTATCAAGTCCATATGTAATTCTCCAAGTTCATATGTAATTTTCCATGTCCATATGTAATTCGGGATTTTTCCATGTTCATACGTAATTTATCAAGTCCATATGTAATTCTCCAAGTTCATATGTAATTTTCCATGTCCATATGTAATTCGGGATTTTTCCAAGTTCATATGTAATTTATCAAGTCCATATGTAATTCTCCAAGTTCATATGTAATTTTCCATGTCCATATGTAATTCGGGATTTTTCCAAGTTCATACGTAATTTATCAAGTCCATATGTAATTCTCCAAGTGCATATGTAATTTTCCATGTCCATATGTAATTCGGGATTTTTCCAAGTTCATACGTAATTTATCAACTCCATATGTAATTCTCCAAGTGCATATGTAATTTTCCATGTCCATATGTAATTCGGGAATTTTCCATGTTCATACGTAATTTATCAAGTCCATATGTAATTCTCCAAGTTCATATGTAATTTTCCATGTCCATATGTAATTCGGGAATTTTCCATGTTGATACGTAATTTATCAAGTCCATATGTAATTCTCCAAGTGCATATGTAATTTTCCATGTCCATATGTAATTCGGGATTTTTCCATGTTCATACGTAATTTATCAAGTCCATATGTAATTCTCCAAGTTCATATGTAATTTTCCATGTCCATATGTAATTCGGGATTTTTCCATGTTCATACGTAATTTATCAAGTCCATATGTAATTCTCCAAGTTCATATGTAATTTTCCATGCCCATATGTAATTCGGGATTTTTCCAAGTTCATATGTAATTTATCAAGTCCATATGTAATTCTCCAAGTTCATATGTAATTTTCCATGTCCATATGTAATTCGGGATTTTTCCAAGTTCATACGTAATTTATCAAGTCCATATGTAATTCTCCAAGTGCATATGTAATTTTCCATGTCCATATGTAATTCGGGATTTTTCCAAGTTCATACGTAATTTATCAACTCCATATGTAATTCTCCAAGTGCATATGTAATTTTCCATGTCCATATGTAATTCGGGAATTTTCCATGTTCATACGTAATTTATCAAGTCCATATGTAATTCTCCAAGTGCATATGTAATTTTCCATGTCCATATGTAATTCGGGAATTTTCCATGTTCATACGTAATTTATCAAGTCCATATGTAATTCTCCAAGTGCATATGTAATTTTCCATGTCCATATGTAATTCGGGATTTTTCCAAGTTCATACGTAATTTATCAAGTCCATATGTAATTCTCCAAGTGCATATGTAATTTTCCATGTCCATATGTAATTCGGGATTTTTCCAAGTTCATACGTAATTTATCAAGTCCATATGTAATTCTCCAAGTGCATATGTAATTTTCCATGTCCATATGTAATTCGGGATTTTTCCATGTTCATACGTAATTTATCAAGTCCATATGTAATTCTCCAAGTTCATATGTAATTTTCCATGTCCATATGTAATTCGGGATTTTTCCAAGTTCATATGTAATTTATCAAGTCCATATGTAATTCTCCAAGTTCATATGTAATTTTCCATGTCCATATGTAATTCGGGAATTTTCCAAGTTCATACGTAATTTATCAAGTCCATATGTAATTCTCCAAGTGCATATGTAATTTTCCATGTCCATATGTAATTCGGGATTTTTCCATGTTCATACGTAATTTATCAAGTCCATATGTAATTCTCCAAGTTCATATGTAATTTTCCATGTCCATATGTAATTCGGGAATTTTCCAAGTTCATATGTAATTTATCAAGTCCATATGTAATTCTCCAAGTGCATATGTAATTTTCCATGTCCATATGTAATTCGGGATTTTTCCAAGTTCATACGTAATTTATCAAGTTCATATGTAATTCTCCAAGTGCATATGTAATTTTCCATGTCCATATGTAATTCGGGATTTTTCCATGTTCATACGTAATTTATCAAGTCCATATGTAATTCTCCAAGTGCATATGTAATTTTCCATGTCCATATGTAATTCAGGATTTTTCCATGTTCATACGTAATTTATCAAGTCCATATGTAATTCTCCAAGTTCATATGTAATTGTCCATGTCCATATGTAATTCTTCATATGTAATTTTTCAAGTTCATATGTAATTTATCAAGTCCATATGTAATTTTTCAACTTCTCAAGTTGATATGTAATTTTTCATGTTTGATATGTAATTCGTCCAAGTTGATATGTAATTTATCAAGTGCATATGTAAAAATTTGTGACCTGGTAACCTGCTACACAGGTTTCCCATTTTGGAGCTTACCACAACCTTACCGTAAGAAACTTACGGTAGAACTCCCCCCGACCTTCTTTCCACTTCTGAGTAGATTTCCAAGTAGCAAAAGAAACTGTCTGCCCAGGGATCCTAACCAGTTTATACTTGAACATATTACAACCTGATTTCCCCTTCTCCATCCATGACTCTTGGATCTTGGAAAACCCTTCATATCCATCAACCTTCGACGATTGATGGATAGCATCCTTGAAACCCCGAATGACTCTTACTTCATTGCCTCGGTGCAAGCTCCTTTCCAAAGCAAGATTGCCTCTTTCAAGCTATATTACTCAGATTCTTCATTTTCTTTAAAATATTTGTGTAAGACACCTGTGTTCGACACATATTCGGACATTAGTATTGGGGTATGATCCTCCAAATCACCCTTGATAATCATGTAGTCAATGCCAGCCATGGATTGAGAATGCAACCCCACCAAACACAACTCCATTGGGAAGTAGGGTTGTAAATGAACCGAGCTTGAACGAATAGGTCTCTGTTCGTGTTCGTTTATTTATTTTTGAACTTGTTTGTGTTCGTTTCGTTTCGTTTTGTTAAGGATTTTTAAATTGTGTCCAAGCTCTGTTCGTTTAAAATTGAGTGTGTTCGCTTTCGTTCATTTAAATTAAATGAACTTGTTCGTGAACATTAAATGAAAATGTTCATGAACATATAATCGAATATATTCGCGAACAATTAAAAATATGTTCATGCATAATAAACAAACAAATCTAAACAATTTTAACAAACAAACAAACAAATAAAAAAAAATCAATCAATCAATTTTAAATTATTATTAAATATAAAATAATAAAATACAAATATAATTAAATTTAAGTTATTATTAAATTATTAAATTTAAGTTATTAAATAATATTATAAGTAAATAAAATAAAAATACAAATAAAAATATTATTAATTATTATTATAATCGAACAATAAAGGAGCTTTATTAAATAAATTTTAAATGATTAATAAACGAGTTTGTTCGTGAACATAAATAAATTGAACAGATCTTGTTCGTCTTCGGTTCGTTTAATAAACGAGCCTTAAAATTATGTTCAAAATCGTTTATTTAACTTGATAAACGAATAAAAATCGAACTGTTCACGAACCATTGGTCGAATATTATATACATTTACACCCTTATTCGAAAGAAAAAGACCAGGAACAGCCCCGATTCGCTTCTTCATGTTAGTCCGCACCCCTTTGCTCAACATGATGTTGCCAGCTTTCAAGTCTGCGCGCTTAATAATTGCCGGAATGCGATTCCTTGGCAATCTTCTTCCATTTGGCTAAGCTTTCTCCTAAGTGCATCAAACCTCAAAACGCACATTTTCAACCAATTCCCTTTTACCATCTTCTCGTTAGGATAAACTAATTCCAGTTACTGAGAACTCCGAATCTTTGCTCCTCTTTTCGCCTTCTTTTTAACACAACTTGATCCAGCTGATTTGTGTTGCCATATGTACCCATTGGTGCCACATTTTGGCCATTAGAAGGTTCTGCTCTAAATGATCGAATCGGCAAAGCAAAGCAGTTGGACTGATATCATTTTGGTTAAGGTGTGATCCACTAAATGGGAAAGAAAAAAAAAATGGCGAAAACCCATATGGGAAAGGGCCATTAGATAGGAGGTACACAAACAAAAGGAGGACCCTCAGATGCCTGTTACATCGAGTTTCATATTTTGAAAGACAAAATTTATTAAACACCTAATTTTGTACTAGTATATTTCAGTCAAAACTTGTCATTGGGCCCAAATTATCTCGGGCGAGATTTCAAGTTTCTAAGTTTATATTCAAAGTTGACTCATTTTTTTATTTTTTATTTTTTCAAACTTCATTGCCAAATCTTTTCTAGTCATTTTGGATTTAAATTAGCTTGAGTGAGTTAAGGTGAAAGATTTCGAGATTTGGATCCAAAAATAGACCTGCTCATAGGTCGGGCCGCGGTCCAATTTTTTTTCAATTTCTTTGCTCAAGCCAGGCCCTAGGTCGGGTCGGGCCGGTAGGTCCGAATTTACTGTTCATCGAATTTAAAAAATATATATTTTTTATATTTTTATAATTATAATTAAAATTAAATAAAATAATAATATTATAATAAAAAAACACTGTTTCGGATCGGGCAGGGCCGGCCCAGAACAAATAAATCCTGCCCAAGCTCGGCGGGCTGCCCGGCCCATGAGCAGGTCTATCCCAAAGCCCAAAGTCACTTTTTAGCAAAATATTTATCCATTTCGTTATAATTTAATCATTTACTATTTATTACGGGTCCAATTTCATCTTTGAAAATTAAAATATAATAAACACTGATTAAGATCATATATATATATATAAATATAATTAATGTATTATTTTTTTTTGAATTTAATAAAAATAATATATTAAATATAATTTTTTTGTTTTAAAATAATAAATAAATATCCTTAATCAATACTTATAACCACCGTCTAAATTGACCTACATTAAAATCCATTACCATTTCTCGAGATAATTTAGGTTCTAATTATTTTGAGCACGTTTTTAGTTGGATATCAAAAACATTTTTCAAACCTTGGAGTCTCGATCTTAGAAGTTCGGGTTAAGCCTCAGAAGTCAAATCTAGTCAAATCCTAAAACCTAATCCGGGGTCAAACATAGTCAACATAATCAAATCCGGTCAACCCTCAATCAAACCCAAAACCTAAAATTCTCAAAATCATAAACCCTAACATGAAACCATAATCTTGGTCAACTTTGGGTCAAACCCAAAAATTTAAACCCTAATCCTAACAAAAAAGGACAAAAGTGGAAAATTTTAAAAATGCATAAAAGAAAGAACTTAAATTTTCTCATTGGTTGCTCATGACTTAAGTTTAGTTTAGAATTGTTATTGGCACAATTTTTTAAATCAAAAATTTTATTTTGTCGCAAACTTTGAAGTCAAAAGTTGCGTTATGCAATACTAAACAAGTAAAAAAATTTAACTTTAGCCATTAAAATCATGATTTGATAACCCAATTCAAAAAGCAAAAAACAAAAAAAAAAACTTTTACGAAAACTGACTTTTGAATGAAATGATTTTTTAATCCTCATATCTCTAAACTTTTATTATTTTAAACATATATTTTTTTTAACATTTCAATTCCTCACAACACTATTTTACAACAATGCTAAACATTTAAAAATTCTTAAACCATATTTTTTCATCACACTTTTTTCAATCCAAAATTTTTTCAACTACAATGCTAAACCAACCTTTAGAGCAGCTCCCAAAAAAAAAAAAAAAAAAAAACCAAATTGGTCACCCCTTTCTTTCATCCCAACCAACCCTTTGCCGGATTGAGTAAATTTGCTAGAATGGAAATAACTTTTAAAACAAAACAAAACATTCAATAACGTGAGGGAAAAAAAGAAACGAAAAATGGCAGCGGCTCGCATTATAAAGGTAACGACTGAACCATCTCTCATTCACCAAGCAATAGTTTTGACATAAAACATTTGATATCAAAAAAGGGTATCATAACTCCATAAACCATTTAGCACCCAATGGCCAATACAACAACTTTAACTTAAATTCCAAAGGAGATTGGTCCCTTGTGTTTTTGGCTTCACAATCTTCTATCTACCTATTTATCTATTTCATTATAAGGATATCATAAATTGTAGTACTAGTAGTTCCTTTTCTATAACAAAATCCTCTTAACATTGTTATGGGGGCTAAGCTAGACTACCAAGAAATGATCCTCACCTATCAGAGAACTGAAAATCCTTCAGCAAAACAGCCTTTTAACCACCCGGATGCCGACCCGACCATGCAACCATCAATCTCAAGAACATTAGAGTAGGGCAAATCTACTATTATTTCTTCCATTAAGAGTAAATTTGCTGGAATGCATCATCTCTACTTAATAAGTCGGAAGGCTGATAATTAGTCTAAAGAGTCTTGCTTGTGTTAACCTGATTATAACTCGTCGTGGAACTCTGATTCTACGTTAGCTTCTTCATTGGTTGAGCTATCTGAGTTCCCAGCTGGTTCGTCATTTTGAGAGGTATCCTTCTCGGGAATTGAGTCGGAACTTTTTGCATTCTCTGAATTGGTCTCAGTTTCATTCTTTACGGGCTTCTCAACTTTAGGCTTTGGCTTGGGAATTCTCTTAATGCTCGCAGCCTAAACAAACAGCAATATATTAAACACAAGTTATGTGCATTTAAGGAAACTACTTAGTAAGAATATCCTTATTTCCAGTATTAATCAACTAGAACAGGCAACCATACCTTGTCTTGCAAACTGAATACCTCCTCGTATACTTCTTCAGATGTGAAAACCGGTGTGCTGAATCCAGACATCCTGGAGAGATGGTCAGCAATTTAAGTCATTAAGTTGAACATGTAAGAACAAGGTTGGAAAGTAGGAGTAAAAATGAGAACCTTGATAGGTGACAGGAAATATATGTTTCTCAGAGCACGTGATTAAAAATTTATCGATTAAGTCTCAGATGCAGAAAAGAAAATATTCAACGATAAAATGGTCACTAATATTCTTTACCAACAATTAGTTGAATGCTTAGCAAAAAAGAAACCAGAACCAGAAAACTATTGACTTTGACAATTTATAAGCACTAAAACAAAATAAACTAGGGGGAAAAAGATAAGAGAAGGGTTAGGGTGTCATTAAGGGTCGCAAATGGGTGGGCATATAAACGAGTCTTAAATGGGCTGGGTTATCATAAACCATTTCATTATTATTATTTTTAACCATTAAAATTGTGTCCAGGACTTGGAATTTTCAAGTTGTCAAGGCCTTGTTTTGTTTTTGTTTTTTGTTTTTTGTTTTTTGAATTATGTGGAGAGAGAAAAAGGGAAACAGAGGTGGAAGGAAAAAGCGAGGGGAGGGGCCGAACTGGTCCTCCCGGCACTGATCGTACGATGGAAAGAGCCAAATCTGGCTCTCCACAGGCCAAATCAGGGGGCTTTATCTCCCCCACCTCCATTCTTTATCCCTATTCTTCTGTCCAAAAAAAATAATCCTTGTATCTTCATTAAATTCAAAAAAGAAAAATCAAATGTCAAAAAAAGACTAACTTTAATGGCCTTGATAATTTAACTATGAAAAATAAATAATAATAATATATCTATGAAGTTTATGATAGATACTATTATGATGTGTTTTTTTTTTTTTTTACTTAGTTTTCTTGTCATAAAAAGTTTCTTTTTTATTTTACCTTCCACCTATGCAAATGACCTATGAATTATTACAAGGGAAAATATATTTTTTTAAAAAGTGAAGCTTTTAAGAGCTTACATTGTTTTAATACAATTTTTTAAAAAATAATAAAGATTAAGTAGGCAAGTTGGACCTTGCCCGTATAAATGGGTAATGGACAGGTGGAATTTAGAATACAACTTAGAGAGGTTAGTGTGTTTATCCTATCATGCATATATCTAAAAAAAATTAAAGAAGTTAACCAATGTTCATTATGAAGATCCTACATCTCACCATGCTATAAAAATGACTTTTAACATCATACTAATAGCAATAACTTACTTCTTCTGCTCAGCCTCCTTCTCATCCAACCAAGTCTTGAACTTGTCCATATTGATCGACAACTGAAAAGCAAAACGTTTATAAGTTTTGCCACAAGCATAATCAGATACCTAACCTAGAAAATATCACAAAGAGAATTTTAAATGTGAACAAATACCTCGTCTATTCTGTCTTTCGGCAGCCAAGGTTTGTCTGTCTCCCACCCACGAATAGTCTACACACAGTTACCCACAAAAGTAAATATCCATGTAGCAATTAACTATATCTTAAAGCCAACTAATGACTAACCATGTGGCAAACATGACAAGTGTAGTCAAATGCAAAAGCTTAATCTAATAATCAATGTGGCACTACAAATTCATCAAAAAGATAATATACTTAAACAAAAGTAAATAATGCAATCCAAAAGGGGCAAATGTTTTCTAAGGGCAGTTAGGAAACAATAATAGAATGCTAAGTAGCAACTTTAATCTAAACTGATGCCACAATAATGTATTTTGTTAGTTTACACTAGAACTTCTGTTTTTTTTTGGGTACAAGAAGGAGCACTACGGCTCGAACATAGGATACCTACCCATACCCCACCCTTATAACTTAAGCTAAGCCCAAGTGGCTCTGAATTCTTTTAACATCAATAGAAAATAATATAATTCTTTAACATCTAGGAAAAGTAAAGCATGGGCAAGACATAGACGAACGCTATTGTTTAGTGATGTTAATGATTAAGTTTGGGTTTGTTATCATATCAAGCTTGGAGTTCTCCACTATAATTAGGTGTCAGAGGTAACTTCTTCATGGAAACTGTTCCAATGGTTGAAGGAAATATGATAAAAGATTCTGAGTGGAGAAGAGCAGGATGTAGAGGGTACCTCAATTTCCAACATTTCTTATATGGAGATGGGCTGTGAAGATTTTCAGACTAATAAGTCCGAATAGGTTTAAAAAAAGTTAGATTGGTGAGTAATTCAAACTATCTGTGAAAATTGGAAGAGGAGAAGATTCAAATCAGTGTCCCCAGAAAGGAAGGGTAGCAGTAATTGAAGGAAGGCTAGCTAGTGAGAGAGTTGGGAATTACCAAGGTCGGAATTTGTGTTCATTACTACAATGGAGTTGGAGGAGGAAAGGAGGTAAAACAGGAATGTAGGATGTCTTTTGGTTTATGGATCTGAGTTTGGTGTCTTGGAACTTGAGGAGAATGACCCCTCCAAAAGATCTATCGCAAAGAATTAACTAATAAGGTAATGATGTAGGACCACCTTAAAGAAGTATTAAGGCATTTATAGCTATTTTTGGTATTTTGCAATTAAATTGGAGTTTGTGGGTTGCAAGTTAAAATTACTTTGAGTTGGTAATTTCTTAGCATCTTGGGAGCATGATTTATTGAGATATTTTACTGCATATAGATCTTCTCTCCACCTATTCTTCCTCCCTAATTTCTCCCTCATTCTTTTTCTATCCTTCACCTTTCCTCTGGTTCTCTGATTCTTCCACTTTTCTGCCTATTTCTCTCTCTATTTTCAATCTTCTAGCCTCTCGCTAGTTTTTCATCCAATGACCTATGCAAAACTAGATAACTTTTGGTATCCATATTTGGTACATTCAAAGAAGTACAAGGAGGATTAAGGCATTAGTTATACTGAACCTGAGATCTCTACCCCCCAAAGAGTAACAACTAAACCAAACCTAAGTTGCTAGATAACATTTAGTAAAAAGCATGTTACAAATAAACAATCTGAAGTACCTGTTGCAATTCAGTAAGGTATCGCCGAGCAACTTCTACTGCTTCTGGCCGTGCAGTCAACTCTTTAAATCTAAACATTAGTCACAATAATTGTTTCACTCCACCATTCTTAAACCTTTAATGCATGATTGTTCAGACTATAGTTGACACAATTAAAAAAGAAAAAATAATCCTAAGAAAATAGAGGATACCGGAAAAATATTGGGTCAGCAGTAGCTTTTAACAAATTTAGGCGTTCTTGGAACTCCGTGGCACTCGCATCTTCGCCATCAGTATACAGCCATTCTTGAACCTGAAACAATAAAAAGTGCCCTATGTTTAATTTTAATCAAAGTAAACTGACTAAAACAATCTCTGAAAAGATGGACTAACCTCATCAAGTTTTTTGATAACAGATTGGCGTTCATCATTTGAAGATATTTTTTCAAAGTCTTCAGATGTTTCAAGCTGGTATAAGAATAAAGCAACAAAAAATAAAATTAATATGATATCAGATTAACTAAAATTACTTTTTGTTCTCTAAAAGAAAGACTGAATGCCATGGACAACTGACCACTTATACAATCAACCAAACATAATGAAAATTGAATAAACAAGTGCAGAAACTACAACAATTTCTGGTTATGCAGAAAATCTGAACAGTTCCATTTTAAATAAGAAAGGTGAGACATAACTCAAAAAACATCCATCATCAGGGAATGCAAATATAACAACTAAATAAACTTTAACAGAAAAAAAAAATTGAACCTTCTCTTTCGTAGCATATATATATTCTTCAAGGTTATTTTTTAACTCTGCTGTTCTTCTTCGCTCTGCATCCTTCTTGTCCAATGCTTCCAATTTAAGTTTAGCATCAGCCAAAGATTCTTTTGAAAGAGACATTCCAGGTCCCATTGTTTTCTCCACTATCTACAATGAAAAGAAAATGAGAAAAGGGATAAGATAAAAAAAAAAATGCAACAAAAATGAGCTAATACAGAAATATTTTCTAGCAAAAGCAAGGCAAATAATCGCATTTAATTAAATGTTCTAACATAGTCCACTTGTTTGCACCTTCAGTGGAATTTTGAAGGTCCTCTTCTTTAGTTTTCTTTCGGTACCAAGATCCATTGTACTTGGTTCTTCAACAGTGCTGTTAGTTGCATTACTAATCCCACCATCTGACTCCAAGTTATTGTTACTTTGTTCAGAAGTGTTTTTAGTACCAACATCAACAGATACATTGGGAGAAGCACTGGTTGTATTCTCTACGGTCAAATTCCTTTTAGGAACTTCTATCCATTCTGAAATTTGAATAACAGCATCTGCTTGATCCAAAGAAAGAATTCCACTTCTACTAAGAGAGAAATGCAAATTTGTTTTGATGGGAGCAGACAAATTCCGAGATGAGTACCTATGTAAGGCAGATGAACAAAAGAACTTGATTATTTCTTGCAGAAAGAGTAAAATCAAATTGTAATAAAGCATCAAGTAGGTGTTTTCTATGAATTAATTAATAATATATAATTTCAAGATCACAATGGATCTATGATAAGATCGTTATTTACAGCGGAATGATATACAAAGTCAACAAATCTCACTGAATACAAAATAAGATTTATGGCTACACAAACCGTTGAGGGTAGTTCTAGATCTGGTCCAAGACGAACTGTTGTAGGGGATTTTTTGAAACCATTGAATTCGGAATATGGTAATAACCACAACTGATAAGTTAACATTTGACCCTCACCCTCCCACTCCAAAAAGTATGAACAATCCAAAGCAAACTACAAAACAAAAAGGTTTCCATTCCTGAATCATTTTCATTTGTTTCAAATGTTATGATATCGGAACTTTTATATGGTTTCAAAATCCCCTTCAAAAGAAACTAAACCAAACCATTAACACCCCAAACATTGAAAGATGATAGAGATCTGCATAGATCCTTACTTTTCGGCTGCATCTGTTAAACCAGACACTGCATACTGAGCAAATACAGGGGAGGAAAGCCCTGGAGGTAAAAGATCTTCATGATCATAGGCAAGTGACACTTCAAAATCTTTGCTATGATTAAAGGACTTGAAAATCTGTAAAGGGAAAGTTAGACATTACCATTAGTAAAACTACTAAGAAGATGAGTACTCTTTTTAGTCCCTACCTCTACATGGGTTCAAACAACACATTATTTTACCTTACTGGGAAGTTTTTTCATCCTTGGCACAAGTAAAAGCCTAGTGGCCTCATCTTTTGAAAGATCAGGCCCATCTAATTCAACAACAAAACTGTAGGAGGAACCATCAATCATCCCCAGCTTACGATTCAACTTAATTCCATCACTTAAATTTGCAGCATGTAGCGCAGCACCAAGAACAATAGCTTCATCAGCATCCAGATGTTTGTCCAGATCTTTCCTTCCAAAATATTCCTGAAGCTTAGCCTGTTAAGGATAAAGGGAGTTTGCTTTCACATTGTCCTTCATCAACTAATCATAATTTAATTTAAGGAATTACAAAGCTGAGACCCTTTTAGCAAGATCATCTTCTGGTAACTAATTGAGTCACACTGGCATAAAGTACAACTTATTATGATGCAGGGAATCTGAATTTATACCAAATATGCATCTTGCTTTTTTTTGCTTTCCTTTTTTTTTTTTTCGGTGGGGGTTGGGTGCACAGCACAATGGTGAACTGTTTATGAAGGCAGATATTTCAAGATCTTAAATATACATAGACACAAGCAAAACAAGAAAAGAGAAAAATAAGATCTCTAGTTATAGCTACAGAAAATTTGATATCAAAAAATTCTTTCATGTCGAAAACTCGAGCAAACATGAGTTATTTATTTTATCAGCCTACTATTAATATATTAATGGAAATGGAAGCTTCCTAAACATGACATGAAAACCTCAACAATCTAAAAATAATTCTAGAAAATGGTTCGAGAAGTTTTCCTGTAAAATTTTCACCAGGATTTACAAGATTAGATTTACTTTATGATTTGTAAACTCTTATTTCAAACACAGACATGCGACGAACAGGACTTCAACTCAACCAGGTCAAAGGAAACAAGAATAAATAGATTTTATATCACACTTCCATGCGTATAGAAATGTGAACCTTTAAATAAACAAGTGCAACTAAGATAATCTACATGACACAAGGAAACCTTCTTTCTATGCTTTCCTAATCTTACATGATTTGTTTCTGCATATATGCAAAAGTAGGAGAAAATGTAGAACAAACCTGCAACTTTGGAACTCTAGTAGCACCTCCAATCAGCTCCACGGCATATATATCATCAGCTTGCAAACCTGAATGCTTAAGCACTTCTTTCAGAGGTATAAGAGATTTATCCCAAAGGTCTGCACAGAGCTCCTCAAACTTCTCACGAGTTATGGTGCTCCTGAAGGGAAGAAAATAAGGCCGTCATATTCAAATCTGGAAGTTGCCATAACAATAGACACCTAGCTGTCCTCCATCACTTATTTGATAAGAAAAATCAAAACAAATCATAACTTCTAAGGACTGGATGAGAATGAAAGGGCAGAGTGATTAGGGAGAAGCGAACAAGGAAAAACAATAAGCACAGCATCATTAGCGTCCTGGACAGCCGACTGATTATGATGAGATACAAAAACACAAGTACTCTATTCCTCTTTTCCTGCCTAAAATCGTAAAGAACAATTAATAGATATATATTTTTTCCTTATCATTTTTGCAAACTCCACAGAAACTATAATATTTCTTTAAGGAATGATCAAAGGCCCTATAGGGGTAGACAAAAGAAAGCAATGTCTATTTTAAATTGTCCAGGGATTCTTACATGATATCCTGGCATCAATAAGAAAGAAATATGAAACAAGTTACAAGAGAATATTGAAAGAAGAAAATGTTGATCCCAGATAAGCAAGTACAGAAGCAGCTAAGACTAGTCAACAGTTTTAGAGAAACATTTTAGTATCTCAAAGCTTGGCTTCAATCATAAATTTACTTTTCAAGAAGAATATGTAACACTATGGATCTTATAGATAGTAACTCGAAATGTTTCAGTTATTTCGAGCGGCTAGTGGGTTTATAAAAGGAATTCCTAAGCTACCTCAAAGCACAAATACTTGGAAACAGAAATCATGAGCCTTTACAGAATCAACTTTCCCAGGTACATTACAAAGTCATACTCCACCTCAAGTTTTCTTTCATGGAACAGAAATATACAAATCTATACAATAACAGGAACATGAAACGTCGGAAGCATGTATTGAAAATTAGATAAGATGATTTAAAGGCTACATACCTGAAGTCCCGATCATCGTAGAGGGATTCAACAGATATTGGAGCCGCTGTATTTGCACTTAAAATTTCTTTTGTACGCTTAACCTGTTTCTTCAACTTAGCCATTGCCTTGGGATACTTCCTCACATCAACCCCATTTCCAACTTGTTTATTGAACTCGTCTGCAAAATACTCCACCAGCCGTAATTCCATGTTCTGTCCTCCTAGTTCTGAGTCCCATCTAACATCCTTCACCTGAAAAAGATGTTAAATGTTAATGGCCATGGAACAATAGCCAGACGTGGTATAATGTAATATTAAACTGTGAGACCAGATCTGAATAATAGGCTGCAGCCAGTTTGTTAGAGTTATCAGAAGGATAAATACAAAGCCCAATTGATTATTATCCTAGAAATAATGAAGATGCAGGAGCACTCTTCCTTTAGGAACAGCTATCAGTTGAAAAGCATTTCTAAAAGTGATGGGGTTGTGAAAAAAGTTCTTGTTAAGTGGAAACATAAGCCAACAAGAACGAACATATGGATTACAGTCATGAAATTACAGCAATTTGTAATCTTTAATCAAATTTTTTGTAAGTTTAAACTAAATCAGACCCAAGTTCTTCTCAGCATGGAAGGTATTGATGCAGTCAAAGAAAAGCCTCCTCAAAATCTTTTCAAAACAAGAAGATGATATACAATTGCTAGAATAGTAGACAACTCATTATTTGTTTAATTACAATCTTATTTAGAAGCCGAAAACTATTCTTTTCGAAAGCGTTATAAAAGAATAGACTACGGGAACCTTTTGAAACATTGAAGCTTAAGAGCAACCTAAGTTTCTAGCCTCTTGGTATTTCTAATTATAGAATTATTGATTAACAGAATAAAGAAAGCAATGATCAATCTAATTCACTGATTTAATTACAGATTGTCAACTATCACATTTCAATTCCTAACAAATGCATTCATTAATCCCTATAACACGTTAACATATTACCACACTACCAGCAATTGATTTCAAGTCGAATGCTTAACAGAATAAAGAAAATAGCAAAAGTAAATTAAAAACACTTTCCAAAAATTGTAATTTTTTTTCTTTTTACCTGAAATTGGTTGACGGAAACAGTTTTCCCAAACTCCTTAGCATTATAAGCAGAATAATAAACAAGAGCTGCATTAGTGCTACTCGAACCCATATCATAAAAAATCACATGTCTCGACCCATTCGAGAAATCTTTATCGATCCCATACTGTAATGCCGCCCCCGAATGCTCATTTATCAACGAAATCACGTTTATTCCGGCCAATTCCGCCGCCCTCAACAACCCTTTCCTCTCCGCTTGTGCAAAATACGGCGGCACCGAAATAACCGCATCTTTAACCGTCACTTTCGAATGAAACTCCGCCAAATTCGACGCGTACTTCAAAATCATCCCCAACAGCTCCTCAACGGAGTAAGCAACGTCGTTCGAAACTCGAATCTTCGCGGCGCCTCTAGAATCTTCTATTACATCAAACGGAAGGTACATTGAATCGGAAAATCGCTTGACATCTTGATATGGCTTCCCAAGCATGTCTCGAAGATTGGAGAACACTTTGTCGGGATAACGAGCTACGATTCCGGCGGCTTCTTCACCGAGTAAGCGAGTTTCCGATTGGAATGCGACTAAGGCTGGGGATTTTCGCTTGGACATCTCGTTGATGGCAATGGTGATTGGACTTTGGCCGGGTTTTAGATTCACGACGGCGACTTTTACCCATTCTGAACCTAGATCTATGCTAGAAACAGCGGATTCCGACTTAATTAAGAATAACGATAGCAGGGATAGGAATATCCCTAATCTAAATAACATATTCCTCATAAGAATTACTTAAAAAAAATTCTTTGATTTTTTTTTGGGGGGGTAAGAAATGGAGAGAAGAGAAGAGGCGAAGGTTGTTGACTCAGGGTCAGGGGTCTGCTAGGGGGTTATGATTCTATATATAGAGAGCTGACGAGGGAGTGGTCTGACGTGGAATGTACAAGTTAAATGTCCTATGAAAATAAGCCACGTGGAAAAATAGACACGTGGCGATATATGAGATGCTTAGATGTGTTGTGCTTTCGTGTTCGTTACTTGGTCGTTTGCGTTGCGGCTTCCTTGGGCAAATTGCTTTTGAAATTTGGCCACCCTTCCTATACGATTAATATTTATTATTAATATTTTAATAAATTAACTGTTAAATTTAGTGAGTAATCGTATTTATAATACAAGTAAGGTTTTGAATCAATTTCGATCCAAAATATATTTTTTTAATATATATTTAATGGTTAAAAATTTTTTATATTAAAAAAATAATTAGATATTTTTAATTTATTCAAAATTCGATATGCAGATATTTTTAATTTATTCAAAATTCGATGGACATAATCTACATGAATAGAGCATAAAATATACGATCGAATTAAATAAATAAAATAATATAAAAATTTATAAAAACGTATAAAATTAATTTAATTTTATGTTAATAAAAATAGATCCTTTCAAAAAAAAAATAGTGAATATTAATACAATAACAACATGATTATTACTTTTTTATAACGCGGTCAACAATATCCGTAATCACCTCCATCATAATTTTAAGGGGCAATTTTCCACATCGATATAATACATTCAAGTTTTACTTTTAAAATGCCTCTTGTAACAAAGCCAATTGGGTCGAGTCAGACCATTCGAATAACAAAAAAATTTGCTTACTCAGGCAAGTCCAAGTCCAAGCTCGGATTCAACTCGATCCAATTTGCAAGCTCATTTTATTATTTAAAATATTTTATATTTATATATTTTCATTATTAATTTAAATAAAATTTTTATTATTATTTAAATAATAATCCGAGTCAAGTCGAGCCGGTTTGAATTATAAAAAACATATCTCATATTTGGCTCAACTCGGATCGAATTTATCAAAATAGATGAATTGTAAGACCCTTGTAAGTACGAGATCAATTCGAGACAATTATAACATGCGGATGGCTCGAGGTTAAACTTTGAAATGCCTATAGAAAGGATGGGCTACCATGTGGTACACATGTTGTATGATAAATTGTAGAGTTGGGGGTTTAATCGAGTGATTAAGTGATTTAGCCCTAAATTGACTAAAAGTCAGGATAGGGGAAAGTCCGTAAAATGTGATAATTTAACTTCACATAGTGTTGATATGTGATATAACATTATTTGGGAGTGTTAGAACAAGAATCGGCAGAAAAATTGATAAAATGTGAACCAGGGGTATTTTGGTTATTTTACCCAAAATTTTGTTTTTAGCCCGTAAATGATACCAATGGACTAAGTGATCATATAGGATCATAATATGATGTATAGATCAAAAATTGGACATTAAAATCAAATTCGAAAGCTAAAATTGTCTAATTCGTCATTTAGTGACGTTAGCGTAAATTACCATAAAAACATGGTTCGGGATTTTTCGGAACTGATCCAAACACATGGACATATGTTATAACATATGAGGATTATGTATATGACAAGAAAAATAAAAAACAGAGTTGAAACCGGATACGTCCTTAAGTAACCTAAAGGAATGAAAATCGAGAACTGACCGTGGGAAGGTCCGAAAAAGGTTTTAAATGGATCAATGGATTAATACAGACATAAAATGATGTTAGTAAGCTACTGGTGAAATCAAAATAAAAATCAGAGCTAAAACAAAAAAAGTCAAAATGTTGACCCATTGGCGCTCTGAGGCCCGGATTTGGGTTTCAGGATATCAAAAAATTACTTGAACATGCAGATCAGTATATTATCATATTTGGAACATATTCGTGTCAAGAAAAGTGAAAAACAGGCTTCCGAACGTTAAAATTACACGTTGGCCCGCTAAGGTACTAAAAGACAAAACAGGGGCAAAATGGTCATTTGACCATGGCTCGCTTATTAAGTCTGAAAATCAGACTTCTTCCTCCCCCATTTTCAGGTGAAAACCAGAAAAGAGAGAAAAAAAGAGGGGAAGCCATGGAAGCTTGCTTCCAAGCTTTCTCTCTCCTCCGTTTACTAGGCAAATCACCAAATTTTTCAAAGATTTCACAAACCCAAAGGTAACTTTTTGTTCTAAGCTTGATTTTGATATTATATTTTGAAGATTTTCCCTTTAACTATGAGAAACCATGTGGGCTAAAAATTGGTGGTGGTGAACCACCTTGTTGCCACCATTTTTTTCCGCCACGGGAGGTGTTCCTCCGCCTCCTTAAACCATAAATTAGTATTGGATAGCTTTGAATCAACATTTAGAGGCTAAAACAAGTTTGGCCGAAACCCTAGCTTGCCCATGAGGTGGTGCCGCCACCTTCCTTGGTTGTTCGAGGCCACCGTTAGCTTTGCTGTCATCGTGTGAGCAACTTTCTAGTTGATTGTTGCTCCGAATTTTAATCCGAGCCATGTGTAAAAATTTATTTGTAAAAATTCTTAAGCTGAAATTTTTTGGATAGCAGCTAACTATTATAAATAATGGGAATTTGAGTGTCCCGTAGTTGTAAAATATTTACAGAATATTCTAATGATGTCATAGGTACCCATATCGTGGAGTTCATCCGGGATCGCGAAAAAGTCACGAAAGTGCCGCTTTAATACTCGAAACAACACAGTGAGTATTTAGGTTAATCTATGAGATACTTGTTGTTTTATATGCATTGTTGATTGATATGGATATTCAAACATGAAAGATTGCTCGGATTACGAAAATGGTAAGTTTCGAACCTTACGCGGATCAAAGACGTAAGTGTGGTGTTAATATGGTTACATGAGGTAAGTGTTGTGGAGTTGAATAATAATGAATGTGAGCTATTTGAAATGCTCGGATATGCTTAATTTAGATGTTGGGCAAGGTACGGATTATGGTTGTACTTGTCGGATTAAAGAAACAATAATATGGAATTGTGTTTGAGGCATTATGGTTACTAATTTGTGAAATTGGTTGATGAATGATATTGTATAGGATGGTTGAGTATTTAAGAATAGTTCGACATTGTAGATTAAATGTTATGCACACAAGTTGTTTGATAAAATGTCTAAGTGAAATTGTAATGCTTGTAAACATAAGTAGAAATATGCTAGTGTAGAAGCTGTTACCTAGCATATTATATAAATCATTTAATAAGATAAACAAATTTAATTCATCATGTTATTGTTGTACGGACAGGGTGATGTCCGGGATGCTATTATTGCACGGAAAGGGTGATGTCCGGGATGCTATTATTGTACGGACAAGGTGATGTCTAGGATGCTATTATTGTACGGACAGGGTGATGTTCGGGATGCTATTGTTGTACGGACAGGGTGATGTCCGAGATGCTATTGTTGTATGGATAGGGTGATGTCCGAGATGCTACTATTGTACGGACAAGGTGATATCCGGGATGTTATTATTTTACGGACAGGATGATGTCCGGAATGCTATTGTGGTACGGACAGGATGAGTTCGGGATGGTACGGACAGGATGAGTCCGGGATGATATGGACAAGATAGTCCGGGATGACAAATATTACGGACTGGTATAAGTCCGGGATGTTTTGATGTTATAGTCATGAAAAATTCCTAAATGATAATTATAGAGGTATACACGTAAAATTGAGTGTTAGATATTTTTGGCTATTGATTCTAGCTGGCCAATGTCCCATTTATATTCAGCGTTCAGCATAGAATATTTCATATGGGACAAATAATTTTTATATGTCCGAGAACAATTTTTAAATATTACTTTTTGGTTAATTAAACATACTTGATATGTATTGTTTATGCTTTAATGGTTAAGAAAGGAAGCATGAATCTTCCAAGTACTCTTCCTAGTTACCTTATGCTCACTGAGTCTTTCGGCTCACTCCGTTTATTTTCATTCTTTTTCAGATCCTGATAGACCCAGCTCTTTCCAGATTTTGGATAGCTAGCTGCTTGTATACTTGTGGTATGCGGATTGACCCAGGACGTGGTAAGCAGTGGCGGTGGTGGGATACATTTTGCAGTCACTAGGGTATCATGGGTCCTATGCATTTTGTGTATGATGTATATGTACTTTATATTTTGTAAACTGATGTATCTAAGTAATATATGATGTATAACGGCCACGGAGGCCTAGTATGATCTGGTGATGCTTATGCCGTCATGATATAATATAAATGTATGTTTGTATATAAGATGTCATAAAGGTTGAGTCTGCTGCGGGGCATCTTGGTTACTCCCTATCGAAGGTGTCCAAACCGAGATGTCATGTGTTGATGATTATTACATTGCAAATGTTGATGATTGAGCGGCAAACCCCCATGTAGAATGAGTTTATGCCGAAATTTTGTTTGATTTGGTTTCTTGGGTATATTCAGGCTTCGGAGGCAGGGGCATACCTTGTCTCTGGCCAGTCACATGCCCTGAATTTGGGGTGCGACACGAATAACCCAACTCATGAATAGATATACTTATATATCAAAAACAATAATATTTTTAAATTTTAAAAAATATATTATATAATTGAAGTATGTACTGATTTATTATTATTTATTACTCACAAGTAAAATGGTGGATTGTCTATACTTTTTTGAGCAAAAATTTTAATTTTAATTTTTATCTCTCTCAATGCACAAATCTTTTTAAATCGATTTTAATCTTTTATTAGATAACTAAATTAAAATGAAGATCACCATCTTGGGCAAATTTATACGAATATTGCTATAAAAAAAAAAATCAAACTACCTATGTTTTGAAATTATTTACAAAAATACGCTTAAAAAATATCAAGGGAAGTCGTCATATCATATGGCGACTTCCCTTGATATTTAAAAATAAAAAATAAAAATCAAAGAAGGGAAATCGCCATATGATATGGCGACTTCCCTTCATGTTTAAAAAAAAAAATTGATTAAAATAGATTAGAAGTCGCCATATGATATGGCGACTTCTGGTCATGTTTTTTCATTTTTTTTTTTTAAATTTGTAGTTCGGAAGTCGCCATATGATATAGCGACTTCCGAGCTAATTTTTTTTTTTTAAAAATTTTTAAAAGTGTTACTGCTTTAAAACGGTAAAAAAAAAATATTTTATATTTAATTTTACAAAATTAAAATTTTAAATAATAAATTAAAATAATAATTTTACAAAACTAAAAAATTTAAAAAAATTATATCGTTTTCCAAACTATTTTTTTTTATAAATTTAAAAATTAATAATAAAATTTAAGCAACAAAAATAATGAATAATAATTTAAAATTACAAAAAGTACGTTTATTCTAATTATTTACGGAATAGCTCTCATATCGCGTGGTGTTGAGCAACAATGTCGAGCTCTCCTATTGCGTGGTGGTTGCACCTATCGTTCAACCTCGTTAGTGGCACGTATTCATTGTCAACCTCGTCCTCGACCTACCGCCACTGGTTCTAGTTGTATGTCATCCGCATGCTCACCTACATCAGTCGATGGAAACGCACTACTAGAGGAACCCATATGTTCTGCATCAAAAAATAGAAACCCACTTCTCGAGGAGCCAGCATCTAGTCCACCCATAAAGGGAACCTGACTACTAGATGGACCTAGAAATGATGTAGTATCAAATGATGATGCAGGGGTTCCAAACTGATACATTGTAGTTAGATATGCTGAACTTGGACTTGGGGTGAGGAGCTAATCATCTAACCTCATCATTGGCGGTGATGGTCGGTAACACTCATCAACATCAAATCCGGGGTGACTGATGGAATGATGATGACTGGATGCTACGCCATGTTCTGGTTGAGGTTCAGGATGACTAAATGACATTCTCGATGCAGTGAATTTCGTCGCATGTGATGAGGCCAGTTGACGCTTCCGCCCATGTTGTCGGCTATGTCTAGGAACTTCCATTTCGTGTGTAGGAGGGACTGGATTTGAAGTCTGTCCGAAAAATGGCATACTCCTAATATCCTTAAACTTCGACGGTGGACAAACAAAAGGCCGACCTTCATTTTATACCATCTTATGTAATCAACAGATGAGTTGAAACTATTACGAACAATGGGTATACCTGTCGGAATTCGTTCAAAATGTTAATTCTAGATCAATTGTCGATGCTTCGTAGGCCAAAATACTTCATGACGCCCACACATATCAATCTTATGAACCTTATCAAGGTCTATCGGTGGTTGCGGAATTGGTTGTTTCATCCCAAATTGTCACAACAGCCTGTCAGTGTGGTGTCACTCTATATATGTAAAGCATATCAATGCTGTGTTTGCTTTCCATATATTACAATTATTGTAGGCATCCGATAGGAGGCATGCCATAATTTTATTTAAAGAATATGGCATCCACATAAACTGCGAATAATTATTACAAATTATTAGTTTCATATGGATTAAATACAAAAAGACTTGAATGTAACAATCGAAACATTTACCTTATGATATCCTACTCGATCTAGTCGTGATCTTATACTTGGAAGGTCGAGCGAAATATCGTTACAATCTTTAGGATAACTCCACCTGTTAAAATGCATATAAAATCTTAATAGACTTAATAAAAATACAAGTTCGGCAAAATTAATAAAATAGTCAAGATTATTACCTGCTTGCAAGGGGGTATACAAGCGAAAAATTACCGCGCAGAGTAATAAATGGCAGTCGATGCCAAACCCATGACTGCAGAAGCAGTAAATATCCACCTATGTCATGGCTCTTTGAAACTGTAGCCCAGCACAGTTCTTTACACAAAAACCCCAAACACGCAGAACCCTAACTATAATTTGCTGCATGCTCTAAATCACGAAGCAATGGAAGATACATTAAATGTACCCGACTGCTCGATTTGTCGGGCATTAGCATTCCTCCAATCAAACGTAAAATATATGTTCTAGCATCATATTTTACTTCTTCTTCACTTACGTTTTCGAGGAGATTTTGCAATGACTGCAGTCACGTTTTTGTCACCATTGAGCCCTTGAGACACTCTTCCGGAGGTACAACGCCCAATAAATTTTGACATTCTGCATTCCAATCTAGAAAACTTGCGCCTGTAACTGTCATGTCATCCACTGGTAGTCCAAGTTGGAGCGCAACATCTTCTAAAGTGATCGTGCATTCACCACACGAAAAATGAAAATTGTGCGTCTCGGGTCTCCATCGTTCAACCAACGCACTAATTAAGTCCGACAGAAACATACATTGATGAATTTGACTTGCATAATAAAATTCGGCACTCTTTAAGATAATAGATGGATGCGGATCTTAAAAAAAAAATTCCTCGAACTTAAGACGCGAACAGGATCCTATTGATAATTAATTAAATTAAATAATTATAAAATTATAAAAAAATTAATAATGAAATCTCTTTGAAATATAATGATAATTAATTATAAAATTATTATTATAAATAATAATTTTATAAAAAATTAATAACAAAATTAATAAAAAATTAATAACAATTATAATGATAATTAATTAAATATAAAAAATTATAAAAAATTTACTAACCTCTTGACATATAATCGCGAATATGTGATTACCTTGCAACCTCAATAATGATGAAGCCATTTTTAAATCAACAATAAGAGAAATTTTGAGATTTTTTTTGTATGAAATAAAAGGAAGAGAAGAGAATTTGAGAGTTTGTATGAAAAAAATGAATATAAGGGGGTATTTATAGGTGAAATTTGGGGGGTAGGTGGGTGGTGGGAAGGCAACGGTCACTTGACCATTGCCTTCAATTTATTTATTTATTTTTTATCGTTTTCAAACTGTTATAATTTTAAAATTTTAAGAAAAAATTAGTTCGGAAGTCGCCATATCATATGGCGACTTTCGAACTAAAAATTTAATTTTTTTTTTAAAAACAAGGTCAAAAGTCGCCATATCATATGGCGACTTCTGACCTAATTTATTATTATTTTTTTTAAACATGAAGGGAAGTCGTCATATGATATGGAGACTTCCCTTCTATGATTTTTAATTCTTTTTAAAATACACCAAGAGAAGTCGCCATATCATATGGCGACTTATCTTGGTATTTTTTTAAAGCGTATTTTGATAAATAATTTCAATAGGTAGTTTGAAAAAAAAAATAGCAATATTCAGATAAATTTGCCCACTATCTTGAGCATTTTAGTTTGTTTTTACGGTATTATTATTATTATTAATATTATTATTATTATTTAACAGATCAATTTCCATTCATACAAAATTTCCCCATAACTTTTTCTTTTTATGATCATTTGCCTTATAAGAAGTGTTTCCCAAGATTAAAAAAATCGGACCGGAAGTTAAATTGGTGTGATCTTCAATTTTCGATCCAACAGATTAAATCAGTTCGTTCACTAAACAAGATTTAAAATATTTTTTAAATAATTTTAATGTTAAATAAATATTATATATAATAAATAATTAATAAAAAAATATGCATTTGACTTAGGCCCATTTGGATATAAAAAAAACCTCCAGTGCGGTCCGATTAGGGCATTTTTTTACCCCAATCGGGCCGCACTTGCTGTTTGGATCTCATGCCACCAGCATGATGAGCATGCTTTCACCGTGCTGGTGGCATCCCTTTTTTATTATTATATAATAAATTAATAAACATATATTTTATTATAATATGATTAATTAAAAATAAATAATTACATAAATAATAAAAATATTATTTTTAAAATATTATTAAATTATTATTAAATTTTAAATTATTTTATTAAATTATTTTTTCATATAAATATTATTTTAATTATTATTTAACAAAAATATAATTTTAATATATTTATTATTATTATATATATACACATTTTAATCTAATGTCCTTAATGATCATTTTATCTTCTCACTATAATTCACCTCACCGTCACCGCTGCTTTTGAATCCAAGCACATATCCCACCGCTGATTTTAATCTCTCCGCTACAGTAATTAATCTCACAGTCACCGCTATTTTTAATTTCACCGGAGCCAATCTCACCGCCCATCCAAATGTACACTTAATAGATGGTCTTTAATATAATTTTAAGAATTATGATTCAAATTTCATCACTTATAAAAATAAAAAAAAATAAATAAAAAATTCCCCGATTTTCTCCAATTTTCTATCTATTTTTTATCCGTTGAACCGACTTTAAGACGATTCAAATGATTTTCGGTTCTTTATATAGCATCGGATCGGATAGACCTCCGATTCTCGATTGAATGGTCAACCGATTCGACCAGCCAATTCGATCCGAATTTTCATCCATGGTATTTTCAGTTATTGGTCAAAATACTAATGAGATTGAAGAAATTTATTTATATTTGATTTGGGGACTTGAAATCAAAATTTTAGATTTCAAATCAGTTATAAAAATTAAAACAGACTCGTGATTATACTCAAAGCCATAGGCATCACAATAGATTGAAGTTCATCTCTAATGCTTTCTTTTTGCATCAAATCTTTGATATTCAAGTTCAAATCAAATATCTACAATTACTCAAAATTTCTATGTTCATGTTCAAACTAAGCACTGTAAAATTTGATCACAAATATTTCCCCCATGGTTATACTAAAGATATACTTTCTCCTTGCATGTAAACCTGACATTTATTTTTAGATATAATATGAAAACATGATATGAATACGATACATTTAATAGACACGAAAATAGTATAATAAACACAATACGTTCAATACACATAACATATTCATATTTAAGATTTTGACACGTTTAATAATTTGGGTTGTGTTTATGTTTACACGGGTGATACAAAAAAAAATGAAACACGACACACATACATGGATTGCCAGATCTACATACATACATGTATGTAGCGTGTGAGAGAGCGGACATGAGCAAACATGTTTTGTTGCATTCTAAACTACGCTAAAATGGTGAAATGCTCATCTATGTTGCTCCGACTCTTCATCATTTTTGAAGTACTCGTGTCCGACGCATATCCGGACATGGGCATGGGAATATAATCTTCTAAGAACCCTCCAAATACATGAAAATCTTTAAAAAAAAAAATTGAACATACCCGTGCCGGACACATACCTGTGCCCGACACTCACACCCGAATCCGAATAACATAGATGCTCATAACAAGATTCAATAGAGTGGGAAAAAAAGGGCTCAAAACTACACATTTAGGGACAAATCTTACTATCTTAACACTCAATGGTTAAAGAGTAGAAAAGATTACATGAAAATTTCTAGTTGAATTGATTTCACAGTAAAACCTTTTAGAACGAGAGAAGCGACCATTACCAGCATATGAATATGAAACAAAAGCTGCCTTCGAAAGAAGGAGATTGCGGCGTTCACTTATTCCTTGATTGAAACTCGAAACAAACGCCGGAAGCTCGTGGGGTATATGCAAAACTTTCACACTAGCCGCAAAAGCAATTTTTAGAATAAGGCTGATGACGTTCTATGAAGCTGATATTTCGGCTTAAGAGGTGGCGCAGATTAGGGGTGTAATCGAGTCGAGCTTAGTTCAATCTGTAAAAAATTCGAGTTCGACTTGAAATTCGAAACTCGAAGTTTAGCTCGAGCTTGATTCGAGATAGAAATTGAACTGCTCGAGCTCGCTTGATTAAGCTCGTTTACTTAGTAAAAAATGAGTTCGATTCCCATACTCGATTATTTATGCTCGAGTTCGAATTGAAAATTTTCAATACTAATTAAAAATAATATATATATTAAAAATAAAAAAAGCTTGATTAGACTCGTGAGCTACTCGAGTCAAGTATTAGGATATTCGAATTTAGCTCGCTCGATAGCTCGAGCTCGACTCGACAATGACCGAGCCGAATTCGAGTTTTTTTCGAGTCGAACCCCGAGTAGCTTGCAAGCACAGGTGTCTCGTTTGCACTCCTAACGGAGACGACAACATCTTCTACAGCTCCTAAGAACATAAATTAAGAAAACCAAGAATGAAAATGAATTTTATGTAGAAGCACCAATGAATGGAAAGAACATAGACTATCGAATATATAAAGATGCATTACACGTAAAAATATTCGTGCATGAAACCGTGAATGAAAACTATATGCAGAAGCAAACGTGAATTGAAGGAGAAAAAATTATATGCTATCCGGACTCTTCATTTTTTATAAAGTATTTGTGTTCGACACTTGTGTCTGATACATATTTGGACATGGATACGAGGGTATGATCCTCCAAATATATGAAAAACTTAGAAAAAATTGAATATATTCGTGTTAGACATATACCCATATCCGACATTCACTTCCGAATCCGTGTAAAATAGGTGGTGACAAAAAAAAAGGGAAATCTTGTTTTACAAGAGGAAAACTGAACAAGCATCATTAGCTTCGGAAAGCATATAATTCTCAAATGTAACATCACCCCCATGCCAATTTGTGGTTAGCTTCTATTTTTTTATTTATTTACTTGCTGGACAGAGTTTATATAAAAAAAAATATATGCAAGATAGATGGTATACAAGAAAAGTGGAGTCTGGGCAGATAACAAGATATATACGCCATCTCTCGAATCGGCTCAGATTCAAAGAATAATACAATGTCCAAATAATGGTGGACACTTCTAATCAATCCCTCCCTTTGCATTAAGATGTTTTCCAAACAAGGATATCAGTCTCCCTTCCTTCCCCTCACAAAGCATAAGACTAGCTAAGGTCTCAAAGGGCTCACAGCCAGGCTTACAGTTGCTTCATACGAAATCAGAAAACATAATAGCTGCTGAAACTCTGATAAACTTGTTTGCCATTAATTGAAATAAGTTAAATTCTTATTTATGGTCCTAACTCCTAAGTATCCTAACCTTGCATAGAATTAAGTTTGACAATGGAACGGGATGAAAGCAAGGATTGCCTTATCCACCGCCGCTCAACTCTTACATGGATGTTAAAAACATCCGCCTCCATGGATGTCAGTTACATGCGTAACTGCTCCACCCCATTTTTTGACTAATTATTTTTAATTTAATATTATAAAAAATATATATTATAATTTATTCATGAATGTAATTTTAGTATATATAATTCTTTAGTATATATATATACTATAGTATATATATATATACTATAGTATATATATGATTTTAGTACATATATCTAATATATATACTAAAAATATAAAAGGAATATATATAACATTTTAAGGGGTAAAATAATAATTTTAAAAGGCGGGTCGGAATGGAGCAAACATTTACCAATCGTCCCGCTCCACCCCGCCCCTACTTTTCAAAAAAAAAAAACCTCTTCGTTCGGAGCGGATCGGTGCGGAATCCGTGGAGCGGATCGGGTTTTGCCATCCCTACATAAACTTAAGAGTTGAGATTCCAAATAGGAAAATAAGCCTAATAACATTTAAAAAAATTATATCCATTAGACTCCATATCTGCAAATTCCAGCTATTCTAAAATTGACAAGATACCTAACACTTAAAACTAAGAAAAATGAAAAGAGAACACACCAACAACCTTGAATCCTAGAAAACAAAAGAACATGACTCGGTTGAATTTAGTCTTGCTTAAATGAAGTCCTAAATCAGTCAAACAGATTGGCTGCACATAAGATTTGGGACTTTAGAGTTTGAGACGGAGATTAAAGAGTTCAAGAAGGAAGACCAAGTTAGAAAATGTTAACAGCTGCTATAAAGGAATGTTAGCTTTGAATTGATCTCTTGAAATGACAAAATCTTAAGCTTAATTAGCTTGATAATTAATGTTTTCAATTTAGCATTTTTCTTTTAATTATTTTGAAAATATTTTGGAAAATGCTAAAATATTTTGAACTCCTTATCTTTCTCAAAAATACATGTTCTTAAATGTATATCTATGATCAAAACATTTTTGAGACAAGTTAACCTCTTTTCAAAGCCAAAGAAAACATTTTTTGGAGATTTTTTGAAGAGAGGATCGATCCCTTAAGATAAAGGATCGATCCCCTAGTGAAGATTTTTGGATGGATCGATTCCGGATCGATCCTATGCAAGTCAGAGGCGTTTTTCACTTTCTAGAGCAGTAGGGGATAGATCCCCTAAAGGATAGGACCGATCCCTCATGATCCAACGGTCATATTTTGGGTTGGAACAAGTAGGGGATCGATCCCCTCATGTAGAGGATCGATCCCTTGCCTGCTGGGCAATTTTTCAAGTACGATTTTTTGAAGTTCCAACGGCTTTTTTCTATCCCAATCAACTCTAAACGGTCATAAATCATATCCAAGGTATTAAAGGGACTCTCTAACACTTCCAAGAGTAAGAGACACCAAGAGAGAAAGATCAAAGCCATATATTTCATCTCTCTCAAGCTTTCAAGAAGTTTTTTTTGTTCTAAGCTAAATCTTTTCAATCTTACTTGTATTCCTTTGTAAAAGTACCATTGTATAGTCTCTATTTGTTGAGCTTAACCTTGTAAACACCTAGCCTACTAGAGGTTCATCTTGTTTACACAAATACCTTTGTAAAAAGGGGAGGTTACTACTTAAGCCTTTAAAAAGGTAGATAGGTTCTATCTAAGCCTTGAAAAGATAGAGGGGTAGAGGTTGCTATCTAAGCCTAAGAAAAGATAGAGATTGTAAAGGTTATACCTTGTCCTAGAAAAGATAGCTATTGGAGATAGTGAATTGGGAAATCCTTGGCAAGGAAGGCTAAGGGAAAGGACGTAGGCACAAGGCCGAACCTCTATAAACCACTCGTGTTTGATCTTTTTTCCCTACTTTTTTACATACTTTATTTGCATATTTACTTGTCATTTTGAGTGTATTATTTAAATTTCTCAATTTCATTACTTGTGCTTTAATTCTACAATTAATTTTTAAGAAATCAATTCACCCCCTCTTGATTTAATCACCATTTGAGCTAATAATTGGTATCAGAGCTTTGGTCTCTTTTGTAGGTCTAACAACCTTGAGAAAAGATCATTTTCAAATTTCAAAGAAAATGCAATGTGGTGACAAGATGCTCAATGCCCCAAAGCTTGTAAAGGATGAAGTATGTCTCATGGCCTTTGAAACTATGGCTACACCTATTGGTCAAGAAGGGCATTCTATTGTGAGACCTCCATTTTTCAATGGTGATGACTTCTCTTATTGGAAAACTAGGATGAAACTCTTTGTCCAAGCAAATGATTATGAGGTTTGGAGAATAATCATGAATGGTCCTCTCATCCCAATGAAGAAAGTTGGCAATGTGGAAATGCCTAAGGAAGAATAGGAATGGAATGCACAAGATACAAAGATGGCTCAACTCAATGCCAAGGCTATGCACACTCTTTTTTGTGCCTTGGGTCCTAATGAGTACAATAAAGTATTCCTTTGTAACAATGCCAAAAAAGTATGGGAAAAGTTGGCCATCACTCATGAAGGAACAAGTCAAGTCAATGAATCAAAGATTGGTTTGCTCACACTTGACTATGAGCTTTTCAAGATGAAATCCGATGAAAGCATCAAGGATATGTGCGATAGATTTACGGATATCATTAATGGGTTGAAGGCCCCTGGCAAGACATATCCAAACAAAGAGATGGTCAAGAAATTGTTGAATAGTCTTTCAAAATCTTGGGAAACTAAGGTGACCGCTATTGAAGAGTCTAAATATCTCAACTTTCTCTCCTTGGATGAGCTTATTGGTTCTCTCTTCACTTATGAAATGAAGATGAAGCATGGACAAGAGCAACCAAAGAAGGATAGTGTTGCTTTAAAATCAACCACCAAAGGGAGAGAGAATAGTGATGATGATGATGGTAAAGATGAAGATGAAGAGATGGTTATGTTTTCCAAGAGGTTCAAGAAGTTCATCAAGATGAACAAGGGCAAAAGAATTCAAAAGGGCAAGGAAGATCAAGTTGTATGCTATGTGTGCAAGAAATCGGACCATGTCAAGTATGATTGTCTTTTATGGAAGAAGCAAAATGCCAAGAAGAAAGTAATGATAGCCACATGGAGTGGAAGTGACACTTTCGATGATGATTATGACTCCATTGATGATGTGATGCCTAACCTATGCTTCATGCCTCTTGAAGAGCCCAAGGTAACCTTTAAATCTTGTGAGTATAATTCCTACACATTTGATGAATTGCAAGATGCATTTGATGAGTTAGCCATAGAATTTGAAGAAATGAATTTAAAATACAAGAAGATGATTTTTAAACTAAAAGGTGAAAATAAATTTTTGGTAAAAACAAATGATGATTTAGAAAGGCAAAATGAGACATTGAAAATGAATTTTGACTTTTGCCAAAAGAAAAATGAGATTTTGAAAAAAGAGAACCTTGATTTGAAAATGAAACTTGAAAATTGAAAAACAATTAGTTTTTAAAAAATCTTTACACTCCAAAATGACCAAATATGCTTATTGTGATTATCATGGTCTTACTATACCTACTTGTCCTATTAAGAGAAAAATTCCATATAGATTTAGGCAAGTATGGGTTCCAAAAGGAATAAGAGATTTAGTGACTAACTTGCAAGGACCCAAAGCAATTTGGGTATCAAAATCCAAATGATTGTCTCTTGTAAGTTTGCTAGATCAAGGAGGAACAAAGTGCTTTGATTGGATGCTTTAGACACAAAATTGGATATAGGTAACCTCTAAGCCTAAATCGTTTTGGATAGAACATTGGTTGCTTATGTTTGGTTAATTACTTGAGTGCTTTATGTTTATATTTCTTTGATTGGTGAAATTGATGTTGTGCTTAATTTCTTGAGATATTTTTATTGGAGCATGAGCTTAAGCATGACCTTATGCACAAATGTTTGATTTTGATAGTATCATGCTTTGAAGAATTATGTTGTATGCTTGAATGATTAAATTGTATTTATATACATCTTTAGGGGGAGCATATAAAGCTTAATGATTTTGAGATTTCAAGTTGTACATTGAAAATCATCTTTGCAAAAATAAAATATTTTAAATGTGAAAATTTGTCTTAGCAAGTTCTTAATGCTTTTGAATATCTTGACTTTATTGTCTCAAATTTACTCAAACAAAAAAGTTTATTATTTCAAGTTGTTTTCAAGGAAATATGGGGTTTCAAGAGTTAAATTTTTTATTTCCTTGTTTCTAAGGCCAAATGATCACTTGAATAATTTTGTTTTATCATTTGAAACTTGTTGAAAAGGTTCAGGTTGGTTAAAAATAAGATTAACAAGTTTTGACTATTTTTCAAGATTATTTTTCAAGCAAAAATGGGGTTTTAAGGTATCAAAAATCAAAATCTTGAATATGTTGAGCTTTGATTGATTTATTCTATCATGTTGGTATATTATAAACTATTTTGAGTGAGTTTGGTGCCATGAACATGTTTTAACAAATTTTATACCTCTTGAATGCTATATGGTTATTTTTCTTATATGAGGATTATAGAGTTTACTTATGAAATTGTGTTCATATGAACATGTTTTTATTGCTTGAACAAGGTTGGTGAATATTGGATATGCTTATGAACTTGTGTATGTATCTTTTGAATGAAAAATCTTATGTTCAATGCTTTAAGGTTGCATGATGACTTATTTGTAAAATATTTTCAAAAGTTGTTTTAAAGTTGTTTATGATCCAAACTTCATGTTCTTACAGGTTTCAAATGATGTTTTTAACATGTTACAAGTCTTATTTTTTTATTAAAAACCTCACACATCCTTATTTGGTATCAAAAAAAAAAAAAATACAAAATTGCATTGATTTTTGCTGAAAAACAGGTGAAGAATCGATCCCTCATTCATAGAGGATCGATCCCTCTTGTAGAAATCGATCCCCTAGGCCAGATTTGGGCCAAAAATATTGTTTTATTTTTTATTTTTAATGGGATCTTGCTCTAATTGCTTCAATTTTATGATTTCTCAATCATGATTGACATTATTTCTTGAATCATCATGTGCTTATATGTATGAATTCACTCTTGATGAATAATTTTACAAATCAAATGGCATGATTATGAAAAGAATCTTGATATATATTGATTCTTTGTGCTTTATTGATAATTCAAAATAAAATTCATAACTTATGCTTGTAAATTTGTGCATAATGAACTCCTTGATTTTCATTGAAATACATGGATTGTTGGTTCATCTATTACTTTGGTCAATATATATGCTTATATGTTTATTGTTTTAGCTTGACCTTATATGCTTAAAATTTTATTTGTTAAGTTAAATACTTAATGATTTTCATTGAATACTATGTCTTAAAATTGGTATCATTTGAGCGTAATGAATATAGTTTCATAACATTTGATATCTTGGTGCTACTAATGAATATATTTTTCAAGATTTTCTCTAAGTCTATGCAAGGTAAACTGGTGATAAAGCTTATATTCCTTTGTGGAGAATTTACACTTGCATTTCAAATACAAGCAAACAAAACATACCATCTTCATCAAAATAAAGCCTAGTACTTCAAGGACTTGCTCAAACATTTGGTATGAAGGATTCAAAGTTAAATGAGCATATCAACAAAGCTCGGTAAACATGGAGGTAAATGCTAATCCTATGTTATACAAGCTCATATCTATTGGTATTAAGTTTGATGACAAACATGAGTTGAATGACACATGGTATCTCTTTATGTCATGTATGCTTGAAAAGTTTCCTTTTATGAATCTTTGAGTTGAACCATCTCTTTTAACAACAATTAATATACCACCTTGTGCTTACATGCTTGCGTATATTTGAATTGGGCATATTGCTATATTTTTATGCTTTTGTACTAACAATTGGTATGAAAATATTAATAATTGGTATAATGTTGGTACTAACAATTGGTATGATGGTTCTCTTCTTAATTGCTCAATTGATTTTCATGTCTATTTCATAAGTGAGCTTATACTTTTCATATGTATGATTTTTTTTTGGTGCTTAAATGACTTCCATATGTATGAATTATGATTGTTTGATTGTGAGTATTATGCATAAAGATAATAATTGGTATTTGTTTTAATAATAATTGGTATTTTTTCTACTCATGATCTTGAGACTTTGTGCTTAAATGATTTCAAATGAATACAAAATTATCTTGAACTCTTTATTGAACTTCATTGTCCATTTTAACAATTGATATTGAACTTTATTGCTTAACATTTGGTACACATGATTGTGTTTCTCTTGTTGCATTGTTCTTATATTTGAATTGATCTTCTTTTTTATATAATAAAAAGGGGGAGAAGTTTAATATGGATAAATTTGCTTTAAATGAACAAAAAAAAAAGAATTAGATGAAAAGCAAAAAGTGGGAGAGTTTTCATATGTGCTTAAATGTTTCTATCTTATGAATTTGAATCGTGTTGGATATTGTGCTTAGTCTTTGCTTGTTCTTGCAAAGTTGAAAAGAATGCCTTTATTAAGGGGGAGCTTTTATTGAAAATCTTTATTTATTAAAGGATTTACGAGAAGTTTTTACAAGCAAATTTATCTTAAGTTTTGTCATATCAAAAAGGGGAGATTGCTAGCTTTGAATAGATCTCAATTTTGAAATGAAAAAATCTTAAGCTTAATTAGCTTGATAATTAACGTTTTCAATTTAGCAATTTTCTTCTGATTATTTTGAAAATATTTTGAAAAATGCTAAAATATTTTGAACTCCTTATCTTTCTAAAAAATACATGTTCTTAAATGTATATCTATGATCAAAACATTTCTCAGACAAGTTAATCTCTTTTCAAAGCAAAAAAAAATATTTTTTTGGAGATTTTTTGAAGAGAGGATCGATCCCTTAGTGAAGATTTTTGGCTAGATCGATCCCGGATCGATCCTATGCAAGTCAGAGGCATTTTTCACTTTCTAGAGCAGTAGGGGATCGATCCCCTAAAGGATAGGATCGATCCCTCATGATCCAAGGGTCATATTTTGGGTTGAAACAAGTAGGGGATCGATCTCCTCATGTAGAGGATTGATCCCTTGCCTGCTGGGCAGTTTTCAAGTACGATTTTTTGAAGCTCCAACGGCTCTTTTCCATCCCAATCAAATCCAAACGGTCATAAATCATTTCCAAGGTATTAAAGGGACTCTCTAATACTTCCAAGAGTAAGAGACACCAAAAGAGAAAGATCAAAACCATATATTTCATTTCTTTCAAGCTTTCAATATTTCAATCCTTTGTAAAAGCACTATTGTATAATCTCTATTTATTGAGCTTAACCTTGTAAATACCTAGCCTACTAGAGGTTCATCTTGTTTACACAAATACCTTTGTAAAAAGGGGAGGTTACTACTTAAGCCTTAAAAAGGTAGAGAGGTTCTATCAAGCCTTGAAAAGATAGAGGGGTAGAGGTTGCTATCTTAGCTTAAGCAAAAGATAGAGATTGTAAAGGTTATACTTTGTCCTAGAAAAGGTAGCAATTCAAGATAGTGAATTGGGAACTCCTTGACAAGGAAGGCTAAGGGAGAGGACGTAGGCACAAGGTCGAACCTCTATACACCACTAGTGTTTGATCTTCTTTCCCTACTCTTTTACATACTTTATTTGCATATTTACTTGTCATTTTCAGTATATTATTTAAATTTCTCAATTTCATTACTTGTTCTTTAATTCTACAATTAATTTTTAAGAAATCAATTCACTCCCTATTGATTTAATCACCACTTGAGCTAACAGGGAATAACATCTCACGACAGGTTTGGCTGAGCATGGTAGAGGATGTGATTAAGGGTTCAA
This sequence comes from Fremontodendron californicum, assembly GCA_030761205.1. Taxonomy (NCBI): domain Eukaryota; kingdom Viridiplantae; phylum Streptophyta; class Magnoliopsida; order Malvales; family Malvaceae; genus Fremontodendron; species Fremontodendron californicum. The sequence continues at coordinate 4,516,368 of JAULJL010000048.1, read as the reverse complement.
AAATGTTTCTTTTTTATGGATAATGAGTAGTATCCTTTAACATTGTCAGAGAACAGTAATTAGGATTTAGCAAAAGGCAGGATTAGGACCCAATGAAGCACATGATTATGGTAGTTCACTACTTTATACTTGGATTTCGACTTATGAAATCCGAGAACATAGAGGAAGAGTTTAGATCACTTACTTGTCTTCCTATGCAATGCTCACTTATTGTGGATATGAGTAATGACCTCAACCGAATGTCTAGGGCAGTCTTGTAATCAACCGGTTAAAGCAACTACATGAAACCTTTCCATAACCTATCTTGCTCGTCCAAACCAGAATACTTATTGCCTTGCTTCTTGATAACTTAGTAATTAAGAACCCTTCACTCTCTTGCAATCGGCAAAACACAATTGCACTACAATCACATCTGATTGTCTTAATGTTGTCTCACAACATTGGTATCTCACATTATGTCTTTGTCTTGGCCGAATCCTCTCCTATTTATATCCTCTCAAAGGTTGCTTCTGAAAAGGTCAAAGGATACAACCTCTTCTAGAACAACACCCTTCATTTGGACACAATGGTTCTGCCACAGAACCATTCCCTTCCAAATGAACGTGACCATTTGACTAAATGAGGGAAACTATCAACCAGAAACAACATGATGTTTCGGTCATGTGTGGCAGCCTCTTTAATGAATGATGTCACATGTCAAAATCTCATTGGTGACACTTGTACATGATGGTGCTGATATGTCATACCTATGTGCCACATCATCCGGTCAACCTAGCTACCACTAGCTAGTGTCACTCCACCTCATTAGAGTGTCACTCACCTAGCTGATCTCTAGCTACATTGAGCTGAGTGAGTTGGTGTCTAGCTCCCTTGAGTTGAGCTAGTTGGTGTCCAGCTCCCTTGAGCTGACTTGAGCTGAGTAAGCTTCACTTTAAGCTCCTTTTAGCTTCTACAAGATTATCTCATCTCATTGCTAGTTTACCATCATCATTCATCATTCATATCAAGTTAATCTTATGCGTACTTGGTGTATTTGAACACTTATATCCAAATACATCCAGCAACTCCCACTCGCACTATATAAACTTGATGCTACCATACACACATATTCAGTCCAAAGACATAACCAAGGCAAAGCATTCATACATTGGAATAACATATGCAAGTAGGTTGTGTAACCCTAGGCATGCAATTGAATTCATCCCAATCTGAAACTGTTAAGTATACATAAGAGAGTTTTCTCAATCCATAACTCATCTATAACTTATCATAAATGTCAATCCAGAATAACTCTTAAGTTATTATGTTAATGATCCATAAATCATTAACCATGCCTCATGTGCTCTAAGACTTGATGATACATAGTTTGGCTACTTTCAATCCTTTTCATGTGAGTTGAAAACTTTGAATTCTCATAATCGAAGAACGCATCAAACTTAATTTAGGATACTAAGATACAACATTCTCAACTAGGCGTAGATGCCCTATATCAGGAACAAATAAAACAAAAATCATGCACTACATTGATCAAATTAATAACAACAATGTAAATTAGAGAACTAAACCCATCAAACAGCTCATTTAGAGATGTCAAAGTTCATGATACAACTTTGTTTGTAGAATAAAAAATAAATAAAACTATGCAATTGGAAAAAAGCTATCCTGTAACAAGATTGTCAATCTTCTAGTAAAATTCATCTAAGAGTATCTCTATATACTTTTAAAGAAACAGTTCATCCTAAATCATCCTGATAAAGGTCACTATTAAGCGGTTTATCAATGTTAGTTTAGTTAGGGCTTGCTAGGCCCTTATATGAAGGTCCTCTCTTCTTGCTATTTGGTTTTAAGTTGAATGCTTTAACATGCTATCGCAGCCAAAATTCTTTGTTGGCCCCTTTTGCTAGTGTTTGCTACCTCATTCTGTAATCTAAATGATAAGCTTATTTGTCTTAATTTTTGGTTTTGGGCCTAAATGTAAAGGGGAGTGTTAATTGGTGTTAACAATAGTAGTTAAATTTGGATATCGTTCTGACCTTATGTTCAAGTTGGTGTCTCCACCCATTGGAAATTGGTTTGAGGTTGATTGCTTTAACAATCTTAAAGGATACCAAGCACGGAAAGGTGACTATATTTCTTGATAACAACTGCATTGACTAAAATTTGTACTTCCCTTTAACTAGCAATGGGATTTATATTACAGAAAATAAGATATTTGCTAAACTAGCTTTCTATTAAAAGTTTTCAACATAATTATTATACACAAAAGAAAACGAAGATATATAAATAGATAATGGTTAAAAACCTTGCTTTAATACCACACACTGGTTTATCATAAACGAAAAGTTCTAAATCATGCGCACTTCACGGTGTCAAGAAAAAACCTTAGGTAGCATTTAACAACCAACAACATGAATGCATAGACTTCGCAATTGCCAAGCACTATATAATAGGGTTATGGCAAGGAAGGGCAGGATAGTGTTTGCATAAAATCAGGTTATTTGTGATTTAATTGGAACATGAATCTTAGTTTCGTTCAGGCTGAATAAACTTTTATTCTATTTCCTCTAAATATTGTGTTCTACTTAGGTTATCATAAAAGGAAACAAACATAAGGAAGCATCATGATCTAACTGTACAATAAACAATTGCAAACCAACTAAGTGATCCCATTAATATCATATGATAGATAACAAAAACAGAGACAAAAAGCTTGATTCTTTATGCTGTTGGAGGGTTTAATATCATCCATCAATGATGAAAATCATGTAGTTTAAAAGCAACTATTTGTCATATTTAAGTTCTAAGAGTTATGTACACATTTGCAAGAGCCATGAAAATGAATATACTTAATGCAATAAAATGATTCAATAGTCTATTACTCAATTTTGAATAGAGTATATAGACATAATGTATAGACATTATCAACTTAAAAACATAAACAAAAAGATATTGGGAAAAGCAAACACAAAAATATTAATTTTAAATTTTGAGATAAGATAAAATCTATCCTCTTCATCAAACTTCAAAGAACAGGTTGAAAAAAAAAATGCAATTATTATACTTTAAAAACAAAAAGGTGTTTCGAGATAGTGAACTGAATGGAAATAAAATCAGGAAAGTATCATATAAGACAAATCTAACCTTTCGTTTCCTCAGCCTTTCATTTTCCTCTTTTATACATGAAATTTTGTTCTCTAGTTCATTAGTGTAAGCCTGTTTATAAAAATATTTTACGTCACTAGATAATTTAGAAAATGAGACCATAAAACGTTTAAAAGTAATAAATAAAAAAGATATACAAAAAGAACAGCATCACTGTCAAATTTGAGAGATAAGAACAAATGAAGCTCACCTGCTTCCTCGCTCGTGAACGTGCAACAGATTCCCTGTTCTTTATTATCTTTTTTTGTCTCCTTTCAACATTTTTTTTAACCATTTCCTCAGGGGCACCCCTTTTCCTTCTAGATGCATGTGTATTTGATAATGTTCCCATCAAAGGTGAAGGCAATGGCACCTGATTCTCTGGATAAGAGATATCCATTACAACAGTGGCCCCTATGGCTAAATGTTGTGGCATAGGCTGGGCTGGCATATAAACCCCCATCATACTTTGTCGTTGATGCGAATATTGTGGTTGTTGGTACTACATCCACTGACCTTATTGTGTAAACTGCGGTTCAACACTTAGATCAAGCCTAATAACAGAGCCACAACCCTTTTTACCCATAGATGCTTCAGCAACAACTCCTGTTTTCACAAGAAAATCCTCCAATGTCATTTCTCCAAGGGTTGGTTGCCTTTCCCTATATTTCTTCTCCCCATTCTTTTTGCTTTTTTGAATATCTCTCCAAACCTAATCAACTGTCTTCTTGCTCAAGGCACTAGTTAATGACAAACTTGTCTGATGCTGCAGAGCAGTTTGATTGGTCCGTGCTGTCCCTTCAGTTTCCATACCAAAACTCTAGTTAGCCTCAGTCGTCCATACATTCTTGAAAAGCTCATCTAGGTTCATACTAAGAGGTTTTCCCAAGTCACCCAACAGATTATGAACCTCATCCAGCGTGACAATATACATTGAGATTCGCCGTGTTAACTGCTGAAACTGAAATTCTTTGCCATTACTACCACTATCACCTTGAGACCCCATTGTCTAAATCCCCATGTAATTACTTTTACTTAAGCCACTTTTTTCAAATTCCAAATCAATAATTCTTTGGCCAATAACTATATCAATCCTAAAGTCCACCTGATACCAACCCTAATGACTAAACACCTGAAGGCTGAAGCTTCACAGTCAGCCCCAAAAACTAGAACCCAAAATACTGAAATTTGAATTAGACTCACCATTCATTCCAACTCTCTTCAAGTTCAAATAATCCAAAAACACCTTTCTCATATACCTAACAGGATTATATGAAGACAAAACTAAATAATTCTCTTCTGTTTTTAAAAGTAAAAGAAATTATCAAATAGTACATAACATTTCAAGGATGAATGCATACATGCACAGGGCAGACCAAAAACTTCCCACTAACTTAAAGTTCTTGAAACCCAGATCCTGCATTAAATAAACTAAAACATCTAAAGCCTAATATAACAAATCCCACCTCAAAAAACCAATAAAAAATACATTTTTTCCTACAAAACAAAGGAAAATAACACTAAACCCTAAATTTATAGAAGGATCCACATTTTAACTGTCATTCAAAAGAACCAGAAGACAGAAAGCAAAAAACTTGAGAGGAAAATAGTAAAGAAGCAAATCAAACCCAGTAATTTACTGTCATTAGATACACTAAAATTGGGCAATTTTTTTTATTAAAAAAAGAAAGAAATTTTGATGTGAAAAATACTAAAGAATTTTAATTTTTTTTAAAGGCTATAACGTTATAATATGTTGCATGCAAATAGAAATGGAAAAACTTTAACTCCTATTGATCAAATAAAAACAAAAAATTTGAAGAATTATAAACATTACTAAATCCTAAGATTATTACACCATTAAAAAGAAAAGGATAAACTTTTTGCATTAAACAAAAATCAAATGCTTTAAAATGAGAGCTAAAAAGAAAAATATTGAAACAAATTTGAATGGAAAGGCAAAGAAAAACCCAGAAGAGGATCAAAGCTAAAGATTTTTCTTTATTACAAGACAAAGATCGAGAATAATAAAAAGAACCCAGAAATTGTCAACAAAAACAAAAAGAAAAAAAAAATAAAACCTTTAAAATAAAAAAAAAGTAAGTAAACAAAGAAATTTTTTTTTGAAAAAAAAAAAGCTTACTCGAATTGCGAGCGTGTGCATTTGCAGAGGAACAAAGCTTTGGTGAAAAGAGAGAAAACCAAAAAAGAGTCCCAAAAATATTTTTAATTTTTATACTCAAAGTGTTTCAATTGTCCCAAATTTTTTTTTATTTTTACCTCATAGTCATGGGGTTGTCCCTTCCCTTTGAAATCATGAAATCTCTCAGAGGCACTTTCACGTGCACCTAATAATTTGTGTATTTGTATCGTATTTATGTTATTTTTTTATGTTATAATAATATTTAAGATGTTATATAGTTATATAAATTTTAACACGTTAATAATTTGTATTATATAAATTTTGACACGTTCGTGTCTTCCTATTATGTTAGAGTTATATTTTTGTATCATGTCATATTTTAATTATTTTTCTCGTATCATATTCATGTCATGTTTAAAATTATCAGATCTACTTTCACGTACAATTGCAACCTCCTCTATTTCTTTTTTTCCCTTTAATTCTCCTATTCTTATTCCAAATATAATATAAAAAGTTAAATAAATTATTACTTCATAAGCAAAGTTTTATTAAAAATGAATCCGGATTTAATCCAATTATTTCATGCAATTATCTTTAAAATTTGACATTCAGAAAATTTTATATTCAAATTTTATATTTAAATATGGGTAATAAATTTGATTCACTATCCTTAAAGTAGTAAATTTAAATCATATCTCATTTTTTAAATTTTAATATTTTTATATATGAATTAATCTTTGTATTAAAAGAAAAATAATATAAAATGTTAGCTTCATTTATATGCAAATTGATTAATGCCTTGAACTCATGTTTAATTCAGTTGGTTCATACAATCATCTTTAAGAGGTGACATCCAATTGATCAAAAGTTCGAATTTTAGTATCTACAGTCTCTTCCCTTACCTTTAAACTGCAACCTCTTTATACAAAAAAAATTGATTAATGCCTTCAAACTAGACCTGTTCAAAGGTCGGGCTAAGATTTAATCATATGGAATAAGAGAGAGAGAGAGAGCATATTTTAGTACTTAAATATAATATTTAACTAGTGTATAATTTCCATTGACAAAACTTTTTTTTTTCATTTTTTCTATGCAATTAAAGTAAATATTATTATAAATAATAAATTATTATTCGTATGATTTGTTAAATGTAAAATTTAATTTAATGATCAAGATTTAAATTTCATCGATCTCAAAATATTATAACAAAGGATGCATACAATTTTTTTTAAAAATAATACTTTTTGGTTTCAATGAAAGTTTAATCTTCTAAGAATATTTATTTTTGTTATAATGTCAAAATAGCTAGTAATATTGTTACTGTAGAATAAAATTTTACTTTGAAAATGTTCCAATAAGAAGATGAAGATTGAGATAGCAGCAGGTCGTGTCATTTTCCTATTGGGTCTAATCCAGTTAAATCTGATAATTTGTGTATTTTATTTCATGTTTGTGTTATTTTTTATGTCATAACTATATTTAAAATATTATATATTTATATAAAATTTGACATATTAATAATTTATATTATATAGATTTTGACACATTTAAATATTCATGTTATATTTGTGTTATTTTTTTCACATCACATCATTTCTTACTTTATATTATATTTTAATTATTTTATCATATGATATCGTAACGTGCTAAGTTTAAGTCCAGTCCCGAGTTAAGAAGGCACGCAAGGTGGAAACAAATAAAAGAGATGGTCCATTATAGACTTGTCTAAAGACTGGGCGGGCAGGCCCGACCTGTATTGGTCTAAGGCCTGGACATAATTTTTTTTAATTCTGTCCGATTCAGTCCAGTCCGAATTACTGTTTATGAATAAAAAAAAATTTAACCATAAAAATATAAAAATACTTTTTTAATATTTTATAAATAATGAAATGAATTTTTAGATCTGTCCAAACTTAAATAAAAAATAAAAAAATTTAAGATCGAGATTTGACTCGATCGATTCTATAAACAGATCTATTCAATTAGTGAGTAATAAAATACTTTGACTTCTGCATAGAGGTGTTCATGGGTCGGCTCGGGTCTAGGTATGGTATTAACAGTATATATACTTGCCCAAGCCCGGTCCGGCTTAAAATATGGGCCTTAAATTCTGCCAAAACCCTCTCGTATTTGTAAATGGATAGTCCAAACCCGTTTAGGCCCATACATATTTTTTTTTCTAAAAAAAATTAAACAAATATTTTTATTATTATTTAATTTTTAGTTATTTTATCTCTTTTTTTCTTTTATTAAGTTATAAAATATGAATAACTTAACATATTTTTAAATGTTTACACTATAAATATTATATATATTTATTTTTTATATGATATAAATTAATAATATATGAAATATAAAAATAATATATTATATGAATGAAAAACGAGTCGAGCTGGATTCGAGTCTTGATTGTTGGAGTTAAGGTCCAACCTATTTTCTAAATGGGCCTCATTTTTTTTTACCTGAACTCATGTTTCGGGCCTAATATTTTTATCCAAATCCTAAAACGAATATTCGAATTTAAACGAATAATCCAACTTTTAAACCAGTCTACTTCTGCTTGCATGGGACAAAATCCAACACAAAACACCTTTGTCCAATAGTGAACACCTCAATTCGTTCTACTACTTGCTTCGTTCTCTCTCTCTATCTGTATATATCTAGGCTCTCTTTTCTACTTGAGCTATTTACGATGCATTTAAAATATTCGATAATTTTAGATATGATGAAAAAATGTAATATAAAAATAATATATTTAATAAATATAAAAATAGTATAATAAATACGATATGATACAATATGACACATTTATTAAATATATCGTATTCATGTTTAGAATTTTGATATATTTAATAATTTATATTGCCTTTATATTTACACGATTAACACAAAAAATATAAAACTCAATACGAATACATAAATTATCAGATCTAAATTTGGGTGATGAGTATAAAGGTTTTAGCTAGGGGAGTAATTGAGTCGAGCCGAGCTCAAGTAGTAAGAAGCTCGAGTTCGAACCCGACTCGAAGATAGGCTTGAGCTTGATCGAGTTTCATTTTTAAAACTCAAGCTCGATTCGATATAAAAACTGAACTGCTCGAGCTCACTCGATTAAGCTCGTTTATTTAATAAAAAATGAGTTTGATTCCATGTTCGACTTCAAACTCGATTATTTGTGCTCGAGTTCGAGTTCGAATTGAGATTTTTTTCAATACTAACTAAAAATAATAAAAAATATATTAAAATAAAAAACCTCGATTAAGCTCAAGAGCTCTACGATAGATCAAGCTGCTCGAACTAGGCTCCACAATAACCGAGAAAAATTCAAATTTTTTCTGAATCAAACCCAAATAATTCGCGAGTATAAGTATATTGTTTCTAGCCGTACCATCCATACCTTTTATGATTGAAGAATGCAGGTTAAAGTACTTAAACAATCATTGTATTATAGTTAAAAGTGCATTTTAGTCTCTCTACTATAAAAGTGAGTAATTTAATCCTTGTACATTTGAAATTGGTGCAAAGAAGTAAAATTGGTAACAGTGTTAATGGAAAACTGTCTAAATACTGACATGGACATATTAAACTAACAGAAAAGATGACTTAGAAAAAAAATAATGACGTGTCAAATTTTTTTACTCAAGTGAAATTTAAAAAAACATATTTTTTTTACCCAAATTCCTCCCTTACCCATAAAAATATGTCACCATTTTTTTTTTCGAAGTCATCTATTCTATCAGTTTTTAAATTCCACCTGAGCAAAAAAATTTGACACATCATCATTTTTTTTTCAAGTCATCTATTCTGTCAATTTCACATGTTCACGTCAACATTTAGACGGTTTTTCATTAACACAGTTACCAATTTTACTTTTTTACACTAATTTCAAACGTACAAAAATTAAATTACTTACTTCTATAGTAAAAAGATTAAAATGTACTTTTAACTATAATACAAATAATATCTAGATACTTGAATCAAAGAATGCATATTATGCTCTTTTTTTATTATTATTTTAATTTGGGCCTATTCAGACTATAATGGAACTTTTTCAACTTGAGTTAGATTGAACTTTGGGGGTTCTTCAATTAGCTCCATAAAATAGGCTTTTAGTAGGTTTCAAAATTAGAAAACCTGAATAGCAAGTTATCAGGTTACCATTTTTTACATATAAATATGACCGAAGTTACATATAAACATGACAAATTACATATTAACATGGCAAACTACATATAAACATGAAAAATATGAGAAATTATATATAAACATGACAAATGACAAATTACATATAAACTTGACAAATTATATATAAACTTGACGAATTACATATAAACATGACCAATTGACAAATTACATATAAAAATAACAAATTACATATAAACATGATATTCATGATATTCATGAGAAATTACATATAAACATGACAAATTACATAAAAATTTGACGAATTACATATAAACATAACAAATTACATATAAACTTGACAAATTACATATAAACATAACAAACATGACAAATTACATATAAACATGACAAATTACATATAAACTTGACGAATTACATATAAACATGACCAATTGACAAATTACATATAAACATGATCAATTATATAAATTATTAAAATATATTGTCATGTATTTATGTAATTGAAAAAAAATTGTCATGTATTTATGTCATTTTGTTTTATATATAAACATGACCGAAATTACATATAAATATGGCAAATTACATAAATCATTAAATGATATTGTCATGTATTTATGTAATTTTTTTTGAGAAATCAAAAATTGTCATGTATTTATGTAATTTTATTTTACATCTAAACATGACTGAAATTATATTTAAATATGATAAATTACATAAATTATTAAAACATATTGTCATGTATTTATAAAACTTGATATGTCAATTTTTTTCCTTTTTCGAGTGATTGTTAAACGGTTAAAAAACCATAAAGATATCACTTTTTTTTTTTTACCTTTATAGAAGCCAAGAATTTTTGTGATTAACTATGGTGATTGTAAATTTATGTTCATTCTTTGAAACACAAAAAATCAACAAGATCTTAATTTGTGGAGGAACAAGGTAGTATTTTTTGCTGATTTGTCACACCAAGCTTCCAAGGCAAAAAGGGCACCTGCTGACTTCTTCATCTTCAATAGTTTTATCAGTTTTGGTTCAAACCTTTGTACATTTTATTTGGGATGATTGTTGAAAATATCCAACATTGTTAGCTTTATTTGGTATTGAAAATACTTTTTTATTTTTTCTAAATTAACTTGATTAAAATATTTTTTAAGAACAATAGATTAAAATCTTAATTAAATGCAAACAAACCATATTACATTAGATAACTGCCTATTCTTCCAGACATTTCTTTTTCATATTGGTACTTAGTTGCATAGCCTTGTCAGAATGTCATTCACATTCAAAAATATCAACCAAAAACCAAATGCCACAATTGTTGAAACTTGAAAGAAAGACAGAGAAATGAAAGATTGATTAGTGTTCTAACATGACAACATGGACTGGCAACTTGAATTAACTAAAAATGAAACTATCCAAGTTTACTGAAACAAATTGAATGTTATAAAGATGCAAACATTTACAATCATAACTTGAATACAACAAATCAAGTTCACATGCCTTTTGAATTTATTTATCTTAAGTGTAAATGGAATTACATTAATAAGATGAAAAATTGAAAAGCAATTAATAAATTACATTAAAAAGAAGAAAAATTAAAAAGCAATTAACAAATTAACAAAAAGTACTATGATTCAAAAAAAAAAATACATACATATATTTATATATTTGAGTACAAAAACAGACAAATATCATTTATTATATTATTAATAAAAAATAACAAATCATAGTTTTTGCTTTTCAACTTGATGTGCATATTCATCTGCTTCCAAGGCACCTGAGCAAACAATAACAAGAAGATGAAACAGAGAATGTGATATCTTAAATGACAGAATCACATATACAACATACAAGGTTAAAATGTGAGCACAATGATGTAAACATACCTATAACCTTCTCTAACTATTCATTTCAAGAACAACCAAATAAAATATACATCACATTATTTTTGTGGACCTAATATAATGTACATGTTTGTAATTATAAACAATGCTTGAATACAACAATTTACAATAAGAAGCTCTAGGAATACTGTTTATTTTTTTGTTTACAATTCCAGGGATTGAGTTTTTTACCCAAAACCAAGGCCTCCAAAGGTAATGAGCTGTGAAATGATGGTCGTAGATGTGGCTCCTTGCAAAGACGAAAAGAGACTGAGTATGATTAATGCAAATTATTCAACATAACAGACAGTAAAAAAATAACAAGAAATCATTCGAATTATTGTCACTATTACCTATATGATACACAAACAGAACCACGAGAAATGACTAACCATAAGAGCTCACTAACAAGGTTTATTGGAAGCATTAATAATCTCACATTTATTATTACAATCAATGATTTACAATGATAACTTATAGCTCCATGCACCCTTCCAAGACACACAAGTTGGATTTGTAAACCTGTTTCACAAGTGAGGATCCAAGAATACCAAATTTAGCATTTTTAATTCAACAAAGAATGAGATAAATTATACGTAAGCAACAGGGGAATCACAAACACCATAGAACCTAATTTAGGTTTAAAACTAACTTAAACTAATCATGAAATAACATTGGACAAGAATTTTATATTTTTCTTGAACACATCTAACACAACAGGGGATCCTAGGAGTTAGCTAGAATGCTGAATTTCCAAAATGCAACCGTGGCCCCTTCTTTAGATGTTGCCTCAAGAACCTATCAACATATTAAATGTCTCAAAGAATTGCTAAAATAGTGCGTTATTTACTAGTGTTGCATTGATATATAGACTGACACACCAAATCTGTGACCTCAGTTTATGACATACACCATACAGAAGATGTAACATATTCTAAACTAGCATTTCAAAGAGGAAAAATTAATTTTAAGCAGGATATTAAATGTTACCTTATTCCATAGTTCATCTGAAATATCAGAATCTATTTACATGTTATGACCAGATAGCATTGAACCCATACTTTTATTAGGGTCTCTTCCAGAAAATCGTACATGTGGTTTTTCTATCATGTCAATTTTCTTGGCTTCAGAAAATCTTTTTTTTTTTTTTTAGTTCTCTTTTGGGCGTTTCTTCTTTTGTTTGATCATTTTGGGTAATTTTTACAGTTTACTTTTGTCTGATTGTAATTAACCTCGTATGATTTTGATTCTGGGTACTTGAATTTTGATTGAACTCAGCTTGTTATGCTATTATATATGTTAAATTTTGATTTTTTTCTTCATGAAATTAATGTTTGTTATTGTTTGTGTTTAGAAGCAAGGAAACAAGTAATTTAAGCAACGGAGAATGTACACATTTGGTGGTCCAGAATCCAGATATCCTTTCTCTTTATCATTGTTTTTTAAAATCATTCCACCAAAAATCATATGTTTGGATGAAGAGAAAATTGACTCATTTTCTTCATGAAATTTACTAATTTTCTCTTTATTCCAGATATCCCTAGTAATTTTTTGATGAAAAATCATATGTTTGGATGAAGTTGGGTTGGGTTTTCCAGTGTGGTTGGTTTTGATAGATTTAGAATAAGACAAAGAACTATAATTTTCTTTAATTTTTGCTATGTTTTTCTTTTGGATTTGTAGTGAATTTTTCTTTCTATTTTTTGTGTCTCAAAAATGCTGACAATGTAGCTGATTGAGCAGTTTATATTCCATGTAATTTTTTCATTAATTTTTTGGAAGTGTGACTAGATTTCGTATGGTTAACAAAGTTCAGTAATCTTATTGGTACAAATTAAAGTTTAACGACCTAAATGGGATTTTGTTCAAAGTTCAGTGACCAATGATGGAATTTACATAAAAACATCAGTTCTTAAGGTAAGGTTTTGGTAAGGTTATCAGATTACCAAATTTTTTACATATAAACATCAGTAGGAGGTGGAGACTGAAGTGAGTTGGTGGTGATTTTCCAATTTTTAGGGTTTCGGCTTACAGTGGTTGAATAAAAGAAGAAAACCTTTTTTAGGTTAAATGTTAACCGGTAAGTGGTAAACGAAATTTTTTTTTTAAATCAATGGTTGAGATAAAAAATATTTAATCTAACGGTCTATATTTATCTAAGCGTATATGAAGCTCACCATAATTTTTTTTTTTTTTTAGAATTTTCCCTAAACTCCGTTGTTTTGGACTTGTTTGAATTTAGCCCACAATAAAGTAGGCTTTCACTATATTTATTATTTTATAAAATAAAAATAAAAAACAACTTTTAGATCATTGATAGGATAATAAAATTTTAAAATTACTTGCATGAAGTTTTAAAAAAGAATTACTAAAAAAAAAAAAGTTAAGAGTTAAGATTTTTTTATTTTATTTTATAAATTGTTGTTGCATAATTTTTTAGAATATATATATATATATTTAAAAAACATTTCGAATTATATATTTGTTCAAAAGAAATTTGTAATTTAAATCATGAAAACATAAATGAAAAAATAATGAATGACAATGGGCCAAAATCATTTGAAAACCCAGAAAGCAGAATCAGAAGCGCTCAAAAAATAGCTTTCGCGACGGTTAAAATTCCTTCTTCGGTCTTCCCCATCTCTCTAAAACCAAACCCACCCACCCAGCATAATATACAATTCATTTCTTCTTCTTATTATTATTATTATTTCAGGGTTTAGATTTCGATTTTTTGGGGTTGATTTGATTCGAAAACCACAATGTCCGCATCTACCGTCTCGATCACCGCCAACCCTTCGGCGGCGACTCCTCGCCGGCCGATCCTCGTCTCCGATAAGAGATCGAACATCGAAGCATGGGTTGCTGAACCAAACCCTAATGGAGTTAACATTGGGGAAGACAAAGCCGCTGCCAGTCACAGCAGAGATCTGAGCCACCATTCGGTCCGTGGCGAGGCGTCGAAGGACTCGGTGCAAGCGAGAAAGGTCACCGTAGGTCAAAACTCGAATGTCCAGCTGCGGCGGACGCGGAAAGGAGTTGTTAACAAAACCGAGAAATCCCGATGGTTGACTGTTGTTAGTATTTTTAGTAAGAATTTTGTGCTTTTGCTTGTTTTGGCTGGCTTAGCTCAGATTATTATGAGATTGGCTTTGAAATCAGGGGAGGTTAGTGGGGTTGGGACACAGATAGGATTAACTGAATTTGAGGGTAGGGTTGCTGAGGTTGAGAGTTTTTTGAAGACCACGGCTAAAATGATTCAGGTTCAGGTAGAGGTTGTTGATAAGAAAATTGAAAACGAAATTGGTGGGTTAAGGAAGGAATTGAATGAGAGAATTGAGGATCAAACTGTGGTATTGGGGAACTCATTGAAAAAATTGGAAGAAAAGAGTGAGGGATTACATAAGTCCTTGAGTGAATTGAAGAGCACGAATTTGATGACAAAGGAAGAGTTCGAGAAGATGTATGAACAAATGGTAAAAGAGAAGGGTGAAAATGGTGAGTCTGAGAATGCAGTGAGTTTAAGTGATCTAGGAGCCTATGCGAGAGAGATTGTTAAGAATGAGATTGAAAAGCATGCCTCTGATGGGCTCGCGAGGGTTGATTATGCATTGTCTTCAGGTGGGGGAAAGGTTGTTCGGCATTCAGAGCCCTTTCTTCTTGGAAAGGGAAGCAACTGGTTTTTGAAAAGTAGTCAAAATGGGGTTCATCGTGATGCAGAGAAGATGTTGAAGCCAAGTTTTGGAGAGCCAGGGCAGTGCTTTCCATTGAAAGGAAGCAACGGTTTTGTTCAGATCAAGCTGCGCACGGCTATTATCCCAGAGGCTATTACTTTGGAACATGTTGCCAAGGTAATATTTCCATTATGCTAACATTGTTATAAAGTTGTTTGTAGTTCTACTTATGTATGTGTTTTGTTTTTGATTTGTTTTATGATGAAAAGTCCAACTATAATTCAGTTTCTTTTGATATTGAGCCTGGAGCTCTAACATAAGATCCATAGGATGTGAATATTCAAACTTGAGCTCCTGTAGCCAGCCCTTTTTAGCCAAAATAATTTACAAGTGATATGAGCTATATCTCTAAGCTCTGATTCAACCCTTGATCTTGCAATAACAATCTGCTTCTCATTCTTTCAGGACACTGTATTTCCACTAACTAACAGCTAATAACTCTTACTAGACTTCTTATAATTAGGAGATCTAGCTCAATTTGATGATGGCAATAATTCTTATAAAGTTGGATATTTATGGATCTTATAGAATTAAAGAAAAAAAAATACACAAAGATTGTACTAGGATCTCATTTTGAATCAGGATTGGCTCAGTAGTCTGTTATAACACCCCCGTACCCTGCATCTTACTCCCAAAATTAAGTAGGTAAATATTTATGTATTATTTTTTACGATTATATGTAAATAACAAGGTTTAGTAGTGTTTCCTTTCCTTCAATAGTGGTTTCACTCAAAGAGAAATTGGTTATTAATACAAATGCTGAGGCTTGATTGAAGAGTATGTGTTAGATGAGGATATTTATATTTACTTTTAGCAGAGGCACACTTTTGGAAGTAGTGGGTGAAGATATAGATATTTCTGGCATTGCTTGATTGGCATTGGCTAAAGAGCGCAAGAGCTACTTGTATATGTAGAAAAAAATTGATTGCTAGGCAGGGACATTTGATGGTTTGTTTTTATTCTGTTTCTTATATTTAGTTTCCCTCAGACAATTTGCAACTTAAGATAGTGGGAATCTGTTGCTTTGAGAACAGAAAGATCCTGTTAGTAATGGCTGAAAAATGCCTAAAAAGGTTTTGTTTTGGCCTTTTATTTAATTTACAACATCTTGAAGTGGCATTATTAATTCTTGTTAATCTTTCTATCTTGTTGTTTTGCCTATCTTGATTAAACAAGCATTTTATAAGGGAATCAATACACATTTTAAAGAAATTTGGAGCAAGAAAAGCCTGCATTTTACTGAAGTCATCTTCAAATCTTTAATCTAACTGCATCCTGTGGTGAGGCAGGATGAGTGATGGATTGCCAAATTCTGAATTTACCATTGTCACTTGATTTAGTGAATGGAAGAATCATCCTTTGTTGAACTTTCCCTCTTTCATTCATGATGTCAGAATTAGGATGACGTGCTGCCTTTATATGAATATATATGCCTTCGTTTGTTGCAGCCTTGCCCTTCTCATAATTTTAAGATAATAGCAACAAACATATTGTGGAAAATGTTGAAACACCGAGTGAAACGAGCTAATATGACAATAAATAAATTTATAAAATAAAAACAAACAACAACTAGGTAGCAAGAAATAATATGCGAAAAATAAAAGCACTAGAACACTAGGATTATGTGGTTTGGCTTTAAGCCTAAGTTGGTAGAGGCAATGAGAAATTTCTACTATAATGGAAGCAAGATGAAGAGTACAATAGTTTTGGTACCCAAAACTCATTGAAATGCACTACAACCCACATCCTGAGAGCAAGAGCTCGTACAATTCTCTAAACTCCCTTAACACTCTCTTTTCCCTTTTTTGTGAAAAAAGAAGACCAACTTGACTTTGTACACCCTTTTTGACTTTTATCTCACTATTTCTTGCGACCCCAAAAATGAAGGTCAACATAAGGGCAAAAAGTGGAAGGAAAAAGAGAATATGCTGGGGCAGGACTAGCTTAAGTTTCATATCTATCCACAACAAATCTCCACTTTGGCTTGAAAATTTCACTTTGTTTGGGATCATGTTATGCATGATGATGTTGTGATTAGTAAGGTTGTTACGGAGGAGATGGACATGTCGACGAAAGCTATCCCTGCTTACAAGTTCAAGCATTGCTTGGACTTGTGATGTGGTGCAGAAATAAACAATAAAAAGAAAGCCAAAGCTGTAAATTGAAAACCAGAACAAAAGGCTAAAATTGATGGAAAACCAAAGATGAAACAATATAACTAGGTTTTAGGGCTCTAGAATCTTTGATAGAAAATAATCGCTGAACTTCAAGAGGATCTTTGAAGTCATCTTGCACAAACTTGGTAACTAAAGCATAAACAGTTCTATCTTCTCTACTCTCAACTTGTAATTTAACCCTTGATAAAAATCCAGTTATTTTGCTCCCCAAAGAAGAACCACCAGCTTGTGTTTAGTTTTCTCCTTTAGAGGGTGCAAAGTAACCTCTATAAAATGAATAAGTATTAGGCTTAGTGAGATGTTCCATGTCATGATCAAATAGCCAAGGTCTACGCAACATAATATGATTTGCATCCATGGGTACAACATCACACAAAGCTTCACCATCTGAACTACTACTTGAAGAAAATTTGACCAAACACCGAGAGGTTACTAGTATCTCATTCCCCTCTTATGCCACCTCAATGTGTATGGATAATGGTGCTTCTCCCTAGACAGATTCAACTTCTCCACTGCCTTCTTTACATAATGTTCTTCATGCTCCCACTATCAATAATCACATTACACACTTTGTTGCAGCAAACAATGTGAGTTCTAAAAGTGCAACTTTGCCTCCAATGTTCCCCTACTTCTACAACTGCCCTTGTTGTCACCCCTTTTTGAACCACCAATGGCTTCAAACCAAGGTGGAGATTTTTTGTGGATGACTTTAAAAGTTAAGCTGGCTCAAGTGTTACCCCACCATTTTCTCTTTTTCCTTCCATTGCCCTTGGCTTTCATTTTTGCCATTTCCTTCGTTTGCCTTATTTCTACCTTCATTAATGGCATTTTTGGGGTTGCAATATATAGCGAGTATAAAAGTCTAAAATGGGGGCAAACTCAATTTGGTCTTCATTTCGCTTCTCATGAGAAAGGGGAAAAGATGGAGTTTAGGGATTTTAGAGAATTGTAAGACCTCTTACTCTCAGGTTGTTGAGTGTAGTATATTCGGGTTAATTTTGGTACCAAAACTTGTTGTACTCTTTGTGTTGCTTCGACTATAATTTGTCGTCATCTCTGCTCGTGGATTAAAGCCGAACCATGTAAATCCCTGGCATTCTTGTTGCTTTTATTTTTCGCATATTTCTTGCTGTGTGCTTGGCTATTTTTCTGGTGAATTTATTTGTTGCAATATTAAGCTCATTTGGCTTGGTGTTAAGAAAATTCTGCAAAAGAGAAAAACCAGCCCTTAGCATTTCACCGTGCACAGCACTTAGTTAACAGGGCAATTATGTTTTTCTGCAGAAGTGTAATTGTAAATAGTATAATTTGATATCATTGCTTTATGATCTTTGATTTGAGTGAGATGTTTTAAAGTAAGTTTGAGGCAGACTGGCATGCCAGCAGCTTGTTTACTATAAATTCGTTTACGGTTTGGTGTTGAGTGATTCACTGATTGGTAGTTGTGAAATTTTCATTTTCATTTTCTTTTCAATTTTAAATTTGCTATTAGATTTTTGGTTTACTACAATTTAATTTCTGTTATATTTGTTCATTGATTGTCCCTTTTGGACTTTTTCAGCTGGGTCTTTTTTTTTTCAATTGCACATTTCTAATATCTTCTTTTACTCTTTTTTTTTTTTCCTTAAAATTTTAGAAGTCAAGACTGTTAATACGTTTTCTATTTTGGAAATTTTAAGAAAATATTTTAAACCTATCTTGTAATTTTTGCCAATAGAATGAACCATTTTTTGGCATTGTTTCCTATTTTAATGGTTCTTAAATTCACAAATTTGGTGGGTGGCGAATAAATGCCCCCCTCCTATATTTAGAAATTTGTATATTTGTAGGAAGTAGATGATGCATCTTGACTAAAAGAAATCTAGCCTTTAGTTAAATTCAACTAATGCAATTTTTATACTTGGAGTGCTACTCTGCAGCTGGAGTAACATGCATCCTTTGCCACCAAACCTAATTTTTCCTATACGGTCTCGAGTCTCGACGACATGCACTAAAATGCTTGTCATCAGGGGAGTGGCCTTTATTTTAGCTATCAAAACTCACCCTAATTTGTAAAGGAGGTTTATGGGACTGTCAAATCACCTGATTTTCTTCTATAAAGGTCTCAGTAACATGCACCCTAAAGTGCTTGTCATCGAGGAAGCAGCCTTTATGCTAGCTCTCAAAACTCACCCTAGTTTGTCAAGTAGTTTGTGAGGCTGTGCTCCAGTCTCCTTTTCGGTTGCTTAAGGTTCATAATGGGGGGATGTCCACTCCTTATTTGTGTTGATGAGATGCCTATTCGCTGGACTCTTTCTTTTCTCTTTGCAGTAAATCAGGATCTTATAAAGTGGAGACTGATATCTTTTCTGTATAAATAGCTTTAATCTATATTTGGGTCCTCAATTGGGTATTTAATGCTTCAATCAGGCTGGTGCACTCGAGAATTATATAAAGCGACTTAACGTCTTAACCTCATTTATTGGTTCCGGTTAAAGCAGCATTTTATGGAAAATATTTTGTTTTTTTTGATATCATGTGCATGGAAATAATCATGGGGTAGATCTAAGGGAATAACTATACGAATCTCTTTTCTCTGCTCATCTGTGATATAAATACACCAATTCATTTTCTGATTGCTTCAACTCATATGCTCTTTAGTGTACCTCTAGGCTCATTCTGGTGGAGCGCCAGAGGAAACAATTTAGGCCATTGATTTTTTTCTTTTGTTTTTGTTTCTGAATACAACATCTAGCATCTTGGATTTTATCTAATAAAAACATATATAAGTTTTGACCTATGTTGCTCCAACTCTTTTTTTTTCTTGAAGTACCTGTGTCCGGCACCTGTATCTGATGCATATTCGGACATGGATATGGGGATATAATCCCTCAAGGACTCTCCAAATACATGGAAAAACTTAGAAAAAATCAAGCATACTCGTGTCCGACACTCGCACCCGAGTCCGAGTAACATAGGTTTTGACAGTTAGAAAATTTGAAGTTTGCATTTATAATCATTTAATGAACAGAGCTTGCCTTTGCTATTTCGTACATTTTTCATTTAAATTATTGTCAGCAAAAATAAAATCAAGGGCTGATTTAAGAGACTTCTATTCTCTATCGACTTTATCACAAGTGCTTATTGTGTTGTTCTTGTACTGTGAACAGATTGTGGCATATGATAGATCCAGTGCACCCAAGGACTGCCGTGTCTCTGGCTGGCTGCAAGGCCGCGATCTTGATTTAGCAGTTGATGCCAATAAGATGTTTCTTTTGGCAGAATTCACGTATGACCTTGAGAAGAGTAATGCTCAGACCTTTGATGTATTGGATGCAGCAGGTATTGGTATTGTTGACACAGTCAGGCTGGATTTTTCTTCCAACTATGGAAGTGCTTCACATACCTGCATTTACCGTTTGAGGGTGCATGGTCATGAGCCTGATTCTGTTTCAATGGTGGAAACGGAGTCTTGAGGCATATCATACTTTTGTTCTATGTTATTCGGACTCGAGTGTGAGTGTCGGATATGGGTATATGTCCGACACGTGTATGTTCAGTTTTTCTAAGTTTTTCCATGTATTTGGAGGGTCATATCCCCATATCCATGTCCGAATATGCGTCAGACACGGGTACGTCAAGAAAAATGAAGGGTCGGAGGAACATAGCTTTTGTTGATTTTGTCTCTGTATTTAGTTAAATAGTACTTAGGTCATCCTGCTAACTAGATACAGATTCCTTATCCTGTTAAAGTTTTCTTGTGTGTAGCAAATGGGTGTGAATCTACTTGTATGTTTCCAGTTAGGCTCTACATGAATTAAGAACAATGATCTATATGAACCAGAAATAGACGAGCTTTAGTTTCCTGGTAGGAAAAGTTTGATAGAACTTCATTTCCTAGGCGATAGTCGGAAAGTCCGAAATGGTATGTAGTAGACCTGACAATTCGTGTATTCTTGTCAGTGTTCGTGTTTTTTTTTTCCGTGTCATTATCGTGTTTAAAGTGTTACATGTTATTTATTTGTGTTATATAGATTTTGACATGTTCGTGTATTTCTGTCGTGCTCGTGTTTTTTTTTTTTTTTTTTTGTGTCGTGTCATTTTTAGTTATTTTTCTCGTATCGTATTCATGTAGGTCCAAAATTACCAGGTCTAGTATGTAAGCTTTTAGGAGTTAAGTATGGTTGATTGCTGGATATTCTAGCATTTTTTTTTTTTTTTTTAATGAATTCAAAGATGAAAGCAATGATTGCACAAGAAAGTGTTTCTGATCTGTAATGTACAAAAAAAGGTGGAAAAAGGCCTATCCTTGCTGGATGATTCCTTGCTGCACTGGACAGGGGACAAAGGTTTAAATAAATACTATTATATATATATATATATATATATATATATATATGTATGAAAATGGATTATGATGATCAAAATCTAGGGTTTTGGCCGGCGGGGACCATTATCATGAACCCTAGATATAGGGAGCCTTGAAGGGGCAGGCAATGCCTTTGACCTCCTGCTTGAGCGGCCTTTGACCGCATATCTTATGGTTTACTCCGGGTACAAATATAAAGTCTCATATTGTTTAAGTAATTATTATTTATATCTAACTTTTTTTATATAGAATTGTAAGAAAAGCAATCCAATTCAATGATAAATGCTTGTATCTTTTGCTTTTATCTTAAATTATATATATAAAAAAATTCGAGTTTAGTTTACTTGATTTATGCAATCACTTTTAAGAATTAGTATTCAACAAGTCTGGATTCGAATTTTAACATATGAAATTTCTTCTCTTATAAAAGCTGTGATTTTTTTTATAAAAAAAAAAAAAAAAAGGAAAAGGATTTGCAATGAAAGCCATGCACAAATGGAGTAACTATTTGAGGTAATCATGAATATTGTATGAATACTAAAAGATGAAATAGATTAAGTTTAAACTAAAATGATGAATGAATTGGAAGAAAAGATTAAAATTAATAACCATCCATTAGAATTAGGGAAACTCTGAAATTCTGCAACCATGCTTCCTGTATTTTGGGGATTCTTTATGTTTCAAGAAAGGGCATGGCCATGGCTGGTCTGTTAGTTTGTCTTGTTTGAAAACCATAACCAAATATTTAATCCTTATTATTCCTTTGGACCAGAGAGAATTAGTGCCTGCTTTCTTGTAGATTCATCATTTTGGTTTTTTATTACTAGAATTTGACATACCCATAAAATATATTATATATTTTTTAAGTAATTGTATTTTATACAAAATAATATATGGATAAAAGAAAGGATAGTTTTTTTTTTTTGAGTAAAAATGTGCGTATTTTTTTTAGGTAAGTAAAAAGATGCAAATATTTTTAATTTTATTAGTTTTTTTGTTTATTCTCTAATTGAATCGTGACATTTAGTCAAAAATTTTATATTAATAGAGATATTTTGAATATTAGATATTTGTACTCGTCTTTATCTTATAACAACATATGAAAGTTATCCCAAACTTGGAACGTTTCATTATAGTACCAATTTCGTGCCATGTGTCAATCAATAATTGGTTTCTCAATTATTTTTTTAACTATACTAAAAAAGAACAAAAAAGATAAGGAAAGGTTAAGTGGGTAATTCGCTCAATTAAACCCAAATTTCTTGAGATCAATCTAAATGCTTTGGTGAAATTTCATTCTAAACAACCAAGTCTAAGAACAAAGTTCAATTCTAATTAACAAGTGTTTTTATAAATTATAAAGTATATTTATTTACCATTTCTTAAATGTATAAATTGTGTTATATATATATATATGTGTATTTTTAATGTTAAAATTTGGAATTAATGATTTTATTTATATACATGAAAATTTTAAAATTTCTAAATAATTGAAAAGTATTGAATACTTTTTAGTGACAAAATTTTCAAAATTTTTCTTAAAGTAAGGAATAATTTAACGAGTTTCATCAAAACATGGGTGAATATTTTGAAAATTAATATATAATATTGAGAATTAAATTTAAGTAATTATAAAAAATTTAGAATGAAATGAAAATCAGATATACATACTATTAAACATATTTTAGCCCATGTTTTTGTTTTATATTAAAAAGATTACGATTTTTGTTGTAATTATTTTTGATAAGATCCAAGATGGCCCAATCCCATGGCAATTTCTATATGGGCCAAGATCCAAGAAGATCTAGGAAACATAGCAAGAATGAGTGGAATTCACTTGGGCCATGTTGCAAGTTATTCAAAAAAAGCTTCAACATGCAAGATGGGCTTGCATCCAAGTTTAGTCCATGTGATTCAAGAACACAAGGTGGCACATTATTTGGGCTTATTTTAATTCTTATAATTACTTAAGCATTTGGGCCTATATTATGTAACATGGACATCTTTTAATTATTCAGCCCCTATTTTACATATTATAACTTAGTAGATTAGGGTTATTGTAGGGAGGCTATAAATATATGTCTTAGCCGCCTACTTCAATTATCTTTTGATCAATTGAGTTTGAATTTATTCAAAGTGAGTGTTTTATTCTTTTTAGTTCTTGACAGAACTTAGGAACTTATCAAAAAACTCTTTCTTTGTGGCGTTCAACCTATTAAACTTAGGTTCTTGAAACGAGAGTTCTTAGGGTCTAGCTTACATGCTTAATCTAGGTTCTTTGAAACAGACTTTTAAGGGTTTAAGTTTTCTTTGCCTGAATCTTGGCTTTTCTGGGTTAGGTATTTCAATTTGTTAGTGGGTTCAAAGAGTTTAACCCCTAGGGTTCACATCAATTTTTGTCCTTTTACTTTAGAATTCAAATAATACTGTATTTGACAAGAAGAAAGGAAGAGAATAAGGAAGAAAATTTGAATAATTTGATGGTTGAAATTCATGATAATATGTGATATTTTGTAGCTCATTGTTTGAATTAAAACTAGTTTCTTACTTTCTTTTTTAATCATTCCTACCAACATGATCTTTAACCAAGTCTTAGTCAACATTTAAATTAAGAATGCAAAATCATTTTACATTTGGAAATTTATTTGTTTTACTGTTTTTGATTGACCCAAGATAAGTTTTTTGATTTTACACCCATTACTTTCCATAGGTGAAAAAATCAAAACGGTCGATCGAACCGGTTCATTCAAAAATAAAAAATTTATTCGATTTGATATGATGCATAGAATTTGATATTCATTGAATCAGTAAAAAATCGATTATATATATATTTTTTATTTTTATAAAAATAATAAGATTTAAATTTTTAACTTTTTAATTTTATATTAAATAGCATATATTAAGTCAAATATATATTTTTATTGATTATATTTATTTAATATTAAAATTATTTTAATTAAATTCATATATCCAACTAATCAAATTGATTGAACCGGTGATTGAAAATCTTACCAGTTTAACATTTGATCTGGATTTTTTAATCTTGTTACTCCCAATTCCAAAGGCATAAAAGAATTTTCTTAACTTTTCATTCAAAGGGTTACAAACCAAAAGCAACGGGAACAAACAAAGAAAAGAACCAACTTCCTTTTTCAAGAAAAAAAAAAAAAAAAAACAAGAACAAACTAACAAAGCATCTTAATTCTTAACTCTTTACCCAAAAATTAAAAAGAGTTTAATCGAAGGGACATTTGAGATTCGATCCCCACTTTTGACCGTTTCTTTTTTGGGACTTTTCCATTTTATTTTCACGAGAAAATCTTTCTCTCAAATCCGACCAAACAACAAAAACCAATGTCTATATTTTATTTATGGATTTTACTAATGAGTATTTTTAGTTATTTTTTAAAATTAATTAATTTATTATTTATAATAATAATATTATATTAATTATAAAAATTGATAATTTTATTTATTATTTTTAATATATTGAATGTAAATATTATTACATATAATAATCTGAATATTTTTAAAACATTTGTCAACAAAAACCCTTTATTAAAAGAAAGAAAACCAAATTTGGGTTCTAAATCTTCTATTTTAACAATAAATCTAATAGTAGACATCTATTTGGTAACTCCAATACTTTTGTTTTTTGCAGTTTCGTTGGCCAATGGGCTTCAACCACCGGTTTTAGAACATTGAAAAAACAAAACATCACCCAACATTCTTACATTTTTTCAGGTTTCTTACCTTTGCAATTCTGTCTGTCTTTCTTCTATTCTTTGACCCTTTTGTCTCCTTCAACTTCTTCTTTTGACCAAGTTCTCATATCATCAATAAAAATGGAAAATATGAGGAAAAATAAAGAGACATTTATTCTTAAATTTGTTATATATATATATATATATATATATTGTCATATTTGCATCAGTTGACTTCCTTTCTGAGTACCCAATCAATGCTATAATCATATTCTTCCTTCCTTCATAGACTTTAATTTGAAGCTGTACCTTTGTTTTCTTCTTTCCTCTCTGGTAACTTATTTTATGATTGATTTTTGAAAAGAAAGTATGGGTTTCTTTTCCTTTCTTTTCTTTTCTTGATTGGTAAAAAGAAGATCTCAAAATTTACCAATATTTTTCCTATTATATGCATGTATTCAAACATATATATATATATATATTTTGTTTCTTATACTTCTGTTTTGATTTATAAGTTTTGTTTGATTTATTACAGGTTAATTCTAAGTTTTCAGAAGGTTTCTGATGATTGGGGTTGGACTTTCTGGCATGACTCTAATGAATCAAGACAGGACAAGCCAGCAGGCTTCAGTAAATTCCCCTTTACTTATTTTCTTTTGTTTTAACTTAATCTTATTTTCTTTGTTAAATATTTTCAATTTATTTGTTAATATTTCCTTTTTATGTTTCAGTCTTTGATTGGTAAAATTTTGAGTGTGAAGGGAAGAAATCAAAGTAATAAAGAGACTGAAGTTGGATTTGGTTCCTCTGGTGAGTGTTGATCTATGTTATTCGGATTTGGATCTGAGTGTCGGATACGGGTATCTGTCCGATACGGATATGTTCAATTTAAAAAAAAAATTCTATGTATTTAGAAGATTCTTGGAGGGTCATATTCCATATTCATGTTCGGATATGCATCGGACACGGATGTCGAACACAAATTCTTCAAGAAAAATGGAGAATCGGAGCATAGTATCAATTACCCATTTACCAATTATCATAATTTTCTTCCCTAAGAAGATAGATTAGCATTTGGCACAGAATATGTTCGTACCTTATATCTCTTCTTTCATATTATAATATAATTATTGATAAAAGGAAAGCTGTTCTTCATAAAAGAATATTATAATTATTGTTCTTATTTTGTTAAAAGATACTATTCTATTCCTTTTTTTTTTTTTTTAATTTTTTATGGAAAGTAATTAGCATCAGTTTATTATCCAAGGCTCCATTTAGCTTTATTTTTATTATCCTTTTTAAGAAGTTAAAAAATTTGTTCTTTTTTTTTTGGTACAAAAGAGGCATAGTCTAGAGATAGGATAAGGGGTTGCAGATACTGAGATTTGAATCTCAAAACTGCTGGATGTCACCTTTTAAGAGTGATTGCAGTTGGATTTTAGGCATTTCTTGATTTTGAAGCAAGTGTAATTTTGGGTTTTACCATTTACTTTTACTAGAAAACAAGTAGTAAAAAACATGTAGGAAAAGAAATAACTTAGTGAAGTGTCTAGTTGTATGGAAGGATCTTTTTCTATCTTTACTCTTTTTTTTTTTGATTAGATGATAAGGTTGGTCCAAATTGCAGTGATGATGATGATGAAAGCATGTATACGTATCTATGGTGAAATAGGATGAATATGTGGGAATTTATGGTCTTTATACAACAAAGAGATATATAATGGGATATTATGTTACTTGGACTCGGGTGTGAGTGTCGGATATGAGTATGTGTCCGACATGGGTATGTTCTATTTTTTTGTAAGTTTTTCTATGTATTTGGAGGGTTCTTGGAGGGTTATATCTCCATACCCATGTCCGGATATGTGTCGGACACGAATGTCGGACACGGATACTTCAAGAAAAATGAAGAGTCGGAGCAACATTGATGGGATATAATGGCTTAAACAGATATCATAGAAATACAGACAATGACTATAAAAAAGGGGGGAAATGGCAATTTGTTGAGAATATATTCTTGTCTGAACTTTTTTATCCAAGAGTATGGATGGAAGCAAAGAAGAGGATATTTTTTCTCTAGCTCTCACCACCACTTCCGTCCAATAAAAGTACTGATGTTTTCTCTTTCTTTGCCTCTTATATAGTCTTGTTCTTAGTTCAAATCAAGTACTGGTAGGAACTTAAGTGTTACATTTCTAGCCACCATGTTTCGTCGAAAAAGAAAGTTCTTTTTCTTTATGTTTTAAATTGTAGCAAATTCCTTTACTTCTTGAACTTTCATTCTAATCTTTGTATCTTTATCTTACTTGGTTTCTTGTCTGTTTTGTGTTTTGCAGAAGGACAATATGATTTGCCACTTCGACCTCTGCTTTCCAGAGGTGTAAGCACAAAAGTGCCTAGTGAGAATCTATCCTTCCGGTAGTCATTAGATGGCATTTCTTCCTTTTTTATCTCCATCTTTTGAAAAAGAATCATGCTTATTAGATTAACTGAACTGATATGGATCTTTCGTTCGTTTGCTTTGTTAGTGTCTTGGTTGCGACATGGAATGTAGGAGGCAAATCTCCTGATAGCAGGCTCAACCTTGATGATGTTCTTCAGATCCGTGAAGAATCAGACATATATGTATTAGGGTAATTCTCTCACTTTCTCTCAGGTTTGCAATTCTCAGATTAATATTTAGTTTTGAGTTTCTGTTTTTTGGAACTTAAAATTTCTTCTTCATGATGGCAAAATCTGTTTTACTCGGACTCGGGCGTGAGTGTCGGATACGGGTATGTGTCCGACACGGGTATGTTCAATTTTTCTAAGTTTTCCATGTATTTAGAGTGTCCTTGGAGGGTCATATCCCCATACCTATGTCCGGATATGTGTCGGACACGGGTACTTCAAGAAAAATGAATAGTTGGAACAACATAGGGCAAAATATGGAGAGACTTGTAGAAAAGTTAAGATACCTTTCTTTCTCATAACCTAGTGTGAAAAACATTTTACTTTACACCTTATTCTCTTCCAAGGTGACAAGATATCTAAGCTAGGATGCCTTCTGTAATTATAGTTTCATGGTCATAATTCATTGTTTCTATAATACGCCCCGTTAGAAGGGTGCTAGCACCAGACTTTGGGGTAAAGCCGGTATTTATGTTACTCGGATTCGGGTGTGAGTGTTGGATACGGGTGTGTGTCCGACATAGGTATGTTCAAATTTTTTAAAGTTTTTCCATGTATTTGGAGGGTCATATCCCCATACCCATGTCCGAATATATGTCGGACACCAGTACTTCAAGAAAAATGAAGAGTCGGAGCAACATAAGCCGGTATAGTATAAGCCTGTTGAGTTGACAAGAAAAAAATCCGTTTGAATGCTTCTGTTATAAGATTTCACACTATTATTTTAGTTGAAGATGCTTTTATCGTGCAAATGAAATTGTATTAGTTTAAATTGCTGTTTTGGATTATTAGTTTTCAGGAAATTGTTCCATTGAATGCTGGAAATGTGCTAGTTATTGAAGACAATGAGCCTGCAGTGAAATGGCTCGCGTTAATAAATCAGTCGCTGAACAAGGCAAACTATGTTCCTTTAAGAGGATCGAAATCCCTTGCCTCTTCTGGGAGTTCACTGGTTTTTCCGAAAACTTCGCTTAGAAAGGCCAGTAAGGGTTTCAGGACAGAGAGTAAGAGGAGGCTGAAGAGTTGCAGCTGCCCTACTGACTTGGAAAGGAAGAATAGCAAAGAATTCTGTTTCAGGTGCCCACAATCGCAAACAAATGAAAATGATGTTTCGTCCGAAGAGGATGAAGATGGATCTAGCAGCTTTGCAGTCACTACAATATCCACTCCTTCAGGTTCAGACCAGATTAGGTACAGCCTTGTAGCAAGTAAGCAAATGGTTGGAATTTTTCTCACTGTTTGGATGAGGAAAGAGCTTGTCCAACATGTAAGCCACCTGAGGATCTCCTGTGTAGGCCGTGGAATCCTTGGCTGCCTTGGAAACAAAGTAAGTCGAGAACCGAACCAGCTAGAGATGCATTGTTCTATGTTGCTCCGACTATTTTTTTTTTTTTTTTGAAGTACCCGTGTCCGACACATATCCGGACATGGGTATGGGGATATGATCCTCCAAGGACCCTCCAAATACATAAAAAAACTTGGAAAAAATTGAACATATCCGTGTCGGACACATACCCGTGTCCGACACTCACACCCGAGTCCGAGTAACATAGTCGAAATGAACATTTATTCCGAACAAATATGTTATACAATCTTTGTTCTGTGGATGCAGGGGTGTATTTCTGTGAGCATGCTTTTCCACAAGACAAGCTTTTGTTTCTTGTGCAGTCATTTGGCATCCGGAGAGAAAGAAGGAGATGAACTTAGGAGAAATTTAGATGTTGTAGAGATACTTAGAAACACACAGTTTCAAAGGATCTGCAAAACATCTAGTAGTCGGGTGCCTGAAAAAATTCTGGATCACGAGTAAGCATCTATGAAACTTTTGAGCCAAGATTTTTAAAGTTTTTCAAATTCCCTTATTATAATCTGATAGCAGTTTTCCACACATATAATTTGACTTATTTTCCTTGGAAAATTTCCCCAGTCGGGTCATATGGCTAGGGGATTTGAACTACAGGATAGCTTTAAGCTATTCTGATACTGGAAAGCTGCTAAAAGAGAAAGCCTGGGATGCACTGTATAACAATGATCAGGTAGCTTCTTATACCGTTACTCCAATTCTTCATTTTTCTTGAAGTACCTATATCCGACACTCTTGTCGGACACATATTTGAACATGAGTATGGGGATATGATCCTCCAAAGACCCTCCAAATATATGAAAAAACTTAAAATAGATAAAAAAGAAATACCCGTGTCTGACACATACTCGTGTCTGACACTTACACCCGAGTCCGAGTAACTTAATCTTATACCATAGAAAAACAAACCCGGAATTTGTGGAAAGTTTGGGCTCTATGACAAAGTTCAAAATCAGTTTGCTTCTCATTGATGCATATTAAACTGGAGTACAATAGAAGTTGATAAATTTTGACTGCGAATGTTTGTTTCTGGAAATGTAATAGCCAATGAATCCCATGTTATGCTTTTGACTAAATAAAAGCACAAACAGTGGCATTAATCATGGAATTTGACATTAAACAACAATTGATATGTTTGTCTCTTGGATTACAAAGGAAGGTCTCAGTGTAAATGCTCTCAGAGTTTTTATGATGAATATGAATTTCTCGACGTGCTTGGTTTTGCCTTATGTTACAGGGACTCTTTATTTATTTATTTTTTTTGTTGAAGTACCTGTGTCCGACACATATTTGGACATGAATATGGGGTATAATCTTCCAATATATGAAAAAACTTAAAAAAAAAAAATTAAGCATATCCGTGTCGGATACATACCCATATCCGACACTTTCAAGTCCAAGTAACATAAGTTTTGGCTTCTGTTCTTAATTGAATCCATGATTAGTAGAGTCACTTATAAGCCTTTCAATCATTGCAGGATTTTTCATATTACATAACTATATGGATTGATTTAGGTCATTGCTGTATGCTAATATGGAACTATTTGCTCATTTGGATACACAGCTGAAGATTGAAAGGGAGGCAGGGCGAGTTTTCAAGGGATGGAAAGAAGGAAAAATCTACTTTGCACCAACATACAAATACTCTCTTAACTCCGACATTTATGCCGGAGAGACCGTAGAATCTAAAAGCAAAAGGAGAACTCCAGCTTGGTATGTTTATACAATTTATCAGGATGAACCAAGCTAGAATGTTCAAATATAAGTTTTAACCAAGGTTAAAAAAACCGGATCGAAAATCACACCTGTCAGACTTTTGGTTTCCGGTCCAGCCGGTTGGATTGGCCGGTTTGATAAATTTTTTTAAAAAATATTTAAAAAATAATTTTAATATTAAATATAATTAATTATTAATAAAAATATGCATTTGACTTAATTGTATGTTTTTTAATATAAAACTAAAAAGTTAAAAATTTAAATCTCATTAATTACAAATAAATTTTTTATAAAAAAATATAAACAGATAAAAACCGGTTTTTTTTTCTTGGTTAAATCAGCTCTCTACCGGTTCAAGGTATTATCGGTTTAATATATTATATCGGATCAAACAACTTGCTGGTTTCATATTCAATTGGTCTGACCGACCGTTTCGATCCCAGTTTTTCATCACTGGTTCTAACAGTTAGAAGTTTTCAGGTGTGACAGAATACTATGGCGTGGAAGCGAAATATATCAGCTTTCTTATGAACGTAAGGAGTCTAGATTTTCTGATCATAGGCCTGTATGTGCAACATTCTGGATAACTGTTGAGGCAATGGAGGATGGATCCAGGAAAAGATGACCTTTACTAAGTTTTGGAATTTGATACCATGTTTAGGAATAGCAAATGTAACCATATTCGGATAAAGGGAAAAAAAAAAAATCAAAATCAAAATAAACTAATATCTTGATCTTGTTTATGTAACTCTTAATATTTTTTATGCTTTAACTAGCTTTGACAGACTATGTTATCCGAATTCGGAATAAGTGTCGAATTTGGGTATACTTAATTTTTAAAAAAAAATTCATATATTTAAAAGATCATACGGATATGTGTCGAACACTGAGTATTTTGAGAAAAATAAAGAATCTGGATAACATAGTTGATCTTGTGGACACACAAGTTAATTAAATTAATAAATTAAATGTTTTAATTAAAAAGATTTAAATAGCAATTAAAACAATACTTTGTATATATTAATATTATTGTCCAACTTTTTAATATATTATGGATATTGAATTTATTATAGATATTGAATCTATTTCTTCTATTAATATTTTCTTGACAATTGTATTTGTGTGGACAAAGAAGATAGTTAAATTAATGCACATTTACATGATGGTAAACTATTAATGCACATGTTAACACAATTGTATAAATTAAACATGCACATAAATGAACATTATATACTATTTTATAACAAAATTGTACACTATATTATCTGATATAATTTAAATATCCTCGTTCTTAAGTCGGTAAAGACTTTCAAATTTTATATTTTGGTGTAATTGTGATATTTTTGTTAAATGGGATATTAGTTAAACATAAAAAAATGGTAATTTCATTTAATATTATATATATATATATATATATATATATATATATTTGAAAGAGTTGAAGTGCTTATTAATGTAATTAACTAATTAGTATTTTGAATTATTTATAAGGAAATATATATTATCGTTATGTATTTAATTGGATATGAATATGAATATGCGAATGTGTCAAAATTTTTATAACACGAATTATTAACGTATAAAAATTTATATAAATATATAATATCTTAAACAAAATTATAATACCATAAAAATAACACGAATATAAGAATCATCAAATCTAACTGAATGCCAATACATGTGTTCCACGAGGCATCTATTCACATCTCTATCTCTTTGGTCTAAGATTATGGCTTGAATTAGTCTTTTTCTTTCAATCAGCCCCTAGATAAGTATTGAAATATAGAGAATATTTTACTTTTAGCTGGGAAATGCTTGTGGAATAAGATTAGATAGAAAATAAAATATAATAAAACAATTATTTTGAGAAATTTTAAATTATTGAAATTTCAAATTGTGTTTAATTCGAATCCAAATCTGTTAAACGTCATCGCTTAAAAATGATTGAATAAATCAATTGGATTAAATCTCGAGTTCTAATAAGTATTTTGAAATCCAAATTGAACTAATATCCCATGATAAGATCATAATATTTATTATCTAATATATAATGTATATAAAAATGGTTGACGACATATGATATATTAAGAAAGCAAAAAGTAAAAGAGAGAATCAAAAAGCACATCAAAATTTCTCACTTTTATTTCTTGATAATAAAATGAATGAATTTAAAAATAGATGTTAATTCACAACTTCAACATCAAAACTACATCCTAACAGACGTTCATGAATCCAAAACGCAGATCATCCAAAAGCATGTTGTTGGATAAGTCCCTTTGTTCTACTGGACGAGTCGACAAACAAACCTGCTAACCCTGGTACACAATATCAACCAGGGTATGATCCCAACCTGCAATTTAGGAGATTAATCAAAACACCAATCAAAACCCCTCAAAATCCATCTTCTCATAATTGTATCGTTTTATTCCTATGTTACTTGAATTCGGGTGAGAGTGTTGAATACGGGGTATGTGTCTGACAGGTGTATGTTCAATTTTTCTAAGTTTTTCCATGCATTTGTGGTCCTTGGAAGGTCATATTCTTATACCCATATCCGGATATACGTTGGACACAGGTGTGGGACACGAGTATTTCAAGAAAAATGAAGAGTCGTATCAACATAGTTTTATTCCATACAAGAAACAGGCAAGTATGACAGAGGCAAAGTACTTGTGCTCATAGCATTACACACCTGAATCTGGATTGTAGTCTTTTAGATAGGCCATGTTGTAAACAATTGGAATAAGCAAGGGAAAATCAAAGAGGGAATTCAAATCCTAATTTTATGACAGAAGGAAGAAGTTAAAATTATGATTACGGTTAGAGGCTATG
Source organism: Fremontodendron californicum (assembly GCA_030761205.1). Taxonomy (NCBI): domain Eukaryota; kingdom Viridiplantae; phylum Streptophyta; class Magnoliopsida; order Malvales; family Malvaceae; genus Fremontodendron; species Fremontodendron californicum. Next base: position 4,482,511 of record JAULJL010000048.1, on the reverse strand, counting down.
TTACTTGGACTCGGCTGTAAGTGTCGGACATCGGTATGTTCAATTTTTTCCAAGATTTTTATGAATTTGGAGTGTTTTTGGAGGATCATATCCCTATACCTATGTTAGGATATGTGTCAGACACTAGTACTTCAAGAAAAATTAAGAGCCGGAGCAACATAAGTTAGAGGTGCTAATATTGAAAAGATTCTTTGATCTTTTACCATGACATTGTTGTTTGAAGAATCCCCAATCTTCCAGGATAACAGCCTCCCTGCAAAAAGGTGGTCATAATTCAATCAATAAACAACCGATTTTCTCAGATTTTGTCCTCCAATTGCTTCTTGCTAACTCTTTCTGTTCTTGTGTATTTTATTTATTTCTGACCTCAGGGACAAACTTTTATCTAATTTTCAGAGTATGTCATCAAGAAGCATGTATACCAAATTTTAAAGGCAGTATGATAGTGTCAACTCAAGCATGTTTAGACAAACTGTAGTTAAACAGTCAAAGAGGAAAAAGAGCTAAAACTTAAGACAATATTTGCCAAAATCATTATAGTGCATCTATGTTACTCGGACTCAATTGTGAGTGTCGGATGTATGTGTCCGACATGGTATGTTCAAATTTTCTAAGTTTTTTCATGTATTTGGAGAGTTCTAGGAGGATCATATCCCCATACCCATGTCCGAATATGTGTCAGACACGGATACTTCAACAAAAATGAAGAGTCGGAGTGCATTACCAAAGGGTTGCACAAGTTGCTGAGATATGGAAGCAACAGGAGACCGCCAAAACCAAAAGATTAACACAACATGAGTTATGACCTGCACAAGAAGCCAATAAATCTCTTAGGATATTAATCAAGCCAACAAGCATATACAAACTTCTAGACAGTTTCATTACACACAGAACCACCTTTAAGATGAACAAAACTTTCAAATACAAATCATAAGACAGCTTCACCTCTTTGCTACGATGTGCTTGATCTGGACATCAAATGTTTCTTCTATCAGTACAGGTGATATAGATTAACAACTTAAGTGTTAAAAAAAAGGAAATAACAAGATTATAGCAAACAATATATGACTGTTTACGGGATGAAGCTTTCGTTCTTGAAAAAGAAAAGAAAAATATAGACGAAGAACAAGAAAGAATATCTAATAAAGTTTCAAGTAACTGAAGCCAGCTCTTCTCTTAAAATACATATACTCTGTACAGCAAATGAAATCAATCTCATTCGTCTCTCAGGATTAAATTAATCCTTACTCTCCTTACTTGTTAAACTTACCAGTAAATAGACAGTAGATTTCCCCTAACACGCTTAACAACCTGATAGTCCAGCAAATTAGAACACTAAACTTTTGTCCATAGTCCTAATCGAATCTCCATATCAATCATTCTTTGATTGTTCAAAGAATCAAATTCCTATAAGCTTATGCAATGAAAAAATATTAAGTGATTAACCAAAGGCTAAAAACAAAAGTGGCCTCACAATTTGCAAGTTCCTTCTCCTTGGCAGCAGCCGACCTCCTAAGCTTAGCTGCTTGTGCAAATGTAGACGGCCTATGAAGCGAAATAGATGTTGTTTATCCTGCAATTGTGATTGCTAAGCTGATTAAATGGAATTAAAAGCTACTTGAATCACTTACTGCGAAAAGGAGGCAGCCTCTTTCAAAAGTTGCTTAATCTCTCCACGAAGCTGGATTTCCTTATCAGTCTTGGATGCTCCCTAACCATGAAAAGAGAAAACCTAATCAACATTTTTAAAACATTGCAGGAGAATTTACAACCTTCAACTGAGCAACCATATATGACAATATCAAGCGGAATTAGGTACCTTCTTTAAATCTTGGAGCCGTTTGGTGGCAAATTGAAAGACGATGACAATGAAGAAGATGAGAGGAGCTGCCATGGATCTTGTTTGTTCTAGGATTTCTCCTTCTCCCATATTTCTCTTACGCTGTTAGATTCATGGAAAATTTGAGGGAAAGAAAAATAAACCTGGGAAGGAAATTTTCTTCTCTTTTTTCTGGCCTGACTTACATTTTACATTATTCAAGTCCTAGTACAAATATTTATTCAAGTGTAAAATCGAGCCTTTGTTCTTCCTGTTTATATAAGCACGTGTTTTACTAACATAATTATTATATCAAAATTGATTCCCCAAGGCAACTTCAATGTAGATGAAATCTTCCTTTACCCCCTATAAAAACTTAACTTTAAATGACCCTTTTTTTTTGTCTTTCATCGATCTCTCATGTTCATCGGTTGTTAAAAACAAACACTATAAACCTATGTTGCTCCGACTCTTCATTTTTCTTGAAGTACCCGTGTCCAACGCATATCCGGACATGGGTATGGGTATATGATCCTCCAAGGATGACGGACCCTCCAAATACATGGAAATATTGGAAAAAATTAGACATACCCGTGTCCAACACTCACACCCGAGTCTGAGTAACATATCTATAAATCCCAAAAGTTAGAGCTTTAACTCAGAGCCATTAGTTACACATCAAAGGAGAAACAGATAATAACAACTACAACAATAATAATGATAATAATAATAATAACAACTTAATGGATATTGCAAAACCTAATTACTACGACTAGGAGATCAAAACACCAAAATATAAAATAAATAAATAAAAAAAAAACCCAGACATCATTTCCATCAAAACACAGCAAAGAACATGGGCTATGGATTAGGAATGAATCAAAAATGAAAATGTTGAAATTAAATAGAAACCTATTTTCTGTAATGACAACGTGCTAACATGCTTCTAATAGTCTCATAAATCAAACAAACAGTCCTTGACAGAGGAATTCTAACACTAAACAAGCAAAATTGCCAAATTTTCACCATTAGCCTCTTTTTAAGAAATCCCCAAAAGCCTTTAACCTTACCTAATTCCAGCCTTACCCACAATTCACCATGAGATTGCGTTAAAACTCAAATGCTAAATGCCCCCACAAATATGAACAATAATTCATGTGGAGCATCCGTTTAAGGAGAGATTCTTGAAACGGGGGAAGTAAAATAACTTACCTGGGGGAGAGCCGATTGCCAAATAGAATGCAGAGCCTGCGGAAATTTTGGTTAAACTTTTTATATTTTCGTTAAGAAAAAGTAAGAAAGTCAGTCAGTTAATTAATTTAATTTAATTATATATATATATATAAATTAATTTATTATTATCACTAATAATAAATATAAAAAAACTTAAGTAATGAGCCTTGTGTTGACATCTGCCAACACACTATTGCTTAGTATCTCTCTATTTGCAAACTGAGTCATGTAATACGACGCCGTTTAGCATTATTGGGTGTTATTTTTTACTATGCTTACTGATATGAGCATTTAATATGGCTTTGTTTATGCGTTAACTGAAGTGAGCATTCAAATCTCTTTGTTTTTTACGCGTTTACTTTTTTTTTTTTTAACCTTTACTCGTTAACTGATATGAGCATTCATCTCTTTTTGCTCATTTTGTTTTCATTTTTTGTTTTGTTTGTGTTCTTATACATTAAATGCGTTCACACGTAAATCAATTTTCCATCGTTTGACAAGCTCCCAGCTTGTTCTCACATCTGTCAACCTATTTTCTTTTGCCCATTTTGTCTTCATTTTTTTTTTTTGGTTTGCACTCTTATGCATTAAATGCATTCACACGTAAATCAATTTGAAGTATTAATGACGCTTAAGTATATTTATCGTGTACTTCATTAAATATTCACGCGTAAGACATCTCCTGCATATTGTTAGCTATATTAGCTTTGAATTGATCTTAATTTTGAAATGACAAACTCTTAAGCTTAATTAGCTTAAGATTAAATTATTTTTAATTTAACATTTTTCGTTGAATCATTTTGAAAATATTTTGAAAAATGCAAAAATATTTTAAATTCCTTAATTTTCTCAAAAATACATGTTCTTAAATATATATATGTTTAAAATATTTTTGAGACAAGTTGACCTCTCTTGAAAACCAAAGAAAACAATTTTATTAAGAGATGATCGATCCCCTAGTGAAAAATCTCACTCGGATCGATCTCAGACTGATCTCATGCAAGTCAGTAACGTTTTGAACTTTGCAGGACAGTAGGGGATCGATCCCCACAAGGAGAGAATCGATCCCATGGGCTCTAACGGTCAGATTTTTAAATGGAACAAGGAGAGGATCGATCCCCATAAGGAGGGGATCGATCCCTGGCGCATTGTATTGTTTTCAAAGTACGATTTTCTGAACAAAGAACTGCTCTATTCCATCTCTAACCACTCCCAACGTTCATATTTGAGATTGGAGGTATAGAAGGGTGTTCCTAACACTTCCAATAGTAAGAGACTCCAAGAGAAGCAAATCAAAGCAAGAATTTTCATATTCTCTCTAGCTTTCAAGTGTTCATTGTGCTTAAGCTTTATTTCACATTGTATCCATCTTTATCATTGTAATTGTCTCTTCAAATATTGTGCTTAAAGTCAGCAAACACTTTCCTATTAGAGGTTTATTTTAGTTTGCAAACAAACCTTCAAATTCTAAAAGGGTTTGAGATTTTGAGTGACTTATTCTTAAGGATTTGGGTAGAATTCTTAAAGGATCAAGAGATTTCTATCTAAGCCTCAAAAGATAGAGATTGTAAGGTTATACCTTAACCTCAAAGGTAATTTTTACTAGTGGATTGGTGAAGCATCTTGGCAAGGAAGTGCCAAGAATAGAAGACGTAGGCATCAAGTGGAAGTGCCGAACCTCTATACATCGATTATTTGCTTTCATTTCTCTTACTCTTTATTTTAGCTACTCATATTGTTCATTTATTTTATATTAAGTTTGATTTCTTAATTTTCATATATTAAAAATCAAATTTACTTGTGAAATTTTTAAAAACCAATTCACTCCCTCTTGGTTAATCTCTACACTTGAGCTAACAATTGGTATCAGAGCTATTGGTCTCTTTTGTAGATCTAACAACCTTGAGAACAGATCCTTCTAAATTCAAAGATGTCTCAAGTTTGAAAGAAAGAAGAAAATGATGAATTTCAACATAAAGTTTGTCTTATGACCTTTGAATCCAATGCTACGCCCATGGGTCTTGAAGGTCACTCCATTATGAGACCACCTCTCTTTAATGGTGAGAACTATTCTTATTAGAGAACAAGGATGAAACTTTTTGTTTAAGCAAATTGTCGCAACCTAAAAAATAACAAGTCTCATCGCGAGAATTTATATTCGTTAAGTGTGACATTGGAAAATAGAGGAAAAGTCTACTTAATTCCTCTTGAAATCAAATGAGAGTTTGAAAACGACCTCAGAAAAAAGATATGAAGTCGCCATCAATCTTTTTTGGCTAGGTGTGATAGGCCACCTATTAAAACCGGTTTTGTAAAACATTTTAAAATTAATTAAAACATTTTTAAAATCAATTTCAAGTCTGCGTTTTAAACCAGAGAAATCAAAGAAGCGGGTTCGGGACTCGATTACTTGTGGGGAAGGATTAGCACCCCCACAACGCCCGTATAAAACGGTACCTTATTAATCATGTGTTATCTCAAGTCTCGGTAAAAAGTCGATTTTAGATTTGGTATTTCAAATTAATTTCCAATTTAAGGAAAAATAATTTTATTTTTAATTGAAAATGATTCAGAATTTATTAATTTAAAATTTTCCTATATTTCCTGAAAATTTGGCAAAATATAGAAAATTTTATTTATTTAGAAAATTTTTCGAATCATTCTCGTTTTAAGAAAAATATTCCTTTATTAATGATAATTGATGATATCCTCCCCGACAACCCGGAAAAGAACACATGAATTATTTTAATTCGGGAATATCTTTATTTTTATTGAAAATCATTTTCCTTTTAAAAATATTTTAAAAAAAAATATATGAACATATGTGACATAATAAAGATGATATAACAAAGTCTAGATAATATAATGCAACCTAAATGATATGATATAATTTAAATGGCATAGCATATTCTAAATGAAATGAAATATCCTAAGTATCATGATATATTCTAAATGATATGAAATATCCTAAGTGACATAATATATTCTAAATGAAATGAAATAAACCTAAGTAACATGATATATTCTAAATGAAATAATATGATTTAAATGACATAGCATATTTTAAATAATATAATCTATATGACATGGAATATAATCTAAGTGACATGAAATAATATGAAACATAAAATATGTTATCATGAAATATGCATGAAAATAAAAATGATAATGCATGAACATAGTATATGCTAAATGATGTGACAAAAATAAATGACTAAATAAAAAGCTTAGGGTAGCATGAAATATTCAAAATCATATAACAAACAATATAACATCATAAAATATAAATCAAAATAATAACAGTACCATAGAAATTATCATAGCAAAAATCACATATTATATAGTATGCATGAACATGGAAAATGTTATGCATGAAAGTGTATTTTTTCCTTTAAATAAGGAAATTCGTATACCTAAAAAGATATCCGGCTACCTTAGAAAAAGACATCAAATTACATTTTATAAAATCAAAATACTTTGTGATTGATTTTAAAACAATTTTGAAAATCTTGGATAATAAAACATCATAGCCGAATTTCCCTTTTAAAAATAGCTCTATTTTTCTAAGTTTGAAAACTTGAACTTGACCACCCTTTACCCGAGCTTTATAAAATTATTTTTGAAGTTTAAAATGGCTTAGATACCAACCTAGGACAGTAGCTAAGGATCCTAATCAACCCCCTCTAAATGTCTTAGCCAAAACAAAAAATTATTTTCCCTCAAATTCAAATATGACTCACTGTCCAGTTTAAAACGTGAATTTTTAACCTATTTTTAGAATTTCAAAAAAATCTAAAAAACATAAAGGAGACTCAGAACATGTAAAACTATATGGGAAAAAATTGGCTTAATTTTTTGACTAAGGATAACTTCCCAAAAAAATCGTGAAAGTCAGAACACTGGGTGAAAAACTGTTTTAGCAAAACACATTTTTATGCCTTTGATAAAATCATTCAAAAATCAAAGTAAAAATATTGGAGACTCTTCTAAGGACCTACAAACAGTATCTAAATTTTCTAAAAAATTGGACAAGATTTGCCTAAGTAAAAAAAATCACAAAGGTAGAAAAATCAACTTGACAACTCTTTAACTTTTCACAAGTATGCTCATGTGAGCTTGACTTTGAGCCATTGATTGGCCTACGTCAAAAATCAAGTGGTATGATATGATATGCATGAACAAACAGCAAGTTAAATGCATGAAATGCGTGATTTAAAATCTAAATGACATGGAAAATGCATGGCATAAAGAATATGGCCAAGACCTAACATGAACTTGCATGACAATAAATGCAACCTAGGCCTAAAAATGCATGAAATGCATGGCAATGCTAATGAAACCTAGACCTAAAAAATGCATGGCAATAACACAAACATATAGCATACTAAATCAAAATACACAAAATCATGACATGGAAATGCAAACCTATCAACTAGCAAGATGAAAATGCACATACATGACATGGAATGGAGGGAGCCGAATGGTCATATGCTAGAGGATGGAATCCTATCATGGCATTTTCACAAACATATGACATACTAAATGCAAGACTAAAAAAGAAACATGCTAAACTATACAAACATGATGTAAAGGCATGAACCTAACTAGACATTTTAACAAACACATAGTATAGTAAAATGCAAATCATGAACAACTCAAACATGTTGAAAACAAAAAATTAAAAATGGTAGACAAGGAAAGTAAACATGAAGGCAAGATGATAAAATCAAAAATAGAGGTAAGTAAGTAAAAAGATCAAAACAAGCTCCATGTTTTTGTTATTTTTAGAAAAATATAGAACATCAAAACATGCTAGACCTCACAAACAACATGAAATAAAAATCAAACACCAACCATAAAAAAAGTGACCATTAGGCTCTTACTTAAAATGTAAAAAAAAAATTGCTTTTGTCAATGTTTTTCATGAAATCATAAGAGAGGAACTTGAAGAGAAAGCTTAAAAACACTTATTTCAAAACTAAAATCAATAGAAACTCACCAAATATAAAATAAAAATAGAAAATTAAGGATGAAAATGAAAAAAAAGTGCAAGAGCAAGTGCTTTTAGCTACCTTTCAAAGCTATTTGGCAAGCTTTTTTCTCTTCTTCCTTTCTTTACCTTTCTAAACTTTCTATTTGCTTTCCAAAATGAAGAGTATTCAGACAAGAAGAAGTAAGAAAATGAAGAGACCCCCCCTCCCAAAATGCTTTGGCTGAATGGCCTATAGTAGTGTAGGAAAACTTGTCATTTTTTTACACCAATTTTGATCCAATGATCCCTAATATAAGATGCTTTCTATGTAAAATTTCCACCTTTGGATTGGAATAATCAGCCCCTAAATATGATGTCATAAATATGACATTATCCCTCTCCATCCATTGGTCCATGTATTGCAAATTCAAAGGCTTGATAAAAAAAATAACTACCTTCCTATTCATTCTTGGACTTTAGATGAAATGGCTCAGAAAAGTCACTCTCCATCATGGGCTTGGCTGATTGCCCTTTTAAAATCCAGCCCAATCTTCATTTTTTTAATTACAAGAAAGGCCCTTTTCGGTTTCTTCGATAAACCTTTTTGAATCCCAAACCTAATTAAATAGAAAATGGACTCCAAATCCAAATTTTATTTTTTCAAAACTTCCTAAATAATAAAAAATTGAATTCTGGAAGTTTTCATAATTTTTGGAGCTCATTTGCTATTTTTTTCGGGATTTATCTGCTTGAATTTCAACTAAGTGGGCCCGAGATTTGCCATTTTACAAATGAGCTCCGAATCCGGATTTTCTTTCTCCAATCTCTTCCAAATAATTTAAGAATGAGATCTGCAAATTTTTAGAATTTTTGGAGCTCATTTGCTAATTTTCCCGAATTTTTCAAGTTTGCCCTTTTGTCTCCAAATCCCGGTTTTGCTCAAAACAAGTCCGATTTTCAGATTTTCTTTTTTATTTTCTTTTCTTTTTCATATATTGAATTGGAGTTGGTCTGAAAATTCCCAATTTTTACGACCAATTTCTCTTCCAATTTGATTTTTCCTTTTTTTTTTCAGTATCGGGAATTTCCTCATTTTTTCGTTTTTCCTCCAATCAGCTCTTTTCTCAGAATTTCTTCAAACTGAGCCTTGGAATATCCTTTTTTAATCACTCCTCATCAATTAGGGGCTTTAGTTTTACCGAATCAGGCCATTTCTGCAATTTTACCCAATTTCACCAAAATCCACAAAAAATCCTAATTCTCGGTTTTCTTCCAATTTGACTTTTCCTTCAGTTTTGCTTCCAGGTGGCCTCTCCCTTACTCGTAGTCATTGCTTATCTTCCATTTGGAACCTCTAATTTCGACCAATTTGATCGTTTAAGCACTTTTTCCCAAATTTTCTGAACTAGGATTTTTTTTTCTACTGAATTTCCATAACCCAACTTCCGAACTCCATATCTTTCATTGTAGACCTCGGATTATCAAAATTCTTTCACCATTTTTCACTTGAACTTTGAATCTTGATTTTGAAAATGGGTTGACTTTTTCAATAGTTGACTTTTTAAGGTTGACTTTTTTTGGGGTTGACTTTTTCAAGATTTACTTTTTATGTCTACTTTCTTAAACTAAGTCTCGGAGTACCACCTGCAGGACGAGAAAAGTCTTTTTGCATTCTGAAACATCACTTTAGAAAGCAAACATTTCTGATTTAGTGGTCCGAACAAAATTAGGTGTCTACACAAATAATTATGAAGTTTGGAAGGTTATCATGAATGGCCCGCTCATTCCAAAGAAGAAAGTTGGAGAAACACAAGTGCCTAAGGATGCAGATGAATGGGATGAAGTAGACATCAAGATAACTCAATTGAATGTCAAAGAAATGCACACTCTCTTTTGTGCTTTGGGTCCAAGTGAATATAATGGGGTTTCTCTTTGTGACAATGCTAAACAAGTTTGGGACAAATTGGCAATCACTCATGAAGGAACAAAACAAGTGAAAGAAGCAAAGATTAGTATGCTCACTCTTGATTATGAACTATTCAAGATAAAATCCGAGGAAAGTATAAAAGAGATGTTCGATCGTTTTACGGATGTCATCAATGGCTTGAAGGGTTTTAAGAAGACATATCCCAACAAAGAGATAGTCAAAAAGTTGTTAAATAGTCTTCCGAAATCTTGGGAAGCTAAAGTGATCGCCATTGAAGAATCCAAGGATCCTAATACTCTTTTCTTAGATGAACTCATTGGTTCTCTCTTAACCTATGAGATGAAGATCAAGCATGGGCAAGAGTCAACAAAAAAATTTGGTGTTACCTTCAAATCAACCATTCAAGAAGAAGATAATGAAGATAATGAAAAGGTTGATGAAGTATGTTTGCAAAAAGATTCAAAAAGTTCATGAAGATTAACAAAGGAAGAAAACCTTAAAGAAGAGATATGATGAGAGGTGAATCAAGTAAAAGGAAAAAGAACTAAATCATATGCTATGAATGTAAGAAGTCAGGTCACATCATGTTTGAATATCCTTTATTGAAGAAATAAAGCTCAAAAAAGCCAATGAAGAAAGCTATGGTGGCTACATGGAGTGATAGTGATACATCCGACAATGATGAGTCATATGATGATGAAGTGGCCAACCTATGTCTCATGGCTCTTGAAGAGCCCAAGGTATCTTCTAACTCTACTAATTTGAGTTCATATAGTTTTGATGAATTGCAAGATTCCTTTGATGATTTGGCTTTTGAATTTGAGTCCATGAGTCTAAATTATAAGAAAATGATTTCAAAGTTGAAAGATGAAAATGACTTTTTTATTAAAGCCAAGAATGATTTTGAAAAGAAAGTTGATGATTTGAAAATTGAAATTGATGATTTGACAACAAAGATTGCAAACTTGCATAACTCCTTTTCTAGATTCTATATGGGACATCAAAAGCTTAATGACATGCTTGAAACTCAAAGGGTTTTCTTTGGCAAAAATGGTTTGGGATTTGATGGTGATGAAAAGGAAACTCATTTCAAAAATTTCTTTGCTAAATTAAGTAACTCATATGAAGCATCTAGCATGTGCACATATTATCATAAATTGGGTTATTCAATCCAATCTTGTCCCTTGAAGGTTGTCACTTATAGAAGTAAACTTACTAGGAGTATGTAGATTCCTAAAGGAGTTAGCACATCTCAAGATGAGATTACTAAAATGAAGTGGATCCCTAAAGGCACAAGAATTATGAATACTAATGCTCAAGGACCCAAGAAAATTTGGGTACCCAAAACCAAAACTTGACTTTGTGTTTGTAGGTGGGTGAGCATTGTTTCAAGGTAAATTCAACAAAAAGAAATCCTTAGTACCTTGATAGTGGATGCTTAAGACACATGACCGGTGACAAAAGTCAATTCTTGGATTTAAAGCCCAAAGGTGGTGGAGATTTTACCTTTGGAGACAATTCTAAAGGACAAATTGAAGACATTGGTTCTATTGGTAACAACTCTTCAACTAATATTGAAAATGTCCTCTTTGTTAAAGGTCTTAAACATAATTTACTTAGCATTAGTCAATTGTGTGACAAAGGTTTAAGAGTCATATTTGAATCTATGGGTTGTCAAGTGATAAACATTAAGACAAATAAACTTGTTTTTATTGGACATAGACAAGGGAATATTTATGTTGTTTATTTGGATGACTTGTCTTCACAAAATGTTTGTCTTATGGCTAAAAATGAAAATGATTCTTGGATTTGGCATAGAAGACTAGATCATGCTAGTATGCATGTTATTTCAAAACTTTCTCAAAAAGACTTAGTTGATGGCTTATCAAAATTGAAATTTGACAATGAAAAAGTATGTGATGCTTGTGCTAAAGGTAAACATAAGAGAGTTTCTTTTAAACCTAAAAATGTTGTTTCAACTATTAGAGTATTGAAAATGATTCATATTGATCTTTTTGGTCCAACAAGAACATTGAGTTTGGGTGGTAAACAATATGGTTTTGTTTTGGTTGATGATTTCTCTAGGTACACATGATTTCTCTTCTTAAATGCTAAAGATAAAGCTTTGGAAAAGTTCATCACCTTTTGTAAAATTGTTCAAAATGAAAAAATGTTATTTTATTTCTAGCATAAGAAGTGATCATGGAAAAGAATTTGAAAATCTTGGTTTTGACAAGTTTTGTAATGAAAATGGTATTAGTCATAACTTTTCGACACCTAGAACCCCTCAACAAAATGGAGTAGTAGAGAGGAAAAATAGAACCTTAGAGGAAATGGTTAGGACCATGCTTTGTGAAAACAACTTACCAAGATATTTCTGGGCGGAAGCCATAAATACTTCTTGTTATATCATAAATAAAGCTATGATTAGGTCAATTTTGAAGAAAACACCATATGAGCTTTTTAAAGGTAGAAGGGCTAACATAAGCTACTTTCATCCTTTTGGTTGCAAATGTTTTGTTTTAAATAATGAAAAGGATAACCTTGGTAAATTTGATGCAAAAAGTGTAAAGCTATTTTTCTTGGTTATTCCATGAGTTCCAAAGCCTTTATAGTCTTTAAGAAGAAAACTCTAATTATAGAAGAATCTATTCATGTTATTTTTTATGAAACTTATCCACTTTCTAGAAAGGTATCTTTTGATGATGATGATGATGATGTGGGCATATTTGAAGAAAATATAAATGATGCATCACCATCCAAGAAGCAAAATCAAGTTGAAGTGGGTTAAGAACTTACAAAAGAAGATGACTTTCTTGAACCCATACAAGTTGAAAAAAAGGCAAGCTATCCAAGAGAATTTAGCTATGTCAAAGATGGTGAGATCTTTGGTGATCCAACTCAAGGAGTAATTACTAGATTTTCTCTTAGAAATACTTGTAATTATGTTGCTTTTCTTTCTCAAATTGAACCTAAAAATATTGATGAGGCCTTAGGAGATGAAAATTGGATTATGGCTACGTAAGAAGAGTTAAATTAATTTGACAAAAATTTAGTGAAAAGACCTAGTGATTATCCAACTATAGGTACCAAATGGGTCTTTAGAAACAAACTTGATGAAAATGGCAATATTGTTAGAAACAAGACTAGGTTAGTTGCTCAAGGATATAGTCAAGAAGAAGGAATTGACTATGATGAAACTTATGCCCCGGTAGCTAGATTAGAAGCTATTAGGATGCTTTTATTTTTTGCTTGTTTTAAATATTTCAAACTTTTTCAAATGGATGTTAAAAGTGCTTTTCTTAATGGTTTTATTGATAAGGAAGTATATGTTGAACAACCTCCCAGTTTTGAGAATCCATATTTTCCTAATCATGTCTTTAAATTATCAAAAGCTTTGTATGGTTTGAAACAAGCTCCTAGAGCTTGGTATGAGAGACTTTCAAAATTTTTGATTGAAAAAAGTTTTAGTAAAGGTAAAGTTGATACTACTATTTTTTATAAAGGTTCAAGGTAAAGACATTCTAATAATTCAAGTTTATGTTGATGATATCATATTTGGTTTCACTAATGAATCTCTTTGTCAAGAATTTTCTAAGCTTATACAAGGTAAATTTGAGATGAGCATGATGGGGGAGCTTACTTTCTTTTTGGGATTACAAGTTAAGCAAACTAAGGATGTCATCTTCATCAATCAAGCAAAATACATAAATGACTTGCTCAAGAGGTTTGGTATGAATGATTCAAAACCCTACTCAACACCCATGAGCACTTCAACTAAGCTTGATAAGGATGAAAGAGGTAAATGTGTTGACACTAAACTTTATAGGTCTATGATTGGTTCATTGCTTTATCTTACCGCAAGTAGACCCGATATTATGTTTAGTGTATGCTTATGTGCTAGATATCAATCATCACCTAGAGAGTCACATTTACTTGTCGTTAAGCGAATATTTCGTTACCTTAAGGACACACCTAGTCTAGGCTTATGGTACCCAAAAGGATTCTCTTTTGTTTTGCATGCTTATTCGGATGCGGATTTTGGTGATTGTAAAATTGATAGCAAAAGCACTTCCGGTACTTGTCAATTTCTTGGGAATATGCTCATATCATGGTTCTCCAAGAAACAAAATAGTGTTGGTTTATCCACAACCGAGGCGAAATATGTATCTGTGGGTAGTTGTTGTGCTCAAATCTTATGGATCAAACAACAAATGGAGGATTTTGGACTTACCATGGATCACATTCCTATTAAATGTGATAATACTAGTGCTATTAGTCTCACTAAAAATCCTATTCAACATTCAAGGACTAAGCATATAGAGATAAGACACCATTTCATTAGAGATCATGTTTAAAAAAGTGATATTGTACTTGAATTTGTTGATACCTTGCATCAATTAGCGGATATATTCACAAAGCCACTTGATAGATATAGATTTTGCACTATTAGAGGTGAACTTGGATTAATGAATGCACCATGATTATCTTCAATGTTTTGATCTTAAATGATGTAAGTTTGATGATATTGAGTTTGTTTATAAACTTGTCTCAATGATGTTTGAACATTGAATACATGGTTTGATGTTTCAAAGTTTGATTTATTGTTTGCATTGATGCATATGTTGGACTTGAACTAGTATTTATGTGTTATATGTGTATTTAATGAGTATGTTTGATGGCTTCATTCATTTTGGACAATTATCGATACATTTAGAATTACCAAAATTGCATAAATAATGTCCAAGTTTTGAAAATTATAAGTTTTGAAATGAAAAATCGCAAGTTTTCAAAGGTGTTTTTGACTGCAATTGCATATGAGATCGATCCCATATGAATGAAATGGATCCCTCTGCCCAAACTTGGAAAATTAAAAGCTGAAACCCAGTTTTTTCCAAGCAGGGATTGATCCCCTTTGAATATGGGATCGATCCGATTTGAACGAGGGATCAAGCCCCTAAAGAGAGGATCGATCCCCCTTGCCTGCACGCCTATACCTGCGCGCGCCAGCCCCTACCTTGGTCAGTCTCTCATCTTTCCTTCCTCTCTTATTCGAACTCTCTCAATCTTCTCACCCAAATCTTTCAACTCTCTCAATTTTTCCTTAAAATTTCTTCATTCCAACACCTATAATCATCAACACTTCATATTTCTTTCATCAGTTTCATAATTTCAACAACCAGATCACTCAATTTCCTCTCAAATTCGAAAATCTCTTTTTCAAACCCTAACCCATCTTTTTCAACCAAATACGAAAATCCATCATCTATTCACCTTTTTCTCACCAAATTTCGCCAAAATTTATCTCTTCCATCATTTCTTCATCTCATTTACTCAAAAACACCATCAAAATCATTCAAAACTACCTTTAAAAAGCACCACCCACCAAGTGTTTGAGAAAAAAGCCTCAACCAAAATCCTACACCACTCACTTTCGGCCCACCCCTCTAAAACCACTTCAAATCCATTATTTTCGTGTACATCTCCAAACACCTATTGCTATCATTTGGCACGAATTACACTAAATGATTTTGTCCAAAACACCATGAAAATTTGACACCCACCAAGTGTTAGACAAAAGTCCTCAACCACTGCCCATACCATTTCAACACCTCAAATGGCCCAAAGAGTGAAATCTACAGCTGGTAAACACAAACCAACTGCTGGGGCATCCTCCTCCTCCAAGAGAGCCGCATCTTCTGAGCCATACTCTTTTGAATCGTGCTTCTCGACCTCCCAGGCTTGAGCCAAGTTCAATGCTTCATTCGCTAAAGAGCCTGTTAAAAAAATTTGGGTGATTGACATGAACTTAATTCGGGTGTTCACCTTCGAATATCTCACATCACTTGAGGAGTTCGGGTGGTTGCAATTCATTTCACTAAACTGCTTCATGCTTGAGAACTTAGTCTGTGCTTTCTTTAATAATGCCACGTACCACCGCGAGAATGATGACACCGATGGTGGCATTGTGCGTGAGATCAATGGGTCGAAAAATCATCGTCACACAAGAGTCTCTAGCACGAGTGTTCGGACTTTCGAACGATGATGACACCCATGAGGAAGGATGTTTTCTCGAGATTATGCGCACTCCGAGAAAAATATGCTTTTTTCCTTTTACTACATGACCAGCTACTCCATATCATCATCTCTAACATCTTTCGACCATTCTACACCAAATACTCCTATCTCCGCAATATCAAATATTGGTGGATCCACATGTTACGTACTGGTCAAAGGCCCAACCTTGCGCACTTTATCTTCATCGATCTCCTCCGCATCATCAAAGGCACAGAGCGCACTTTAGTTTTTGGTATGGCCTTGAGTTATTACATCAAGGCAATTAGGATCGATGTCTTCTGTGATATGGGCATCCCATACTCCAAAAGTGCCATGATTGGCATCCAAAACGTTCACAAGATGGGTTATCGCCAAGCCGCCAATGGAGAATGGGTCCGGGTTCATGAAGAACCTGTCGACGAGCATAATGGTGATGATGTTGGTGCACATGATGCTCAACAGGTGCCACCTTCGGTTGGCGCTTCCTTTTCCTCATCCGTGCCTCTAGACACTCAAGCAATCATCAATGCTCTCATGAAAAAATTTGTCTTGCTCCAAACTCATATCGATACGACGATGGATAGGTTTGACGACCAACTTGCTTCTCTTCACCAACGTGTCGACACCCAATATGTTTCTTTTTGACACGATGTCGATATGAGGATGACAGCTATGCACACTAATGTACAAACCATGTGGGGTATCGTAAACAACATGGACACCTGGTTTTCGGACATGCTTTTATTCTTTGCACCTCCTCCACCCTCCGATCATGATGATCCATCGCAATAGGGTGTTTCCGGCTTTGGCATTGATGTGTTTAGGTTTCATTATGGGTTTCGAACATTACTACATGTATTTGAACTTCAATGCTTTCGTGTTTTTACTTTGGACATTATCTATGTAATTTCGGTATTTCTCATTGTAGACACCTAATTTTGTCCGGGCCCCCTAAACAAGGCAAATTCTCCTTATTTCAACTTCTCGGTTATCTTAAAAAGCTTTTTGAAAGATTGAGAAAGTTCCAACTTAAACTCAACCCGATAAAATGTACTTTTGGAATCACTTCAGGAAAGCTACTGTTGTCGATTTTAATCACGCAAGTGCACATATCGTTGACAAGAAATATAATGAAAAGTAGAGTGTTGAAACCACGAGGAATTGTTACTAATTTTGCTAAGTACTAAAATTAACACAACTTAATCTTATCTAAACAACTAATTAAGATGATAATCTAAAACTAAATTAAAGAAACTAATATTAAAAGCAAGAAAAATAAAAAGGTGAATTCAATTAATTATAAAAGCCTAGGATTACAACTTCCCTCAACACTTCGCTTGAATCTCTCTCTACCTCTTCACTTGATTAATGATCCTGAGTTCTTAACCTAGAGTTCTATCTTATTTATAAGGATCTTCCGATGGTCTCATAAAAATATCTTTCTTAACCAATTAACTATATTCCTATGATAATTGAATTAAAGAAGAACTCATTAAGCTTAGGCTCTAACAATGGTTACACATGACAAATAAGTGTATTCCTACCCTACCTGCAGATCAATTTATCCTAATAAATGAATATGAAACATGTGTCATTCAATCCATGTCTAACACTAAACTCCCTTTTCCAAGTTGTAATTAGGTTAACAAATCAATCTAATTGGTGGCCAATCAACTAGAAGCATTAAGAACAAGATTGAACAAACAACTCAACAAACCATTAAATCAAGCTAGAGAGAGAAAGTAAATTCAAACTATGTGTTGAGTTCTATTGAAATCCTAGTAAAAGAGATTTAGTTCATGATAATTAATGAAAACAAATAATCAAATAGTTTCACCATCATTCAACAACACAAGAAAAATAAAGAAGAGAAAAGAGAAAACTAAGAGTTGACAGTTCTTGAATCTTGAATCTTCCAATCTTCAAATCTTCTTGAGAGCTTGTGGTGGCAACTATCTTCTGAGAGAATTAGGTTTCTAGATGTCTAATCCCCTTTATTCTGACCTAAAAGAGTCCTATTTAAAGTGTCAAAGGCCTCCTAGAGTTCGAAACTTCGTTCCCAAGCAAAACAGGTAAGTTTTACATTTTTTTTACGTTTTTACGGTACTGTTCATGATCTCCCGGTGCCGCGGTGCCACTTCTACTGCCTCCTTGGTGTTTCTCCTCCGTTTGTCCGAATTGGTTCCTGTCAGCTTCTCAAACTTCGTCAGTTGTTTTGACTGGGAAAATCTTGTTCGATTTTGAAGATCCTTATACCGTTGAAAATGTATGGAAGTCAGCTTCAAAATTCAAGTAGGGAGTTTTCTCAAATTAAGTCTTTAAGATTGAGTTTTTCTTGAAAGAATCTCTAGAGGTCGATGTAGACACCTAATTTTGTCCGGACCACTAAAACATGTATGTTTTCTTCCTAAATTGATGTTTCTGAATGTAAAAAGACTTTTTTCATCCTGCAGGTGGTACTCCGAGATTAGTTTAAGAGGGCGAGCATAAAAAGTCAACCGTGAAAAAAGTCAACCCCGAAAAAAGTCAACCCCAAAAAGTCAACCTAAAAAAGTCAACTACTGAAAAATTCAACCAACTTTCAAAATCAAGATTTGAAGTTCAATTGAAAAATGGCGAAAGAATTTTGATAATCCGAGGTCTACATCGAAAGATATGAAGTTTGAAAGTTGGGTTATGGAGATTCAGTAGAAAGAAAACCCTAATCCGGGAAATTTGGGGAAAAGTTCTTAAACGGTCGAAATTAAAGGTTCAAAATGAAAGATAAGCACTGACTATAGGTAGTGGAAAAACCACTTCAAAGAAAAACTGAAAGAAAAGTCAATCCGGGAGAAAACCGAGAATTAGGGTTTTTGGTGGATTTCGGTGAAATGGGGAAGAATTATAGAAATGGCCTGAATTGGTAAGAAAAAAGCCCCTAATGAATGAGGAATGATTAAAAAAGAATAGCCCAAGGTTCAGTTTGAAGAAAATCTGAAAATCGAACTTGTTTTGAGCAAAACCGGGTTTTGGAGGTAAAAGGGCAAAATTGGAAAATTTGGAAAAAAATAGCAAATGAACTCCATATTTTCTGAAAAATTGAAAATCTCATTCTTAAATCATTTGGAAGAGATTGGCGAAAGAAAATCTTGATTCGGAGTTCGTTTGCAAAATAGCCAAATCCCGGGTCTTCTATGTAGTAATTCAAGAAGATAAATCCCGAAAAAAATAGCAAATGGACTCCAAAAATTCTGAAAATTTGCAAATCTCATTTTTTAATTATTTGGAAGAGATTGGCAAAAGAAAATCTTGATTCGGAGTTCGTTTGCAAAATGGCCAAATCCCGAGTCCCTTATGCAGTAATTCAAGCATATAAATCCTAAAAAAAATACCAAATGAGTTCCAAAAATTATGAAAACTTCCAGATCACACTTTTAAATTATTTGGGAGATATTGGTGAAGAAAAATATTGATTTGGATCTCGTTTAAAAAATGGTAAAATGTGGGGGCATAAAAATGTAATTTTAGAAGAAAAACTCCAAATAAATAGCAAACGGACTCGGAAAATTTTGAAAACTTTCAGAATTCAATTTTTTATTATTTTTAAAGTATTAAAAAAAGAAAATTTGAATTTGGAGTCCGTTTTCCATTTATTTGCATACGGGGGGCAAAAAAGTCATTTTACCAAGAAACCGAAAAGTGCTTTTCTTGCCTTTCAAAAAAATCAGACTTGGGCTGGAAGAGGGAGTGCTGGCCGGCCAAGGCCCAAGAAAGGGAAGGAGTTTCTGATTTTTCAATCAAAAGGCCAAAAATTAAGAGTTAGTGTTTTTTTTTTATCAAGCCATTGCAAATAAGCCACATGGGCCAATGCATAAAGAGGGAGAGTGTCAACATAATTCTTGAACAGTTGTAATTATGGACAGCTGATGGCCTAATATAAGGGTGATAATTTCATGTTTCAAACACCTTGAATCACTAGCCCTTGGATGGAAATTGGTTGGAGGAAAAATGACAACATCCTAGTGAGGAGAGAGGGAAGTTTCGGCCAGCTTAAGGGAGGGGGCTCTTTCATTTTCAGCTCACTTTCATTTTTGATATTTTCTCTCTTGTTTGGCTGAGTTTTCTCTCCATTGTTGCAAAGCAAAAATAAAAGTTTAGAAAAGAAAAGAAAGTTTGAAGAGAAAAAGCTTGAAAGATAGCTTCTAGAGGTTGCTTTTAGCACTAACTCTTGCACTTTCTTGATTTTCCATTCTTGTTTTTGCTATTTTTATTATTATTTTGGTGAGTTTTATTTTGATTTTACTTTTTAAATAAGTGTTTTTTTAATGTTCTTTTTAAGTTCTTTCTTCATATTTTCTTTAAAAAAGAGTTCTTACAATTTTTTTTCTTGATTTCTTACCATGGCCAAATGGCCTATATTTTTTGTTGTTGCTGTTTTGCTTTGATTTGTCATGTTATTCATGTTATTTTTTTTAGCTTTGATGATTTAAATCTTCTTCTACTACATATACTTGAAGCTTGTTTTAATTTGGTTGCTAGTTTATGGCCATTTATGAGTTTATTATCATGTTCTTGCATTCTTAATTTTCTGTTTTCATGTTTAAATATGTTTATGTTTTATATTTTGTAATCCATGTGTTTGTGAAAATGTTTGTTAGTTTTAATACCGCTATTTTATATTTGCATGATTTGAGTGTTATATTTTAAGTTGAGTATGTTAGTATATCAAGTGTTTGTCAAAATGCCATGCTTGTTTGGAGCTTGAGCCCATTCGGCCACTTCATGTTATTTTGCTTTGTATGTGCATTTTTGCTATGTTAGTTGATAGGTTTGCATTTGCATGACATTTGATTAAGTATTTGGTTTAAGTATATCAAGTGTTTGTGAAAATGCCATGCTTGTTTGGAGCTTGAGGCCATTCGGCCACTTCATGTTATTTTGCTTTGTGTGTGCATTTTTGTTATGTTAGATGATAGGTTTGCATTTTCATGACATTTAATTGAGTATTTGGTTTAAGCATGCCTTGAGTTTGTGTTATTGCCATGCATATTTTAGATGTTAGGTTTGGTTTATTTTGTCATGCATGTCCATGCATTTTAGACCTAGGTTGCATTAAATGCCATGCAAGTTCATTTAGGTCTAGGTCACTTTATTGATGCCAAGCATTTTTCATGACATTTAGGTTTAAAACCATGCATTTCATGCATCATATTGGCTGTATTTTTTCATGCATTTCATGTAACATGCCACTTGACTAATGACTTAGGCCAATTAATGGTTCAAAGTCATGCTCTCTTGAGTATACTTGTGGAAAATTAAAGAGTTGTCAAATTGATTATTCTACCTTTGTGATTTTTTTTTACTTAGCCAATTTTTGTCTAACTTTTCAAAAGTCCTAGCTACTGTTTGTGAGTCATTTTGTGAGTCTTAGATATTTTTACTTTGATTTTTAAATGATTTTATCAAAGGCAAAAATATGTTTTGGCAAAACAGTTTTTCCACCCACTACTCGTACTTTCCTATTTTTTTGGGTGAACATATTTAATAAAAAAATTAAGCCAATTTTTTACCGTGTAGTTTTACATGTCCTGAGTCTCCAGTATTTTTTTAGCTGTTTTAGAATTTTTAAAAATAGGGTAAAAAATCATGGCTTAAAACTGGACAGTGGAGTCAGAATTGAATTTGAAGGAAAATCATTTTTCTGTTTTGGTTAAGTTACATAGAGGGGTCTGATTAGGAAGTTTAGCTACTGAATTACGGTAGTTTCTAAGCCTTTTTAAACTCTAAAAATGATTTTTTAAGTGTCGAGTTAAGGGTGATCAAGTCCGGGATTTTAAAGTGAGGAAATTAGAGAGATTTTAAAAAGGGTTTAGCTAAGTTTTTATTTTTAATCTAAGCTTTTCAAAATTGTTTTCAAACAATCACAAAGTATCTTGGTTTTAGAATATTTAATTTGATATATTTTCCTAAGGTAGCCGGATATCTTTTTAGATATACGGATTTCCTTAATTAAAGGAAAAAAATACATTTTCATGCATTGCATTTTCCATATTCATGCATTTTATATAATATTTGATTTTTGCTATGATAATTCCTATGGTATTGTTATTATTTTGATTTATATGTTATATTGTTTATTATATGGTTTTGAATATTTCATGATATCCTATGCTTTTTATTTAGTTATTTTTTGTCATATTATTTAGCATATACTATGTTCATTCATTATTATTTTCATTTTTATTTTCATGCATATTATATGATAGCATTATTTTATATTCCATGTCATTTAAATTATATGCCATATCATTCATATTTGACATGTCATTTAAATTATTTCATTTCACATAGAATATGTTATGTTACCTAGGTCATTTCATCTCATGTAGAATATATTATGTTACCTAGGTTATTTCATTTCATTTAGGATATATATTATGTCATTTAGGATATTTTATTTCATTTGGAATATATTATGTTACTTAGGACATTTCATTTCATATAGAATATATTATGTTACCTAGGTCATTTCATTTCATTTAGAATATATCATACAACTTAGAAATTTTATTTCATTTAGAATATGCTAAGATATTTAAAGTATATCATATCATTTAGGTTGCATTATTTAGATTTTCTTATGTCATTTTATTAATGTCATGCATATTCATATTTTTTAAAATGTTTTAAAAAAAATGATTTTCAATAAAATAAAGATATTCCCGAGTTAAAATAATTCATGAGTTCTCTGCCGGATTTGCTGGGGAGGATATCATCAATTATCATTAATAACGGAATATCTTCTTTAAAATGATAATGATTCAAAAACTTTTCCAAACTAATAATTTTTTTTTTATATTTTGCCACGTTTGTGGGGGAATATAGGAAAATTTTGAATTCATAAATTCCGGATTGTTTTCAATTAAAAATGGAATTATTTTTCTTTAAATTGGGAATTAACTTGAAATACTAAATCTAAAACCGACTTTTTACCGAGAGTTGAGATAACACATGATTAATAAGGTACCGTTTTATACGGGCATTGTGGGGGTGCTAATCCTTCCCCACACGTAACCGAGTCCCGAACTCGTTTCTTTGATTTCTTTTGTTTAAAACGCAGACTTGAAATTGGTTTTAAAAAATGTTTTAATTAATTTTAAAATATTTTATAAAACCGGTTTTAATAGATGGCCGATCACACCTAGCTAAAAAGATTGGTGGCGACTCCATGTCTTTTTTCAAGGTCATTTTCAAAACCTTCATTTTTCTAAGAGGAATTAAGTCGACTTTTCCTCGGTTTTTTAATGTCACGCTTAAACGAATAATAAAGCCTTGCGATGAGACTTTGTTATTTTTTTTAGGTTGCGACAGCTTGGTGACTCCACTGGGAAATATTATAGAGTCAGGCCTAGAATTAGTCGTGTGTTATCAAAGTCTTGGTTTTGTTGGTTTAATTGGTATTTAATTTTAATTCCCACATTTTTTTAATAAGGAGAATTTTGAAAATAATAAAATATTTTTAATATGTCCATACTCATGTGCATGCATTTTATTATTGTTCTCTAGTTATTTAAGGTTGTATATTATAATTGCTTGTTGGTTAATGCGTTACACTATTCTTGAATTTTTTTTTATTATAAATAGTTGGGGCATTTAGAATAAGCGGTGTAGAATAGGTGGTGAAAGGTTTGTTGTTCCTCCATACACACTACACGTGCTTTTGCATATCATGAATCCTATACCCGGGTTCCGTCCTTTTAGGTGGGAGCAAAGTAACTAAGCCTTCGTGATTAACAACCCGCATGGGCTAGGGAAATAGACTCTAACGAATTAAACCCGCTTTTATCAGGGTGTCGTACTAGCCTTCACCGGTGATAGTAAGGAGCAATTCGAGGCCTTTAGAACCAATTCACTCTCATATAATGAACCTAGGCGAAGCCATGCTGGATTTTCGTTTGATATACCGAAAATAGGAACACATGGAGGGACATTTCTAAACCTTTTGTTACCTATTTTACACTCTGAAGAAGTTTTGTAGATCGGGCAACGATGTACGTACATCGCCTGTAATAAATGTGATAATCCATCCCAAAGGCACTGTGATACCTATATAAGTAGATATATGTCGGGGCAAATATTCATTAACTGTTTGAAATAAAAAATAAAAATCCTTTTTCAAGCATTTTTTTTGCATTTTGCACATTTCATGCATGTGTGAATAGAGCATGTACATTTTTTATTGTAATAATGATCTCGTTTTTGCAATAAATGGATGGTGATAATAATTTCATTTGATGATTTCATAAAACCGGTAGTGTCACATGAACATTTGCATATTGTACCATAGTAGGATCCACAACCCCGAAATTCTTTTGAAAATAATATGATTGGTTTTTCATAGAAAAAACATGTTTCAAAAAATCATGAATTTAGTGGAAAATCTTGCATACTGAGTTTTTTGAATAATCAAGATTTAGGTCCCACCAATTTCGTGTAATCATTGGTTAATTTATTTGTATCATTTTGACATCATGTCACAGTCCTAACATGCATGGTTATTCATTGTAGAATACATTTGTGATATACATGGTCATTCTTTGTACCTACCTTTGTATTAATTCATTTATTCTCTGCATGTATCATTTGGACATCATAGCATGCATGGTCATTCATTGTAGAATACATACATGGTCATTATTTGTATATACCTATGCATCAATTTATTCATTTTTTAAATGCATCATGTTGGCATTAGATTGCATCCATAACATACATAGTCATCATAATTTCCCTGTATATGTTCATGCACTAATTATCAGTATATTCATGCATATAGGAATAGAGCATGTACATTCACAATTGTATTATTAATCTCATGACATTTTCATTTGCATGAAAGGGGTTCGAGATATGAGAAATGAATCGGAGGAACGATTGGGTGCTTTGGAACGCAATCAAGAGGAATATGGACATGAAATCCGGGAAGTGAAACAACAACTCATCAAATTGCTAAAAATGTTTGAGGATATGGGTAAGAGTAAAGAGGAACTTTCTCAGGGCTCTGCGTCGCCTTCGGATCAACCAAAACCATTAGGTCTAGAACATACAATCCTTGCTAGATCCTGTGCTTGTCAATGCTACAAAGGTTGCAATCCTGATGAAATTATGGACAAAATCGTGAAAATGATTAAACCTGAGAGCCTGATACCAAAGATAGGAACCTCGGATCCAGTACCATACCTGCAAACTGTTCTAGGTCCAAACCAGTATCCCTACCCTACTATGGTCCAATCATCTATTGCGATGATCACTACGGGACCCATGAATCCCACTCCATTACTACCAATTGGCAGTTCATATTGCTTCCCTCATCAATCACCTTATCCAGCATCTGGGATAGGAACCTCGAGCTATGTACAACCTCTAAAGGCCCCGTGTCCAAATCCATACCCTTACCATGCTGTTCCGCCATATCTCCATGTAAACACTCTGGTTCGGACCTTAATGCCACCACCAAGTGCCCTAACTCCTAGGCCATGTGTGACTAAGAAACGACCATAGGATAAGACCCAAAGGCATTTTGACCCCCTTCCAATCAGCTATCAAGAGTTTTTCCCAATGTTGATCCAAAATCACATGGTTGCCTGTATCCCGCTGAAACCCCTGCTACCACCATATCCAAAGTGGTATGATCCAAATGCAAGATGTGATTATCACTGTGGAATTGCTGGCGATAGCATTGAAGACTGTATAACCTTCAAAAAAGAAAGTGCATTCTCTTATAAATGCCAAATGGTTGGATCCAATGACACTGATTGATAGAGGACTGGGAAAGCGTCATTAGGATTGGGAGATTTACAGCATTGAGGTGGAAAGAATTCAGTCTTATACAATGTAATAGGATTTCACTTTTTCAATAGACGGTTCTTATAGCCTTAGGATGCTAGGAAAAATAAAGTGCTTGTAAAAGACAATTTTAACTACTGCTCAGATTTTGTAAAACATGGTTTATACCATTGTGAACATTGATATGGGAATGAATTGACTGTGCTTCAAATTTATGAGATGTTGATGATTAAGTTCCTCCGATTCTTATTTCCTCTGTGATATCTTCCCCTTTGCATGTTGCATCCGATCAATTATTTGTCATACCATATATTCATACATGTATCATGTTAGCATCAGGCTGCATTCATGCATTCATAATCAGCATGATTTTTCTGTATATATCCATGCATTAATTTGCTTATTCTTTACATGCATCATGTTGAGTTTGGGTTGCATTCATGACAAACATAGTCAGCATGATTTCTTTGTATATGCTCATGCATTTATTTGTCATATTAACATTAGGATGCATTCATGACATACATGGTCAGCATGATTTTCTTTGTATATACTCTGTATCAATTATTTATTGTTTACATGTATCATAATTGACATCATGTTGCATTCATAGTGTATAGGATTATTCATTGGGAAATACGCTAAAATGTACATGATCAATCATTGCATATATCCATGTGTTGATTTGTTTATTCTTTGCTTGCAACATGTTGGCATCATGATTGCATTTATTACATATATGGTCAGCATGTTTCCACTATACATATCCATACATCATATTGTTTAGGCTTCACGTGCATCAAATTGCATTCATGACACGCACTTTGGGGGAATGAAACAGAAATTAGCTTGGCTTTAAGAGTCTTTGAAAGAATTTCTATTTCAAATCAGAGGTATAAGAAGTACTGAGTACCCTTTTAATACAGGCTAGTGCTATGGAAAACGAACAAGTTGCTCGAATAGAAAGAATGGAAAAGGTACAGGAAGAATTGCGAGAACAGCTGGCAAAGTCTCATGCAGAATCTAAAGATCAGATGATTAAATTGATGGAGCTAATGTCCACCGTAATCAAGGGATACACTGAAAACCTGGCCGTCAGAGAAGGGTTAGAAGCACGAAAGGGTCATAATGAGGTCGTAATGATGGATGCCCAGAACATAGTTAACCCCGTCAATATCTTAAATTCAGATGATCTAGCTGAACAGGCAAAGTTGAAAATGGTTAATGAGGTAGAGTTGGCAGATTCCCAAGGGAAATATCAGTTGCTAGATGAAAGGCTCCGGGCAGTAGAAAATACAGACGTATTCGGGAGTATGGAGGCAAAAGAACGATGCTTGGTCTTTGATTTAGTCATCCCTCCTAAATTCAAGGTCCCTAACTTTGTGAAATATGACGGGACGACTGATCCGTCAGCCCATATCACTATGTTCTGCCGAGAGATGACAAGTTATATAGATAATGATAAGCTTCTGATCCACTACTTTCAGGATAGCCTCAGCGGGTCTTCAATTAGGTGGTATAGTCAGTTGAGCAAGGATCGAATTCGCTCTTGGAATGATTTGGCTAGGGCTTTTCTACACCAGTACAAGCATGTGACCGACATGAAACTTGACCGTCTCACCTTGCAAAATATGGAGAAAAAGGTTACTGAGAGCTTCAAAGAGTATGCTCAGAGGTGGAGGAACGTGGCCACCCAAGTACAACCGCCTTTAACTCAAAAGGAAACCACTGTCCTTTTTGTGAATACACTACAGGCCCCATACTACGATAGACTTGTTGGCAACACCACGAAGAATTTTTTGGATATGGTAATCGCCGGGGAAATGATTGAAAATGCAATCAAGGCCAGGAAACTCAAAAGAGGTAAAACATTTAATGTAGAGAGAAATAGGTCGCCCAAAAAGAAAGAGGAAGATGTCCAAGCCATGGGAGACTTTGCCCCGTATATTCTGGCTACTTCATACCCACCACCTAATCCTTCTATGAATTATATACCTCAAGGTTCATACTTATACCCAATGGCCTCTCAAAATCCAGTAAATTTTCAACCTTTTGTCAGTCAAAGGAAATCGAAGAATATCCGAAAAAGAGATCAGTTTGAGTCACTCCCCATGTCTTACTCTGAACTATTGCCCCAGCTGGTCGAAAAGCAACTCCTCACTAAAGTTCCAGTGGAGCCTATCCAACCCCCATATCCAAGCTGGTATGACGAGAATGCATATTGTGATTATCATTCTGGGATTCGGGGACATTCCAAAGAAAATTGCTTATGTCTGAAACGGAAGGTTCAAGCACTCATCAATAAAGGACAGTTAGATGTGGGGAAGAAACAAATGTCAGACAACATGGAGAATCTACTGAATGGGAATGATGAGACCATTGTGGATGTCATAATAGGGGAAGAAGATGGAAAAGTCGAAAAGAGTACCAAGGAATAGCCATTTTGAATTAGGGAGAACATGTCAAAGGGAAGTTTTTATGCATTTAGTTTCAGACCTTATGATGAAAACACTTGTCTCATGTCGACATTCATAAGAATTAAATGAAATTTGATTTTTAAATACTTTGTGTTTGTTATGTCTTAACAATAATCTGAATTTGCAAAAACAAGCATTAGAGAAGTTTTAGTAATGGATAGTCTCAAGAAAATTGATGATCATTGTTACAAATGACCCAATACCTTCTCCCCCCTCTTTTAAGTTTCATAGGCCTAAATTCCTTGAACCAAGAACACTTGAAAGACCTAATGCTTCAAGGAATATGAATGATTGAACTTCATAAAACCATCGTCATCATAAAGTAAGCAAAGATGTAGATCCTAGTCTAGGCTATGAACAAAGGAATGAACTTTTTGAAATTCTTTCGAATTCCTTGAAATTCAAACAAATGAGACATTTTTTCAAGAATCTAGATTTTGGAAAATTGATGTATGTCAAGATTATGCTAAAACCATTTATGACCTTTACCAATAACCACAAAACACTAACTACCCAAACATTATTTCATGATTGACACCTTGGGGCACAATGATTAAACTAGATTATCCCATGTCCTCGAGAAAACCCGTTTTGGTTCATATTTTCCTTATTCACTTCAAACAAACCCAAGATTGAAACTTATTCTTTTCAGTACAGACCTAGACTTGCGATGTTCCTCGTAATGATACAAATTCTCATGGTTAATCAAACTGGGGCATCATATGTGGAAATGATGGTTTTATGGTAAAAAAAGGATAGACTAACGCATGAATCATTGGGGCATGCGAAATTTTTTTTTTTTGTGATATCATGCATATGAGAATTCAGATAATTCCAAAGTGCAAAATGAAATTTTGAATATCTATTTCCCCTGGGGATTGCTTTTCAATGTGAATATTCGTGCTTGACATGAGAAATGGCCATCTTTCATATCCCTTTCGCACAAAAAGAAATTATCAATAGTCACCCCTTTTAAGCCGAAAGAATTTTTTTTCTTTAAACCCTGATCAAGGATTACCCTCTACACTGGGGGGCAAATGTGAGGAAAGATCTTCTCAAAGATCACAGAAAATGAGTCATAGCTCAAAGACAGATACAAAGCGAATGGAGCCCCGAATAAATACGGGCTCACTCTGTCAAAGAAAAAGAAAAAGGAAAAGATGGCGAAATGAAAGCCAAGAAAAACACAAAAAAAAAAGTGTGTGAAAAAGCGATGGCAAATGAAAGCAAAAAGCAAAGAAGAAAAATAGCAAAGTCAAAAGGAATGAAAAGTCCAAAAGGGATAAATGTTTCAAAGAGAATCCTCCTCAAAGAAAGGATCCTTGATCTGATTACCCTCAAACACATTCTTTGGGCCTATTTATCCTTTCTTTCTGAACCCTGAGCCATGGCCTACATTACATGCTTTAAGAGTCCATTTTGATCAAGCATGAATATTTAACTTGAAGGGTTTTTCCTCAGATTTTATCCCATCTCATCGGATTATCATTTCACTAAGGAAGAATTTAAAATTCTCAAATGAATGGTAAAACAATGAAAAAAGAACAAATTGGAGAGAATGAGACTCTAGGGCGAAAACCAAAAAACGGGCAGTCTAGAGTAGAATGGGAATTTTCGATGCCATTTATGATAGTGCCTATACCACAAAAGAAAAGATCTTCTTAAAGAAGTGGTCATCGAGGAACATCTAGGAATTCCTAAACCCCCCAAATTGTCAACTCTTATTTGGATGATTAATTTCAAAAACTGAAACTTTTTTCTCCTAAATCAACTTACCAGTTTAAACATCCCAGCCAATCTTGATGCTTGTCAAAATACCTTGATATGGAAACTAAAAGAAAGTTGAATTTGTTTGGTTCTCAATAAAATACTGTTCCATTTCTGAGCCTAGAAATGACATACATTTTTTGTTGTGAAGTTTTCCTGAAAAAAACCAAAATCATGTTGTACCAAGCCTTATCAATTCAAGTTGAAAAACCCAAATTGACACTTAGGAAAATTTATAACCATGATCATCAGTCTTCAAAAGATTTGTACATTACATACTGTGGGGTTAAAATTTTTGACTCAAAAGTTTTCATTAAAAAAGCTAAATTGTTTTTCAAAAAAGGAAAATAAAAATATTTTTGATATACCCATTTTGATGTTAACATGAGATAAGGTTTTTTCAAACTCAAAGGTGTGGAACTATTAGGGTTAACCTTGACTTCCAAATATGAGAAGAAGAAATAAAACACAGCAAGCAGACTCCTGTCAATAAGAGTTTGAAAACTGTTGGGGCAAAGAGAATAGCCAAAGATTGAAAAATGAATTGAAAATATACTCTGATTTGAGGAGGAAAAAGGAATTGGAAATGCATCACTCGTGAGCATTCATCTATTTATTAAACTTTGCATCTGCACCGTGTCAGCAAGCATTTGCATAATTCATGAGTATTTGTATTTGCACTATTCCATGAGCATCTGCATTCTATCTTTACAAGTATATCCTTCATAGATATTTGCATTCGCATCATCTCAAGCAAGTGCATCATTTCTAGGATCATTACATCTTCATTGTAGATGCAATTACATCATTCATGAACCACTTACATGAATATGATTCGTAGGGATATTTGCATCTGCATTTAGAAACATTTGCATCAATCCAAGATATCTGTATCATTTCAAGAAGCATTTGCATCAATCCAAGATATTTGCATTTACACCATGAAGCATTTGCATCCTCTTTCAAATCCTTTACATTAATTTCTAGGTCATTTCAATTTCTGGTTCCATCCATATCATTTTCAAATTTATGGTTTCACCCATGCCTTTAATCTCTGGTTTCATCCAGATCTCTTTCAATTTTATGGTTTCACCCACGCTTTTCAAATTTCTGGTTCCATCCAGATCGTTTTCAAACTTCTGGTTTCAGCCATGCCTTCAATTCCCTGGTTTCATCCAGATCCTTTTCAATTTTATGGTTTCACCCATGACTTTAACCTCTGGTTTCATCCTAATCTTTTTCAAATTTCTGGTTTCATCCATGTTTTTCAAATTTCTGGTTCCATCCAGATCTTTTTCAAATTTTTGGTTTCACCCATGCATTTCAATTTCTGGTTCCATCCAGATCATTTTCAAATTTCTGGTTTCACCCAAGCCTTTAATCTCTGGTTCCATCCAGATCATTTTCAAATTTCTGGTTCTATCCAGATCGTTTTCAAATTTCTGGTTTCACCCATGCCTTTAATCTTTGGTTTCATCCAGATCTCTTTCAATTTTATAGTTTCACACATGCTTTTCAAATTTTTGGTTCTATCCAGATCGTTTTCAAATTTTTGGTTTCACCCATGCCTTTAATCCCTGGTTTCATCCAGATCTATTTCAATTTTATGGTTTCACCCATGACTTTAACCTCTGGTTTCATCCAGGTCTTTTTCAAATTTCTGGTTTCACCCATGCTTTTCAAATCTCTAGTTTCATCCAGATCTTTTTCTAGTTTCACCCATGTTGTTTGTTTCCTGGTTTCATCCAGATCCTTTTCAATTTTATGGTTTCACCCATGACTTTAACCTCTGGTTTCATCCTAATCTTTTTCAAATTTCTGGTTTCATCCATGTTTTTCAAATTTCTGGTTCCATCCAGATCTTTTTCAAATTTTTGGTTTCACCCATGCATTTCAATTTCTGGTTCCATCCAGATCATTTTCAAATTTCTGGTTTCACCCAAGCCTTTAATCTCTGGTTCCATCCAGATCATTTTCAAATTTCTGGTTCTATCCAGATCGTTTTCAAATTTGTGGTTTCACCCATGCCTTTAATCTTTGGTTTCATCCAGATCTCTTTCAATTTTATGGTTTCACACATGCTTTTCAAATTTTTGGTTCTATCCAGATCGTTTTCAAATTTTTGGTTTCACCCATGCCTTTAATCCCTGGTTTCATCCAGATCTATTTCAATTTTATGGTTTCACCCATGACTTTAACCTCTGGTTTCATCCAGGTCTTTTTCAAATTTCTGGTTTCACCCATGCTTTTCAAATCTCTAGTTTCATCCAGATCTTTTTCTAGTTTCACCCATGTTGTTTGTTTCCTGGTTTCATCCAGATCTTTTTCAAAATTCTGGTTTCATCCATGCTTTTCAATTTCTGGTTTCATCCAGATCATTTTCAAATTTTCGGTTTCACCTATGCTTTTCAATTTCTAGTTTCATCCAGATCTTTTTCAATTTTCGGTTTCACCCATGCCGGTAAGGTTAGCACAAGAAAGGATAAGACCCTGAGACCATCGTCGAGGTTTTTTCTTCTCTTGCAAATCGAACTCGTTTCCTTAAGACGGGTCGAGCCTTGATTAGTCAGGGAACTCAATTTAAGAACAATATCTTCTATTTACAGTTTTTTCAAAAAAAAAAATGGAAAAATGAAAAAAGAAACCCCTTTCCCTTCTCTTCACATGTGATTTCACTAACCGGACAAAATTAGTGTTTGTTTATCTTTGCCTGATTCTTGATTCTCAGTAATAGCCAAAGAGGGGTAGCTGTAGACACCTAATTTTGTCCAGACCATAAAAACAGGTATGTTTTCTTCCTAAATTGATGTTTCAGAATGTAAAAAGACTTTTTTCATCCTGCAGCTGGTACTCCGAGACTTAATTTAAGAGGGAGAGCATAAAAAGTCAAACTCAGAAAAAGTCAACCCCAAAAAGTCAACTACTAAAAAAGTCAACCTACTTTCAAAATCAAGATTTCAAGTTCAATTGAAAAATGGCGAAAGAATTTTGATAATTCGAGGTTTACATCGAAAGATATGGAGTTCGGAAGTTGGGTTATGGAGATTTAGTAGAAAGGAAACCCTAATCCGGGAAATTTGAAGAAAAATGCTTAAACGATCGAATTGGTCAAAATTGAAGGTTCCAAATGAAAGATAAGCACTGACTACGAGGAATGGAGAAGCCACTTGAAAGAAAAACTGAAAGAAAAGTCAATTCGGGAGAAAACCGAGAATTAGGGTTTTTGGTGGATTTCGGTGAAATGGGGCAGAATTACAGAAATGGCCCGACTTGGTAAGAAAAAAGCCCCTAATGGATGAGGAATGATTAAAAAAGAATAGCCCCAGGTTTAGTTTGAAGAAAATCTGAAAATCGGACTCATTTTGAGCAAAATCGGGTTTTGGAGGCAAATTTGGAAAATTTGGGAAAAATAGCAAATGAACTCCAAATCTTCTAAAAAATTTCAAATCTCATTCTTAAATCATTTGGAAGAGATTGGCAAAAGAAAATCTTGATTCGGAGTTCGTTTGCAAAATGGCCAAATCCCGGGTCTCCTATGCAGTAATTCAAGAAGATAAATCCCGAAAAAATAGCAAATGAACTCCAAAAATTCTGAAAATTTGCAAATATCAATTTTAAATTATTTATAAGAGATTGGTGAAATAAAATCTTGATTCGGAGTTCGTTTGCAAAATGGCCAAATCCCGAGTCCCCTATGTAGTAATTCAAGCAGATAAATCCCAAAAAAATACCAAATGAGTTCCAAAAATTATGAAAAACTTCCAGATCACACTTTTACATTATTTGGAAGATATTGGTGAAGAAAAATCTTGATATGGAACTCGTTTAAAAAATGGTAAAATGTGAGGGCATACAAGGGCAATATTGGAAGAAAAAATCCAAATAAATAGTAAATGGACTCGAAAATTTTTGAAAACTTGCAGAATTTAATTTTTTATTATTTTGACAGTATTCAAAAAATAAAATTTGAATTTGGAGTCCGTTTTTCAATTTATTTGCATCCGAGGGGCAAAAATATTAGTTTACCCAAGAAACCGAAAATGGCTTTTCTTGCCTTTCAAAAAAATCAGACTTGGGCTAGAAGAGGGAGTGCTGGCCGGCCAAGGCCCAAGGAAGGGAAGGAGTTTCTGATTTTTCAATCAAAAGGCCAAAAATTAAGAGTTAGTTAATGCATGAAGATGGAGAGTGTCAACATAATTCTTGAACAGCTGTAATTATGGACAGCTGATGGCCTAATCTAAGGGTGATAATTTTATGTTTCAAACGCCTTGAATCACTAGCCCTTGGATGGAAATTGGTTGGAGGAAAAATGACAACATCCTAGTGAGGAGAGAGGGAAGTTTCGGCCAGCTTAAGGGAGGGGGCTCTTTCATTTTCAGCTCACTTTCATTTTTGATATTTTCTCTCTTGTTTGGCTGAGTTTTCTCTCCATTGTTGCAAAGTAAAAATAAAAGTTTAGAAAACAAAAGAACGTTTGAAGAGAAAAAGCTTGAAAGATAGCTTCTAGATGTTGCTTTTAGCACCAACTCTTGCATTTTCTTGATTTTTCGTTCTTGTTTTTGCTATTTTGATTATTATTTTGGTGAGTTTTCTTTTGATTTTACTTTTTAAATAAGTGTTTTTTTTAATGTTCTTTTTAAGTTCTTTCTTCTTCTTTTCTTTAAAAAAGAGTTCTTACAATTTTTTTTCTTGATTTCTTACCATGGCCAAATGGCCTATATTTTTTGTTGTTGTTGTTGTTGTTTTGCTTTGATTTAACATGTTATTCATGTTATTTTTTTAGCTTTGATGCTTTAAATCTTCTTCTACTACATATACTTGAAGCTTGTTTTCATTTGGTTGCTAGTTTATGGCCATTTATGAGTTTATTATCATGTTCTTGCATTTTTAATTTTCTGTTTTCAAAATGTTTAAATTTGTTTATGTTTTATATTTTGTAATCCATGTGTTTGTGAAAATGTTTGTTAGTTTTAATACCTCTATTTTATATTTGCATGATTTGAGTGTTATATTTTAAGTTGAGTATGTTAGTATATCAAATGTTTGTGAAAATGCCATGTTTGTTTGGAGCTTGAGGCCATTCGGCCATTTCATTTATTTTGCTTTGTATGTGCATTTTTGCTATGTTAGTTGATAGGTTTGCATTTGCATGACATTTGATTAAGTATTTGGTTTAAGTATATCAAGTGTTTGTGAAAATGCCATGCTTGTTTGGAGCTTGAGGCTATTCGGCCACTTCATGTTATTTTGCTTTGTGTTTGCATTTTCATGACATTTGATTGAGTATTTGGTTTAAGCATGCCTTGTGTTTGTGTTATTTCCATTCATATTTTAGATGTTAGGTTCGGTCTATTTTGCCATGCATGTCCATGCATTTTAGACCTAGGTTGCATTAAATGTCATGCAAGTTCATTTAGGTCTAGGTCACTTTATTGATGCCAAGCATTTTTTCATGACATTTAGGTTTAAAACCATGCATTTCATGCATCATATTGTCTGTATTTTTCATGCATTTCATGTCCATGCCACTTGACTAATGACTTAGGCCAATTAATGGTTCAAAGTCATGCTCTCTTGAGTATATTTGTGGAAAATTAAAGAGTTGTCAAATTGATTATTCTACCTTTGTGATTTTTTTTACTTAGCCAAATTTTGTCTAACTTTTCAAAAGTCCTAGCTACTATATGTGAGTCATTTTTTGAGTCTTAAATATTTTTACTTTGATTTTGAAATGAATTTTATCAAAGGCAAAAATGTGTTTTTGGCAAAACAGTTTTTTCACCCAATAATTGTACTTTCTCGATTTTTCTGGGCATTCATATTTAATCATAAAATTAAGCCAATTTTCCCCCGTGTAGTTTTACATGTCCTGAGTCTCCAGTATGTTTTTTTAGATTTTTTAGAATTTTTAAAAATAGTTTAAAAAATCGTGGCTTAGAACTTGACAGTGGAGTCAGAATTGAATTTGAAGGAAAATCATTTTTCTGTTTTGGTTAAGTTACTTAGAGGTGGCTGATTAGGAAGTTTAGATACTGACTTAGGGTAGTTTCTAAGCCTTTTTAAACTCTAAAAATGATTTTTAAAGTCTCGAATTAAGGGTGATCAAGTCCGGGATTTTAAACTTAGAAAATTAGAGCCATTTTAAAAAGGGTTTAGCTAAGTTTTTATTTTTAATCTAAGCTTTTCAAAATTGTTTTCAAACAATCACAAAGTATCTTGGTTTTAGAATATTTAATTTGATATATTTTCCTAAGGCAGCCGGATATCTTTTTAGATATACAGATTTCCTTAATTAAAGGAAAAAAATACATTTTCATGCATTGCATTTTCCATATTCATGCATTTTATATAATATGTTATTTTTGCTATGATAATTCCTATGGTATTGTTATTATTTTGATTTATATGTTATATTGTTTATTATATGGTTTTGAATATTTCATGATATCCTATGCTTTTTATTTAGTTATTTTTTGTCATATTATTTAACATATACTATGTTCATGCATTATTATTTTCATTTTTATTTTCATGCATATTATATGATAGCATTATTTTATATTCCATGTCATTTAAATTATATGCCATATCATTCATATTTGCCATATCATTTAAATTATTTCATTTCATATAGAATATGTTATGTTACCTAGGTCATTTCACCTCATGTAGAATATATTATGTTACCTAGGTTATTTCATTTCATTTAGGATATATATTATGTCATTTAGGATATTTTATTTCATTTAGAATATATTAAGTTACTTAGGACATTTCATTTCATATAAAATCTATTATGTTACCTAGGTCATTTCATTTCATTTAGAATATATCATACAACTTAGAATATTTCATTTCATTTAGAATATGCTAAGATATTTAAAGTATATCATATCATTTAGGTTGCATTATTTAGATTTTGCTATGTCATTTTATTAATGTTATGCATATTTATATTCATATTTTTTAAAACGTTTTCAAAAAGGTAATGATTTTCAATAAAATAAAGATATTCTCGAGTTAAAATAATTCATGAGTTCTCTGCCGGGTTTGCTGGGGAGTGTCGCAACCTAAAAAATAACGAGTCTCATCGCAAGACTTTATTATTCGATAAGCGTGACATTAAAAAAAACTAGGAAAAGTCGACTTGATTCCTCTAAAAAAAAATTGAAGGTTTTGAAAATGACCTTAAAAAAAAGACATGGAGTCGCCACCAATCTTTTTTAGCTAGGTGTGATCGGCTACCTATTAAAACCGGTTTTATAAAATATTTTAAAATTACTTAAAACATTTTTATAACCAATTTGAAGTCTTCGTTTTAAACCAGAGAAATCAAAGAAACGGGTTCGGGACTCGGTTACGTGTGGGGAAGGATTAGCACCCCTACAACGCCCGTATAAAATGGTACCTTATTAATCGTGTGTTATCTCAAGTCTCGGTAAAAAGTTGGTTTTTAAATTTAGTATTTCAAGTTAATTCACTAGTTAAAGAAAAATAATTCAAATTTTAATTGAAAATGATCCGGAATTTATAAATTCAAAATTTTTCTATATTCCCCAACAAATGTGGCAAAATATAAAAATTTTATTAGTTTTGGAAAACTTCCCGAATCATTCTCTTTTCAAATAAGATATTCCGTTATTAACGATAATTGATGATATCCTCCCCAGTAAACCCGGCAGAGAACTCATGAATTATTTTAACTCGAGAATATCTTTATTTTATTGAAAATCATTAACCTTTTGAAAACATTTTAAAAGATATGAATATGTATATGCATGACTGATGGAGACTCAATTAAGAGTTGTAAACCCAAGTGCAGGTTATGTTCAAGTAATAAATTCTCGGGTGTCCGAGGTCGAACCACAGGGAAGCGTATTAGTAAGTATAAGTTTATAAATATATAAGACAAAGAAAGTAAACAAGATATTAGGGAATCAACAACAAAATAAGATAAACAAGATATTAGAGAACAAAATAAACAATAAGAAAAGATGTTGAGGTTAGAGAATCCACTCTTGGTGTTATGCTAAGATTAATCTTGTTTTATTACACAATTGAAATCCACACATAAAGGAGGTTCCAATCGGAAGGTTTAGCAATTCAGTCCAAATTGTCCAACGTCCATAGCATATGATATTATGTTCATTTGGTGTCCTCAAAACTCATAAAAAGAGTCCAAGCATTCCTTATGCCAAGGTATATGTCTACAACAAATCAAGGTTATGAAACCAAGCATTTATTGTGCCATTTTCATTGTCAATAATGGATCAAGATCCCTACTTTGCAAGTATGATTTTAAACCAAAAGAAAATATTATCTATACTAGTGTTTATAAATGATAATTCATTTTAGCTCATGTTTAAGAGACTAACCTTAGCATTTACCAAGAGCTTCACCTCATCACCTCAATAATATGATTAGCAACACATACTAGATATGAATAAAATGAAAAGAAATGTAAGAAGCATAAGTAAATATAGAAAAAGAAAACTAGAAGAAAAAGAAAACTTAGAGAATTTTATTACAATGGCTAATATCCTACCAATGTATAATGATACTCTTACAATCATCCAAGGCTTTTGGAGAGCTAAATGACAAGAGACAAGCTTTATAAATTTCAAAGGTAGGTATAATAGGTGGGTGCATTTTTCTAACAATTTTCGTCATATTGTATGACAATTCTGATCAGCCAGCTTGATGGTCGATTTTGTCAATGTTGGAGGCTCGATCTGATCAAATGGGCTTCTAGAAAAATATACCCCTATCAGTTACGGATCCATAGCCGTTGGAATCAGATCCTTTGCTCATGTGGATCGGAAGATATGGTCAAAATACCAAAACAGGTCAGCACAGACGTCATTGCACATCAGCCAACTTGATGGTCGATTTCGCTAGGGAAAACGACTCCGTTTCAAGAAGTGTAAAACATGAAAAAGATAGATATGCCTCTTAACTATGCACTGTAAAAATTTCAGCCTTAATGCTTCAGTGAAACTCCATATATAGCTGATATGGAAAAAGGTGTCAGAACTGGAACTGAATTGGATTTGCCCTTAATTCTTGATTTAACCTAGTAATCTGAAATCACTCAAAGAAACTCGTGAAAAACACCAAATTACATAAAAATATAAAATATCATAAACACAATTAGACTAAGCAATAATAACTCGTATTTGACACAAAACAATAATAAAACATAACTAAGAACTATATAATTATACGAGTTATCACACCCCCACACTTAGATTGTTGCTAGTCCCTAGCAACGACTCAATAAAAATAAAATAAAAAAAATCTAATCTAATCCATTTTCGTTGGAAATCACGGTGGCACTTAGCATGTGACACAAGCCTTTAAACCCTTAGGTGTCCCTAGTGGACGAGTTTAGTCTCGTGAGGGTTTGCTAGAACGATACCCACAAACATTGAAAAACTAAAATATAAGTAAACTACATACACTAAAAATATTTACTCCTAATCCTTTCAATATAAATTAGAGACAATCTTTGAACAAGTCTTATAAACTAATCAATAGCTCAAAGAATTTCACAAAAATTCATGCTTGAATGTAAATAAATGAGTTAAGCCAATATTAACATAACATATTTCAATCAAAATAGTGCATATTCAACTTAATCTCAACTTCTCACTATACTCTCATGATTTTCACTCTTTAAAGTAGTGGTAAAGTGTTTACACTCAATCAATCTCATGAAAACAGTTCTACCATATGCTTGCTTGTCCACCTATTCTCCACTATTTAGATCATACAACTTCATAAATCAAGAGGTCTTTTTTCAAGGTTGTAATGGGGCCAAAGGGTTATAATGTGGTTAAAGAACAAAAGGATAAAGATATCACAAAGGTTCCAAAGAGTTCATAGAGTTTAGAGACATAATAAGATCATACGAATAAAACTTCTCCTCTTATAAAGCACATAATAACATAGGCTAAATATTCATGTTGAGCCTTTGCTTCATTCTAACCAACTTTGTAACATCTTTTTCTTTACTTTAACTAGAAGTTCAAGAGAAGATTTTTTTTTTTTTTTTTTAATATGGGAATGTATTTGACAATGATCCCTTTCTTTTTCTCTTGACTTTTGCCTCTCTCCTCCCCCACACTTATCTTTCGTTCTAACCCAAATTTTCAAAAAGTATCCCTTGTTTTTGCAATATGTCTCAAAATATATAATCCATCTTTAGAACAAGGGTAAGGATATAAGTATATTTAGGCTAGGTGTAAGTTCTGGTTACCAATAAAATAGCATATTTAATGTAGGCTCAAATTGGCTCACTAGTGGGGATGTTCTCTTAGAACATCAATAATGGATGGCTGTTTGGCTCTGGTTATAATCCTAATGCCTCTATCATATTCATGTTGTCACATGTATCAATATAGTCTCAAACGGTTTAAAGCAAGTTCTAGAGAATCATGTAATCATAAGAGCACTCAAGAAAGAAATTAGATTGATTTGTATAATGCATCAATCATTATAGGCTCAAAAACTCACAAGGATGATTATACAAGTCAGATTAAATCTAAACATGCTTCTTTCTCAATCAACATATCATATTAACATTGGCTCATAAAAAGGTTGACATCAAGCTCAATTCTCATGAAAATCTTCTCACTAATAAATCTGTTTTAGACTTATGCAATTCATATCTCATCATTGTATTAAAAAGGAACTAGAACACATTAAAATAATAATAATAATAATAAAGACTCATAAAAAAAATAGTAGACAAAAATAAAAGAAATCCTAAATCGTTCCCCCCACACTTAATTCTTACATTGTCCTCAATGTAAGTCTATTAACCCAAATGAAAGAATCATGTGTAAGAGAAAAGAACTAATAACATAAGAATAGGAATAACTAAGACTCAAAACAAAACAAACTCATGCAACCTAATTAATCCTAAAATACTAAACAAAAATTAACAAGTAAACATAAAAAGATTAAAATCAAACTGACAAGGTATGTCTCAAGTCTCCCTTACTCAGACCTTGTTCAGAATGAATACTTCTAAATTGCTTAAAACACAACAAACTTTTTTTTTTTGAAAGAAGAAATCAAACTGACAAGGTATGTCTCAAGTCTCCCTTACTCAGACCTTGTTCAGAATGAATACTTCTAAATGGCTTAAAACACATCAATTTTTTTTTTTTATTTTAAAATTAGCAAAATATGTCCCTTACCCCCTACTAAAGGTGGAATTTAGGAGATATTACCTGCAGAGGTTGCTAACCACTTATTATAACTGAGACACAACAAACAAAATGTTAGATAATGTCACAAAGACAGAGTGCAATCCACTCCTTGCTCGTCCATATCTCTTTTTCTTTTTCCGAGCGTTTGCGAAACAACCGTAGCAGATAAATACTCATAAGCTTGGAGCTTTTTGAGTAAATCTTCAATGGTTGTAGCAGAAATTATGGTTCTCCTTGCCTCTGAAAACATGAATCCATTATCCACAACATTATCTAAATATGAAAGCAAATTACTAAAATAACCATTAATATTAAGCAAACCAATGGGTTTCTTATTTGTGACCAAAGATGACCAAGAAGCCACGCAAGCTATTTCTTCCAATGTACCCAGACCTCCTGGTAAAGCAATGAATGCATCGGCAGAATGGTACATGATTGTCATCCGTTCAGGGATACTCCAGACTTGTATTTCCTTACCCATGGTAGGTCCACAAAAACCTGTGAATAGTTTTGGCACGATTCCTAGAACTTGACTTCCTCCAGCGTGTGCTGCTGTAGCGACTGCTCCCATTAAACCCGTACTACCGCCTCCATAAATCAACTGGATCTTTTGTTGGGCAAGTATTACTCCAACTCTTATGGCTTCATCAGCGAATATTTTATTTTTCCCTGGATAAGCACCTCCAAAGATACAAATTTTTTCAATGCGCTGGGACAAAGTACTTTCCATTTTTTTTTCAAGTGCCTGAAAGAGAATGAGTACATGGTGTAATATATAGAGGAGTGAGTAGTGAATCAGACAAGAGTAATAATGTCGCCGAAAGTGTATTTGACCTGTCAGAAGAAAATGTTAACCTAACAAAAGATTTTTGCGTGATTTCAGGAAGAAAATCAAAAAGAGAAGAAAAATCAACCGTAAAAGACCAATGCAAAAAAAAAAAAAACGAGAATAATTACACAAATCGAACAACACGTAAATTAAACCGAAATGAAGTTATTGCAAATCAAACCAAAAGCTGAGAAGTCATTTATTGTAGTTGTGATTGTGGCTCACATCTTCCTCTGGTTTTACGTCCAGAAACGGCTGAAACGCCTTCTATGAGTCGAGGATATGCTTCCCATCCAGTTTTCTTACAAGCTGGCAAACAGGGTCTTTTAACATCAGATTCCCAAGATGTTGCCATTCCCTTTGGAATTGCGGCCATAAATCAAGAATTTCTCTTTGTACGTCTCCACTAGGATGCGTCTCAAGAGAAAGTTGGATATTACCCAAATTCTCCTTACTTAGTCCATCCTTAATGAATTCAATTTTATCATCTCGATTAGAGGACGGAATCCCAATAGAACGACATTTACCGTTACACGTCCATCGTGCACATTTGTGGAAATTTGAACTCATGCGCATTGCTCGTCGCTTCTTTGCAAAAGTGCTTCTACCTGTACCTGATAAATGCAAAACAGGAAGATATTCATCTTCACGTACCTTGGCTTCAATTATCCAACGTATGTCTTCAGGAATCCCTTTGTGCATAAGCATTCTTAATCTTTCAAATCGAACTTGGTAAAGCTTCAGTAAAATATTCCGAGGAAAAGGAGGAAATCGTTTCTGCAATCTTGTGAGAATATCATCCATCCTGAAAAAAAAAAAGAGAAATTGAAAGAGAAATTTATATACAATATCAGTTTTGTGGGTAGCTGATGGAACTGACTTAAATAATCATGGAGTACCGTTATCCGCCATTTAACCGGGGTTAAAAAAAATTATATTTACATCTAGTTATTTTCAAAACAAGGATCAGAAAGAAAAACAACCTCTTCTTGAGTAACATGATTTTCCAAAAAGAGTTTGAGTCTTTGTCCATTTACCTTGAATACGTTACCATTTTGAGGATTCTCAATGTCTCCATAATGATACACC
Organism: Fremontodendron californicum; assembly: GCA_030761205.1. Taxonomy (NCBI): domain Eukaryota; kingdom Viridiplantae; phylum Streptophyta; class Magnoliopsida; order Malvales; family Malvaceae; genus Fremontodendron; species Fremontodendron californicum. The sequence goes on along the minus strand of JAULJL010000048.1, from coordinate 4,439,300 downwards.
TATTTAACCACAAATGGGCCAGTCCATCTTGATCTCAACTTACCAGGAAATATGTGAAGTCTAGAATTATAAAGTAGAACTTTTTGCCCAACATCAAATGTTTTTCTTGAAATTAACTTGTCATGAAAGGCTTTAGTTCTTTCTTTATGAATTTTAGAATTCTCATATGCATCATTTCTGAGTTCCTCAAGTTCATTTATTTGTAATTTCCGTAAATTAGAAGCGTCATCAAGGTTTGAGTTGAACATTTTAATGGCCCAATATGCTTTATGCTCAAGTTCCACAGGTAAATGACAAGGTTTTCCATAAACTAGCCTATAAGGAGACATGCCCAATGCTGTTTTAAAAGCTGTTCGATAGGCCCATAATGCATCGTTAAGTCTAAGAGACCAATCTTTGCGATTTGGATTAACCGTCTTTTCCAAAATTTGTTTAATCTCCCTATTTGCTAATTCTACCTGTCCATTTGTCCGCGGGTGATAAGGGGTTGCAACTTTGTGTGTAATCGCATATTTCTTCATTAATGTTTCAAAAACCTTGTTGCAAAAATGTGTTCCCCCATCACTTATGATAGATCGAGGAATTCCAAATCGACTCAAAATATTTTCTTTTAAAAATTTAATCACTGTTTTGTGATCATTATTTCGACATGGAATTGCCTCTATCCACTTTGAAACATAATCTATTGCAACTAAAATGTATGAGAAACCAAAAGATGGTGGAAATGGTCCCATGAAATCAATACCCCAACAGTCAAAAATTTCAATTACAAGAATTGGGTTCAAAGGCATCATGTTTCTTTTTGAAATGGAACCTAATTTTTGACAACTTTCACATGTCTTGCAAAAATTATATGCATCTTTGAATAAAGTTGGCCAGTAAAATCCACACTGTAAAATTTTTGCAGCAATTTTCTTTGATGAAAAATGACCACCACATGCCTCGGAATGACAAAACTTAATTACACTACTTACCTCATTGTCGGGAATGCATCTTCGAAAAATCTGATCAGGACAATATTTGAACAAGTAAGGGTCATCCCAGTAGAACTTCTTTACCTCATTCAGAAACTTCCTTTTATCTTGGGGGCTCCATTGAGAAGGAATTTTTCCTGTAGCAAGAAAATTAGCAATGTCAGCAAACCAAGGTGTCGTGGAGACAATTAGAAGTTGTTCATCAGGAAAAATATCATTTATTGGTGAGGTTCCAAAAGATTCATCACAAACAAGTCTTGATAAATGATCAGCCACCACATTTTCTACTCCTTTTTTATCTCGAATGGTGATGTCAAATTCTTGCAGCAAAAGGATCCACCTCAGCAACCTAGGTTTTGCATCCTTCTTAGAGAGAAGATATTTTAAAGCTGCATGATCACTAAAGACAACAATTGATGATCCAACAAGGTAAGATCTGAATTTATCCACTGCAAAAACAACTGCAAGTAATTCCTTTTCTGTAGTGGAATAATTCATTTGGGCTCTATTTAAAGTTTTACTTGCATAGTAAATTACATGTGGTTTCTTATCTTTCCTTTGTCCTAACACATCACCAACAGCATAGTCACTAGCATCACACATTATTTCAAATGGTAAAGACCAATCAGGAGATCTCATAATAGGAGTAGTAGTGAGCATATTTTTGAGTTTTTCAAAAGCATCTTCACAATCTTTAGTCCATTCAAATGCAGTGTCTTTCATTAAAAGATTACATAGAGGTTTAGATATCGTGCTAAAATCTTTTATGAATCTTCTATAAAAACCTGCATGTCCCAAGAATGACCTAATATCCTTTACTGTCTTTGGTGTGGGTAGATTAGCAATCAATTCAATTTTTGACTTGTCTACCTCAATCCCATTTGCAGAAACAATGTGACCTAGTACAATACCTTTAGTGACCATGAAATGACATTTTTCCCAATTAAGAACAAGATTTTTTTCTTCACACCTAATCAATACATTTTTCAAATTGGCTAAGCAATCATCAAATGAATCACCAGAAACAGAAAAATTATCCATGAAAATCTCAAGATTACGTTCAATCATGTCACTAAAAATACTAAGCATGCATCTTTGAAATGTGGCAGGGGCGTTACATAATCCAAATGGCATTCTACGATATGCAAAAGTACCAAAAGGACATGTAAAAGTGGTTTTCTCTTGGTCCTCAAGTGCAATGGCAATTTGATTATACCCAGAATATCCATCTAGAAAACAATAAAACTCATGCCCTGCAACTCTTTCTAAGATTTGATCCATGAAAGGCAAAGGGAAATGATCTTTCCTCGTCACTGAGTTAAGTTTCCTCTAGTCAATGCACATGCGCCAACCAGTAACAGTCCTAGTTGGAATTAATTCATTGTTTTCATTTTTAACTACAGTAACTCCAGATTTCTTAGGTACGACTTGAGTAGGACTTACCCATTTGCTATCAGAGATAGGATAAATGATTCCATTATCTAGAAGTTTAATGACTTCATTTCTCACTACTTCTTTCATATTAGGATTAAGCCTTCGTTGCATTTGTCTAGAGGGTTTAGCATTTTCCTCTAAATAAATATTATGTGTGCAGATTAATGGGCTTATTCCCTTTATGTCAGCTAAGGTCCATCCTAATGCATTTTTGTGTATTTTCAAAAGTTGTAACAACTTACCTTCTTGTAGTTCATCAAGATGTGAAGAAATTATGACTGGAAAAGTTTCATTCTCACCCAAAAAGGAATATTTTAGCTCGGATGGCAATGGTTTTAAATCCAGCTTGGGTGGTTCAATAGTTGATGGTACAGTGACATTTGTGAGTGATAGAAGTTCCTCAAACTTTTGTTTCCAACAATGCTTATCCTGAAAAGAATTTAACAAAGAATCAGTGTGTGAAATTTCTGAAGCATTATCAAACTCACATTCAATTAAATAAGCTTCTAAAGGATCATGGAATGTGGTAGTGGTGAGATGTTCATGAACAAGTTCTTCAATGAAATCCACTTCATGTACTTCTGAATCATCACCAGGTTGCTTGCAAATGTTGAACACATTTAATTCTAAAGTCATATTTCCAAAAGAAATGTTCAAAATACCATTCCTGCAATTTATCAGAGCATTAGAAGTTGCAAGAAATGGACGGCCTAATATAACAGAAATTTGAACATTTGGATTTGAAACAGGATGTGTGTCCAAAACAATAAAATCAACAGGGAAGTAAAAATTATCAATTTGAACCAAAACATCTTCAACTATCCCTCGAGGAATTTTTACAGAACGATCAGCTAGTTGAAGTGTAACAGATGTTTCCTTGAGTTCACCTAAACCTAACTGTTGATAAACAGAAAAAGGCAAAAGATTAACACTAGCACCAAGATCAAGCAATGCACGTTCTATTCTAGTGTTTCCAATGATGCATGAGATTGTTGGACATCCAGGATATTTGAATTTTGGTGGAGTAAGGTGCTGAATGATTGAGCTCACACTTTCCGTCAGAAATGCTTTCTTTTGTACATTATGTTTCCTTTTAACTGTGCACATGTCCTTCAAAAATTTAGCATAAGATGGAACTTGTTTAATTGCATCCAATAAAGGAATGTTAATCTTAACTTGTTTGAAAAGTTCATAAATTTCTGCATTTTGATTCAAATTCTTTATTGTTTGCAACCTTTGAGGAAAAGGAGTAGGATGCATACCTTTTTCTTTGTCCAAATTTTCAAGAAGTTCAGACTTACCATCATCCTTACCATTACTTTTCGAAGGGGAAGGAGGATCTTGGTCTTTTGATGGAATGTTTTTGTCAATTGCCTTTCCACTTCGAAGAGTTGTGATAGAACTGGCATTTTCCTGTTGAGTTTCATTGGAGCAGGAAACAAGACATTGAGTAGAAGGGTTAGGCTGAGGTTGAGCAGGAAACTTACCTTTTTCTTTAGTGCGTAATGAAGCTGTCAATGTGGACAAGGTGTTTTTGATCTCATTGATGTCCTGTGAAGTTTGGTTATTCACATTTGCTTGTGTTTGCATGAATGCTTGCAATGTCTCTTCCAAGGTTTGTACACGTGAAGGTTGATAGGAAAAAGTGTTGCCCGGCTTTTGAGATTGTGGTACCTGAACATGATTATTATTCCGCCAACTGAAGTTGGGATGATTTCTCCATTCAGGGTTATACGTTTCAGAGTAAGGAGAAGGAAAAGGCTTTTTAAATGTGTTTATGGAATTTACTTGATCATGCAACGCTTCTTTAAGAATGGGAATGTTTGGACATTCAGAAGTGGGGTGTCCCATGATTTCACAAATTCCACAACTTTCTTCATTTTTAACCGTTTTGACTTCTTTTACTTCTCTTAGTTCCATGGCTTCAATCTTTCTAGCCAAATTAGCTACTTTAGCTTTTATCTCATCTTCTTGACTAAAATGATATTTACCTCTGTTAGAAACAAGATTAGATCTATTGAAACTTTCAGAGGAACTATCTGTGTGCCAGGCTTGAGAGTTATCTGCCAAATGGTCTAGGTAGTCAAAGGCTTCTTCAGGTTCTTTTTCTAGAAACTCACCGTTACACATTGTTTCAACAAATTGTTTAGTTTCGGGAGTTAAACTTTCATAAAAGAAACTAATAAGACGCCATTTTTCAAAACCATGATGTGGACAAGAACTTAACAAATCTTTAAAACGCTCCCAGCACTGAAAAAATGCTTCATTTTGATTTTGATTGAAATTTTGAATCTGTCTTTTCAAAGCAGTAGTTTTATGTGCTGGGAAAAATTTCTTTAGAAACTCAGTTTGTAATTCTTGCCATGTGCCAATTGACCTTGGTTTTAAATTATGAAGCCAAATTTTTGCTTTATCTTTTAAAGAAAAAGGAAATAATTTTAGCTTGACAATTTCATTTGTACATTGTTGGTCATTAAAGGTGACACATACATCTTTGAAGTCTTTTAGAAACGAGTAAGCACTTTCCGATTCTAACCCATGAAAATTTGGAAGCAAAGCTATCATACCTGGTTTAAAACGAAAGTTGTTTGCATTGAGAGGAAAAATAAAACAAGAGAATGATGAGCTTCGAGTTGGTTGCAAGTAATCACGCATGGTGCGTACTTGTCTGTTCTCATCTTCAGCATGAACACTTTCATTGTCAGCCATGGTAGGAGTTGTATTAGAAAGATTACCTGAAAAAGTTTCACAATAAAATCTAACTAAACGACGAGATCTAAAATCACGTCGCCAAACAAGCATAAAACAAAGTTAATATACAGATAATATATTTATATAAATATAAACTTTACAATATAAATATAAATATATAGAAAATTAGGCGGTATAACCAGCCAATAAAAATAAATATACTTATAAACTTATATACTTAGTATTGCTTCCCCGGCAACGGCGCCAAAAACTTGATGGAGACTCAATTAAGAGTTGTAAACCCAAGTGCAGGTTATGTTCAAGTAATAAATTCTCGGGTGTCCGAGGTCGAACCACAGGGAAGCGTATTAGTAAGTATAAGTTTATAAATATATAAGACAAAGAAAGTAAACAAGATATTAGGGAATCAACAACAAAATAAGATAAACAAGATATTAGAGAACAAAATAAACAATAAGAAAAGATGTTGAGGTTAGAGAATCCACTCTTGGTGTTATGCTAAGATTAATCTTGTTTTATTACACAATTGAAATCCACACATAAAGGAGGTTCCAATCGGAAGGTTTAGCAATTCAGTCCAAATTGTCCAACGTCCATAGCATATGATATTATGTTCATTTGGTGTCCTCAAAACTCATAAAAAGAGTCCAAGCATTCTTTATGCCAAGGTATATGTCTACAACAAATCAAGGTTATGAAACCAAGCACTTATTGCGCCATTTTCATTGTCAATAATGAATCAAGATCCCTACTTTGCAAGTATGATTTTAAACCAAAAGAAAATATTATCTATACTAGTGTTTATAAATGATAATTCATTTTAGCTCATGTTTAAGAGACTAACCTTAGCATTTACCAAGAGCTTCACCTCATCACCTCAACAATATGATTAGCAACACATACTAGATATGAATAAAATGAAAAGAAATGTAAGAAGCATAAGTAAATATAGAAAAAGAAAACTAGAAGAAAAAGAAAACTTAGAGAATTTTATTACAATGGCTAATATCCTACCAATGTATGATGATACTCTTACAATCATCCAAGGCCCTCTATTTATACACATTTTGGAGAGCTAAATGACAAGAGACAAGCTTTATAAATTTCAAAGGTAGGTATAATAGGTGGGTGCATTTTTCTAACAATTTTCGTCATATTGTATGACAATTCTGATCAGCCAGCTTGATGGTCGATTTTGTCAATTTTGGAGGCTCGATCTGATCAAATGGTCTTCTATAAAAATATACCCCTATCAGTTACGGATCCATAGCCGTTGGAATCAGATCATTTTCTCATGTGGATTGGAAGATATGGTCAAAATACCAAAACAGGTCAGCACAGACGTCATTGCACATCAGCCAACTTGATGGTCGATTTCGCTAGGGAAAACGACTCCGTTTCAAGAAGTGTAAAACATGAAAAAGATAGATATGCCTCTTAACTATGTACTGTAAAAATTTCAGCCTTAATGCTTCAGTGAAACTCCAGATATAGCTGATATGGCAAAAGGTGTCGGAACTGGAACTGAATTGGATTTGCCCTTAATTCTTGATTTAACCTAGTAATCTGAAATCACTCAAAGAAACTTGTGAAAAACACCAAATTACATAAAAATATAAAATATCATAAACACAATTAGACTAAGCAATAATAACTCGTATTTGACACAAAACAATAATAAAACATAACTAAGAACTATATAATTATACGAGTTATCAATGACATAAATAAAATGACATAGCAAAATCTAAATAATATAATGCTTCCTAAATGATATGATATAATTTAAATGCCTTAGCATATTCTAAATGAAATGAAATGTCCTAAGTTATGTGACATATTCTAAATGAAATGAAATGACTTAGGTAGCATAATATGTTCTATATGAGATGCAATATCCTAAGTCATATGATATATTCTAAATGAAATGAAATATCCTAGGTAACATTATATTTTAAATGAAATAAAATATCCTAAATGTCATAATATATCCTAAATGAAATGAAATAACCTAAGTAACATAATATATTCTACATGAAATGAAATGACCTAAGTAATATACATATTCTATATGAAATGAAGTGACCTAAGTAACATACATTTTCTATACGAAATGAAATGATTTAAATGACATGGCAAATATGGATGATATGGCATATAATCTAAATGACATGGAATATAAAATGATACTATCATATAATATGCAAGGAAATAAAAATGAAAATAATAATGCATGAACATAGTATATGCTAAATAATATAACCAAAAAAAAAAATAATTAAATAAAAAGCATAGGATATCATGAAATATTCCAAGTCATATAATAAACAATATAACATAACTCAAAATCATAACAATATCATAGAAATTATCATAGCAACTGTCACATATTATATAAAATGCATGAATATGAAAAATGCAATGCATGAAAATGTATTTTTTCCTTTAATTAAGGAAATCCGTATATCTAAAAAGATATCCGGCTACCTTAGGAAAATATGTCAAATTAAATATTCTAAAACCAAAATACTTTGTGATTGTTTGAAAACAATTTTGAAAAGCTTGAATTAAAAATAAAAACTGGGCTAATTTTTTTTTAAAAATGGCTCTAATTTCCTAAGTTTAAAATCCCGGACTTGACCACCCTTAATCCGAGACTTAAAAAATCATTTTTAGAGTTTAAAAAGGCTTAGAAACTACCCTAAGTCAGTAGCTAAACTTCCTAATCAGCTCCCTCTAAGTAACTTAACCAAAACAGAAAAATGATTTTTCTTTAAATTCAATTCTGACTCCACTGTCCAGTTTTAAGCTATGACTTTTTACCTTATTTTTAGAAATTCAAAAAAATCTAAAACAAATACTGGAGAGTCAGGGCATGTAAAACTATATGGGAAAAAATCAGCTTAATTTTTTTATTAAAGACGAATACCCAAAAAAATCGGGAAAGTACGAGTACTGGGTGAAAAAATTGTTTTGCCAAATTACATTTTTGCCTTTGATAAATAAAATCAATTAAAAATCAAAGTAAAAATATTTAAGACTCACAAAATGACCCACAAATAGTAGCTAGGACTTTTTAAAAGTTAGATAAAAATTGGCTAAGTAAAAAAAATCACAAAGGTAGAATAATCAATTTGACAAACTTTAATTTCCCATAAGTGTGCTCAAGAGAGCATGACTTTGAACCATTAATTGGCCTAAGTCATTATTCAAGTGGCATGAACATGAAATGCATGGAAAATTACAGCAAATATGATGCATGAAATGCATGAGTTTAAACCTAAATGTCATAAAAAATGCATGGCATCCATATAGTGACCTAGACCTAAATGAACTTGCATGGCATTTAATGCAACCTAGGTCTAAAATGCATGAACATGCATGGCAAATAAACCAAACCTAATAACTAAAATATGCATGACATTTTCACAAACACAAGGCATGCTTAAACTAAAAACTCAACCAAATATCATGCAAATGCTCACCTATCAACTAACATAGCAAAAATGCAACATACAATGCAAAACACATGGAGTAGCCGAATGGCCTCAAGCTCCAACAAGCATGGCATTTTCACAAACACTTGGTATACTTAAACTAAATACTCAATGAAATGTCATGCAAATACAAACCTACCAACTAACATGGCAAAAATGCACATACAATGTAAAACACATGGAGTAGCCGAATGGCCTCAAGCTCCAACAAGCATGGCATTTTCACAAACACTTGATATGCTAACATGCTCAACTAAAATATATCACTCAAATCATGCAAACACAAACTAGAGATACTAAAACCAAACAAGCATTTTCACAAACACTTGATATACTAACATGCTCAACTAAAATATAACACTCAAATCATGCAAATACAAGGTAAAGATACTCACAAGCATTTTCATAAACACTTGATATACTAATTATAAAACATCAACAAATTTAGACATTATGAAAACAGAAAATTGAAAATGCAAGAACATGATATTTAAATCATAAATGGCAACAAACAAAGCAACCAAATTAAAACATGATTTAAATATATGAAGTAGAAGAACACTTAAAGCATCAAAATTAAAGAAAACAACATAAATAACATGATAAATTAAAGCAAAAACAACAACCATAATAAGAAAAATGTAGGCCATTCGGCCATTAAAAAAGAAAAAGAAAAAAATTGTAAAAAAATATTTAAGAAAGAGATGAAGAAAGAACTTAAGAAGAACAATAAAAAACACTTATTTAAAAAGAAAAACTCACCAAATGATAATCAAAATAGCAAAAATAAGAATGGAAAATCAAGAAAGTGCAAGAGTTGGTGCTCAAGAGCAACCTCAAGATGCTATATTTCAAGCTTTATCTCTTCAAACTTTCCTTTCCTTTCTTTTCTAAGCTTTTTCTTTTTGCTTTCAACCAAAGAGAGAAAAACTAAGCAAAAACAAGAGAAATCAGCAAAAATGAAGTCTGAAAATGAAAATTCTGCACCTCCCCTTAATGCTGGCAGAATTTTACCTATCTCCTCCACTAGAATGTTGTCATTTTGATTCCCACCAACTTCCATCCAAGGGCTAGTGATTCAAGGTGAAAAATCATGAAATTATCACCCTTAGATTAGCATATAACCTGTCCATAATTACATCTATTCAAAAATAATGTTCACACTCTCCCTTGGTATATGTGGCTTAATCACAATGGCTTGATAAAAAAGAATCTCTAACTAACTCTTAATTCTTGGCCATTTGATTGAAAAATCAGAAGCTTCCTCCTTCCTTTGGGCCTTGGTAGGCCATCACTTCTCTTTTCCAGCCCAAATCAGATTTTTTGAAAGGCCAAAAGAAGCCCTTTTCGTTGCTTGGGTGAAATGACCGTTTTGCCCGCCGGATGCAAATAAATGTCAAACGGACTCCAAATTCTAATTTTCTTTTTTTAATACTTCCAAAATAATAAAATATTGAATTCTAGAAGTTTTCAAAAAATTTCGAGTCCTTTTGCTATTTGTTTAGATTTTTTCTTCCAAAAATGCCCTTTTATGCCCCCATATTTTACCATTTTTTAAACGAGCTCCAAATCAAGATTTTTCTTCACCAATCTCTTCCAAATAATTTGACAGCGTGATCTGGAAGTTTTCATAATTTTTGGAACTCATTTGGTATTTTTTCAAGATTTTTCTACTTGAATTACTACATAGGGGCTCGGGATTTGGCCATTTTGCAAACGAACTCCGAATCAAGATTTTCTTTCGCCAATATCTTCCAAATAATTTAAAAATGAGTTTTGAAAAACTTTAGAATTTTTGGAGTCCATTTGCTATTTTTTCGGGATTTATCTTCTTGAATTATTGCATAGGAGGCCCAAGATTTGGCCATTTTGCAAACGAACTCCGAATCAAGATTTTCTTTCGCCAATCTCTTTCAAATGATTTAAGAATGAGATTTGCAAATTTTTAGAATTTTTGGAGTCCATTTGCTATTTTTACCAAAATTTCCAATTTTGCCTTTTTGCCTTCGAAACCCGGTTTTGCTCCAAACAACTCCGATTTTTAGATTTTCTTCAAGCTGAGCCTTGGGCTATCCCTTTTTAATTATTCCTCATCCATTGGGGGCTTTGTTCTTACCAATTTGGGCCATCTCTGTGATTCTTCCCGATTTCATCGAAATCCACCAAAAACCCTAATTCTCGGTTTTCTCCCGGATTGACTTTTCTTTCGATTTTTCTTGCAAGTGGCTTCTCCATTACCCGTAGTCTGTGCTTATCTTTCATTTGGAACCTTCAATTTTGACTAATTTGATCATTTAAGCACTTTTCCCCAAATTTCTCGGATTAGGGTTTCCTTTCTATCTCAATCTCCAAATCTCAACTTCCGAACTCCATATCTTTCAATGTAGACCTCGGATTATCAAAATTCTTTCGCCATTTTTCAATTGAACTTAAAATCTTGATTTTGAAAGTGGGTTGATTTTTTCAGTAGTTGACTTTCTAGGGTTGACTTTTTTAGGGTTGACTTTTTTTGAGGTTGATTTTTTTCAAGTTTGACTTTTTATGCTCGACCTCTTAAACAAAGTCTTGGAATACCACCTGCAGGATGAAAAAAGTCTTTTTACATTCTGAAACCTCAATTTAGGAAGAAAACATACCTTTTTTAGTGGTCCGGACAAAATTCGGTGTCTACAGCTGCCCCTTTTTGGCTATTGCTGAGAATCAGGATCAGGCAAAGATAAACAAACACTAATTTTGTACGGTCAGTGAAATCACATGTGAAGGAAAGGGATTTTCTTTTTCTTTTTTCATTTTTTTCCATTTTTCCATTTTCCATTTTTCATTTTTTTTCATTTTTTATATATTCATTTTTTCTTTTCTTTTTTTTGTTTGTTTGTAAAAAGCTGTAAACTGAAGATTTTGTCCTTAAATTAAATTCCCGGACTAATCAAGGCTCGACCCTCTTAAGGAAAACGAATTCGATTTGCAAGAAAAGAAATGACCTTGACGATGGTCTCGGGGTCTTAACCTGTCTTATTCTCAGATGTGTTTAAAATTCTGGGTATCTCCTCCAGAAGCTTCGGCTATCACCACCAAAGTCTTGCTCATTTTAAAACTGTAAAACTCTGAATATCTCCACCAGAGGCTTTGGCTATCACCACCAAAGACTTTCTAACTTTTCAAAGGATTTTAAAACTCTGGATATCTCCACAGAGGGCTTCAGCCATCACTACCAAAGACTTTCTCCTTTTTCAAAAATTTTAAAACTCTGGATATCTCCACAGAAGCTTCAGCTATCACTACCGAAAACTTTCTCACTGTTTAAAATTTGTAAAATTTTAGGTATCTCCTCCAGAAGCTTCAGCTGTCACCACCGAAGACTTTCTCACTATTTAAAATTTGTAAAAATTCTGGGTATCACCTCCAGAAGCTTCAGCTATCACCACCGAAGACTTTCTACCATTTCAAAGGATTTTAAAACTCTGGATATCTCCACAGAGGCTTCAGCTATCATAACCGAGGACTTTCTCCCTTTTCAAAAAATTTTAAACTCTGGATATCTCCACAGAGGCTTCAGCTATCACTATCGAAAACTTTCTCACTGTTTAAAATTTGTAAAAATTTTGGGTATCACATCCAGAAGCTTCAGCTGTCACCATCGAAGACTTTCTCACTTTTTAAAATTTGTAAAAGTTCTGGGTATCACCTCCAGAAGCTTCAGCTATCACCACCGAAGACTTTCTACCTTTTCAAAGGATTTTAAAACTCTAGATATCTCCACAGAGGCTTCAGCTATCATAACCGAAGACTTTCTCCCTTTTCAAAAAATTTTAAACTCTGGATATCTCCATAGAGGCTTCAGCTATCACTACCGAAAACTTTCTCACTGTTTAAAATTTGTAAAATTCTGGGTATCTCCTCCAGAAGCTTCAGCTGTCACCACCGAAGACTTGTTCATAATAAAAGAAAGTACCTCGACGACGGTCTCGGGATTCGACTCATTTGAGAAGCAAAACGAGTTCGATTATACCTGAAAGCTTTAAGAGATGATGTAAATGCTTCATGATGCAAATGCAAATGTCTTTAGTTGATGCAAACGCTTCTTGATGTAGATGCAAATGACTTAGATTGGAGCAAATGTCTTTGATGCAAATGTAAATGACTTGATTTGATGCAAACTTTCTTGATGCAGATTCAAATAACTTAGATTGATGCAAATGCTTCTTGATGTAGATGCACATGTTGAATAAAATTCTGGGTAACTCCTCCAGAAGAAGATTTCTCATTTTTCAAAATTATAAAAACCTGGATATCTCCGCCAGAGGCTTCAGCTATCACCACCGAAGACTTGTTCACTTTTAAAATTTGTAAAATTTTGGATATCCCCTCCAGAAGCTTTGGCTATCACCACCAAAGGTTTGCTCATTGTAAAATTCTGGGTAACTCTTCCAGAAGCTTTGGCTATCACCACCACAGGTTTGCTCATTGTAAAATTCTGGGTAACTCCTCCAGAAGCTTTGGCTATCACCACCAAAGGTTTGCTCATTGTAAAATTCTGGGTAACTCCTCCAGAAGCTTTGGCTATCACCACCAAAGGTTTGCTCATTGTAAATTTCTGGGTAACTCCTACAGAAGCTTTGAGAAATGATGTAGATGCACATGTCTTTAACAAGGTGCTTATGCTTCATGGTGCAAATGTAAATGGCTTAGATTGATGTAAATGTTTCTTGGTGCAAATGAAAATGGCTTGGATTGATGCCCATGTTTCATGATGCAGATATCCCTACTAATTATGTTAATGTAACTGGTCTATGAATGGTGTAACTTCAACTACCACACAATAATGAAAATGCAATGATTTTAGAAATGATGCAATTGCTTGAGATGACGCAAATGCGATGAAGAATGTAAATGTAAAAGGTAAAATATAGATGCTTATGGAATAATGCCAATGAAAATACCCATGAATGATGCAAATGCTTGCCGACACTGTGCAGATGCAAAAGTTCGATAAAGAGATGAGTGCTCATGAGTGCTGCAAATGCCCCCGGTTGTTTTTCTAGACTTTGGCTTAGCCTTTCAAATTCATTTTTCCTCTTCAAATCAGAGTATATCTTCAATTCATTTTGGCTATTCTCTTTGCCCCAACAGTTTTCAACCTTTCATCAACAGAGATCTGAACCGGGTTCTATTTCTTCTTCTCATATCTGGAAGTCAGGACCTATCTTGGCAGTTCTATACCTTTGGGTTAGAAAAATCCTTGTCTCATGTCAACATCAAAATGGGTATTTCAAAAAATATATATATTTTTATTTGTTTTCTCATTTTGAAAACTTCTGAACAAAAAATATTAACCCCACAATGTATGATGTACAAATCTTTTGAAGACTGATGATCATTGTTAGAAATTTCTCTAAGTGTCAATCTCGGTTTTTTCAACTGGGATTGGCAAGGCTTGGTATAACAAGATTCTGGCTTTTCCAGGAAAACTTCATGACAAAAATGTATATCCCTTCTAGGCTCACAAATGGAACAGGTTTTATAAATCATGAATTCATTGAGAACCAAACAAATTCAACATTTTTTTAGTTTCCATATCAAGGCATTTTGACAAGTGTCAAGATTAGCTGGGATGTTTAAACGAAAAGTTTAATCTTGGAGAAAAAGTTTCAGTTTTTTGAAGACAATCCTCTGAATAAGAGTTGACAATATGGGAGGTTCAGGAATTCTACAATGTTCCTCGATGACCACTCTTTTAAGATGACCTTTTCTTTTTGTGGTATCGGCACTTTCATAGATGGCATAAAAAATTCCATCTTACTCTAGACCGTCCATTTTTTGGGTTTTCGTCCTAGAGTCCCATTCTTTCCAATTTTTCTCTTTTTTTTTGTTCTACCATACACTTGAGAATTCTAAATTCTTCCTTAGTGAAATGATAATTTGATGAGATGGGATAAAATCTGAGGAAAAACCTTTCAAATTAAATATTCATGCTTGATCAAAATGGACTTTTAAAGCACGTAATGTAGGCCATGGCTCAGGGTTCGAAAAGAAAGGATAAATAGGCCCAAAATATGTGTTTGAGGGTAATTAGATAAAGGATCATTTCTTGAGGAGGATTCTCTTTGAAGCATTTGTCCCTTTTGGACTTTTCATTCCTTTTGACTTTTGTATCTTTTCTTCTTCGTTCTTGGCTCTTGTTTTTGGCTTCTATTTCGCCATCTTTTCCTTTTCCTTTTTCTTCTACAAAGTGAGCCCGTATTTATTTGGGGCTCAATTTGCTTTGTATCTGTCTTTGAGCTAGGACTCATTTTTCCATGATCTTTGAGAAAATCTTTTCTCGCATTTGCCTCCCAGTGTAAAGGGTGATCCTTGATCAGGGCTTAAAGAAAAAAGAATTCTTTCGGCTCAAAAGGGGTGACTATGGATAATTTCTTTTTGTGCGAAAGGGATATGAAAGATGGCCATTTCTCATGTCAAGCACAAATATTCACATTGAAAAGCAATCCCCAGGGGAAATAGATATTCAGAATTTCATTTTGCACTTTGGAATTATCCGAATTCTCATTTGCATGATGTCACATTTTTTTCTTCTTCTCTTTTTTTTATCGCATGCCCCAATAATTCTTGCGTTAGTCCATCCTTTTTCCCATATATCTATCATTTTCGCATATGATGCCCCAATTTGATTAACCAATGAGAATTTGTATCAACGAAGAACATAGCAAGTCTAGGTCTATTTTGAAAAGGCTGAGTTTCCAATCTGAGTTCTTTGAAGAGACAAGGAAAATATGACCTAAAAACGGGTTTTCTCTCGGACAAGGGATAATCTAGTTTAATCATTATGCCCCAGGGTGTCAATCATGAAGTGATGTTTGGGCAATTAGTGTTTTGTGGTTTGTTGAAAATCACATGAATGGTTTTGGCACAACCTTGACACATACCAAATTACCATGATATAAATTCTTGAAAGAAATTCTCATTTATTTGAATTTCAAGGAGTTCGAAATTTTTTTAAAAAAAAGTTCATTCCTTTGTTCATAGCCTAGACTAAGATTTACATCCTTGCTTATTCTACAATGACAATGCTTTTTTTTTTTGTGAAGTTCAATCATTCATATTCCTTGAAGCATTAGGTCTTTCAAGTGTTCTTGATTCAAGGTTTAGGCATAGAGAAGCCCCAAAAAAAGGGGGGGGGAGGGTGTTGGGTCAAGTCTAACAATGATCAACAATATTCTCGAGACTGTCCATTATTAAAAATTCCTTAATGCTTGTTTTTGCAAATTCAGATTATTGTTAAGACATAACAAACACAAAGTATTTTAAAATTCAAAATTCATTTAATTCATGTAGATGTTAACATGATACAAGTGCTTTCATCATCACAGTGTATAGAACTACATGTGTCAAAAACCTAATATGATCATGCACCATGTTTCTTATGACACTTGGCTTTCCCATCTTCAAAACTTATCGAACCAGCCTTGATGAGATCCTGACCTTGTACTTCAAAGCGGGGCAGTTCTCTGTTGAGTGACCTTGATTGCCAGAATGATAACCACAACACTCATTAGCATCATACCAGCTCGGATAAGGGGGCTTCAGAGGCTCTGATTGCATGGGTGTCACAAGGTGATCCTGGATGAGTTGAGGTAATAGCTCACTGTATGTCACAGGAATCGGGTCATCCTGATTTCTTTTTCGCTTTTTTATGCCCCTTCGATTATTCCCAAGGGTGTTCGATTGATAGACAGATGTAAATTCTGGTGTAGTTGCAGTCATTGGTTGGTAGGGATAAAAACCTTGAGAGATATTGTTCAGGGTAGAGTAAAATGGCTGATACGAGGAGAATTGGGGAGGTGGGGGAAAGCCTTCCACGACTTGGGTATCTTCCTTTTTCTTTTCAGATGCCCCTTTTTTCTTGATATTGGATGTTCTTTCTCCTTCAATTTTCCCATCCTTGATAGCATTCTCAATCATCTTCCCTGAAATTACCATGTCCGAAAAATTCTTCGTGGTGTTGCCGACAAGTATATCATAGTATGGGGCCTACAGTGTATTCACAAAAATGACAATGGTTTCCTTCTGAGTTAAAGGCGGTTGTACTTGGGCGGCCAGGCTCATCCACCGTTGTGCATATTCTTTGAAGCTCTCAGTAGCTCTTTTCTTCATATTTTGCAAGGTGAGACGGTCAGGCGCCATGTAGGTCATATGTTTGTACTGGTTTAGAAAAACCTTATCTAGGTCATTCCAAGAGCGAATCTGATCCTTGCTCAACTGACTATACCACCTAAGTGCGGACCCACTGAGGCTATCCTGAAAGCAGTGAATCAAAAGCTTTTCATTATCTATATGACTTGTCATCTTCTGGCAGAACATAGTGATGTGGGCTGACGGATCGATCGTCCCGTCATATTTCACAAAGTCAGGGATCTTGAACTTAGGAGGAATGACTAAATCGAGGACCAAACATCGTGCTTTCGCATCTAAACTCCCAAATACATCTGTACTTTCTACTGCCCGAAGCTTCATCTAACAACTGATATTTCCGTTGGGAATCTGCCAACTCAACCTCATTTACTGCAACCATTTTTAACTTTGCCTGTTCAGCTGGATCATCTGAGTTTAGGACATTGACGGGGTTAACTGTGTTCTGGGCATCCATCATTATGACCTCATTCTGACCCCTTCGTGCCTCTAACCCTTCTCTGGCGACCAGGTTTTCAGTGTATCCCTTGATTACGGTAGACATTAGCTCCATCAATTTAATCATCTGATCTTTAGATTCTGCTTGAGACTTTGCCAGCTGTTCTCACAATTCTTCCTGTACCTTTTCCATTCTTTCCATTCAGGCAACTTGTTTATTCTCCATAGCACTAGCCTGTATTAAAAGGGTATTCAGTACTTCTGATACCTCTTATTTGAAATGGAAATTCTTTCAAAGACTCTTAAAGCCAAGCCAACTTCTATTTTATTTCCCCCAAATGTATGTCATGATGAATGAGCCATAATTGTTATTTGATGAATGTGAAGAATAAAAGAAATGATGTATGGAAGTATATAGTGGAAACATGCTGAACATATATGTAATAAATGCAATCACGATGCCAACATGTTGCAAGCAAAGAATAAACAAATCAACGCATGGATATATGCAATGAATGATCATGTACATTTTAGCGTATTTCCTAATGAATGATCGTATACCCTATGAATGCAACACGATATCAATTATGATACATGCAAACAATGAATGATTGATACAGAGTATATACAAAGAAAATCATGCTAACCATGTATGTCATGAATGCATCTTGATGTTAATATGACAGATTAATGCATGAGCCTCTACAAAGAAATCATGCTGACTATGCTTGTCATGAATGCAACCCAAAGTCAACATGATGCATGTAAAGAATAAGAAAATTAATGCATGGATATATACAAAAAAAATCATGCTGATTGTGAATGCATGAATGCAACCTGATGCTAACATGATACATGTATGAATGAATGGTATGACAAATAATTGATCGGATGCAAAATGCAAAGGGGAAGATATCACGGAGGAAATAAGAATCACAGGAACTTAATCATCAACCTCTCATGAATTTGAAACATAACCAATTCATTCCCACATCAACGTTTACAATGGTATAAACCATGTTTTACAAAATTTGAACAGTGGTTAAAATTGTCTTTTACAAGCACTTTATTTTTCCTAGCATCCTAAGGCTATAAGAGCCGGCTACTGAATAAGTGAAATCCTATTACATAATATAAGACTGAAGTCTTTCCACCTCAACGCTGTAAATCTCCCAATCCTAATGACGCTTTCCCAGTCCTCTATCAATCAGTGTCGTTGGATCCAACCACTTGGCATCTATAAGAGTTTGCACTTTCTTTTTGAATGCTATACAGTCTTCAATGCTATGGCCAACAATTCCACAGTGATAATCACATCTTGCATTTGGATTATACCACCTTGGATATGGTGGTAACAGGGATTTCAATGGGACACAGGCAACCATGTGATTTTGGATCAGTATAGGGAGAAGCTTTCGGTAGCTGATTGGAAAGGGATGAAAATGCATTTGGGTCTTATCCTGGGGTTTTTTCTTAGTCACACATGGCCTAGGAGTTGGGGCACTTAGTGGCGGCACTAAGGTTCGAACCAGTGTGTTTACATGGAGATGTGGCGGAACAGCATGGTAAGGGTATGGTTTTGGACACGATGCCTTTGGAGGTTGTACATAGCTTGAGGTTCCTATCCCAGATATTGGATAAGGTGATTGATGAGGGAAGCAATATGAACTGGGAGTTGGTGGTGATGGAGTGGGATTCAAGAATCCCATAGTGGTCATCCCAATGGACGATTGGACCATAGTAGGGTGGGGATATTGGTTTGGACCTAGAACAGTTTGCACGTATGGTACAGGATCCTAGGTTTCTATCTTTGGTATCAGGCTCTCAGGTTTAATCATTTTCATGATTTTGTCCACAATTTTATCTAGGTTGCACCCTTTGCAAAACTGGCAAGCGCAAGATCCAGCAAGGATTGTATGTTCTGGACTTAATGGTTTTGGTTGATTCGAAGGCGATGCAGAGCCCTGAGAAAGTTCCTCTTTATACTTACCCATATCCTCAAACATTTTCATCAATTTGGCGAGTTGTTCTTTCCTTTCCCGGATTTCATGTCTACATTCCTCTTGGTTGTGTTCCAAAGCACCCAATCGTTCCTCCGATTCCTTCCTCATATCTTGACCCCTTTCATGCAAGTGAAAAATGTCATGAGATTAAGAATACAATTATGAATGTACATGCTCTATTCCTATGTGCATGAATATACTGATGATTAATGCATGAGCATATACAGGGAAATTATGATGACTATGTATGCTATGGATGCAATCTAATGCCAACATGATGCATTAAAAAATGAATAAATTGATGCACAGGTATATACAAATAATGACTATGCATGTCATAAACGTATTTTACAATGAAAGACCATGCATGCTATGATGTCAAAATGATAAATGCTAAGACTAAATGAATTAATACAAAGGTAGGTACAAAGAATGACCATGTATATCACAAATGTATTCTACAATAAATAACCATGCATGTTAAGACTATGACATGATGTCAACATGATACAAATAAATTAACCAATGATTACACGAAATTGGTGGGACCTAAATCTTTATTATTCAAAATCTCATTATGCAAGATTTGCCTCCAAATTTATGATTTTTTTGAAACATGTTTTTTCTATGAAAAACCAATCATATTATTTCCAAAAGAATTTCGGAATAATGGATCCTACTATGGTACCATATGCAAATGTTCATGTAACACTAATGATTTATGAAATCACCAAATGAGATTATTATTACCAACTGTTTATTGCAAAGAATGAGATAAAAAATACAACGATAAATATACATACTCTATTCATACATGTATGAAATGTGCAAAATGAAAAAATGTTTGAAAAAGAATGTTTGTAGTTTGAATTTCAAAAGGATTAGTGAACACTTGCCCCAACAGTATCTGCTTATTTAGGCATCACGATGCCTTCGAGGCGGAGTATCACATTTATTACGGGCGATGTACATACATCGTTGCCCGATCTACCATACTTATTCAGAGTGTAAAATAGGTAATAAAAGGTTTACAAATGTCCCTCCATGTGTTCTTATCTTCGGTATCTAATCGAAAATTCAGCATGGCTTAGCCTAGGTTCACTATATGAGAGTGAATTGGTTCTAAAGGCCCCGAATTGCTCCTCACTGTTGCCGGTGAAGGCTAGTAAGGCACCTCGATAAAAGCGGGTCCGATTTGTTAGAGTCTATTTCCCTAGCCCATGCGGATTGTTAATCACGAAGGCTTAGGTAATTTAGTACTCCGGAAGTGTTTCAGTAGCCCATGCAGATTGTTAATCACGAAGGCTTAGTTACTTTGCTCCCACCTAAAAGGACAGAACCCGGGTATAGGATTCATGATATGCAAATACACGTGTAGTGTATGTGGAGGAACAACAAACCTTTCACCACCTATTCGACACCCCTTATTCTAAATGCCCCAACTATTTATAAAAAAAAAAAAAAAAAAATTCAAGAATAGTGTAACGCATTAACCAACAAGCAATTATAATATACAACCTTGAATAACTAGAGAACAATAATAAAATGCATGCACATGAGTATGGACATATTAAAAACATTTTATTATTTTCAAAATTCTCCTTATTTAAAAAAAATGTGAGAATTAAAATTAAATACTAATTAAACCAACAAAACCGAGACTTTGATAATACACGATTAATTTCAGGCCTGACTCTCTAATAGTCCCCAGTGGAGTCGCCAAGCTATCGAACCTAAAAAATAACGAGTCTTATCGCAAGACTTTATTATTCGTTAAGCATGACATTAAAAAAAACGAAAAAAAGTCGACTTGATTCCTCTAAAAAAAATGAAGGTTTTGAAAATGACCTTAAAAAAAAAAGACATGGAGTCGCCACCAATCTTTTTTAGCTAGGTGTGATCGGCCACCTATTAAAACCGGTTTTATAAAATATTTTAAAATTACTTAAAACATTTTTAAAACCAATTTCAAGTATGCATTTTAAACCAGAGAAATCAAAGAAACGGGTTCGGGATTCGGTTATGTGTGGGGAAGGATTAGCACCCCCACAACGCCCGTATAAAACGGTACCTTATTAATCGTGTGTTATCTCAAGTCTCGGTAAAAAGTTGGTTTTAAATTTAGTATTTCAAGTTAATTCCTCAGTTAAAGAAAAATAATTCCATTTTTAATTGAAAATGATCCGGAATTTATAAATTCAAAATTTTCCTATATTCCCCAACAAACATGGCAAAATATAAAATTTTTTATTAGTTTTGAAAAACTTCTCGAATCATTCTCTTTTCAAAGAAGATATTCCGTTATTAATAATAATTGATGATATCCTCCCCAGCAAACCCGGCAGAGAACTCATAAATTATTTTAACTCGGGAATATCTTTATTTTATTGAAAATCATTATCCTTTTGAAAACATTTTAAAAGATATGAATATGTATATGCATGACATAAATAAAATGACATAGCAAAATCTAAATAATATAATGCTTCCTAAATGATATGATATAATTTAAATGCCTTAGCATATTCTAAATGAAATGAAATGTCCTAAGTTATATGACATATTCTAAATGAAATGAAATGACCTAGGTAGCATAATATGTTCTATATGAGATGCAATATCCTAAGTCATATGATATATTCTAAATGAAATGAAATATCCTAGGTAACATAATATTTTAAATGAAATAAAATATCCTAAATGTCATAATATATCCTAAATGAAATGAAATAACCTAAGTAACATAATATATTCTACATGAAATGAAATGACCTAAGTAATATACATATTCTATATGAAATGAAATGACCTAAGTAACATACATATTCTATATGAAATGAAATGATTTAAATGACATGGCAAATATGGATGATATGGCATATAATCTAAATGACATGGAATATAAAATGATACTATCATATAATATGCATGGAAATAAAAATGAAAATAATAATGCATGAACATAGTATATGCTAAATAATATAACAACAAAAAAAATAATTAAATAAAAAGCATAGGATATCATGAAATATTCCAAGTCATATAATAAACAATATAACATAACTCAAAATCATAACAATATCATAGAAATTATCATAGCAAAAGTCACATATTATATAAAATGCATGAATATGAAAAATGCAATGCATGAAAATGTATTTTTCCTTTAATTAAGGAAATCCGTATATCTAAAAAGATATCCGGCTACCATAGGAAAATATGTCAAATTAAATATTCTAAAACCAAAATACTTTATGATTGTTTGAAAACAATTTTGAAAAGCTTGAATTAAAAATAAAAACTGGGCTATTTTTTTAAAAAAATGGCTCTAATTTCCTAAGTTTAAAATCCCAGACTTGACCACCCTTAACCCGAGACTTAAAAAATCATTTTTAGAGTTTAAAAAGGCTTAGAAACTACCCTAAGTCAGTAGCTAAACTTCCTAATCAGCCCCCTCTAAGTAACTTAACCAAAACAGAAAAATGTTTTTTTCTTTAAATTCAATTCTGACTCCACTGTCCAGTTTTAAGCTATGATTTTTTACCCTATTTTTAAAAATTCAAAAAAAATCTAAAGCAAATACTGGAGAGTCAGGACATGTAAAACTACACGAGAAAAAATCAGCTTAATTTTCTGATTAAAGATGAATGCCTAGAAAAATCAGGAAAGTACAAGTACTGGGTGAAAAAATTGTTTTGCCAAAATACATTTTTGACTTTGATAAAATCAATTAAAAATCAAAGTAAAAATATTTAAGACTCACAAAATGACCCACAAACAGTAGCTAGGACTTTTTAAAAGTTAGATAAAAATTGGCTAAGTAAAAAAAATACAAAGGTAGAATAATCAATTTGACAAACTTTAATTTCCCATAAGTGTGCTCAAGAGAGCATGACTTTGAACCATTAATTGGCCTAAGTCATTATTCAAGTGGCATGAACATGAAATGCATGGAAAATTACAGCAAATATGATGCATGAAATGCATGAGTTTAAACCTAAATGTCATGAAAAAATGCATGGCATCCATAAAGTGACCTAGACCTAAATGAACTTGCATGACATTTAATACAACCTAGGTCTAAAATGCATGAACATGCATGGCAAATAAACCAAACCTAATAACTAAAATATGCATGGCATTTTCACAAACACAAGGCATGCTTAAACTAAAAACTCAACCAAATATCATGCAAATGCTAACCTATCAACTAACATAGCAAAAATGCAACACACAATGCGAAACACATGGAGTAGCCGAATGGCCTCAAGCTCCAACAAGCATGGCATTTTCACAAACACTTGGTATACTTAAACTAAATACTCAATGAAATGTCATGCAAATGCAAATGCAAACCTACCAACTAACATGGCAAAAATGTACATACAATGTAAAACACATGGAGTAGCTGAATGGCCTCAAGCTCCAACAAGCATAGCATTTTCACAAACACTTGATATGCTAACATGCTCAACCAAAATATATCACTCAAATCATGCAAACACAAACTAGAGATACTAAAACCAAACAAGCATTTTCACAAACACTTGATATACTAACATGCTCAACTAAAATATAACACTCAAATCATGCAAATACAAGGTAAAGATACTCACAAGCATTTTCACAAACACTTGATGTACTAATTATAAAACATCAACAAATTTAGACATTATGAAAACAGAAAATTAAAAATGCAAGAACATGATATTTAAATCATAAATGGCAACAAACAAAGCAACCAAATTAAAACATGATTCAAATATATGAAGTAGAAGAACACTTAAAGCATCAAAATTAAAGAAAACAACATAAATAACATGATAAATTAAAGCAAAAACAGCAACCATAATAAGAAAAATGTAGGCCATTCGGCCATTAAAAAAAATAAGAAGAAAATGGTAAGAAAATATTTAAGAAAGAGATAAAGAAAGAACTTAAGAAGAACAATAAAAAAACACTTATTTAATAAGAAAAACTCACCAAATGATAATCAAAATAACAAAAATAAGAATGGAAAATCAAGAAAGTACAAGAGTTGGTGCTCAAGAGCAACCTCAAGAAGCTATATTTCAAGCTTTATCTCTTCAAACTTTCCTTTCTTTTCTAAACTTTTTCTTTTTGCTTTCAACCAAAGAGAAAAAACTAAGCAAAAACAAGAGAAATCAGCAAAAATGAAGTCTGAAAATGAAAATTTTACACCTTCCCTTAATGCTGGCAGAATTTTACCTCTCTCCTCCCCTAGAATGTTGTCATTTTGATTCCCACCAACTTCCATCCAAGGGCTAGTGATTCAAGGTGAAAGATCATGAAATTATCACCCTTAGATTAGCATATCAGCTGTCCATAATTACCGCTATTCAAGAATAATGTTGACACTCTCTCTTGGCCTATGTGGCTTAATCACAATGGCTTGATCAAAAAGAATCTCTAACTAACTCTTAACTCTTGGCCATTTGATTGAAAAATCAGAAGCTTACTCCTTCCTTTGGGCCTTGGTAGGCCAGCACTTCTCTTTTCCAGCCCAAATCTGATTTTTCGAAAGGCCAAAAGAAACCTTTTTCGTTGCTTGGGTTAAATAACCGTTTTGCCCCCCGGATGCAAATAAATGTCAAACGGACTCCAAATTCAAATTTTATTTTTATAATACTTTCAAAATAATAAAATATTGAATTCTAGAAGTTTTCAAAATTTTTCGAGTCCGTTTGCTATTTATTTGGATTTTTTCTTTCAAAAATGCCCTTTTATGCCCCCACATTTACCATTTTTTAAACGAGCTCCAAATCAAGATTTTTCTTCACCAATATCTTCCAAATAATTTAAAAGTGTGATCTGGAAGTTTTCATAATTTTTGGAACTCATTTGGTATTTTTTCGAGATTTTTCTACTTGAATTACTACATAGGGGCTCGGGATTTGGCCATTTTGAAAACGAACTCCGAATCAAGATTTTCTTTTGCCAATCTCTTCCAAATAATTTAAAAATGAGATTTGCAAAATTTCAGAATTTTTGGAGTCCATTTGCTATTTTTCGGGATTTATCTTCTTGAATTATTGCATAGGAGGCCTGAGATTTGGCCATTTTGCAAACGAACTCCGAATCAAGATTTTATTTCTCCAATCTCTTTCAAATGATTTAAGAATGAGATTTGAAAATTTTTAGAATTTTTGGAGTCCATTTGCTATTTTTTCCAAAATTTCCAATTTTGCCTTTTTACCTCCGAAACTCGGTTTTGCTGAAAACAAGTCCGATTTTCAGATTTTCTTCAAGCTGAGCCTTGGGCTATCCCTTTTTAATCATTCCTCATCCATTGGGGGGCTTTGGTCTTACCAAGTTGGTCCATCTCTGTGATTCTTCTCGATTTCATCGAAATCCACCAAAAACCCTAATTCTCGGTTTTCTCCCGGATTGACTTTTCTTTCGGTTTTTCTTGCAAGTGGCTTCTTCATTACTCGTAGTCAGTGCTTATCTTTCATTTGGAACCTTCAATTTTGACCAATTTGATCATTTAAGAACTTTTCCTCAAATTTCTCGGATTAGGGTTTCCTTTCTATCTGAATCTCCAAACCCCAACTTCCGAACTCCATATCTTTCAATGCAGACCTCGGATTATCAAAATTCTTTCGCCATTTTTCAATTGAACTTAAAATCTTGATTTTGAAAGTGGGTTGATTTTTTCAGTAGTTGACAATTTAGGGTTGACTTTTTTAGGGATTGACTTTTTTTCAAGTTTGTCTTTTTATGCTCACCCTTTTAAACTAAGTCTCGGGATACCACCTGCAAGATGAAAAAAGTATTTTTACATTCTGAAACCTCAATTTAGGAAGAAAACATACATGTTTTAGTGGTCCGGACAAAATTAGGTGTCTATAGGGAGGATATCATGAATTATCATTAATAACGGAATATCTTTTTTAAAATGAAAATGATTCAGAAAGTTTTCCAAACCAATAAAAATTTCTATATTTTGCCACATTTGTTGGGGAATATAGAAAAATTTTGAATTTATAAAAGTTCCTGATTATTTTCAATTAAAAAAGGAATTATTTTTCTTTAAATTGGGAATTAACTTGAAATACTAAATCTAAAACCGACTTTTTACCGAGACTTGAGATAACACATAATTAATAGGGTACCATTTTATACGGGCATTGTGGGGGTGCCAATCCTTCCCCACACGTAACCGAGTCCCGAACCCGTTTCTTTGATTTCTCTGGTTTAAAATGCAGACTTGAAATTGGTTTTAAAAAATATTTTAATTAATTTTAAAATATTTTATAAAATCAGTTTTAATAGGTGGCCAATCACACCTAGCTAAAAAAGATTGATGACGACTCCATGTCTTTTTTCAAGGTCATTTTCAAAACCTTCATTTTTCTAAGAGGAATTAAGTCGACTTTTCCTCGGTTTTTTAATGTCACGCTTAAACGAATAATAAAGCCTTGCGATGAGACTTTGTTTTTTTTTTAGGTTGTGACAGTCGAATCTGCCTGCTCATTGGAATGCATCGTTTTTCATCGTTTTGCACCACGAAGCTCCAGATCACCTTGGACCTATAAAAACACATAAATTACAACTAAATAACTATTTTTAAACATAAAATGGATAATTAAAATAAATATAAAAAAATCTAAAACTAATAAAATCTTCAACGACTTAGCCGATTCAAAAGCATAAAAGGTAGCCAAATAACTATATTTCCTAGAGTTATCAGCTACTAGGTTTCATTGTTAGCAAGAAAGGGATTGATATTTATCCTGATAAAGTGAAAGCTATTCAGAACTTGCCTCCACCTCGTACTCAGAAGGAAGTAAGAAGCTTCTTGGGTAGGCTGAATTATATCGCTCGATTCATTTCTCAACTGTCCGATAAGTGTGACCTGATATTCAATCTACTCCGAAAGCAGGATCCAGGAGAGTGGGATGAAGGATGCCATATAGCCTTTGATAAGGTCAAGCATTATCTGTCAAACCCACCGATACTAATGCCACCAGTCCCAGGAAAACCAATGATATTGTATTTGTCAGTATTCGAAAAGTCCATGGGATGCGTGTTGGAGCAACATGATGAAATCGAAAAGAAAGAACAAGCCATCTACTATCTTAGCAAAAAGTTCACTGAGTACGAGTTGAAGTATTCATTGGTAGAAAGACTTTGTTGTGCCTTAGCCTGGGCTGCCCGAAGGCTCATATAGTACATGTTGTAACACACAACGTGGCTGATTACAAAGTTAGATCCCCTCAAAAACATATTCGAGGCGCCTTCATTGTCAGGAAGAATAACGAGATGGCAAGTGTTGCTTTCCAAATATGATATTGTGTATGTGAGCCAAAAGGTATGTGAGCCAAAAGGCTATAAAGCATAGCGCAATAGCCGAATTCCTAGCAAACCGAGCGGTGGAGGATTACGAGCCTGAGGACTTTGATTTCCTTGACGAAGACCTAATGTACGTCTTGCAAGAAGATGGGACTTCCTCTGAGAAGAAAACCTGGAAAATGTATTTTGATGGCGCATCTAATGCATGGGGCACAGAATCGGTGCAGTGCTCATATCCCCTAAAGAAGATTATTATCCTTTCACTACCAGATTGGATTTTGATTGTACACACAATACTACTGAGTATGAAGCATGTACTATGGGCCTTCATGCCGCCATAGAAAGAAATATCAAAACACTAGAGTTCTTCGGAGATTCAGCCCTGGTGATATACCAACTGCGCAGAGAATGGGAACCCCAGGATGCAAAGTTAATCCAATATCGAGAGCTCATACTGAGTTTGATTAAGGAGTTCGAAGAAGTGGTTTTCAATTACTTGCCCCAAGAAAAAAATCGAATGGCAGATGGTTTAGCCACTTTATCATCAATGTTTAAAGTGAACGAAGAGGCCGAAGTTGTGCCAATCAAGATGAGCATATCTGAGTCTCTTGCCCACTGTTTGAGCATCGAAAAAGAAGCAGATGGTCACCCTTGATATTACGACATCTTGCAATAAATCAAGAGTTAAAAGTACCCTAAACAAGTAACGAAAAATGATAAGAGAACTTGAGAAGAATGGCGATGGGTTTTGTCTTAAATGGTGAAATCCTTTATAGGAAATGGAAAGACCAGGTTCTGTCGAGATGTTTCATTTTCGCTGAAGCTCAGAGAATCCTTGAAGAGGTCCACGAAGGGATATGCAGCACTCACGCCAATGGCCACATACTGGCTAAACAAATTATGAGGGCAGGATACTATTGGTTAAAAATGGAAGGGGATTGCATTAAGTATTCCTGAAAGTGCCATAAATGCCAGATATATGCAGACAAGATTCATGTGCCTCCATCGCCACTGCATGTCATGATAGCTCCATGACCATTCTCGATGTGGGGAATAGATATGATCGGGCCCATTACCCCGAAAGCTTGGAACAGACACAGTTTCATCTTGATGGCCATAGATTACTTCACAAAATAGGTAAAAGCCACTTCTTATACCAAAGTGACGAATTCAGTAGTGTGCAGATTCATTAAGAAAGAGATTGTGTGCCGGTATGGGCTCCCAGAAAGAATAATTTTGGACAATGCTCTTAACCTCAATAATAAGATTATGAGGGAAGTATGTACCCAATTCAAGATCAATCATCATAATTCGGTACCTTAACGTCCGAAAATGAATAGGGAAGTAGAGGTAGCCAATAAGAACATCAAGAAGATTGTTGAAAAGATGACTGATGTGTATAAAGATTGGCATGAAATCTTGCCTTTTGCTCTCCACGCATATCATACCTCAGTTTGTACATCTACGGGTGCCACGCCATTTTCGCTGGTATTCGGGATGGAGGTAGTGTTACCTATTGAGGTTGAAATCCCTTCACTTCGTGTTTTGATGGAAGTTGGCCTAGAAGAGGCAGAACGGGTTAGAGCTCGCAATGAACAGTTGAATCTCATCGAGGAAAAAAGGCTGAAGGTAATTTGCCATTGGCATATGTATCATAAAAGGATGGTTCGAGCCCACAACAAAAAGGTTCGCCCCATGCAATTTCGAGAGGGAGAGTTGGTATTGAGGAAGTTCTCCCTATTGTGAAAGATCTTCGCGAAAAATGGGTTCCAAATTGGGAAAAGCTCTATGTGGTCAAAAGACTTTTTCAGGAGGAGCATTGATCTTAACTCGGATAGACGATGATGACTTTAGAAATCCCGTGAACGCCGATGAATTGAAGAAATACTATGCTTGAAGAAGAAAAAAAAGAAGGAAAAAAAAAAGAAAAAAAAAGAGAAAAAATGTGATACTATGCATATGAGAATTCGAATAATTCCAAGTGCAAAAATAAAAATTCTATTTATCTATTTCCCCTGAGGATTGCTTTTCTATGAGGATATTCATGTTTGATATGATAAATGGCCATTTTTCATATTCCTTTCACTAAGAAGAAATTGTCCCTAGTTACCCCTTTTGAGCCTTAGGAATTCTTTCTTTCTTTGAACCTTGATCAAGGATCACCCTCTACACTGGGGGCAAATATGAGGAAAAATCTCCTTCAAAAATCATGGCGAAATGAGCCATCAAAAAGAAGAAACACATACAAAAAACGTGTGAAAAAGAATGGCAAATGAAAGCCAAGAATGAAAAGAAATACAATTCAAAAGGAGAGAAAAGTCCAATGATGCACTCAAAAGAGCGTATCTTATTTAATCCTTGCACTAAAAAGATCAATTGTTAAGTTTAGTAGTTAGCAAGGGTCGAGTCCATAGGGATTGGATTTCAATTTATAAGTTACTAGTTTATAACTTAAGTTCAAAGAAAATAAAAGTAAAGGGGTTTTGAAGTAGTCTTAAAACTAAAGAAAATAATAAAAATTAGAAGAAATCAAATATGAGAAAAGTATGGTTAAGGTTTCATTCTCCACCATTAGACATCATTGAGAATCAATAATCAAATCTATCAACATCAATGAACTATCAAAATTAACAACCGTAGATAACAACCTCCCGTGTTACCCCAATCCTTCCTTAGTTTGTTGTTGAATAGGACGAATGCCACTACTTAATCTCTAACCATCAAATAACCTAAGATAAACATCATTAGATTCAAAGTGATAGCAGCTTTATGATAAAAAAGATATGTTGATCTAAGCAATAAACACATAAACATGGATTCATTCAACTTAGGTTATGTTCCACTTTGCAATTAGCGAAAACTTGACCATAATCATTAATCCTAAATTGCTACTACTGAATAGGAAATCTAGACAATTACATATCAAGTCTCCTAAACCAGCATAAGAAAATTATCAAGATATATCTAGTTGGCCACCTAAACAAATCAAGACAACATCATGAACAATTTTAATGGAAGAACATAAGCAACTTTGATAGAAAATTAATGATAGATAGAATCTGAAAATCAATTACAAAACATGTCTAGGGCTTTAAAATCACTCTTAACCAAAAAGGAGTTTAGCCTAGCATAGGCATTGATAACATAAACATAAAATTAAAGAGAAACTAAGAAGAAAACTAGAAGAATGGAGAAGAAGAATATTGCCTATTCAGCTTTTTGCTCTCTCAAATTCTCTCAAACAAAGAAGAAATCAGAAAATAAAGGCTTGTAGAAGTGTAGAGATCAGCTCCTCTTTGTTCTCTATTTATAGGCAAACTTTAGGGCATCCCATAGGTGACTTGTGGTTGACTCCCTTTAATTAATGCTGACTTGGGTCTTTCTTTCCTTGCAAGTAAAGTTCTTGCGGCTAAAGTTAAGGTATTAAGGAAAGTGGCTGACTTCTTTGATGTGTTTAAGGAAAGATAGGATACTTGGCAGCCAAGGGACTCTTAAACAAGGAAAGATGTTTTCTTTGCAGCCAAAGCATGTATAAATAAGGAAAGTCATAACTGATTTAAATCTCCTACTTTGACAAGGATTAGCTTTAAGGAAAGATTATTGCAATCAATGCAATTAATGCAAGATTATAAAGTTGACAACCACTAATCCTACTTTGATAAGGATAAACATAAATGTCAGTTAGGGTATTAATCATAGGACAAATTAAGGCAGTCACATTGTTTAAATAAAAGGGGTGGCGGCTACACTTTTTGTAAGTCTAAAAACTTTACCCGCTAGGGCTTAATTGGCCATGGGAGTGGGTTTTCCAACTAGGGTTTTTAGGGATAAAGGGTGTATGATGAGCCACTAGTTTATTTATGGAAGATTTAGGTTAGGTTTAGCCACATAGTGTCTCCTTGATGGCAGTTAGCTTTCCTTTGTGCTTGAAGCTTCATTTCTTGTCCAAATTCATTCTTTTCAACTCCATAGCAATCCTTATCTTCCAAAACACCTACAAAACACAAAACCATAGTAAACTTTCAAGGATTTCAAGGAACTAAGCATAAAATCAAAGGAATTGATATATGAAAATTTATGAATTTAAGCACTTAACAAATTCCCCCACACTTAGTCTTTTGCTAGTCCTCGAGCAAAATCAAATAGGGACAAAGTAAGAAAACCAAATTTAGTTCACTTTCAATAACAATTAGAGACAATGATTGAACAAGTCTTATAAACTAATTAATAGCTTAAAGAGTTCATAAAGAATCATGCTTTAATGTAAAAATTTAAGCCAATATTACATAACAAAATCAAAATAATGCACGTTCAACTTAATCTCAACTTCTCACACGAGATACTCTCATGATTTTCACTCTTTAAAGCAGTGGTAAAGTGTTTACACTCAGTGAATCTCATGAAAACAGTTCTACCATATGCTTGCTTGTCCACCTATTCTCCACTATTTAGATCATACAACTTCATTAATCAAGAGGCTTTATTCAAGGTTGTAATGGGGCCAAGGGCTAATAATGTGGTTAAAGAATAAAAGATAAAGGATATTACAAAGGTTCCAAAGACTTCATAGAATTTAGAGACAAAATAAGATTTTGCAGATAAAACTTTCTCAATATTCTTTAAAAGTACATAATCACATAGGCTAAATATTGAATGTTGAGCCTTTGCTTCATTCTAATCAAATTTTGAACATCTTTTTCTTTTCCCAAAAGTTCAAGAGATGATTCATATATATATTTTTTTACATGGGAATGTATTTTTACAATGTTCCATTTTCTTTTTCTCTTGACTTCTGCCTTTCTCCTCCCCCACACTTATCTTTTGTATCTAACCCAACTTTTAAATAAGTATCCCTTATTTATTTTTTATTTTGCAATATGTCACATACATTCAGTTCATCTTTAGAACAAGAGTAAAGATATAAATGTGTTTAAGCTAGGTGTAGGATATGGTTACCAAAGAAGTAGCTCATTCAATGTAGGCTCAAATTGGCTCACTAGGTGGGATGTTCTCTTGGAACATCAATAGGGGATGGCTGATTTGGTCCTAGTTAAAAATCCTAATGCCTCTATCATATCCATGTTGTCATATGTATCAATATAGTCTGAAACGGTTTAAAGCAAGTTCTAGAGAAACATGTAATCACAAGTGCACTCAAGAAAGAAATTAGATTGATATGTATAATGCAATGCATCAATCATATAGGCTCAAAAATTCACAAGGATGATTATACAAGTCAGATTTAAGTCTAAACATGCTTCTTTAGCAATCAACATATCATATTAACATTGGCTTATAGAGAAAATATAGTATCAAGCTTAATTCTGATAAAAAAAATTTCACTCATAAACTAGTTTTAGACCTATTCAATTCATATCTTATCATAGTATTGAAAGTAACTAAAACACACTAAAAACAAACTAAAAAGACTCAAAACAAAACAAAAAACAAAACAAAATAACTAAAAGAAAACCTAAATTATTCCCCTTACACTTAATTCTTACATTGTCCTCAATGTAATGCTATTATCCCAAATGAAGGAATCATGTGTAAGAGAAAATAACTAATAAACAAAACAAAAGCAATAAAAGATAGAACGGTGGAGAGTAGCAAAGAGCAAATCTGATTATTATGTGTGCACTCCATCCTTTTGGATTGCCTCCCAAGAAGCGCTTGGTTTAGTGTCCTTAGCCTAACTTATTAAAACATTCAAAAATATTAAAAACTCAAAACAAACTAGTGAAACTAAAATAAACCTACAAAAAATTAAGAGCAAAACAAAGAGAAAGAAAACAAATCTGATATGGCAGGTTTAGAAAACAAATCTGATATGGCAGGTTGGCTATGCTTGCACTAATTGGGCTGCCTCCCAATTAGCACTTGATTTGATATCTTCAACCTAACTAATACCCATTCTTGGCCTTTTGGGATTTTCTGTTTTAGGCATGAAACTTCCAGGATCTTTGCTTTTGGTAGGAAGTTTCCTGTGCACAACAACAAATGCATTCTCCAACACAATTATTATTTCATCACTCTTGCTAGTGCATAGCTCTTGGAGGAATCTTGGTACTTGTTTCATGGCATCCAAAAATATATATTTACTTGTACTTTGTGGAAGGTTTCTAGAATTTGTTTTTTATGTTCCTCATTCTTAGAATTTGCAAATCTGCTAGAAAAAGGTGGACAAGAAACATTAGTAGAAATATGAACCTTAAAAGTTACTTCAAGTGCCGAAGTACTCTCAATTATAGCTTTATTATCCTCAAGGGTTGAAACCATAGAGAAAGGCCCATCAAGAAGGGCAAATCAGAGATAGGCTGGAAGCACCGTCACAAAGTCAAAACTTATGGATCACGGCGAAACCATAGATGAAAAGCCCATCAAGAAGGGCAAATCATGGATAGGTTGAGGACACCGTCAAAGAGTCAGGAAATTTGTGAGTCTCAACGAATCCATAATGATGAAAAACTAATCTTGAAGAGCAAACAATGGAGTTAAAAAGACTAGTGAACCTCAATGAAATCATTACACAATCATGTAATTGCATTCATCCCAAGGGAACATGCATCTTATAAACATTTGCAAAACCTGTCATCAACATCACTGCATTTGACTAACATTGCAAGAACCATGGAAAGTTTTCTTTCTTAAGTCCAATATAGCTGGCACGAAAGGAAGTGAGCACATCCAAATTGTCCTGGACAAGACAACCAAATTTCTAGGACAAGACA
The DNA here is from genome assembly GCA_030761205.1 of Fremontodendron californicum. NCBI lineage: Eukaryota > Viridiplantae > Streptophyta > Magnoliopsida > Malvales > Malvaceae > Fremontodendron > Fremontodendron californicum. Next base: position 4,405,008 of record JAULJL010000048.1, on the reverse strand, counting down.
TCCAAATTTTTCTGGACAAGACAACCAAATTTCTCGAAATAAGACATCCAAATTTTCTTGGACAAGACAACCAGATTTTTTGGACAAGACATCAAAATTTCCCTAGACAAGACAACCAGATTGCTCGGACAAGACATCCAAATTTTCCTAGACAAGTCATCCAAGTTTTAAAGAAATCGAAATCATTTCCATAAGACGGGTATAGCCTTGATTAGTCAAGGAACTCAATTTGAGGACAAAACTTATTGTTTTAGACAAAGCTTCACCAAGATGAGGTAAGGCCTCAGGATCTCTGCCGAGGTATTTTCTTCTATTGCAAATCGAACTCGTTTCCTTAAGACGGGTCGAGCCTTGATTAGTCAAGGAACTCAATTTAAGGAAAAAACATATTGTGTCAAACAAAGCTTCACCAAGATAAGGTAAGGCCCTGGGATCTCCGCCGAGGTATTTTCTTCTCTTGCAAATCGAACTCATTTCCTTAAGACGGGTCGAGCCTTGATTAGTCAAGGAACTCAATTTAATGACAAATTTATTTTATTTTACAGTTTACCAAAATGAAAAAAAATGATGAATAAAAAAAGAATGGAAATTCCCCTTTCTATCCTTCACATGTGATTTCACTAACCGGAGAAAATTATTGTCTATTTTATCTTTGCCTGATTCCTGATTCTAGCAATAGTCAAAGAGGGGCAGCTGTAGACACCTAATTTTGTCTAGGCCCCTAAAACAAGGCAAATTCTCCTTATTTCAACTTCCCGGAGTGCAAGAAAACTTCTACCATTCCTCAGATGGGTCTCCAAGACTTTGATTCGAAGGTCAACATAAAAAGTCAACCCAAAAAAGTCAACTTTGAAAAAAAGTAAATCCCAAAAAGTCAACCATTGAAAAAGTCAACTCTCAGTCAAAATCAGGATTTGAAGTTGAATTGAATAATGGTGAAAGAATTTTGATAATCAAAGGTCTATAACGAAAGATAGAGAGTTTGAAAGACATTGCAAAAATTCAGTGTAGGGGAATACCTAATTTTGCAAAATTGGGAAAAAGTGCGTAAACGATCAAATTGGATGAAACTGGAGGTTCCAAATAGAATGAAACTGGAGGTTCCAAATAGAATAAGATCAATAAATATGGATATTGGAAGGTCCAATTTTGAAGCGGAGTTGAAGGAATAATTGGTTTGAAGAGAAAAAGGAAAATAATGATTTAATGAATAAATAGAAAATTCACAAATTTGGGGAAAAACTACAGAGATGGCCCGATTCAGTGAAATTGAAGCCCCCAGTTGATAAAGGACAAATAAATAAAAATATCCCAAGTCCCAATTTGAAATGGATCCCAAGGAACAGCCGGTTGGAGGAAAAATGGAAAAACGAAAAAATTCTCAATAATGAGGAAAAGGGGAAAACTAAATCGGAGAGGAATTCAGATGTAAAAATTAGGAATTTTTGGACCAACTCTAATTCAATATATAACAAAGACATTGGAAAAAGAAAATTTGAAAATTAGGCTCGTTTCGAGTAAAACCGAGGTTTCGAGGGTTAAAGGGCAATTTTAGAAAATCCAGAAAATATTGAATCCAAGCTCAGAAATTTATGAAAAGTTCAAGAACTGAGTTTCATATTAGATGAAAGGGATTGAAGAAAAAAATCTGAAATTGGAGCTCAAATGGAAAAAGACAAAGTTCGGGTGCACTAATCCAAAATTCCAGGAAAAATAGAAAACGAGCTCGAAAATTTATGAAAACTTCCAGATCTAAGTTTTATATTTTATGGAAGGGATTAGAAAATAAAAATCCATAATCGGAGCTCAAAATGGAAAAACACAAAGTTCGGGTGCACTAATTCGAAATTCCAAGAGAAAATTTCGAGAAAAATAGAAAACGAGCTCGAAAAATTATGAAAACTTCCAAATATAAGTTTTATATTTTATGGAAGGGATTGGAGAAGAAAAATACAGAATCGAAGCTCAAATGGAAAAAAACAAAGTTTGAGAGACACTAAACTGAAACTTTAAAAAAAATCCGGGAAAAATAGAATCCGAGCTCGAAAAATTATGAAAACCTACAGAACTGAGTTTTATATTGGATGGGATGGATTGGAAAATAAAAATTTGAAATTGCGGTCTATTTGCAATTAAATTAAGTTTGGGGGCCAAAATGCAATTTTATCGAAAAAACGAAAAAGGCCATTTTGTAAATAAAAAAAAAAAAAAGGAATGGCCTGAAAATTTCTAGGCCATTTTTAGCCAGCCTACTGCTTAGAAGAGGGGGTGTGATCATCTTGAATCAAATGATCAATATTGAATAGCAAGATGACATTTTTAAGAAAGGACAAGATTCTTCACTACTTGCCTACATGATATTTTTGGCCAATGAGAGGTCTCCAAATTGCAAAGCCATGTGAAGAGCATGTGAAGGCTATGATATGATGCCAAATAGGATTAAAAATGTCACCTAGGAAGATATTTTAATAGTAAGCCATGTGGTCATGACAAGTGCTTAGATATTTTTGTAGAGATAGGAGACAAGAATAATCTAGGTGGCATTGTTGGCCAATGAGAGGCTAGAAAACCCTTAATTTAAGGGAAGCATCATGCAAATAGGGGACAAACATCTTTAATTTAAGGAAAGCATCATGCAAAGAGGGGACATTTTTTAGCCATGTGGCAAAGATGTAGGGCGAGCATGTAAAGCATGACAAAGGATTAAAAAAATACACAATCTCATATTAAGGGGGCCGGCCACACCAAAAAACAAGGAGGGGATTCATTTTTTTTAAAGGCAATCTTACTACACTCTTGGAGGAAAAAAGGAGAAAAAGAAAAAGAGAGAAAGAGGGAGAAGGAGAAGGAAGGAGAATTTGGAGTGCTTGATTTGGAAAGTAATTGCTAGGTAGCTATCCCCTCTCTTATTCTTCAATTATTTTCTTTGATATCATGTTTTTTTTCTTCTATTTTTCCATGTGATTTGTTAACTTTTTTTCTGTTGAATAAAAGGTTTTCAAAAATAAATTTTAAAGGTTTTCTCTCTTTTATTCTTTATTCTTTACAAAATAACCAAGTGACAAATTTTTTTACACATTTCTTGCTTTAGCCGAAACCAAAGGGGGCCTTATTGTGCTTGTTTTTGCTTGATTTTCTTGCTTGCTTCTTGATTGTAGGCTTCACTATTGTGGTAGGATAGATTTTCACCTTTGGTTTTTCTTTTAAAAAATCAAATAAAAGGTTTGAGAAGCTTGAGGATCTTGATTTTAATCAAGTGATTTTGGTTAGGTGGGACTATGTCCAATGAACCAACCATTGATCCAACCTTGTTTTCTTTTTCTTGCTTGTCCATATTTTTAACTCATGATTGATTCATTGTCATATGTTTTTTGGCTGTAAAATCATGCATTTCATGCCATTTTCAACTAGGTTTTTGGCTAAGATCAACCAATAATCTCTAGCCAAAAATCCCTTGTCTATACTAGTTGAAAAAGTGATAGTTTAAGTTGGTTATTCTGACTTCGAGCATTTTTTATTACTAAGTTATTTTTGTCAAAATAAAAATATATTTTTACCAGATGTAGTAGACCTTTAGAGGACACCCTGGTATTTTTTCCAAGATTTTAGATTTTTTTATCAAGGTTGGAAAATTGATTTTTGATAAAACAGTTTTTAGCTCACTGTTCTGTCTTTAGTGAAAATTCGGTCAAGGCATCTTTGGTCCAAAAATTAAGCTGATTTTTTTCCATGGAGAACATCTTGTCTCAAGTCTATTCTGATTTTTCCAAAATTTTTTGAATTTTTTATGAAGGGTAAAAAAATAGTTTTTCAAAACAAGTTTTGGGAGTCAGAATTTTTTTTAATTTTTAAAACTACTAATTTTCTGTTTTTATTTGTATACAAAGAAGGGGCTGATTTGAGTCATTGGTTACTGTCTTAGGTTGATTTTCATGTCATTTCAAGGATAAAAATCAATTTTACAAAAATTGGGTCAAGGGTGGTCAACCCAGGTTTCAAAATAGGAGAAACTAGAGCTTTTTAGGGGTATTCGGCCATGACTTCATTTCCATCCAAAAAATCCAATTATTTTTAAATCCGAGCCCAAAGTCATTCGATTTTGAAAATTCGATTTAAGTTTCTTTCAAAGGTGGTCGGATACCGTTTTAGGTATACGGATGTCCTTACTTCAATGAAGAAATACATCTTCATGCATTGCATATTTAAAAATGATTTTTACTTAATTTGGCATAAAAACATGTTTCTATGTTTCCTAAATATTTGGCGAGAATTAATTCCTAATCTTTGCTGGGTTTGCCAGGGAGGTTAGAAAATTATTCAACGCACGTGGTTATGAAATCGCAAGGCATGGATTTTGTTTTATTCGGAATCATATAAATGTCATATGAAAGAATTATTTTCCAATCTTTGTCGGGTTTGCCGAGGAGTACGGTAATACTTTCCGACATATGCCATTTATATGATTCCTCACATGAAGGATCCATTTCAAATAATGGTGTGTGTATGTGATCATGATGTGATTATGAATATTTTATGATGATATCATTTTATGATTTTTGCTATGTCAAGCATGCCATGTCATCTAGAGTTTTCCATGTCAAGCATGCCATGTCATTCATACACATGCCATATCATTTAGATTATGCCATGTCATGCATTAATATGCTATATCATTTAGATTATGCCATGCCATGCCATGCCATGCCATTCATTCATATGCTATGTCATCCATTCATATACCATGTCATTCATTTATGTGCCATGTCATTTGGAGTTTGCCATGTCAAGCATGTCATATCATTCATTCATATGCCATGACATTCATTCATGAGCCATGCTGTTTAGATTATGCCATGTCATTAATTTACATGTCATGTCATTCATTCATATGCCATGTCATTCATTCATGTGCCATGCCATTTAGATTATGCCATGTCATGTCATTCATTCATTCATATACCATGCCATTCATTTCAGGTGCCATATCATTTAGATTATGCCATGTCATTCAATCACATGACATATCATTCATTCATGCGCCATGCCATTTAGGATTTGCCATGTCATTAATTCACATGCTATTTCATTAATTGTTTTGGTCATGTCATTTAAATTTTGCCATGTCAAGCATGCCATATCATTAATTCTTTTACCATGTCATAATAAATGTTTTCCATGCCATGTTAAATATGCATGTTGTTTAATTTTTATCTTAGTAATATTCTTGCATATTCATAACCATTTTTTTGTGATTTTAAAATGCATGAAATATTATTAAAGATTTTTTATAAAACAAGATTATTCCCGAGTTAAAATAATTTATGAGTTCTCTGCTGGGTTTGCCAAGGAGGATATCATCAATTATCATTAACAATGGAATATCTTTATCCAAAAACGAGGGTGATTCGAAGAATTTCAAAATCAAGGAAAAATTCTATGTTTTGCCGAGTTTGTCAAAAAATATGGAAAATTTTATGCTAATAAATTTCGGATCATTTTCAAATAAAATATGAATTTTTAAGGGAATTATTTTCAAACACCAAATTTAAAACCGACTTTTACCTAGACTCAAGATAACACACGATTAATAAGGTACTGTTTTATATGGGCGTTGTGGGGGTGTTAATCCTTCCCCGCACGTAACCGACTCCCGAACCCACACTTATTTTCTTTGGTTCAAAGCTCAGACTTCAAAATTGGTTTTAAAAAATGTTTTAATTAATTTTAAAATGTTTTATAAAGACCAGTTTTAATAGGTGGCCAATCACACCTAGCCAAAAAAGATTAGTGGTGACTCCATTCTTTTTTCGAGGTCATTTTCATATCCTCAACCTTTAATTTAGAGGAATTAAGTCGTCTTTTCCTCTATTTTCTCCAATGTCACACTCCTTGAGACGAAGGCCCGGATTTGTCCTCGCGATAGGGGCAAGATAATTCTCGAACCCTTTTAAGAGAGTTTGCGACACTCATGTTTTATCTTTGAACTTAAAGCTATTTTTTCATGTATATCTTTATGATATTGAGACTTTGTGCACATTGACTTGGATTGTAGTTCGATTGATTTTTTTTTTTTATATATTGCTATATTGGTATTGAATTGCTATATTCTTTTGGTATATTGATATATTGCATCCCCTTAGCTTTGAATTGATGTTATTTTTGATATAACAAAAAGGGGGAGAAAGTTCATATTAACAAATTTGCTATTTTCATATGTGCTTAAATGTTTAATTTTCTAAATATGAATTATGTTGGATATTGTACTTAAATACCGTGGACATTGTGGATTGAAAGTATCCTTTCTTGTTCCTTATTTGTTTTTGCAAAGTTTAAAAGAATGCTTTAATTAAGGGGGAGTTTTTATTGAAAATCTTTATCTCTTTAATTAAGGGGGAGTTTTTACAAGCAAATTTATCTTAAGTTTTGTTATATCAAAAAGGGGGAGATTGTTAGCTATATTAGCTTTGAATTGATCTTAATTTTGAAATGACAAACTCTTAAGTCTAATTAGCTTAAGATTAAATTATTTTCAATTCACTACAAGAGGACGTCGATTTACCGACAGAAACATCACCGACAGAATGTTTTAGTCGGTAAAACAATTCTTTACCGACCGAATTTTGATTATTACCGACGGAATTCCATCAGTAATGTATTGGCCCATTACCAACGGAATTTTTCAGTATTTTCGATGGAAAAAGAAAACCACCGATAGAATATTAGCTACAGATTCATTCCGTCGATAAATTTCGTCAGTAAAAGTTTGGCTCGAACGACCTAGATTCCCGCCAAATTTTCACCAACGGAATGACGAGCATTACTAATATTCCGTCGGTAATACCTTATTATCGACAGATGACATTTGAAATCCCGCCAAAAGTATTATCGACGAAAATTTCGTTGGCAATAACCAGTTTCCATCGGTGAAAGTCTCGGGCATAACTTAATGCCTGAGACTTCTTTTCCCATTTTTCTCCGATTCTCTCTTTCTCTCTTTCTTTCTTTGGTCCGTTCGACCCCTTAGCCGTCCTACCGTCCCCACGAGCCATCATCGTTGCTGCCACCGTCGTCGTCGTCCGACCATCGCGTCTGTTTCTCTTCTCTCTCTTCTTTTATTTTCGTTTTTTGATTTTTGATATTGTTTGATACTATTGCTGTTTTCATTTTTGTAGTTAAGTCCGAGCCACCGCCGTGGTCGTCCGACCGTCTCCCATGAGCTACCATCGTCGCTGCCATTGTCGTCGCCATCGGAACAACGCGTCTATTTCTTTCTCTCTCTTTTCTTCTCTTCTTTTATTTTCATTTTTTTATTTTGATATTGTTTGATAATATTGTTGTTTTCATTTTTGTAGTTAATTCCGACCGTCCTCTGCGAGACATCGCCGTCGCTGCCTACACGCACCACCAGCTAAGGTGTCCGACCACTGCACCTGGGTATGAGTTACCTTTTCTCTATGATTTGAAAATTGTTAATGTGTATATTGTTGACCTTTTTGTGTATATATTGTTGAGTTGAAATTGAAATTGTTAACGAGTATGAGTTGAAATTGTTAATGTGTATATTGTTGAGTTGAAATTGAAATTGTTAATGGGTATGAGTTGAAATTGAAATTGTTAATGTGTATATTGTTGAAATTGTTGAAACTATTAATGTGTATATTGTTGAAATAATAGTTTATTTATAATTATAATTTAAAAAGATAATATTAAAAAATATATAAAATTCTAATAAAAAAATATAATAAACCTAAAATATATGGCAAAACAAATTATGACTAAGCAAAAAAAAAAAAAAAACAGCATAGAATAACACAAAATATTCACAACCATATAAAAATCAATATAACATCATGAAATATAAATCAAAACAAGAACATAGCCATAGAAATATTCATAGCAAAAATCAATTATTATATAATATGCATAAACATGGAGAATGCAATGCATGAAAGTGTATTTTTTTCTTTAAATAAAGAAATCCGCATATCTAAAAAGATATCCGACTACCTTAAGAAAAGACATTAAATCAAATTTTCTAAATAAAAAATACTTTGTGATTGGATTGAAAACAATTTGAAAATTTTTGGATGAAAATGGCACTACGACCAAAATTCCCTTTAAAAATGCTCTATTTTCCTAACTTTAAAAACCCGGGTTGACCTCCCTTGACCCGACCTTTACAAAATCATTTTTTAGGATTAAAAGGACTTAGAAGTCAACCTAGAACAGTAGCTAATATTCTAAATCAGCCCTCTCTTAATGCCTTAGCCAAAACAGAAAATTGTTTTCTTCTTGAAATCAAATCTGACTTTTCTGACCAGTTTTAAAACATGATTTTTTTTTACCTATTTTAAAATTTTCAAACAAATCTGAAACAATTATGGGAGACTTAGAACATGTCTAGATCTATGGGGGAAAAATTGGCTTAATTTTTAGACTAAGGATGACCTACCAGAAAATTCGTGAAAGTCAGAACACAGGGTGAAAAACTGTTTAACCAAGAAACATTTTTAAACCTTAGATAAAAACAATCAAAAATCAGAATAAAAATATTTGAAACTCCTATAAGGTCTTACAAATAGTAGTAAAAATTTCTAAAAATTTGGACAAGGATTTCCAAATGAAAAAAAATCACAAAGGTAGAAAATCCAACTTGATAACATCTTAATTTTTCACAACATGCTCATGAGAGCTTGGCTTAGAGCTATTGATTGGCTTAAGTCAAAAATCAAGTGGGGTGATATGAAATGCATGAATAAACAGCAAGTTAAATGCACGAAATGCATGTCCTAATGCCTAAATGACATAGAAAATATGTATGGCATGAAAGATGACCTAATGCCTAGATAGAGAATGCATGGCAATAATATAACCCTAGACCTAATTATGCATGAAAATGCATGGCAATGAATACCCTAGACCTAATGAGCATGAAAATGCATGGAAATACAAAGATGACCTAAAACCTAATAAGCATGGAAATGTGCATGGCATACAAAGATGACTTAGACCTAAAATGTCATGAAAATGCATGGCGATACAAAGATGTCCTAATGCCTAATATGACATATAAACATGCATGGATATAATATGAACATATAATGACTGTCGCAACCTAAAAAAATAACGACGAGTCTCATCGCAAGACTTTATTATTCGTTAGGCGTGACATTCAAAAAAAAAAAAACCGAGGAAAAGTCGACTTAATTCCTCTAGAAATGAAGGTTTTGAAAATGACCTTAAAAAAGACATGGAGTCGCCACCAATCTTTTTTAGCTAGGTGTGATCGGCCACCTATTAAAACCGGTTTTATAAAATATTTTAAAAATTAATTAAAACATTTTAAAAACCAATTTCAAGTCTGCGTTTTAAACCAGAGAAATCAAAGAAGCGGGTTCGGGAGTCGGTTACGTGCAGGGAAGGATTAGCACCCCCACAACGCCCGTATAAATCGGTACCTTATTAATCGTGTGTTATGTCAAGTCTCGGTAAAAGTTGGTTTTAAATTTAGTATTTCAAGTTAATTCCCAATTTAAAAAAAAATAATTCCATTTTTTATTAAAATGATCCGGAATTTATAAATTCAAAATTTTCCTATATTCCCCAACAAACGTGGCAAAATATAGAAATTTTTATTAGTTTTGGAAAACTTTCCGAATCATTCTCTTTTTTGAAAGAAAGATATTCCTTTATTAATGATAATTGATGATATTCCCTCCAGCAAACCCGGTAGAGAACTCATGAATTATTTTAACTCGGGAATATCTTTATATTTTTTATTGAAAACCATTATCTTTTTGAAAACATTTAAAATAAATGAATATGTATATGCATGACATAAATAAAATGACATAGCAAAATCTAAATAACATAATGCAACCTAAATGACATGGCAAACATGAATGATATGGCATATAATTTAAATGACATGGAATAAAATAATGCTATCATATAATATGCATAAAAATAAAAATGCAATGCATGAAATGTATTTTTTCCTTTAATTAAGGAAATCCGTATATCTAAAAAGATATCCGGCTACCTTAGGAAAATATGTCAAATTAAATATTCTAAAACCAAAATACTTTGTGATTGTTTGAAAACAATTTTGAAAAGCTTGAATTAACAATAAAAACTGGGCTAATTTTTTTTTTAAAATGGCTCTAATTTCCTAAGTTTAAAAAATCCGGACTTGACTACCCTTAACCCGGGACTTGAAAAACCATTTTTAGAGTTTAAAAGGGCTTAGAAATCATCCTAAGTCAGTAGCTAACCCTCCTAATCAGCCCACTCTAAGTAAATTAACCAAAACAGAAAATTGGTTTTTCTTTAAATTCAATTCTGACTCCACTGTCCAGTTTTAGTCCACGATTTTTTTACCCTATTTTAAAAATCCCAAAAATTCTAAAACAAATACTGGAGACTCAGGACATGTAAAACTACACGAGAAAAAATCGGCTTAATTTTCTGATCAAAGATGAATTCCCAGAAAAATCAGAGATGTACGAGTTTTTGGAGGAGAAAAAAAACTGCTTTGTTTTTCTTTAAATTCAATTCTGACTCAACTGTCCAGTTTTAATCTACGATTTTTTACCCTATTTTTAAAAATTCCAAAAATTCTGAAAAAATTACTGGAGACTCAGGACATGTAAAACTACACGATAAAAAATTGGCTTAATTTTCTAATCAAAGATGAATTCGCAGAAAAATCAGAGATGTACGAGTTTTTGGAGGAGAAAAAACTGCTTTGTTTTTCTTTAAATTCAATTCTGACTCCACTGTCCAGTTTTAATCCACGATTTTTTACCCTATTTTTAAAAATTCCAAAAATTCTGAAAAAATTACTGGAGACTCAGGACATGTAAAACTACATGAAAACAAATCGGCTTAATTTTCTGATCAAAGATGAATTCCCAGAAAAATCATAGATGTACGAGTTTTTGGAGGAGAAAAAAACTGCTTTGCCAACACATTTTTGCTTTTGATAAAATCATTTAAAAACCAAAGTAAAAATATTTGAAACTCATAAAATGACTTGAAAGCAGTAGCTAGGACTCTTTGAAAGTTAGATAAAAATTGGCTAAATAAAAAAAATCACAAAGGTAGAGTAATCAATTTGACAAACTTAATTTTCCACAAGTGTGCTCAAGAGAGCATGATCTTGAACCATTAATTGGCTCAAGTCATTATTCAAGTGGCATGAACATGAAATGCATGAAACAATGCAGCAAACATAATGCATGAAATGCATGGATGCTTATATGGACTCCAAGATGTTGTCATTTTTGTGTAACCTAATTTCAATCAAATGGCCAATAATTCAAGATGAAAAGTCATGAAATTATCACCCTTAGATTAGCATCTCAGCCCTCTCAAGTTACAGCTGTCCAAGAAAAATGTTGACATCTTTTTTCCAGCCCAACTCTGATTTTTTGAAGGGCCAAAAAAGCCCTTTTCGGTTGCTTGGGTGAAATGACCATTTTGCCCCCTCGGATGCAAAATAAAAATCAAACGGGCTCCAAATTCAATTTTTCTTTTTTTAATACTTCCAAAATAATAAAATATTGAGTTCTGGAAGTTTTCAAAATTATCCGAGTCCGTTTGCTATTTATTTGGATTTTTTCTTCCCAAAATGTCCTTTTATGCCCCTACTTTTTACCATTTTTTAAACGAGCTCCAAATCAAGATTTTTCTTCACCAATCTCTTCAAAATAATTAAAAAGTGTGATCTGGAAGTTTTCATAATTTTTGGAGCTCATTTGGTATTTTTTCGGGATTTATCGGCTTGAATTACTGCATAGGAAGCTCGGGATTTAGCCATTTTGCAAACGAACTCAGAATCAAGATTTTCTTTCGCCAATCTCTTCCAAATAATTTAAAAATGAGATTTGCCAAATTTCAGAATTTTTGGAGTCCATTTACTATTTTTTTCCGGGATTTATCTTTTTGAATTACTGCATAAGAAGCCCGGGATTTGGCCATTTTGCAAACGAACTCGGAATCAAGATTTTCTTTCGCTAATCTCTTCCAAATAATTTAAAAATGAGATCTGCAAATTTTCAAAAGATTTGGAGCTCATTTGCTATTTTTCCCAAATTTTTCCAATTTTGCCCCTTTAACCTCCGAAACCCGGTTTTGCTCAAAACAAGTCCGATTTTCAGATTTTCTTCAATCTGAGCCTTGGGCCATCCTTTTTAATCATTCCTCATCCATTGGGGGCTTTGTTCTTACCAAGTCGGGCCATTTCTGTGATTCTTCCCGATTTCACCGAAATCCACTAAAAACCCTAATTCTCGGTTTTCTCCCGGATTGACTTTTCTTTCGGTTTTTCTTGCAAGTGGCTTCTCCATTACCCGTAGTCAGTGCTTATCTTTCATTTGGAACCTTCAATTTTGACCAGTTTGATCGTTTAAGCACTTTTCCCCAAATTTCTCGGATTAGGGTTTCTTTTCTACTGAATCTCCAAATCCCAACTTCCGAACTCCATATCTTTCAATGTAGACCTCGGATTATCAAAATTATTTCTCCATTTTTCAATTGAACTTAAAATCTTGATTTTGAAAGTGGGTTGACTTTTTCAGTAGTTGACTTTTTGGGGTTGACTTTTTTGGGGTTGACTTTTTCGGGGTTGACTTTTTTTTTCAAGTTTGACTTTTTATGCTCGCCCTCTTAAACTAAGTCTCGGAGTACCACCTGCAGGATGAAAACAGTCTTTTTATACTCGGAAACATCAATATGGGAAGAAAACATACCTGTTTAGTGGCCCGGACAAAATTAGGGGTCTACAGCTGCCCCTCTTTGGCTATTGCTGAGAATCAGGAATCAGGCAAAGATAAACCAACACTAATTTTGTACGGTCAGTGAAATCACATGGAAAGAAAAGGGGCTTTCTTTTTCATTTCTTCATTCATTTTTGCATTTTGCATTTTTATTTTCTTTTTTTATTTTCTATTTTTTTTTCATTTTTTCTCTTTTTTCTCTTTTTTTTTTATTTTTTTTTTGTTTTTATTTTTTGTTTTGTTTTTTTTTTTTTGAAAACAGTAAATTGAAGATTTGTCCTTAAATTGAATTCCTTGACTAATCAAGGCTCGATTCGTCTTAAGGAAACGAATTCGATTTGCAAGAAAGGAAACGACCTCGACGATGTTCTCGGGGCCTTAACCTTTCTTGTTCTCAGCTGTGTTTAAAATTCTGGATATCTCCTCCAGAAGCTTCGGCTATCACCACCAAAGTCTTGCTCATTTTTTTAAAATGTAAAAATTCTGGGTATCACCTCTAGAAACTTCAGCTATCACCACCGAAGACTTTTTACCTTTTCAAAGGATTTTAAAACTCTGGATATCTCCACCAGAGGCTTCAGCTATCACCACCGAAGTCTTGCTCATTTTTAAAACTGTAAAATTCTGGGTATCATCTCCAGAAGCTTCAGCTATCACCACCGAAGACTCTCTACCTTTTCAAAGGACTTTAAAAAAAACTCTGGATATCTCCACCAGAGGCTTCAGCTATCA